>OZ000467.1:6345000-7738333 GCA_963922655.1 Cardamine chenopodiifolia
TATGCCGTGAGATTGCATGCAAATGCATCCGTAGGATTTTTCGATTTTTTTTTAATGTATATTTTGGTTATTTAAGTGATATTTATTCCATAATTCAGTTGTTCAGCAAAAAAAATACCATTTATGTTTTTGTTTGTTAATCAAATGTTCCATAATTTTTGTTTTAAAAACTACTTCTTAAGAGTTTATTTTATTACTTTATTTTATTGATTGCGCTATTCTGCAGTTCTGTGATTCTACTATTTTGTTATTTATCTCACATATCAGTCAAGTGCTTTTACGTTTTTAACTGTTGAAATGGCAAAGCAGATTTACTTTATTTTTTGTTTTAAATTGTTGGAATGTCATAACAATACTATTTAAAGTCTTTCATAACAATAATAGTAACGAGAGGTTGATTGAAAATGGACCCAACCTAATGAGTCACATGCAAATAGTTATTGATATAATCTGCATACCCCATTCTTCTAAATATTCTAGAGTTAAAGATTTTTTTTGAAAATAAGTTAAAGATTTTTTTGTATACACGAAAAGCAAAGCAATAAAACAAAATAGCTGAAAATCGTATGAATGATAGCGACACATATACAAAGACTTTGTTCTCTGTTCATACGTAAACAACAAATTTACTCATACATCCTAACCGCGTTATAGCCAATTACTCTCATATTGGAGTCTCCGTTGCACTCATCGCGGATCCGTTCATTTTGTCTTCTTTTGTTTTACACATGTCATCCGATTTAAGATCGTATATGAGTCACATACAAGAAATTTTTTGGAAATTAGTAAGTATATTTATTTTGTAAATCCTTTAACACAAAAATATTTATTTATTGCAAAATATATTAATACAAAGAAAAAGTAATAATTATGTTGCATTTCCATAAAAACTAATAAATCATATCCAAAAAGAAAAAATCTATAGCTCATGATGAAATGAAAATACTAGTATAAAAGAACTTTCTTTCTTTATGTAATGTTGAATTCAATACATCCTCAACCCTAATCTGACACACAAAAAGCGTGTTGGATAGTTATAGATTTAGGATCTATTACGCATGTTAAAATCATAAACAAAAGCAAGACACTAAAATAAGTAAGAAAAACACTAACTAAGAAAAAAGCAATAAGAATGTTTGCACAAAAAAAGCAATAATGATTTAAAAAAAGAAAAGGTAATAAGACTAACCAAAATAAAGAAGTAAAGACACAGTAAATATACGGAAATAATATAAAAATTGTGTTTTTTTCTTTGATAAAAAAAAAATGTGCCTGTTTTAAACAAATAATATATATTTTTTGATAATTATTATTTTACAAATATAACATGGCATTAATTATTATTTAAAATACATACGAAAGCACTAATATATATATATATATATATATATATTTTTTCGTCATTTATAGAAACAACTATATGGATATATATAAAATAATGGGAAAATGTAAAAAAAACCATTTAAAATAGGAACTTTATTGTAAGTCATTTAAATCATGAATTTTCGTTGAACCGGCCAAACAAAACACGACATTAAATCTGCTAACAGATCAACTAACGGTCGTTCATCACTCTTCGTTAGTAACAAACGCCGTCGTTTTGAAAGAGAAAAAAATGTCAATAAAATCACAAACTTTCAAATTTAGACTATTTAAAACATGAACTTACTGTAAGCCTTTTAAATCATACAATCATGAAATAATTTAAAAAAATTGAATCCAATTAATTACGGTTAAAACTGTTAAAACCATAAACTGAAGAAAATCAAACCGTACCAAACCATATTTCAATCGGTTTCCAAATTTTTTTAATTTTTTATAAAACCAAAAACCGTTAAATATGTATTGTTTTCTTTCTCAATATGTATTGTTTATATTTTTTTATAAAAGAGTGTCTTTAATCATTATATTATACAATCATGAAATAATTTATAAAAATTGAATCCAATTAATTACGGTTAAAACCGTATTTCAATCGGTTTCTAAATTGTTTAATTTTTTATAAAACCAAAAACCGTTAAACATGTATTGTTTTCTTTCTTAATATGTATTATTTATATTTTTAATAAAAGAATGTCTTTAATCATTATATCTATACAATCATGAAATAATTTTAAAAAATCGAATCCAATTAATTACAGTTAAAACTGTTAAAACTATAAACCGAAGAAAATAAAACGTAGGCAACGAAAATTGATGATTTAAATGGCTTACAACAACTTCATGTTTTAAATGGTTTCAATTTGAAAGTTTGTGATTTTATTAATATTTTCTCTCTTTCAAAACAATGTCGTTTTGTTATTAACGAAGAGTGGTTAACGACAAATTAACGTCTAGTAGTTGATCAGTCTTCGGATTTAACGTCGTGTCTTGTATCTTGTTTGGTCGGATCAACAAAAATTTATATCTCAAAACATTAATCAATCTAAATTCATGATTTAAATGAAGTAAAAAAAATTTATGTTTTAAATAATTTAAATACGTAAGTTAGTGGTTTTTTTTACATTTTTGTCGTAAAACAATAGTTTTTTCACTCGCGTCATTGCGTCAATAATATCACACAAAAAAAAAGAGGTCAACAGTCATATCAGCGTCGTTAGTTGATATGCATCGGTGTCTAAGCTCACAACAACACACCACAGTGTCATTTAATACACACAACACAACACACACCTCAAGGTCATTTTGCTTTTAAATACAAATACTCCCCAACAGACAACAGAAAAGCGAAAAACAAAAAACAGAAAACAAAAAATTTGATAATGAAGGGCCGTCATCTCCACATGTTCATAGTCACCATGACGGTGATTGTTTCCATCTCCGCGGCTGCACCGTCGGCTCTAGCGGGCGGAGGAGCTTTGACCGATGAATGCAGTCAGGACTTTACAAAGGTGACTTTGTGTTTGGACTTCGCGACCGGGAAGGCACCGATCCCGTCTAAGAAGTGTTGTGACGCTGTGGAAGACATAAAAGAGAGAGACCCAAAGTGTTTGTGTTTCGTGATACAACAAGCAAAGACAGGAGCACAAGCCTTGAAGGATCTTGGTGTTCAAGAAGATAAACTCGTTCAACTTCCAACTTCTTGTCAAATCCATAACGCTAGCATTTCCAATTGTCCAAGTAGGTTTCTCTAATTTATTTCTACTTCATATCTCGTTTTCTTAGTTCGTTCTGCTTTTGCTATCTTTCATATGTCTATTATATGTGGATCAAACCCGGACATGCAAATCAGTTTTGTGGCTACTTAGGGAAATAGATTTTAGGTTTTCATGATTATTGAATGAATAATTACCTGCCAAACAAGAAAAGAAGTGGAAAACAAATAATGACGATATTATTATTGTTCAAAATTGTCTACATGAAGTCACATTTTTAAGCTTTATATAAATGGGGTCATAAGTGCGTACGTGTCACACAAAACTTGCTTTCATGAGTTTTGCAAGTTTTAGTATTCCAAGGTGATTTGATTTTGTTGTTTGTTAGTGAGTTTTCTGATTTTTTTCAGCTAAAATTTTTAATTAAAATCTATATATACTATAAAAAAATTATTTTCGTATTGGAGAACCAGAAACCAACCAGTAAATGCGACATGTGCCTCATCCTTCGGGTTTCCACTAATATTTTACAGAGAAGCGCATTTGATTCGTTGCACATTTATAAATATATAACCTACTTTTATATACAGCCAATTTGTAAATTTTTAGTCTTTGCAATTAAATATGAATTTTTGATGGTCTCTTATTTATTCACTCATCAAGTAATTAAAATCTTCATTGCTTGAAGTTTTTTTCTTCTTTTTGATAAATGTTTTGAAGTATTTTCAGATTATAATTTGAACTGATTGAGTGTTATGTGATTAAACCATACACATTTAACTAAAGATAATAATACCATATTTATATAAGGAAATAAAAAGCTAGCTTCGTTGAAATTAATAAAACAAAACATCGCTTAAAAAGGAGAGAATATAATTCTTGCAATAAAATCATCTTTGGTCAGTTTTTTTTTTTTGGTAACAAAATCATCTTTGGTCAGTTGACATTATTAAGTGTTGCTAATGTTAAAATGTGGACGAATGAAACAGAGCTTTTAGGGATTTCTCCGAGCTCGCCAGACGCAGCCATTTTCTCAAACAATGCCACGTCAACAACAACACCTACGGCGCCTGCAGGGAAGTCTCCGGCAACACCAGCAACGTCCTCCGACAAGGGAGGATCATCTTCCATAAGGGATGGTAATACAATCGTGGCTCTAGCCGTCGCTTTGATCACCGTCTCCTTCATCTCGACCTTGCCTAGACATGTGACATTAGGTATGTAATATCGTTATTTGATAATGTGGTGCTTTTGCTTTTGAGAATTTATTTGCATAGTGGAGATTGAACTGCCCTTGTATACGAGTAGATGAAGTGATACAATATTCAAAAGAAGCATCAATCTCAATGAGCAGTAACAGCAAATTTTCATTATAAATGCATTTTGAAATCGAAAATATGACCCACAATGCTCAAATTGATATGCATCATTAAACCATCAAACAGAGCCTCAAGAAAAGAATGCAGAGATAAGAAAGGACTTTAGTTTACCTCTTGGGTGTCTCTATTGTTAGTGACAGGCTTATTGTCATTGTTTTTAATTATGATGTGACGAAAGAGACTGTTAGGAACATCTTTCACAATAAGCCATTTGACAGGGAAGTGTCCTGACCATCTATCCTGTTGCCAGTACTCTACACTTGTATTGAAGTCAATCGGTCCAACCATCTCGGCCACTCCACAAAATTGGGCACTGGCATTCACCTAAAATTAAATATTTTCAGCCCTTCTTCTATTAGGAGTTTAAGATCAAAACCAAAGCAATCAAATTCGAATATAATCAGTAACATCTCAGTGGTTTGAAGTATAGATAACACAGATATAGCTTGAGATAGGACTGACAATGCAGTTTCATGGTTGAAAAAAACAAGCAAGTGTAAATATCTTCCAAGGAAATTCTCACAATCACACAGCTTCCAAGCAACTTTTGATGTTGTAATGAAGAAAAATAGGCAAACAAAAGAAAGACTGGGCATGCCACTTCTTTTTTCTTTGCCTCACGGTAGGCAGCATCCAACTTTTTGTTTGCATTTTTAGTGCTTGCCCAAACACAATACTTTATGATCTTGTGGACATTATCCTCGCTATATGACACTTAATAACAAAGAACTTTGCGTCCCTGAACTGGGAGAGCAGATCTTGTTGACAAAAACGATCAACTTGTCCATAAGGATGCCCTAGGACCTCTGTTTCTCTCGGTAAGCATATCAAGCATGGCAGGACCATGGCAGAAGTCGCTGTAGCTTCCACTTCTTGCTTCATCAAGTGGTGGCAAGTTATGATCAATCTCCCAAGTTGGGCTAGAAGAAGAAGCAGAGAAAGGGCCTCTTTTGCATTGATTATAAGCTTGCTCTCTGTAGCTTAAGCTTGCAGCAGACTCAAAAGCATCATGCAAAACTCCATGTGGTGGACCCTGCATAGATTTCATCAATTAGATCGACATAGAATTTTGCTAAGCTTTGTCCATTAAAAGAGGTAGAACATACGCAAGAACCAGATAAATGGGAACAACGAAAGGCTTAAAGGTGTATAGGTTACAAGAAGCTGCACAAAAAATGCAAGGAAAATCCCGTGAGTTGCAGAGGTAGTGATCACAGAAACTAACGATATCGAAATCATTTGCAGATAATTCCGGTGGACCAAGGTGCGTCCTACATGTTATACAAACATATTATTTCTTAATCCCCTAGAACGCATCCTATAATCAGTCTCACTAGTGTTTCTGTCATTCACATGCCTATCAAAATGTCTACGAAACAAAATGTCTTGAATTATCAGTGATGATTGATTTCTGGTAGAATTAGATGACCTCTGAAGATGTGATGGTACACCATTACCATGCTAAAACATATCATTTAACATGCCCTGTACCAATTGAATAAGAAATAGGACATAAATGAAATGAACACATAAAACAGCAGTCATCAATACCCGGAAGATACTTACACCTGCCACTCCACCTTTAATATCATCAACCTCATACCAAGGTTTATTGACATCAAAAGAACGAATGATTGAATGAGATCAGTCTTGTTTCTGAAGGATTAAAATATGCTAAGGTGCATCATATGGACAGAAGCAAGATGTTCAGCTGTCTGTGGTTGAGGACAGGCCTCACTCGCAGCAATTAAATGTATCCATGATGGCTGCCCCATTGAGCACTGTGGCCATGAGAATATCATGTCCCTGTTGAAAAACAATGGTTATAGGAGGAGAAGTAAAAGTTGATATTTCTTTTGAAATATGCATCATCATGCAGACCTAGAAATAACAGATAAGTTGGTAGCTAACATCAAAAGGAGATTAAAAGCAATCCAGAACAGAACTCACTTGTAACACATTGGTCATAAGTTGCACTGAAACGGATACGTAGTCATGAAACGGAACAGAAAATGGCAAATTTAAAATTTATAAAGATGAATACAACAATAATAATATAAAAGATATACAAATAATTCAACATATAAAAAATATCACATATAAATCTTAATACTTAAAATAAATTTATTTTAATATCTTGATAAAAACAACAAAAACAAGTTAATCAATGAGTAAATCATCTTCAAATCAATTGTAGGATCCCAATTTCTCAATATCATGAATTCGTGACAAAAAAAAACTCTATAAGGTATAAACAACAAAAAAAAGCCAAGAACAAAATAAAGAAAGAGAGTTGAAGAGTATGTACAAACATAAGTGATCCTTACAGTGAGAGACGTGACGATTGTGAGGGTGAGAGACCTGAGTCGTGAAGATGACGAGGTGAATAAAAAGTTTTGTGAGTCGTAAGTCATGAATTAGTTCAAGAACAGAGGAAGGCAAATAGTATAGAGTTAGACGAATAAGTTGATTAGAAACAAAAAATAAGTTAGAAGAATAAGTTGATTAGAAACAAAAAAACTCAATAGTCCATTACCTGCACACCAGAAATAGCTTTCACAACCGTAGACTTTCCGTGTGCAACATGTCCAATGGTTCCTGAGATATACAACACAGTTATAATATAGCTGTCAGCTTATATAGTCAACTGAAACTTAGATAAAGCAGAAGTTTTTACCTATGTTTATGGTTGCCTGGCGAGATATGACCTCGGGAGACAAGAGGATGTAGCACATTTACATCAAGCTTACTAAGATCTTGTTCAGTTAAACCCTTGTTCCGCCACATTATGACATAAAGGAACCGCCTTTATCCTGCTAAACCACAATCAATCAAAATTTCAGAACCTTAGGGCTTCTATACAGCAGTAGTAATGAAATCCATTGCCTAAACATCAAAACAACTGACGACAAAAAAAAAAAAAAACATCAAAACAACTTTGAGATCGCTTGGATGGTTCAAGGTGATGAAATTTGAGAGAAGTAGAAGAAATATAAGGTAATAATAAGCCATAAGAAAGGTTTTTTATACGGTCAAAGTTAGGGTTTTTTTACTAATTTTTTCTTCAATCATACATTAACAAAACACTAATCTACCCATATATAATACAATATGCCCATGGCCCAATACAAAATAATAAAATATTTGTTGTCCAATCTAAGTGAGGGATAAAATATTTATGGCAAACAAAAATTACAAATCCATAGTAAGTTTTTTTTTTTTTTGATAAAGAGGTAAATCAGTTCTTAAATGGAAGGAAACTTGGTTACACTTGACAATTGTAATTTCGGGGCATAAATTTTTTTACCCACCTGAAAGAAAAATAATAATAAGCTGTATTAAAATTTCACATTAATTTATGGCAGTAGAATCACAATAATAATAAGTGTGTTGTCTATCATGTTGCATGATCGTAGTACAATAGTGGTCCAAGTAACAACTAGTTTCATCCATCAATTATCGTAAACCAGATCCATATATATCCTTAACAGATTAATATTTAAATTAAACAAATAATGCTAAAAAGTGTGTTTAACCTACAATATAAAAGGTGTTAAAAATTCGCATAATTCAAATTACACATGATGCTAACAAATTTGCCAATCCTTAAAAACATTTTTTTATTTTTATTATAAAATATTTAGATTCATTTTCGTAAATAATAATTAGTAATATATTAGGCTTTATCTATTTAAAAATTTATGAGCATTTTAATAAATAAGTAAAGAAAACAATTAGAAGATATAATTTATTAATTCGTATAATTCATATATTCTATAAAAAAAAAAGCAGCGTCGTAGCGACGCAAAGTGTTGACTAGTGAAATAGAGCGTCTCCTTGTGAATAAATAGAAAACAAAAACCCTTATCACAGATTTCAATTACTCATCTCTCTGACTCTCTAATGTCTCAGATGGATCCCGACGCCGTGGCCAAAGCTTTCGTCGAACATTACTACTCGACCTTCGATACTAACCGTGTCGGTCTCGCTGGTCTCTACCAGGAAGCTTCCATGCTCACTTTCGAAGGTCAGAAGATCCAAGGAGTCCAAAGCATCGTCGCCAAGCTAACCTCTCTTCCCTTCCAGCAGTGCAAGCACCACATCTCCACCGTTGATTGTCAACCTTCTGGTCCTGCTTCCGGTATGCTCGTTTTCGTCTCGGGTAATCTCCAGCTCGCCGGCGAGGAGCACGCTCTCAAGTTCAGCCAGGTTTATTGATCTATCCGGTTGATTGTTTGGATTTGTTCGATTTGCTTGTGCTTATTATGATTTTAGTAATTAGACCGCTAGGGTTTTAAATTGGCTGATAGATAGATCTGTAAATCTGGCTATTCCCAAGTTTGTATTTCTCCTGTTACAAGTCCGTTCAAAGGATGTAGAATCGCAAATTCGTTGCGCTTTGTGATGTGATTCGTTTGAGTTCCAATGATCTCTGATGGTTTGATTCGTCACTCGTCTATGTGTGCGTCAAGGCGTTGTTTCTAGTCTAGCCGATTGAACAATGGAATTGTAGTTTCATAGATGACTAACTTTACATTAGCCTCCGTTTAGTCTCCAATATTCAGCAAACAAGTTTTTCTCTGAATTTACAATCATTTAAGATCTTGTCAAGTTTCTTGTGTTGAAGACTTTCTCTTTTATGTATCAAGCATACTAGAATTCCCAAACACACCACATACTTTGTTTGGTTTAGTACTTTGATATCTTTGATCTTGTCTTATTTGTTGGGTATCATTGATCTTGTTCTAACTCAACTACAAAACTGTTCTCATTGTGTGATTCCAGATGTTTCACTTGATGCCAACGCCACAAGGAAGCTTTTACGTGTTCAACGATATATTCAGGTTGAACTACGCCTGAACAGAAATCTGATTCTTAGTATACATCATTGTTACTATTTGAGCAATCCTTCTATCATTTCTCTCTCTCTCTCTCTATTTTTCTTCTTATTCCTAGATGATTTACCTTGAGAACAGAGGAAAAACTGTCTCTGTTGTATTTGGTTTGGATGGTTTTGTTCATTTATCATTACAATCTAATGACTTGATGAAGACAATTTGAATGCTTTCCAATGTCATTTCGCACTTTTTCTTAGTGGGGATATGCTTTTCATCCGAATATTTCGTCCTATCCTCTATTGTCTATGTGATTTTACTGTAAAGAGAGTTCTGTTAGAATTGCTTGTCCAATGTCCAAAGAGCCTGTATTGTGTCTAAACTAAAGGTCAACTCTACTTATTGCAAGTAGTTTCAATGAACCCTCTCTGTGTTATAAAAAAAAGCCATATGTTCTAATTTATAGTTCAGTTGCAACATTTGAGTAACTAATTGTGAATTCAGAGATAAGGGGTGCATTGAATTGAATTGAGTATTTGGAGAGATTTGAGTTAAAATAGTAATTTCTATGTTATTGAAACATGAATTTTAAAATATCTTTTAAAATCCAGTGTTATTGGATTGATGATTATAAATGTATCAAGTGTTATTGGATTGATAGTTTATAAATGTTTTATCTAATCTATTGTTATTAAAAATATTTTTAAAATTGAATTTGAAAAATTTTAGGTGAGATTTTAGGGGATTTCTTAGTTAAAAATAAAAATATCAAATTCTTATGGTTTTAAATAAGAATTCAGAGAATATAATAACAAATTTTTCAATTCACCAGAATTCAACCAAATTTTTTAAAATTTTAATTAAACTCAAATCATCGCAAATTTCTAATTCAATACATCACCTGTGTGGGTCATATTTGAGATTTTTCGAATAGTTTGTGTGGTTGCAGTTGGATATTACTTATAAAGATTTTAAAATATAAAAATTAATATTTTATTTATGTAATATAACTGACATATTTATAATGAAAAAAAAATTAATGTTTTCAATTCAATTTAGTTAGATTACAGTTTTTGTTTATGCTGGTTATTCTCTGATTTTTAAATGATAAACCAATGGAATTGTATATAGTATACATAACATATTTAAACATCACCAAATCAAAAGTTGTGAGTTTTCATCTTGTGACTCTTCACCCAATAACTACCTTAATTTAATACACATAGAAACTTAACATTAATACGAACTCAATTATAAACCAACATTTTAATGGTAGAGTCTGTAGAGAGAGAGCATCAAGTTGAGCAGTGAAGGTTTCAAGAGGAACCCGAGCTCTCTCATCTTCTTGAAACTGGCCTTGGCTTTACACAAATTGTTAATTTGACGTAAGAGAGTTGCGCAGACAAAGTAATCCTTATGTTCTCAGGGATGTGTTCAAAGAACTTCTCTCCTTCTTTTAAACGCAACACATTCTCAATCAGATGAAGCCGAGATGCATAATATTCTGAATAAATGTTCCGGACATAGGAAGCTCTAGGACTGTATTATTGAGGTCATTGCAGGGGAGATTGAATCCTGCATGGCTTCAGAAAGGAAAATGAATGGGGACTCCAAGTTGTTCACATTTATGTACAAATGATTCTGAATAGGTGGAACATTTTTTAGGGTTTGAGGCGTGTCGGAGAGGGAAGAGGAAGAGGAAGAGGAAGAGAAAAAATAAAGCTAAGAGTAGGTTTCAGGAGTCATATTGTAGTCCGGTACTAAGGGAATTTGTTATACGAAAACTTAAAAAAGAGTTCAACTATTCTTATAGTCACTCAGGAAAGTAAGAGAATTGTGTTTTTTATTTTATATTCGAAAAGTCAAATGAAGCTTATATATGTTCAAATGTATTGTTTATCTATTTAGGTAATAACTAGATCTTAAATCCAACTAGAAATTTAAGGAAAAACTCGACAAATAAAGTTCAACTAAATATGAGTTTACAGATTCAAACCGGACTTGTAGAACCTATGCCTAACATACGGCTTCAGAGCATGTTCAATGAGAATTTCTCCTATGGGGTTCTATAAATATATATATATATATATATATAATGGAGAGAGTTTAGAATCCCATTAATGAGTTTCTCCACTATTTGAGAATCTCTCTCAATGTTGTAATGTTTTTTTTTTTTGTAGAAGCTCATAGGAGAAACCCTCAGTATTTAAAAAGAGAAAAAACAATAAAAAGAGAAATCGTGGAAGAGAGAAATATTCCTTTAGCTTTTTGAACTCATTTAAATGTGTGAAGAAGGACGTTAGCCAATCAGAATCAGAGGAGGGTGATATTTTTTTCACTATGTTGAAAAGGCAATTGTTGTTTTCGGATTCTCAACTACACATGTCATCGTCCAGATCAAAACCTATGATGGAAAGAAAGACTCGTGTACCTAAAAGACTTACTGAAGGTATTGTTAGATAATTTTTATTTGATAAAATAATTAATTAATTTTTAAAATAAGTTAGGAGGAAAAAAGAAAATTCAAATAAGATTTACTTTAAACTATATATAAAGTTTTATATTTTTATTTTTATTAGGAATTAGAAGAAGGTAATCCCTACAAATATGAGGTATTTGTGAAAAGTTGTTCCATGAGACTTGAGATAGATTTAGTTTTTGAAAAATATTTTAAATCAATAAAAAAAATTGTTCTTATTATCTTTGAATTTCATAAATTTTAATTGGTAGCAGAACTTTGTAATCGGCAAGGAAGACTCAAGATTATTCGGAATTCCAATCAAAGGAGTTGATTGTCGAACCTGAGATAGGAGTGTTGCCACCGTCGAAAAAGAAGATCAAGCGACCGAACTCGACAAAGCGAAACAAAGTCAATTGACGAAAACAGAGCAGCATCACGTGAGGTTGAAAGCGAGCCGACTTTAAGATCAACACTTGAAAAAACACTCCCAAAACGTCTTGAAGACTACTTGTTGTTGGCGAAGATATGTTGCGGGAGAAGAACAAAAGATGGATATTCTAATGAAGCCTCTAGCTCGGATCAAGTTTTCGAAAATGAGGAGTTTGATAGGAGTAGAAGATTTTCTTAATTCGTGTTTAGGAATTAAGGGGCAGAATGTTAGATAATTCCTATTTGATTAAGAAATTAGTTAATTCCTAAACAAGATAAGATTTAGGAGGGAAAAACAAAAAACAAATAAAGTTTAGTTTAAACTAGATAAAGTTTTGTATTTCTATTCTTGTTAGAAATTAGAACATGGTAGTTCTATAAATAAGAGGTATGTGTGAAAAATTGTTTAACAAAAGACTCGAAAGAAATTTAGTTTTTGAGAAGTTTTCTAATTCAATAAAAATGTTGTTTTTATTATCTCTGAAATTTCATAAATTTCAGATATATGATATTATCTTGTGAGACTTCCAATTGCTTGGATTGACCAGGAAACACTCAACAGATGATTGCTTCGTGAAGGTTAAGAAACAATCCTTTTTCAACTAGATAAGTAGCCAAGGTACATAAAGGGGACAGACAAAACAAAGGACAAGAAAAAAGGATGGACAAATAAAAATAATACAGATCTATACATTTACGAGGCAGGAAAATAGAGAAACTTCCTAACTTTGTAGCTAACAGGAAACCTATGTGAAAGAGAGACTTAAAGGTAAGGAGCTTCACTGGCTTTCACAAATCTGCCTCTGACACGCAACCTAGTGTCAGCTCTTGCCTTCCTCGATTCATATCTTATGGTCTTATCATATCTGTTGCCACCCAATATCCAAGACAAATGAAGAAATTTAATACGGTATTAGATTCTTGGGGGAGATGGGCGATAGAAAATTTATCAGAAGGAAAAGAAAAAAGCAGCAGTTACCTTCGTGTTTTCCTCTTTTCCTTGTAACGTTGCATTGCATTGCCTCTGTTCTGAACCAGCCGCTCCTGATCAGCCTTGGTTGCCACTAGTCTTGTGGTCTTACAACTACTTCCACCAATATGCTCCGTGAAATGCAAATCACTGGAGGAGTTCGAACCTTTTTCCGAGCCAAAGGTAATTGGAAGATTGTTGCTCTCAGATGTTGCTGTTATCTGGCCTGAAGTTGATCGATTGTACTCATCCTGTAAAAGAATCCTAATCAGCATCACAAATATGTGTGTATGGTTACATTTAAGTTGCCTAGCACATAGATATCACAAACCAAAATGTTGGAATTGGTGTATACTCTGACCTAAAACAAAGAAAAGCAAACCAACTTGCGACTTATTTTAAACAATCTACAACAGTTTCTAAGAATCAGCTGGGAATAAGAACCTACGAGTTTTCAAACGCTACTCTCATCAAGTATTTAGCACAACAGCTTGAAAAACGTCAAGTGTAGTCGGTAGAGACTAGAGAACACATAAATGAGGAAGGTTTATGAGAACTGGTTACCTTGCAAATCTCTTTGACACCTTTGGCGTTAGTGGAACAAGTTTCATTGATGTGGTCAACAAAGTTTTTGATTGTGAATGAAGCAGCACCTTTTGTTACATACGCAGCTTCCATTCGGCTAGTGTCCTCAGGTCCTCTTGACTGCCCCAAGTTAAAATCCCATACCTGCAAGTTCACACCACAGGTTAAACAATCCCTTCACTGTTGAACCTTCTCAAGAAACCATAAAACCACACATAGTGACTAGATATGTCATTCGGGTTAACATTTCAACCTTACACAAACCAATTCCTCACTTGCTCATTAACAGACTGATCCACCAGAGAAACCTAAACTGTTCTAAGCACAAACCAAAACAACATCATGGCCAAATAATCAAACCTGAGAACTCTGGCCACCACTAGGATTAGTAGCATTCCACTGCAAAGGCATAAACGCCGTCGTTTGAGGCTGCTGGTTAAACCTTGCTCCGCCATTTATCTCCTTTACATCTCTAGGCATCTCCGGAACCATGATCCATTCTCCTGCTTCTCCTTCTCCATCTCCATCACAATCTCCTTCACGGTCACAATCACGATCACGATCAGCATCATCGTCACCATCACCAACGACACCATTCTTGAGCAACTCCTCAAGCTGTTTACACAACACCTGGTTATATCTCCCACAGCTAGATCCACGTTTCTTAAACATCGTATCACTAGGAACCATCAATTCCTGTAAAACATTAGATCCAGATACCCATGAATCCAATTGCATCCCGAAATTCTCCATCATCATCATCATCGGAACTTCGTTCTCTTCTTCTTCTTTCCTCCTTTCCAAATCAAGTCCCCACAAAGCCGCAAGCTCCAAAGCTGATGGACAACCGGAGAATCCTTCCACGGCGGATCGAACATGAGCATCGGAAACAGAGCAGCTTCCGTGAACATCCCAATCGCACTCCTGACATAAAACGAGATTATCGGTGAAGCACCGAACAGAGACTGGCTCGTTACCGCAATTATCGCAGATCTGAGATCGCACGTGCTTCCTGGAAAGCAGATTCGCCGTGTGCACGTGCTGGTCACATGGCAAGCAGAGCTTCGCCGTGTCGGCTTTACAAAACAGAACCGCCGTACGCTCGCCGCAAAAATCGCACGGAACTCTCTCTGAGCTTCCCATAGCTTCTCACAAACCTAAATCTCTCTCTCTCTCTCTTTCTCTCTCTCTCTCTCTCAGTTGAAGAAATTAGGAAACGCGATCGGAATTTATTATCAGAGATTATGGACGGTTGAGACTGTTGATCAACATGACAAATCCATTTCTCACGTTTTTCATTTCGGGACTTTGTCAAACTTATCTGCAAATCTTTTAGAGTAAAGAAGACAGAGAAAAAAAGCTGTATTGTCAGTTAAATGTATCTCTAATTATTGGCACACAGTAGGGTTTTGGGATTTATTACTCTGTGTTGCGATGTATGGAACTCAAGAGTATTAAGATTGAGAGATGTTGAGATCTGACGGCGTTAACGGTGTGATGAAGGAATCGCCATTATCAGACGGTGAAGCTTACTGTAGATGACAGAGAACCTATATGAAAATATCTTATGATTACCAAAACAAACAATAAAGGGTGAGATCAAGACAAAAGGAAACATAGAAAAGTACACATCTGGAAGAAGACAACAAATCAAAAGTATTACGGTTAACATGTCGAAAATTATAATGCGTTTTGATAAAAGAAAAGATTACAAAATGTGAACAACTACACGGAGATGACAAAGTATATGGGGAAATGGGAATGACAATAGCAAATAAGAGACGACGAATATGGCAAGTTGACTGGTGGCGATGACATTTACCGAATATAATACAACGGTAAGAACAAAATGTCATGTTTTTATATTCGAAAAATACTCTGTATGGCAGAATGGTCGAGACAGGGTATTGTTGCGAAGAATTTGAACTTCCTTGTTAAAAATCATCATGGCATGGCCAGGTTTCATCATATATGGGTCGGACCCAAGCAAACAATTAACAGGAAGAGTGGTGCAAAAGTCATTGCATGCATAGAACACACCTTTTCCTGAATATACTATTCACATACCTCGCACCAGCCTGAATGATCTCACTTGCCTCCGTCCCTTTCCAAAATGTGAGAAAATGTTTGTCATGCTTATACCTTTCCTTGTAAGGAAAGGTAGCACACCTGAAACATATAACATAATTGCATTCGATGCAATTTAGTTTTTGAATGTTTATTATTTGCGTAACTGACTTCTTGGCAGATTTGACATATTGCCGATTTTTCTTCTTCTGGCTTTAAAGCTAGGAACAAGGGATGCTCGTGGCTCTGATATTCAAATGGTTCAGAAACTGAGGCACACCGTACATCTAATCGGAAAACCCAATATCCTATGTCACTCTCATAGACGAAACCACAACTTATACGCGGACAAGCATCACAACGGAACATACCTCGCATATGTTTGTCAGTTCTTGAGGGGTGCATTTTCTCATGTCTCGTGTAGTATGAAGTCACACTGATCCATACATGAAATGTAGTTACCCTCGTAAATCGGAAGGATGCACGCTTGGCAAAACTTTTCTTCGTCGTAAACTCTACTGATCTCGAGTTTCAAATGATGACCATGAGAAAACTGGAGTATTACTCCATCAGCTATCATCTCGAATGGCTCAAAAATTATCTCAGGCTCTTCAGGTACTCCCTTGAGATCTTCTCCATCCCATAGGTCTCTCCGCAATGCACATATTGTATGAACACAATAGTCACTGCACTTGTTGCAAGAGTACGCACCGCAATTGTTGTCAACCTTTTTACGACAGACTCCACAAAAGAGAAGCGCAAGGAACCAATTCCAGATGTTGAGCGGTGGTACGTAATTTTTCTCACCTTACCCTTTTTGTTCCCAGTTGTTTCATCTGATTTGACATTTACATGGCATAACCTTGAGGAAAACAAGTCATTATACACTTATTAAACTGGTTTTGTAACATTTCGGGTATTGGATGGAAGTGATAAATCACCGTAACGGTAACTATTTGGTGTTCTTGTTCCTGTTGGTTAAGGGTTATTTGTTTCTTTTTTAATTATTCTCTCATTCCTTTTAGGTGGGATACATATAATTAATATTGCAGTTGGTGATTTCTTTGAGTGCTGGCACATGTGCTCAGTAATTTTTCGCATGTTGCTTCTGAAAGTTCATTGCTTTAACAGTGTGATTACTAGTAAAATATGGTAACAATGAATCAGACTTATGATTGTGAACCACTTAGTACCTCTGTGCTGCCGTTTCGGTCTCTTTTTTTCTTTATATGTTCATGATGGGTTATCTTTGTTCATCATTGTTTTATGTTTCAGGGATGCAAATGTTCTTATCAATGGCGAATATGGCGACATAGCTGATGGTACCATTAATGAAAGCCATCTGAAGGTAGAAAAAATGACTCACTACATTGAGCATCCTCGTCCCATAGAGCCACCTGCAGAGGCAGCAGCTCCACCAGCCCAACCTCTTAAACTGACAAAGAAGGAACAGAAGAAACTGTGAACCCAGAGGCGTCTAGCAAAAGAAAAGGAGAAGCAGGAGATGATCAGACAAGGGTTGCTTGAACCACCAAAATCAAAGGTGAAGATGAGCAACCTAATGAAGGGTCTAAATTATTGTAAACTTTGGGCTTATAAATATTTGAGAATGTGAATAAGAAATAACTTATGGAATGGATTGGATTTTGGGCTAAGTGTCAAAATATATTTATTTGAGTGTAAGTGAGTAAGTGAGATTTATTAAATGTCCCACATAATTTAGCCGAACTTTTTCGCTCTAGTATAAATGACTATAAGGTGATACAAGTGTTCAAATTGGCTAAGACTTATGGTGTATGTGAGAGAGGATGGATCGAACCATACGCGCGCACCGCCGCCGCCGCCGCCAGGACAGGCGTGGGCGTGGGCGTGGGCTTGGGCTTGGGCTTGGGGTTGGGCTTGGACTTGGACTTCGGGTCTTCGGGTTTTTTATGAAAAATAAATTGTCTAAGTATCCTCTTAATATATTTATATATATATATATTTGTTGTGTCATAATGTATGAGATTAAATCCGAGATTTGATTATTCATAACAAAAATCAAAACTGATTGCGCCATGTTAATGACACAAATCATAACTCTCTACGTGTTAATGTTATGCAATCATAACACAGAATCTTACCATCAATTGCATGCGTTTAAACTCACTCTGAGGTCGCCTATATAAGGGACTCATCTCATTTGGAGAACTGACTCATTCGAAACACAAACATCTCTCTCTTAGATTCTTCACTCTTTCGCTAAACGTTTCTCCATTCCTTCGAAAAACGGTACGTCTAGAGTATATCGTAGTTATCTACGTTCGTACATTCCACACCGAGTGTAGCGTTGTGGTCTCATATCGGTTGTATCCTGGGACTCCAAAAGCTCTGTGGATCCGTCTCACTAACGAGAGCTTTATTGAGTTAAGGACAGAGATCATATCTCGCCTCCGATTCTAATCGGTTTTATACGGGTTTTTCTAAATCGTTTTATTGTTTAAATCGTTCTGCCTTATTTTCTTTATACGATTTCTCTTCGCATTTCTTAACTCCGATTTTTGGGTCCTACAAAAAAGAGATCCGAACAGCAGCTGCCGAGAGTGAACAGGCTCACACAGACAGGAATGCCGCCCGAAAGCTAACGCATGCAGAGAAACGTGAGAAGAAAGAGAGGAAGCTTTTTAAAGATGATCCAAAAACAGTTGAGACGATTGTGTCGGTGTACAAGATCAAGAAGCTATCGCATCCTAAAACAAGATTCAAAGTGGAGATGAATGCAAGACAAAACAAGTTAACAGGGTGTAGTGTGATGACGGAGGAAATGAGTGTGGTTGTGGTTGAGGGTAAAAGCAAAACGATAAAGAGATACGGGAAGGTGATGCTGAGGCGAATAAACTGGGAAGAGGCAGAGAAGAAGGAAGGCAAGGAAGACATGGAAGAAGATGGAGAAAAAGAAGAGAGTGGTGGAAACAAGTGCGGGTTGGTATGGCAAGGAAGTGTTGGTAAACCGAGTTTTCATAGGTTCCATGTACAAGAGTGCTTGACCGAATTAGCTGCCAAGAAAGTATTCACTGATGCTGGTGTTGCTCACTACTGGGATCTCGCTGTCATATTCTCCTCTTGTTCTGTTGTCGATATTTCAGTTTTTGGAACAAGAATTATCTGTTTTCTAAGTTAAGCTTGATATCAGATGCCCAAATTACCATTGACTAAATTGTAGTCTTACATCCACGAAGACATCCAAAATGAAATAATATGTATTAATTAACTATGATTATGAATTAGGCAGATTGTTTAAAAAAGGCAAATTTTGCATTAAACTTAATGCACAAAACTCTTAAATTTTGTTGTACTGGCCACTAACCGATACCATGATTATGTACTGTCACAGGCATGAGGCGCGCGTGGTCATATGTTAGAACTAGCCAGTACAGAGACGTGCGACAAAGTGCGAGCCTGGGTGCTCAATTTGTATCTGACAGCTACGTCTACGCCAGCTTTCTCTTTACCCAACAATCCCACCAACATGGCCTCTGTTCGCAATCACGAAACTACCCTCTAATCTCTTTTTTCCTTAATTAAAGTCCCTTTGTTTTTGTTTTTCTACCTTCAAAATTTTTTCTTCTTCTCCTCTGCTTTTGGAAACACTCCCGTGACAGAGGACATGGCGACGGTAACAGAATATCTAGAGAGATCGATGCAGAATTGTTCACTGAGTAACCGGAGAAGGAGTGTCGGAGATGATGAGCTTGGTATGACTGACAAACATATCCCGATCTCAGATACATTCTTGGAGCTCAATTCTCATATCTCTATTCCTTCTTATTTGGAACAATGTCTTGATCTCAAGGTAAATGGAACATATACAAAACCAAATCCCTCTTCTTCCTCTTCTTTAAATATTGGATGCAGAAACTTTGTATTGAGGATTGTACTGTTTGCGGAACAAGGAGACTCATGAGAGAGTAAAGAAATAGCTTCTTTTGTTTCCTTAATATTTTGATTTTGTTTGGTTTTGTTTCCTTTTGTTGCATTTATTGCTACAAACATACATACAGACACTGAGATATGAAACTTTACTTGTAGGGATAAGGCTATTAGCTTTAGCATCAAAGGAGTTTAAGCTTTTTGTACTTTTTGGATTGAAATCTTTAGATGTCTTTATGTTTTAGACAGGAGAGATTTACTACAGAAACTGGAATAACGGAATGAAAGTGAAGGAAGATCCGAGGAAACCGAACAATGCAGATCAATTCAGAGGAGAATCGTATGGAAGTGTGTTTTCAGAAGAAGATAGTTCGTATTATGAAAGCGAAGAGTCTTCAACAGAGTCTTCTCCTTCATCAAGAGAGAATCGCAAAGAAGAAGAAGAAGAAGATGTTCTTGTGGTAGCTGGTTGCAAAGCTTGTTTCATGTATTTCATGGTTCCTAAACTCTTAGAGGGTTGTCCCAAATGTGCATCTCAGCTTCTCCACTTTGATCAGCTTCACTCTGCTTCTCTTTGAACATCTCTTTCTCCTTCTCATTCTCATTTTCTTCTCATAGATCTGTTTTAGGTGTGCTTTTAGTTCTTCTTGTCTCTCACTTTTTATTTAATCTCTTAAATCGTTTTATGTATAAACTTGTGGTCGTGTTGTGTGGTTGGCATTAACACGAGGTTTGATAGTTATGTTACAACACACATTAGACTTCAAATGGTGATAGCGGTATGAATAATGGATAATGCAAAATGTGGAATATACACGAACAAATGCGGTTGCTTGTTTTTGTAGGATTTAGAGATTTGTGAAATTGATAAAATGTCGATTGGTAATGGAGGGGATGTTTGGGACAAATGATGCATTAAAGTTTGTCAATGAAGAGCTCTTTCAACTAGCGGTGTCAAAATCGGGTTGAGCCGTCTAATATTATCCATTTTTATTGTGGACAAAATTTTGACCGTGTTCATTACGACCAAACATATTAACGTTTGTTCCAAATGGATTGTTTATGGATTGACTATGAACCTTAGTTATTGGTTGGTTTTTATTAAGATTAAACAGTCGGAAATCACTAAAAATTGTCAGAAATCATTAAAAATTGCTAGAAACCACCTAAAATCGCTGAAAATCACCAAAAATCGTTGGAAATCGTCGGAAACCGCCACAAATCGCCGAAAACCACCAAAATCAGCGGAAATCGCTATTTTTAATTTTACAAAATTCGATTTGACCTTATTTTAAGAGAGTATGGACCGTTTATTGTCCAATAATATTTAATCTATTTTGTCCATAAACGAAATTGTCCTAAACCATTTTAACCCATTAAATAAATATGTTTGTATATAAACCGTCTATTATAATCTATTGAACAATCCATCTATTTTAACACTTCTACTTAGGACTCAGCCTGCAACGTGGAAAAAAAAACATAAAAAAAAAGCATAATGATTGCACCATGTGATTTACCACATTTTATGTTCCTTTTGTTTCCCATTTTAATTTATGAATTGAAGTTTCCCATGAATTTAGTTTTGACCAAATTTTTTTTTTTAAAATGACTTTATACAACAATTAGAATCGAACCATAATTGAATGGCATTTTTTTTAGATAACGCTTTCTCTAATGGCATTTTCTCCGTAACCTTATCAAAAAAATTTCAATCTTCCATTTATGTAAAAAGGAAATGACAGTAATTCATAGCAGTCACAGCTCACATCAAATGAATCGTAAGTACTTGTACTATCAATTTTATATTGTGTAAGCAATCAGCCAATCAACAAAGAATAATCATCATATATTACTAATGAGGCTTAACATTATCATATTAAATGCTTGATGATAAAAAGTCAACTTATGAGCATATTTCAACTCTCAGATATATGTGGAATGTGTATGTAAATGTAATGTGTATGTAAATATATATTTTTGTTTCCTTTGTTAAAAGTATGTTCGTTTGCTGACTTATTTGTTTTAAGTATATATGTGGGTGATAATAGAATGGATTGTATGGGACATTCGGAGTGGATGGAACAAGAAGAATAATTGTGGTTAATATGGAACATAAGATGCAAACATAGTAAGTATAGTAACTAGTTACTACGTATTCAGTGATATGGAAAAAAGGTTTGAATGATAAAAATATATAATAACTGGTGTGAAATAAGTATTTGAAAATAATTTAAAATACAAATTTTAGATAATGTAATTGACAAAATATACATAATTGATATTAGTAAAGTTATAAAGTATATATATATATATAACTAATAAATAATGGTATTAAATGTTAGAGTAAAAATGTTAGTTTATTGATTAGTGCAAAAATATTGATTTGATAATCTAAGAATCTATGAAAATTAATTAATATTATGAATCCATCGAATTTTAGTTGGAAAATCCATTATTTATGAGAATAAATCTGCATATATATATACAATAATACACAAATAAGTTTAAATACAGTAAATAAAGAAAATAAATTGTTGTCACTTGAACGATTATACTGCACATATCCGATCTTATGCTCTTGCAACTATCACTTCTCATTTCCTTTCAAGCTCATATTTGGTTATGAGAATGGAACACCAATTATGAACTTAATTTTTCAAACAACTACAATCTTACGTGGCGAATGAGACAGTGGCACACTCTATGGTTTAGTGGTTATAAAGGTCGAACTACCATACTCTTGGTCGTAGATTTTCTCAACAAGGCAAAAAGCCTACATGCTGAAACACCTTTGGGCAACAAAACAATCAAGGTTTCAACGAACCTTGTCAAATCTATGGGCGAGAGTTGTTCATGTAGTTTTCAAATGTTAGAGTCGCTTTGATAACACTTATGTATCAGACCAAACTGAGTTTTGTGGATTTCAAGCCAGATTAGACCGGATGCCCAATTGCCATGTCTATTATAAAGTTTTACTATTTTTTATTTATTTTATAGCGACGTTTTGTTTAAAACAGAAAAACTAATTATTGTCAAAATATTTTAGGAATGATTTTCGTAAATTCACGAAATACATTTTTTTCTTTCACTCTATTTTAAAACTGGGTATCTAGCCATTTATCCAGAAACATATTTGCTATTTCTCCATTTGGGAACTATACTTTTTCGGATTAAACAACCGAGACCATATAATCTTTTAAAATTTAAAAGTATGTCTAACAAAAAAACAATATAGACTTATATAAAAACATTTTTCTTATCTTATTATAAATTTATTTATTTTGGAATTATCAAGAAGTTTGATACAGTATTACCAAATTAAATTATACTTCTTTAACCGTCAAAATTCGAACTCGTTACCTAGGAAAACCCCTCTGTGACTCTGTTTTTGTCTACCACAATACTATTGATATTAACCAAAAGCTTTACATAATGGTTCGTCGAAGGTAAAAAAAGTGCACATGTATAGACAATTTATAGACAATTTATGGACACTTTATAACCAGCAGCAACGACTTCACAACTATAGACAATTTATGTGAAAGATGTAGGGGTACAACAAAGTGAAAGAAAAATTGTAAAAAAGACAACCGGAGTAAAGAGTAAATGTAAGTTTGTGTAAAAATATAAAAACAATCGGGTGGGGGTCACATGGAGTTCAGAGAAAGAGCAGAAGAGTCCCCACGTCGTCTGTGGTTTGGGTCCTCGGGCTGTGGGGATACCAAACACCATCATGCATGCCCAACTCTCTTTTTCATTATTTATTCCTTTCTTTTTTGGGTTTTTATTTTACCATTTTAGGGTATTCTTTTGTATATTCATGTCGTCTTACAACCATCGTATACTTAACCAACATTTTTTCCGTATTTTAAAATAAATAAAAGAAAGAATTCATGCTTTACCAATTTCTAGTCCTACTTTATTTCCCTTACATCATTTATTTATTATTAGCCTTTCATTCTTTCTTCACGCTCCCTTTATGGTTTCCTTTTAGTTTGATTCAACTTCCCATCATGCATGTATACATATTACTAATATATTATATTCTATGAACATGTCCAAGTAATCCCTCTTGT
Source organism: Cardamine chenopodiifolia (assembly GCA_963922655.1). Lineage (NCBI taxonomy): Eukaryota > Viridiplantae > Streptophyta > Magnoliopsida > Brassicales > Brassicaceae > Cardamine > Cardamine chenopodiifolia. The sequence goes on from OZ000467.1 coordinate 6,368,810, forward strand.
TATTGACATTTTGACAGTTATTGTCATCATATTCCTCTCCACTCCCTGCCCATTCCACTTGCCCAATTTCTAATCTAAAGGTTGTATTTTATTATTTAATCAACTCACTCATGCACCCTTCCTCTATATATGCATAAATGTAATTAAGTGCAACTCAAGTACCTCATTTTCCTACATATTATAGTAAAATTTTCTTACAAAAATAAACAAGATGCACGTACCTTTGTTTTACACATTACTAATAGTAATATTAAAACCATAAAATGCATTTAGTATAAATTGATCATTGATTTGATAAACAGAATTAACATTTAGTAGAAATATTTAACCAATTATCAATGGTAATTTATTTAAACCTCCGTGACCAAAATACTTTCACATACAAAATTTTAGTTATGAATACTAAACACGAACAAGCCTAACATCCATTAGCCTCGATATTCACAAATTCTTTTGCTAAGGTTGATACACACATGATTATCTTATGATGTTATTTCGTAAGACTTTAATGAAAAGATAAAGTTGTAAGACTGTTGACATATTTAGAAAATGAATGATTTTTATAGGAAAGAAAAAGGAGAGTGCAATGATCGTAATTGAAGATTAATTAGTTGACGATCATTAGAAAAAATGAATTTTAACACACACATATATAAATGGTCTTTTTACATGTATGCAACATGGTTTTAGTTTTACTTCCATGAACTTCTGTGCATTAAAAGTGAACCAGTAACATGTGCTTTATTACTTTTACGGTAAACTTTGCATGTAAAAAAAGTTTGCATGGTTTTTATTGTGTTTTGTGTAAGAAATTATATAGAAAATTCTATAAGAGTGGTGGATGACCTCTATTGGATAGTAAAAGACATTGTTTCAAAATAATACGGAATATTATTTAAATTAACATGGATTATGGTCTAAACATAATTCGAAGAATCAAATTTAACTTAAGAGCACATTCCTAAATTGTTTTCCTTATACCAAAAATTGATAAAGAGAAAACCAACTTCAAAGAGATAATTACTAGCTAATTACAGCTAGAAAATATCCCAAAGTTCCCATAAAAAGCTACCCAATTAGGGCTAAAAATAAACTTTTTGAGGATATTTATAATAAAATTTCCTTTAAAACAAATTAAAATAACTTTGGCTGTCAATTTTTTTTGTCCTCGGAAGGAACATGGCCTTAAAAAGCGATTAGCTGGATCGATCACACCCCATTTCATCCTTCTCCTCGCATAGTCATACCTTTCGTCCTTTTAAAGTCAATAAAACCCAAATAAACTTTTACAGAAATAATTAATATTGTTTATTCATTTTGAGAAAGAAAAAGAAAAAGTGTAGTACTACCATTATATAAACTTTTACATTACGTATATATGATCTCTACGTACATGAAATTTTTCATAGTTTCAGATATTTTTATCGAATTAAATCTGACAGACAGAGAGACCATCACACCCTTCTCTCTTTCTTACATTCCCACAAGCTTCCAAACAAAGAGAATTACTGGAAAGTACGATTTGCAAAGGAATATTTTCTTCCTCGTCCTCTCTCACTCACAACCCTACGCATATATAATAATTGAAAAAAGTATATATTAAATTTTTAAATAAATAAATAAACAAACCCTTATCTTCTTCATGAGAATCATTTCCTCTCCACAAAACCTTGCCTTCTCTAAGCCCTCTTCTCACTTTTCAATAACTCCTCCAATATATGGCTCATGGTGAGATCATATGACCAATATGGTTCCTCTTGAATCCTCACCGCTTTTTGGCGTTTTCTGCGGTTTCACGGACAGGATGATGATGAGAGAAACAACAATAAACAATCAAGATTCTAGTGGAGATACATGTTCCGTCTCCGATCCAACAGCAGCTTCTATTAATTATTATAATAGCTCTTCCTCTACGGTGAAAGACGACGGAGCCGCCGCAAAGAACGACGTTCTTTGTTGTACTAACGTAGAAGATAAAGACAAATCTTGGCTCCGTTTAGGTATAGGCCCTGAGGAGAATAACAACAACAACAACACGGCGTCGTATAAGCTCCAACGTTGTTATAGCAAAAACGGAAGTGGAAGAGATAAGTCATTAGAGCTCAGCTTGTCGTTATCCTCAAACGCAGCAGGAGCGGTTAGTACTCGTCTAGATCATCTACTGCCGCAGCCACCATATTCTCATGATCAGTTACTGACGATGCGTGGACCGTCGTTGGTTTATAATCACCAATTAATTCGGTCTCAAACGTTGTTAAATCGTGGCTTTTCGTTTCCATCTTCAAAGCCGTGGATACCTCAATATACGGGACCGTTTAGACCGTCATCATTGAGTAACCGTGACGTCACTAACAATAATAGTGTTACAAGGAGTTGTTGTGTGGAGGAGGGAGGAGCTGGACCAAGCTCCGAGTTTAGGGTTATTGATCCTCCAAAAAGACCACATTCTGGTCTTTGGTTTCTTCTTCAAGCTTCACAATTTCAGTAATTACTTATTCTTAAATCCTTTCTCAGTTTGATTCTATTTATCAAAAACAAACAAATTTGTCTATTTGTATTTTGTAACATTGGATTTGTGAACGCAGGGAAAAGGAACCGTTCTTGCCTCAAGTAAACAAAAGCTACTTGAGAATCAAGTAAGTCTAAATTTGTCATGCGGATTATTATAAATTTTATATTTTCGGGAAACTAACGATTATTTCTGTTAATTATATTCTAATTTTCAAAATTTGCTTTGAATTTGCATGGATAAGGGACGGTAGAATCACAGTTAGGTTGCTAATTAAGTACCTTATGAAGAAGCTTCAGATGGATAGCAAATCTGAGGTAATATCTAAGCTCGCATTCTTCTATATATGATTTTTAATCTTTCAAGTTTTGGGGCTACGAAATGAAAATGGCATTAATTGGAACTAAATCCCCAACTTATTAGGTCACAAGTCTGATGTCATGGTGTCGTAATGTAACTTATAGTTTAGTTAAATCTTAGCTAGAGATATTCAAATTATAGTATAATACAGTTGAGTGAGACCACTTTCTGAATATTGAGAGCTACATGCCATCTTAATTAGGTGCATATCTAATTAATACTCATGAATAATCTAGGGTTCAATTAATCAATTTCAAACGAATTAATTCATGACTTTTTGGTTTAATAATTCATCAAAGGACTATTTCTATAATAATAATTTTGATATCACCCATAAAATTGTCCATCGCACTTGAAAAATAAAATAAAAAAACTAATAGTGGCTAATTGGGTTTTTGATTGATCGTTTCTCGAAGTACCCACACCGCCTCATCAATAATTATTATCATTACTGTTGTTATTATAATTTTTCATAGGAAACTGGACAACGAGAGGGAAACTTAACTAGCCATTTCATTTGTTTTAGGCCATGAAGCCATGATATATAGTTATATTACTAATATAATAATAGGAAAAAAAACAAGTCGGAGTCATCAGGCATGCTTGCTTTGATATATAATAGTATAAACCAGAAAAGAAAGGATATCTTAATCCAAAATCGAAAAGCTTACATGCGTAAGTGTGTATAGATGGTCTCGTTAATCAAAATTTACAATAATCTAAGTATATTGCATGTTCTTCTGGACTCTAGGCTCACAAATACATGTTCATGCGATATATGAACTCTTGTGCCCTATGGGAATCAACTGCATGGTGTGTGTGTGTGTGTGCGCGCGTATTCAATCAACCAGGTTTATAACGTCGCTACATAAAAGTTATATTTTTCAGAAAATAACCTTTATGACATTTTTAGGAGGAGACAAACCTTTTTGATTTTACCAATTATTGGATAACTAACACTTCCTAAAACAGTTGTTGTGTGAAAAATTAACGTATAAACATCCTTTTAGACGTCGGATATACGGCTATATCTTTCAAAATCCGTAGTTGTGTTCGTTGATGCGTCTTCGTTGTCGAGATTACCGATGCCGATCAATTTCTAATAAGCACACTTAAATATTATAGCTTAGCTAAGTTACAAGTATTATACTTTTTAATTTGACAACCAAAAATCTTGAAATTATAGCATCGGTAGTTGAGTTTAAAAATTAATATACTTTATGACATGAGTTTTATTTTATAAGAATCAATAATGAAGAAGTTTGATTTCAAACGAAATATAAATCTTTAAAAATGGAAAAAAAAAGAATGACAAAATATAGATAACCATGAAAAATCTAGAAGAATATGCCATGTTTTTGCTTATTTTCTTGAGAGTATGTCGTTAGACGAATGTTGATATTTGGTCCGACTAATTAATGCAATGTGAGTATAACATTGTATATCGATACTTTAACCATAGCACCACGATAGAAAAATGGGTGACATATATATTTTATTATTTATCCAAATAATCATTTGATGGAAAACGTGGTTTGAAAGCATTGATGCATGCATGACTAAGTTTGTCTTTTCCGTCGAGCCAAAACAGTTTTAAAGTTTCCCTAATTACTCTTTGGATACTTTGATACTTTTCCTAGTCAGTTAATTAGTTGACACTCCATTTAAAAGTCAATTCAGTCAGAATTTAAGATTTTAATCTGAAAAGTATTCTAATTATGTGGTGATAGTTTTTTGTTAGTAAATCTTTATTAGGAATCGATTTTTTGGTATGCATCCTCTTAATGATCACTACATAATTTATACGGCAATTATAGGTTCTAAAGATTACGTTAAGATTTTCCGTTTAGAAGAGTGAAAATATTTTTTAGATCAAACTCTAAAGCTTGCAAAGAAGTAAAATTTTCTTTCGTTTTAATAAAAGAACATAACACTTAAAGTAAAACAGATTAAAAGAATTTCCTTTTCAAAAGTTATTATAAAATATACTAGAAAACAATATGAAAATATTTTTTTGCACTGTATCCCCAAGAAAAAGGTCAATTTTTGAAATGGAAAATTTTGATAATTTTATTGTTTGATAATAAATTTTTCAAAAGATTGATTTTAAAAAAAGAAAAAATTTCAAATCCGATCAGAGAAATGACATAAATTCGTTTTAAGGATTATTTTTCCACCGAGACTTGTTCACTTTCACTTGACTAATCAAAATAGTAATATGGTTTAGATTTATTAGAAAACTTAGATATAAAAAAACCTAAATCAGATATCATTTCAAGCACCTAAAAATCCATTATGAACCCATGATGATAGAACCTCTAATAAATGATATAACTAAGATAAAGAACTGAAACATATTTTTTCCTTTTTTGTTTATGTTAAATTATACTGAACCCCAAACAGTTGCACCATTCAGTAGTTGTGGTCTAGATGGCTGGGAGCACGGGGCCAAAATTCCCTAATTGGTCCTTTTCCGAGTTTGATCTACCAATTATAAACTTTACATATATCTATTGAGTCATTTATCTTATGAGTTTAGGACCAAATAATTTACACGATTATATAACGAGACACCTCATCCCAAACTTATCTAGATCTAAGACCCGAACTACCTGAGTTATCGAAAAAACAAAACAATTGCACCTCTGAAAGAGTATTCAGTATCCCGAACATCGGAAACTTTTAGCCTTTACTATGGTGAAACTTTTTCACTGTATAACAACAGCTACAGTGGATAATTCACACATCCAAAGTAAAATTAAAAAGTCGATGTAAAGTATAGCCTTCCTAGAGAAGATGGTGTCTGCCGATGTATAGTAATGATAACTATGCTACTGGCTCCAAAATAGGACGTGCCACCTAAATTTTCGTGTCAAAATTTACCTTAGAATCTAGATGACATGCAGACACGAAGACACATATATGTGTATATATATATATATGTTTACGGTGTTTGTGTTTGTGTGTAATAATAGTAAAACGTATTGAATTTTCTTCGGAAAAGAAATGCCGTGAGCATTAGGTTTGAAAATAGTTTATATATACTAGAAGGAAGTCTAATGGATGAAAGGGTTTATATACAAGTCCATGGATAATCCATATATTTTGAGTTTTGTATTTGTGAAATTTCATGTTAAAAAAGTATATAGTGTAATAATATAACTATAATTAGATCTTGACGGTTAAAAGCATAGAAAATAATATGATGTTGTAAAATTTAATAAATTTTTAATAGCTAAATCTAAGGTTCGTGAGGGATCTCCATGGTTAAGTTTCTTAGAGTGGAATTCTTGTCGTCACGCTTATGCTTGCTAAGGTCAGCTATTCTCTTATTTTCTTGTCCAATATCATATACAAGCTTTTAATCTCATATATAGATTTTTATTAGGGGGCTTGAAATTAAGTGTAAGATGTCACATCATAATCCCAAGTGCTGCACTTTCATGAATGTTGAAATAATTTGCCATCGATCGACTCACCAACCAATCACGTTCCTAGAATAGAAACACTAGCTTTGACACGCTTGACAGTTTAACAGCAGAATAATACAAAACTTCATCTGTTACATAAAAGAAACAGTTACATTTTTTTATGAATCGAAACACTAATTTCAAAACCTTGCATGGGATGTCTTAATATATTTTTTCTTTCTTTTAAATTCAAATTATGCCGAAAATTTGAAGCATAAGTTTAATTATAATATAAAAATATGAAACATATATATATATATAGGAAATAAAAGCAAGCGTATAGCCGGCGTGCATGGAAACAGGATTTTGAGGTGCGACCAATATATATAATTCTACATTATTTATTTTATTAAAAACGAATTCCTGCTGGATTACTATTTTAAAGTAAAGAATAAGATTCTCGATTAAAAAAATATAGCCTACAAATAGTAGAAAATCCTATCTTGGAGCTGACCAGATTTTGATTTAACTTTTTGTTCAGTGTCAACTTTTTTGAGTTTGAATTTACCATTCCTTTGTTTTTTTTTGGTTCTTGTTTACTTCGTATCTTTGGCGTCAAGTCGAGGAAAAGTAGGGATTTAGGGTAAGGCGTACGTTACATATAATTCTGTGATCAAATCCTCACAACTTCTAACTATGACAACAAAGCCCAAGTTTCTCCAGTGTGAACAATAAAAAACCTCATAAATAAAGTTCAGTGGTTACCTCATACCTGGTTATAATTATAGATAGGGTAATGATTTCAAGATAAAAGAAGAGGATCTAACCGGTCAAGCTTGCACATCACGATTCTCCGATTTTCTTGGCAACCGGTTAAATCTGATTACACATACGGGTCTGTTCTTATAAGATGCTAAAAATTTAATAATTTTAATTGACTAAACTACTCTTACTGCTTTCCACTGAATATTTTTACTGCAGAAACCACATGTTAACAACTTTTAATGCTTCACCCAACCAGTACTTTAACCTTTTAGTATCTCATGTCACACACACGAGCACGCATAGAAATTTAAGGGATTTTGACTTTTTTTGGTTTGCTTGATGGAAGCAGATAGAAATAAGATGCCGAGGACAACAATTATCGCCGTTGTACACGATGCAGCATGTAAGAGATAACATTTGGACTCCAACATCATCATCTTCCTCTTTCACTTTACTTCGGGACTCATCAACTACTGATCATGTCATGATTTTGCATTATGGTAGGACTGCCTAATCTTTATTTTTATAGTTTTGCAGCTAAGTCTAACATTTTTCGATCAGTATATTGTGTACTTATCATCGAGTTTTAATTATATATCCCTCTCTTTTTGTTTGGGTTTTATTTAATTTTATATATTTCCTCATTTTTCTCAAAGTTATTATTACGTTTTGTTCTTTCTGGCACATATATGATCCCGTTGTAGGGAACTGGAGTTTGAATTCCAAATGTCGTACGAGCCAACCATGTTGTCTGGCCACTGGCCTATAAGCCCTAGACACGATGTTATTCCTTTAGCTTCCTATATATCTTGTTTGGTTTGTTATCATGATTACTTTTTTCTATTTAGAAAAAAGAAAGATGTCTTAAGCTTTTAGGGGCGTTGGGAAAGTCGGCTATTTTTCTAACTACATCTGATGAGATATTTTCTTTGGCTTATTCATTGACAAAATAAGACCTTGAAAATATTTTGAACGTTTTATCTTTTGGTGAAAAATTGCAATGACATTCAAATTTCTAGTAACACGTACGTATATATATAATTATATATATATATATATATCTGATTTTTTTTGTTAAAGGGTATATATATATATATATATATCTGAACTTACTAAAGCTTTTCTTATTTTATAAAAGAAAATTGAAACTTTCAATAAATTTTCTGTTAGTTTTGATAAAATTTTGTTGGAAGTTTAAATAGGTACATTTTTGTGTGTGGAAAATTTACCAAACTTTTGCAATTTTTAAATTACTTTAGAAAACACAAACTAGTTACGGTTATATATGCTTATAGTCATATTGTTTGTTTACATGATATGATCAAAAAGAGTTGACCAGACTCCGAGCTCAATGATGAAAAAAACACAAGCCTCCCTAGTCTCTCTACCTAATACAGCTTGGTGTTTAGAAATGTTATAGAAGTGGTTAACTCGGCTCTCGGATAAACTGAAAATCTACTACTGCACCAGTAAGAATGTTCCATACCGAAAAAGGAAAAACCGAACCGAATCGAATCTTAATTTTAATTTTAGCTGAAAGCAGTACATTACTTGGGCTTATAATTGACATGATGAGCCCAAAATAGTCGCATCAACCTTTTAATGGGCTTTAAAGGCCTCATTTTGTTTTTCATATCTTCTTCCCCAAAGGCATCTCTCTCGTGAGATTCCGATCTGTTTGCTTCTTCTTCTCCGACTCTCGTAATGTCGTGAAATGTTGAATAAGCTTTCTACAATGGCGTATGGTTCTTTTGGCGTCTCATCGAAAGCTTTAGTCTTCTGTCGTCCTACTATGGCTCCATTAGAGATCTCCCTTTCTCCATTCGAACGCCTACAGTTTCGTCTCCCGCTCTTTTCCCTTTTCCACTTCTTTGATTTTTTTTCCTTCATGGTCGTTGCTAACAAAGACCTGAAAATGGACTTGTTCAGATTGGGCACTGTGGCTGTGTTGGAGCTATTCACCTAGAAATCTTGTGAAACCACGCAAAAAAGAAAGCCGAGGTACCTTCATTTTCGAAGACTCTGATTCAGTTTAATCAAAAGCTGCGATTTTGATTCTATTGAAGCGGGAATTATTGGGTTTTTTTTCTTCTTATGTAAAATGATTCGAAGAGTTTAGTGGAGCAAGGAGAAGTAATAAGGATAAATCGATGCCGTGGAAGAAGTTAGATGCTAATGAATTTGGTATTCAGAGGTCAATGATTCCAGATTCTACTCGGATGGTTCTCAATAAACTCAGGAAGAAAGGTTTGACTTCTTACGCTTACTTAGTCTTTGAGTTAGGCTCCTGATTAGATTCTGGCAAATTCTCAGTGTGTCTAAATCACATATCTCAGCTTTCGCGTTTAGAAGAGGACCGAGTTAATCGGATTTGCTTTTTGAACTGTGCCTGAAAATTTGTGTTTCTTGTATCTTTAGTATTGTGTGAACCCTCACAAGTCTGTTTTTAATTATAGAGTAATGTATGGGGAACATTGGCTCAAGGCTTAAAAAAAAACCCAAATCTTTCGCCAAAATTCTGAAATATGCATATCTGCTATGATTTTCCAGGGTTTCAAGTTTACTTTGTTGGAGGTTGTGTTCGGGATCTTATACTAGATAGAATCCCCAAGGATTTTGATGTTATCACTTCAGCCGAACTCAAGGAAGTTTAAAATCAGCTTATGGAACTACACATTAGTTTGTTGTCCTTTTCTATAATGAGTTCTGTCCCCTTGTGGCTACATCTTGCCTTTCCTTCACAAATTTGATTTTTGAATCGTTGCTGTTTTAGGTTCGGAAAGTATTTCCCCGCTGTCAAATTGTTGGAAGACAATTTCCCATATGTTATGTTTATGTCGATGACATTATCATAGAGGTTTGTTCAACATTTTCACTCGTTTTACAAGCATTTGTCATATCTACCTATCTGTTAAGTATGTTAGAACTTAAAAGAGGGTTCTTTGATTAAAGTTTTCTCGCAATTTCTTTCTCCTATTGTTCCCTAATGGAAAAAAAATTCTCATCAGAAAGAACGTAATGGGGTTGTTCTGTTTAACAGGTGTCAAGTTTTAGTACTTCAGCTAGGACTGGTAAAACGCCCAATAAAAACTTGAGAAAGCCTGCGGGCTGCAATGGGTGTGATTATATCCGATGGAAGAATTGTTTACAGCGTGATTTCACTGTCAACGGGTAGGCAGTACCACTATCTGTATTTCACATATATTTGTGAATAAAAGTCCATATGCAGTATGCGTTAATATGCATAGGTTGGAATTTTCAGGTTGATGTTTGATCCATTGGAGAACGTATTGTATGATTATATAGAAGGAGTTGAGGATATACAAAATTCTAAAGTAGGTTTTGCAATTTAAGCTATCATTCTTTATAGAAACCAACTGACATGTGAATGAATAGACATCAGTTCTAATCAGTCGAAGTTTATCCAGTAGGTGAGGACAGTATCCGCGGCGAAGCTTTCATTTGTCGAGGATAACGGTCAGTTTCAGATACAATGTTTTTTATTGGTATGAAATCTTTTTGTTTAGAAAGACTTAAAAAATGGTAACGGTGTACACTTTACCACTCGCATTATATGTGCAATTAGGATTGCTGCGAGGTTAGGATTCAGCTTGACTAAAGACGTTGCTGTTTCTGTTAATGAGCTTTCTTCTTTATTGCTTAGACTTGACCCTGTGTATCTTGTTCCCTTCTCGTATTCTTCCTCCTATTCAATTTATTTTGTTTGGTTAGTTTAGGATTGAACATTTTATCTCGGTGTTCTAATAATCCTGCAGTCAAGGGTCCGGATGGAAATCAATTATATGTTGGCTTATGGGTCCGTAGAAGCTTCTTTGAGGTTATTATGGAGATTTGGGCTCATGGAAATTCTTCTACCTATTCAGGTATAGTGAATCTTCTCTAGAGTTATTTGGTCGTTCCTCTGGAATGTTATGTCTATGTGCAGGCTTCTTATTTTGTATCCCAAGGGTTCCGGAGGCGTGATGGAAGGTCCAACATGCTTCTGGTACAGACATGGAAACTTTTTGTATAGTATTAGTAAACACTTGAGACTGCAATAAACAGTTCCATAAGACTAACTGATTAAAGCCTCTCCCTTGCAGTCGCTATTTTGTAACCTTGACCGAGTTATAGCACCTGATCGACCATGCCATGAGTTCCTCTGGTGAGAAACCTCCTTTGGTGCATCTATCTTAGTAAATCGTTTTGCCAAAGTTAACAATTTTGGGAACTAATCATAACCTCAGGATTGGGATCTTAGCATTCCACAAAGCATTGATCGATCAGCCTCGAGATCCCATAGTAGTAGCTTCTCTTTGTCTTGCCATCTACAGTGAAATATCTTTATCAGAAGCCATCGAGATTGCAAGAAGCAACTCTAAACAACACACCTCACAATTCCAAGAACTATCAAGTCATGAAAAAGGCATAGCAGACTCAGACAGCAGATTATCACAGCAGGTGATGAACTTAGCAGAGTCTATAAGATCAGCTGCACGAAAAATGAATGATCGAAACTACTTAGCTAATGCAATGAGCAAAGACCCGCAAGCACCAGGCTCTGATATGGTACAATACAATTCAGTAGACAGTTGCATCTACTGAAATGTTTCATATTCTTACAAACAATGGGATGATTTTTGTTGGTTTTAGGTGTTCATGTCAAGACCATTGTTGGAGAGAGTGGAGAAAATGTTTGGAAGTGTGAGAAGAAAGGGATACAATGAGAGAGATGAGGTCCCAAGTTTAGAGCGTAGGATAAACTACAAGTCTCTTACTCTTGGAGAATGTCACGAGACACGTCGTGTATTTACTCGGATTGTTTTTGATACTGTTTACCCTACGACTTAAATATCCCCACCAACTTTTTGATATATATTTTTTAATTTGTCGCTCTTTGCCAACAAATTCTCGTAAAAATTTTGTATTATGGGGTTATAGCCTACGTAAAATCTTTTTGTTTCAGTCAGTAGTTTTTTTAAAACGCATGTCAAACGTATCGTGATTGGTTTGAATTTAAGGATTTTTGTGTCCATCTCCACAAATTTTAGAAAATATAATAACTCCTTAATGTGTTTAAAACTTTTATTTTTTGGTGCGCATCTATTTCATCGAAAATTTTGTAAAGGAATGCTTAAATAATTAAATTAATCTGAGTTTCTTGGGACAGATTATTCAAAAGTGGGGTTAGGCTTCCATTATAATTTGCGCAAGAAAGAACATCGACAGACTATATATATTTTAATGTCAAAATATGCAAACTTTTTTTTCTTTTGACGTAAATGGGCAAATTTACTAATTTCGTATTCCATCGTAAGTTAATCTTGAGAGTCACATGAGTCGAACCTAGCCGTTTCACAAATTTCTAATCTATGTGACGTCATGTCACGACTTGTTTCTTAAATATTATTACACATCTAGTTTGTTTTTTTGTTTGATAAATACGCATCTAGTTGATTGATCGGTTTCAATCCCATTGATCAAAGCAAGATGTACTTTTGATGAATCCCATATTACATGATAGTTGAAAATCCCAAATTCTGTATTAGCCTCCTGTCTTCGGAATCTGATTACTTCAGAAAGTTATACATTTTCTTATATCATTTTAATTTTATTTTTCAGTTCCTGCTATTAAAGTAAGACTATGCAGAAAAAGTTAGGTGTACATGAAGTATGCAGATCTTAACGTATCTCTATGAATGGCAGATTGTGAGATTGTAAAGTGATTGCTTCAGGGAGACGACAAAAAAAATTTCACAAATAGAAGATCGAATAATATAAAAGTTCCACTAACTTTGTTAATAGACAAATGAAAAAGCTGCAGCTTATGCAATCGCACCTCTTTTGCCAAAATTTTCTCTCCAAAGTTTTTTATCTATTACTTTATACTTTTTTTTTCTCTTTTTTTTTCGTCTACTAAATATCTCATTCTCATATTATATGTTCTTGCAAAACGAGACAAGTATGAAATGCGATATAAACTAGAATTATGAATTTCACAAAACTTTTAAATAGATTAATTGCCGCCAACTATTTATAGATGGTATAAGTTCAACAGAAAACACACACACTCTTTTAATTTACACATCTACTGATTGTATCTTAGAAATACACACAAGTTATACCTCTCAATCAAGTTTTAAGATTTTTGTTTTTTGATTGACCAAAAAAAAAGACTTTTTGTTTTCTAAATCTGAGGAAATTAGTTTGACCTTATAATTCTCATCTAATTTGAAAAACTAAATATTATAATCAAAATTAATTAGAGACCATGTAACGTTTTAAAGCATGCACGATTAACGATCAGTTTTGACTGAATATGGTCTAGTCCTAAATTAGTTGTACATGTACACATCTACTTGAGTATTTAGTTAATACGAATATTTCAAAGATCATAATACTAATTAATGGTATTCATTTTGTCTCGTTCATCATGGAATGATATCAAGAATCAAGAGAACATCATTATTAAGGGCATATGAAATAGAATGAGCAAAGGGTCTAGTTTGATGCTGAGCTTTGTAGATCGGCTGCTTTTCTTTTGCAGACATTTGTGACCCTCACAATATCCTCCAAATTTAAAGTCAAAGCCTGAGCATACAAAGTTGCATTCTTTTGTACATAGGTCCAACACCCCGAAGTAACGAACCGAATATGATATGAAAATAAAGAATTGAACCCAGATCTGAACGACAAAATATCTAAACATGTCTTAAACTTTTATATTCGAAAAACTTAATTTGAATCCGAACCGAACCAAAAACGGAAAGAATACTCAAAATACATGAAATATAACTATATACCAAAAAAAATTAATTATATTTAGATTTGATATAACCTAATTACCCAAAATTATAATTATAAACCCAAAAATTTTAAGACTATAATAACTAAAATACTCAAAATAAATGAATATCTCTAAATTCTTAGTTATGTTAGTGAAAAATTAACAAAATTTTATTTAAATTTAACAAAAGCTCTGTTCAACTTCAAATTTATTCGTGTATAATATACCTGAATATATTCGAACTGATTTATACCCAAAAAATTTTGGATTTTTAGGATAATAATTTTTTGGACCCGAAATGACACGAACCCAAATAGAACTGATCCGAACCGATCCTAAACTCCGTGGATATTTATACAAGTCTAAAATCTCTTTACTCAAAAGACCAGAACCCGAACGGTTCCTACCCAAACTCGATCCAAATATCCAAATATCCAAATATCCGAATGCCTATGCCTAATTCAGGACTATACTTGCATGAGTTACTATCAGTTTGTACTTGTTCTGCATGCTCACAAGTTAGATTATATTACTCATGCTTGAATGAAAGTTTTGGTATATGAAAAAAGGTTTGGTATATGTAACTACGAAATGAAACTTGGAGAAAAGATTAATAATTGAAACATTTGTTTTAGTTTTTCGGTTCGCAATTAATATCATGTGTATGAGTTCTATAATATATCGAAATGGGTTGTATCCCTTTCTAGATATGTCCATCTGATACATCTAGCAAGCTTACACAATTGTACGGAAAATAAATTTAAACAATTTTCAATATAAACAAATGAATTTATATTTTCAGGCTAAAAGTTTTAGAATTACATATATGAAATTCATCTTTAATGGAATATAATAATTGATTATCGGTGGATTGACTGACCTGAAATCAAGAACATAACAATGATTGACGCTGCAACGAAAGTATATAAAGATCTTTTGCAATCCATTTGTTTTCTTATGATGTTCTAATTATATTTATTTATTTTGTAATTAGTTATGATGACTTGATACCTCTTTTTATAATGCATTTTTACTATTTAACTTTTAAACCATATATTCCAACTTTGGATATTTTACTTAAAAAGTGCAAATCTTGTATGTATATCTGTCAAAATGGAAGTAAAGATATATATATATATATATAACTATATTTAATTTTCATCCACTATATTTGGGAGTAATTAAATTAAATTTTAACCGTTTGATTGTTTTATTTTTATTTTGAAATAAAAATAAATGTTTGATTGTTCTTGTTTGATTTTGGAGTTAAGTTTGATGATGTATTTATTATTATTGTTTTGGTCAATCTATTAATCATATATTTTTATTGTTTCTCTATTTTTATCTGCCGCACATTTTAGATATATTCTCCGATTATTTTAAAATGTAAATAATTAGGAGAAACACCATTAAATTTGTAGAATTTTCCGAAACGTGGATGAAAAAGATATCAACATTCACCAATGATTCAATCTTTTTTCCAAATAAAAGTTGAGTTTATTCTCAGTTGCAAGCAAATTTATCCATATATAGTTTAAAATCTTGATTCAAATTCAAAATATCCTTAAAATTTAAATGATTGATTTCTACCCTACAACGGTGAAAACTCACATAAAAAAAACATATATCAAAATTATGAATTTTTTTATATAATTGGCTTGTAGACTTGTAGTGCAATATGTCTTTCTTTTAAACATAATTATTCCTTGATTAATTAATAAATAAGATTGATGATAAGCAAATGAAGAAGGTGGAAGATGATGTTAAGTTGGGATTGGCGCGAAATAAGAAAAGATTGAAAAGGAGGACACGTTTGATTGGACAAACAACCAAAGCCTATCCACTTCTCCTTCTCTTCTATTACCAACGAATCTCTCCCTTCTCTGTCGGTTCCTCTTCTTCTTCTTTTTTTTTTTAATTATTTAAATCCAGATAATAGATAATTCCCTTTGTTTTTTTTTTAGAATCTACAAGAAAGTTTTATTTTTTCCTAAAGAACTCTGCTCAAGCCGAAACCTTCGCTCCTATCTGATTCTTCTATCAAACCCGGTTGCAGAATTTATTCCCCAGATGGGTTTTTAAACGAGGTCTATATTTTTCTATTTATAGTATGCATTTCAGTTCTTCCCTTTTTTCAATTTTTTTGTTTTTGCGGAATAGCATTTGTAATGTAGTTTGTTCTGCGAATCTACTCAGCTTATACTGTTGAATCTAATTTGGTCAGTCGCTGGTTTTAGAATTTGACTGTTTGATTTTTTTTTCGTCTGTGGACACTTGAATACAACAGTTTCTTAAGTTACACTCAGTTTGATTTTGGTTTTGATTCCGCCAATGGTTTTGCTCTCTTTGTTTTCTCGCTAATTGTTTTTGTAAACCCACTTGCAGTTTTTTTTTTTTTTTAAAGAACGGCTGACCTGGACAGTGGACAGGACTCAGGAGTTGGAATTTCAAGACAGAAGTGCTCTCAATCAATCCCTTGGGTTTGGTTTGTTTTCATTTCGAAATTTAAGATATTGAATCTGCGTCCTCAAACTCCTTAGTTTGCTAATATTTTCTTGCAAAGAAATATTTACATAAATTAGATGTAACAGTTGAAATGTTGACAACTTGGATATGATGAGTGTGTTATCCAGAGTTTGAGATTCATTGTTATCCATTGTTATATTATATATATGTGCACCCTATTTGGTATAGTTTTGTGGTACAGAGATTGTAGATGCTTTGATGTCAATTTTGGGTCTTTTCTAATTGGTTAAAATCTCTATTAGATATTTGGATATAAGCAACCTTCATTTACACTCAGTTTTCTTCATAACTTGTCTCCTAAGGTATGTTGTTCTCATCTGTGGCTTAGATTGCATCAATCCATGGACGTTGAAGAAAACAGGATTTCATCTGGATATGCCAAGCCTCCATGGATATTCAAAGGAAGGCAAGAATACCCTTTTAGCTTTTCAAGAATATAGAAAGTCTTCTTTCAATATCTGCCTTGCTGAATCTTGTTTCTTACTGTGCATTCAGTGCGTTGTACCAGATTCATCTTGTGAAGGCTGCAACTGCTCGAGCATTCATCCCCAAGGAGTTTCGACTAGTTGAAGCTTTTGGGTGAAAACATCTCTCAAGGCTCGCTCATTGTTTTTTTTATTATCTTCTTCAAACTGCTTTTAACCATTATTGCTCTTGTGGGATTGGCAGATACACTCTTGGTGGTTTTTTCCTAGCTAGCTACGATGATAGCCCCGCTGGTGTCTTTGATGAGGTCTCCTCTTGCCTTCCTTTTTTTTCCCAACTCACATAAACTTATCACTCTTCAAAATTGTTTGATCGATTCTCTTGCTTCTTCTGTTGCTTTTTCCCAGCTTGTCGTAATTGCAGGGATTGTATGGAACCCTCCTACATCATGCGCGTATGTTCATTCTCCCCTTCTTGTACTAGTATAACCATTCTTTTAGTAAAGCAGAATTTGACACTCAAGTGACCAAGTTTGGGACTACTATTCTGTTTATTTGATTCATGCATATCAAAACATGAGTTATGAAGTCACCAAATTGGAATAAACATCTTTATTCTATATCCCTTCAGATGGGCCGCAAGGGTGCTTGTGAACAGCAATGAGGCTTGTCATCATGGACGCAAGGTAGGTGGGTCTACTTTGTCTCTGCACTCATTATCAATGGACTGTTGAGAGATTGGAGGATAATACTGTATAACATTGTGATGTTGCAGGAAGTAGGACTCCCAAGCCACGTTGCAAGATTTTCAAAAGTTAGTGTTACTTTGGTCTTTAAAGTGATTTTAGCTTTTAATAATTACTGATTAGGCTCTCAATTAGATTCTTTTTAACTACCAAATGTGGAAAACAAGATTACTCTTATCCACATTGATTTACTCTCAATTAGATTTACTTTCTGCGTTGAGTAAAAGTGATTTTTGTGGTTGGGAACAGAAAATCACTGCAGTTCCTAAGCGAAAAAGGGAGAGAGCTTTTGGGTTTTTTGACACATTTGGGTTGGGAAGTACTCTGTCTCATCCTGAGGATTTGATGGAGGTTAAGGTTAGTGAAGTTGCTGGTGCTGCTTCAGCAAATATCTGCAACATCCAGATTAGATCAGACGGTGAGTTCTTCGCTTCTTGGCCTGAATTAAGCTTCTGTATAGTATATTCTGAGAAAACTCATGTCATGTTTTCATATCTAACTATGGTCTTACACCAGCTACCTCTAAATCAGAGAACAAAGTCGGAAAATGGATGGGACCAGCAATCAAAATGTCACTCCCGAGTTTTAGGTAAAAGTTTTGTTCTTGTGATTGTTTTTATGAAGACTTGGCTTGTAAGCTCATCAAGAATGTCAAATAATGGCAGTGGCAATACAACGTACAACTCAAACCTGCTCAAATACTCATGCCACCTCCACTGCAGGTGTTGCTACTACTACTTTAGGACAATCTATCAATAGAATACCGAAGAACGCTTAGTAGATAGAATTTGTATTGAATCTTGCAGGGTGAGGCCGGTGAAACCTGCGGTTGTATCAGGGGCTTTGGAAGATGAGACAGTGAATTTGTCAGAACAGAATCACACATCACAAGAGTCACTCGAAAATGAAAGACGGTTAGGCATAGCCGTGATGCTATCGAGACCAATCATAGCTCTTCAATTCAAATGCTTAACAATGCTAGTAGAAGCTCCAACTGTAATTAAACCTTCAATCTAACACAACACTCAAATTCCAAGAACATAGATCGTCCTACAAGGTTCACATCTTTTCAAAAACAAATCTTTTTTTCTTCCGCCGATTAAATAAGCAATTCTTAGGATAAGCCCTTTGCCAAAATCTCTTATTTTATACTTACATAAGCTCAACAGATCATGTTAAATATTATAATTCTTCAGGAAGAGGATGACCATCCAAGAACGCCTTGAACAGCACAAGTGATCTCTCAGGCTGTGAGAATGGAACCTCATGTGAAGCTCCTCGCACCGTTGCAAATGACAAGATATTTTCATAGACTTGAGTCCACCCGCCGACCTGAAACACCAAACACAACGTGTTAGTTTTTGTTTTCATCGTTCTTTTCGTACCATTAGAGAATGTTGTTGCTGCCAGTTTACCTGTTGTCCTGCAAACCAGACTCGATAAGGAACACTTGTTCTCAGTCCCAATCGTTTGGCTAATCTGCTCACTAAGGTTCTACTTCCTGTCAACGGGATCACGGAATCTTGATCTCCGCTGTTCTTGCAAGAAAAACATCCGCTGTTAATAGATCAATACAAGAGAAAGCTTAACATAGAGACACTGATATACACCTGTAGACAAGAACTGGAACTCCAGCTTTAACAAGACTCCCTACGATATTAATCGTCGGTATTTCCACATCAAGCAATTGGTAATCAAGCACACTGTCGAAAAATAAAAACCATTTTTGTTTAGTAACTACTATCATCAATTGTAATCATCTGCAAATTGTTAGAGAAGAAAGTGATTACTAACTTGCTGCAAACTGTCCATTCACGTACTCCAATGAGACGAGCATGAAGAGCTTCCTGCACATCTCTTCGGTTTAGATAGTTCACCGTCTCATCTTCGACACAGACATCCACAGATTCTTCCACTTGCTGTTCATTCCAAAGAATCAACAAAGTTCATAAACACAGTCACGTAGCATATAACAAAACTCTCGACATTTATGTTTGAATGTTTGTTCTGTTGTGACTCACGTTGGGGCTAACGACTTTGGATTGAGATAGCATAGATGGAATGCAGACATCGAGAGTGACATCATATTTATCGACAAATCGACTAGTCTCAGTGCTAACTTGACTCATCACTTTAGAGCACATACTAGACATTGACCCTCTATAGTACTCACTCACATAACGAGAGTAATTACAGTAAGATGTGAACATTTTGTAAGTTGAATCCGATATCAAGCCATGAGACCAGAAGTACTCAGCCCGCGAATTAAAATCAGTCGCAAACTCCAGAACGGGATTGCCAATCTACAAAAACCGGATTAAAGATAGAAACATATAACCATATTGAAATGACAAAAACATATAAAACCATATTTGACTTACAGCAATTCCTCTCAGATTGAACAAATGGTGCTTCTTGTTGTACTGAATCATAAGCTCAGCTAATTGGGGAACATAATGGCCTACATTTGCATGGAATCATTAGTGACAAAAACTACAATTAAATGAATGAAAAAAAGAGGAACATTAAAGTTTATACCAGCATAGCTTTCACCAGTGATGAAGAGACTTCGATTGAGATAGTGAGGGAATTTGAGGAACCATCTTTGCAAGAACAAAAGATTGTCTCTTGCTGAAGTGGAAAAAAAAAGACAAAAGAGAGTTTGAAATGTTAAAGACAAAACAGAAAGAAACAAGAAGAAGAGAATAATAATCTCAGATTCTAAGATGTGATCTTCAGAAAAGGTTGAATTCTTTTGTTCTTTTTGTCAGTCTGAGACGGAACAAGAAACAAAAGCTGAATCTTTTAATTTTAGGAAATATATATAATATTTGCTTTTCTGTAAAAAGAAGAACAAACAAAAGAAATGGCATTCACAGGTCACAGTAACACCATCATCATAATTTCTCTATTCATTCAAAAAATCTATAATTATTAAATAAAATAAAAAACTAAAACCAAGGCCTTTTTCTGTAAAAGATTTTTTTTTTCCTGGTGGTTACAAAATCGTACTTTTGATTTTATTTGTTTTTGTTGTGTCTGAATTTAGAAAAAGGAAAAAGACACAAAAGTATGGGTTTCTTTATGCGAAGTCTAAATCAATAGATCTGCATAATTTGTTTGAAGGGTTTTGGTTTATACAGGGTAATAATAATTTCTTTTCAAACAAGAATTGGGAATTCCAAAAGGTAGAAACTTAATTTAGGTTAAGAAAAATCAAATTAAGAAATAAAAAGGGTTTAGAGAGAAGATTAACTAACTAACCAGTGATCTTATCATTTACACCCTCATATGAAGAGCTCTGAGTTGAATAAGAGAATCCAACTCCAACAGGTGTCTCCAAATACAACATATTCGCCTCTGCAACCATCAATAATTTTAAAAATCAAGAATTTATAAAGTTTGAAAATGTTGAATTGAAGAGGTTTAACTATAAATACCTTGGTTCCAGCTATGCTGATTCTTGACCAAAACTTGTCCTTTCGGTCTAAATGGTCCGTTCTCTGAGAATGCACCAACACCCAAAGATGAACATCCAGGTCCTGCATTTACCCACATTTACATTTATCTTTAGATTTTTTAATGTAAATTTGAGGGTTGAGTGAGAAGATTTGAAGCGAACCTCCATTGAGCCAGAGGACGAGAGGCTTGGAGGTTGGGTCAGTTTCTGCCTCGGCGAAGTAGTAAAACAGAGCCCTCTGTTTCCTTTCGTCGACGGTGACATAACCAGAGTATTGTTGGAATCCGATCCGGGGTTGACCGGGTAAACGGATGATCCGATCGGAGTGGGACAGAACAGTGTAGGAGCAAAGAAAGAGGATTAGAGCAAAGGAGAGTGTTAAGCATTGGAGAGGAGACATGATATGGTGTCACTTGACTTCTATGGTGTTTGGTTGAGAAAAAAGTAAAAGGAAGACGAGACAAGTGATGACTTTGGTCTGTGTTTCCCACTTGGTCCTTTGCATTTATATCAAGATTCACCTTTTTCTTGTGTATCTTCTTTGTTTTTTTTTTTACCAACGACTTCTTATTTCTTAATTTGTTTATCAACATACATTTTAGAGTTAGTTTGGTATATATATATATATATATTTAGATTTTAACATATATTTGACAGTTAATCTGGTGAGGAGCAACATAAATAATTTATTTTTAAACTAAAAAAAGAATACCAGAAAATATAAGTAAAATTAAGTTAAAATATAAAATATATCTTTAAAAATACATTTATTTGGTTTTCCATACATATTTTCTCAGTAAAAAATTATTTGCAGTTACAAGTTCCTTCATGTTTTATTAATTGTTATTAAAGTATTGTAGATATAAAATTGATTGGGGAAAATTAGAAAATAAAAAAGAATTCTATATTGGAAATAAAAACATCTTGTTCTTGTGAAACGAAGTCCCCCCCCCCCCCCCCAAAAAAAATATGTACCAATTTGAAAGGAAAGAGTATTATCACATTATGTTGTCCTATCGCATATTAAAAATATCAAATGTGGACCAAAGCACTTTCTACTCATGGTTTCAATCCAAAAGTGTAAAATGGAGGAAATCCACATTTTGAATAATGTTAATAGTCCGAAAGTCCACTATTATTATTAAAAAAAAAAGAGAGAGAAAAGCAGATTAAAAAGTTGTCAAGCAAAAGTATAAAAAATATATCTTATTTTGTCTAGTCTTTTTGTCAAGAAAGTAGATAAATATATATATATATATATATATCCAAAAAAGAGAATAAAAAGACAGAAAATAGCATTTTTAGATAACAAATGCATTTTATCTTTAAACTTTGATACTATTATAATAACTCTTTAAACTTTCAAACTATTTTTCAATTTTTAAACTATTTTTCATATTTTAAACTTTCAAAATAGTCTTTACGGTTTTTTTTTAACCGCAAAACTAGACGGAATAGTTAACTTCATCCGAACCTCTATTCGATTTTCTCTATTCTAACCTCGTCGATTCGTTTTTTTTATTTTAAAACTTTCGAATTTTGCTTATTTCCTCTATATTATAACACAAAATTTTATTTTTGAGTTTATTCTCTTTGAAATTCACTTTTTATTATTTTGCAATACTCTAGCTAGTTTTTTTTTTTCTTTTTGGGGAATGTGTATGGAATGATGTATATTATGCTTTATAGGAGTTTTGAGCGTAAGCCAAGTCTTTTTAACCTTTTCTCTTATTCTTCGTCGAAGCTGTTTGATGTGTTTTCTATCCACTTCTAATCCGAGGAAAAGCTAAATAACTTTCCGATAAGGACAAGAAAAAATACAGTACGTTAAATGTGGTATAATATTCTTTCCGTAGGTATTTAAATAGAAATCCCAATAAACTACCTAAGACGATATAACTCATTGAGCCACATGTATATCGATTTATAAAGACAAGATATTAACCTACGGCTACGAGTCTACGACTTCCAATTTATTTTTTGACTTTGTGGATCATGAAACGACTGTTAGGTGAGCCTTTCTCCCCTATGGTATCTTTCTTCCAAATTACTAACGAATCTTTCCATGAACAAGAACGCACCAAATGAAAACCGAATCTTTCCATGAACAAGAACGCACCAAATGAAAACGAAAACAAGTATCAAAAGTATTCTTACCTTTGTAAGAAAGATATGACTTGACAGGGTTAGATCATACCATTCTTATATTACTATACCATGTCAAATAACTTTTTGAACAACGTTCAATGCTTTCTATGATAAATTCTCAAAAGAGATATAATTACTCATTGACACACGTAAGACGTCGTATATGAACATAGCCATCACGAGGAGAAAGAGAGAGAGATATAAATTATGGATAATATTGATGATGATGGGGTCAACGTGAACAATGTTCCCCACTTGAGAATGTCGCCGGAAATTACTCATTCTCGTTTTATTTTTTCCATATGTTTTATTGTTTGTTACTTTTACATAAGAATCTTAAAATATAGAACCTAACAGATAACACCGTAATCACGGCCACTCTTCATTTGCGGAAGTCTTTGGTTTGTAACTGTTACCGCGACCTATTAGCTTGATGTAATCTTTCTTATGTATTTTAAGGATTTTTTTCTAGATTAAAATAAATAAGGAGACATCATATTCTGGTGGGATTTCAGTTTCAAGTCTCAACTTTTTTTGAATGTTGTGAAATGGTGCAGGCGTCTTTGGTAGTTAACGAAGTCACAGAAGCCAGTAGCTAGAGATCGACGATAGGATGTGGTCTGACAAAACAAATCTGCCATTGGCAATACTAAGCAGTTTCACCGCATGATAGGAAATTGGAATTGCGCCATTTATGACCGACAAAAAATATATTAGCATTTTGTTTAAGAACATTATCGTGATAGTATCAAATATTACTATTTTTAGACATTTATCGAAAACCATATGAAGATATGTACTATCTCCGACCCTATTCTATATGTACTTCTAAAGAGAGAGTAGAATCTTCGCCATTTTTTTTCATGGAATCAGCTATTCAATAAACATATCATATCATCGTGCTTTAGCTTCCGTATTCGGATAACGAGTTGATATTAATTTATTTTCATGAATCTATGAAATAAAGGAAAGAGTTAGAATTCTCTACAATTTTGTCAAAATAAAAATCTCTATAATTATTTTATAAATAATGTATCCTATATATATTTGAAAATATTATTATTTTGCTCCAAATGATAGCAAAATAACAAACCGAATAAAACAAGAACTAATGGCTATTACGAAACACACGGAATAGATAGAAAGAATGGAGCAAACTAAGTTAAATAGGGATTTAAAATAATCTAATAACTATCAAATTTTCTACTATCAAAAGCCGGAAATGATTTTTCCAATACAAACAGTTTGTCAAAACTATCTAATTTTTGGTAAAAATGGACTAATGACAAAATACAATAGTTGAGATTGTTCTCACTTTTAACTACGGTAACGGTAGGATATCTCACTCAAAATCTTGGTAAATCAATATTAAAAAGGAAAAAAGAAAACAGAACTTGTTCGCAATGATCGTATATTGTTTTTGGACTGTCCCTTGGGGAACATCCGATTAAAATAAGAATCAATTATGGAGTGCGAAAATAATTTTATATGAGTAGCCATTTTGTTGGGAATCGAAATAGAGGTAAATAAATAAAAAAAGGTACAGAGAGAGAGAGTCCATTTGCCATTTGATCTGAAACTCAAAATCAACTTTTGCCTTTATGGGTTGGCTAAAGGAGTGGGAATGGCCCATCCCCACCCTCTCACGTCTTGTCTCTTGTATCCCTCATTTCTCATTATCTTATTATTTACTGTTTTTTTCATAATAATCACAAACGGAAACAGTAACTAAATTCCAAGCCTTTCAATGTCTTCTTCTCTGGCTTTCTAGTCTCAATGTCTTTTGGCATGCATTCACTTAATTAGTTTACTTAAAGTTCATTCAAACTTTTTGACTCTCCATCGTAATATGTAAGTTAAACTTTAAGGTTTGGTCCCTATGTTTTTTTTTTGTAAAAGGATATGGTTTGGACCCTATGTTAAGGTAACTATATTATATGATCCAAACAAAACCATAGCATGACTTATGAAACATTAAAATATGATTGATAAAGCAAAGCACTCCAAAGAGGAAACACTTTTGTATGCACCAAGTGTTTTTATACTAGGACTATGAATGAGTATGGAGCGAATATTTAGATCTTTTTGTGTGATATTAGTGATTCCGTTTTCACTGTGATATTACTGATTCACATAACTTTGTATCAATATAATTTCAATATAACTAAATGGAAATTTAGGGTGTCATTGGATAACATGTTTAGCTGAAAAAATCAGCTAAGAATATTATTACTCCACGTTCTGCTAGAAGGTTACCAATAAAGAAAAGAAAAAAAAAGAATATTTTAATTGATTTACTCTAGATTCTGTTTATAAGAGACAGATAAAGCAGTAATATCTACTCTGGTTTCTATACGAGTAATTTACTCTAACTACTATATCACTTTTTATTCTGCTCAATTCATCTTTCCTTTATTACTCCCATTTATTTTTGGGATTACCAATCGCACTCTTAGGATGTGATTGGATGACATGTTTAGCCGAAATAAATCAGCTGAAAATACAATTACTTCATGTTCTACTCAAAAGTTACCAATAAAAAAAATTAATAAATTTTTTTTTTAATTGATTTACTCTATATACTGTTTATAAGAGAGATAAAACAGTAATATTTACTCTGATTTCTATGAGAGTAATTGTTTACTGTAACTATTCTATCACTTTTTATTCTGCTCAATTCATCTTTCCTTTATTATTCCCACTTATTCTTGGGATTACCAATCAGAGTCTTAGTGTTCTGAGGTTTTGTATGCTCCATAAAATTTATGTTTTTCTTTGAAAAATTAAAAAATCTCATATTTACATTTCTATTTCTATTTGAAATTTAAATAGCTCTATGATAATTATACTTTTAATATATATATAGTAAATATATAATTTATTTAAGTTTATATATTGTATAATCGTAGCCAATGAAAATATGCATTTTGAATTTTTACTAAACGTGATTATCCCCCTCCAAAAATATTTGTGGGTTCTGATATTTTCTTTACTTAGTAAACTTACAACTCTTCAAAAAAATCGAAACACCATATCAAGAAACTTACTTAGTAAATACGAATTTTTTCTAACTCTTGTTTACGCATCCATATCAAGAAACCAAGATCGCAGACACCATTTTATAACCCTCACATACTTTTAAGGCTTATATTATACAAACAACTGGTTTCTATTTTCAAAGATAATTTACCTTTATGTATTGGTGCATGTATGTGCATGCTTTATGTGCATATGGCATGAATGTGTTTGCCAATGGAAGGTTCGATAGAGGAAGAGAAAAATAGAGCGTTAGGTCAAAATTAGCAAATGCTGTGAGTTTTAAATGAAAGATTTTAACGGTAACAAGTGTTGATATGTATATTCGGCCATTGGAGGCAAAGCTAAATTAATTGTTGTAGTGGGAATTATTAAACCAAAAGAGAACATGCCTATACCTACCACTCCCTCATTTCCTCTCATCTAAATTTCTTAACCTTTTCCTTCTTCTTCTTCTTTCTTTTTTTCGCTTTACTTAGTTATTGTCCCTTTCATTTTGGATTAGTAATCCCCAAACCTAAGTTCAAAATTTATCTTGTTAAATAAAAAATTACTCATAAGTTTTTATCCATGGGTTTGCTTTTATATGTCAGTTAATTTTCTTTTAATAGATCTCTCTTATTTTGTTTGCACCATACATTGATATGTAATATGATTCATCGATCATTCAATTCTAGGCACTATTCAAGAAATAGTGATACTCTACTTAAATTGGATTCCAAAGTCTAGCGTCTAGACAAGTCCTCCCTAAGGTCACAGACTCATAGAGATCCCTAGAAAATTTTAAGTACAAAAAATGTATAAGAAAACTGATTAAAAATGTTTTTAAATAGAGAGAATTCGAACCGAGAACATGAGAAAAATACCTAGTCATATTTTACCAATAGTCTATGAATGTTTGGAGTCCTCACATATAATAAATCATCCGGGTGCCCAAACACGATATGTTTTTTATTTTCATACGGCCAAGCATGGCTATGCATCTATAACTTATAATCGATGTCTAGACAACTCTTACGAAATTGTCGAATACATACATTGAAGCTTAAATTAGAGGTACCAAGTTTGATTTTGAGTTTATATAGTAATTATATGAATTCTCTTTGTTCGGACAAGCATCCAAAGAAGAAAGTGACAAACTATAAAGGACGTATTAATACTATATATTCTGAAGCTCAACAGTATTGTCTTTGGAGGGTTGTGACAAATAGGAAAATACTCTCTCTGCCTGGAAACAGCCAAGGCAAGAAAAGAAGCATCATTACTAGTGCTGCCGAGTGACACTCGCACATTTTTATTTTATTTTTGGCATCAAAAACTTTGTAAAAGCTAGTGAACTAGTGCGACTCGGAAAACAAAACAAAAAACCTTGTGTTTGCGCCATCTTTTTGCAAGACATAGGCACATATACTATCACTGCGTAGATTAAATTTCTTGAAAAAGCATTAAAATTGTTCTGAAGAAATGTAAAATCCTGAAACAAGTTGTATCAAAAACGTAATTTATTTTGCGTGAGTTTTCACTTTCCAAGCTTCGCTATGTAGGTTTGTGAAACTTGGTACTCGCGATCACATAGCCGGACTCAAAACAATATATAGACCCAATTTTGTATACACAGAGCATTGGGTCTCGTTTCACACTATAGACTTCTCCACTCTTCTACTGGATTTTTAGGTTCTAAATATTAACAAGACCAATGATAGTATTTCTTTATCATGCATACTTGATTTTTGACTATGCGACTTAATTATAACATCTTAGTTCAATTTGAGACGTTAATCAGGCATTAAAACAAACTTTCATATGGCAAACTCTTAGGTTCAACTTGGTCATCAACAACACTACAAAGGAAATTATCATGGATATTATAGTAAACAAAGAGTGGTCCATTCTCTAATGTTGAAAAAGGATTTTTGACATTAATCAAGGAGCAAAGAGATGAAGTAATAGTTGATTGTTCCATGGTTTCATCCACATGAAACCATATTACCACAGTTTTGTAAAACATCTCCTAATGGGTTTTAGGATATGTCAAATGATCATTTTTTCCACATTGTCCGATACCTGTATCAACACAATCATTAACTTAAAACCACGTAAAATCTAAAGGAAGAGAGGTCATATAGCAATTTCGTGTTTATACCTTACATGATGACTTGGGGTAGAGGATATCGTAATGGCCTGGACGATACAGCAAGGTTATAAAAGGAGCAGAAGCTTCTTCTTTCTCATTAGTAGTGCCCACAGGAACGAAGTCATGATGGTTCACAGTGACACCTCCATTATCACATGAACTACGGTCAAGATACACAACCCGGATTGCAACACCAAGTGCGTCCGACAAAGCAGTTATGTGAATATGGTCACTCTCTTCCCCCATTGGTTCCACCGATGACTTGCAAAACTATAATAATACAACAGTGTTAAAATTTTGCATTCACCTATGTTCTAATAATGTATTAGGAGGGATTCAAAGCTTTCTATAGCATCTTCAGTTTGAGCATAAGTGGAAGTGACTTAATGTCTCACAATGCTGAAAAATCCCATACAAAGCGAGCGAGTTTGGTAGCATCCAATTACATGAGGTTTTCTACATTGTAAATGTGTCTGTAAACAAAGCCAGAGTGTCTTTCTTTTTATATTTCTGCCTAATGCTACCATGTAAAACTGGAAACGTTCCCCTAGGACAACTTTTCAGAGGCCACATGAGTAAGTTCTTGTTGCTGAAAGACTTTAACATTGACAGAAATATTACAGAAGTACGAAGAAACTTGTAACAATATCTAGAAATCACCAAATGACTTGAATTCAAAAAGCATTACAAGTGATGTACAAACCTGATCCACTGTTGCATTTGATAATCCTGTTATAAAGGGCTCGAAAAACTCTGCACGCATTCGTATTTCACCAGCAGTAACAAACCTGAAGAACATTACAACTGAGACACCAGAAATTGTCAAAACTATGTCCCTCTGGATATGCATTATCAAAGAAACTCAGAAGCAACTTACCATAGTCGGAGACTGACTGATCTCTACTTCTGTTAACCAGCTCATCATAGCTGTCAGAGAAAGATATTTGCACAAGGGATGAGATAATATGAGAAGGGACCTATGCCATATCATGGATTTCAGAGCTTATCCACACAAATACTGCAATCAGAGCTAATTAAACGGTCCTCTACCTTATAGACTCCTCACTTCCTTGGAGAATGTCATCTAGTTGCTCAAGGAACAGCTGTATCATTAAGAAATATGAAATTGAACATTTTGTTATGATCTTACCAGATTTAAATGGCAGACACAAAAGAAAACAAATCAAGGTGGTTGATTTACCGCAAAGAAGTCCTCAAACGTGAAATCTGTATAACCTAAATTTTGCAGAGTCTTTCTACATTTCTCAACATTGACCTTGATACGATCGACTTCAGCACGATCTTGTGATTCCAAAATATGCTCCTATGAAAACAGCATAAATAAAAACTTTAGCTACAGATACAATCCAAGTCTAAGCAAAAGAGTAACAACACAGAAAACAGCTAGACAAGATTGAACACATACAAGGTAAGAGAACATAAAACTTCGGAAGAAGCAATTTCCATCACCCCTTGTTCTCCTGATTGCGTTATATTGATTTTCCAGTATCTACAGGTATTGCAAACATGCTAATTTTAAAAGACTGAAAATAACAGCCGAAAAGAATAATAAGAAGTAGGAAAAAGAAAGAAATGTAACCTTTATCTTCTCCAGCAAAATGGGACTCCCTGATTGATACTCTGCAGATAAACTAGAGAGAGGTTCCTGCACAGAATTGAACCAAAAGCATCAACTTTTAAGAGATTAAAACAAGAAAAGGTTGGTGATTCACAGAAATCAAACATTTAAAAATGAAATGAAGTCAACTATACATCCCAAGAAACTCATAGGAAGTGTTATTCTTTAACCAAACTCAATAACTTCAACTTCTAATCCAATGCAAGAAAATAGTTCTCTCCACCGAGTAACAAAGCAAGCTTACTCTTTCATGTAGCTTGAGATATGAGCAAAAAGATTGCCAAGAAAGCAGCCACAGATAAAAGATGTGAAACATAAGATCAATTTTATATAAACTGAACAATTTCTCTGACCTTTTCAGCAACATAAGGAACTTTAGCAGCTTCTTCTTCTTGAAAAGATGGTTGCTCCACAGCATCTTCCACTGATGAACAACATCCCCATTCTTCACCTTTAATTGCCAAAATTGATGCAGCTGCTTCTGCTTCATCCTTCACAATCTCATTTTGATTCTGCATCCTCACTACACTCTTACTAGCTTATTAGCCTCTGATCTATCACAACACAATTCAAATCCAAAACTCTTACAGTACGATTTGACACAGACGACTCAAGATTCTACAGTGTAATAAACTGATCCTCAAATAAACTAAAAGAAAATTCAATTCTAGTTATATACGATATGATTACTCATAACAAATTGTTCATCAAGAATCCACAAATCTGATTAAAACAAAAATCCGAATCCAGAAAAGAGAAATCAATGGCGGATGATTTACCTGAAAACAGAGATCGATTGAAGGAAAGGTTGGTTTTTTTTTCTGAATAGTTATGATGTTTGCGACCTAATTTGAAGCGGTTGGGAATAGTGAGCAATGAGGAAGAGTTGGGGAAGAAGAAGAGTTTGAAGATTTTTTTTTCTGAAAATGGGGAGACCAATTTTGATTGGAGGGGTAGAAAAGGTAAGAGACGTTTCGCTTTTTCCCAAAGTACTGAATTGGATATTCATTATTATTTTCTCTAGACAAAATAAAACTAAAAGCCGTATTGTTTCTAGACCATAAAAACTACATGCATTTGGTTTCGCTAATAATTGAACGACAAAACGATTGCGATCAAAATGAGCCTGAATATTTGGGCCTTTTTGTGGCCAATCCCGAATTTGGACTTGCTTCCTTGGGTTTCGATGTTTTTTTCTATCCAAACTGAACAATAAACACAAGTGAAACAAACGAGTAAAGTTTATCAAGGTGAAAAAAATTAACAATGGAAGTTGAAAAAAATATTACCAAAGGAGAAATAGAAGATTACCCATACATTAACGTCTCCAAGAAAAATTAGTAGTTTGGTTGGATTCTATGTCATTAAATTATTTTTCTCCGGCTTATTTCTATTCTCAGTTTCAGTAATCTCTTTTCATGATTCTTGTTTTGTCTCTATTAAATAATTTTCTTTCAAACCATTTTGTTGTTAAGTAAGAAGGACTCGGAAGCAACTCAACCGGTGGAATCCTAAGACTTTGTTTAACAAAAGAGTGGCTCACCAGTTCCTCCGCTCTGTGGTGGCTCTATCCGCTGGATTACGCACTATAAATTTCTTCAAAAAATCTCAAGCCATTGGCGATAAAATCCTCTGCCAAGTAAGAGCTTCTTCCTCATATAGTAACTCCCAACATCTTTATTACTATAACACCTAACAACCAGATATCAACCATTGATGAGATCATTCCACGTGGTCCAACCGCCTTTCAAAGTAAATACTTCAAATTTTCATGATATGGAGATCCATCCAGAAGATTAGGCCCATTAGACTTCTTAGCCAAACTTAAATCAACGAGCTTTAGTTCACAAAACTCTTTATTAGTGTAGCTCGGAATGATAAGTATGTTCTTTGGCATGAGATGACGTAACCATCTCAGTTAAGATCATTGTGCCCTTAAAGAAACGAAATAGCGCAATAACCAGCTACGTTCCCCAGTAATCTCCCACCAGTTTTGATTATCATGTCTTCGAGTGAACCATGTGATGTGATCTCCTTGTAAATGGAGCAGATCTTGACATTTACCGGCATAGATTCGTAAACAATAGAGCTTGTGGGTCTTACGATATTGAAATTGATGAAGTTAAAATAATGCAAGTTGAAATTGATGGACTTAGCATCATTTCAACTCCATCAATTTCAATATCGTAAACCCATAAACCCTATTATTTACTACAAAACCATACTAATCAATGTCAAGATCTGCCTTATTTACATGGAAATCACACCACATTGTTCGCTCGAAAACATGATATCCAAAACGGGTCAGAGATTATCCGAAAATGTGGTTGGTTATTGCGCTCTCACAATTTTTGAAGAGCGCAAGGATCTTCATGGACGAGATGGCTACATCTATTTCATGTAAACTGTTCATTTCATGTAAGTGTGGAAAATATATGCATGAATTGTCAACTTAATGACAGATTCAAATAATGCATTCGTAGATAAGAATCTATCCACAATAACCTAAGAAATTTAGTTTGTGAGATACCAAACTTATTACTAGACGTTGTGCATCTACAGTGGTCTATTCCGAAAATAGTTCATTAACGTTCACGTTCAACATTCATAAGTCGTGAAAAAAAAATGTCGAAAACTAATTTTTACTAGACAATTGGGTATAAGTCTCACCACAAACCAAGGGTAATGGATATAGCTCGATTAGACTTTTTGGAGCGACTATTAAATCATTCAACTAGTCAGAGAAAATGCTGATATGACGTTGCCATACACACATGCAATAATTAACGAATCTTAGAGATGCTCACCAAGAATTCATTAGCTAAGATATTTACTTCACTCAACATTACATAAAAAATGCTTGTTTTGTTGAAATAATACCAATATTACTTGGATGGTTGTTTATTTTTTTTGAATAAATAGGAGGTTCATAGCCCGTGAGTCCCTAATCCCTTGGAGCAGGACCAAAATCAATGTTAAATTTGTTCTCCGAAAAAGCCTCCCAACGGAAATCGAACTCGTGACCTCCTTGGCTTTGACCCACAAGGAATTACTACTAGCACAACTCTACGTTAGTTGTTGGATAGTTGTTTTTTCTATTTTAACCAACTCTAATAGGTGATAACCTCGAGATTTAAATCTCGAAATGATAAATAGCAAGTGAAATATGCACTTGTAGTACTATCGGGATCAAATCACAAAGATTTTAAATTGGTACAAACCAAATATGCGAAAAACAAATTAAGCTAAGACGCGAACCAACTAAATTAATTGTTTGTTTTTAGGTTATTTAATTTGTTAATGTCTAATAAATACCAAATCATAATCAAACAAAGTAATGAGACATGAAACATGAAACATGCAACATGCAAATGAAAGTGGAACGATCAACTAAGAAGACAAAACAGTCCAAAGGCAGACATCAAGCAAGCCAAATAAAGAAATGGAGTAAACTCAAGATTGTGAAATTAATTGTTAGTTTTAGGCTACTTGTTAATGTCTAATAAATACAAAATCATAAAAAAGAAAAAAGAATAATGCGTCATGAAACATGCAACATGCAAATGAAAGTGGAACGATCAACTAAGAAGACAAAACAGTCCAAAGGCAAGTAAATATCAATTAAGACATTAATCAAGCTAAACAAAGAAATGGATAAAAATCAAGACTATGAAATGGATAAAACTCAAGATTATGAAATGGATCAATAGTCTGAAGAGGTCGAAAAGAAGAAGAAAAATGTAAGCGTGTGTGAGCCTTGGGTTTCAATTCAATATGTAAAGGGAGAGGTTAGAATAGGCCATGAGTGCAAGAGAGGGAACAAAGAGAAATAAGGAATAAAAGGTTAGGGGGAGACTTAAAAATGAAAAGAATAGACAAAAGAAAGAGAGACAAGAGAGACCCACTAAAGAAGATACACGAGTTGAGATGTACCAATAGACACGACTCCTCCTTTTAAATCCGCACGCAATTTGGGATTCGTCCTCATACTGGTGGTGCGGCTCTCCTTTAACGCTTGCTCTTTCCCGCTCAGTTTTGATCGGATTCACTTCATCAATCTCGCTCTCTTATCCAACTTTTCTTGTCTATATCTCAAATTCTAAAGAAACAACTAGCTAGAATTGGTAGAGATTACATGAAAGATTATGTTATGTACAATAACTCTTGGTCATAGTTCCTCGATTTGTTTATTTGGTATGTGAAGTAGAGACTCAGAAACCTTGGCCATTAGTTGATTGTTCATAGTAACATTTTGGTCAAACTTAGTATACTTTGGTCCAACTTATGCATATGGGGTATTTTGGATAATTTGGAGTCATGTAAATAAATGACAAAACTCCTAGAAGATTGCGACAGAAAGCAACAAGACTAAAGAGAGAGTGTGGTCATAATAGTCTTAAGAATGGACCATGTTAGTCGTACTCTGTACACCGCATTTAACACCCACTCGTGTGCCCTGTCTTTCAATTGCTTGTCCCGATTCACGTTTAACGACAAAACCTTATTCCTAATTTCACGCTCTTTGTTTGCTAACTTAACAATTCTTTCTTATCATTTTCCTTTCTCCAATCCGGAAACCCGGAAATATCATTATCATTATAGGCAGAAAAAACACGCAAAATTGACTGATTTTTTCCATATGTCAAGGGCATTAATATATATATTGACTACCAAGGAAAGAGACCTATATTCGTTTGATTGCTCCGTATTAATTGATATTAGTCTCAACCATGATCATCTTCCTTCATGGCCAACGACATTGGCCTGAGAAACGAAAAGCTGTAGGTTCTACTCGGAAGTGACTTCATCCGCCGGTTGAGTTCATTGCTGGAGTGACAAGATTTTACCCTGGTAGCTGCTATGGATCAAAACTTTAGCCATCTCAATACCACAGTAACATCCTTGGACATGTTTCCTCAGTGAATTGCAACTCATAACTAGGGTCCTGGTTCTGGACAGGACGGCCCATGCTGGACCATACTTTATTTTCTACAATAAGGGTTGGACCCGGTTTAGGTTTTACGTCCACCTTTTTTCTTTGCAGTTTCCAGGTAAGATGCGGCCCAATCCGTGTCCCAGCGACCAAACTTTTACCATACTTAATCCTAAGTATCGAGCCTATATAAGGACAGGACAGGAGTAATCAGTGCTGAGTCAAAATGAGCCGGGCCCGGTTGGCCCATCACAATACACCGAGGGGAAAAATCTCAACCACAAAATCAGACCGTAATGCTGAAAGCTTGAAACCATGACCATATCAGGGCCGGGTTGGCCCATTACAACAGTCGAGGGATTGGATGCAACCAATTCTTAATTAGGGAAATGGTAAATCCTAGTTTCTTTTGCACATGAAGATTTTTGAAATTTGTATTGTCATTTGTAAATGCGCGAGAGTGCTACTAATCACAATCTACAAACTGTTTATGGTAGCATCTCTCCTCAGTTGGCATATATAATCTATGGATACAAGATATTTACTCGTACTTGATGATGCTTAAAACATTTCGTTTTTATTCGGAGTCTTACCCGGACTTTTCTTGCTCGATTTTCTCAACTACAGCCTTCTTCTCATCTTCCGAAAGAGACATGAACATGAAAACAGATTTATCCCCTATATCATCCTTCAACAAACCAAACCAGTTTGAAGATTATTAGTCTTATGGAATTTTGATACTTTTATAAAGACCTCTACGAAAGGCGTATATGCTAATCTTCAATGAGGAACAGTATACCTTTATAGGCTGAGTGAACTTTCTTCCAGCAAATAATACAAAGAGCGCCATCCATGTTCCTAGCAACACCAGTTTTCCCTCATCATTCATCAGGCCACTCTGCAAATTCAATTTTCCAAATTATGTCACGCTAATCCAAAACCAACATCCCCAATTCTAGGAAATATGAAGCTTTCTCTTTAGAAAAATAACGCAGCAGATTATTAGCTAATTTGGCTTTATGATAAGTTCTTATTTGATCTCAGGAGTCTGATCCAATGTAGCTAAAGCAAGATATCGTAATATAACAAGGTACTTTACCAAATGCCCGAGAAGAACTGAAGGAATGATGAATGTAAGAAGGCCAGCTTCTAGCTTTCCGTAACAGAGTCCTGCAGACAGAAATGCAAGTCAAGAACATCGGTATGGTTAACACTATGAAGCCTAATACATCAGTAAACCATTTTATCACCAAGATTTGTACCTTCTTTGAAAACGAGACCTGTGAGAGCTGCAAAAAGAGGACCAACAAACCAAACAGCAGTTGGATGATCTACAACATAATGAACCAAGTTATCACCGGCTGGTCTAGCAAGAGCAACGTAAGTGGCAAAAGAACCAACAACACCAAGTGCCCATAAAGCTTGCAGAGTCCTCTTAATCTCAGTAACATATATATGAATTAGAAACAAGGATAGACCCAAACCACTAGCACCAACAAAGTAAAACAAATCATGGTTTTGCTTGATTATTTCACTAAACCAAGAGTCTCCAGGTAAAAAAGCAGCAGAAGAAGCAACTACAAAGGATGTAGCAGCAGTTACTAGTCCTGATCTATACAGAATAACCTGAAACGATAAACCAAACAACAGTGATCATCAAAAATTTGCATTGAACCATCTACTAAACAGGGCTTAACTACAAAGTTGTAGGAGTAGTTTCAACAGGCTTTAGGTTCAATTCATTGAGCTACCTCAACACTAAATGATTAAGAGAATATGAAACAAATTGGCAGAAAAAACTATCAAAGGATTCAACTTGCATGTGGAGCTTTCAAAAAATGAGAAGTAAGAACATCCCAATTACTCAAAATCTTGAATTTGGTAACCCAAAGCAACGAAATCAGTGTAAATTGAGTAGAAATCGTAAGGAATTGAGAAAATCACCTCTTTAACATCGGACTGCTCAACGGTCCAAGGACCGTAAACACCTTTGTAAACGGTTCCATCGACGGATCCTTGTGAACCTTCGCTCACAGCTCTAATATCAACCCTCGTCTTTCTCACCCCAACGCTCGCCGGATACGTCGTTAAATACGCCGGCGATTTACTGAGATTAGACGGCGGTGGTGTGATGAGTGTCGTGGATAACAAACGCGAGGCCATTAGTGACGAATTGAAACCACACAACTCGTACCGGTGCGGTTTAGCATTGGTAGTGAGTCTAGTGTGAGCAGATTGATCAGAGGTATCAAAACGTAGTTGTTTGTTATGACGTGGTTCGGTTGAATTGGATGAAATTAATCTGTGGTTTATAATCATTTCATCATCGTTAGGGACAAAATTTCATTTAAGCCAAGAGATATCTTAAAAACATCTTATGAAAAGATCTTCAATATTACATTATTTTTCTTTGTTAATCGAGATTAGAATCGATTTTTATAGACTATACTCTTTGAAGTTACAAAACAATAATATTTTCTTTGAAATTACAACTTTTTTAGTCTGGGTATGTGAAAGAAAAGTGGGATATTGAACCTAATCAATACAAAAGTAGTATGATCTTCAGTATAAACACAAAATTTAGTTTTTCTAACTAAGAGACTAGACTATTGATGAGACACAGTAAATGTAAAATCCTCGATAATCAAGATGAATCTCATTATTATGATCACCATTTTTTT
This sequence comes from Cardamine chenopodiifolia, assembly GCA_963922655.1. Taxonomy (NCBI): domain Eukaryota; kingdom Viridiplantae; phylum Streptophyta; class Magnoliopsida; order Brassicales; family Brassicaceae; genus Cardamine; species Cardamine chenopodiifolia. Next base: position 6,406,369 of record OZ000467.1, read on the forward strand.
TAAATATGTAATCTTTCAGCTGCCTGAAACCACTGTTAGACTATAATTAGAGTTTGTTGGGTTGTTTATGTAATTACTAGTTATGTAAATCATGTAACCGCTAGTTGGTTACATGAAGCATAACCGTTAGTTTGTTATGCAAAGAGACAACCTTTCATTGTGTCTCTTCACTTATATTTATACTCTCATTACGAATCAATAAAATATCCTTGCAGATCCAGAGTGTGTGTTTCTTTGTTATCCAAGAGAGTAAGACACGATCGTAGAGAGTTACACAAAGTAACAAAAGAGAGACAAAGAGAGAGGTCGAGCAGAACAGACAACTCTGTTCTTGTTCCCACAATAGACTTTGAGTAAAGTTGCACATGGTATCAGAGCTATGGAGATAACATCACAACAAGTGATCTCGATCTTCAATGGAGAGGGCTATGGGTTTTGGCGTATTAAAATGAAGACAATCCTAAAGACAAGGAAACTTTGGGATGTGGTTGAGAATGGAGTGTCATCGATCGTTTAATCAAGTGAAAATACACCGGAGATGGAAAAGGATTAGGAGGATCAAGTCATGCGGGATTTAGGGGCACTGCAAATACTCCAAATGGAGGTTTAAGATGCCATATTTCCCCGAATAGCACCAGCAACAAGTGCGAAAGGTGCATGGGATGCATTGGAAATGAAATTCCAAGGAAGTTCTCAAGTGAGGATGATAAAACTTCAATCTCTACGAAGAGAGTATGAGAATTTGAAGATGGTTGAAAGTGACAACGTTCACACTTTCACGACAAAGTTGATTGGGATAGACAACCAACTTAGAGTGCATGGAGAAGAAAAATCAGACTATCAAATGGTCCAAAAGATATTGATTTCTCTCCCGGAGCGGTTTGATAGCGTTGTAATGGTGCTAGAACAAACGAAAGACCTATCATGCTATCAATAACATAGTTGATAGTCACACTAAAGGTGCATGAGAAGCGTGTAGAACTTCGAGAAGAACAATCAGCGGAAGGAGCATTCTATGGAGAAAGGTTTATTTCAAAGTTTGGAAACAAACATGGTGACAAACGTCAACAAAAGACCAAGAGATGGTGTGGTATTTGCAAAAGAGATAATCACAATGAGAGTGATTGTTGGAACAACAGAGGTGTTGTTTCACAGAAAAAATGTTTCGTGTGTGACAAACCGGGACATTTAACGAAGGACTGCAAACTTAGGAAGGCCGAGAGAGCGAATCTAATCCTAGATGAAACAAACGAAGAGAAGTGACAATGAGGGTCACGTGCTGTTCATTGCAGTTGAAGTAGGTTCATCGTCAAACGTAAATGATTAACAAGATAATCACAAAGAGGGTGATTGTTGGAACAACAAAGGTGTTGTTTTGCCTAAGGGTGTGAAATTGCCAGCTTAGAAAGGCCGAGAGAGCAAACCTAAGTCTAGAAGAAATAGATGATGACGAAGAAAGTCACATGTTGTTCTGTGCAATTGAAAATGGTTCATCGTTAAACGTGAATGATGAACAAGACAATCATAAAGAGGATGATTGTTGGAATAACAAAGGTGTTGTTTTGCCTAAGGGTGTGAAGAACTGCCAGCTTAGGAAGGCCGAGGAAGCGAACCTAAGTCTAAAAAAACAGATGATGACGAAGAGAGTCACATGCTGTTCTGTGCAGTTGAAAAAGATTCATCGTCAAACGTGAATGATGAACGAGACAATCACAAAGAGGGTGATTGTTGGAACAACAAAGGTGTTGTTTTGCCCAAGGGTGTGAAGAACTGCAAGGATAAGAAGGCCGAGAGAGCGAACTTAAAACTAGAGGAAACATATGATGACGAAGAGAGTCACGTGCTGTTTAGTGCGGTCGAAGAAGAATCATCATCAAACATGAATGATGAAACATGGTTAGTTGATAGGAGATGCACTAACCAAATGACCAAGGGAGTGAAGTACTTCATCACTCTTGATCAGAGTGTAACGGTTCCGATCAAAGTGGAGAATGGTCAGAGTGTAATGACGGCTAGAAAAGGAAGCATTCAGGTGATGACAAGTCAAGGAAAGTAGACCATCAAAGAGGCATTCCTAATGCCAGATTTAGGCGAAGAAAATGTGGAGATATCACAAGATGTGATATTCAATGAGCAGAAGATTTAGGATTGGGAGAAGAAAGAAGTGAAGAAAGTTGTTCTCTCGCCAATTGAAACCAAGTCTCAAGAGGATCAACAAGATCGAGGAACAAGTGTCATCATGTTCCCTCAGGTTGAAGATGAAGAAGAATCTCCAATGAGATTAAGAGGATCAAGAGGAGATGGCTCAAATACATGTGATGTGTTTGATGATAGCTGAAGAAGCTCAAGTGTTTGATGAAACCGTGAAAGATAAAGCATGGAGATAAGCCATGGAAGAAAAGATTTGAAGACTTAAGGAGAAGTTAGGTTTGAAAACGAAACTCAATTAAGGGGGAGTGTTAGACTATAATTAGGATTTTGTGGATTGTTTATGTAATTACTAATTATGTAAATCATATAACGGCTAGTTGGTTACATGAAGCATAATCGTTAGTTGGTTATGTCAAAGAGACAACCTTTCATTGTGTCTATTCACTTGTATTTATGCCCTCATTACGAATCAATAAAATATCCATCCAGATCCAGAGTGTGTGTTTCTTTGTTATACAAGAGAGTAAGACATGATCATAAAGAGTTACACAAAGTAACAAGAGAGAGACAAAGAGAGATCGAGCAGAATAGACAACTCTGTTCTTGTTTCCACAACAGACTTTAAGTAAAGTCACACAACCACAACATGTAATATTAGTTTCATCCCAAACATCACTCTCGATCCTATAACTTCTAAACTTTGTTTAAAATTATTTTTCAATCGAGCTAATGACACTTGATGTGATAAAATCTTATTTCTTCCTATAAACTCATCTCCTAATGTGAAACAAGAGAGACCTAGTGCAACCAGAATCTTGGTTATGATTGATCTCTTAACTTCTTTTTATGTCTTCTTATGGTTTCTTAATCTAATATATCCATGCCATTCAAAGCCAAGAATATATTAAGTCCTACCAACAACATGGCATTACCTTTGTAAAGACGTAAACGGAAGAGCTCAAGAACACAGCTAACTCTGGGAAATGTTGTTGGTGTTTCCAGGTGAAAATCTTTTTTTCCTTTCTGTTTCTTTTTTTACACAAGGTCCTTGCAGATGGTAAAGACAGTCACTGCAGAACCAACAACACATTTGCGGTAAGAAATGAGTAAAGAGAGAAATATCATTCTAATAAACATACAACCTCATTCTTTCTCTATCTGTTGAGGAGCTTCTTTTTCTTTGGAGACCATACCATCTGCATCAACTTCCTCTTCTGCAATTTAATACCCGAGGCTTCAACTGTCCGGGTCAACAATTCCTTGAGCGGCTCTTCGTTTAGATCAAGTCTTAGAAGTCCAGCAAACATCCCACCCACAAATGTAATTGGCTCCTACAAATAACCACATTGCAAGAGACCTTAGATGAACCAATATCATCGAATTTGGAATACAGGAAAAAGACGCAATGTAACACTTGTATCTCCTTTAGAAAAGGTATCAAATATATATATTACAAAGAAAAGCCTCCACGATTGATCAAGAACAAACAATCACATCAAGAAATTGGTATATAATATTATAATTTGCTCTATTTGGAATAACTCATCCTAAGTATAGATTACTGCTAGAAAACCAATTTTTGTCATCAAAAAATTTCGAATAAGATAATTATATATATATTTGTTTGGGTTGGTATAAAATTAAAATGTATGTATAACATTACGTCCGACAATTTTTTTTTCTTCTTTTTTTATCACACTGAATTTCATTTTAAGGAAGAATAAACATGGTTTCCAAAAACGAAATAGCTCAAACATATGCCCTGGAAAATAAGCTAGCAGTCGAAACTAAGACATCATGCGATTACAGATAAGGGATCACCAAAATTTATTGTGGTAATGACAAATCCAAACCAAATGAGAGAATTGAAACCCAAAGAGACTCTAAAAGCTGAAGTGACACAAGCTCGAGGTTTAATGACATTTCTACGGCATGATTTAGCTTGCCTCGTTCTAATAACTAAACGCTTAAAAGTTCCTTTTCAATTATCAGAAACAGGATAAGCGCTTGCGCAGAAATTGGATTCACTACGTCGATCCACCACACCTCTCCACACAGAATTGGATTCACTACTCTTGGCTATGAGATGCTTAAAAAATTTGCACATGTTTGAGATTGTTTTTCAGACCGACTACATGAACTTAATAGCATTGCTGGACACATCAGAGAATTTGTCGACAATTGCATCAGAACTGGATGTTTTTCGATCCTTTAAACTTTTTCATGTTTTTTCCATTTCTTTATCTCTCGTAACTTGAATATTTAGGCCGATTTTCTTGCAAAAAAGCACCAAATCTGTTATTTTTCCATGTAAGATCTAACTAATTGGATTAGTTTTCTCTTGAAAAAAACTGTATGTAGATGTCTAATGCTTGTTAAGATTTTAATAGACTCACTATAGGTATATCTAAAATTTTGAATATGGATTTGAAACTTACCAAAAAATATTTTTTAATTAATTTTAATATTAAGAATCTCTGAGTTTAAAATTCTATTCCAACGGATACCATACTAGTTCATCTATGTTAGATTTTAGATACTACTATTCATAAATCAGAATTCCGAAAACGAAAAACTCAAAATTTAAATTAACTAAAATTCATATTGAACATTATTAGCAATATTTATTCATAAAATAATAATTTTAATTTATTTGATAGTTAATAAAATTATATTTAGTTTTGCGTATGACACGAGCCATCATCTAGTAATGATAATACACGATAAAATCATAGGATGCATCTGTTGTTTACTTTCTTCTTGGATAATGAACATGTTCAAGTTCATGCGACTAATCATAAAAGCATTGGAATAGACATACTGAACGCCACAATATTATTTAAGAGAACGATAACAAATTTCTTTCTATAGCAAAGTTTCTATAAAATATATATAAATGGCTTCCTTTTCAGTCCTTGTGAAATCATGTAAATAATCAAATATCGAATAAGTCATGATTAAACGAAATGAAAATAATCATTTGGATCCGAGAGATTGCAGGCCTTGCAATCATGAGTATTGAAAGCATGTGATTAGCCCATCATTAGATCAAGTGGCATAGAAAAACAAATGAATCTGAATAAAAGTTAAGGAAATTCACATCTTGGTTCCTCGTTATTAAAAAGAAACAAAAGTTCACATATTAGTTTTATAATACCATGTTTACTTTTTCAGTTTTTGACTAAAAATGGATAATATTCATGAAAATTGAGGAAAAAAATTGGTCCCTAAATTTATAGGAAACGATTACTCTTTCTGACCGTTTTCATCGTACGGTGAACCCTAGTCTCAGAGTGGTCGTTTCAATGATTTTATTTATTTGTAACATAATTGTCTTAGAAGCAATGTTTTATAATCACTGTAAAAAGGTTTGAAGTTGGAACCATCGTTAAATTAACTATGATTAAGCAATATGAGTTGAAATTATATTAAAAATTTTCTATTAAAATTCTATAAAAATATGAGTTGAAATTATTTGATATACATAAAATTAATGTTTTTTGATTATATAAATTTGTAGTTTTGACTTGAGCATATAATATTTAGAAAAAAAATATTTGACTCAAAATTTTTTTTTTAACAATCTATAAAACTATAAAAATAAAAATGATGTTATTTTTAATATAATATAAATTTAAAATTATGATGAATGAGTTCAATTGTCTCATTTTAGCAATTTATAAAACTATAAAAATAAAAATGATGTATATTTGGAACTTAAAAACTTACAAAATTTTTTGGATATTTTGATGACAAAGTTATAAATGGTACTACAATTCGATAGTTTGAAACACAACACAATATTTTTTATACAATAAAAGTTACAAATAAACTCTAATAATATTTAGTTAACAAAAACACTAAAACCATATAATAATACATTATCTTCTATATAAGTTTATATATATACATAATTATTAATTTTGATACTAATTGGACCATATATATACACATAGATTTCAAAAGAAATATTATTTTATCAAATTAAATTAATTTTATACTAATTTGATTTAAAATCGAATTTTTTTATTATTTTATAGTGTTTATTTTTATTGAATATTAATTTAAAAAGTTTTACTTTAGCACACGGTATCAATCGCTTATCTCGTATTATCAATTTTTTAGTCAAAAAAATTATTGGTAAAGGCGTCGCAAACCTAACATCTATGGTGGAACATGCGCAAATTTGTTGCTAACATGTCATTTCATCAACGTGAAAATTTGTCATCAAAAAGATTAATCGTTATGTGTACGTTTTTGTCATTTGTTCTGATTGGAGAATCATTGTTAACTGACCGCTATATTGTAGCTATGTTATCATAAATCCACCGAGTCATCTTTATATCGTGTTACTAAATTGTTGTTATTTTAAAACTATATAAGTTACCAATGCATATGTTAATGCTTTAATAAAACCCTTTAACAAAAGAAAATGTGTTAATGCTTCACTATTATAAATAGAAATATTATAACCGTATGACAAGAAAATAGTTTAGCTCAAGCGGCATGCATGTATGTCTCAAATTAAAATATCAAACCGATTTTTAAAAATGGAGAAAGAGAAACGGATATAGGATGACGAAGAAAAGAATAATAACGATTTAGGATGATAAGCGGATAAATTTGCATCACCCTCTTCTCGGTGCTTATTACTCCATGGATTTGATTCAGTTGGATTCTTAATTCCGTAACTTTGGGCTTGTAATAAAATTTTTGTCGAAACATGTTGTGTCTATTTTTAATTTATAAAAGAAAACCGTTATAACAAAAAATTGACAAACTTTCACACTGTTGATTGGGAAAATTTATATTATCAAAGTTGATAATTGAAAACTAAAACATCGTACAATTACAAGTGATCATAAGTATGCACAAAAAAACTCACGAACTCCAAAATAATAGCAGACGTAAACGAAGAAAAAAAAAGTAGATTAGAAAAAAATCCATTGCAGATTGGTTGATAGTCGTACATGATTCACTTGGGCCAATCCTAAAAGCTACAAACTCATTTCACTTTCCTCATATGATTAGATGGTAATGATCATCTGACTTTGCACATTTCCATGTGACCCACTTTTTTGTATCTTAAAAATTCCTCCAAAGGGACCTTTTTAAATAAAAGACCCTACACACACATAGTGAAAGTGGTCTCATCTATTTAAACACCCATTTCATTGTTCCACATAACCAAATCTATCACTCTTCTAGTTAACTCCTAATCCCTCTATCATTTCACATATTGAGTGTAAGAAAAAATATACTAATTAACTATGGAGTACAATGGTAATTCGAATGTCCGTACTTCTTCTAGATCAAAAAAGACTCATAGGCAAAAGCAGCAACAACAACCACAACCACAACTACAACAACATAAAGAAGAAATCATCAAGTATGTAGGAGTGAGGCGGAGGCCGTGGGGAAGATACGCAGCTGAAATAAGAAATCCAACTACGAAAGAGAGGTATTGGCTAGGTACTTTTGACACAGCCGAGGAGGCTGCATTGGCCTATGATAGAGCCGCACGGTCCATAAGAGGCTTGACTGCTCGAACCAACTTTTTCTACTCCGATATGCCTCGTGGCTCCTCAGTAACTTCCTTTGTATCTCCTGATGAATCCCAACGTTTCATTTCTGAGATATTCAATCCTCCAACCCAACTAGAAGCTCCTAACAACAACAACAACAACAATCTTTACTCATCGACCAACAACCAATACCAAAGCTCTATTGAATTTTCATACAATGGGTGGCCTCGGGAGAGTGAATGTGATTTTCAATCTATAAACACTAATGATGAGCATTGTGATCATGAGCTTCCACCTCTTCCTCCAAGTACTTGTTTTGGAGCTGAACTCAGGATCCCGCAGACTGATAACTATTGGAATGTGGCGCATGCAGGCATCGATACGTTAGGCTTTGAGCTTGATGGCTTTGTGGATCAAAATAGTCTTGCTCAGAGTGGAACAGAAGGGTTTGATTCTTTATCCTCCACATTTTTCTATCAATAATTGTGAGTTGTCCAAGTTTGCGTCTTTCTTCTTTGATATAAATTCCCTTTTGCTTTTCACAATCCTTTCATCTTTATTATGGAGTGGAATGAGAAGTATCAAGTCTCTCTCTCTCGCTTGTAGCGTTTATGGTTTCTGAAAGTTCATCAAATGTTCTGTAATTGTTGCTTATCAAATGCAAGAATCTTTGAGTACTTGTTAATTCCTTGTAACACCCATGGTTGTGACTGCACGACATGGTATCAAATTTCTAATAATTAAATGTCTATTATACCAAATATTTTCCAACACATGACTATACATTTAAACTATTTTAATGTGTTAAAAACGATACGAAATATTTGAATTTACATGGTGATTTGAACGAACCAACATCAGTGCGGAATACCATAACTATTCATTTTTACTGTTTTAATACACTGGTTACATAAAGTCTGAAACGTCCGACGATCTGTTCGATAAAAATCGATCATAATCCAAATAAGATATGATCCAACTTAAACCAAACAAACCAAACGAGACATGGGAAGATGTGGTGAGAGTCTTCGGGAACGCGATCCAAATAAAGGATGCAGTCGTTTCCGAAGATGTGGTGAGAGTCTTCTATGAGTGCCATTAAAAACCTTTTCATTATGTACTTTCCAAATAAACTAAACGAGCTATGGAAATACTCTTACCAGCATCATTTATTCGCCAACATTTTCTTATTATATTCGTGTAATCAGCTAAACTAATATATTAATTTTTTAAACTACCCGAAACCTAATTTGAGAGTCAAATGGTAATCAACCAAAAATAAAGAACTTTACTTTAGAAAACAAAAGTTATCTACATAATTTATGGAAAATGAATAGATATTTGGAGAATATATATGCTCGATTTCATTTATAAGCATATTTGCCCACATTAGTTCGTCACTAATGGAGACCATATTCCACAAATCAATAAAGAAGAACGTTTGAAAAGAAAAAGAAAAACCTCTTACCTACTACATCCCTTTAGATAATCATAATCATGTTTTAATTATTTCACCAACGTTAGAACATCGTTAACAAGCAATTCACAACAAGATAAGAAAAAAAAAGCCAAGCATCACAACAATAAATTATGTTTCGCGATCAAAAAGTCAACATACATTGTAAAGCAAAAAAAGAAATGGATACGAAGGAGATCTCAAAGAACCAACAGAGAGACAATAACGAAGAACCATAAATTTGATCTCTTCACTTCCTTCAGACAGAGATTTCAATGGCTGAGAGCTGTTCAAGTACCAAGAATGTTGGTACGACAACAAAACTCTGCAAGGAATCCTGGATTTCCAACAAGGTTTCCAGCCACAAGACACCGACATAATCGTTGTTTCGTTCCCCAAATCTGGCACTACTTGGCTCAAAGCTCTCACAGTCGCTCTCCTCGAGAGATCAAAACACTCTTCTGATGATCATCCTCTTTTACTTGATAATCCTCGTGGCGGCCTAGTACCAGTCCTTGAGGTCAGGCAATTCACCGAGAGCTCAAATCCAAATCTGACTAATATCTCATCATCCCCGAGGCTATTCTCGACTCACGTGCCATTCCACACGCTCCGAGAGGCTCTCAAGAACTCTCCTTGTAAGATCGTGTACGTGTGGAGGAACGTGAAAGACGCGTTGGTGTCGCTTTGGTATTTCGAGTGCGCAAATCAAAGATAGAAGAAAAGCGAAGCATGCTGGAGTCAATGTTCGAGTCGTTTTGCAGAGGAGTTAGCTATTACGGACCATTCTGGGAACATGTCTTAAGCTATTGGAGAGGAAGCTTGGAAGACTCCAAGAATGTGCTTTTCTTGAGGTACGAGGAGTTGAAAACTGAACCTCGTGTGCAGCTTAAGAGAATTGCTGAGTTCTTGGAGTGTCCTTTTACGGTGGATCTGTGGAATAGATGTTGGATTTTTGCTCATTTGGTAACTTGAAGAATTTGGAGATCAACAAGACCGGAAAAACTGCTAGAGGAGTCGATCACAAGAATTTTTCCGTAAAGGGGAAATCGGTGACACGAAAAATTATCTGACTCCTGAAATGGAGAAGAGGATTGACATGATCATCGAGGAAACATTTCGAGGTTCGGATTTGAAATTCTAAGTTTCTATATGTGCGGTTTGTGCTTGATTTGAGGTTCACGGTTATGTTTCTTGATTTATGATTCACGATGTGTATTATTTAATTGTTACTACTTTGGTGTTGTTGAATTCGGATTCGTAAAAATGAGAACAATGATTTGAGATTAAAACGTAGTATTTTGCAATATTATAGGGTTATTCCTCGGAAACTCACTACGTCGGGCTACCCGTTTTTTCTTGTAGTGTATATATACTATTAACTATACTATCTCGTGGCATGTTTGAAGATTAAAACAAATTCTCTCTTTCTACCTACCACGTTGCCATATTTTAGTTTCTATTGAAAAATACTTGTAAAAGTTAAGTTGCAAAGTTTTATTTCAAAGCCATTTATATATCAATGATTAAGTCATAATATAATTTTTGAGTAATTAATTGAACATGATCAATTTAAATAATGGGAGAATCTATCAGGAACCGGTTCCTGATTTAAACTTAGAGGCTTCATGTCTCGCAGGTTCAGGTGACACCAAACTATTACATTCAACAAGCTTCTGTTTCAGACCATAAAACATATCTCTATCCTCAAGAGTCAAGAACGTTGTCCCAACACCTCCCTTTCCTGCACGTCCTTTTCGTCCAATCCTATGCCTATACATATCCATCGTGTTAGGCATATCGTAGTTGATCACGTGTGCCACGTCATCCACATCAATCCCTCGTGCTACGACTTCTGTTACTTCTGAATCCTTCTAAGCTGGCTTCTCTTTGTTCTTGCGACTTCCCTGAGTGTAATGTCGTCACACGACACCTTGCTAACTTCTCTAGATTCTTAACAATGTAATCCACCTTGTTCTTGGTAATCACAAACACAATCGTTGTCTTATCATCACCAAGCTCATCAGTCAGTTTCTTCAACCTAGAGAACTTGTCTGATTCTTTAATCATGATCAATTGTTGAGTGACCAAATCTGAGATCTTTCCTGGAGTACCAATAGTGACCACAACTGGATTCCTCAAGTACTTTCTTGCGAGACGCTCTACACTGGATGGCACTGTGGCACTAAACATATACGTAGTTCTGTAAATCTTCTTTTCATCGAGCTCTTCATCATCCTTCTCCGGTTTTAAATTACTCGAAGGCATAGCGTCTAACACTTCTTCAACTTGTGGCTCAACGATCAGCTTCATCAAGAACCACATAGTTACATTGGCTCAACACTGCGTACCGTCTCTCAAGCCAATCGAGTAACCGACCAGGCGTGGCAATCACAATTTCACATCCTTGTGATAGCTTCAAACCTTGTTCCTCAATTGACTTCCCACGGCCACCAACAATAGAGATCACCTTAAACCCTAAATAACAAGCAAACTTAACAGTTTCATCTCAATCTGCTGTGCAAGCTCTCATCTCATTGGTGGCAATCTTGATATGTAAGCTAACATTGGCAAAACAAATGCAGCGATTTTGCCAGAACCAGTCTCTGCTATATACCGATAACATCATGCTGTTCAAGTCCTAAAGGTATAGCTGCCATTTGAATAGGGTTAGGTTTCTTGTAACCATCTCTTTCCACAGCTTTCAATAGCTTAGAACTAACTTTACTCTCCTCCCATTCCTTATCAGACAAGGAATCTTGGTTCCTTTGTAAGAAATGTTAAAATCTTCTTTGAAAATACGCCAATCTCTTTCAGTCATCTCCTCTAACTTCTTCTCGCTCCAATGCTTATCTTCTTCCTTACGTTTCTCTCTTTTGTCCTTAGTCACTAGTTTTTTCTGTTCACGACGATCTATTCCAGTGCGAAACCCTCTCCCAAACAGAAGCTGAGCTTCATGAGGGTTTTGGTAAAGAGCATTCATATCTCCACTCGAAGTATCTTCAGTGTTTTCCCAATCGAAAGAGAAACGAAATTTGTCGCTCGGCTTGATGATGACTCTCTTCTTAGGTAAAGAGCTCAGAAAATCTTTTACAAAAAAAAAAAACACTTATATCAAATATAGTTTATTTCCTCTATGGAAGACGAGACATATCTCACTTAATTTATGGATTCTTTTACATTTTTCATGACAAAAAATGTAAATAAAACAAAGACTTTGGTATTTTTCAGAAGACAAAATTGTTCAGATAAAAAAGGATATATCTCAAAAGACTTGGATAACATTGAAACCCAAACTCGGATGGTCTCTTCTGTAGAATTTAAGTTTCTCCAAAAATTTGAAACTATAATTTATTATCCAAGTACAAAATGTTAGTGTATATATATACATTAAAAATTGATTTTGAATCCTTAGAATCAAATAGAGAAACAAAAAGTAAACATACTGTGTGGTAAAATTGGAACGTGTGGTTGGTGATGAGAGTAACCATGAAGAAGAAGAACCCAACTCTTAAGCTGAATCTGGTAATCATACAGGCAAATTAGCTTTCCTGTGACCCCTTGAACCAGACCGTCTGTCTCTTCCACGCCTTCTAGGTGGCGATGTGCTAACCGCTCTTCCATTTGACAGTTTTCTAGGCAAATCGCTATTGATTAAAGCCCGTGGAGGCGGTGGAGGAAAATTGGGCACCGGAGGTCGTTGCCTTGCAAATCTTTCTTGTTCTGCTCGATGATATCTCTGCATTTGAGAGTTCGAGAAAACAGGTAATGATAAAGTCATAATCTTTCACTACCTTTTTGTTATGGGCTAAGTCAACAGGAAAAGAAGTTTACCTGAACTACAAAATTACGTCTTTCGCAGTCAAGAAACATGCTTCCTGTCCAGTTTGTTTTTGCTGCAATCGTGTCTCTTACTGTTGAGAAACTGATTTGGTCTCTAGAAGTGAATCGGTCAACTTCGTTGAACCAAAGGCAAGTGAAGAGGTTGCTAATGGGAACATGCTCTCTTAAAATGACACAACCCTCTGGTACGTCTGCATAGCTTGACCATATAGTTGTGTTAATAGGCAGTTGATCCCATAAAGCGAATTATGGAAAGGGTAAGCAAAAAGAGACATACCGCTTGTGATTGGGAGCTTCGCCACAGAATAAGGGGTTAAGCCTTCATTTTTGTAGAAATCCACTTGAAAGTCGATAGAGGAGTTATCATATTTACCAGCAGCTTTATTTGCTTCGGCTTCCACTAATACATCAAATCGTTTGTAATGTCTAGAGATCGCAAAAGTAGCATTTTTCCTCCACAAAAACCTGATGAGAAGAGATGTCATTTAAACTGCTGCAGCCCATAAACATAATCACCAATCCTAAGGCCTTCTAAACTCAAACCGTGAACACTAATTGAAACAATTGAAAGAAAAAAGGGGTGGAACTAGCAGGCTCCAACTATAAGAATTCACTAATAGGATGAAAGGAATGTTTGGTATTTTCATAACTGCGGGAAGCTGCATAGCCAACCGAAATTGAAAATGGTTGCAATGGAATATTGGGAAAACTACATACACCATATCACCAGTATACGAGAAAAATATGATAGACTCACCTTTCAAGAATTTGGTATGGATCGACGACTAGCTCAAGTTTTCCATCAATCCATAAAGAATAACGAGCATTTGGAAACATCCTATGGACAAGAAGCTTGGGCACCTACAAGAGAACGAGGTATCAGCATATCAACAGAGCATTTGTAATATCTTTCTTTCTCTGTCAATTTTGGAATCAACCATGTGCAGTGAGATCTATGTTGTAAACTCAAATCTGATTTTCTTGGGTTTATAAGAAGAACTGTTTGCTCTCCAGGTAGTGGTAAACAACATCAAGCCTAATCTAAAGAAGAAGGATGTTGTTACAGCAGTGTGGGTACAGTACTTTTGGAGAAAGATTGTAATGATAAGGGATGAAATATCTAGCATGTCAAGGTTCATGTTTCAGTTTGGAGTAACTTAATGCATAATTTCGTCCATAAACTTTCTTATACAAAAGATAAGAGAGGTGTATTTACCTTTCCATTGCGCCTTCCATCTGAATAAGGAAGTTTATGAACAACAACAACTCTCCATATCCCTACTTTCTTGTTGCCATCAAGGCCCCGTTCTTTCTTCAAAGTTGATTCAGTTTCTTCATCAACAAACATGTAGAAGCAAACTGTTTCCTCCGAATATTTACTGATATTTTGTGGGGCTTTTACATCATCAAAAGCATCTGAAAGAGAGAGATTCTTCATTAGAAACTTACAAAAATTGGCATAACGACTAGGGACGATTGATTACAAAATAGAAAAGTATCACACAAATCACTACCAAATACTGCTGAAGCAACAACTATCCCACGACATTGCTTCATTTCAAGAAGATCAGCCTCATCAATGTCAAAACCTGTATTTCGACCAGGTTGAGGTCCTTTGACAAAACTAAATTGAAAAATCACCATTAAAATTTTACCAAGATGAGACAAACAAAAGAAAGAAAAGGGGAATAGAAAAGGCCATAAAGATACTTACCCACAATGTACACTCATTGTTTCTTTAATGTCAAAAGAATCATTCCTATGCTTCAAAGTAGGATAACCACCAAAATCTGACCCTCCAAACTCTGTCTCTCTGTTTAGTGGCTCTTCATATATATACGTTAAGTTCTTAAGAACAGGGGAAAATGACGGGGCATTTGGCATCAAGGCAACTGCTTCTTCTACGGGAAGGTAACATACCGGGCATGCTGAAATAACACGTCTCTACGACAGTGAATCTCATAGCTTTTCAAAACATCATCACAAAAACAATCTTGTAGTGAAAACCAAAAAGAAAAAGAAATTGAAAAGAGACCAGAAACTAAGACTTAATAATAATATCTTACGGCGTGGTCCTGTTCTTTTTCTGTCGGCTGGTGGGGGAGGTAAGGTGAAACTGTTACAAGGATGTCCTTGAGGAAGTGTATAGCCAAGAAAATGCACAGGAGGAGGAGAGAACTCTACAACATCTTTAGACACAAACGATAAATTTCCAACTTTGATGCCTTGCTCTTCATTTGTTTGTAACATGTTTGAATAATTTACGCCTGAACTGCCATTGAAATGAAGACTCGGAGGAACTTGTACTTCCTGAGCATCTTCACTTGATCACAAAATCATAATAACAGCTCAAAAAACGATTTCAAATCAGTTGTTCATAACATTGAATCAAAATCCCACTCTAATTAGATTCGTAAAGTAAACTCTAGCTCAAAGTATCATCTCAACCATTAAAATGCTCACATTACCAAAATCTTAGCATTAACGATCACCATTCTACAAAACCTTTACCTCCACAATTCTAAGCCAAAACTAACACATTCCTCACCAATATGAATCAATACTTACTCCAGCTTAAAAACTAAATACACAAGCTAAAACCACAAACTACCCAAGTCATCGAAAAAATCACACAAAATGATCTGATAAAAGCTGTTACCTTTACCAACGTAAAGGACGCGGAGGAAGACGACGGCAGAGATTAAGAAGAGAAGCAACATGCCCACTTTCTTACGACCAGCGAATTTGCAGATCCAATGTACAATACCTTCCCTCTCTTTCTGCATCTTAGATGGCTTGGTACGATTCGTAGTGGTCAGAATAGGCAAAACGACGCCGTTAAGTCCCGTCTTCTCCAAGGAACCATAGCTACTGGATCGAACGCCCAATCCAGTCATCGTTCCTCTTTAATTACCCGTCAAATCATCACTCCATCAAATCTCTTCCCAAAAACAAAGCCACCGAACTCAAATTCGATGCTTTCACTCAATTTCAGATCAACAAGTTTAAGCTAATAATTAAATATTGTTCTTCAAGTTTACCCAATTCGATTCTGGGTCTGATCTACAAAATTCAGCTCGAAATAAAATTGAATCAAAAGAATCTGTATCTTCTTTCAACGAATTGAAAAATAAATTAAAAATACAAACAAATAAAGTATGAAACGAATCAGAACGAAGAAGGAGACACAGATAAAGAGAACTGGGATGAAGAAAATTAAAAATCGAGAACAAATTGTAGGGTTTGAGACTGGAAGATAGGGTTTTTATTCCTCAGAAATTTTCAAAATCAGGGAATCTCATAAGCCAAAACCAAGGGGAAAAGTCACTCTCTCGCCTTCTTCTCAAACAAAAAATACTGTCAACATTGACGATGAAATAAATATTCTAAAAAAAAAAACATAATACCGCGTGAACAAAAAAGGCAACTTGATAAATCTTCTATCCAATTTTTGTCTATTTGTATATCTTTTATTTGTCTGTGTCTATTTCTAGTTATTTTCATTAATGTAATAAGACTTTTTTTTAATATACTACTACTAAGACTTAATATAATACAAAGTTTTAAAAACATTGTCTTTGCTAAAAAAAATAAGGATGGTTTTTGTTTTTTTGCTAAAGAAAAATAAGGATGATTTTCTGTTAGAAAATAAGGAAGATTGCCTGTACGTGAATAAAAATTGTTAATTTGGGTAGAAAATTTATAAGTAAAAGGAAAAGCAAAATCTTGATATGATTACTACTCTACGAAAAATTGAAGCACGTTGATTATTTTTTACAATACTACGTATAAATTTGACTATGAAAATATGTGTTAATCTCTGTTTTTATATGAAATTTAAAAATAACTTATCTTGTACTATTTATTATAAAGGACACATGGCGATCTGTTACTGCTGGGCGTGGAAACTTTAACATCTGATTAAAGTATTGAAAATATAATTGGCTAATATTATTGTCCAAACACTGATGTAAGCATCATTATAGAGGTTTTGACAACTAAGATTTAATAAATGAAACCTTTATTTCATCACTACCTAGCAGCCACTCATTAATCCTGTCATTATTAGTCTCATCTCTCGCTCTAAATTAGTTTTATTTGTTTTTTGTCTTAATAATTCGTTTGATCATTATATGTATAGTTTAATGTTTTTTTAAAAAAATGTGCTCTTAATTATTCCACACGTGATATATAGTCTTCATAGTATGACATAGTATTTTCATAATAATATTGTTTTTTTGTCAACATTTATAATAATATTGATTTTATATATTTTTCAACTAACACTCTGTCATTTATTATTGTATTGAAAAGTGAAAAGAACAACTAAATTTTATTTAAAATATAAATTAGATTCATTATAATTTGTCTGAATGGATCTACAAATGTTTGGTTAAATTAAGAAGTAAACGTGTTCTTTAAACAATTAACCCTTTTTCCAACCCACTATAAGCTATTTTGTGTCCCTCCTCTTTTTCTTACATTTTCTTTTTGTCATAACTCTTAATTTTCTTATATTTTGCTTATTATTTCTCGTGTTGTATCATTACATACTGCAATTTTACCTAATTAAATGTTTAAATTTTAATTATAAAATGGGGATTTTATTTAATCTTAAATCAAGCAATTAAGTAGGTATGTTGTAACGAATCAACACAATTAAGTAAACTAACAAATAGAGAAAATTCGTTTTAAAACTATTTAAATGTAATTCCCTCAACTTAACCAAGCAAAATATGCAACAAATTCATATACAGACCGACATATAAGTTCCTTTTTTTGATAATACGACAGATAAGTTGATGGATTCATCGCATCTCTGTTGGCACAGAGACAAATGATATAATATAATTAAGCAAAAAAAAACATCAGTTGACAAAAACATTCTTCCTAATTGCTCTCATTTTAAATGGTTATTGCTAATGGTTGTAGTCTCATACTCTCATTGTTAGTTTCGTTTCAATATCATCTTTTGGGATTGTTCTCATATAAACAAAGGTTATCCGATGATTACGGTTGAGCATTTCTGATATTGTTGTGTAGGTAAGATGAATTCTCATATATTGTAAAAGGAAAGTTTTACATATATATACACTACAACAGAGAATCTAGAGGATATACACTAGAAATAAATCAAAGATACTTATACAATTGAGAATCCAAAATACTTGAGATTGATATCCCAAACACGCTCCTCAAAATGGACGGGCATATTGAAGTCTAGTATTTGGATAAGGCTTTCGTTAACGCTTCTTCTAGTTGATCAGACGATGAAACATAAGCTACCTGAAGAGTACCGGGCTACACCAAGTCTTGAAATGTAATGATAGTAAGTAGTCACGTGCTTCATACGCGAAGCGTATGAATGAAATATGAGATTGAAACACAGAGGTAAATAGCTCTTATATTGTCACACTAGGAAAACGGAGATTTAGAGGCCACGAGTCCAAATCATCAAGAACATGATCCATTATATTTTGGAAATTTGGAGGAGGTGAAGATAGCTAGTATATAGATCTCGTAGAGGTTAGCTAGTATGAAAGGAATGTGACTAAAGAAATAGCTCCAGGTGTCAATGTTCGTAGCTCTTTCTTCTATCTTCTTACCCCTTTGTGAATTGCTGTTTCTTCTGGTTAAAACCCTAGTTGGATCGTAATTTTGACAGGCTCCAACATGGAACACACTGAGATTCGCGTTTCCTCTGCTGGGTCTCTGTTTAGCTTTCATGCTCTCTGTAGCTTTCAACAGTGGCCAATCAGTGTTGCTTCTCCATGTTGGCTTTCTCATTATCATCGCCTCTACTCTCTTTATCCTCCTCCATTGGTATCTCCAGTTTTCTTCTCTTATCTCAACTTTTGTTCTTGTATACTCATTGCTACTTTCTAGGGTTTTGATACTCTGAATAAGTAATTAGATCTGATCCAAAAACTTTCATTGGTGTCTTATTGTGTTGGAATTATGAATCCTAGATTAAATCCTGCAAGAAGAAGGCAGAAGCAGAAGCGAAGAAGAAGAAGTTGTCCTGAAAGAGAGGTCAACCACGAAGGAGAAGGAACACAAGTCAACAAGAAGTAGAAGTTGCGTTTTGTGTTGTTTTGGTAATAAGAAGGCTAATGGACTGCGAATTAATATGGCCCAAACAAGGTTGTGTGTTGTGTTAGTCAATGTTTACCTAACTAGAGTAGGTAAGGGTTGTTGTAAGGATTAATAGTGTGGCTTGTGTAAGAAAGCCTAGAATCTAGAAGTACCGTCTAAAGTGTGTCGTAAGTAGAAGTAAGCTACTATAAGTATGCTTGTATGGTGTTGTAAGAAAAGTATCTAAGAGATCAATGTTATCAATGTAGATAATTAAAGAGTAATCTCTCTAAGTTACTAAAGGTTTTGGTGTTTATCAAAGAGACACAAAACAGAGAGAACTAGAGAGAGAGAGAATGAGGTCAGAATGTCAACATATTGTTGCTGATCAATCCTTGAGTTGTTCTGTTCAAGGATTCAAACATATTTCTCTGTATTGTTGTTATCAATTCTCTGTTTTTTTTGTTTTATCCTATGGTAATTGATTGTGTGTGTATATATAGCTAAAATCTACAAGTTCAAATTGTTCCTGTTTCATGCTCATAGTTTCATGGTTCTGTGAAATTGAGTTCTAAATAGTACTCAGTTCTCGAGTTTTGTATATCCTTGGTAAAGATCTCATTTTTATGTATGAAATATGACCCGTTTGTTTTCTAAGGTTTCTAAGATTCTAAAGGTTTTTACTTGTGGGTTGAAAAAATTTACAAGGAAAGAGATGAATGTTATCGTAAATATGCAGTCTTTTAGCATCTTGAAGAGTTTATATAACCTTCACTAGTTGCTTACAATGCCTTCTTTTATGTAGGTTTCTTGCTCAGACAGGCTTAGTACAAGTGGAGACACAAATGCAGGAGCTGAATTTGGTACCTAAAGATGATAAAACCAAATGATTACGCTCATACTGAACGCAGATACAGATGTAACAGAACGTTCAACAGCAGAGAGATCAAGCAAATAGGAGAATTGGATTGGTACAAGAAGACAATCCACTTTCTCTTGGTCATAGCATTTGCTTTCTCTTGACTCTTCTTTGGTTCTCTCTTTTCTGTATTTTGATTGAGGGAACTGAAACAAGAACTTCATCTTGATCCGGATTTGATATGCTCAATTATCCAACCTTAGTTCCTTTTTTTTTTGTTTCCTTAAGTTGTGTTCCAGACTATGTTTATTCCTCCCATGCAAGAAGATTATTATAATTGGGCACTGATTGTTGCCATTATGTATCCTTGTTTATGTACAAACCAGAATCTTTTCTAATTTTGGATTTTCATTCTCTAGAAAAAGTGAGCAACAAAACACATGGACAAAAAACAGTAACTATAGGTTTTCACAGTTTCTTGTGAACTCAGTCACTCAGGGTATCTTTAGTTGTTCATATATGTAGGAGAAGGTCCTCTTGACCTCTGACCATTCTCATTCAACCACTCTTTTTCTCTCAGATATCTAAGAAACGGTCCAGGGTCGTCACTAAAGCCATAAGCATTCATTGTACATTGTTGACCGTTGCTGAGCTTCTCTCCCCTAGATTCATGGTCTTCCATGTAGAGCTGAGGGTAAAACGTCGAGTTCTCAGAAGTGATCATCGGTTGTTCGTTTGGTGTCCCGTACCTAGCTAAGAGACTAAACTTAGAAGCCCCATGATTTCTCAAATTGTTTGTTCCCTGTTCTTGATAGGAATAGGCTAGTCCAAGATTCTGACTTGCTCTATATCGACGTAACCATTCAGATGAAGAAATCCCGGCAAACGGCGAGTTTGTGTATGGCTTCGTTAAACTGGGGAGCTCCATATATCTTGTCTGGTCATAGATGCTCTCTGCTTTGTTAGTACTAGCGCCATTATGGAACCAAGAAGCGTCTTCAGGCAGTAATGGAGCAGACGGAGTAGGCGGTGAATACGAAGACACAGGATGCTCCGTGATGCTACTGATGGAGAGACTATCAAAGGATGTGACAGGGCCTGCTTCATCAATAGGGCTCAACCCGTTTGGTTTACTTAAACCGAGTCTTCCATTCTCTTTATTCTTTTCAACCACCCATGCGCTCAGCGATGGAGGTCTCCCTGAGACAGTGCCTTCTTCTAGATGCAAATGTTGCGGATCCGTGTCCTTAAGGCCTTGCATGAAGCTGAAACCATCAGAGTTAGTATCCTGTGGGTTATGGTTCACAACGAGTGATGAGGTACGTCTTAAGCTTTCATCGGATGTAGTTGCTTGTTTTCCTGAAGTTGTGTTATCGAAGCTGAGTGGCTTTGTTGCAATGCCAGAAGAATAGATTGGAGCAGATTGACACCTTACAAGCGGCTTGAGAAGAATGACTTCTTCCTCTTCTGCAGGCACAGATCTTTCATTCTCACAAGGAATGGTTTCAACCGTTCCTCTAGTAACACATTTTCTGTTACTACCTTCTCCATTTCCCTGAAAGAGCTCTTCTTTGCATTGCACTTCACCTGAAGTTGTGTAGAAGCGAGTCCTTTGCTTGTCAAAGAATAACCACTTTTGACAACTTTTTTTCTGCCTACTTGTGATCTCAAATGCGGAATTAATAATCCGTTGAGGACGAAGCTCCTTTCCACTATCAAAACTGTCTCTTAGTTCCATATGACTTGAGAAATCCAAAAGTACATGTATTGGAGCCATAGGAGCCAAGGACTTCAGCTCATGATCCTCCCAAAGAGCTACCAACATTTTATCAGAGCAGTTTTCGCCTTTCACCTTTAATCGGTTCAAGAAATCGACGAGTTTGCCAAAGAAGTAAGATATCGCAATCTCGCTCTTCTCATCAAAATTGCATTTTTCTTCTTCTGCCTTGTGAAGCAGAAACAGTAAGTAGTCTAGAAATACAAGTAGAGCGGGTAAGAGATGGCAAGAATCCAAGGGACTCGTCTTCAAACATCTCTCAACAACTCGCCCCATGATGATGAACACCATAGTGAATGCTAAATTTGTTAGCTTAACGTCCTCTTCAGTGTTGTCTGATCCATTAAACTCGGCTACGTTGTGGAAGATAAAGATGAAAACCGCAACAAGTTGGAGAATTCTATAAGGTCCCTTTCTCGCCATGTCCATAAATTGATAAGACTCCAACATGGCTTCTAGATTTCTATCATCTGCTGCAAATACTGCATCCAATTCTCTCATAGTTGATGCAAATGCACAACCAAACTCATCAAAACTGAAACAAACCGGAAAGGATTCAACAGAAGAACATTTTTGGAGAAAGGATCATCAAGAACTTAAGCTAGAAGAAGAGAAAATGTTGTACTTCATTCAATTGTCACTCATGATCCAAACTAACCTGAATTTAAGGAAGAAAAAGCTAGTTGTTCGAACAACCAAGGGCCATAAATCAGTTCCAGCCATTAATTCTCCTTTTGCTTTTGAAAAATCGCGGTCCTCTCGGACAATTCTCTCTGATGGGTTTAACAAGTTGAACTGTGCATCAGTAGACAGAGACTGCAAAGGAGAAGACCTGTTCTGCAGTATTTAAAACAAACATGTTGAGCAATGTAAGACAAACAACAATCAAATTGCAGATAATAGAGAAGTATCAGTAAAATCAATCACCTTCTCAAACAACAAAAGAAGATTGTTCGAGGCACCAGGAAAAGGCTCTTTCACAGCTAAGCTTCTTACACAGTGGTACAGAGCCAAGAACTCATCACCAACATACGTCGCCAATACAGCTAGCTACACAAATGTAAGATAACCACTCAGAAATCGTACACACACAAAAAAAGGGTAATGGAAGAAGAAATAGTTACCTGGTTATGAGGATTTCCACTATCAGGCCAAGATTTTGCAGCTTCAAGATAATATGTAGCTGCAGTTGACCAATTAGGATGTTCATGTGTTTTCAAATATTGTTCTTTATACCTTTGAAGATCTCCAAGACAAATATAGAAACGATGACATAAGAATCTGCTTTTTTCTTCTCCAGATTCCTCAGTGAGTCTGTAGTAATATCCTCTAACTTTGGAAATCAGATTCTGGTAAAACTCAACAGCTCTTAACAGAAACAACTTGAATGCTTTCATACAAATGCTTGACTTGACAGGATCATCTGTTTTAAGACCTTTACGAAACTCATCAATGTGTTTATAGTGAAGTTTCCAGAGAGAAAACTCTACTTCTTGAAGCTCTTCTTGTTGAAGATTGCTTTTAGAGATTTGCTCGTAGGTCAATCCTGCTTTCGTGTATAATTGTGAAACATCTGGATGCAATATACCCTTTGAATGGATCAATGTCCATAGCTGTTTCTCAATGTTGTTTACCTGAGAAAAACACCATTAATCAATTTTTTCTCATATACAAAAACAGTAAGATTCGTTAAGCAAAAGCAACAAGCTTGGTTTAGTTACCTCTACAAGAAAATTAGGATTTTGTTTCTGATCAGCTGAATTAGAAGCTTCCATCCTCTACTCAATTGGACAAATATAACTCAGACAAGTGTTCAAAATTTGAAGACAAAAGCATCCTGAGTAACATTGAAAAACTAACAAAGATTAAGAATTTCTCAGATACAGTAGAAAAAGGAAGAAGCTTCAGGACAAGACACTAGGGAAATAATCCAACAAACTCGTGAGTGCTTGGTCTACAAGAAAATTTTCATTGACCTGAACTGAATAAGGTCAAAGTCACAAGCTTTAGGTGAAATTAAAGAAACCCAGAAGATGTAATAAAAGCATCAATGGAAAAAAGGAAAGAAAGAAGAACCCACAAGAGATAAGCTAAGAGATATCACAATCAGAGAAGCAGAGTAGAGAGGAGAAGAAGAAAATCGAAAGAGAGAGTGATTCTTTAGATGGAAAACGAAAAGACAAAGTGGAAGAAGACTTTACCAGAAGAAACTTTAACGTACGGACGAGGGGAACAACAGAAAGAAGAAGAAGCCAAGCGAAGTGTATTCACATGGAAGAGAGAGAAATAAAGGATTTGGCCGATAGATTGTTCTGTTATGAAATGGACAAAGTAGAATGGCAGCTGATGATGATGTTGATGATAATGATGATGATGTTGATGATAATGATGATGCAGAGGTGGATACATATCTAATCCATTATTCCACTTCTTCTTCTAAGTGCCCAACTATTGATTTGTTTTCAACTCCAAATATTTTTTTCTTTTTCTGTTTCTCCTTAAAATTCTTCAGTGATTCAACCATGCTAATACATGATTACAAAATTAATTGAATATTTAGTAGGGGTTGACAAAACTCGAGTTTTGGAGACATGCAAAATTATTGCATATTAGGCAAAGCAAAAAATTATTGTACAGAAAACCTTTATATCAAAAAAAAAATTATTGTACAATGCAGAATAAAATAGTTTTTTATAGAATCGTCCCATGTAAGAATGTAAATTTGATCATTTATCATTATGAATAAAAAAAATTTCGGTCAAAGATCATTATGAATAATAAAATCATTGTATATAAAGATAAGAAAATATCTATTAGAATGTCGTAAAAGATGAGAAAAAAGGAAGTTTTACAAAGGTTAATCAGGTAAATAGTTTGTTTAGAGTCATTTGCATCATAATACAAATTGGTATTATTATCAAATAATGTAGTACAATACAAAATAGTGTGTCATCAAATAAAATAGCATATTATTTTTAAAAAATACATTCGAAGTTTATACTATTTTTACAAAACATGCATGAAATTAACATTCGTTTGATTCATAATTTTGTCACATTGTCATTTTTTGTAAATACTCTAAAATTATAATGTTATCTACTGCATATAAGCCTATTAAAATGAATTCTGGAGGAAGAAAAGTTACCCAGTTTTAAATATTCCTTGACGTATAAGCCAAACCTTCCTATATTTTAATTATCGCATGCTTTTATGAATATATGAATCCTTTGTGAGTTAATTTAAAAATCGCACAACTTTAAGCTTCACTATGAGCTTGATAGTGAGATTTCGAAATATAACACCCCTGGAACGTGGCATTAGTTAACCCAAGTTTGGTTGCCATATGTTGGAAAGATTGTTATGAATTAGTCAGACTCGATAATAAAAGAAATATTCGTCTGACTAGAATTTGGATATTATCATTACGACTGGAAAAATATATATATTTCGTCTATCAATGACTTAACCTAATCTTAAAAAAACTGTGACTTTAACAACAACAACAACAACAAAAAAAACTGTTTGTTCGAAGACCCAAAAAATTTCGAATCATAAAATAAAACCAAAAAAGTCATCATCAACTGATGATCCCATGTAATAGAGATATCCAACCTTCTTATAGTTAAACGGATTAAATTATCTTATTTTAATTAGAGTAAAACACAGATAAGATAGAAGAACTAAATTTGACTCTCATAGATTACAAGTTGAATTTTATTTTTTTTTCCTTTTTAGTTTGGTTTCAAAGCTGAAACTCTGGACTTTGATTGTATGTATACGTGATTTCTAATTCTCATTTTTAATACTAGCTTAAAATGACATTAACATAGATGATCTTAAAATATATGCAATAAACTGAAACAAAACATTCATGATAGAACAACATCGCTGCACATTTGGAAAGCTGAGGTTGGGGTACGGTCCAATTAAAGATTCAATAGGCTACTGGTTGTGTTGGTTTGGTTCTTACAAAACAAGTTAATCTCACCTGTTTCAATCGATGTAAGAATCCGTATTACCCAAAATTATAAAAATATTCATTATAGACCCTCATACAATCACATATACTTTGTATATAATGCCTATATAAAATTATTATAGATTAATGAATTGCGTAAAATCCATGTATTTTCTGGTCAGATTTCTACGACCAATTTGTTTTCTTATTTGATTTATTTCTCCTCATATCTGATAATCTAAACTATTAGAGAATAAAAGATGACAATAAGTTAAAAGATATTACATGAAATTGAAATCTTCACCTAAATCTTAACTTTATATTAGACAAGTATAATTAAAGATTGATATTCCACAAATCACACGTTAGCTACAATATTTGTCACTTGACATCACCTCTAAAAACGACTTGTCTTTTTGGTTATGGATGGACCCATTCGAATTAAAAACAAAGACAAACTATGCACGTAATTGAATGGAAATTTACCAGCACAACTCTTTTCGTATTTTTCATTTAAAATAAATAAAAAGAGCAAATATTTGATGATTGACGTCGATATTTGATGATAGATACACATGCGTTATTTTTTATTGACTTTCTTTTATAAAAAAAAAATATTCTTGGGAATTATAGTCAAAAGCATCCCTCTTTAGTAAAATCATCCTCATTACCTTCCTGTTTTGATACCTGACCATTCCCTATTTCAACCCCACATATCAATTAAACCCTTTTAAAAGCCCTCTTCCACCTCTTTAGACCCGAATAAACCTATCAAAAACCTGACCACCTCCCTAAAAATTGGTGTACCAAATCCCCCTAACCCTCAGTCTTCTTTTGTCTTTAAATCTACTGTTCTAGAAGAAAACTTCTCCCCCGCAGGAGAGCTTCCTAAGAGTTTATTATGAGTACACAATTCTTCTTTTGGAATGTCTGAGAACTTAATGACTCGGAAAATCACATGTCGTTTAGCCAGTGGCTTCATTCTAAGCAACCATTTGTTGATGCTATTTTGGAATCTCATATTAAGGAGCAAAATTTGAATCAAATAATGTCAAAAGTGTGTCAAGGTTGGAGTTATACCTCAAATCATGCCTCTGATGATGATGGGAGAATTATTGTTATCTAGAAGTACCCTGCATTTGTCCAAGTGTTTCATGAGTCAAGGCAATGCCTTACCTGTTCAGTTACAATTAGTCCCAACTTAAAGTTTGTTTTCTCAGCAGTTTATGCTTTAAACACTGCTCAAGAAAGAATTGACATGTGGGTAGATCTAATCAATATTCAGCAAACTATGTCTTTATTCTCGGACCCCTTGGTTAATAGGAGGAGATCTAAACCAAATTATGCATCTAGCTGAGTCCAGCTATAAACTCCTTCTCTTCAAGAATGATAGAGTTGAGAGACTGTCTGCTCCATCTTGGTCTATTTGATCTAAAGGTTCCAAGGCCTGTTCAACACATGGAAAAACAATAACCATGATGATCCTATTGCAAAAAAGCTTGACATATCTCTTGTTAATCAAAGCTGGATCTCTATTTTCCCAAACAGTTCTGCCTCATTCTTAGCCCCTGAATTCTCAGACCACTCGCCCTGCCTAGTTAACCTAGCTACTTAACTACCACAAGCCGGAAACAAGCCATTTAAATTCTTAACTTCCTAACTTCTCACCTTAACTTCTCACCCTAACTTCTATCTTACGGTTTAGGATGCCTGGATTCACGCTGGAAGCTATGCTTCTAACATAAGTCAGTTATGTTGGAAGCTTAAGACGTTAAAGAGAGCTATGAAGACCCTAAATCGTGAGAAATTTTCAAAAATTCAAGAGAGAGAGTTATTCTTGTTAATCGTTTACTTCAAGATGTGCAGGTATTGGCGCTCCAAACTCCTTCTCAGTCCTTGTTTCAGCAAGAAAAAGACATGCATATAAATGGATGTTTCTAAGGTCCATAGAAGAAGCTTATTTCAGGCAGAAATCTAGAGTTAATTGGTTGAAGGAAGGAGATTTTAATACATCTTACTTTCATCGAATCTGCCAAGTCAGGACTTCTTACAACTCCATCAGATCCTTCCAGCTTGCTTCTGGTGTCTTGATTTGTGATCCTCTTGAAATGAGTACTCTGGCCATATCTCATTTCCGAGACATTCTTGCACCGTATGCTTTACCTTCAGCCACTTCTATTGTCTCTTGGTTCCAACAGCTTTGTCCCTATAGATGCTCGGAAGTTCAGCAGTTCTTGATGTCTTCAGCTCCTTCACCTGCATAGAGCACTTCACTGTGTTAAGATTAAATCCCAACAAATCTCTTGATCCAAATGGGTTCACCTCATTATTTTTTAAGGCTACATGGAGTTACTAGGTACTGAAGTCATTGAATCTGTTCAGCATTTCTTTATTTCTGGATTCTTACCATCAGCTGCTAATGCAACAATCCTATCATTTGTTCCTAAGAAACTTGGCGCTATAATGGTTGATGATTACAGAAATATCTCATGTTGCACAACTATCTATTAAGCCATCTCAAAGTTACTGGTTAAGAAGCTAAAGCCAATCCTACCTGATCTCATTCTACCTAATCAAACCGCATTTGCACAAGGAAGACTTCTGATTGAAAACACAGTTCTAGCGACAGAGATAGTAAATGGATATCATAGAGAAAAGGGGCCAAAGATGTAGCCATCAAGGTTGACATAGCAAAGGCATTTGATACACTGAACTGGGAGTTTCTATTCAATTTTCTAACAGAACTAAGAATACCACATTCCTATCTAAGATGGCTAAGAGCGTGTGTGTACTCCTAATTTTACTGTAGGTTATAATGGAACAATTCATCGTTATTTCAGAGGGAAAGGGGCTTAAGGCAGGGAGATCCCTTGTCTCCCTACCTCTTTGTAATGGCCATGAACTGTCTATCTATCCTACTAAATCAAGCTGCCGAAGAAGGGAAGTTCAACTATCATCATAAATGTGAATCGGCTAAGCTTACTCACTTATGCTTTGCAGATGTCTTTCTAATCTTCACGGATGGGTCCCTATCTTCTGTCCAGAACATCCTCCAGATGCTCAGCCAATTTGAATCCCTTTCAGGTTTAGCTGTCAGTATCACAAGACTTCTTTCTTCTCCTCTGGCCTGTCAGCACAAGAAACCGAATCCATTACTCTAGCTACATGCTTATCTCATGGTACTTTGCCTATCAGATACTTAGGTGTTCCTCTAAGTTCTAAAAAGCTATCTTTAACCAGTTGTGCTCCTCTCATTCAGCAAATTAAAGGAAAAGAAATACATGGAGTGCAAGATCTCTCTCTTTTGCAGGAAGGCTTCTATTTCTCAATATTGTAATTTCTGGACTCTCTAACTTTTGGTGTGTTACATTCATTCTCCCCAAGTCATGCATAAAGACAATCAATTCGTTATGCGGAGCTTTCCTTTGGAGGGGATCAACAGAAGGCCCTCCCTCGGCAAAGGTCTCTTGGGTGACGGTAACATTATTAAAAGAAGAAGGTGGACTAGGTTGCAGAGATCTCATTACCTGGAACAAAGCCTCAACTCTTAAGCTGATCTGGCATATCTTCTCCTCGTCTGGCTCGAGAGAGATTAAAAAGAAATAGACATCATGTTTTGGCTTCTAAAAATGATTAAATACATACTAAATATAAGGTCGAATTTGATGAAGACAATTCTTTTGGACGTGGAATCGATTGCTCTTTTTAGAAACGGTCTCGAACTCT
This sequence comes from Cardamine chenopodiifolia, assembly GCA_963922655.1. NCBI lineage: Eukaryota > Viridiplantae > Streptophyta > Magnoliopsida > Brassicales > Brassicaceae > Cardamine > Cardamine chenopodiifolia. The sequence continues at coordinate 6,435,739 of OZ000467.1, forward strand.
CAATAAATATTTATGTTCTATTTTACATTTGGGGAAAAGACCGATCAATCCTATAGGTGGGGGATTGATCCGACAGCTCCTCTCAAGAAAACTTTCATGCATTCATCTACAGTTCGAAAGAAAGATTCATCTTCGCTAAAACTACCCAATATAACTTTCAATCTGATTCTCATATTTAGGATGCTTCTACATTATTTCATTTTCGTTTCCTTGTGTGGGTCCAATTACTTTGTTAAAATAAGCTGCAAAAAAACATGAAATGAAAATGCACTTTTAAAGACATCTAAACTAAGGAAAGGTTTAGTATATTTCTGCAAAGTTGTTAGCAAAAGATATTTCTGCAAAATATATTTCCAATAGAGAAAATTTAAAATAATATGTGGAAAAATCTTATAGAAGTCCTATGCGAATATCACGTACCTATGTATTTAAAAGACTAAAGTATCACAAAGTATGAGATTAGAAATTTGTTTTGTCTCTCTTGTTCACTGTATTTAGTATATAGATTGCGACGATTAGTACGAGATTATAATAGTATTTTTAGTAGACTAGTTCTAGAATAATTGTGTGCTCCTAACTTCTTAATGACAAATAGACATCTTTAACCATTTGAACGCGGAGAACGAACGTTGTAGTAGTTGGTCGATACGTGATTTGACCTATTTTCTTTATTTTTTAGTGTTACTATTATTATGTAAATATATTTCATGAAATATAATTGACCGGCATCTTACTCTCTTTTTTGTTAAAATGATTTTTATTTCAAAACATCAACTATATTATACTCTCTTTATTAACTGCAGCCCTCGCGTTTGTCGTAAGCTCATAGCTCTTCCTGCCATTTTATGGAGTACCTCGTCGGAGACCAATATGATATTGTAGTAATTCATAATGGAAAAGTTTTATACCGTAACCCTTTCAACAAAAAAAAAAATTATACCGTGAGCTTTATATAAACAAATAAATTGATTTATGTCATTTCTTAGTTTTATCTCTTGTTTTAATTCAAATTGGCTAGCATTTTAATACGTTTCATCATTTCATTACTTGATGGATTTTTTCCACTCTAGTTTTTTTTTAATTGGTTACAAACTGATGATAAACAACACACATCTAAAATTGAGCATTTTATTAATATTTTCCAAAAAAAAGAAAGATAATTAGCCGATCATAGAAGAGAGCCAAATATAACTTAACAAATTCAGATGCAACCACCGAGCGATAAAAATGGCGAAAAATAGACCTAAAAAGAGGTTAAAATCCCAATTTCAAAGTAACAGAATTTACGACCACAAAATAATAAAAAGCAAAAAATCCGCACTCGATCCGTCTTAACCTTTTTTTATCCCCAACAAAATCAACCTCTCATTTGTTCTTCTGCACAATCTCACACACTTCTATTTTTTCCTCTCCTTTTACAAGGAAAGGGCGTAGAAGAAACCAAAAACTAAACAAAAGAGTAATAATAACTCATAAAAAAAACAAAATGGGTGTCAAGTTGTTATTGATCTTCGGCCTCTTGGTCTTAGCTATGGTAGCTAAATCAGTCGATGCGACCTACACATTGACTAAATCTTGCGTCAACGGGCAAGGTTGCATTGGAGACGACGATGAGCTCGAATCTCTAATGGATTCAGAGACTAACCGCCGTCAACTCGCAAGAGGACGCCGTTACATTGGCTATGATGCTCTCAAAAAGAACAATGTGCCTTGCAATAGACGTGGCCGATCTTACTACGATTGCAAGAAGAGGAGAAGGAATAATCCTTATAGGCGTGGATGCAATGCCATCACGCATTGCTATAGGTACGCTAAATGATAGAGACGAAGATTTGATTCTACACCGGTTCGTTCGATCTTTTTCATTCTTCATTCTTGATCGTTTATATTAATTGCCCCCTCCTTAATTCCACTTTTTTTCTCCCTTAACGTATCCTATGTTATACTTACGATCTATATTTATTTTTGGTTCTTTATTTAATTCTCATCATGATGCATATAAGCTTTTGATTCATTGGTATATCGCTTCTTTAACTTTGTTGTTGTTCTTTTTATTTCGTTTCGTTTATATATTATTAAGTTCCGTTTTTTTATTATATACATCATGATGTTTTAGTATTTTTACAATTAAGCATTTGTAAACGAGGGTAAAATTCGACCTCTTTCTTCTTTTATTTATCCTTTTGCTATGAGGTTTCTCGCTTAAATTTCCCAAACGAAACTAGCCTTCAAAATCATTTTGGATGTATCCACATGAAACATATGACTTTAAAAATCATGATGAACGTCACATCGTTTTTTCAAGCCAGCTACCGGATAGTTGTTATGAAAATTCACAATTCTACATTTCTACTCTGTCCATTGTTTCAACAACTACATATCAAAATACGAGTTTTTTTGTACTAAAGACGTGAAATAATGAAAAATGTAATGGTTAAGAGAAGTGTTTTGGGGTTTAATTGGGATCTCAGATTATATTTGATTTTGGATTGCAAAAGCCAAGTCCAAGCCCAACGAAGCCACATCTTCATGTTCAGGATGAGTGTTTTGGGGTTCACTTTAAAATCTCAAATAAAACTTAATTCAAGCTCCTAGAAACATCTTTTCATAAATAAACCGAAGCGATGAGCTGAAATGGGTTACTACATAAATAGGCTGGCATTAATAGTCACTTCATATATATAACACATTACTAAAAATTGATTGAAAAATGAGAAATGATCTAGCCTAATACATAAATAACATGGATCACTCTACTTATTGACAATTGATTTTGAATAAGAAATTCATTTACATTCACACGTAAAAATTATAAAAATGAAAGAATCCTTAGTAGTTGTAGAACTAACAGCGTTTATATATAAAATTGGATTGAACTTTAAATTTAAATTAGATCGTCATTTCGTTGATCAGCAGCTAGCACGGGTCGTACTAAAAAAAGCTTCAAGTTCACGGGGGCAATAATAAATAGTAGTGGTGGGCAATCTGTTTTTTTCGGTTATCAAAAAATCTGCCGACTTGAATTTCGGTTATCAAAAAATCTGTCGAATTGAACCGAATAAAAATTTGGTTCGGTTCAGAACTCGTTTTTTTTTGTTCGGTTTGGAATTCGGTTTTTTCGGTTCGGTTCGGAACTCGGTTTTTTCGGTTCAGTTATAGATTATAAAATTGATTCCGAACTAAACCGAATAAAAAAATTTCGGTTTATTCGGTTAACTGGAATTAATTTTGGGCTTAAAATTTAAACCCAATATCATTATTGGACCTATTTACAAACTCAAATCCATCCAAAAATTTTGGTCCATTTACAAACTGAAAACCTAAATTTACAACTAAATTTACAACTAGATGAAGAAGAAGATCGAAAGAGAAGTGGTGAAGAAGAAGTTTAAGGAAATGGAGAAGAAGAAGTTTAAGACGAGGTTGAAGGGGAAGAAGGTGGAAGGAAATGGAGAAAAAGGTCGAAGGAGATGGAGAAAAAGGTCGAAAGAGATGGAGAAGAAGATCGAAGGAGATGAAGAAGAAGATTGAAGGGAAAGAAGTTGGAAGGAGATGGAGAAGAAGGTCCAAAAAACGGAGAACAAGGTTGAATATAGAGTAGAGAAGAGAAGAAGAAGAAGAAGCAGCTAGAAGAAAAATAGATCTAGGGTTTTTTTGTGTTTTATATGGTGTTTTTTTAAACCGAGAAACCGATCGGTTAACCGTTTACCAAACCGAACTGAACCAATAACCGAAATTAATTTAAAATTGTGTCGATCGGTTCACATTCTATAATAGAATAGAAAGCGAAAACCAATAAATTCGGTTTGATCGGTTTGGTTTGTTCGGGTTGAACCGGACGCCCGGACCTAATAAATAGCCATAGAAAACGTCTATATTCTTCACTTAGGCCCATTCTGTGTTCTGATTGCGGAGTCTTCTGACTCATTTGCTAGCTGTTTATTTTTTCAAGTGAAGATAAAGTTTTTTGTTTGTTTGTCTGAGGAAATGTGAAGTAGTTTCATGGTCACGAGACCCACCTGCACTACTAGTTCATTCAGCATTGTATGTTCTTTTTCCAAAAGTCATTAATTTTTATTTTTGTAAAGAGACTTTGAAATGAAATGAGAACTAACTTTGAACATTATTGCTATTCACACCACATCTCCATTACTTTTTGACTTTTCTTATATTGCTCTCATTTCAAAACCACAAAAAAATTTAATTTTTTTTAGTACTTTAGTATATGAGATTTTCAAACACGCATCTTTTAGCCTTATATTAATATTATTGTTATATATGAAAAAGAAGAAGCACTTGTCATCTAAATCTTGATATGTAACGTATATATTTACGGAGTTTTGGTACAACATCATCAAAACCCGGATTGGATTCTAGTGGGTAAGGAGAATATTGATAGAACACATCAACAAAAATATTTTCACAAAAGAGAAATGGAAAAATAATCTTTTTTAAGGATTTTTTTGAAGTATGAAATTTTAATGGGTCAACCGCAATCGCTGTCAGTGGCACTACTAATAGTGGAGTGGGCCTTCAACTTCAACTCACATGATAATTTTCTTCCTTTCAGAGAGAGAAAGAGATAGATACGGTCCACCATGAGAGATTGAGTCAAATTTAATTTAATTTAATTTAGTCATGACCATTTAATAACAATAATTAAAGCATTAATCGTTTCTGTAGACCACGTCCCATTGCGCAACCAATAAGAAAACCAAAATTTTGAAAGATTCATACAAGCCTAATTACTTTATTTTTTAAAATACAAAAAAACTTTGACCAAGAAATATTCAAAAAAATATGATAAAATAACTAAAAAGAAAATCAAATGGGGCCATGTTGCATATGCCCATTACCTCAATAACAATATGCCCATTCACCATGATTTGTGACCCAAGATACATAATTGTATCCAACAATGACCAAATCTAAATTGTACTCTAACGCATCAAATTGTAACAAAATATTATTAGGCTAAAAATATAGGTAAAAGGGGTCACTGAAAATGAAAATCAAAGATGTGGAAATAATAGTCAAAAGATTCCTTACCCCTTAATTAATATTCCTTCTTTAGACAGCTAAGCCCCACTCTGTCTCTTCCTTCTATCCAATTTACTCTTTCTTTCTTTTTCAATTGTATTCTCCTTTTACTAAGGAGAAAAAGAAGAAATAAAATATAGTATTATTTAAGAAAAGAAAAAAAAACTCTTTTCTCACACTCCTTTTTTCCATTGTTTATCCTTTCATCAATCCTTAGCAAAATAAGGTTGGACCAATTTGGTTTCTCTAAGACCAATCTATTCATCTTTTGTAACTCAATAAAATGTGGTTGTGTGTCGAAGAAGTAAAACAGAAATTATTCGATCATTTCAGTAAAAATTGCCCGATTTAACTAACTGTATTTATACAAGCAGAATGAAATTACTAATTTTTCTTATTATTATATTCATTATTTTTGGTAATTGTATTTTTCTTAGAATAAAACTCATCAATAATGAAGTAAGAACCAGCCAAATATAAGCAATCAAATCAACAAAAAACATAGAGAAATATTAATACAATTGGAAGCGATGATTTAAAATCGCAATTTGGCATTCGACAAACATCTCAGCATTACAAATTTCCTCGTATATAAATTCTCATCAGGATTCATCTCAAATTCCCATTATAATATATAATTAAAATCACAAAGGAAATGATAAAAAGAAAATAAAAATTGGAAAAATAAAATAAAAATTAGTGTTTTCAAGAAGTAGAAGCTGGAGAAGAACCTGAGACTCGCGGAGAAGTAACAGGGAAGAGAGGAAGAAGACGAGGCTCTGGATCCATGGAAGTAGTCACCGGAGATGGATGCATATAAAAGCCTTTCTCTTTCATAGCTTTCTCTTCAACCGCATCTACACCACCGAGAAGCTCGTTAGGGCTCTGATTATATGACCCGGATCGATCAAACGGGTCGGGTATGAGTGGCGTAACCGGGCTGAGAACAAGAGATGGGAAATCGAGGATGCTTGGAGAAAGGATCTCAGGTTTCCGAGGCGAGAAAGCTGAATTAACCGGGTTAAAAACCGGATTTAACGGGTTGATTTTGAGGTTCTTCATTGAATTACGACGTTCGTAGAGACGAAACCCTGATGAAGAAGAAGAAGATTGTTTCTTGTTTGGTAAGGCTTTGATTGGTGGGATTAAGAAAGAAGAAGGAGAAGATATCGGGTCGGGTTGGTGGGTCGGGTTTGGTTTAAGAGATGAGACGTGTTTGGGTCTCTCGGAGGATCCGGTTAGCATCTGAACGACTTGTTTGAAAGATGAAGTATCGGCTTGAACGAAAGTTGTCGGGTATGGGTTTCCAGATTCGGATCTTGTGGTTACGTGTCGGGTTGGAGTTGTTGGTGGTTTGTTACTCTCACTGCTACTGCTCATACTGCAGCTGCTACTGTGACATCTCGGCGACGGAATCAGATTCGTCGCTTCTCTGTATCTCGGTGAATTCTCCATTGTAGAAAGAGCTTTAGACAGAGAGAGAGAGATGAGAAAAATGTGATTTTGCTAAGCTTTGTTTGTATTGGTTCGGTAAGAAAATGTTTTGGGTGGGCGCTATTGGCTCTTTAGTCTTTTTCTAAATTTTCGGTTTTACCCACGCGCTTAGTGCGGAGATTGACACACACGCGCTTTGTGTGGAAATTTTCGGTTTTTTTCCCTAGTCTTGTTGTGTGTGACTCATTTTTGGTTTAGTCTTGTAATAAATGATGGAGGTAAGTGACTAACTCTTAATAACGATATAATTTCCCAAAGAACATTGAATTTTCTGAGTGGAAAACGTTGAACGTAGTAACCAATGATATTTTAGATGACTGGGACATTTTGTGATCTTTTAGTCAATATAATAAATATACTCGAAATGAACTTATGGTTAACTTGATTTACCTACGTGTCCATATATGTATCAACTAATAAATCATTTTCTTAGAAATAATCTAATAATTGGGTTGACTAGGTGAACTACAAATCTATACACATTAACATTTCAAAGGCTCGTTTGTGTACGAAGAATGGATTGGACTCATATTTTATATTCATATAAAGGGCTCGGTTTTCTTGCTTGTGCTATTTACCATTTTGTAAAGTTTCATCCTAACACTGAGCGTTGTACCAGATTCGATATATTTCGGACTAAGGTTGAAGTAAATCTGCAAAATCCTCTAATTGAAAAGCTCTGTTTCGCGGACATAAATAGTTCTGAAGTTTTGATCTCTGTTAGTTATCCATGGTTCCCCCCCCCCCCCCCGGTTGTGCTTTATGCCAAAAACGGGGATACAAGGAGAAAGGATGCTCATCTACTAAACATGTCTCAATCCTAACTGGAGAGCAGATCACAACATCGCATGTGGAGATTGTTCAGAATCATGTTAACGTTGAGGTTGTAGAGGAGCAGAAGAAGAAAGTCAAGGCAGAAGTTTATGAAAAGGAGTTAGAGACCACTGAAATCACAGAGATAGTTCCAGCTAATGTTGTAGTGAAAAACTTTACTCTTGGAGTTACAAAACACACAAACAACAAGTCTACATGCTGAGAGTGGGAAACAAACAACTAATCAGAAGGGTAAGAGCAAGCTAAGACGGCAGTGGTTGGTGTGGACCAGAAAAAAAAAGGAAAATCAGGGGCTTATTTATCTAATCAGAAGGGTAAGCCCCCCCCCCCCCCTCCCAACAACCGTAAACAAGTTTTAAATAAAAAGATATGATCCAAGTGGTGTTATAAAACAACAATAAGAAAGCTTCCTCTAGAAGGCATTGATGTCGTTAATATTTGCATGGAACATCTGTGGGTTCAATAAGCTACGTAAACAAAATGTAGTTAAGGATTGGATAAAAGCTGCGAAATTTGTGGAAATGAGAGTAGAGGATCAAGTATTTTTTATTTTCGCAAGTATTTTTCCAGGATGGTCGGTCTTGTGTCACAAATTATGATTTCCATAGACTTTGCAGGATTTGGGTCTGTAGGGCATCATGAGTTGAAGTTACTGTTTTGTTTAAAAGTGCTCAGATGATCACTAATTGGGTGAGTTCAAATGGTAGTCGATTTTTATGCTCTTGTATCTATGCGAGCAATTTCCAAGTGGAGTGTCGGGAGCTTTGAGTTGAGCTTCAATCAATTAAAAACATGTATGTCACTGCTTCTACACCATGGATTGTACTTGGTGATTTTAATGAAATTTTGGGCTCTATGGAGCATTCACGATACCTGGAGTATACAAGAGAAAGACCGGGCATGTATGAGTTTCAAAATATGGTTTTCTCATGTGAGCTTGATGATTTGGTGATGATAGGTCCTAAGTTTACATGGTGGAATAGTCAAGAGGAATATCCAATTGGTAAGAAGTTGAATCGTGCGCTAGTAAATGGTTCTTGACTTTCATGTTGTAGTCGTTCTTTTGCAAATTTTGAAACAAGTGGAATCTCGGACCATACTCGGTGTTTAGTCCAGCTGGATAATGTTACTTAGGGGAACCAGAAACCTTTTAAATTCTTTAATATTCTGGCGGATCATCCTCATTTCTTGGAGATTGTCGCGGCCGCTTGGAATCAGTCATCTTCTTTGTTCCATTCCAGATCAGCTCTTCAACAGTTCCATAGCAAGTTGAAGGAGTTAAAGTCTGTTTAAATCGATCACAGTATGGTGATGTCACAGCCAGAACCTCTTTGAGATCCACCCAAAAGATTACCAGAGAGAAACCCAGAGCCTTAAATATTATGGGGGTTTTGTTCAGAAGAAACATCCCCGTTTATTCTTATTTTTTTTTCTTTCTTTTTTGAAATTTATTCTTATTCTTTTTTTTAGGAAAAACTTTAACAACCAAAAGTCAAACCCACTATATAAAAAAGTAACACATTGCAAGTTTAACAAAATAACTCATCAAATCCTTATATGCATTAACAAAAAAAAGATGGTAAATCTTCTTTACTCATACAACCAAGATTAGTACACCATTTTTTTATTATCTTTTATACCTCTTTAACACAACGATACCATCTTCATCATTATAAATCTCGGTACTCTCCCTCGTTGTTTCCTCTGATTATCAAAGTTCTCATGATAAAGAGATGAAGATCACAAAATTTCTAATGTGGAAACTTTTAATTTTGATCCTATAGGATTATGATCGATATCCTTAATAACATAATAAATCTAATAGAACATGTATTATGGAATTGTTCTTTCATATGAGATCTTGGCATACATATATATTGATAGGATTAGTATAATGGCAACATTTACATGTTAAAAGTTTTCATAAATTAATTCCAAACACATAATATTTAGTATTTTTGTTAAGTTTACAACTTATACGTATTAACTTTTGCCAAAATACGTGTTGCATGAATTCACATTTTTACTTGAATATGTATTGCATGAAAGATTATCTCTCTTTTAGGTTTTCTATCAAGGTCCGGTATTTTGGTTAATTGGGTTATGGGTTCCTGTCAGGGCTAACTGTTTAGTTTAGAGTCCCAGGTAGGGTGAGACTATTGGGTTTGGAGTATTATACCTTTTTGGGCTAGAATTAGTCTGGGCTTTGGTTAGAAGCTTCTAAGCTCGGGTGTACTTTCAGAGTATGATGGTAACAGTTTTGGGCTTGGATTATAATGTAGGCAAGGGTTAGAGGGTTAGACTTACAAAATATGGGTTAGGGTCAGGAATTCAAGTTTGAGAAAATAGGCCTAATAGTTTATCTTGATTTTGTAATTAGAAAATATTTGGATTTAATTTTTGTCTGATAAAAATGCTCTCACCGACCTCTATGCATCATCCCTTTTTGAAAACTTGTAGGTGATACTATTCATAGTGTGTAAGGCAAGACAATCTTTCCAAGTTTTCGACTATGATTGATCATCTCGACATGGACATGTGTTAAAAGTATCCAAGATGAACTGTCAGTTGATTTGAAGCCGAACACAAGAATTTGAACTTAACAATTGAATGGAGTTGAATTAGCTAGGTTCGTTAAAAAAACTAGAATGAAAAATTATGTAATTAATACTAATATACTAAACAAAAATTCACAAACCATAATTTTTCTTCTAAATATTTTTTTAATAGATTGACAACAAAAATACTATATCAAACAATTATAAATATGAATCACATGCTGTATAACTCCGGTGACAAATTCTACTATTTTTTTTCTTTTAATCTCTCTTGTATATATCATCTCAATGTCCATTTTCAGAAGGGGTAGAGTAGAGTTATATGAACATCCACTACATCACCAGACAAAGTCGTCTAAGCTCACGTGATCATCGGACGAACCCACGAGCTCGGGAACGGTTACGTGATCCACATGTGGCAAAGAGGACGCGGCTTGATGATGCTGAGAATCGACTGGGAGGCCGATGAGATCGTCTGGGATGGGATAGTGATCGTTTAGATTTCCGATGAGCATTGCGATAGAAGCTTCGTCTTCGTCGTTAGGTATGTAATCAAACATTATATCTTCGAAGTGATTCAAATTCAATTCTATCGACTCATCTTCTCTTCCTTCATTTTGTTTGTCCGAGGACTTTCTTCTAATGGAGAAGTACTGTAATCAGAAATAAATACATACACATACATATTTATCACTGGATTATGGTGTTAAAATAAGATGTTTTAGCAGTTGATTGAAATTGTAAATTACAAATATTTGAGTGACAAATATTATAAAAAATAAATAAAAATTGAGTCACAAGAAAGAGTAGATTATTTCACAAGTCCCTAATTTGGTCCAAAGATAAACTAGTAGGAAATACAAATTGACAGAATTATAATTAAAATATTTGAAAGATTAAATGGTAAGACATTATATCGGAATATTTTTTTACAGAATATATTGTAACATGTATATTCTATATAAATTAAATACTAGAAAAGGATAGATATTCATCACTTTCATATTTTTTTTATCTTTAATTTATCAACTATATTTTTCGTTCTTTAACAATCCACTTTTCACTTCTACCATTATATTAAAAATTAAAAATTAGGGGGATGTAAGTTTTTATACGTTCCATATCCGGACAGTTATCATTGACAGAAAAAGGTCAAAAAGGCATGAAGTTTTGTCTGGATGCTTAACAAACCCAATTCAATGAAATCACTTTTCAAATTTCCAATTTTGGACTAATCATTGTTTAACTTCTTTTTGTCTCTATATAAAATCAAATAAGAAAAGATAGTTAATAAGAGAGCTCACGAGATTTTTGCTTTCGTCCTCGTATATTGTTAAAGAATCTCCCGTCACAACTCCATACTTTTTCACAAATTCTCCTTTTGTTTTTTCACCACAAACAAAGGAAAAATTAGTAAATCATAATTCAAAATAGTTTTAAATAAGATTATAGTTTTGAAAGAATATTGGAGCTCCATAATTACCTGTGTTTTCGAGGACATACATTCTGCTCTTGTTATTGGACCAGAACCTATGACATCGATATAAGCTTTAATTAAGTCTTCTAATTCTTATATTATTTGCAAGTCATAAGATATTCAAAATTTAAGATAAATTTTAAAAACGGCAACAAAAAGCAACTAAAAATGGAGTTTGAGAATTAAAAGGCTGTTATATAACATACTGGTAAATAAAAAATACGTTAAATAAAAAATGTATTAGAAATGGGGTTTCTGAATATATTTAAGGACGAAGAGAAGTGAAATGAGACTTAACTTGTATTTGAAAGACCAAGACTGCATAGAGTCAACATCTCTCATCTCAACAATGATTCCTTCTTTATCAGATAGCTCCGGAAGATTTACTTCTGCTTCTCTCTGCATTTCAATGCCATGATTTACTTAGTTATCTACATATATGATATGAACAGTAATTACTAGACAAATAAGAATGTTATTATTATTAGTTCAAAATAAAGTTCAATAAAAAGATATGTAGGAAGTCTTTTCCATAATGGTTTGTCATTTTTTCACTTTCCCATAACAGTTTTGAGGTTAACCGTTTAAGAGGCAATTAATTAGGAAAGACACCTAGACGGCTTTACATTTTCTTTCATCAAATCTACTTTATCTTCAACCCCATTACGAAGTAAAATCGTTTAAACATTTTCTTGTTTTTCATTTATTGGTTACTACTTACAAGGAATATTAACTGAAGGAAGGAGCTATAATAATCCATCTATTTAAAAAAAAATCCAAAACCAATGGAAGCCTTATAATTTAATTAACATTATTATACTTATATATACAATTCAACCCAAAACTTAAACTTTTTAAATCCTTCAAATTTGAAATTAAACAAAAAGTAAAATAAAAGCATAAAATTTTGAACCATAACCGATAAAAAAAATTAGATTAAACAACCTTATTTCACTGTACATTTTGTTTTCTTGTTTCATATTCATCTTCTTATTCGTGTGGTTACTTTTAGAGTAAATTTTTATTGGTTAATATAATTTGATTCTTTGAATGAATAAAATGTGTAAAATAAATCTTAGTGAAATTGCATAATGAGAGAATCAGTGGCCGCAATGAATTTTGTGCTTTTGATCCACAAATCTCTTAAAAAAAGTAGATGGAAGCCGAATCCTGAAATCAATTTATTATTCTATTTCCACCATATTGATAATACTCTACGATTGCAAAATTTCCGTAGAGGTTTAGAGAAATTAAAAAGAACTGTAAGAATTTACATACCTTTGGTAGAACTATCCTCCCAAGTGACCCAACATCGCTGTTCTTCAAATGCTTTACCAACAAAAGCCTAAGCTTCTACAATCAACAAAAAACAAATTTCAAAAATGTATCATGAATTAAATAATAACAAAAAATCGTATTATATTAAAAATTTGTACCAACCAAAAACAAACCTGGTTATCGAATGAGAAGTATCGGAACAGCGCTTTTTTGTCGGCGCTCTGCAAATTATTTTTCATTTTAAGCATCACCTGTCTCCTTGATTCAACCGACTCAGTTGGACAAGAACTAGGGCTTGAGTTGATTCTTGATCTGATCATAGCTTTCTTCCTGTTGATCCTGGCCATCTTCGTCATATGCGGCTTAAGAAATCCACCTCTCTCTTGCCTCAAACCGGGATTACCAACCAGAGAACCGAATTCGCTTCCGGTTTGAGTAACCGGAATCTGAGGAAAAGCCTCCGATGAGTTAAACGGCTGAGAATTCATCACCGCCGTCTGCTTCATCGGGTATGAATACGGTGGCAACAAGTGGGGAAGCTGATCATAAGTAGTGATCGTTGTGAAAAGTGAATCATTGTTGTCAAGATCCATAGAGAGTTCTTGGAAAGAGTTTGCGTTAGAAGAGGAAAAGGGCAAGAAGTTATCCATTTTTCCCGGGGAGAGAGAGATTGAAAGAGAGTTATGAATGGAGAAGAAAAGGAAAGGTCGTTGGGGAGATTGATAAGGAACGAGAGAGAGAGCGAGTGAAGACGAGACAGATGTTGGAAAACACACAAAAGAAAACGAGTCAAAATGTTGCCGATGGTTCGATGGTGCAGCTTATGGGGATACCCATCTCACCACTCACACAAGGAGAGAGACGAAGAGAGATGTGTATATATGAATGTTATGACATATACATATAGTAGTACATATGTATATGTGGCGCCAGATTGTGTTTGAATGTATATAATGGTTTTTATGGCACAGAAGACCACGAGAAGGTCATTGGCTGAGTGTGTTCTTCTGAGAGAGATTGAAGGCTCTTTATTTTATTTTGGAGTTCATTTGCTTCCTTTCTTATTTGTTACTATTGACTATAATTAAATTCATACCTTAATATGCAGTAGAATTATTAGGAGTTCAAACATTTAAAAAGGAATCCTTGTAGTTTTAGAAATTGTAAGATATCTTACCATTAAATGGATTTTGCGGAAACTCAATTAAATGCCATTCAAGTATTTTAAAGCTAATTTGTTTGCCATTAATAGTTTTCTGTCGTTTTATTACATATTTTGGAAAAAGTTGTTATTTTATTAAAATAACCTTAATATAGAGAACTTTCGTATTCAAACATATTGAAAAAGACAAATTCATTTAGTTTTAGAAATGATATGATATTTAACATATTAAGTTTTACTAAAACTCAATCAGTCGTGATTCATATTTTGTAGAAACTTTAACTAATCACCATTATTTTATTTTTGTCACTTCTTACATATTTTGGGAAAAGCTTATTTATCTATATAAACTTATTATGCACTAAATATTACTAGATATGAATTGGAATTCAAAATAAAATAAATACTTAATTAAACTTTTAACTTGTATGATATTTAGCAAATTACATTCTCTGAAAAAACTCAATTAATCACAACATGTATTTTTTGAAAATCAATTAAGAATTTCCTGGTGTTATATATATATATATATATATATATATATATAACTTCATGAAGTTATTAAATTTTCTGTAGAAGTTAAGTTAGAAATGAAAAAAATATTTCCTATAAAGAAAATTTATTGCAAATTTCTGTTAAAAATTATTATAAGCTAAATTATTTTCTTACAGTATATAACATTTTCTTTCATTCTTTTTTGGAGGGGTTGGGAGATTTAATGTTAAACAATTAATAGTGTAAATACAGTAATATTTTGATGACAAGTTATAGTTTTTGTGGTAAACATGCTCATTTGTTTTTCATGGTGTTAATTTTTTAAAATAAGATATTTTATTAAAAGCATGAAAAATCGTTTTAAAAAGAGAAATTCTACACCATCTACCTGCAAAATTTTGAGAAAAGGTCCAACAAATTTTGTTGACAAAATATCTGCAAAACAAAAATATTACATGCCCAACTCAGGCCTATATTGTTTTAGAGAGCATCTCTAACCAACCCAACTACAATCAATCCAATTACAAGACCTTACAAGAAATGAAAAGTACTCCTCTGTTTCATATTAAGTGTAGTTTTAAAGTTTAAATGTTGACTCATTATAAATATTGCATAGGGTTTTTAATGCATTTTTAGGAAAAAAATTCTACTATTACCCTTATTAATTTAATGTAATGACCTATTGAAAAAATGTCTAGTATATTAATAAAGGATAAAAAAAGATAAATTCATTATTTTTTTAATTACTGTGTAAAATCCTTAAATTACATATAAACTGAATGAGAAGGAGTAACATGCAATTTGAACTAAGAATTAACTCCAAACAAGAACTACAGTTGTTAGAACAACTAATGAGATCAGGGAGGACTGGAGAGGGACTAAGTGCATAAAGAACTATGGATCCAATTGTCTAAACAGATTTAATTTTTAAATTATAGAAACTTCTAAAACATATAAACATTGTGTTCGACCCAAAAAAAACTCTAAAATATTGTTTAAAATAAAATAAAATGGACATGCTACTTATAAACACAAACTATTATCCATAAAGGAAAAGAAACAAAATTCTCTAGAATAGGATGGACAAAATATCCTTGATCCGAGATCTAATTTGAGATACAGTCCCAAAAATAGGTTATTAGGGGTTTCTAAATCCGGATCCAAATATTTTAATTTAAAAATTTGGAAATCCAGATTCGATCCAAATCCGTTTTATATATAGTATTTATTATATATATAATATTCATATATATTATATAATATATAAAATAATTAGGCAACATATTACAAATTTAAATTATATTTGAAAATTTTGCGTATTTTAAAAAAAAATACATAGTAAATATGTTTTAAATTTTTTATAAAATTAATTTAAAATATTTTATAATAAATTTTATTTTTAATTATTTTAAATAATTTATATTATTATTTTAGTGTTTTTAGTTACTTTGCCCAGATCCGGATCCAGATCCGAATATCCACAAATATCGAAGGATCCGGATCCGGATATGGATATCCATGGATATTGAAAAATTCGGATCCAATTAATCTAAAATTTTTTGATATCCGATCCGTTTCCATTCTTATTCTATAAAATAACAAATAAAAATACTTAATGTAAAAACAAAGTCAATTGATTATTTTAATAAATAAATAAAAACCGTTAAAGTTTTACCATTTGTAAGGGATCCTAATTTGTCGATCAATATTCGTATCCGTACCTGTTCAATT
The DNA here is from genome assembly GCA_963922655.1 of Cardamine chenopodiifolia. Lineage (NCBI taxonomy): Eukaryota > Viridiplantae > Streptophyta > Magnoliopsida > Brassicales > Brassicaceae > Cardamine > Cardamine chenopodiifolia. Next base: position 6,451,808 of record OZ000467.1, read on the forward strand.
CCGACATTTCAACGTATGCTGATGATTCTCTACACAAAAACAAGTAAAAAATAGAGTTCATTCTCCAAGAAAATAAGTTAAATTGATTATTTTAATATATAAAATACTCATTCTATTTTAAAATAAATATTGTTTAAGTTTTTTTGCACACATATTAAAAATAATTAAATTTGTTTTAATCTTTTATTAATAAATCATATAAAATTTTAATGAGATATGAGTAAAACTATAAATTCTGTTAAAAAAACTGAAAATACAAAGCAACACTTAAGTTAAATAGTTAATTTGAGAGAGAGAGAGTAAACCGTCAAGGTTTGGCATTTGTGAAAGATCCTAAACGGTACCAGAAGAATCAGCATCATACGCTAGAACATCGGAATTGAACGAATACAGGTACGACATATTGATCGCCGAATTAGGGTCTCTCACATATGACAAAATCCTAAAAGTCTCTTTTATATACTCAAATCAGTTAAGCTCTTTTTTTGGGCTATGGGTTAAAAATTGTTTTTGGGCTTTTTCATAACATTGTTTTTATAGGAACCTTTTGTTTTGGATTTTTATAGGAACCTTTGTTTTGGATTATCCTATGCTGGAAAGACGAAGTTAAAAGAATATATATATATATATATATATATATATATATATATATATAACATTTTGATCGCCGAATCAGGATTCCTCATAAATGCCAAAACCAAAAAAATAATAATTAATTGGACCATTTTTTGGATTATGGACTTAATTTTCAACTTATATTTTAGCTTCTACATACTTTTTTTTGAAATGTTGCTTAGGGGACTTCTCAAGAAGTCTTTAAAAAGTTAAAAATAAGCCACCAAAAAAGTGCTCCAAAAACCCAAGAACATGTTAAAAATAGGTATGTGGCAAAAAAGTCAACTCATTATTTTAAGAAAAAATTATCTAAGACAATCCGTAATTTTAAAACAATATCTATAAACCCCTCTTTTAATTTTATTGATAAAAGGACCTAGTTTTAAAATATTTTTTCTATAATACCAAAATTGTCATTTTTAATTAATAAATAATATAAAATAAATAAATCATCATTTTATTTGATTAACTATTTTTTAATTCATATTTATAATTAGAACTACATTTTTAATATTTTTCTACTTAAAACATTTGATTAAGGTAAAAATAAAGTTTTTTTTAAAAAAAAACTAAAAATAATTATAAAATATGCCAAATATTAACAGATTATACCAAATATTAGTACACTCTGTCATTCGTAAAGTTTGCTAAATGTTTGCTGATTCTACCAAATGCTTATAAAATTTGCAAAATACATGCAAAGTCTGCAAAATACTTACAAAATCTATTAAATATTCGCAGAGTCCGTCAAATATTCGTGGAGTCTGCGAAATGCTCGCAGAATCTGTCAAATGCTCGCAGAGTCTATCAAATGCTTTCAGAATTTGCCAAATGCTCTCAGAATTTGCCAAATGCTTGCATAATCTGTCAAATATTCGCGGAATCTGTCAAATATTTGTAGAGTCTACCACCTATTCTGCAAAGTAAGTCAAACATTTGCAAAGTCTGCCAAATATTTGCATAGTTTGACAGTTGTTTGGCAGATTCTACCAAATATCCGCAAAATCTGCTACATTCTCATAGCGTTTGCGAGTTACTTAGTAGAGTTTGCAAAATGTCTGCAAAGTTTGGCAGATGCTCGCATACTCTATCAAATATCAGCAAAAATCTGTCAAATAATTGTTGAGTCTGTTAAATGCTCGCTGAGTCTACCAATAATATGCAAAGTCTACCAAGTATATGTAAAGTCTACCAGATGTTCGCAGTCTGTCAAATGCTCAGAGAATGTGCAAAATATATTTTTGAAAAAATTATCTCTTAAAATTTTAAATATTTTAATAAATTATTTTAGCTATTTCAAAAATAAATTGAGTTATTGTAACAAATCACTCTCGTCCAATTCCAACGTTCCAGTGTATGATGATGATTCTTCATGCACCGTTGTTTCAGATTTATCATATGTTGAAATGCCAAAACTAAATAAATACGAGTACTTTGTATTGATCGCCGAATTAGAATCTCTCACTGATGAAAAAATCCTAAATTTTTTCTTTAGATACCAAAACAATCAAATTGTCTTTGTTTTTGGTTATGGATTTAATTATTTTTAACATGTTTTTAGATTCTAGAGAACTTTGTTTAGTTTTTCCTTTTTTTTTATCGGTAAGGTATAAGTTTATAATTAACATGGTTCAATTTTTATCAAAAAAAATTAGTTTTTCTTCCTAATTAGGGTGTCTAGTAAATGCAATGTCCTAAAAGTCTGTTTCATATATTGATCAGAAGTTTTGAGTATGTTGTATGTGATTGCGCTTAGTCTAAAGAAAATAATCGTTGTATGCCAACGAAAGATTAAGTTTATGACGGATTTTAATATTCTGTAAGTTTGTGACAGATTTTAACATTCAGTGATTCGATGAAATATGTGAATCACATTCTAATATTTTACCATGCATTTTTAAAATATTATCGGTTATCTGATGAACGCTTACAAAAAAGAAGAAATAAAAGCCCTCAAAACTCTTTATTACCAATCATCTTTCCATAAAATGGTAAGATTACATTATGTTCATGTCATCTCATTAGTTCTTGTGCAATGAAATTGATATAATTTTTTCAATTTTTCAGTTAATAATAAATACCACGTCTGTTTATATAAAACTAAATTCTTACACAAGTTTCCTAAAACTGCGGTTTATGATAAAATTTACATCTTTTGCAGTTTTTATCTTCTCTCTAATATATCATACAATTGTCGATGCACACATGTATTATCCGATATGACAAACCAAAGCTAACTACAAATAATATTATGTTGGTGAAAGATTATCGTCCAGCAAAATATCTTTCAAAAAATATGTTATCGCACCAACACATTCCTCCGTTAAATTATAGTCTGTCTTAATGGTCATAATTCTATTTGCAGATGATTAAAACAAATGAACTTCTCTACACTTTTTATATAGTGGTTGTTTCGATGTATCTAACATATCAAAAATCTTTTGTGTTTCTAAATTTGGTTATTCAACCCTATCTCCATTTACAACTAACTGATGACATATTTTCTCTAAACGCATTATTCACCATCTCACCAAAATCTATTTCCGTTCTATGTTCTCCTAAGTCATCCACAACATATGGTTCATTAATACTACCATAATTATAATTTGTTTTCTCGTGATACCAAATCTTGTAACCCGGCATAAACTCATTCATATACAAGTGATTCCAAACAAACTCAATCTTAATATTATGCGAATTTCGGCAATTAGAATATTAATATTTCAACTTACGATTTTTTTCGCGAAGTCCATGAATTCGCATATACCTCGTGCATATCTTATTTCATTAGGTTTGACTCCGAATCTATCATCACCTCGTCTATCCATAAGTTAATAATATATAGAATAATACATCTCTTTCCCATTTTATTAAGTTTTAGTATTATACTGAGTTATGAATGTATGTGGGAGTGTGGAAACATATTTATAAATTCGTCGCCGTTGAAATTCTGTCAGAAAATTTCAAAATCTCAAACGGTTATATTAACATATATATTTTCCGACAAATTATTGATGGACACTCAACAATTCATTGAAAATCCGTCACAAATCCGTCACAAATTTTAAAATCTTAAATGACTACATAATGATTATATCAACGTATATATTTTCTGATAGATTTCCGACACATTTTATTTGGTCGAAACTCTGTTGGTTTTCCATCGAAAATTTTCGAAGGCAACTACCGCTCTCAGAAATACTATCATTTTTCCGGCAGTTTTCATGTAGTGCAGGAAGATCCGCGAGTGGATACTGAGGAGAGATCATGACATTATGTGCAATCGTGTGGTATTTGAAATTAAATCCGTAAATCATCGTCCGCACAAAACTGATAAAAGTCCATGTGTCCAAACGATACAGACTCGAATGTTAAAAGAATGCATAATCTCCAACTCTTGCACGGAAAGAATCATTACAAAGAAAATGACATAAAGAAACTGGTAACGAACTCGTGCCCACTTTACAAAGACACCACACTACACTCCAACTCTGGACCAAAAACTTGTGTCCATGTATATAGCTCGCTTCTAACATATGTGGAACCATGAGTTGTAGCCAACATGCTAAAGAACAAAATTATCAATATGACATAACTACGACCAATATGTGTTATATAAAATTATATCGAAGTATGTTTGTTCGCTTTGTCGGTCTAACTCTATATACGGAAACATATAAATATTGTACATGTCTCTAGTAATTGTATGTTTATTGACGTCGTTTCTGAGAATTTTCTCGTATTCATTAATCTCCTAATTTATTTTCAGCCAATTCAAGTCCCGCCGCATTTACCTTCGTTCCATATGTATCGTGATTCTTGATTATATAAATATATACATACACAGACATGTATCCTAAAGAACCGTAAGAACATAACTCATACATGAATAACCAAAGTTATAACAACACAAAACCACACCCCTCCCTCTGTTTTTATACCCAATGAAAGCCACACCAAAGAAGAAATGTGAAACTGAAAAAGATATAAAACATGAAAACTATTGATGAGTTCTCAGACCCCATGAGAACCCCAAATTAAGCCAAATATACCCTCCTAATCCCAATGAAAAGGAACACCAACCCATGTGGTGGACCTTAGAATTACATAATTGGAAAAATAAAATAAAAAAGATCAAAGTCAGGACCATGTTATGTACATACACATATAATTTACCTTGAGTGAACTTAACAGTAGACCATAGTAAACCTTAAACCAATCCTGAACCCCTTTTGTTTTTCTTGAACAACGCAAAGGAAGATGATTGAGATGGTGAGATGAAGAGGATCCGAGGGAGCTTTATAGTGCCAAGATCAACATTCTCCTGATTTGATCTCTCTGATCCAAGCTTCTTCTCTCATCTCAAAACAAAAAGGAAAGAAAAAGGTGATGAAGATAAACCCTAGCTAGTTATAGATCATATAACCAAAGTCTTGGTTTATGTCAAGGAGGTGAGGGAGGATCCAACGTTATTATTTGTTGGATCAAGCCATGCTCCATTGACAACACTTGCATTATTCCACATGTTGTTGTAGTTTGAAGGATCTAAAGATGATGATGACATGAACCCACTAATGTTCCCAGAAATCTGATCAAGGTTCCCTTCTTTGTTCATATCTTCATTGTTACCTCCAACATGCAGATCTTGAAGTGACGCTAGGGTTTGGAGCTGCGATTGTCGCAACATGTCACCACCGTTGTTCATGGGTTTGTGTGGGTGCTGAAGAAGAGTAGAGGAAGAAGACGACACCGAGGAGCCGAATAGACCGGAGAGAAGAAAAGGCTTGTTTGTTGTGTAGTTGTTGATGAAGCTACCATCAATGGTGTGGTCATGACTCATATGATGTGGAAGCCCTAATCCAAGAGCACTAAGACTACTAAACCCAGATGAGAGAAACTCACTCTCTAAACCACTTGATGAAGAAGTCTTTGAAGAATCACCGAATCGGCTTGGAATCATTGGAAGATTATTACAACTACTCATATGATCTGATAAACCATAGAACAAGGGATGATGATTCATGGAAGAGAAATGAGAGATCTGATTATGGTTATTAGGGGATGAAGAAGTCGTCGTCGAGGCGGTGGAGGCAGCGGTTGCGGTTGAGGTTGATGGCCGCTTCATCCTTTTGTTCTTCCTGTAGCTACCGCCTACGGGAACGTTCCGGAGGGTCCCACCTCGCGTCCAGTACCTCTTGCAAGCCTTGCAAAAGTGCCGCGGCTGAGAGAGGCTGTAGTTGTTGTAGTAACAGAACTTTGTGTTCGACGAATCACAACGAGGGCATTTAAGTTGCGGTTGCTGAGGTTGTTGTTGCTGCTGCTGCTGATGAGATGAAGCCACGATCATGTTATTGCTCTGCATACTAGCCTGAGAAGAGACGGAGAGAAACAGAGAGAGAAATGGGAATTTTAGATCGTGTGGTTTAATTAACTAAAGGCAAGAGAACAAAGAGATGACAAGGGGATATTATTCGGATCCAAAAGCTAAGAAACAAAAGATTAATGGGTCATATTATATAGAGAGAGAGAGAATTAAAAGGAAAGAGAGAGAGAGACCAGTGGATTGGTGTTGGGAGAGCTGATTATAGGCATCTTCTTCTTCTGGTCACAATTGCCAAACATATCTTTCTTGATTAAGCTCTTTTTAATTTTTTAATTTTTTTTGCTTTCTATGTTTCTTTACTTCTATAAAAGAGAATCGTTTTGAAACCAGCAGTGTACAGACAAAGAATGTTGGCTACTGAAGCTATTATTACTGTTTTAACTTTCAAGAATGAAGCACCATGATTCTTGACAGATGTTTTTGTAAGCTCCTTATTTTATATTATTTGTAACATTGTTATTTGTGCCACTATTGATTAACTATTTGTGTATGTGTGTGTTTCACTGGGATTTTCTACCGTTGTACTTGACATATTGCTACTAGTTTTTTAATAAGATTTGCTACAGAGATCAAGATTCCTTTCTTCTACAAATGGTCCTTTCTTTTTTGAACGAAAACATAAGTTTTCTGTTAAATATAAAGAAAAAGAAAGAAACCCTCGATTTCCAAGGCCAACTATATATTTCCTCCCTGGTTTATACAATCAGATCCACACAAAATTTAAAATTTTTTCTAAATTCATCCATAACAGAAGTTATAATCCTTAATACACACAGAATATAAGTTCGATATTAAAATCCACACAAATGTCAGTTTCAATCGATTTTAATCGGTTTACTATTTACCAAACTATTTTTAACCATTTAAAACAAAAATAAACCAAATAAACTGATTATAATCTAATTACAACAAAATAAACCCCAAAATAAAAAAAATTCCACCGATCATTGTCAAAATTCCCTATATGGCCAAACCCCATCAATCATTGTCAAAATCTCCAAGTACGAGCACCAAAGAAAGAAGCAAATCATCAATTCGCGAAATTACCCAATCAAAGTCTAATCAATCAGATTCCAATCAAAACCTAAACTCCGATTTACCTTCTTCTTAGGGCAACCAATGGCGGAAGAATGAGGGAAATTTTGCAAACTGTCACAATGCTTCTTCATTAAATTTTCTTCAACTAATCTCCTGATCCAGTGGAACCTATTTGGGCAGCTTTTTGGAGCAATGCAGTAGCTGACAATACAAACAAGCCAGCGTGTACACCATCATTGATGTGATCGTTTCTTAGAATCGTTGAGCTCACAATGAAACTGATCGTTCTATAAACTCACTAAACCAATGTTAACTGTGGATCTAGAATTCGAAATTTTGCATTGTGTGTGTATTAAACGATTGAACTTTCATTTTAGGGAAATTTTAAACCTCATTATGAAATTAAATTTTGAGTGGTGATCTAGTGATGTAACTTACCAAGAGAACAGTTCTCATCAAACCTGTTGTTGAAGTTAATCATAGTGATTCAAGTTTAAGGAATTAAACCGGAGAGCTTGAAGATGGTTTACTTGGTTAAAGGAAATTGATTTAAACCAAAAGCAGAAGAAGTCAAAGACTCTAATATTAGCAGAAGTTTTGACAAGATTAGACTGACACGTAGCTTAAGTGTTATTCACATATATCTTCTTCGTGTAATCAGACATTATCACCACGTCTTATTTTCTTGTAGCTTAGCGAGATAGAGAGATGTGATAGGAGAGAGAGTTGAGCTCTGATTTTCTCCATTGTTGTAAAGCTCATTCTTGAGCTGAATTTCTTCTCATCTTTAGTGGATTTGCTAGATTGATTATGGCTCCATACGTAGATCAATCACACCGATTGATTGAACTGGGTAAACAAAAAATTTGTCTTCTTTCTTCTTCCTTTAACTTTGTATGTCTGATTAATAAATTCTTGAGTGATTAAACTGAGTTTGTGAGCTGAAATTGAGAGGATCTTGAGTTGATTTCGTAAAACCTGTGATGGTAGAATTGCTCCTAAGATACAATGTATGTTGCGAATAATTGTTTTGAGATTATACAGGGACAACACATATCCTATCTATTCCACCTTGTATGTCTTCTTACTCATGAATAATTGTTTCCAATAATACATGATCTTCGAGGCAACTTTATCGGTTAGAGGCCAAATCATGTCTAAATATACGGAAATAGACCCATTGTCACTCTACTGGACTAGCATATCCTCTTCCTACAGGATCCCTCGTTCATTTGCGCCTATGTCAATGCAGCATCAATTTTTTATTTGTCACGCCACATTTTCCGAACTCATGTTTTACAGTCTGCCTTCTGTCTTTAAGGAGGCTCTACGATTTTGGCATGTAGTCTGAGGTTTATTTTTAGTCCTAACTAATTATATTTGATGTCCAACATAACTGTGATAGTTACGGTAGATGGAGAAAGAAATTGCGTTCTCATGTAACAAATTGTCTAAACATATCTCGTAAATGTCAAAGTGTTCATGAGATTTCATCGGAACTAAAACTTTCAGTTATGTTTTTGGTCGTGAATCTAAACTTTTGAGCTGATTCTCTTTCATTTTTGGTTTTAAATAATTAAATCTAAAGCTAATTAACATTGTATTGCAGTATGGAACATGCCTAAAGTTTTTTAAAAATCAGTTCCAAACACTTTATGAATCAGCGAAAGAGATGAAGCATTAATATGTCTTGTAGAAGTATCCTTTTCTCAAATAATTCAATCACTGCTTTGATAACAGTCCCATCCGACATAGTCCAAATACGTCCCCTTACGCTGAATTGAGAACACACACAAAGATAAAGGTTCCATCAAAGTTCATTTTTCTGAAGTTTCGAAAATTAAAGTTCTCAATAATGAGTTCCTTTCAGTTGAGCTAGTAAAAATATTGATTTTCATAATATTCAATACTTTATAAAACACTTGCAAGTAGTAGTTGAAATTTTTTGATTTTTTTATCTGGTTCTTTGTTTTTAAACGGATGAAATATAAAATAAATACTAATTTAAATGCTTGTGCGAATCAAAGCAAATAACTATTTTAAAATTTACGGAAATTTTCTCTTCTTTCCATTCCCCATCCCTGAGTTTAGCTAAACAAGGCGGATTAACTTGACATCTCTATTCGTATCGTAAACTGAATCTAGATCCCTAATCGAATAACTTAGATTAAATTAAAGTCTATATATATACATATTGAAAATGTAAGAAGAAGAAAGATAGAGACAATAAAGGAGAATGTAACAGGTGAATCTTTCAGAGGGATCGAGGAAAATCACTCATCACGATAAGTGACATTCTTTTGCATATTGTGGAATTGGAGTGAATCCCTAGACCCACATTACCCTATCAATCCCACTTCCAGCTCTTTATTTTAATTTATATACATTCCAACAATCATATTATATACGCATATAAGCTCACTATAGTTTATACGCGTCGGTTTGAATATTATATCATTTACTCCCCTATAATAGTACTTGCTAGATGCACTTTTTAAGATGTTAGTAATAATTCAAGAGACTGCTTACAGTATTTTAGTAAGCTGGAGAATGTTTTAGTGAGAAATAATTAATACATTAAAGAGTGATGGCAATGCACAATATATAATAATAAGTATTGAATTAGAGTTCTTTTAAAATCAACATGTATATCGTTGTTTTGTTTCTCTTTTTCTTTTCGTCTAATCCCATATATTAAATTTTTATTTTAGTAATTTTTTAAAAAAAGCATAGATAAAAATTGATGTATTTATATGAAAAAATAAAAACTACGTATTTTTACATATTGCATAAGATGATATGCACATATATTCCATATATTCTCACTATACAAAATATATCTAATCATAAATTAAGTTCTGAGGTAAATGATAGCAAATCTTTCGAATTTGCAGTCATAACAATAAAAGTCTGAGCAGTTCATAGCAAATATGATGTCCGTCAAAAAGATTGCTGCAAAACTTTACATGGCTCACACAAGAGCCTCCAACTCTGTACGAAGAAGGAAAGACAATGTCGCGAGTCTTTCAATCCTATTTGTAGTATCTCGTCTCCAATGGTTACCAACCATCCTTGTCCACTCCTCCTATCCGAATCTTGCCATGATCCATCAGTATAGAAAATAGAGGTATCTTGCAAGAGGACATTCAAAAAACAGGTGTTAAATAATTTATTCTTCTTTCTCAATATATCGATAAAATAGGCGAAGCCAACCAACTTGAGATGTATTGCCACACGAAATGCTTAAGTTTTCGTGTAGTTTTTAATTTCTATGCTTTCACTTGAAGTATCGTGACACTCGGTCCCTGAAGAGGATTATCGCATGCAAGACGAGAGAGATCTCTCGCAGCCCAATACCCAAATTTATCATAATAATTGCTATATTTTGTCAAGATCCAGCCATAATTGTCGTTTGATGCATTATGGGTTGGTTAATCTCTAATATGATGGTAATTTCTTATCGTGGAAACAATTCTTAGAGACGATCCATTTTCTATTTCTTAGACTCAAAATCAATCAAGGTGTTAACAAATACTAGTGGATATATATCCTCGTTAAGGCCCTTTGGAAGGCGGGCTGGCTCGTCAGGTATCCAAGGCTATGTCCAAATGCTCGTTTGGAATCCTGATCCAATCGTCTTTCTGACTCCTGATTTTAGAAGAGGTTTAGCTGCCAGCATACTTCTCTATTCATAGGATGGACGGTTAGATACTTGTATATCCAAAAGACTATAATACCTAAAATATCTCCTTTTTAATACTCGAGAGTGAGTAAATAATTGGGGGAATTAGAGTAATCCTTAATTATTTGGCTAGTAAGGCGAGATTGAATTCTTCTAAGGTCCAAAAACCCAAACCCCCATCTGTTAGCGATGTACACAATTGATTCCGTGCTACCCAATGGATACCTCTGCTATATGCCCTCTGCTTCCACCAAAAGTTAGCAATCGAACTACTCAACTTCTAGTATATAACTTTTAGTAACAAATAACACGACATGACATATGTCAGAAGAGTTTGCGCTTGCGACTTAATCAACATCTTTTTTCCTCCTTTAGAAAGTAATTTAGAAGTCCATGAATTAACCCGACTTTGGAGACGATCTTGCAAAAACGAAAATACTTGGGCACCCATGGATCTTCTCCGGAAGTCCCAAACAAGTCACAATTCCTCTTTCTTGGTTTATTCCCACGATACTCTTTATTTCCTGTTTGGCATCGGTAGGGACTTCTGCTCCAAACATAATAGACGATTTTGAGAAGTTAATCTCTTGACTCAAAACCTCGCCAAAAGAACATATAATTTTGATCACCTTTGTACTTTGTTGTACATCTGCCTTACAGAAGAACATGCTATCCTCTTCAAAAGGAGATGGGAAACTCGGGGACTTGCACACGAAATGCGCATCCCCTGAATCTTCCCCTCATTTTCTACTTTTCATAGTTGAACAATGAGAACTTCCATACACATAATGAACGTGTACGAAAAGATAGGATCAACATGTACGAAGAGATATGATCACCTAACGAATCCCTTGCGAAGGCCTAATCCGGCCTTTAGGAGAACCGTTGATAAGCACCTGATATAAAACAGATATGATGCACTACATGATCCATTCCATCCATCGGGGATTGAAGTCCATCTTTTCCATCACGACTCTAAGGAATGACCGTTCTACTATGTCGTATGCTTTGCTCATATATGTTTTTAGTGCATGAAAATTTTTTCTAAGATATAAAAATATTATATGTGATCAATTTTCTTACAGACTGTATTGGATATTAATTTTATAAGAAACTTCTTAAGTCATAGACTCAGAATCTTCATATCCGTTCAAAAAGTATGATCATCATTATGTGTTTCATCTATTTTATCTTGGAGCTCCTTCATCAACATTTCTGAATTTTTCTTGGAGGATTTTTTCCATGTCTAGCTCTATGACAATTTTGGATCTTTTTGTAAATGTTATCTACGTTTAAAATCAAATGTTTATATTGTATATAGTAGTTTTCATAGCAACTGTGTGGTGTTGGTTCGGTCCCTCTAAAAGAAAATGAATTATGCGTTACTAGTTCGATCCTGTTTGAAAAATATGATTAATGCCTAGTCACAATATTATCAAAAGCTGATTTCTGATCTTGCGAGACTATAAGTTTCGACTAACCAAAAAAAAAAAATTTAACATATTGATTAACGTCACAAATCAAATCGCGTTTTTTGTGGCTACAATAGCCTTAGAAAATTCTGCGACATTTTTTTTGAAATTGCCACTATTGTCTAATTATAATTGAGACTGTTTGCATGGTACATCAAACTATCATATCATTGCTAAGTCATGAATAGGAAAAAAACAAGTAGAATCTTTAAGAATTAAATAAGAAATGGGGTTAGAATAGAGTTGCAAGAGAAGAAGGTTTTCGAGAAGTGAAAGCTCCAAGAGGAAATGGACAAAAGAGAGCAAAAGTGCATGTGATGTTCCATCTCACTCACTTCCAACTCCAAATGGGTTCACATTTCCAATCTTAACTTTATTCTCCCTCGTCTCTTTCTTACATTATCTTTGCTTTACTTCACTTTTGAATAAAATAATAGAATTAGATCTTATGTCGAAAGTAAAACATATCCTACATGTATGCAAATTTTATTGGACTTAAATAATACTATTTTTTTTTTATTAGCACCGAGTGTCCAAGTCGCCGCAACGCTAGACTAATATCAAAGATCACTTGATAGGACTTCTGAAGTATACTATTACCAAAATTCATATATCATGAGATGACCATGAAAATTAATCAATAATTTGGCCAAATATTAGTTTCATAAAAAACAAAATAAAAGGGAAAGGCACGCATGAAAGTTATACATATATCCATAATATATAGAAAATTCTTTGTTAATCTAATGGTGAAGATGAAATAATTATTTACATGAAATTGACAAATAAATAATGCGTTCACCAAAGAAAATGGATTCAGATGACACCAATGGAATAAACAGTGGAAAACTTCAGTTAGTCAAAAACAAGTCTTGCAAGTGTGGTTAGTGTATGATGAACGGAACAACAAAATTCTATATAAACTAAACAAATAATCAAATAGTGATTATAATAAATACGGTTATATATATAAAAGTAAAAAATGATAAGTAAATAGTCTACTAATTGTGTTGCAATTAGCTAGCTGGGTCATTTACAAACAAAATGGTTATGGACCTTATAGTTGACCATATAACAATTGCATAAAATTTTATTGAGAAGATTAGCAAAATCGACGGATGGTATTTTCGTAAATATGATGGTTCATTTATCGTATATTCGTATGTATTTTTTAAATAGCATAAAATCGCTTATGTTTTATTTTTAATATGTTATTCATCTGATGACACACTATTTTACATAATTACTAAAACTTTTAACACACTTGATGAAATGAATCACTTATTTACAAAAAATGTCACCATATTTTCTTACAAATTTTGGCTCTACATTTGGTTATCTACCAATTAAACCCCCACAATATATTTCATTACTCTAGTTTTAGGAAATTAAATTTACATGACTCTTTTTGCGATTAGTCAATCACAACAAATATATTCTTAGTCAATCACAACCGACTCACTCTTTCACTCTCCCGCCCGACTAGCTCGACTTTGACCATATACTAACTTGAAACTATCACACCTTTCGTTTTTCTTGATATTCTTCTTCTAATCGTTATCTTTCTTGGTAATAATTTCTCACGACATTTTTAACAAAAAAAATAAATAATAATTTCTCACGGCATCACCAAAAACTATCTTCACCATATAAAAAATCACCAACAGAAACGAAATAACTAACTTCTTACATAAATCAGTACCCATTTTTTAAAAGAGTCTTCACTTTATATATAAAGAAGAGAGTTTACAAGAAAGCCCTTAGAAAAAAGGAGTTTACAGATTAATGTTTGAATGCATATGTGTGTATGTATGTATGTACGTATGTATTTACCATAATGCATGTGGGAGGCAAATTGGAAAAGAAAAAAAAGAAGAAAAAAGCAAAAGCATTAACATAGGGAAACTAACGAATTTTGTAGAACTTCAAGGGATTTTCTCTTCTCCCCTAAAGTTCATTCTCTACTTAAAAATCACTGCAAAAATTCTCATCTTTATTTAATTTAATATTGTTTCATTTTGTCAGCTAATTAATTTGCTTTTTATTCCCCTGGATTTCGTTCTATTTTCTCGAACTTCGATGTTACTTTGTCTTCTCCAGATTACTCTTTTTCTTGGAATTGCTTTTGCCAAAGAAGATAAAATGTCTTTTTTTTGGTTTTTTTTTCATTACTTGGCGCTTTCATTACTTGGCACAGTTTGATTGGCAGTTGATATCGATATTTTGCATCACAGTCAATATTAAAGTAAGCATATTCAGTTATTATACCAAAAAAAAGAATGTTTTGTTTTGTTTGTATTTAGGTCTGGTCCGTGTCATAAACCACATAAGCCTAAGCTTAAGATCCAAATTTTGTTTTGTTTTTCCTTTCAGATTTTTAGTTCAGATTTTTTAAGGCCCAAAACGGTTGATCTTCCTCCTGTAACCTTGCTTCAAATGTTAGGGTTTTCTGGAAAAAAAACTCTTCACAAATTATTGCTCAAACAACACAAACATTTATTAGCTGTTTTGCTTTTATCTCATTTGATCCCTCTCCACAAGAGATTTTCGTTTATGATTTAAGAAGCATCTGCACTTGCTTGTTTTACTTGGTGATTTAGAAAGGGGAGTCAAAGAGAAGGACTGAAGTCTGAAGGCATGAGGTGTTGTACTGTTGTTATCTCGTAACAGCCTAACAGGTGAGGTATGCCATGTGCAACTTATGGAAATTGGAATTTGAAAGTTGTTGAGGATTTATATATTTCTAATTTTATCAAATACAAATAGTGTCAAATGACTATTAAAAATTGTTTGACTTGGTTCTCGTTTAAGAAAAATTACATTAATGTTTTTGATTTAAAAACTATATGTTAAGTTGTTACCGTGCTCAGTTGTTAATATTTTGATTTTCTACTAATATTCAGAAATAAAAATCATGTAATTTTCTTACGATCATGCATATATATATATATATATATATATATTTTTTTTTAATTTATTTTTTGTTTATTGGTAGAATAATAGCACCTTGTGGGATTAAAAAAAGCCACCACATAGACATGACAAAAAAAAACTAAAAAAGAAACGAGAAGAATTGGTAAGATCAAATGGTAATTCTATTTTGAGGTACATGAAAAAAACTGAAAATTTTGGAACTTCTGAAGTAGTTAGTCCTCATGGAAACAAGAATCAAGAGATAGATGTGGATAATTTGGATGCAGTGAACAGGGCAGTGAATGAGGATGAGTTTGACAACAAACATGATGACGTTGTCTATGAAAAGAAGAAAAGTGGATTTTGGTTGGGCATTCGGATTTTGAGTTTTAGGTTTAGGAATTTATTTTTTAATAGAATAATTTGTGGATTCGGATCGGTCTGAAAATTTTGAGTTTTGATCCGGTTTGTCGGCAATGTTGATTGGGGAGGATAATGATGCTCCTTTGGTTCTATGAAAGGAGTGTTCTAAGTATTATGGAGAGCTATTAAGTCTGGATTGCCATAAAATGTCCAATATGATTCTTGATATACCGTTAACCCCATATAATTTTATAAATAAGAGAAAATAGGTGACACCACGATTTCAATTCTATAGTTAATATCCGTAAATCAGTACATCTTTAATTATAATCAGAAGGTTTTTGACTAAAGCCCAAATTAACATTTAAAACATGTGAAATAAACATGGAATAATTGTATGTAAAGCATTTATATTGGGTAATCATAACTGAAATTGAGTGCAAATATTTTAATTTCGGTTCCTCAACTATGAAATGAAGTAGGCGAATTAATCTTGAAAGTATGAGTACTAGTAACTCAAGTTAGAAGTTAATTAATATGCCGGAGTTCATATTCTGTAGGAAATAAAAAAATTCTGAAAGGAGAGCTCAGAGCTGTAGACATGTATGAACATATGGACGACATTTCCAAAGCTTAGAATCAATCCAACGGTTAAGATAAATGATTATAATCCGCAATTATGTGCGCATCAAACACTTGATTATGGCCCCTTTATTCTTAACGTTGCATCGAATCAGAATATTTTGTTAAAACTAGGAAAAAATCGAATCCGAGGATCCGATCTTAATTTGAACTTAGAAAATTACTTTATTAAAAAATGTGTAGTTTTATTTACGTGTATTAGATAAAACCTAAACCGAATTCGAACCGAATTTAATATATGTTAGGGTATCCGAAAACACATAACTATATTATATCCAAAAAATTCTTTAAATATAAATTTTGTATGTGTAACATACAAAAACCGATCCAAAGCCAAACCGAAAAATCCAAAAAAATTATTTGTGTACGTAAAAACCGAATCCAAAATCCATTTTTTGGGTTTTTATAAAGTTTTAAATTTAAAATCTGAACCGATACGAATCCGACAAAATCTAAAATCGAGTTTAAAATTTTTTTATTAGAAAATAAATATATAAACTCGTTAGATTCGAACTCGATCGGATTCGAACCCGATCAAATTTTATCTAAATTTGAATCTGAAATCTGAATGCCCTAACTCTAAACTCTAAGCTAATACGTGGAAGCGAAGCGATTAAAAACATGTAAGCAATTTTTATAAAAAAAATTTAGGAAATATGTACGTATTGAAAACGTATATATATTTACAATATAATGAAACATTAAAACATTATATCATATTCAAATTATATTTTAAAATTTAACTAAAAATAAAAATTAAATCATATTCAAACAAACGAACAAGAATAAAGTTCTGCTCAAAAATGGCGAAATGAGACTCTAGAGAGATTCTTAGAGAGAAAGAGGAGCTTGATAATTTGGGAATCTCAAAGATGCTTCGATTAATCCTCGCATGTCTTCTCATTTTCTCATTTGTTCTTCCCACTTCTTTGGCTCGACCAGGTTCGTTTTCCAGATTTGGCAACTTTTCTTGTTCTCTAGTTCCAATTTGAGTTATGGTTTCTCCGGACATTCAAAATCTTGACTTGCATTTCACTTGGATTCCGTTTTTTTTTCCGATCAATTCTTGTTTAAATTGGATTCAGAGAATGTTATTTTACAGCTCTTGAGCTGGAACAATATTGAAATTTTGAATTCTTGATTTGGAACTCATTGAAATTTGGAATTCTTGATTCTGAAATCATGGAAATTTTGAATTCTTGATTCCCCTCAAGAATAGCTAAGTATTAATCAAATATATCTCATGAACCAATTTTAATATACATTGCAATTTTTTTTGCAGCTCCATATGCCTTGCGGATTAGTTGCGGAGCTCGAAAAAATGTTCGAACTCCACCAACTTATGCACTTTGGTATAAAGATATTGCATATACTGGAGGCATACCTGCTAATTCAACACATCCAAGTTATATAACTCCTCCATTGAAAACGCTTCGTTATTTCCCAATCTCTGAGGGACCAAACAATTGTTACAACATTGTTAGAGTGCCAAAGGGACATTACTCTGTGAGGATCTTCTTTGGAATTGTTGATCAGCCTAATATTGACAAAGAGCCTCTCTTTGACATTTCTATTGAAGGAACTCAGATTTCTTCTCTAAGATCTGGTTGGAGTCGTCAAGATTATGATCAAGTTTTTGCTGAAGCTCTCATTTTTCTTTTGGGTGGGACTACTACTATCTGTTTTCACAGTACAGGTCATGGTGATCCTGCGATACTTTCTATTGAAATTCTTCAAGTTGATGATAAAACTTACAACTTTGGTCAACGTTGGGGTCAAGGAGTGATTTTAAGAACAGCTACAAGATTGACTTGTGGCACAGGGAAGCAGAGGTTTGATGAAGATTATAGTGGGGATCGTTGGGGTGGTGATAGGTTTTGGTATCCCATGAGATCTTTTGGTAAGGGTGCTGATACTCCAAGATCAACTGAGAATAAAATTAAGCTTGCATCTGTCTCGCCAAATTTTTATCCTGAAGGACTATATCAGTCAGCGCTAGTTAGTACGGACGATCAACCCGATTTAACGTATAGTATTGATGTGGAACCTAACAGAAACTATTCAGTATGGTTGCACTTTCCGGAGATTGATGCTACAATCACTGGTGAAGGAAAAAGAGTGTTTGATGTGGTAATAAATGGTGATACTTTCTTTAAAGATGTGGATAGTGTAAAGATGAGTGGTGATTGATACGCAGCACTTGTTCTCAATGCAACAGTAACTGTGAGTGGAAGAACCTTGACTGTCATTTTACAGCCCAAGGTGGACGGTCATGCTTTTATCAATGCCATCGAGGTCTTTGAAGTCATAACCGCTGAGTTTAAAACATTACGGGATGAAGGTAGACATTCTTTCATGGGCACTTTTACTTATTGTAGAGGTATTGTAAATTCTCATTGGCTCTGATGTTGCAAAAAAACTTGCCAATCACTCATGGTTTATTCTACTAGTAGTTCTTGAATACCAAACTGGTTGTTTGCTTTATGTATTATTGGTTTATAATTGTATGTAACGTCTTATATGTTGTTTGCCATTTTCTGTTTCAGTCAGTGCGTTACAGAAAATGAAAAAAGCTTTAGGGCTTCCGTCAAGGTTTGGATGGAATGGTGATCCATGTGTTCCCCCTCAACATCCATGGAGCGGAGCTGATTGTCAGCTGGACAAGAACACCAGCAGATGGTTCATTGATGGACTGTATAGCTCGTTCCTCTTATTTTGTGCATATACATTAGTCTCTTTTCGAATATGAAGTCCATACATCTAAATAAGTCAGAGATACATGAACTCTTTGTTGTGTATAGGCATTTCATAACTTAAAATTAAAAGGATCTCTCTTTGAGTTTCTGGTCTTTCATCAGGTTGTTGAATAGGCAAGCTTTGTTTCTTTTTTTGCAGTGATCTTGATAACCAAGGTCTCAAGGGTTTCCTACCAAACGACATATCAAAGCTAAAACATCTTCAGAGCATGTAAGCCAATACATTATTGTCATAATCTGCAAACGTTTATCCAAATGTCCACAAATATTGTGTTGTACATATGTATACAAAAAATCTTGTTATCTTCTCTGAGGAAATAGCTTATCTAATGAAGAAAGCTTCTTGAACAAACCTTTGAGAGATTCCTTCTTCATGTCCATATTTCAGAAACTTGAGTGAAAACAGCATTCATGGAGGAATACCTGCATTGCTTGGAAGCGTTACGAGCTTGGAAGTATTGTATGTTTATCACTTGTGTAGTTTCTGTGTTAATTTATCACTTGGCATTGCATTTGGTGTTAGTCTAGCACTCTTATTGATCGTTGCATGTGCAATGATATGGTGGAAAAGGCGACAAAACATTCTTCGAGCGCAGCAGATTGCAGGTACAACATTTCTTCTGTCTTGTGCACTAAAAACCTGTATTAGTCTCTGAAAAAACTTATATGAGCCTGCACTGTAAAATATTGCAGCAAGAGGAGCTCCTTATGGGAAAAAGAGAACCCATGTATCTCATGACATCCAAATGATGCGGCACGGACTCAATAACCACGGCCAAGCTCGTACTGCTGTGGAAAATGGACCGAGCTTGTTGTCCTGATTCACTTCTCTGGTCAAAATGTTCATATCATGTCTACCACATTGCTCCTCACAGTAAGAAGAGAGAAGAAACAGAGGAACTACATTTGTAAATCTGTCTTTTGGGTTCATTTAAACTGGTTCTCATAGATATAGGATTTGTGTTTCCTTGTTTAATTTATGGGATTAGTCCTTTGTTTCTTTTGTCTGGTGGGAGTTTAGAGGAAACTAGAACAAAATTTAGATTTGGTTATATTATTACACATGTTAGATGAAAACAACAACCGAAAGTTCAACCAAATCAAAAATCAAAATTCAGTGGATACATGTCTTAAAAGTTAAAACCAAATCAACCTATCACAAAACAGGACTTTGTCCTCAAGAAGCATGTATGATACATT
The DNA here is from genome assembly GCA_963922655.1 of Cardamine chenopodiifolia. NCBI lineage: Eukaryota > Viridiplantae > Streptophyta > Magnoliopsida > Brassicales > Brassicaceae > Cardamine > Cardamine chenopodiifolia. Next base: position 6,471,872 of record OZ000467.1, read on the forward strand.
AGCATTGAAAGAGTTCCATAAAACTATAAATCTACATCATATATGTAAAAAAAAGCCACTCCACAGAACTTTCTTCAAAGATCTTCGAGAAACACCTTACTTGAAAACTATATACAAATGAGAGTGAAGAAGCTTGGAAATGACAAAAAGTAGCAGAGAATCAGATAAGACGGGCTCCAAGCAATGTGTCTTTCATTACACAATAATCCAAAGATTTAAGGATGAGCACAAGAATCTGAAACTGTAACTTCTTCCCTGTTTCTCCAGACAGGTCTTATTTTCAACCATAAAACCACAAAAACCGGGTTTTCGGATCTGAGTCGAAGGGTTTCTTCTCTGTTTCTTCCTTGCTGCTTGTCACGGAGTGAACACGAACGCCCTTCGAGAATCAATCGCAGAGGTCAGTTCAATTGTCTTTCGATTCAAATTAAATTCCGTGCTCGTTACTTTTTTCTGTCCAGAATTCGTTTCTCTGTTAGCCTTATATGTTGGGATTTGTCATTAGGACTTTCGAATTTTAGTAGCCAACATCAGTTTCCAAAACCCCAGATTGAAATTGATTTAAAAACACAAAGCTCAGATCGAATTATATATTAAAGCTAATAACATTCCATACATGATCTTGTGCTGGTGACAATGAGGACAAGTGTGAGCAAGTAAAACAAAAAACAAGAGCTTGGAAACAATAAGTTAGGATAAGGTGTTACTTCTCTCCGACTCCTTTCTGCATAAAGTTCAAAATTTTGAATCATTTTTTTTGTGTTTTGATTTTCAGAAACAGCTCCATCGTCAGAGATGGAGGCTTCTTCTTTGGTCTCCGGACTACAGTAAATTTCTTCTCTCTATCTCCTCTGGAATTTTCTTGCCTAGGATCCGAGAAATTAATAAAATCAATATTGGTGTTACATTAGTTTTCTTGTCTAGTTTCTTCCGCATGTTTTAGATAGGAACTCAGGAATAAAGGCACGTCCTTAAGTTTACATTTTGGTTTGTGATTTCTCCATTATTTACATAAGCATTTGTTGCTAGAAACCTCAGGAAAATAAAGAAAGATCCTTTATTTGTGTTGTCCACTTAGATTTGTGAATTTTATAGTTGTCATTTGCACTTGTTAACTTAAGAGATTACCGGTTTATTGATTCAGGATAAGCGAGGAGGTCGAGAAAAGATACAATGTAGTTAAAACTGTTGCCGACCAATGCATACATGATGATGATCTGAGGGCTCTTCTGGCTAAGAGGCGGCTTCGATTTGTTATGACGGTTTTGAACCATCAGGAAGGATGCATATTTCTCAGGTGGTTAACTTTTTTTATATGCTTGTTTTATACTGTTTAGTTTGCTTCGGCTTCTGCTAGCGCGTTTACATCTGCTATCACCTTAACAGGGACTGATGAAGATCATGAATGTGAAAAAATGACTTCTGCTGGTTGCTGAGTGGAATTTTGGATTGCAGATTGGTTTGCATTTATGAACAACAAGTTGGGAGGTGATTTGAAGAAAATCAGTGGTTGGAGAATATTATAAGGAGATATTTCAGGCTGCCAGGATGAACACTGAGAATGTAGAGTTCCTATGGTCATCCGATGAGATAAATGCTAGGGGAGATGAATACTGGCCTCTTGTGATGGACATTGCATGCAAAAATAGTCTCGCCCGAAATAAAACGTAGACCCACGTTTCATTTACGCAGTTATGTGAATGGTGACAATAGACATTCATGAGTATTTTTCGGTCTTATCAGATGTATGTCTATAATGGGTTTGACTGAGGCTGAGGAGCTGAGTGCAGCTCACATTCTGTATGTTGCCGATTCTTTTTTCCTTGAGGTAGTTAAATGTGTATTTTGAATAAATTTTTCTCCCGTTTTTAAGTCTTCTATTACTCTCATTAATCGTCTTTGGATCTTTGACAATCAGTTTTTAGTGGCGATCTGATCCATCTATATCAAGTGCATCAACCTTTTGAGTTTTCTATGATGGTTGTTGAAACCTTTTCTTAACTTCTGCAGGCTGATATTTGCCAGCTTGGGATGGATCAACAAACAGTAAATCTACTAGCAAGAGACTATTGCGATGACTCTAAGAGGGGAAACAAACCTGTCATTTTGTCCCACTGTATGTTCTACATTTTCTGTTTGATTTCTGTTCTGCTGTGTGTCCTTTCGAGTGCTCTTAGCATCTCTAGTTGTAACAGATTGCAGATATGCTTCCTGGTCATCAACGAGGACAGAAAAAGATGTCTAAGAGTGATCCTTCTTCTGCCGTCTTCATGGAAGATGAGGAGGTAATGTAGCTAGTTCGGCACTAAGCTTAAAAAATAGAGAGGAGTTGTATATTTATCATATGGTGTTTAATGATCTTGACTTCCAGGCTGAAGTTAATGTGAAGATTAAGAAAGCTTACTGCCCTCCGGATATTGTGGAAGGTAACCCATGTCTTGAATACGTCCAATACATCATTTTACCCTGGTTCAGTGAGTTCGAAGTTGAGCGAGATGAAAATTACGACGGTAACAAGTAAGTTTTTACCAGTTTTTGTTGCCGTTCTGAATGCATGTTCGGTTTCTGAGTTTAGTCCCAAACTAATGGAATTTTTTTTTGGTAACATCTTAAGTAATGGATGCAATTTTATATACCCTTTAATTAGATTTCTTTATACACATGTCTCCTTGTCGGTTTATCTAGCAGTGTAACTTACTAATCTCTGAAATGACATTCTTCCAAATGTCAGGACCTTCAAAAGCTTTGGAGACATCGCTGCTGACTATGAGAGTGGCGAGATGCACCCTAAGGATCTGAAGGACGCTCTGTCGAAAGCATTGAATAAGATACTGGAAGTGATCCTTCTGTTTGAACAATATTTGAAAAGAATTAAACTATTGACGGTTTGAACCATCAGGAAGGATGCACATCGCCCAGGTCAGTTATCGTTCTTTTTTGCTTTCTTCATGTTGCTTAGAGATTCTGACTGGCCAATCATTGAAATGGAAGATTACTGGCAAAAACTGAGTCTATCTGCTTACTGTGATTAAATTATATATTATATTGAAATGGAAGATTACTGGCAAAAACTGAGTCTATCTGCTTACTTTGATTAAATTATATATTATATTGTGTATGAGAACTTTCTTGTAACTTGTTTATCTTTGGTATTTCCTTAATAGGGAGTGATGAAGGTCACCAATGTGAACAAACTGACTTCAGCTGGTTGCCAAGTGAAAATTTGGATTGCAGATTGGTTTGCTCAATTGAACAACAAGTTGGGAGGTGACTTAGAGAGAATCAAAGTGGTTGGAGAATACTTCAAGGAGATTTGGCAAGCTGGTGGGATGAACAACGATAAAGTAGTTTGGGCATCAGATGAAATAAATGGCAAGGGCAATAAGTGTTGGCCTCTTGTGATGGAAATTACTCGCAGGAACAACCTCCCTCGAATCTTTAGGTAAGTAATTCCCCAATGCTTGGTTCATGTTGCTTTGAGATGAAAATGGATCTTAATTATGTCACCTTTCCTAACAGGTGTGGACAGATTCTGGGACGTAGTGAGACTGAGGTGCGGAGTGCAGCTCAAATTCTTTACCCATGTATGCAGTGTGGAGATATTTTTTTACTCGAGGTACTTTTTTAAATGCATTTTTGGTTTATTACAGATCTATGATTGCTATTGATGCTTGTTGTTTGACCTGTGTAGGCTGATATTTGCCAGCTCGGGATGGATCAGCGGAAAGTGAACATGCTAGCTAGAGAATACTGTCCTGACATAAAGAGAAAGAATAAACCCATCATCTTGTCCCACCGTATGACTCTTTGCATTTTCCGTTCTTTTCATTGTTCTCATCATCTTTTGCTGTTTGTTAACGGCTTTGCAGATATGCTTCCTGGTCTCCAACAAGGACAAGAAAAGATGTCCAAAAGTGATCCATCATCTGCCATATTTATGGAAGAGGAGGAGGTAAATTAATAGCTATACAGCTTACAAAACAAAGAAGAGTTTTTGTAGGTATTGACTTGTATAATGTTATTTTGTCTTCCAGGCTGATGTGAATGAGAAGATCAACAAAGCTTATTGCCCTCCGGAACTGTGGAAGGCATCCATGTCTTGAATACGTCAAATTCATCGTTTTACCACGGTTCAATGAGTTCACGGTTGAAAATGAAAGAATGGTGGTAACAAGTGAGTAGCTGGGACTAAATCTTGAAACTCCTAGGTATCTGCATCACAGATAGGATGTGCACAGACACATCTCAGACTGATGCTTTGAATTCTTCCAACTGTCAGGACTTTCAAGTTTTAAGACATTGCTGCTGACTATGAGAGCAGCGTGTTGCAACCTGAGGATCTGAAGAAAGCTCTGATGAAAGCATTGAGTATAACTCTGCAAGTAAGTAAACTTCCTTCTATGATACTCTCAAGAAACCTGAGAAAGCATTAAAAAGTTGTTTTCTCTAAGTTTTTGGAATCAGTAGAATCATCAGGGAAAATTGAAAGTCACTCCTTTCAATCTTTCTTTGATGTTCCAGTCGTTAGTTTTATGTGTTTGAACGATATGTTTTGCTTATCGTGTACTGATATATCTCAGCCTGTGCGTGATCATTTCAAAAACCAACGAGCGCGCCAAAAATCTACTGGAACAGGTCAAGGTAATAAAATATGTTCTCCCTTTGTGTTTACGGTTTGATCAAAACCCATTGCTTGTATACTCCTCTGAATCTGTTTTTTATATTGTTATTTAGGCTTTTAGAGTCACCAGGTGAAGTTGTAAAAACAAAAAAGCATAGTTGTATTCATAGTTGCAAGCTTTCGTAAGGATTTTGTGGTTTACTAAGAACGCTTGTGAATCTCTTAAAGAGATGAGCCTCGTAGATTAGTGACTGAGAAACCAAATTGAGTGATTTATTGTCTGGTTTGGTATTGCTCAGAAGACAAGAAACTCATTTGGTTCTTGATGCGTTTATCCTAAACCACTTTTTATTTTATTTTACTATAGATAGATTAGGCCAGTGTTTTTTTTGAGCAATAAATATCTTTCTTATCATGGAGTATAAAATTCACAGATGTGCACAGTAATGTTTAGACTTAGGTGATGACATGACTGAGACATTTTAAAAGGAAGTTTTTGACATAAAATTGCTTTTCTTAGTAAAAATCCAATTCTACATTAACTACTACAAGGCTCGTTTCATTTCATGGGTTTCTAAAATATCTTAGCACTACACACACTGCTGGGAAAAAAATAACTTCCATTTACCTTTCGAAATATCTCCATTATAGAAAAGTAACGATTTCATTTTCGTAAGGATAAAGATATTATTATTGGTTTAAGTTTTTCAATGTGAATGTAATATTTCGATTTCTGTTATATGGTGGTACATAAGAAATATTTAAAATATTTGATTTAGTTATTTATATCAGTAAAGTGTATATATTTTTTTGGTTGGTAATCCAAAAGAAACTTCAAAGTTAAATATGTTTGAACTAAAATAGTAGTAAAATAGATAATTTACCGGAAAGTTATTTGCGGTACTGAAACTGAATTATAAGAAAAATAACAAATTTTTAGATCCTCCCAAAATAACGAATCGACTTAGTCAAACAAAGATGCGATTCACAAATCAAATAAAACTACGGACGATGGCGGTCGGGATGATATTGTAACCACATAATAGAGAATCAGTACGTCAGTTAAACGAACCTCGACAGCTACAAGAAACTCTTATTGTGACTTTTTAATATTACAAGAATCTCAACAGCTACAGCTACAGTTTCGAGTTTTTTGTTTCTTTCTCCAATTGGAAAAAGAGATCACAGTGACGTGGCGGATAGTAAAAACGTAAAATTATGATAGTTACCCTGAAAAAGGATAGAGAAGAGAGAGCTGCAACAAATAGTCAAAAAGAGGCGCGAAAGTAAGATCAGGTGTGAGAGGGTTCATGAAAGGAGAGAAAGACACGTCAGCAGAGGCAATCGTATTCATGATTTCGTGTGTGTTGTGTTATAAAACAAAGAAGAAGAAAAAACACAGTTTCTGTAGGCAGTCAGCACTTGATGGTCCTTTTTCTTCTCTCTATCTCTATAATAGAGCTGCAACAAAGACACGTTATATAGCTCATTAGTATCACAGTGTCACGTGAACACGAAAGCCCAAAACAAAAATTTTTTCTCCAAAACATTTCTTGAAAAATGATTTTTTTTAGTTTACGTATAGCCTTATAGGGGTTAATTTAGTAAAGTAAATAATGAAACTCAGACAGAAGTCAGACATCAGAGTTCGCACGTGTAGAAATTTTGTTAGATATGGACGAAAGCATTTGTTCAATCAAAACGACAGAGCCTAAGCCTTGTCACGTGAAAGGAAACACAGATACGCGCGTGCTTTTCACGACCTTATTGTGCATTTGGAATTTTGAATTTAAAAATAAATATAATTTCAAGACAATTAAGCTAATCGAACTCACAGCTAAGGGTCTAAGTTTTCTTAATTTACTGAATCATTTTATTTCTCAGGATATTGTATATTTTTGTAAAGCATTGTGTGCCTTTCAAAATAAGATTGCTGCCTACTTCAATCGATTTAAACTTTGACCCCCCTATGATTACTAAATTCGAAAATATTGAATTATGGAACGTTGTCTTAAACGTAGTATTTTAATTACTTTTTAATATCATGAAAAAATAATTATCTAAAGGGCCTAAGAACTCTATTATTTTCTCTTTAGTCAGCTAATCTAAGATGGGCTTAACTAATTTTGGGCAAAAAGAAAAACAAAATCAGTCAGAGTAGTTGGCTCAAGTTCCTTTATTTAATGATCTCCTTATAGCCTTGTCCTCGTGCATCATAGTCACATCATAAATATGGGTGCTAATAAAAACCCAAAAGAGTGCATTAAAATACATGTAAAATAAAAGAGTGAAGATAAAAGGAGAGAGGGCTATAGCAGTAGGGATTACGTAAGCATCTCTGTGTTTTATCTATGCATAGGTCCAGTCAAAGAGGCGGCCTATTTTCTTTCTGCTTCTTAAATACAACATTTTATTATTGTTTCTTTCTCTTTGATAACCTTTTGTTTTTTTATTGGTTTTATTGAAAATCTTTTGGTTCTCATTTCTCAATGGTTATTACTGTGACAAAAGCATCGAGGTTGTTACGATCAAATATAGAAACTATAGAACTTTAATTTTTTTGTTTATATGCTTTACCTTATTTTTGTGTTTTCATCAAGTGTTTAAATGATGATGTTTTGTCTTTATGTTTACGACTTAGAAAATGTATGTTGTGCTATATAATGTAGACAAAACTTTTAGTTTTTTTTAAGAACTAAAACTGTGGAACGCATAAATTTGTGTGTTTGAAATAATTACCTTAATGAAACTTAGCCATTCCAAACCAAATTTTGTAGCTAATGGATCAAAACAATACTTTCGATAAACATTTTGAGTAACTATAAACTTTTGGACGTTAGCAAGCAACACAAAAGAAATGCTCAGCTGTACAAAAGCTAATGTGGTTAACCGCGCAAGTGCGACACGCCCTATCCAAAGGGCCGGCAACGTGGTGTGCTGGTGTGGTAGTCGTGGTTCGACCGTAATACTTACTATATTAGTCAACTGATTTATTATGAACTTATTGGTAATACACAATTAAGATCGCAACGATTTTTTTTTACTTGTTTGAGACCAAAATAAATATAACAACTGATAGATAGTACACAACAAATAAGCAAATAAGTTTGGGAAAGAAAAAACCTAAAAACTAAGAAAACTTTAGAATGATATTTTTTTGGGTAGAATATGCTATAGTAAAGTCATTAATTAATCTCCTAAAAAAGATTTGGTACAGCAATATCGTCGTTAGCAACGTTTTACAGTATGGCACTAAAGCAAGTAAGTAGTCTTAGGTCATTATGAACTAATTGGTAACACCATTTTCCGTATCTGGCAACTTTATCTGTCAAAACTTTTAACGCGGTCGCTTTGAGATTAGAAACCTGTAACATCTTTTTCTAACCATTACGTTAAACAAAACCTTTTCTTTTGTTTAACATAACTTATAAATGGTAGATAAAAACAGTGTTAGCATCGAACGTGTTATTTTTCAAATACATCAAATTATAAAATTTAAAAAAAACAACTAAGATTGTGGTGAACACCCCACGTGTAAGAATCGCTCAGCATACCACAGTCACATCGGGCAACAGCAAAAAATCGAACGGTGCTTGATTCTTGAAAACCACATAGAAAACCTCGATCCTAGAAATCAAATACTATTCAGTTTTGTTTTACTACTGTTATTTACAACTTGGCAAAAACCAACAATTCTATATTCGCTTAGAAGAAAAAAAAAGAAAGAAAGATAAATCGTCAAAGAAGCCGAGGATTACGGGTGTCTCAAGTGGGCCCTACAAACACAGTTCTTTCTCTTTAAAGTTTAAACTCTCTCACATTTGGGTCAAACAAGTCAACAAAGCAAAACCACTCTCTCTCTCTCTCTCTCTGTCGCTCATTCTCTCATTTCTCTTAGATTCTAACAATGGCGTCGACGACTTGTGCAAGGGAAGTACATTACAGAGGAGTAAGGAAGCGACCTTGGGGTCGTTACGCAGCAGAGATTAGAGATCCTTGGAAGAAAACTAGGGTTTGGTTAGGCACTTTCGACACTCCTGAAGAAGCTGCTCTCGCTTACGACGGCGCCGCTCGTTTCCTCCGTGGCATCAAAGCCAAAACTAACTTCCCTTCTCCTCTCTCCCTCGACCTCAACCACATCCCTTCCGCTCCCTCCGCCGCTGCCGCTGCCGCCGCCGCAGATAACCAAAACCAACATCAGCATCACCACCACGAACAGCTATGGTTCTCCGCCCCTCCTCCTCCTCCAATCTCTGATCACCACAATCACCAGCTTTTTCTCCGAACCGGAGTGCTAAACGACAAAACCTCTGAGTTTTCCTCTACAGAAGCGCCGCTTTACTTCGCCACCTCGCCTGTCACTGCCACGTCATCTCCTGGTGGTCGAGTGATTGGGTTTCCGATTATGAGTTCTTCTCCTTCCTCCTCTACGGTCAGACGTGGGTTAGCCATTGACCTCAACGAGCCGCCTCCGCTTTGGCTGTAAAACAAACGATGAAGATGGATGTAATGTAACGGTGACGTTTCGACAACTTTCGGTGGAACTATTGTTTAACCCTAGTTTCTCTTTTAAGCAAATATCTCTTTTAGAGTGTAAGTAGCTTGTTTTGTTTTTAAATGATCCTTCTTTTGTTCGTTTATGTAAGAGAGACTGGAGATCGATTGCTATGATCCATGTTGCGGAAGAAATTAAGAAACTTCTTATTTCTTAATGAACAACAAAAGTTGACAACGTTAATGTATATCTAAGGGTTTGATGATCGATCTAAAGAAATGATTTTTATCTTTTAGATGTGGATTTGTGTTATGACTGTCGCTTATGTCGGTTTCGAGGGGTTTTAAATCTTATCGTATTCTATGGCGTGTCGTGAAGTACGGACTGACTTCTGCAGCTCTATTTACTTTGCCTTCTGTTTGACTCACGCGCCTCTCCAACGCGAGAAAAGACTGGGAAAGAAAGAGAAACAAACAAAACAGATAGAGTGTAGTGAGAGACATCAAAAGAGAGCAAGCGTGTGAGTTTGGACTAGCATGTTCACTTACGGACAAGATATGTGTGTTATGAGTTTGAGTTTGTAAATAGTTTGTTTTGTTTATGGAAAATGAAAATGTTGCAATACAAACAAAATATTCTGATAAAATTTGAGGAATTTTTGAATTGTTCTTATATATTTTCTTTGCTCAAGATTACCAAGATATAAATAGAGTATACTGTATGCATATAAAGAGAGAAATGTCTACCACCACAAGATATAAAAAGAATTCTCTTTTTTACCAATCATATATGAATCAATTTACATAATATTTCCGCTATTTATAGCACATGGCTAAAGTTGTCTAGCTTGTGTCTTTCGGTCTTGAAGCTATTTAGCGCAAAATTCAGTAAATAAATGAACCATTTGCTTTAAGAGAATCAGTCTAGCTGATCCCTAAAGGTAATTAAAGTCCATTGATATGTTAGGTTTTCACCTTCATTTTAGTTGTATTTCTTATAAAGAGTCTCGTATTCCTTTTATTTTAGTGTTTAAGTGTATGTTTATCTTGTCTTATATGTATGTGAAATGGAGGAATGGAGTGGACAAAAATGACTGAATTGGAGTGAGTAATGGATCAAAAGAAAAAGTTTGAAGATGAATCGGAGGTTCTCACAGTATGAAGCAGCGGTTTGGAGACGTCGTAGGTGACCCAACAGCACTTCCCAGCAGGATGGAGTGGCTGCAAAACGAAACTACCTGAAAAGCCAGCAGACTTTGGTAGCGGGATAAAAACACCGAAAGACTATAGCGTTCTTCTGGAGCGGCATGATGAGACCGCTAGATCATCGCGGTATGTTCTCACGGGATCACGTAACCGCTGCGAAACTTGACAAAACCACCTAAAGATCCAGCAGGTTCTTGGCAGCAGGATGCTGTAGCCGGTTCCTTTCAGCGGGTTATCGTAACTGCGGTGTTAGCAGCGGCCGGTTCCATCAGTTTGGAGACACCGATGGACCAGATCAAACTAACTCAATTTTGTTTTTAAACCGGATTCGATTTAATTTGGTTATTTGTTAAACCAGTTTTTATCTTTCCCTATAAATACTCTAAACCTAATTTGGGAGAGGATCTATCTTGTTTTTAGAGAGCTCTTAGCCACTCTTAAGAGTTATTAAGAAACTTGTATGAATCTATTTGTCTTTTGATTATTAAAGTTTGATTTCTTTTTTATCTTTGTCTAATTACTACTTCATCATGATTAATCAAAAATCAATCATTTGGTTTTGTGAGTAGTGAGTAGTCTCCTTTGGACTCTTGAGATTAGGTAAATCTAGGATGCTAGACTGTTGATTAGTGGAGTTTAGGTTTAGATTATGATATATCATTTCTTAATGATGGTTTTTAATGCTAGAGTAGCCAAGAAATTGGTAGTTTAGAACTTAAATAATTTCATGCTACAAAAGTGTTCGATGAAATGTCGGAATGAAAATTAATAAGAGTTTTTTGTTCCTAACCTACAGAGTAGTTGATTAAGATGAAATGTGGTTAGTTAAGTTTGTAACTAATGCTCTTTGATCTCCTAATTGATAGCGGAAGTTATTGATGATTATGTGATTAGGGAAAAGATTAGTGTCAAAAAAATGGATTAGTCGATTTTAGTGACTTTAGACCGAAAGATTATATCATTTAAATAGAATAAAACTATTATATAGCATTGTAGTGTTTTAGCATCGTATCTTTATTCCGAGAGTTCGTCTTTTATTTTATTCTTAAAACTGATTTTAAGTGTTGTTTTCTGTGTTATTTATATATTTAAATTTGCATTTCAAAACTAAAAAACTTTTAATTGCTTTAGATTAAATTTTAAATTTCTATAATTGTAATATATTAATACATTATCCTTATAGTTTAATATTCTAAATGCTATAGCACAATAGGATAATTAGTACAGTTGCAACACCAACCGTATCAACTATCTCATTCTAAAGTTAATCAAATCCTAGAAGAAACAATATTGAATAATTTTTCTTTTTGGTAACATTGAATAAAAAAAAGTTTGTTACAAAAGGCCATTCTATTATTTAAATTCGAGGTAGTGTAGTAGAACAATATCTAGATGACATAAATGTAGGACAAGACTAGAAAAATCTGTAGGACAAAATCTAGTATGATGAGCCAAACGATCGGCTTGTTAGTTTGATACACATGGAATAAAGAGAAAAAATGTAAAACAGTTTCTCAAATACAAGAACATTTTTAATCCTGTTAAGAAATTCGGCCAGTCTTTCCAATTCTCTATCTTATACAGACTACTTCAAATCTTCGTTTAGCTTGTACAATGTTTATTTTATGTTTTAATATGTGATTTATAACCTAATTTGTGAAGTTACAAGAGAATAAAACATTGTGTCACCACCATCGAAATATAATGGAGATTTTTTGCATCATTCAAGTAAATATTGATTAAAATCGTAAAAACATAAACTTGTAATATATTAACACTTATTTGGGTTTCTTTTTCTTTCTTTTTTAATTTTAGTTTTTTAGTTTTTAAATAAATTTTGTTAATCATATTACAATAGATTTGTAGTCAGTTCCTTTGAGTCATATGAAATCATATTCTGAGAGAGAATTGACGAGAAATTATATATTTTAAATATACTAAAAGAAATATTTTAATAATCTTATATTGTATTCATGTAATTATACTTATATTATTTTAATATATTTTTAGGCTAAAGAAACAGTTTGTATAATCTGAATTTAAACATGTACTTGAAATGACGAACCTTTGCATGTGTTTCTGCGGTGACATTGGAATCAACCAAATTACCCTTGTGGCTCTTGTGGAGACCCCACGCGCCGTCGCCTGACATCGTTTGTGTTGTATAAAATCAACTTTTAGCTTTGGGTTACTTCTTTAGTTGTTTATGATCGGCTTAATTGTTTATTTTCGTCTTTTTTTGTGAGTCTCTTGTCGTTTTGTTCTCACAATCTCTCTTGTCCCTCACTATCTCCTAGTTTTTTTATGAACCTAAGGGTTATAGCCAAAAAGGTGTATTTAATTACAATTTAGTGTGTGGCGGCAGTGGCCGACCATCATTTTTGAGGTTTTTTAATTTAAATAAAATGTATGCTTTTTTGCGTGTATAAATGGTTCGAATAGTATGTCCAAAAGCAGTTCCAATAAAAATAATCCGTGGTTTTGGGAATTTTTGGTTTTCTGACTTTAATCTTTGAGTTTTAACTTTCGAGTCTTGGTTGTGGATATTGTGACTAATTACACTTAATTTTAGCCATAAGCCTGTTCTCTTCAAAAATTTAGCTCAAAGGTTTTTGTAGATGCAAATATATTAAGATTTCCATATCTAGTTATGTAAGCTAAATGAAAAAAATGGACATTGTTGACGGGACATTTGTTTAGTTTTTTTTTTTGTCTTTCAAGTGGGGCAAATTCCAACAAACATGAATTCAAAATCTTTTCTAACAATATCAAACTTAAATGTGGTTATAAGGTTGGGCCAAAATTTCTGATGGGCTGTTAAGCAATTGAGATCTAAACTCGGTTTGTGTTATTCTGTCTGTTTAACTTCTTCTTTTTTGTAGTCTGTTTAAGCTATTTATCCCCTAGCAAAACAAGTTCAACCTTCGTGGTTCCAAAACTCTTAACCCCTTTGATCACTAAAACTTAACCCCTTTTCGCCTTTTCTAATAAATATTATGGAATATTTAAAGTTTGTTGTCTTCCCGAAATTATGTAACATTTTAAGATTTCACCCACTTGGTTTATTAAACCTTTGATGACTCGATCGATCTAAGCAGTTAGTACATATATATATATGCACTTTTCTTTTTAACTACATAAATGAACTTTATTGCTAAAGTTTGTGGTTTAAACCTATCCCCTAAAAGTTACCTAATTGCCAGAATCTAGGTTGCATGAAAGCTATATCCAAAGTCCGCTTCCTGCTTTAAAATTGGAATATGAACCTCGTGAAAACGCGAGAAAGCGTTGTGGACGTGTGATTCCTAAATTAGAAGAGTTTTGGAAGCGTCAGGTCCGACTTTGAAATCATCCATTCTATTTTGTAAGCGTACGATTTTTACGATTCCAGTTTTGGATGTGTGTTAATGTATATAACTTGGAAGCATATGAATAATTTTGGTATTTTCTTAACTTAATTAAAAGAAAATTTGTTCAAAAAACTAAAGAGTGTGAATCGTTGCTTCTAGTTTTCTTCTTCTCTACGGACGTGATCTAAAAGATTATTATAAGCAAAATAATTTCAATCTTTTCACCTTATTGTAGATTATTAGACTATTATAAGCAAGGCTGTGTTTGATCGGGTTGATAAAATGAAGATGAAAATGATAGTTAAAATGTTTAACTTTGAGTGTTATGATTTTTTTCTTCAATTGAGTTCTTAATTATATGTTTAAGTTTACATATTAGATTTGTGTTGCTAAGACAAATTTTTATAATATAGTTTGATGTTGGTGTTTTACTATATATATACACTTTAACATATATATCCGATTTCAAATACATTTTAAAAAGTTGCTTTCACGCTTCCAAAATTTTAGATTCCGCGTACTTGCTTCTAATTTCCATACAACCTAGATCAGAACTTTGAGATTTCTTTCTATGTGTTTTAAGTACGACGAATAATATTTTTATATAAACGGTAGTAATTTATGATGATGTATAACTAAGTCAAACACAAATATTCATGCAACTTCATTAGTGTTATTTGACAAAACTAAATCTTGCATTCATAAGCTTCCCATGCACTCGTCAAAAGAAAATTTCCAAATAACACAAAAAGTAAAATTGGTAAAGGAATCTCCAACCCATTTCTCCATTTTAAAATAGGATTTTTTTCCAACCTTACTTCATTTCTAACTCCAAAATCTAATGTTTATTGGAAATGGAGAACTCCAAATATGAGGTAATGAATAGACTCTCTTTCTCTCTTATCATTCTCTTTTTTTCCTTATCTCTCTTTCTCTCGTCTCATTCTCTTCCTACTCTATATTCTTCCCTCAGCAACTAACACAAACTAAAAAACAAATCGACTCATGTCGATTAACACCAACGGAGTTATGATCTTACGTAAGAACTCTAAGATCTTTATATATATATATATATATATATATATATATATATATACTAAGTAAGATGAATATAATATTCTTACATAACAGGTAGTAATTTATGATGAAGCAGAATTAATTCTAATTAGCTCAAAAGTCAAAACACATCTTCATTCAACTTCATTAGTGTTATTTGACAGAGCTAAATATTGCATTCTAAGCTTCCATGCACTCCTCAGAAAGACATTTTCCAAATAAAAGAAACGTGAATTCGATAATTCGATAATTCGCTAAAAATTGTTTTGTGAATCGGCAAAATAGTACCGATATTATAGGTTACTTAATCTGTGAATGGGATATCATGTAAGATATACAATGTCTAGCCGGTTCTTATAGCCATGCCAACCTATACAAGGCGGTTCATATGGCCATGCGAACCTAAATGTCATATTTCAAAATTCTTGTCTTTTTGCAAACGAATTCAATCCACTTTAACCTGATTTTGGTGGGATTCAAATCCGGACAAGAGAAAGATTAGTCGGGTATCATGGGAAAAACTAACCTTACCTTCGGCCAAGGGAGGATTGGGATTCCGAGACATTGAATCTTTCAACGACGCTCTCCTTGCAAAGTTGAGTTGGAGGATTTTAAACAAATCGGACTGTCTACTAAGCCGCATTTTACTAGGAAAGTATTGTTACGACTCTACGTTCATGGAATGTGACATACATTCATCGGCTTCACATGGATGGCGGGGGATAATGATTGGGCGGAATCTAGTTAAAGAAGGATTAGGGTGGACCATCGGCAACGAGCATAATACAAGATTATGGTCTGATCCATGGCTAAACCTTGAAACCCCTTTACAAGCTTTGGGCCCTCCGCCGGCCAACCAAGAACACACAATGGTCAGCTCATTGATTCAAGCAAATTCTAACAACAGGGACGAGAATGTTATAAGCGCAATCATACTGCACCACAAGGAAAGCATTCTCAAACTGGTTCCAAGTGAAACTGGTATACCGGATCAACTAAGATGGCTACCCAAAACTGGTATCTACACATTCACTATCTGGATATTGGAAAGCAAGAGAGATGAAAAAGAACCTCAAATCTCTCAAGCTCTGACCGTTTTCCCATGGAAAACAGAGGTATGGAACCTCAAGCCAAGGTGGCCCCAAAGGTTAAGATGTTTATGTGGAAAGCAATCCACAATGCTATCCCTTCCAACATGACCCTAATATCTAGAACGATTCCAATTGAAGCGAAGTGTGGTAGATATGAACTCCCCGAGACTACTATGCATATTCTCTTCCATTGTGAATTTGCAAAACAGATATGGGATCAAGCACCAATCTTCCCATCGACTACCTTCAACTATACGCTATCGATGGGAGAACATTTTCAGCTTTTGAGAAAAGCAAGAACCTTACCACCTACAGGTTTAAACTTGAGTTCTTTACCCATGGTTAATATGGACAATTTGGAAAGCTAGAAATGCTCTGATTTTCAACAAAACAGAGAGCCAGGGAACAGAGGTCCTCTCGAGAGCAATCAGGGCAGCCAAGGAATGGCAAGAAGCCCAAGAACTGGCACCAACCGATCCAAAGAAGAAAAAGAAAATGACCCTTACACCGCCACCACGTCACAACTTTACATGTAACGTAGATGCGGCTTGGAGAGGAGATCATAATGGTGGGATTCGGCTGGATTTTTCGAAATGAATAAGGTGAAATAATACATAAAAATCCAGAAGGAACACACCATCACCCTGTACGGCTGAAGCCCTTGCAATACTCAAAGCAGTTCAGGAGGCTCTATCAAGAGGTATCACTGATCTGTCAATTAAGTCGGATTCGCAAACAGTCATCAAACTGACTGGAGCGTTTTGGCTGATTCGCTAGCAAAAGCAGTTTTGAACTCTCTTGTATCATCGTCAGATTTACAGTAATGGAAAAGCTTGTTGTTGACCAAAAATATAATGAAGGGATATCATTAAGATACAACTTACCACTCCATTATTTTTCTCTTTTATCATCTTTTTGTTCTCTTGTGAATGGGATATCATCAAGATTCCAAATGCAATTTCTCATCGCTCTTTCTTCCTACTCTTTATTCTTCTCTCGATAATTCACACAAACTGAATAAAATAAAACACCAAAATTGGTACAACACCGAACCGAATCCGACTCATTGAGCCAAAAGCAAGCCGTGTATCCGATCACTATCGTCATTGACGCACTGAAATTTCCTACCACAAATTACTTGGGGAGACTTTCGATTGCTTTCAATATCCCGATTGCAACAAAACATTCTACGAAAGTTAACATACATATTTATTTGTATATGATTAAACAAATAGATAACACACATAAAATATACACGAGAAAATTCTCACATACATAGATACAAAAATATGAGAGCTAACATTTAATAACTTAGTTACCTCAATAAAAACTTAGAGATATATTTTCATATTAACATATTACAAAAACAAATAACTTATTATTTATCTCTCTCTCTCTATATATATATATCCGTATAAATCGTTACTGTTATGTACATGTTTGCAAGAAATCTATTTTATAAGATACTTTATAAATCTATGTGAAGCAGCAAATAAGCGTAAATTATTTAGTATTGAAGACATCTATTATATTAGTTACATTATTTATGTATTATATATATATATTTACATGTGATTGAATTAAATTGTATATATGTGATTTACCAGAAAAATATATTTTGGATTTTTGTCGGATTGTCACCGGATGGTAGCTAGATTGACTGTAACCATAACCGTTATCATCATTGGAACCATAGTTTTGCCTAAATTTTGTCAGATCTTTCGTCGGATTACCACTGCATCTTTGCCAAATTTAACATATCAATATCGTCTTCGCCGGAACTAGAAAAATTAAACACTTTTTGAATGTAAAGAAGAAGAAGAGCTAGCAATAAGAAGAACGGAGGAAGGGAAAAGAGAGTTTGGAGGTAAGAGTCACCAGGGTTGCATGGTTGTACAGTAACTAATGTCAATTGAAGTGAAAGACTCAATGTAGCATTCGAGTTGCTGTCTGATTCCAGATGAAGGCTCAGGAAAAGAAGAAGTGGCTGTCTGACACCAGATGAAGGCTTGCAATGTAGCATTCGAGTGGACACGTAAGGTTAGGATAAGAATGAAATGTGGCGAATTTATTTTTACTAAAAACTGAGTCTTGCTATTTTCTTAGTTACTGTCCATATATATTATTGCTTTCTAGTCAATTTACTCTAAAGTAGATGTATTTTCTAAAATTCTATCTAATTATTTAAATCTCATTGCTACAATATATGCTTGGCTAGTATCCAATTTTATGATTGATTAATCAACTGAAAAAACTATATCTCATTGCGCACCTTTAGTTAAGACACTTAAACAACTTCTTTTACTCGTCAAAAATAAGATCTAACGTTCCTTCCAACTAATTGAAATACAAAATATATAAATTAGATTGATGCCAAAACAAAGTCTTATTATTATTGATCAGGATTAAAAGAAAAACTACATTTAATGATAAACATCAGCAGATTAGACCGAAACACGTTCACAACACTAAAATTCTTGTACAATATAACTTAAAATATTCTACATAACTTAAACTTTCTAGTTGGATCATAAAATATTCAGACTCAGAAACATTTAATAATCTAATAATTAGATCCAATTGTTAAATTAGTTTTCAGGTGGAGGAGAAGAGTTGAGATCAAAGTCCAAAACACGTCTCCCCTCAGGGGCCTCAGGGCTAAGATCCAGCACCACAGATGACGATTCCGATTCATTCTCTTCGTCCAAGTTCATCACCATCATCCCAGACTTCGTCGATATCTTTGGGAAAGGGTATCTAGCCTCGATGTAGGTGATGGATCCGTAAGTGACAAGAGGAGTCGACGACTCGACGACGGTGGTGCTTTGGCTCAAGAAGTCAACAGGGAAATTGAGTTTTGCTTTGGCTCCACGAAACAGGATCGCTTTTTCGTCGTAGGCATGGGCCGCTGCTTCAGGAGTGTCGAAAGTACCGAGCCAGAGTCGTCTCCTTTGAAAGGGATCTCTGATCTCGGCACAGTAACGTCCATATGGCCTCTTCCTCACTCCTCTGTAACGGACTCCGTTTCCGTCGTTGTTTCTGACGGCCGCCGTTATAGATGTCGGCGCCATGAAAACAAACAATAACAAATATTGTTTAAGAAAAAGAAATAGATCTCTGAGGTTGTGAGAGTTTGGTGTGTGGTCTTAGAGATTTGTGTCAGATTTATAGTTATAGTCAACCGCGGTTTTGACTAAGGGGCGGCCGAGTGGCAATTTTACGTAATTATATCCAAATTACGTGGCATCTTCTTTTTGTCTCCACGAAAGGGGAAAGTTCTTTAGTGTTAGGATAGTATTTTCTCTCTTTTTTTTTTTTGTTTAGCCTCTAAATAGTATGATTTTTATCTTTTTATGCTTTTTTCATTAATGTTTTCATCTCTTTATTTTATAAATATGTTAATAGATCTCTGAGGTTGTGAGAGTTTGGTGTGTGGTCTTATAAATATGTTAATGGATTTTCTATATATTGCGGGCGAGCAAATCAGAGGAGTCCACGCGGTTACTTGGCACGTGTCGTTTTATATTCTTCTTCTATTGGTCAGTAAATTGTAACAGCCACGACGTGCAAAATTATTATATTTCTCCTTGTATAAAGTGCGAGATTAATTTTCTATGTATGTATTTAAAATATTAAAGCAAACGAAAATTTGTTGCTAAAACTTAAGATATTATAATATACTGTTTTCTATGTTTCTAGATGAAAGAGTATTATGTATTTACAATTAAGTTGAATATATGTCTAACGTTTTCACGTTTATATTTTGAATGGAAATAAATTTATGTTGATTTTTTATATTGCTTATCACATTTTAATTTTGGATTTGAAAAAAGAAGTCAGAGTCTTATTTTTTTTATTCTTATTGAAAGGATCAATAAAGTAAGTAAATAATTTAAAATTGACTAGGAAATGAAAACCAAAAAAAAAATCATAACTTACATATTTTTAATTGGTAGAAAGTTATTACCAAAATTATTTTAATTATTTCAACAATTTTTATCCTAACAAAATATAAGTAAAGAGAGGGAGAGTTGTATAGAAAATTTTCTCTAAATATATAAAGTAACAAAATTAGGACAAGTGCTAATGTCCTAGTTAAATATCAATAAAAATTTCATAAAATTTTTTTATATAAAATAAATATTTCACATTTACTATGAGTTTTAATTAATAAATTTTTTTTTCTGATTCTTTCCTACTTTTGAATTATCGAAACAAGAACTTTATGTAATATATTAGCTTAAACTAAATGACATATAATTAACTAGTTACATAGAGATATATACAATTACTTACTTTTTTAACAATACTTTAATAGAGGAGATGTCACAAGAGAAAATATTTCGAATTTAAGACAATCATATGCTTTTATACCATATTTATTTATTGATATTTCTTTGCTATTTATAATAGATCAAATCTAATAAGTTAAAGTTAGAACTATTGTAATAAAATAAAAATAAATATAATATAATTAAATATAATATAATTGTTATATTTTTAATATGTGTATTGATATACTCTGTTAAAATTTTAAGCTTCGATATATAGTCTAATCAATTATTTAGTTACTAATTAAGCAAATGGTAAGAATCAATTCTCTATTTACTGATAAAGCAAATAATAAAAGAAAAAATCATTTTCAATTTCCAACTAACTAATTTAATTCTCTTACAATATGATAAAATTTGGTTTTCATCAATACATTATCTAATTAAATCTCCGCGTTACGCCGCAATTATTTTTATTTGTGTGTTTTTTTATAAATAAGTATACCAACAGGAAAATGTAACGAGTAGGGGTGGGCAATCGGGTATCGGATTTGGATTCGGATAAAACTCGATCGGATACGGGTATTCGGGTATAGAAAGTTTATATCCAATGAAATAATTTTCGGGTTCGGTTCGGGTAAAAAGTTTCGGGTTCGGGTATAAGAGTTGATACCCGGAAAAAAAATCCGAAAAATTCGGATATTGATTCGGTTCTGGTTCGGGTTTTGGGTCGGGGTCGGGTTTTCGGGTTTTTTGGGGGTTTCGGGTTTTTTCGGTTTTCGGATCGGGTTCGGGTCGAGTTTTCATGTTTTTCATGTTTTTTTGGTTTTCGGGTCGGGTTATGGGGTTTTTCGGGGTTTCTTCGGGTTTTTGAGTTTTTTAGATTTTTCGGTTCGTATTCGGCTCGATTTGTGTATATTACACCTAAAAAATTCCACATTTATAGGATCGAGTTCTCGAGTTAGGATATTTTCTTATGTGTAGTTTCGGGTACGATTTCGGATTTCGGATTTTCGGGTTCGAAACGGGTTCGGGTTCGGATTTTTGGATTTAGAGATCTCGTACCCAATGGAATAATTTGGTCGGGTACGGAACGGGTTTGGATACGTCTTATCGATTCGAGTTCGGTTCGGATATGCGGGTACGGGTTTTTTGCCCAGTCTGCCATTTAGATTTTAGGAAAATTAGTTAACTATTTAATAATATATATATATATATATATATATATATATGCGAATGCCATTATCCATAGTACATGCAAGAAACCTTAGTACCCGTTTTACTGTATCCTAATGAGACATTGAGACGTCGTCGGACAGTGCATATACTGAGATAAACGATTAATAGCAAATACAATGTCGAGCCGTGTGAAACCCAAATATTTTACACTTCTCATGAGGACTCTGATACCATATAGGTCAAAATGTTTCTTATATATAACCAAATATTATACAAGTATATATATATATGCGATACAAGATATGAATCTTGAGACATTGGGATTATATACTTTCTTATATGTCCAACTTCTTCAATACGGCATGTTTTAAAAGAAAAAAAAAAACAATACCAATAATCAGAATGCGGTGTATCAAACCTAATCCACATGTTTTTTTAGAATTGTGACGGCAACTAAACGTATTTTTTTAGTAATTGAGTTTCTAACTGTTTTTTATTATCTTAGAATGATTTTTGTAAAAAACCCTTAACTTGTAGAGCTTTTAAAATTTGTACGCTTTTGATTTATACTTTTTCGTGGATTTTTAGTTTGATTAATAAAGTTGACGACCAAAAATATATAAATATATAAATCTATATATATATATATATATACATAAGCCAATATTGCAAATACTCAAACTGGTCTCATCACATGCGGTTGTAGGATGGCTTGACGAAGTACACAGCCTTGACGCCTAATAATTGGTAGAAGAATTAAACCATATCTTAAATTCAAACCTATCTATTTTAAATGATTACTTATTTATGTGCTGCCTAAAACCCGGACATATTTTGACAATAAATGGTGAACACTGGACACATTGTATAGACCAGAGAACAGAAAGATCGGGTTGAAATCAATGACACAGGGCTGCAAAACTTTCTTAGTATATAATTATACTAATATTAAAATATAAAAATACATTGGGATTATATTACCGGTTTCCAGGATTGCCCACAATTCAGATGCAATGCATTTACCCCCACCTTGATTTCGAAGTTTGATCGATTCTTCTCCTCACAGTTTCACATTATATAATTGCATTTGGACTTTGAGGCGAATGGACCTTAACTACTTGGTCTTCATTGAAATGTATTCACTCTTTTAGGAGAATAAAAGCGTATTAAAAATTCAAATCGAAATCGGTCGGACTACCGGCAACAAATTCAAGTTTTCCGAGGATTTACGTTGTAATTAACCATAAGTATTTAGTTATATAGAGTTAGCAAAATTGATATCCACTAGGATCAATACAGTCAAAGTTATAAAATTACGAAAGATATATATATATATATATATATATATATAATATATTTGTTTTGATAAAAAAAAGATCATGTTGAGGATAAAAATAACCTAAATAAATTAAAGTGGTTTTTTGGCCCAATTTTAGAAGATTTAGTTTGTATACGAATCACTATTCGTTTAATATCACTAATAAAAATCTTTTTACACATCCATACGCGATTTCAAATTCATTAGTGAAGTAAGTGTTTACTATATATAATATATTAAATTACGGTATATAAAAATAACTATATAAAATAAAATAGGAGAGAATAAACATTTATATTTAGTTTCACTATATCGCGAAATGTCGGATTTTGTCAATCTGAATGATATATATAATTATCGATAAATAAATTGAATTCACATTTCTTTTTTGATAACTGAGACACTTGCATATTATTACTTAACTTTTTTTTTTTTGTTAAAAAACATATTATTACTTAACTTATCCAGTAACCGAAAGTAACTATTATGCTTTCTATCCAAAAACTGGAAATATTTTATTTTTTATAAGATATTTCGAAAACATCACGAAATTATTTTTAAGTATTGATTTATGGAAATATGTTACGCAAAGTTTTCAAGTAGCACTAATCTTTTAAATATTTTTAATAAATATTACTACGTAAATTCTGCAACATAACAGTTATAGCAAAAAAAAAAATGTGAATTTTATATATGTCATAAAATCTATGATAGATTTTCATAGACATTTTCTCAAATTTACTTCATATAAACTATAAGCAAGAAACCACCATGTTAATTATACTTCTCCATAATTACTATTAACTATTAACTATTAACCAATAGTGGGGTATTACAACGTAAAATTTAGTCTACAAAGAAGTTTGCCTTCTTGACTTTTTTTTTTTTTTTTCTGTAAGTACCATTTTATTTCTCTTTTCCCCAAATACGTTCGACCAACACAATGGTTTGCTTCTCTTCCAATAAAATTAAACGTAAGCCGAAAATATCTTTTAGGGATTCTGTTAATTTTATTTCACTTATATATCTATGTAGTCTTGGTCATCCTCGAAAAACGCCAACTGCTTGCATTAGGACTTTTGAATCACTCTGAAATACCACTTCCTCGATCAATGCCAAGGTTATGACATTGCCCGTGTACGAACTAGACTACAATCTCGGATATGTTTTAAAGGCATAATATTATTTCAGATTTTCTTTATCATCTCGGAGATTCAATCCTATCCCACAATTTTCAGTTTTGTCATTGTAAGATGCATCAATATTGCTGAGAGGCTTGTCGTCTAGTCATATCCTTTTGCAATATTATGGGAAGTCCTAGGGTCGAATTTCTTGGAAAAAAATAGATTAAAAAATATACTTTCCTAGTCTAGAGGCTCTGGTCGGATAGAAGGATGACAAGTTGACAATCTAGGTTTTAGAGCATAAACTTGTAAAGGCTCGGATTTGGATTTTGTTTAAAACTTGGAATATTGCTTTTAGAATTAGTCGGTTCTAGATTTGTTTGGATGATGTGGATTCTCAATAATATGGTACGGAGATCCCGATCCTTGGAATCTAAAATTTTTAACATTGATTTGTAAGTATCCGATGAGTTTCATATCTGTGGGATTAGACGGGTTCACCCGGATCACTCCAAAAAAATGCAACAATATTACATTTTGTTGTGTATATTGCATAGATTTGGTATGATATTTCAAAGTTAAAAGTTATTGAAAATTCCTCATAAAACTGTCGTAATTTGTGCAATAGTTTTTACCCAAAAAATCATCACTAGTTTGCGAGTGAATAGCAAACTACTTGTTTACTCTATAGTAAATACTTGAAACGCTCTATTTAGAACTTCTCCCTTGAATCAAGTCACTTCGAACATTTTATTCAGATCACAACTATTAATAACACACCCATTATATATATATATATAAATAATAATAATAATAATTCATTTGGGAGTAAGATTTAATTATCGAAAACATTATCATATTAACTTATTTTGATGTATTTTTCTTACTATATATTAAGCGAGATATATATATATATATATATTTGTGTATATAATAATTTGTTTTCTTAAAGATATGTATACTAACTTTATAATCACGGTTTGATGTATATATATATATATATGAAATTGTTTGATATATATATATAGTATGAATTAATATATATATATATATATATATATTGATTTCCTGTTATTTGTTTAGGAAACTTTGTAGCAATAAAAATTTCATTCTTCATCTCACAAGTTTTGTAGACTTTTAAAACCTAGATATATCATAACTAAAAAATTCAATTAATTAATTCATCCATAGACCCATCCTCCACACGCTAATCGTATCACTGATTCGGATTATTTTTCTGTTGGACAACATATATATATACATATATATATATGTAAGTATGTCTAATTACGGCGATGAATGTTTTTTAAATCAGAACTTCTACGGACATTTTGTAGAATGCGAACTGTGAAATAGAATACGAATATATGAATGTAAGGCTAACTATTCAGATTGGACAAAAAACAGTGGTTTGATGCATGAATGAAACTCACATGTGTCATAAAGTATCTTTACAAACTAAAATTATAAGGTCAATTAATTATTGAACGTGCCGGGAAAATAACGAAGGAGGAGACTTTGGATTTTTTGGTGTGGTCAAGATGGGGACATTGGAGACATTTGGATCAAAGCGTGTTCCTCGTTGACATTTTTCATAGCTGGAATTGTTATGAAATGATAATAATACTTTTAATATTTGGAAAAATAAAATAGTTGATGACCCCTTTTAATTTCTGAAAATCAGAATGATGACATCATTGTTAACTATAGTATTATTGTTAATCCTTTTCAATTATTATTGCTATGAGATAATGATGAATTTTTAAAATAGATGATTATTACAAAAAAAAAAAAAGAATTCGTCTAGTAAAAATGCAGCACTATTAGTCATCATCATTACATAAATTTTTTTTTTTTTACATAAATATTAATAAGTGCGTCCTTTTGTGTTTATTATTTCTATTAAAAACACACACACAATATATTAGTTTCTTTAGCACAAGAAAGTTATATAAACGAAATAAAAATCGTTTCTTTAAGTTTGCTGAATTTACAATTTTAAATAATTTTGATTTTCCAAAAGATTTTGGTTTTCTTAAATAAAATAATTAAACAAAAACCTGAAAACAAATCAACCCCTAAGTCAGTATAAAACGCGGGCCTTACCATACTAATGGGCCTTAATCTATTTTTGAGCATATAACCAACTGATTTCGTTTCCAAGTGTATAAAAACACAAAGTACATGCAAACCTCATGACCTTTTTCATTCATATGACGTGATAAACAAAAAATAACCATTGAATCCTCAAATACCCTCTCTTAACTACATTACACATTTGATATAAAACAAGCTATTTTCATAATATTAAATAAATAAATAAATTTACTCAACAAAACATGAGCTGTAATCCTTTATCTAATATGTTTTTAAATAGATCAAACTAGGTAGGAACATCATGCAGCTCATAAGAGTTTTGATGATAATGCTTCTTCATGTTTCTAACATGTCTATGTTTCTCATAACTACCCTCGCCATTGTCATCATCTCGACCGTAATGGCAAAACCCACTATCTCTACCAACAAATCTCCATCTCAAGATTTAGATTCTTCTTTTACGGTGAAATCCAAGAGTCTTTTACCAAAGTTGTATGGCGATTACGGGTTTTGGAACCCGAGCCCGGTTTACGGAGGAGGTTTTCCTTATCCTGTGCCGGTTCCTCATGGCAATCTAGGTCTGAAACAAAGACATAAGAAGCCAAACTGAAACCAGAATTTATGTTCTTCGACTTTGCTACTTACGGGTAAAGCTTTTGATGTGTTATTAAAAAGGTAGGGCTAATTATGACTTGTGTACTTAGTGCTTACGAATAATGTCTTCGTTTGTGTTTTGTAGTAGATACAAATAGTATATACAAAATCTTGTTCCACTCTCTAGGTAAACCTTGTATGTGTAATATAATCTTAAGAATTTCATCATTACTCAAAATTATAAGCAAGGATTGTGTTCAAGAAGTACACTGCCTATCAAAGAAACCATGGAGCATAAAGAGGCTATGACTAAAACTAACATCTTCCTTAGCATTTGTCCTTGTACCAAAAATTTATACACGAGACGAAAGGAAACCTTTTATAACCAAAAGGTCTAGAAATGTAATCCAATGAATACGAATAAATGGATGGAAGAGGGACACACAAACCTCAACAAATTATCATAATTAGTCTTACTAACCTATTGTTCTAATAATCTTATAAGTAGGAAATTCAAAATCACTTGGACTGTGACTTTTTCCAAGTCTTGACACTTAAGCATGTCGGATTCATCAATCTTTTTTATTTTTCGTTCACAGACGTAAGCTATGTTATTGAAAATAATTGAGGTATTGTTTTTAAATGATTTTTTCATTGTGTTATAGAGTGATTTTCTTGTTAAAATTATATATAAACATTCAAATTTCATGATTTAGACTTCAGATTATATTTCTAGAGGTTTCAATAAAATCATAATAATTTTGCTAAATTCACCCAAAAATTATGAACATTTATAAAACTTTTCAAAACTCAGATAACTTTTAACAAATACGTCTCCTAAGTCCTAACTATAAGTCTTTGTATAATGATATACATAAACCCTTGAGTTGTGGAGCCAAATCTCTTGAACCCACTCATTCTTTAAGTATTTTTATTTATTCCGCGTCTACGTTTTTAAGTGTTGTACAACAAAAAAAAAGAGAGGAAAAAGCTTTCTGAGAGCTATGAACTCTGAATTCAGTTGTAAGAACTCCGGAATCCACAGCAACAAATGGACGCTACTCTCACAATAAATAAAGATACAATAAATTTCGTGTTCTCTTTTTTTTTTCTTCTTTTTAATCATTTTCGGAAATTCAAATTTGGAGTCCAAATCATAATAAAACTTTATAGAAATATGTAAATACTTATATGCGACTGTTTCCATCACACAGTAACATGTGACGAATATCACGTGAAAAATCTAATCACTACCTATACCAAATATAGTGTTGACACCCAACTATACAACAAAATTAATGACAAAATCTTGCACAGAAAAAGATATATTAAATCGATGATGTAACGCCAACTCTCTCTCACAGCCTTGCAGAAAGAGAAAAGTCTTCCAAAGAAAGTCTCATGTTACTGCCTTACAGGTTTGGTATCAAGTCGTCTACATGACATCCGTCAGAACTTTGATCTATATTTTCTATGCGTAATGTGTAAGTGCACATCTATTCGTTGTGAAAATTATATTGGCGGCTAGTTTTAATTAATAGCATTTTGATGGTAGGCACATCTAGATATCTTAGGAAAGTAGGTTAAATCCAAGTTGAAGAGAGACAACTAGCGGTCCAAAAATTTATAAGACTTATACTTCACTTTTGTCAGTATTATATATGTTAATTATGATTACCATTACGATGACTACTGCAAATGAATTAATACAAATATATATGTTTTCTCGCAAATTGATCTAGATTTAGTCCCGAAATCTCTCAATTATCCTATATATATATATATATATTCAAGTTAGAGTATCATAATGATCTGAATCATCAATGAAATAGTATTCTTCCGTCATTTACTAATATCAACTTATGAAATTGTCATTTATACTTAATTATTTTCACACATATTAAGAAAAAAAATTGTTTTACCCCTAATTAGTATACTCTATAATTTTTTTATTTGTCAATATATTAAAACAATATAGATAAAAATGGAAAGTTTATCAAACATTTGCATTGAAATTTTAAAACGACACTTAAAAGGGTGTATTGAATGAATAATTTAGAGGGATTTAAGTTTTAATAAGTTTTGAGACAATTTTGATGAATTTTGGTGAGTTAAAAAAACTGTTATTAAAATTCTATGAAACCCCACTTTAAACCATATTGATATTTGTATTTTTAACTAAAAAACTCAGAAATCCAAGCTAAAACTTTTAAATCTAATTCTTAGACTGTTTTCAATAATAGTGGATTTTATCGTACATTTTAAAATCACTAATCCAATAACAATAATTTTTTAAAAAATATTTTAAAATTTATGTTTTAATAACATATAATTTATCATTTTAATTCAAAATTTTCTAATAATTAGTTCAGAGCACCATTTTAATATAAAACAATAAATCAGGTTTAAAAAGATACTTATTTATAAAATGATAAAGCATCAAATTTGAATTTTTTTTTACTAATTACACAGCTGAAATAGAAGAGAGGATTGTGGAATATTAGAAAAGAAATCATATTTCGTTGGGTTAGAAATTGAATAAAGCTACTACAAAACATATCTGTTAACTAATATAAGTCCTAGTCAAAAATCATGTGCCTTAAGTAGCCTCAAACAAAGACAAAAAAACAATAACCGTGTATAGTTCATCAACATTTAAAAAATTAGGTACACATTATAACTAAACTACGTTTTCACACTTGATTTTTCAAATCTATTAGTAGTTGTAAAGTCAAAGTATTGGCGTGTTGACTAAATGTTTTAATATTTGTTTCCAAAAATATTCAAAACAAATCAGAGCCTTACTCCGTTGACCACTTCAATGGCTTCTCTCTTCTTCTTCTTCCTCTTTTACCACTTGCAACATTCCATTTTGAAATTTTCTCTTCCCTTGTCTCGTCGCCTCTCTTCAACTAACGATGTCCTACAATTTCTCCCGCCTCGATGCTCAATCCGCCGCCGAAAAAGCCGTATCAGTGATCGGATTAGGTTACGATCTCTGCTCCGATGTTCGTCTCTCCTCTTGTAAAGCTACATCAGAAGGTTCAAGATTGCTCGAAATTGACCAAAACAGGAACCGTGACTTGGTTTTTCCCGGTGGCATCGTCGTTAATAACGTCTCGAGCTCGATTAAGTGTGATAAAGGCGAGCGTACTCGATTTCGCTCCGATATACTCTCTTTTAATCAGGTTTTGTATCTATAACTTGATCTCACACTGATTCGTATTTGGGGAAGAAGAAGAAGAAAAAAAACCCTAATTTGATTTACCTTAAATTGTGTAGATGTCGGAGAAGTTTAATCAAGATATGTCACTTCCAGGGAAGATTCCATCAGGGATGTTTAATGCTATGTTTGATTTAAGTAAATGTTGGCAGAAAGATGCAAGCTCTGTGAAGAGTTTAGCTTATGATGGTTGGTTCATTAGCTTGTATAGTGTAGAGCTTGTTAGGTCACAGTTAACTCTACGTGACGAAGTGAAGCGTGAGGTTCCTTCTTCTTGGGACTCTGTTGCACTTGCTGGGTATGTATGTATGATGATTCGTGATGAAATTTTGGGTTTTTGATCTGTAAAGTTGGATTTGTTAATGGGTAAAGATTGAGTTTTGGTGTTCTGTGTGTGTTTGTGTGTTTTTATTAGGTTTATTGAGAAATATGGTACTCATATAGTTGCTGGAGTGACTATGGGAGGTAAAGATGTTATTCACATGAAGCAGTTGCGTAAGTCGAATCAAGAGCCTGATGAAGTTCAGAAAATGTTGAAGCACTTGGGTGATAGAAGGTTTTGTGTTGATACAGTGGAAAATGTATGTTCAAATCCTGGAAAGCCAAAGGTACAGAGTCTAGTTGTTGGTCTAGCTATCGCTCTTGTTGCATTTGAATTGTAATGGAATCTGAAATATTTTAATGGTTCTGTAGGAGGAGAATCCACTCCAATGGGGATTTCAGCCGTTTGGTACCTCGGTTAGCGCTCCTGTTATCATGCGCTCCAAGAACGAGGTCCGTTCTTTCTCGCCATTGTTGCAGTGAGTCACATGGGTTTCTTTTTAAGCTTAAACTCATAAATTTTAATTGTGTACTTTGCTTCTCCAGGATATAGTGAGCATTTGTATTAGAAGAGGAGGTGTTGATATGGGGCAAAGTCATGATCGATGGCTCTCAACAGTATCACATTCACCCAACGCCATATCCATGTGCTTTGTTCCTATAACTACACTCTTGAGTGGTCTTCCAGGAACAGGATTTCTTAGTCATGCAGTGAACTTATACCTCCGATGTGAGCATTTCGTTATTTATTTGGCTTTTGTATCTTAGTTACTCAATGGTTCATTAAGGTAACAAGGTTGTATAAAATGTTGTAGATAAGCCACCAATAGAGGAGTTGCATCAATTTCTTGAGTTTCAACTTCCACGCCAATGGGCTCCAGTGTATGGAGATCTCCCGCTTGGGCTACGCCGCTCGAAACAAAGTTCTCCGTCCCTTCAGTTCTCTTTGATGGGTCCAAAACTATACGTCAACACATCAAAGGTACGTGTGTTCTTCACATTGCTGTACATAATAAACCTTTGCTCAATGTAAAGCTTTAATTCTCAGAAACTGTTCTATAGGTTGAATCAGGTGAGCGACCAGTAACTGGAATACGTTTATTTCTGGAGGGGAAGAAAGGAGATCATTTAGCAATCCATTTGCAGCACCTCTCTTCATGTCCTCCAAGTCTTCATCTCTCACACGATGACACCTATGAACCCATCGATGAACCATCCGAAAAAGGGTATTATGAAGCTGTGAAATGGGGAATATTCTCACACGTCTGTACCTTCCCAGTTCAGTACAACGGAGCTCGGGCTGATGACACCGCCTCTATTGTAACCAAAGCCTGGTTAGAAGTCAAAGGAATAGGGATGAGGAAAGTTCTCTTCTT
This sequence comes from Cardamine chenopodiifolia, assembly GCA_963922655.1. Classification (NCBI taxonomy): domain Eukaryota; kingdom Viridiplantae; phylum Streptophyta; class Magnoliopsida; order Brassicales; family Brassicaceae; genus Cardamine; species Cardamine chenopodiifolia. The sequence continues at coordinate 6,503,193 of OZ000467.1, forward strand.
GAGGCTCGGTTTCTCACGTGTTGCTTCAGCTGTTACACGAAGATCAGGCTGGGATAATCTCTCATCAAACTCGCGCAAATCGGGTGTTTTCTCGATGATTAGTACAAGACTAAGCACAGGCTTAAGTCCAAACCCGGCAACACCAAAGTCACAGTCTAAGATTGATATAAACTCTGCAGTGTATCCTAGAGGGCCATCGCCGCCTGTGAAACCGAAGCTGCTGAGTCTTGTGGACATGAAGGAGGTGATGAGAGGTCCAGAGGAACCACCTGGATATTGGGTTGTGACTGGGGCTAAGCTTTGTGTTGAGGCAGGCAAGATCTCAGTCAAAGCTAAATACTCTCTGCTTACTGTTGTGTCGGAAGATTCTCTGGTCTGAGAGATTCATTCAGTTCCAAGAACAGGGAGGGGTGTCTTAAGTGGGAACACAATTAGTGTGTCTGTTGAATTATTGCAGGTTTCAGTTTGTGATTAGCTTTGAAGTAATCTCATCAGATGTTTTTTGGGTTGTGAAAATTTATTCATCTTAAATGTTTCGTTGTATATTTGATATTGTTGAATTTACTATTTACAGAATAGTATATTTGTTGGCGTAATTGAATACGATTCATAGTCCAAAGGTCTCGATTGTTTGTTTAGGTTTACTCTACAAGTTATACAATTTTTCCCCCTCAAATAAAACCACAATGTAAACACATTCAAACGATCATACACGCTTATCGATGCAATTTATATTTTTTTAATTTTAAAATTTTCATTTTAAAAGTTTGAAGGTACTCTTAGATTACTGTTGAACAGCTTTGATCCAAGAAAGTAAGAGAAAGATAATGTGAAAACAATCATAAGATAATTTGTTTTTTACTACTTTTTTCTTTCTTTTTCTTGTCTTTAATTCAAAGTTGCTCAATTATTTAAATTTGCATTTAACGTATGTGTATCTGTGCATGTGTGTGTGTAATCATTAATTTCCTTTTGAAGTTTATGATTTCGAAAGTAAATATATTGTTGATTCGTTATAATGATACACTTTTAGAAGTAAAGATTTTGCATGCATCTTTATGATACGATGAACATAAGCCGGATGTATTGGTGGCTAATTGAAAGCAAATTACGTAACAAATTCGATTTTATTTTTTCTTTTCTTCTTCAGTTTTCTCCGGAGCGCAGCAAAATACTTAAACTATGCAAAATGTGTAACTAGACAAAACTTACTAACCAAAAGCTTTTACATATTAACAGTTAAGACCCACATATAAGATCTATGTATTTAAAATGTTGAACGTAACACAATCATTTGGTGGGCATACTGATAGTATACAAATCGGAATTTTGTCTCATACGAAAATGTCTTTGGTCTACACCGTAGAATCTATAGCCCTTTTGGGCATGAGACAGCCACACAAAAGGATGAGAATGAGAATTCAAAGATTTTTATTCGTGAGATTTTTTTTTTAATTCAAAGATTTTTGAGCACACATTTATTTCATTTTGTAACATCATCTCTCTTCAATTTTGAGAGAAATAATTTAAGATGCATACAAACTATAAGCGCTGCTACAATAGAAGGAGATACGATGTAAGAACCCAGGTACACTGATTCAACAAATTCACTTGAATATTTATAGCATAAAATAGTAAAAACATTTGCAGAAACACCTCTTAGGGTTTAAGAATTAACAGAAATGGTCTTTTAACTCTTAAACAAATCTTCTTGGTTACTGCAATGGTGAGGAGACGAGTCATCCATCTACAACACCAGAAACAAACGATACTTGCACTTATCAGAAACTTTCGACAGAATTTATCAAGGTAAAACAAGAAAGGGTAAACATTATGACCTAAAGGACGCGACTCGGTTATCATCACTTCTAATGGTTTCTTTCTATAAAATCTCCTAAGATCAAATTTCAAGTAACAAAAAAGCTTCATTTCACCACCACCTTGTCTTAGACTGCATGCATCGCTGACCTCTCCCCAGTAATTCATCATACATCATCATTGCAATCTGAGTGAATACAATTTTGTATCAGTATGATTTTTATGCTGATGCCAAGTGTTCTAGTTCGAGAGGTTCAGAGATAATATAACAGCATGTCAATCTTTCTAGCATATTCAATTACATTAACAACGGGGACTATCACGCAAAATCAACCACAAATGACCCATTTTTAAAGTGAAAGTTGCGCCTAACGATCTGTCTAGAAAAAAAACTATAACTATGATTGCAAATCAAGTAAAAGACCTAACTACAAGACCAGAGGATAATTTGACTCACATCACTTTTGTTGATTGATCTTCATCTAGTCTCGTCTAGCCCTACAAAGGAAAAAAAAATTGATTTTGAACTCAATGTATTCAAAACATCCGATAATTGGGTAAAGATATGTAAAAAAAGAAGCCAGAGGACACACTCTGCTAAAGGATCTTTATATTTGATCAGTAAGTTATCCTAGACTATCCAACTGAGTATTTTAATGATCAGTAAGCTCTGTAAGACTTCTGATCATAATAACACCAACATCTTAAGGGAATAGACCTAAGGATTTTAGCACTGGGACAAATCTAGAAAAAAACAAAAGTTAAAATCACATACTCGCACCACAAAATTTTTTGTTAAAGAAAGAAAAAATCCTAATAAAGCTAGCTATGAACAATGCACACACAAAGAAACTCAGAGGTGCCAGGGAAGTTTAGAATTAACGGAATCAAAGCCACATTCATTACACTACATAAAGTTATGAATTTACTCTCCAATGGAATAATTTTGAAAATTTGCTTCGGCTTTGGATTCAGGTCGGGTTCGGTTTTTTTGCCCAGACCTAGTTATGATCAATAACCTTCTATGTAAAACATAGCAACTCTAAACCTAGCCCACAACAACAAGTTTCTTCTCACCAATGTCTACACTAAAACATTCACGCGACAGACTAGACTTAACGATCATCAAATCAAACTAGACATTGACAATAGAGAATCGGGATAAGAACAGAGTCGTGATTACCTTCAACGATCCAACCACGGCGTGAAGCGGAGAGCATTGAATTGAGCAAAGCTGAAGCAGTGGCCGTGTGGTAAGGGAGCATCGTCTCCACGCAACAGCTCAGTTCTACCGGAGATCTTTCAATCCAAAGAAATTAGAAAAGGATCATTCAGAACAGTACGAATTAAGAGACAAAATCAGTGTTCTCTGGGTTGAGCAAAATTTACCTGAAAATGCGGTTTGAAAGAGGGCTCTGTTTAGGCATCCGAAACGCAGTCCGCGGCGATGCTGGCATTGGCTTGGGTCCGGTGGAGAATCTGGTTGCGGCGGCGGATGATCGGCTTGCGGCTGAGCGGAAGACTGACCTGGCGGCGGACATTGAACGTTTAGGATCTTACGATTAGGCTTCTTTTTTTTTTTACTTGAGATTGTTTGAGAGGAAAGAAAGAAAGTTTAGGGCTTTTGCGTATGGGAAGGATCTAATGCAGCTGCGCTTACAGTAAGCTTGATGGAAGTTTTGCTTGCGGTTAAGTGACACGCGTCAAACCTGTAAATTGACTCATTTCTACATTTGTTTCATGGGAAAAATTGAAAAAAATAAATAATCGGCTAATGGATCATAGAAGGCTCAAATCGTTTTTTTCTTCTTTGGGCCTTTTGGGTATGAGACGGATTTGCGTGCTGGAAAATAATTGGATTGTTGGGTGTAAAATGTCAAGGGAGAAGTTTACCTCCTCTCATGTGGTTTAAAATTTGGAACATGTCAACATTGTCAAGCATGCTAAAATTTAAAATCCATGATCAAAACTTTTCTGAAACGGATTGGTCGGAGCTGATTAAGATGATGTATGTATACGTAGAATGATAAGCATTCTATAATCTTTTTAACTAGTTTAGTCTTCTATAAAAATTAAGAAAGGTTTAACGTTCTTTTCTATTTTGTTTGTTCATATCGTTTTAATTCATGAATTAATTGTTAAGAATGATGAACGGAGAAACATATTATATCAACAAAATACGATACTAAAGTGGATGTCTAATATTTTTTTTCCACTCCTATTTTATCTTACAAAACCTGGAAAAAAAATTGAAGTGTCGTTTAAAACCCAATCTATATTAATGAGGCAAATAAAGATGCTAAAACTAACAATGTTAAATTAAAACCGAAAAATATATACTGTTTTTAACATTTGATTGAATGAATAAAAAACAAGTAGAAATATATATATATATATATATACTTTTATAAACAAATGAATAATTTTCTCAATATGGTGGAAATACTCATTTAATCATTTTAAAAAGTTTAGAAAAAGTAAATAAATCCAGAAAAAAGGGTTCAAATTGTCCTTTATATTTGGCCGTGATTAACGGAATTGGGAGTCTTCTTTTCCTCGTAAAGACTCGAGAGTGGATTCTTATTGCTAAGCGTCTTAGAAGTGTCCTTGTCTTTTAGTTGTCCCGGCGTTTCTGTTGGTCTTTTCCAGCCATATTACCATTACACTAAATTCTTATTGTTTATTTAAGGATTATAACTTTTTAATCAACTAAAATATAGAAAATAAACTTTTCGCTCCTATATTTTATATTATATAAACTTTATTTACTCTCACGAAAACTATACATATGTTAAATTATCATGATCATGACACATGTCGATCGATCGTTTAGATTTTCTAACAGATGTAAAAAATTTATGTTATTCTTTTTTTAATCGAAAATGAAAACCAACAAAATAAATAAACAATAAATATATACTTTTTACTTTCTATTTTTTTCCCTCCTAAAAAAAATCAATACCTCTCACGATAACTCAACACATGAAAAAATTATAATTAACACAATCACAACACGTGACGGATGATCGTTAGATTTTGACATGACTAAAAAAATTTATGTTATAATTTTCCTTGACAAAAAGGAAAACTAACAAAATAAAGAGAAATAATAAAATATATACTTTACTTTCTATTTATTTATGATATATGTTAAGTCTTATTATTTATTTTTCAATAAATTTCAAATTTTCTTTTCAAATTATATTTTTATATTTATTTTACGAGAGTTCGACACATGTCAAAATTATAATTAATAAGATCACGATAAGTGTCGGTTGATCGATTAGATTCTGACAAGTGTAGAAAAAATTATGTTATTATTTTTTCTTAATCAAAAAAACAAACCAACAAATATATATATATATATATATATATTATTTTCTATTTGTTCTAATATATGTTAAGTTTGGTTATTTAGATTTCAATTAAATTTGAACTTTCTTTTCAAATTTATACTTTTATATTATTTTAATTTATATTTTTCATATTATTTAGGCTTCAATAATCTTGGAGTAACTTTTGGTTTAATCTTATCATTTGTTTTTTCGACAACCGCGTGAGATTTGAAAAAATAGATATGGTGACTAGCGGTTATACTCTCGCTCAGATCTGGACGAGACTTTCTTCCTGCACGATTTCTTCCTAAACTTATCTCGGTTTCCAATCGAATATATTTTCATTCTCGCATCTCTACTCGTTGAAATCTTTTGCCATTCTTTGTCTCCTAGCGTTGAAATCCTTTGTCATTTGTTGCCTAACCTAGTCACTATAAAAAATCTTAACTAAATCTAAAAATATAGAATTTTTTATTATATATGATGTTTGGATTAATAATTATCTAATTTTTTTAAAAAGTTATCAAAATCTAATTAAATATATATATATATATATCATCTAATATCTTAACTAAATCCAACAAATCTAAAAACAATATATTATATTTTGAAATTGAATTTTCAAATTAAGTTTAATTTTATTTATTGTATTTAAATGATTTATTGTCTTTAAATGATTTATTTTTCTAACTATTTATAAAAATTAAATTTTTTTTAATTTAAATTATTAACTAAGAATTTTTTTTATTTTATTCGAACATAAAAAGTATATTTCAAATCTTTTAAATATAGTGTAGTTTTCAAAAGTTTAATAAAATTTAAGGTATCCGAGCAAATTATCTTATTTTTTAAATACCCAAACATAGCATTTATCGTTGTAATAATTAATGTATATGTATATGCTATTATATATGCATAACATTTATTGTTGCTTTTGTAAATAGGTAAACCAGTGGCAACAAGAGTGTTAAGAGTTGATCTCATGTATGATATGTTAGGAATAATGAAATAAGATTCAAGAGGATCACTAAACATTTTATCATCTTCCTCGTGATAATTTTACATATAATTGACCCAAGATAACAAATGTGTTAGAAAATTATGTAGTATTCTCTGTCTAGGAATCAGAAAAACAACACTTCTCTTAGAGAGGAAAATTAAAGGAGATATTTTCTTCATAGAGGAGAAAGAGTATGGAAATGATCTTTTCCAAAAGAAGAAAGTCAAAACAAGAGGCAGAGATCCATTCGAGCGAGAGAGTTGTTTCCGTCGTAACCAATCCTCGTGCACATATATGGATCTGAAATAGTGAGGAAGACGGTGGGGATTCTGGTGAAGATTGAAAATGGTGGTGGATAGGAATTTAACGACAGAGAAGAAATAAAGTCGTGTAAACCAAACATGAATTAAAAGAAAGCTGGTGACAGAATGGCGGAGGTAAAGGGGGTTGTTGGAAAAACTTAATGAGAGAAAGAATGCAAAAGATTTTGCCGAGTGGAGGTGCAAGAGATATGCCTGAGATTATTAACCGAACTGAACTGAGATTTGGGAGTTTGGTTAACCGGTCAGTTAAGAGGAGTTAACGGATCAACAACTTTTTAAAATGGATTCAGTTATCCATTCGATTAACCGGACGATTAACCATTTGTTAAAAAAAATAAGTTTTCTAATGGAAATAGTTTTATCGTCGTATTTAGTATTAATTAATTTTTAAAATTTTCAAGAAATTACAAAATTATATTTATATATAAAAAATTAAAAGTTGATTTTTAGTAAGAAATTGCAGGGTAAATGTTTTTTAAGCAAAATTGTGAAATTATTTTTTAGACAAGATTTATGAAATCATGGTTTATTGAGTTTTAGAAATAATATTGATAAGATTGTAACTCACGTTGTGCAACATGAGAAAATATATACTTCATATTTTGTTAGTTTATATAACTATAAATTTTTATAAGTGTTTTAGATTCTATTTATTTCATGTATTAACATCTTATTTATTATTATATATGTTTTATGTTGTGTTAATTAAAATTCTTTTTTATAGTTATGTACGTCCTGATCTACTGTAAAATTAGAACACTTGAAGTTCTGAATCCTGATTTAAATCTGGATAATACAATATTGTATCTGTTGAAAGTAAATCCATATAATCTTTGATCAATTGTTAAAAATATATAAATATTTTTGACACTAAAACTGATAACATCTTAACTTTTTATAAGTTAAAAAACTATATAATTCTTGATAAAAAATTATTGGTTTAACTAAAGAACGAGACTAAACGAATAATTTTTAAAAATTTATATACCTGATTAGTCAGTTTTCTTTCTCATTCGGATTTAAAATTATTTAGGTAATTTTATAATATGACTCATGATCGTTGCTCAAATTTTTTAAACGATGTGGACTAAACACATATTTTTTCTATATCGATTGAGTTATATATCTTTGTTTTTAAAAATTCGATTCAGAATATGTGCAAAAAATCTACATTTTTGTTAACTATATATACTATATGATATTTCAAAATAATTTTGAAAATAAAATCAAACAAAGATGATAGATGAATCATAATTTTACACCTCAACAAAATCTTTCAAATATAATACTTAAATAAATAATATGGTATAATTATATATCAAATCTTAGTTTTTCAATTTTGATTGATTAACAATTAAATTATTTTTTTAATTTTTGTCCATATTTATTAAGAGAGAGAAAGTAAGTTTAATGTTTTGGAAACTAATACTTATTTAAAATATAATTTTTGATTTTAAATTTAATTATATTAGTTTTATGATTATTATTGTACATTTAATAACTTTATTTAAAAACTATTGTTTAATTTTATTAACCGATGTGGGATGTTGAATATATTTTTTCTTTATCGATTAAGTAATATATCTCTGTTTTCTAAAAATCGATTCACGACATATGAAAAAAAAAATCTATATTTTTATTAAGTATATGTATTATATTATAATTCAAAATAATTTGAAAATAAGATCAAACAAGATGATAGAAGAAGTATAATTTTAAATCTTAGATTAAATTAAATTTATTTAGAAACTAATAATTAAATTTATTTTTTTGGAAACTAATAATTAAATTTATTTTTTTGAAAACTAATAATTATTTAAAGTATTATTAAAATTTTTAATTTAATTTTATTATTTGTGATTACTATTGTATCCTTAATAACTTTATTTAAAAAATTTAAAAATTAATGACATTTTATGTAATATAACACATGAAAATTGATTATTATTTTTTAACATTGTTCAGATAATAGTTTAGAGATGATAACTCCTTGTTTCTTACAACAAATTTCTCATTCAAAATTTTGTTAAGTTAACTCTATTTTTTTAATTATTTAAAAACAAAACCCGCTCAATGGACGGGTTCTAGTCTAATTTTTTTCTAAGAAAGCAAGAATAATTGAACTACAAGGGCTTATTGGGTTGACAAGTAAAACAGTCTGCAATAATCTTAGGGAAAAAATAAAACTTATTTTGTTTATATATATTTTAAAATACATCCATCGTGTTCAGAAATATTTTTCTCAACAAAAAAAATGCCAAGTTTATCAAAAAAATATGAAAATGCCACGTTTATGAGCTTCTAACTTAATTATTTAGTAACAAGTGGATTGATCATATAATAATATATATTATGTCCTAATTCACAGAGCCAATCCTCAATTTGGAGGCATGATGACAATCGTTAGTTTATAACAAACAAATAAAGATGAGAATTTATGAGGCACATTTACAAAATCTCAATTTGGCCCTAAACTCAATCCACTGAAATAGCAATTAGTTCCTTAATTTCTTTTCAACAAATAAAAAAATTATAAATATATAAATATATAGAAACGATGGTTATTAAATAAATGGGTGATGGTTGTGATTAAAACCGGCAAAATACAAGTGTGGCAACTGTTGATGTACTCATCTCAGGCTGAGATTCTCAGCAATAACATTAAGGCATACCTTTGAGAAGATTTTTGTGGCATCGACAATATTTCGATTTAATCCAATATATGTTTCCTAGATCCATAAATTTAAATATTTGGTGCGCAAGTAATTATTATTAGTTTCTCTTTTCCACTTACGCAAGGGGGAAGAGGCATCTTCATGTACCCCATTATAAATCATTGAAAGCAGTCACGTTTGGTCCCATTTTAAAATGAATCCATACAGTCCTTAACTAAATTATTTTTGACAAAATAACTAAAAAGTGATTAAATTAACATAAGAAAAGTAACATAAAGCAGCACCATACATATTACTATCTTTCTTTTCTCCGAATATTATATGCAAACGCAAACATCAAAATTCAAAAAAACCATAGAAAAGCAAACCCATCTCAGCTAAAAACACAAACCTCTTTCTCTCTTTTTTTGTTTTCACTTTTAACTTGTTGTAATGATAACAACGATTTAGTTTGACTAACAAACGATAAGTAATATAACTTAGTTGAAATAAACGAAAATACTTTTAAGAGTGTAGTCTTGAGAGGAAATCAAATAACAATCTTCATCAAGGCTTGAACTGATTGTCTTGCTCCTCAACAAACTCTTCAGGCTGTTCGTTCATTGATTTCTTCTCCCACTTGGAGTTGTACAGATCCTTCAAGCTCGTCTCCTCCTCGTTGTTGTTGTTGTTGTTCCCGTACGAATACGACTGCTGCTCGTAGTTATTCTCAGTCGTCGGAGATGAATAATAACCGGCTGGGCTTTTCTGATGAGATTTCCGGTAGAAATGGCCGTGGTTTCTTTCGTTGTAAAGGTCGTAATAGTAGTTACCTTTCTCCATGAATCTTGTGTCACTCATGCCTTGTCTCTCCAAATTGTGGCCGTAACCTTTGTACGGCGTTTCACGTTCTAACTCCGTCCCGTAAGCGTTGGAGTTGTAGAAGCTTCTCTTGTTGTCTTCATTGTTCTCGGAGAAAGACTCTTCCTTGAAGTTTTCATCGTACTTGTTGTTGTTGTTGTTGTTGAACTCTTCCTTGACATTTTCATCGTACTTGTTGGTGAACTCTTCGTTGTTGTAACCGTTATTGCCGTAGCTCCCTGATTTCTGCGGGTACTTTTCATCGTAGTTGTTATAAGACTCTTCGGTCTCGCTTAGGCTTGGAGTGGAGAAAGTCTCGCCGTTGAGTTTTTCATCGTACTTGTTGTTGTTGTTGTAGGTGGTCTCGTGACCATATAAGCCATAGCCGTTTTCGGACTCCGGGACAAAGGTAGGATCTTGTTCCTGCTCTTTCTTGTTGGAAATGAATTCTTCAACTGAGGTTTTCTCGCTGGTCTCGAGAGGGAGGACATTGTTAGGGTTTTGGTCTTTGGATTCTCTGTGGAATTTTCCAAAGAAGTAGCTGTCTCTTGCATGGATTTGAGTGGAGAGAAGGACAAGTGTTGTGAAGAAGAAGAAGAGGGAGATCCTAGTGGAGAAAGCCATGATGTGTGTGTAGTGTGATAGAGAGAAGAGAAGGGACAATGTGGTATTGTGGCTTTATTGAGAGCTAGTGTGAGCTTATAAAGAAAGAAGCTCTGAGTTTATTTTTTTCTTTCTTCTTTTTACTTTTTCTTTAGAAATTGTGGACTTTTTTTGTGTTTTAATTTGAAGTCGTTAGGTAGAAAATGGGGACTGGATAGGTGATAATGGTTGATTGTGGGTCCATTGGGATGAGATGATTTTTCAAAGAGGTAGCTCAGCTTTTTTGCCTATAAGATTAGTTTATCTGAAAAGATAAAATAACCATTTTTGTTTGTATCTCTAATATAACAAAAACAAAACAAAACTATTATCGACTACTTTAGTTGAGATGAGAACATAGATCGTATATTTCAGTAGTTTTGTTGAAAACAAATATGGACTAGGAATAAATACGGAGGCTTTTGTATTTTCCCTTTCATACATATCATTCTGTCATTGTTGCGTAGCAGTTTAGGAGTTAGAACCAAAATTTCAAAATGTTATCTCTAACATGAATCAAAACTCAAAGTCAAAGTTTATAAGTCACTACAACTTACATGATGAATCGTACACCATATGAAGATTATGATTTAGCAGACAGAATATATAAAGATAATATTCTTTTCATCTTACATAAAGATATTATAATCGCTATAAGATGTGAACTCATAACTGTCTGATTTTACTATCTTATCTCAAAATCTGTGTGCACTAGGCCAATCCACATGGTTATTAGTAACAGCATTTTTACTTTCTTAATTATAGTCTTAAGAAAAGAATACATTTTTGTAAGTATTTCGAAATAGAACATAGAGAAGCTGGATCAATTTTGTGTTGTTTCTAAACATTTTTCTTTCTAATTTATGCCCCCCTAAAAAATCGACATAATAGTACCATGTTGATCATTGAATCGCCTCGAGATGCTTTCTTATGTAAAATGACTTTATAGTTATGTCTTCAACTTTCCCGATCTTCAAGCAAACTTATATTTGATTATTTCGGATGGTCAGACAAAACCAAATTTATATAAAGCTGATTTGAAATGCAGCAGTAATTTTATACTTGTAATCATTCTTGCTTTATACCACGAGAAAACAGGAATAATTGATCGTTCTCAGGTTTATAATGTACTCTGTGAATTTGTTAATAGGTGCTGAGGGAAACATTGACACCTGAAGAAGATACTCTGTGAATTTGTTAATAGGTGCTGACGGAAAACCATTGCTCGAATCTTTACATAAATAAATTCTATTGTTGAAAGACAATTGTGAGTTGCAAATCTAACGAGACAATTATTTTTCATTGAAAACTTTACAATACAATTGGTCGGTAAATAAATAAAACAATTGTTTAATTAGAGTTGGGTTTAATATATATCTATATATATATTGTTAAAAAAATAATATTCTTACTTTAATCTTTTATATATATACACAAAAATGCTGCAGTCTTAGTAATCAATACACTATTTGGAAGATTTTTGGATCATTGAACATAAGAATGTTGTTACGTAATTAATTTTATGTTTTCAAAATTTATCAAAAAAATAATGTTGTTACGTCTAGTTTAACTAGTATTGTAACTGTTTCATTACTCGGGTTCAAGCTGCTACATATAGCATATGTTACTAATTTTAAAAAACTGAGTCTTACAAGTTTAGCTATTGTCGACAGTAAATATCCGACTGATTCTCCGCGAATATTTTGGTGGAAAAGTGACATATTTTCTTGTAGTGACAGCCTTACAAGCTGGTATATAAACTTGCAACAATAGTTCCATCTGTATACATGATCCTTTTTTTTTAATATTAGTTTCTAATTCTAAATATTCAATTTTAATCTATGATTTTTTCATAGTATTCAGTTAATTTTTAATTTAGATATATAGTGTTTATCACCATCTTCTAACCCCCTACATAAATCTGACCGTGTAGATATGCTATCGAAAGTTATCCGTAGAAACAACATCACCAAAAAAAAATAGAATTCAAGACTCTAACTCTATTTATGTGAATATTATTAATTCGTTACATTTAGAAATAATTTTTTCACCCCAAGATTAATATGTTTTCAACATATTTGAAAGGTCCATTTCTGTTACTTAATTTTACCCAGTGGAAAAATATAACTTTATCCAGAACCATCATATAAAAAATAGGAGAAAATAACAAATAAAAGGAAAAAGGCAGAGAGGGAGAAATTGAGCGGCCGAGCAATAATGCGAGGATTGAGGGAAGGTTAGTGGGATTGGGGCAATCCCACTGGTCAGTGATCACTATGGAGACACCAATACACATATCATGTGAGTCCCTATGCCACGACTCTTTCTAGTCTCTATTGTGTATGACTAAATTTCGTGGCTAACGTTTCTTCATTTTTTCCATCATATCGATATATTGTTCTAAGATGTGCATTTTTTTTACGGTATGCACTTTAATAAAATATATATATATGGTAAACAAAAATAAGTAGTCAACGCAGAAAGAAGAAAAAGATATAAATGTTATCAAATAATCTCAAGCAACATTGAGTAATTTGCGGGGATGAGTATTGTGAGGCTAGGTATTTCTCGTTTTCAGACTTATTAAAAGGCATATGTTTAACCATTTAAAAAGCTAAAATGAGTTTAACAAAAGAAAAGCAGAAAGAGATATAAATATAAAATAAAAGAAGAATTCATAAAAAAACGGTGAACAATTCGGTCAAGATTTTTTTGTGCTTCTATAGGTCAATTGAGAAAATAACATTTGACCAGAATTGTTAGATAATTAACATTTTCTGGTGAAATGAAATGAGTGAAATGAAATGACTGCAACCCCCTCTAGTATACTATAAGTGGGAAATCTTCAATCCGAACATTGAAATTGCGTGAAAGAAGATTATAGTATAATAGGATGTCAGATGTGGGGAACAACATTTTAACAAATAACAACAAATAAAATGTGTCATGGTAAAATAGCACAATATTTATACAAAATAGTGTATTGAAAAAAATATTGTGTGTCAATGAAATACAACATGGAATTTGGGGGAAAACATGCAAACTCTTCTTCAGAAAAAGATAAATTTAGCGAGAAGAAGAGTAGAAAAAAGAAAATCCAGATAATTTAACAAAATAACATGAATTATGTCAAATTAATGTGTTATATGAAAGTAATAGTATTTCACTTAAAAAATAACATGTGAAATAATATACAAATGCTGCATTTGAAACAATAGCATGTTAAATTGGAAAATAACATGATATCAAATAAAATAATATGAAATTTAGCAAAAAAAATATCCTTGCTCTCTAACTTTTCTGTCGGCTAGTTGCGTATACATAAACGAAGGAGAACTTCGTTCTACCCCCTTTCTGACAATCACTATACATTTAAGGTTAGTTTTTTAATTTTTTTCCAAATTTAAAGCTAGTTATTGCAATTTCCATTCAATGAAAAGGGTTAAAAAGAAAAACAAGAGAAGATTTGCTACTGGTTTGACCTAGAAAAAAAAAACAAGGGTAATGCAAACTATTCAATTAAAGACTCGAAAGAGTTGTGGAGATATTGTGGCGTGACTAACGGAATGGGACCGACAAAAAGAGAGCCTAGAGGTCGTGTGGTGTGGTGTGGTGTGGGAGTAGTAGAGCCGTGTAGGACCATACTCCAACCCTTTTCTTCTGTTTTTACTACGGATTCTAATTTATTAAGCTATACAAAAATGTACTTCTCCATGCTACAATAACTAGTTAAAATTAATTTATCTATTATACTCAATGATTATTTAAAAAAAACTATTATCTAATTCTAGTGTTTTTGTAACCTTTTGTTTCACTATGTATGATGTTTTAGGGGTTTTTTTGGTTCAAATTATTTGATTTGTTTTAAGTTTCTATGCAAAAAATGAATTTTATTGAACTTTTGTAATCATTAATATTCTACAACATTTTTTCATTGGTTGAATTATTTAAATTAAATATTAAATTATTGTTTTAAGGTAGAAAAACAAAATAAATATAATTTAATTTAGTTTCTTTAAACATTGTGTTTTTAGGCAAAACATCATAATACTGAAAAAAGGGAGTATATTAGCCAAGCCTATCATATCTAACCATGGCTAACTTGTTATAACTGATTGAAAAGTATGTACTAATATTTTAGACTATTTCCCCTTATATAGTTTAGCAATATATTAAGTACAGATAAATGATTATTAATTTATTTAATGGAGTAAAAAGTTAAGAGTTTGGATGTAAGAACCAAGATAATATAAAATACAGTCGTTCTGAAAAGTGGCTGATCCTTGATACTTGTTTTACAATTTTATATTAAAATTCACTAATAAATTCGGTAATTCCGGCAATTTTATATCCATGTTATTTGTCTTTTTCTCAAACTCAACAAAAACAAACCAAACGTACGGCTACGGGCAGTAAGCCTACCGCTACTTACAACTAACGTCTAACAAATTAACAACAAACAAGGACTGACTTTGTCTGCATCTCTTTGGCTTTGTCTCTTCTTCAGTATCAAAACACAATTCTTTTTTTTTTCCACTCCAAAATTTGAACTTTGATACAACTGTGCACACCACACCAAATAATACTTGGTCTAAACCAAAGTTTAACAGGTAATCAATTTGCTCATGGATGCACTTGATCGTAGGGATCTCAAAGCTTAATGCTAGACAATGTATTTTTGAGCCATGAGAAACAAAACCAATCTAAACATGGCTGATGCATCAGTTGATCATGTCATCTAGAAATTAAACTAGGATGAGAGTAAGATCCAAGCTCCAAACACCGGGAAGGTAATCAGTGCAGATGCCTAGGGATTTGATTAAGGGTCAGACAAATCAAAACATCTACTTAATCCATGAACCAGATCAAAAAATATCGACTGACATACCATGAAAAACACCACTTCTCTGTTTGCGAGAGCCGCTGTGATCTCGTTTCTTTCCATCTCATGCTTGATGAAGCCTTGCAACTATAAAGAACGAACGCAAACCGCGGTTACAGAATCATTTGGATCTAATTATGAGGAGGGTGACCTGTAATGACTTGATTTGAAACAAAACCTGGTGGTGATATTTGGTAACAGCTGCCCAGAGGCTCTTTAACTGTAACAGGGCTTGTGTGAGATAGGGTTGGACAAAGAAAGAAATCTTCGTTCCTCGGATGTCACTCATGAGCTAAATACAGATACACAAAGGAGAAATGAGAGAATATGAGATATGATTAAACGACGGTTCAAGCTTTCGTATTCCTCAGATTTCATATCACTGTAAGTTCGACCACTGAATTTGGATTTTACCTTCAAGAACAGGCATCTGCTAGGTGTGTGATGTCTTCGGTTATTAAACTCTCTCATCTTCATTATGCAATAGGAACAGAAAAAATCAATCATCAGTGACGTGAATTTGTAATACATTTGGTCAGAAAACACAAGATTCAACTGCATTAATTGACAAACTAATAAGCAAAAATTGAAGACCTGCTCAAGATGCTGAACTTGAATCCATTGCTCAGTAATAACTTTTGTCATCTAAAAGTAATAACGAAAATAAGTCAGAACGAAGCATTTGGTGACAGCAACAATATGAAAACTCATTTACACACAAAACATATCAGAAACAGAGAGATTTCATTTGCTATCCACAGCAAAAGGATAAATAAAAACAAGATAAGCACAAAGCCAAACAAAAGTGGGGTAATTTGGCACCATTAACAAGTTGAGTTACATAGATGATTAGATGCTTAAATACCTAACAATAACAAGTTTTATGCCAATATATGTTTGATTCTCCAAGGATCCAACATATTTAAGTTACATTCAAAGCTTAAAAGAGAAGGTAAGAATAGTTCACAATTTCTGCTTTGGATAGAAAATTAAAGGAAACAAAGCCAATAATTCTTAGCTTTAACTTTACTCTCTGCTTCTCTTGCTTTATCCTCTAAAACGTGAAGCTCGAAGTTGGTTGTTCTTAAGGCAGCCCATAGGAGTTTAACCTAGAATTGCCAACCCTGTTCTTTAGATTAGTGGAGTTGAAGAAAAAGTAACTCCAGCCTTGACAAAAACACAATTTAGGAAATAAAACCAAAAGAAAAAAGAACACTTTGAGATAGCTAAATTAAAGAATGGAAAAGCCACATGGCTGAACAGACCTCTTCTTCCAACTGGCTTATCCTTTTATGGACTAAAGTGTAGCCGCTCTGAGATCAAGTAGCAAATGTCAGCAATGGGACTATCATGACAAAGTATTAGCCCAGGTATACATCTCAATGAAGAACTTGATTCCAAACAGAAACAAAGACCCCAATTTAAAAGCAGCAACATAATAAAACCCTTGATATGCTTTTTAACGTTTATAAACTGATTCAAATTACACCTAGATTGTAGATAAATATTACTTAAATCGAGTAATTATCATACAACCAGACAAGTTTTCTTATCATCAATACTTAATGAAAGGTATGACAACTGGCACTAGACAGGACTGGCAGCTGCAACTATGTTGATTATTTACATTTATCAAGTAAACCTTAGTCTCCTAACACATTTATTAAACATTAGTGCCTTTTTAGCTAATTCTAGCTAAACTTGCATCAACAGAAAACAACATAATTATATGCCTAACACATTATCCTTAAAGAACCAAACCAACCTCAAAACTGTATGAAACAGACTGCAAATCATGGATTTGACTTTCAGCATCTTGGATCAATTTCGCACGTTCTTTCAAGTAAAGGGACTTAGCTTCCACCTTCTCTATAGTCGCCTCAAGAACAACTTCTACACAATCAGAGCAAGTCGATTCCCAGCAAACAAAAGAATACAATTAGCAAAAGAAACAAGAAACCACCACAACAACAAGAAGAGAGAATTTTTACCCAATTGAGATATTTTGAGCTTAGCTGCATCCAGATCATTGACTAAGTGCTGATTAGAACCGATCTGCTGGGATTCAGATGAAAATCCGAAGAGTGGTAAAATGATAATGAGGAGAAACAGAGCAGCCAAATGCATCCGCATTCTCTGTCACCGGAGTTCCGACGTTCAGATTGTTTCAGGCGCCGGCGACTGTTTTCCCGGCGCCGGAAATTAGACAAAAGTTTCGTCTCTTCTTCTTCAACGATGTTCCAGTCAAAGCTCCCACTTCGAATCGAATCCTAACTCAACTTGACTGAAACTCCAAATTCAGGGTTCTTTCAATTTCTCTGTAATTGAACCGGGTTTGTGAAATTCTAAATTGAACCGGTTTAATGTGATTGGAAAAAAACATTAAGGGAACGACAGGGATTGTAGTTTCCAAAACAGTAAACGACAGGCTGTTTATTCTCTAGACAAGTGGGTCCTCAAGAAACTGGGGACAATCTTGCAACCTGCGGCGGATCTGAGGGACAAAAAACACAAGACCAAACTCTTATCGTAAGCCTTTGGTGTATTAATTAGAATAATTAAATTAAATAAATAAACAAGAAGAAGGTCGAAAGCGTGAGACAAGATTGCATCATAAAGCTTCATAAACACATCAACGGCAGAAACACAGATAAGCATGCGATTCGCTGTAGAATCCTCAAGTCTCGATTTTTTTTATCTTTTATAAAAAAACGTTTTTTTTATAAGAAACAAGATTTAAATTAAGAAGAAGGGCAAAAAAGAAAAAAAAATATGAAGGAGGTTGAAATTGAGATGAGTGGTACGAGCCCTGTTGTTTTTCCTTTTTGGGTTTTATCGATTTTACTATTATTATTGTTCTTCTTATTTATTCTACTTTTATTTTTACGTTTTTCGACAATAATTTGGGGGAAAAGGGATCAGGGTTTGTTTGTAGAAAGCCCTAGTTTTTGTTTTTGTTTGTGTTCTTCTTCTATTTTGATTCTTGCGGCCGTTTCTGGGTTTCTTCTTCTATGGAGATGGGTTCTGATGGAGAAGATCAGATCAGGAGCGTTGGTGATGCTAATAAGAAGAAGAAGAAGATTGATTATTCCTCCAAGGATGGTCACGTCAAGCCTAAGCGTCAGATGAAGACTCCGTTTCAGCTCGAAACTCTCGAGATAGCTTATGCAGGTTCTGATTGAATCCAGTGAGCTTTTCTGTTATTTGATTCATCTTTTTCAGTATTGATTGATGTGAATTTTGATTTTATTCGATTTTGATCAGAGGAAACGTATCCATCGGAGGCGACGAGGGCTGAGTTATCTGAGAAATTGGATTTATCAGATCGACAGTTACAGATGTGGTTTTGCCATAGACGGCTAAAGGACAAGAAAGATGGTCAGTCCCAGAAACCTGGCAAACCAACGGTGGCGGTTCAACCGGCTGCTTTAGCGTCTTCGGTTAACGATTTACCAGCTGGATCGGTTCCTGAACAGGTTTCCAGATCTGGTTCTGGCTCAGGTTGCAGTCCTTATTCGGAGTCAAGGAGGAATTTTGCAAGTGGTAGTAGTAGTTCTCGACCTGAATTGAATGAATATGACACAATGGGAAAGGCGAGCTATGAGCCGCGGATGTCGGGTTTGGTGCGCAGAGCTATTGTGTGTATTGAGGCTCAGGTAGGAGAGCCATTAAGAGATGATGGACCAATTCTTGGCATGGAGTTTGATCCATTACCTCCTGGTGCATTTGGAACACCTACTGGTATACATTACTGTCTATGTTTGATCTGTTTTATGACGCAAATGACATGCTTAATGACAGTGTTTTAGTATTACAATTGATGTGTAAAGTTTCTGGTTGCTTTTCATTCTCTAACCCTTTTTTGGTCATTGTAGCGACGCAAAAGCACGTAGTTCATCCATATGATAGCAAGATGTATGAGCCGCATGAAGCCCGACCTCAAAGAGTTAGTTTTCTGTCTAAACAGATATGCTCTATTTAATTTCTTTATTCGAAGTTAGTATATGTGCCTCCTAGATATCTTATCTATGTAGAATTGTAGATGGTGACAGCTTGAAATTAAATCAGAGAATACAAATGCTGGAGAGTTACAATGAAACTTTATATTATATATGCAACGTAGCTATTGCTTCATGCTGCTTTGAGAGTCAGTTATAAATTTCTTTCCTAGCTTGGGGGTCTCCTGTTGTTGTTTCTAGCACCATCTCAAATAGATATCAGTTGAAGAGGTTACAAACTGATCTGTGATTTTTATAGAGGAGTATTTTTAAGAATTCTCTTTGCATAAAGGCTGAAATATTAATCTTATGGAGGTTATTATTCTCTAGTCAATGTTAGAAAGATGAATTTCGCTTTGCTCTCTTTCTTGTGTATTTATGTAAGCAGAATTTCATAATTATTTCCTTACTATTTTGCTTAACTTATTTTCTTTTGTTGATTATAGTCTCAAGCTGCTGCCCGTTCTTTCCATGAGCAACGATCTCTGGATGATCCGTCCTTCTTTACACCTGACACGCATGGACGATACGCTGAAAATCATGCACGTGGTATGGACTACGAAATTGCACGTTCTAGGAGTTCATCATTTATGCAAGGGAACGGGCCTTTACCAAGGTCCTATGGTACCCATGGAAATGCATCTCGTAACTGTTCTACATCTCAACAAGACATGCCAAGGCCCATTGTTGCATCAGCTCATCGTGGTGATAGTTTCCTGCTGGAGAATGACTCATCAGTTCTCGGGACTGCAGATCCATATTTGTTGACTGACAGGGTACGTGAGAGTAGTGATGTGCATAGGAAGGGAAAGGTAGCTTCCTTTGCCATCTTTTATTTCATCCCTTTTTGTTGACAAGATGTGTGATATGAACCAAAGCCTTAGACTTAGATCCCGTAACCGGACCCGTTGCTAAAGCTTGAAAGTAGAAGAGATTAAAGCAAAGCTTCCTCTTAACCCAAGTCTCTCTTAGAGAATTAGGTTAACTGTTGGAAGTTACCCTTTTCATTAGCATAAAGACCTATATTTATAATTTTATATAGGCCAAGATTACAATTTCAAGCATAACCCTAACATAAAAATAAATGTCTAATAAAAGGAAAAGGCCCAAAACAATCTAATGTTAAAAGGAAAATCACCAAAAACATCAAAATCCTTGTCACGTATCAATGTGTTTTTATTGTAATGTAATTATTCTCTATTTAATCTCACAGATTAACGATGGTAGACTTGGAAGAGGGAGTGAAACCCGAGAAAATCGTGGACAAAAAGATCTTGAGAAACTAGAAATTCAGAGGAAAAAAGTACTCTTAATTTCTCATCCTTCTTACTGCTTATTTGGAAGGTTTTTGTTGTCTTTTATGAGTATCACTGTAACATATATTAATGAGTTGATGCTTGTGTCCTCAGAATGAAGAACGCATGAAAAAAGGGATGGAAAGGCATGAGCGCGAGAGGCGTAAGGAAGAAGAGAGGTTGATGCGTGAAAGAATAAAAGAAGAGGAGAGGTCACAGCGTGAGCAGCGACGTGAAATGGAAAGAAGAGAAAAGTTCTTACAGAGAGAATATGAACGTGTAAGTTTGGAAAACTATTCCCTGTTCTTATTCTTTAGTATTCTAGATATCCTGCTGAGATTGAGCAACTTTTTTGGAAAGAGTACGGAAGATGAGACTAATCTTTCTGTCGGAATATTAAAGGCGGAGAAAAAGAAGCAAAAAGAAGAGATTCGTCGGGAGAAAGACGCTATTAGACGCAAGATTGCCATTGAGAAGGCAACTGCACGCAGAATTGCTAAAGAGTCTATGGATCTAATTGAAGATGAGCAGCTAGAACTGATGGAATTGGCTGCTACAAGCAAAGGATTGCCGTCGGTATTACAGCTTGATCATGATACGCTGCAAAATCTTGAACTTTATAGAGGTATGGTCTCTCTGCCAAACCTTGAAACTGATTTTTAGCTAGTTGTGGATTTGGTAATCACGACCCTAATGGTCTACTTAGGGTGCATGCTTTACAATAAATGAACAATTGGTAGTTTCTCAATTATATTAGTGATATATTCTAGTCTTTTCCCTTCCTGTATATTTAAGCTTAGTGTTAAATTTTACACTTAGTTTGGTTTGGTACATGCTATGGCCTTGTCTGGAATATTTCATATTGATTGTAGCATATAAGAACACTGCCAAGAAAAATTGCTGGAGCTCTTTCTTTTATTCAATTGATTATTTTTGGTAAAAACATTGCTCTTTAGATTGGGTAGTAGCAATTTAATTTGCTTTCACATTCAAAATGATTTTTCTCCATTTTCTTAACAAAATCAAGACAACCAAGTAATTTGCATATACCTTACTCGATTGGCTTACCTTTTTTTATAGTGTTGTTTCTTTCTAGACCTTGTCGTGATCATAGTTATTCTACTTTTTCAGATTCTTTGAGTACATTTCCACCAAAAGCTTTGCAACTGAAAATGCCGTTTGCCATTTCTCCATGGAAGGATTCGGAGGAAAGTGTTGGAAACCTTCTAATGGTATGCTCTATTGATTTTTGCTCTCTCTATATGCTGCTTCTCATTTGAGATTAGTACTATCAAAATAACTCTGGATCAAAACATTTGGACCAATTTGGAATCAGTTGAATTTTGTTGTTTTTTAAACGTTTTATGTACCTGTTTGCACGTTTCAGATTTCTAATATTGTGGTTGCTTTTCAGGTTTGGAGATTCCTTATATCATTTTCTGATGTTCTTGACCTATGGCCTTTTACACTGGATGAGTTTATACAGGCTTTTCATGACTATGTAAGTCTCTCGATAGTACTCAATCTGAGATGTTTTCTCGTGTTCTATAGGTGTTTCTTTTCAGTCCATTGTTCTTGCTCTGTATTTGACATAGATCCTATTATAGGACTCAAGGTTACTGGGGGAGATACATGTTACTCTTCTAAAAACAATAATACGGGATATTGAAGATGTTGCTAGAACACCTTTTTCTGGAATTGGAAATAACCAATATACTACTGCCAATCCTGAGGGTGGACATCCTCAAATAGTTGAAGGGGTAACTTTCTCTATTTGTATATTATGCTAATATCCTTTCCCCTTTCTGGGGTTGTTCAGTTGGGCTTCATCTTTCTGATGCTTCCTTCTTCTTCAGGCTTATGCATGGGGCTTTGACATTCGTAGTTGGAAAAAGCATTTGAACCCAATAACATGGCCTGAAATACTTCGACAAATGGCACTCTCTACTGGATTTGGACCTAAGCTGAAGAAAAAAAATTCTCGATTGACTCATGCTGGTGACAAAGATGAGGTACTTATTCGTGTTCTCTAAATCCTAAATGTTTACTTAGGATGTAATGTCAGTACTATGCATGGAAACATAATGAAATCCTGGAAACTAGACTAGGCTAGGCTTTTTACATGAAGATATCAGAGGTTTTATCTTTCTTTTTTTTTAAATATTGTTTTGTTTCGATTGTGTATGCAGGCTAAAGGTTGTAAAGATATCATTTCTACTATTCGCAGTGGTTCAGCAGCTGAAAGTGCTTTTGCATTAATGTGGGAGAAAGGGTTGCTGGCTCCACGCAAGTCGAGGCATCGGCTAACTCCTGGAACTGTCAAATTTGCAGCCTTTCATGTTCTCTCACTTGAGGGAAGCAAGGGACTGACAGTATTAGAACTTGCCGAAAAGATTCAGGTACATCTATAATCTTTATTTCCTGGTACTTATCATAATTAAAAATATTTCATTTACATAATTTTTATTGTTTCCATTGGAAGAAATCTGGGCTACGGGACCTGACAACAAGCAAGACACCAGAGGCTTCTATCTCTGTTGCATTGACAAGAGATGTGAAGCTCTTCGAAAGAATAGCTCCTTCGACTTATTGTATACGAGCTCCTTATGTGAAGGATCCTGCGGATGGAGAGGCAATACTCGCAGATGCTAGGAAGAAGATAAGGGCATTTGAAAATGGGTTTACAGGTCCAGAAGATGTGAATGATCTTGAAAGGGATGAAGACTTTGAAATTGATATTGATGAGGATCCTGAGGTTGATGATTTAGCCACTCTGGCAAGTGCATCAAAAAGTGCTGATCTAGGTGAAGCGATTGTTTCATCTAAAAAAGGAGGAGATACTATGTTGTGTGATGTTAAAGCAGATGAGAGTGAGATCGGAAAGGGGTTTTCTTCTCCTCCAAACAGTATCAAGAGCATTGTTCCGCAATGCCACAGTGAACGGCATAAAGATACAGCGGTTGGTTGCATAGATAATAAGAATGTTGTGGTTGATGAAAGCGACCAGGGCCAATCATGGATTCAAGGTCTTACTGAAGGGGATTACTGTCATCTAAGTGTTGAAGAGCGCCTTAATGCCCTTGTTGCTTTAGTTGGCATTGCCAATGAAGGAAATTCCATCAGAGCTGCGCTTGAGGTAAGTCTGGGTTTTATATTATCAGTTTTCTTGTTGGAAAGAGAAATGTGTGACCTTTTGAGTCTTTTATTGTGTTCTGATTGAAATTTATTCACAGGATCGTATGGAAGCAGCAAATTCTCTTAAAAAGCAAATGTGGGCCGAAGCTCAGTTAGACAACAGCTGCATGAGAGGTGTACTTCAGCTTGATTTTCAAAATTTAGCAAGCAGCAAAACCGAATCAATGATGGATCTACAAGTCATCCAAAGCTCTATTCGGGAGACGGATAATTTCGACAGAGACCCTTCTCAACTTATAGATGAAACAAAGCCCCTGGAAGTTGTTTCGAATGATCTTCATAAATTATCTGCTGAGAGAACAGTTATTAATCAGGAGGCCAATATAACTCAAGAAAATTTTTCTTCTCAACATGGATATGCTTCAAAGAGATCACGCTCACAATTAAAATCATATATAGGCCACAAAGCAGAAGAGGTGTATCTATACCGATCTTTGCCGCTTGGACAAGATCGGCGCCACAATCGTTACTGGCATTTTGCTGCATCAGCATCTAAAAGTGATCCTGGCTCAGGGCTTTTATTTGTTGAGCTCCATGATGGCAAATGGCTCCTCATTGATTCGGAAGAGGTAATAACAACATAAGCGGTATTTAAAACAATTTGTAGGTGTAACTGTTTTGATTTCTCTTTGGTTTACTAATATCCTGCGTATATAAAGATTTTAACCATGCCTTGCGTTAATTTCGTCTACGTAGGCTCTTGACACTCTAGTTGCATCACTGGATATGCGTGGGATCAGAGAATCTCATTTACGCATAATGTTGCAGAAGATCGAGGGATCCTTCAAAGAGAATGCTTGTAAGAATATGAAGCTAGCTAGAAACCCTTTCTTGAAGGAAAAGAGTGTTGTGAATCATTCTCCAACAAATTCTTTGAGTCCGTCTAGTGCTATATCGGGGTCAAACTCTGATTCAATGGAAACTTCAACATCTATTAGAGTTGAGCTAGGGAGAAGCGACACAGAGAAGGAGAATTTATCAAAACGGTTCCATGATTTCCAGAGATGGATGTGGACCGAGACGTACAGTTCACTTCCTTCTTGTGCTAGGAAATACGGGAAGAAGAGATCTGAACTGTTAGCAACATGTGAAGTGTGTGTTGCTTCTTATTTGTCTGAGTATACCCACTGCTCTTCTTGTCACCAAAGGTTAGACATGGTTGATTGTTCTGAGAGAAAGATATTAAATTCAAGTTTGTCTGCGTCTCCTCTTCCTTTTGGAGTCAGGTTGCTGAAAACACTACTTGTTTTTCTTGAGGTAAAGCATTAATGAACTTTGTCGACTTTTAGTTTACGGTCAGGTTTTGGTACCAACTCTTGACAACTCCACAACTTCATATGTTGTGACAGGCATCTGTTCCAGATGAAGCTCTTGAGTCATTTTGGACAGAGGACAAAAGAAAGATTTGGGGGTTAAGGTTGAATTCTTCATCGTCACCTGAAGAACTTTTGCAGGTTCGACCATCTTGTTTATTTTCGTAAATTAATACAAGTTAGAAGTGATATTTTGTTTTAAAACCGGTATCTTCTTTTCTGGTTTGGATAGGTGTTGACTTCCTTAGAGAGTGCAATCAAGAAGGAATTTTTGTCATCTAATTTTGCGTCGGCAAATGAGCTATTGGGAGCTGCTGATACTGATGATCTGGGATCAGTGGACGTTCTTCCATGGATACCAAAGACAGTATCAGCGGTTGCTTTGAGACTTTCAGAACTTGATGCATCCATTATTTATGTGAAGCCAGAGAAACCTGAGCCAATCCCTGAAGATGAGAACGAGGAGAATGTAAGTTTTCTAGGCCTTATTGTTGGTTCTATTAAGCGTTGTGAAAATTGTTTGTGTTACTCCTTCGGTTACTTTTATGGTTTTTGAAATCTTATGTTACCCACTTTATGCAGAGCCTTCTTCCTGGAAATTCTCTTTTCGAGGGCAAAGGACCCAAAGAGCAAGAAGACCAAGACGAGGTTGTTCCAAACTTGGGTAATAGACGTAAGAAACGTGCACGAGTAACCGTTGGATCTGGATCATACAAAAAGGTGAAGAGGAAGAAAGCGCAAGGCGGTTCTAACAGATTTGTAGCTGGTAGGAGAAATGTTGCAGTCGATAGGAACCTTGAATTGAACCACCAAGTCCCTGGAAGAGGAAAGAGGACGGTTAGAAAAAGACCAGAGAGGATCGATGAGGATAATGACCGGCTAGTCAGCAGAATGGCTGACATTGTTCGGCCTAAAAGTGAAGAAGTTGAAGAGGAGGAAGAAGAAGAGCAAACATTCAGAGACATTGATGAAGACTGGGCTGCAGGTGAAACACCTAGAGAGATGGACGAGGACTGGGCCAGTGAAATACCTAACAGAATGATGAAAGTGGATGATGAAAGTGACAACAGTGTAGGAGCTGAATCAGAGGATGATGATGATGGTAATGGTCAGTTTGTGGGTTACAGTCAGAGAAACAAATGGGGGTTAGACTGGAACAGTAACCCAAATGAAACAATGGAGGAAGAGGAGGAAGAAGAAATTGTTGGGGTTGGGATGGTTGAAGGAGAAGATGACGCAGAAATGAGTGAGAGCGATGAAGATGTACCTGCTAATAATGCAGCGAATAATTATGACAGAGAATCGGAAGGTTACAGTAGCAGCGATTCTTGAAGATATATATATTTTAATATGAATATGATATATAGGAGAAAAGAGTGATAGTATCAGAATAGGTTACCACCTAAGAGAAGCTATAGAAGAACAACATTTCTGATTAGTTCTGGTGCAGTTAAAGCCAAGCAAGGCATATATCTTTAGCAAATGCCTTTGTTATCATAATAACAATTTCTTTATTTTGTTAAGTATGTATAAGTTAATGATTCATGTATCAATCTTCAATGCTTAAGGCTCTCTCTTTCTCTCATTCGTCTCTTGTCCTGGTTTAAAGTTTTTGATGAACAAGTAACGAACACGAAACGATTCTCACTGTATTTGCTTTCCGAGGGTATAATTGTAATTTCCTTTCACTTTCTTCCAAAGATGAATCACTCGTCCTAGGATTCAGGCAGAATCAGAATCTCACCATTAAATGTCAAAAGGTATATTCCAAAGAGACATCACATTATGTAGAGAGAACTTGAAAGAGTTGTGTGTTTTTCTCAAATCATTGTCATGTTTAATCGGAATCGCATGGATATCTTCTGCTTCGATGTCTTAAAACTTTTTCTCTTGAGGAAAATTATAATTTATTAGTATTGTGTTTTGTATATTAGTTGTATTTAAAGTAAAAGGTACTTTCATTAGATGAACGTGGTCCAAGGTAGAAACGTGGTTCAGTTCATCAGTTGCGTAGTGATCTTTAATTAGTTCTTGTTTATCTATCTTTTACTGTTTGAATACGAAACGTAAAAGGCTTATTTTAATTCTTTACAAAAACGCAATGTCTTGTATGTAAAAATGATGTTTGAGCACCGGTCATGAAATTAATTTTTTTCAACAAAAAAAGAATGATGTTTGAGAAAGTAATTTTAAGCTTTACTAATGAGTATAAAATTAAGTTTTAGAATATAGATAGTATTAGTTATCACCGATTGAGATTACCAATTTATGTTTTATTGTTTTAGGACACTTATCATAAATTAGTATGATAATTATATTTTTAGTGGCACAAAATTTATTAGTTTTCACTCAAAATTGTTGTTTTGAAATTATTGTAATATAGTTTTACACATTTTTAAAGCAAGGTATTGTTGACGGAAAAAAAAACAAGGTATTGTTAAAGATATACCACAATTTTGTTTTTATTCGATCCTATTACTAAACTTTTATCACTAATCAACGTGTTAAATTTAATATCCTTTATCCATATCTACATGTGTAAGATGGAAATGTCCGTATAAATTTATTCAATCAACAGATTAAAACTGATGTACTTTAATTATATTGTTGTAAGATGAATTGTTCATTCAATCAACGTGTTAAGTTTGATGCTTTTGACTTTATTCATATCTAACTATACAAATACGTTTTCAAGATTGAACGTCTTCATAAAATGATTACAACCCGTACTATCCTAATCTCTACTAAATGTTATAATTAAAAAAGCTACCTACACATTTGCCGTAATAGTAAACACATACATAATATATATATATATATATGCAAGCATAGAACATGCATCAAAAGAAGAGAAAAGTCGAACTTTAGCCTGGACAATAACAAATATAGAACTTCAAATAAACTTAATAAATAGAAAATACTTGTTAAAAGGCTTCTTTTTTTACCCCCCCCAACCTAAAGGAGAAGTGGAAAGTGGGAGAAGGTGGGATGTGAAATAAACTTAATATGGATCATTGTCTAGTTGGTCTAGCGATAATTTTTTTGGATCAAAATTAAAAAAGTTACGAATTCGATTCAAGTTAAAAAAAATTTGTTTTTCAAAAAATAATTAATTTAATATAGTTTGAGATTAAAGTTCTATAGACTAAAAAAAATCAATATCCTTAAAACAAATATTATTAAGCTTAAGGGAATAATTATTGTTACAACAAAAAAAGCTTAAGGGAATAATTATGATTGCAAGGTAGGAAGATCACCAAAAAAACTTGGACCGATTAATTTTGACCGCTGACTTTTCTCCCTGCTCCTCCTACCTTCTAGATGCTTTTTTTGTTCTTCTAATTTATATTTTAACCCAAAAACAAAAACATATTTAACCACATAGGACCCACAAGTACTGTTGTTTACATCAAATTACATTAATTATTGGTCCCATTGGTCCTGATAAAACACTAATATATGTCACGAGAAAGCATAAGATTCATCAACTCTAAATCATTATCTTGCGGTAATTATACCATTAGGATTTAAAAATATATATAAAAATATTAAGATTAAAAAGTCCTCTTCTACAAATGTGAAGTTTTGCACGACTACATGGAATCGAGGAGGCGAAAAATGTATCCACTTGAAGTGATTAGACTAAGATATATGAATAGAATATGCTAATAGAAAATTCTAGAATTTTCTAATAATCTTGTAATTTGGTATCACACTTTGGATTTTGACCAAAATACAATTTTGAATATTGATTGAGGAGATGACACAAGAGTATGTGTAAGTTTCCAACATTATATATGATAAGAAGGTGTATGATTATTTTCCTTCAAAGTTTGCAAAAGTGCCACTTCATAATATTAATCTGGTCCCGCAGATCTTATGGCAAGTGGATACTTCGAAAAAGTTTGGGTACAACCACAAAAGTATCTTTGAAGATTTCACCAAAAGCAAAAGAAGAAAAAGAAAGAGAAAAGAAAACGCCTCTCAGAATATTTATTTAGTAGAACAAAGTTTTCGTTTGGATTATTAATATTTGTATATTTTTATGACGTGAATTAAGATCGAGACCTTGAGTCAAAATATTATTCAGGATAAAGTAGATGAAACTACAATAAAAAGGTTAACCAAAGCTAACCAATCATAATTAGAACCGATAAACATTAGCTCTGATGAACATATGTTCTAAAATATTGATTTGTTACTACTATACTAATAAATTTCATAGATTTAAAATTCAAAAGCTATTAGTAAAATAAACCTATGTTTTACATATAATTATTAGATAACAAAAGAAATTATTGATGAAGAATTCCTGACATATACTATACTCTTCAACTAAGTTTTGAATTGTATGAATTAGTTGCAAGCTCAAACTTACATAAAACCATGTAATTAAGCGCATGTTTGTTTGTGGCTGCGGCTTGCGACATACAGTCAAATGTTATGTTTTTTGTTTGTTTGACGCAGCAGCTGCAATCTCCTGCGACAAGCAAACGAACACTAATTGGTCACATCCATAACCATAACAGTACCAAACGCAACAGTATAAAACGCACTATTAGATTTTTTTGCGGTTAAAATTTTTTGACACACTGATCTGCGTCTACTGCAAGAAACTGCGACTAACAAATAAATATTGTTTAGTTCTATACTGCAATCACAGTAAACTGCGGTTGACAAACGAACATGCTCTAAATTTACAAAATTTTGTCGATGAAACTCAATTAACTAAATTTTAGAAGCACAAAAGAAAAAACAATTGAGCAAATAAAAAAAAGCTTGGGCTGATGAGTTAGAGAACGTGGAAGAATGAGTCCAACTACTCCTAATAACCGTTACCCCGACGGTTACAATGCTTCGCGCGTGCTCCACATGCACCATACCAAGCCAAACATCTGTTTAAGTTTTCTATGATAATTTGGTAAAAAGAAACAGACATCGAGATTGCATGCAGTTTATTTGGTTTTAGCAGTCCCTATGTAAGAATGATAAGACGACCGACGCGATGTTTCGAACTTTGCCTTTGTCTCGGGAATACTTTCTTTTCTGCCTTTTTCTCATTTCTTTTTGTTTTACTTTCCTTCTTTTTTTTTTTTTTTTGTCAACTAGTCATATTATTTTGTTTTTCAAAGTAATCATCAATTTTGTAGAAAACGTTGATTTTTTTATTCATAAAAATCTGAGAACTTTTTGATTGAGTACTCTTCGACCCAGTGATTAAAGTATTTTTAGCTAAATTCTTATCAGGTTCATTTTTTACCCCACAGTCTTGGCCTTGGGTTCAAATGTAGTTTCCATCATAATATGATTTTCTTTAATTAATGACAAATTTTGAAGAACATTTGTATGGGTTTGGCTAAAATGAATGCAGGGAATAGCAAAGAAACAATAACTATAAAAAAATTGAATAATTAGTCCTCAGTTGAATGTGATAACTAAGTGCCACATAATTTAAGAAAGCCAATGCTAATAAAAGTCCTGATTCTATGGTAATGATGCTACCCTTTTCAACCATAACTTCTTTCGCAAGCTAAAAGTATCACAATCCTTGCTGTTCGGCTTGTGTGTTTCCTGTTAAATTAATTAAGATTAAGATTTTCTTTTTAAAACTTTTTTATGATTTATACAACTCCCAAAACAATGTGTTTGTATTGTTTCTTCCAGCGGTAACCAATGTAGTAATTTAATTCTATAATGGAATATTTAACACGCGTAATACATTGTCTTTTTAAACTTTTGAACGTTATTCTGTTGTTGTTAGTATACTAATAGGTCATTCCAGCCATTAATTTTAAACAATTTTGGAATAGTATAGAGTGACTGATTAAAATTAAATTTACGTCCGGTCAATATTTTTGAAAATTGTATAATTATAAATACACACTATCCAAAACATATAAAGTTATACTTTTATTGAAGCAAAGAAAAAAGTACTATTATTTCATAGAATAAAAGGTCTTGGATTTGAGATGTTAAAAGTTTCACGAATTTTTTTAAATCAAGATATATGAAGACATACAATCCAAATTACGTATCAAATTTTCGTATTTTATAAATAGATGGTTAGATAGTTCATTATAAGATAAAAGTTTCGTTATAATTACCCATATGTAACAAAAGAAGTGTGATAAAGACATATGAGTATGCCAAGGTTATATGGGGTGGTGGTTGAGCATCAATTTTATTACATTTTGAGTTACGTATAGGACAAAACTAAATCGAAGATGCGACAAAAGATAAAGGCAAATTGGAGTGTGTTTTGAGATTGGCATGCTGTTTTATTTGATAACTACTCAACCAAATACTACTCCACATATAATTAACTGTCGGCTCATCAACAGTTTGATCTCATCTATTTTTTTCTTTATATATTTTTAATGTTTATGAACTTATTTCATGTTTGCTTATTCATAACTCAAAATAATGAAACAGTGGATCGTATTTATTACTGTATACCTACATACAAATAACAATTCTCATACACCACATTTATTTTTGTTGGATCTCGGTGTTGGGAGAATTGAACCATTTATTGTCTATCATAAATTTTACTGCAAGATCTAAATTAGTAGGTATATTAAATACTTAAGTAATGATTTTTGAATTGATGAAACCTACAAAAATAAAACATGTGTAAGTTGATTATAGCAAAATTCTCAGCGGCAGAAAATTGAAAAAAACTCTTGACGTTAAACGTGATACACTAAAAAGTTAAAAACTGTATGTGTTTTTATTTATTAGTTTCAATCCTAACAATTATTAGTGCATTAACTTATATATAACCTTCTATAATTATATCAGTTGTTTGAAACTCTTCTTATGGCTAAACTCTCTACATAAGAATCTAATTTTCAATTAAAAATTCTGTCGTTTCTTACATAACTAGTTAAGAAACAGTTAATTCTGGAAAAGCAATAAAGTACAAAGAATGAATGTTGCCATAGGCTATTATTAGGTTAGGAACATTCTCTATTATGATCAGTAATAATCTTAAAACAGAAGAAACAAAGGATAATTATAAATGTTGGTAACTAAGACATATAGATGTTGGTAATTGCAAAAGAATACAATTATAGATATAGAAAACAATAATAGTAGAAACAATGATTTTGGCATTCACAGTCAGAATCACGATAATTCACCTGTCTCCAGTCAACGCTTTTTAGACTCCTATCTTATTCTCACTTATCCTACAAAGCAACGTAACACTCTTTTAAGTCTCCTCTTATCTCACTCTCACTCTCTCCTTTCCCAACACAACCACCGTAGCCTCGCCGCCGTTAAGACCGGCCTTTTTCCCTGAGAAGAAAAGATGTTTCTTCTCTTTCTCTTCCTTCTTTTTCCCACCGTCTTCTCTCTTAACCAAGAAGGCTTAATTCTTCAGCAAGTCAAGCACTCTTTTGACGACCCTGACTCTTCTCTTTCCTCTTGGAATCCTCAGGATGATTCTCCTTGTCGGTGGTCCGGCGTTTCCTGCGACGGAGGTTTCTCTTCCGTCACTTCCGTCCAACTCTCCGATGCCAATCTCTTTGGACCTTTTCCTTCTGTCATTTGCAGTCTCTCTAATCTGGTCTCTCTCTCTTTGTTCAATAACTCCATCAACTCTACGCTTCCGCTTGACATTGGAGCTTGTAAGAGTCTCAAATCTCTCGATCTCTCTCTTAATCTCCTTACTGGTGAGATTCCACACACTCTTGCGAATCTTTCGAGCTTGACGTACTTAGATTTGACTGGAAACAACTTTTCCGGCGACATTCCGGCGAGTTTTGGTCAGTTTGAAAAGCTTGAGGTTCTTTCTCTGGTTTCCAATCTCTTAGACGGACAGATTCTGCCGTTTCTAGGAAACATCAGCTCGTTAAAGATGCTGAACCTTTCGTATAATCCGTTTAGTCCGAGTAGGATCCCGCCGGAGCTCGGAAATTTAACGAATCTCGAGGTTTTGTGGCTTACCGAGTGCAATTTAGTGGGACAGATCCCTGACTCACTGGGTCAACTCAGCCGACTCGTTGATTTAGACCTTGCGCTTAACGACCTAATGGGACCTATTCCTCGTTCTCTCGGCGGTTTGACTAACGTCGTTCAAATTGAACTCTACAACAACTCGTTGACCGGAGAAATCCCGCCGGAGCTTGGGAATTTGAAATCTCTGAGACTTCTCGACGCGTCGATGAATCAGTTAACCGGTTCATTACCGGACGAGCTCTGTCGAGTCCCATTGGAGAGTTTGAGTCTCTACGAGAACAATCTAGAAGGTGAAGTTCCGGTGAGTATAGCTTTATCTCCCAACTTGTACGATCTAAGGATCTTCGGGAACCGCTTAACCGGAGAATTACCTAGAGACCTCGGTAAAAACTCGCCGCTGAGATGGATGGATGTTTCGGAAAACGAATTCTCCGGCGAATTGCCGCCGTATCTGTGTGAGAAAGGAGAGCTAGATGAGTTGCTGGTTATACACAATTCTTTCTCCGGCGCTATACCGGAGAGTCTTGGTAATTGTCGGAGCTTAACACGTATCCGGTTAGCGTATAACCGGTTTTCTGGTCAAGTTCCTGCCGGTTTCTGGGGATTGCCACATGTTTACTTGCTTGAGCTCATCAACAACTCGTTTTCCGGTGAAGTTTCAAAGACCATAGGAGGCGCATCAAATCTCTCGATGCTAACTCTCTCCAACAATGAATTCACCGGATCGTTGCCGGAGGAAATTGGATCTTTGAATAATCTTAATCAGTTGTCGGCAAGTGGAAACAAGTTCAGTGGCTCGTTGCCTGATAGTTTGATGAATCTTGGGGAATTAGGTACTCTTCATCTTCATGGTAATCAGTTTTCCGGGGAGTTAACTCCGGGAATCAAATCTTGGAAGAAGCTAAACGAGTTAAACTTAGCTGATAATCGTTTTTCCGGTAGGATTCCTGATGAAATCGGGAGTTTATCAGTCTTAAACTATCTTGATCTTTCTGGTAATCTTTTCTCCGGTGAAATCCCTGTTTCATTGCAGAGTTTGAAGCTAAACCAGCTCAACATGTCGTATAACCGGTTATCGGGTGACTTACCGCCTTCTTTAGCGAAAGAAATGTATAAGAACAGCTTCATCGGGAATCCGGGATTGTGCGGGAATATCAAGGGATTGTGTGGCACTGAGACTGAAGCTAAGAAAAGAGGCTACATATGGCTTCTTAGATCGATTTTCATACTTGCTGCTATGGTGTTTGTTGCCGGTGTTGCTTGGTTCTATTTCAAGTACATGACTTTCAAGAAAGCAAGAGCCATGGAGAGATCTAAATGGACTCTAATGTCGTTCCACAAACTCGGATTCAGTGAGCACGAGATTCTCGAAAGCTTGGATGAAGACAATGTGATTGGAGCTGGAGCTTCGGGTAAAGTGTACAAGGTTGTACTAACAAATGGAGAAACTGTTGCGGTTAAGCGTTTATGGACAGGATCTGTTAAGGAAAGTGAAGATTGTGATCTAGAGAAAGGCAAAAAACTTGGAGTTCAAGATGAGGCCTTTGAGGCTGAAGTTGAGACATTGGGTAAGATTAGGCATAAGAACATTGTGAAGCTATGGTGTTGTTGTACCACAAGAGACTGTAAGCTCTTGGTTTATGAGTACATGCCTAATGGTAGCTTGGGAGATTTGCTTCATAGTAGCAAAGGAGGAATGTTGGCATGGCAAACAAGGTTTAAGATTATCTTAGATGCGGCCGAGGGGCTCTCGTATCTTCACCATGATTGTGTTCCTGCGATTGTGCATAGAGATGTTAAGTCTAACAATATCTTGATTGATGGAGATTATGGTGCAAGAGTTGCTGATTTTGGAGTGGCTAAAGTCGTTGACATGACTGGAAAAGCTCCTAAGTCGATGTCGGTGATCGCTGGTTCATGCGGTTATATCGCACCAGGTTAGTCTTATAATTCAACTTAATGTGGTTGATTAATAATTAGTAAAAGATTTAGTACAAGTTGCACGGAGATTCATATGAAACACATTTAAGTTTTATTAGTTGAGAGACTTAAATGAGCATTCACTATCAGTTGAGACATGTCTGATTCATGGCTCCACACCTACACACGTGTCCATTAATGGAATTTGAAACTTTTTGTTTGTTTATTTGTTTCCCTCCATAAATCTTATTTTTTCAACCTACTTGCAGAATATGCATACACGCTTCGTGTGAACGAGAAGAGCGACATCTACAGTTTCGGGGTTGTGATTCTTGAGATAGTGACAAGAAAACGCCCGGTTGATCCGGAATTGGGGGAGAAGGATTTGGTGAAATGGGTTTGCGCGACACTTGACCAGAAAGGCTTAGAGCATGTGATAGACCCAAAACTCGACTCTTGTTTCAAAGAAGAGATAAGCAAAATTCTCAACATTGGACTCCTCTGCACAAGTCCATTGCCCATTAACCGACCCTCCATGAGGCGTGTGATTAAGATGTTGCAAGAAATTGGCGGTGGAGACGAAGACAAGACAAGAGACGATAAGGATGGCAAGTTAACACCTTATTACAACGAAGAAACCTCATACCAGGGAAGTCTAGCTTGAAAAACAAATGGAGAAAAATGTTTTTGCCCAACAAGCTCTCAACTTTTGGTGCTTAAAGCTGTGAATTAGGGCATTGAATCAATAATTATCTCCCCTTTTTAAAAGGTTTTGGTCTAAAAGAGAGAGTTAGAGATTGTTAAACTTTTATAATATAAAAAAGAAGTTTCTCTAATTCAGTTGCTGTTTCAGTCTCCTATGTAAAGCTATTAGTAGGTCTGGTTTTGTTCTTTTATAAGTAAATGTAAATGAAAATGCGATCTTCTGGCGTTAACATGCATTTAAATAGTTTCCAAATTTGGGGTAAACAGATTCTAAGTTCTTGTAGGAAAATGTCCCGTCTTTAAAGCGTGGGCTCTCTCGTTTTTAGTGAACTGTTGGAGGCTGGTGTACAGTTTATGTCACATGGCTCTTAAATTCTCAACTTTTTCATACTAAATATTATAACTTTTTATATAAAAGATTTAATTTCAGGTTGTGTTATTTCCTTTACTTACTTTCCGTACATGTGAGCATTAGATGTAATAAGACTTGGCACATGAGATGACTAATATCAACTTTCCTGCAAAAGGGTCTCTTATTGAAGTCTGATTTGTTTTCCTCTCAATAATCAATATTAAGATAAGACAAAGATACATTGCAACGTACGGACTGTCAAAATATAAAAATAAATAAGTATATCAACGTATGGTTTGATATACCTTTCTTTAAAACAAATATTAAGCAAACCCCTTTGACAAAATAAATGAAACAGATATAATTGGATTTTGACAGCTATTTTCCACGTACAAAAGTAGCTATGTCATCTAAATCAACCGGTGGTCGTTAGGTAACGTATAACTTCCTAATTGCAATTAGTCTTCTCTTAACTATGACATTAAAAATTTAAAGATAACTTCTACTGTTGAGTAAAAACAAAACAAAAACATTGACATCTCACCATTACCTATGTTTTAATCTAAGTGGAGAAATTACAAGGTGAATTTAGATACAAATATATAGGTATTAAATATGAGCTGTTGGGTGAGGAAATTAGAGGTGGGCCCAATAAGCATTGAAGCCCACATTGTTATCATTCATTAAGGGGACATTGACACCTCACCCTCATCTTTGCCTTGTCTCACTGTCTCTTTCACTCTCTAAATCATTTCTCATTTTTATTTTCTTTGTTTTGCATTTCCTTTTTGTTATTTTTCAACTTGTTGCCTGATGATGTTTTATAGAGATTCTACATAATTTGTTTTTTCTTTTCTTGAACAAGTACCACTCTTAAATTTTATTTGGATATTTTTGGGAAGTTTGTTTTACACACGATGCAACTAAGCAA
Organism: Cardamine chenopodiifolia; assembly: GCA_963922655.1. Classification (NCBI taxonomy): domain Eukaryota; kingdom Viridiplantae; phylum Streptophyta; class Magnoliopsida; order Brassicales; family Brassicaceae; genus Cardamine; species Cardamine chenopodiifolia. The sequence goes on from OZ000467.1 coordinate 6,540,379, forward strand.
CTTTTAAAACCAAAACTAAGCAACTTCTCTGATTCTAATGATTTTGGTATAGTCTTGACGTTGGTAATCTAAGTGATAAAAGCATATAGTTCGGGAATATTAGTAATTTATAAGAAACAAAAAAATATTATAGTAATGACAAGCATAGTAGGGACCAGTGTATTTCAATAGATAATGTCAGGATTGCGAAATGATCACATTCACATACATTAAGTCATTAATACATGAGTAATTGAGCATTATGATCCCACACGGTACACACTCACACCTTGGGCCCATTTGGCTTTTAAATGGGCCTATCGGACCCACATGGTTATTTTCCCACATTTTGACGTCTTACATATCGACTACGCTAATCTGTCAAAGGCCCATCATAAAAACAAGGAAAAACTAAGGTTTAAAAATTTTGTGGTTACAAAAAACTAAGAAGGTTTATTAGTTATCTTAATATTTTTTAAAGATTTAAAAATATTTTCATTAGTTTATAATAATATCAAGGATTATTATGTTTTGTATTGCTACGATGTCGTTATAAACAATAACCACCAATAAATTTTGTGGTCGTACGTGAATTTATCAACTCAGGTGTATTTCTGTCAGAAAGAAACTACAAAAGTTATAGAACTCGGATTATTATGATTGAGTTTTCCAACTTGTAAATTCTGTGGGCCCGATTGAAGGAACAAATATGACACATTTGATACACGTCATTAAACTACTGAAATTAGAATATAAATTACATCATTAAAATACCCAAATGAAATACAAATTACATCACTAAACTATTTCTTCTTCTTACTTTTCTCAGTTGGCGGGAGGAAAAGTGTTCTCACATCCCGCAAAATTAAACTACAAATTACATTAAATTATTAAAATTAAATTATAATACTCTTTTTAAGATAAATTGAAATTAAAGAAACTAAAATCACATTAAGTAACTCAACCGAAGGAAAAATTACAACATTGTAAAACTAAAAAAAAAAGGAAATATAAATTACAGCACTTAACTACAACTCAAATTAAAAGCAAATTACATATTCTTTTTCTCCATTGATTGGTGGGGGGAATGGGAAGAAGAGTGTTCTCCCATTCTAAGACTTGGAGCTGAATGTTTTTCAGCACATTCACTGAGATAACTTACCTCATAATCTTTTTCAGTTTTGGACTGGAAATCCAATTTGTTATTGAAATTTTTTATTGCACTGGAATTACTATTTAGGTACTTAAACTTTGCCAACATTTTGGTTGAATGGTTCTAATAGATTTTATTTTTCGTTGATCCTTGGTTAAAAGAAAATTATTTTGAGAATTTGAAGTAAATATGACAAAATAAAAGAATTTGAATTAAAAAAAGAAACATGTTTACTATCGGATTCCAAGAGTTTGCTGGCAACAACTTGTAGATCGTAAATCTCCAATATAAGTTTAGTGATGGGTCTAAATGGTCATGTGGATGAAAAAAGCACAGTAAATAACCATAATTTTTTAATAATTCACGTATTAACCACAAAAGAATTTGGTTAGTTTATTCTTTGTATAAACTATAAATTGGACCAAAATGTTTTTAGTCTCAACCACAACCACACCTGTGAAAAAATTATGGACCCAACTATGATAGAAACAGATGTTGAAACACAGTCAAACTTGTTTCAATTTATGTTAGAAGTCTTCTCAAGGAACACACTTTCTTTGATGGTATTTATAAACCTACAAACTACCCGTTCTAGTGCTAAACCAGCGATTTCTAACCCATCTGAAGAGTGTCTCACACCTCTCTTACTTGCAACACTATCCCAAGTGATTACAATTTCTTTTTCTCTGATCGGCTACCTATTGATTAGCCTTGACGTCTTATTTATGGAGAGCCAAGTCTATCTTCCATATCCTCTCTTCATCGCACAATCACATCGAGAAGCATATTGACCGCAAACTTGATGTCTGCCACCAGAGATTCGCCAAATACCTGATCACCATATCTCTTAGACACGATCCCTTGCCCGACACGCAACGTCGGAGAGAACCTTTTTGGCTTGGGCTCAAACATCTCATATGGCTCAAGACTGATTGCGCGTTGAAAGCGAACTCGGTAGATCAGATTCAGAAAAGGCAGGATGCAGTCAGTAGACTCCGGATTTGCCGCCGCCTTCTCAACAATATCATACACCAACTTGCCAAAATTAAACGAAATTTGTTGATCCAACATGTACAGTAGCTTGCAGCGATCGATAGTGGCTTTGGTATTGTTGGGAGCTGGCATCCAATTCAAACAACATATCAAATGGAGATTGGCCATGACATTTGGCATTGGGGATGTGCGAAATCCCTTCCACACATAAACCTTCCTATTCGTCAAGTGTTTGGCTAAAGCATGACTAGTCATCTGAACCCGAGCTACTTCGGACTTCTTGTGCCAAGGCACTAACGAGGTACAAAACACTTTGTTGATCATGTGCGGGGAGAACTCGTACATCTTTCCTCGAAGGAACACTGGAGCTTTCTTTGTATGAGGAAGAATGTGAAAATTAGCATAAAATTTATATATTAGCTCCTTCACATATGGCTCAACAACAGTGACGGTGTCGGCTATGAGATTTCCCTCGATAATGTCCATGAGCTCCTTGACCTTTGATTTCCTAGCCACCATAAGCTGATCAAAGACCTGCCGCTTCTTCATCCAGTTGTACTGCATCTCAGCTGGTGTGGTGAGAAATTAGATTCGCCTTATCGCGTAGGGACTGCTCATATTGGTGAATACTGACCCTATTCGATGGGTCTTATGGAAGCCTACCACGTGCCTGATATGGACGACGAGCTTCATCGAAAGCGGGATCAGCGCCTGAGGGTGGTTGGGGCTGGGAATTTGTAGTGGGGGTCGGTGCTGTTCTGTCGCTGGGTCGGGGAGGCAATGGCAGAGCTGTAGAGGACGAGATCCGCTTTGGGGCGGCATGTGGTTGTCCCGATGCAAGAGGGTCGAAGGACGGAGACCCAGATCGAGCCGAATTAGATGTCAGCGAAGTGACAGGCGCCGAAAAGGGAGGCGAGGTGTCAGACCAAACAGCTACCGATGAAGCCTTTAATTTTTTGAATTGGGAGGGAACAGTCCGCCGGTTGTTGCGTGAGATGGGAATTTCTTCAACAGAACCCAAAGCATCGGAGTCCACGAGGTGTAGCTGCGGGGAGGATGTCTTCCGTTTGATTGACCGGGTCCGGTGACAGATCGATGCTGTGGGCACATCGGCATGCGGGCGTGTGGAGACGACAGCTTGTTTGGCTCCTCAGGTTTTTGCCATGGTGAAAGGGTTTGAAGTTTTTTTTTTGTTTTGTTTGAAGCTCGCGGTGAAGGTGAAGGCATTAAAAACGAAGGAGTTGGTCCCTGAGTGCTTGGTGAGGTCCACCAAAATCCTTATTCAGCCCGCCAATTCCTGTTCCTCTGTTTCTTGGTTTTAATATTTGTTGTCACACCTTCAAGTAGCAGAACTTGCAACAACACAATTAACAGAACAAGGAGAAAGAAACAACTATGCAGAGCACAAGGATATTAAACAAGCAGTGTTCCACAGCTGAACCAAAACAGAGAGCAGTATGAATCAGTTGGTGAGATTAAACACGATGACCACCAAGCACCACTTACAGACTTCTCAACCAACTGAGTTTGTTTGTCCTTGGCTATGTGACTCTTTCTGCCATCTGTCACCCTGGAAGTGCAGCACAAGGAGCAGAGACAAAGATTACAGAGGTTAGCTCATGTTTTGGGATGAGCCATAAAAACTTTCAACCGCGGTAGCTATTTCTCAATGCAGAGGAGCTTTCACACGCGTTGATCCACAAGAAGTAGTCTACGCACATGCATGCTTCTCGATCCCAGTGAGTTTCATCTAGTAGTGTAGAGTGTACTAAACCCTAAAAGCAAGATTCTGGCTCAGTTCATCAAAGGGAGTTTTTGGGAGTAATAATCATGATTTTGAGTATGACATAACTCGTCCTTTGAGAGATGCTTCTTACCGCTCCTTTCTGCATCGGAAAACATAAGAGTGCAGGCTTTCAATGCTGCTGATCTTTCGTAATTATTTTTGTGCTGTTTTTTTTTTCTTGTTTTCCATAGACAAGATTTCTCCTTTGTCTATCCCATGGATAATCTCTGCTTCATCCGGTGAGATGAGATGTTTTTTACTGCTTCTAACTGCATCCCATCCCTTCTATCATCCCCTTTCAGCTGATTTAATACATCGCTTACTGACTGAGAATCGTAAAACCATGAAGAGCAGCTCTTTCTTGATGTGAACTTTACAGCAAGAGATTTTGTTAATGCTCATTTTCAGCTCCTTTCGTAATACTCAAACACACAGATTTTTGAAATTTTGAGACTTTCCACTGCATTCCAAGTCCAGACCCTGTGGTGTCACCTACATGCAACGATATTAGAGAGCACACACACCCAAAGACTTTTGCAAATTAACAAAGGTGTTTTAGTCCAAGGGTTTAATGAAAATGTCTGCAAGTTGTAGCTCAGTAGCCACATGTTCAATCATCACCTGTTTATTTTCAACCAAGTCTCTAACAAAATGGTGTCCTATCGTAATGAGTTTGGTCTTTGAATGCTGAACAGGGTTCTTAGAAATATCAATTGTGCTTTTGTTGTCACACAACACCAACATTGGATTAGAAAAACACATACCATAGTCCGAAGCCATTTGTTTCATCCATAGAAATTATGTACAACAGTTCCCGAGAGTGATGTACTCGGCTTCGGCAGTGGAGAGAGACGTGCAGTTCAACTTCTTACTATACGAGGAAATCAGATTGTTCCCAAGAAAGAAGCAGCCTCTAGTGATACTTTTTCGGTCGTCCAAGTTCCCGGCCCAGTCGGAGTCGCTATACCCTACAAGACTTTGATTTGTATCCATTGTATATGAAATACCATAATTGAGTGTACCTTTCACATATTTGATTATTCGCTTGACTGCAGCAAGGTGTGACTCTTTAGGATTCGCTTGATACCGTGCGCAAATCCCTACACTTAGACAAAGATCTGGTCTGCTCGCCGTTAAGTATAGGAGACTCCCTATCATTCCTCGGTACAGTTTCTCGTCTACTTTGACACATTTTTCATCCTTGGAGAGTTTCCGCGTAGTACTCATAGGGGGTCTGGCTATCTTGCTGGAACTCATCTCGAAACGTTATACTAGCTTGGCCGCATATGTACTTTGTGAGATGGTGATTCCAGTTTCTGTCTGGTTAATTTGTAGTCCAAGAAAGTATTTCAGTTCTCCTACCATACTCATTTCGAATTCTGAGGTCATGGTCTTAACAAACTCTTCAACTAGTCTTTGTGATGTTCCTCCAAATACAATGTCGTCCACATATATTTGAACCACCAACATGTCTATAGTGTCTGTGTTTACGAACAGTGTCTTGTCAATGCTTCCTCGTTGGTATTTGTTTTCAGTCAGGAAAACCATGAGACGATCATACCAAGCTCTGGGCACTTGTTTCAGGCCGTAGAGTGCCTTGTGTAGTTTGTACTCATGGTCTGGGAATTTTGAGTCTTCAAACCCTTTAGGCTGTTCTATGTATACATCCGCTTGAATACACCCGTTCAGAAATGCGCTCTTGACATCCATTTGGTGTAGCTTAAATCCCAATTCACATTTCATTCCAAGTAGAAATCGTATGGATTCTAGTCTGGCCACTAGAGCAAAAGTTTCATCAAAGTCTACGCCTTCTATTTTAGTATACCCTTGTGTTACTAGTCTTGCTTTGTTTCGTACAACATTCCCATTTTCGTCGATTTTGTTCTTATATATACATTTGGTTCCTATAATGTTGACTTCTTCAGGCCTAGGTACAAGTGTCCAGACTTTGTTGCGTTCAAACTGTTCCAAATCCTCTTCCATGGACATGATCCAGAAATCATCAACAATGGCTTCATTTATGTTTTTGGGTTCAATGGCTGACACAAATCAGGTCCACATTATCATTTCTCGATAATTGGTCTGAATTCCACGAGTGACTCGTTCATTGATATCTCCGATCACATTTTCTGCTGAATGGTTTCGATGAAATTGAGTGATATCTCTCGTTTGCCTATCGTGATCTGTTTCATGTTCTTCTTCTTCAATATCATCAGGTGTGGGAACATTTCCCTTGTTGTTCCTGTCGTCTTGTTCTTCTCCGTCTAATTTTGGGATTACTTTCCCAGGCATGTAGCAATATTCATCAAACACTACATTGACCGACAGTTCAACAGTTTTCGTCCGTTTGTTGTATACTCTGTATGCCACACTGTTGATTGAGTACCCGAGAAACAAACCTTCATCGCTTCTTGCATCGAATTTTCCCAATTGATCCTTGTCGTTCAAAATGTAACAGGTGCATCCGAAAACATGAAAATAATCCAGGTTTGGTTTCTTTCCCTTGCAGATTTCGTAGGCTGTCTTGTTACTCCCTGACCGAACGTACACTTTGTTGATCACATAACATGCGGTATTGATGCCTTCAGTCCAGAATTTTTCAGGTACTTGACTCGCGTGAATCATTGCTCTTGCCATGTTCTGCAATGTTCTGTTTTTGCGCTCAACCACTCCATTTTGTTGTGGTGTCCTTGGAGCGGAGAACTGATGCACAATACCATGTGTTTCGCAAAATTTCTCAAAAATCGCATTTTCGAATTCTCCACCATGATCACTTTGAATCTGCTTGATTTGAGCTTTTACATTCTGAAGTTGAAGTGCTAGTATCCTGAAGCTTTCAAATATTTCTGATTTTTCCCTGAGAAATCGTACCCATGTGAAGCGAGAATAATCATCTACTAGTACAAATACATACCTTTTTCCTAAGTAGCTTTCAACACGCATTGGTCCCATCAAATCCATGTGAATTAGTTCTAAAACCTGCTTGGTTTGAACTTCTTGGATCTGTTTGTTCTGTACCTTAGTTTGTTTTCCTTTGTTGCATGCTCCACACACAAAATTATCCAGTTTCTTCAATTCTGGAATTCCTCCCACAAGTTCTTGATTGACGATGTGAGTCATGCTTCTGATGTTCATGTGGCCAAGCCTCTGATGCCACAAATGAGTTTCGTCCTTTTCTGCTTTGAAACACTGGTTTGATTCTTCCCACATGTAGTAGTTGTTCCTAGTACACACTCCGGACAGAATCACCTGATTTTCTTCATTAAATGCCCAACACTTTGTTTTGTTGAACACAACAGTCAGCCCTTTGTCACACAATTGACTTACACTGATGAGATTCGCCTACAACCCTTGCACATAGTACACATTCACCAACTGAGGTGTAGATGACCCATTCAACCTTCCTTTTCCCATTATTTATCTTTGAGCTCCTCCACCAAACGTAACACTACTTTCGTTTATGTGTTATGTGTACATGTCATGTGTCTAGAGCAACCACTGTTAAAATACCATGATCCATTTTCGTTTCTGCTTTGCGATGCCAAGCTCACGTCTTCAATTTTTTCTTGTTCGGACTTCAAATGTGCTTGTTGCGGAGCCTCTTCCTGACTAGGAGAGTTACCTAAGATTGAACTATAGGCAACCATCACCGACTTCTCTTCATGCTTCGTCTGATGGTATAAATCACTCTTCTTTACCTAGACGTGCGATGAGCGATTAAGATGTTGATAACATCGTTTTTGTTTCACAAGTTATCTTACTTTGTTAATAAACTTATAGCATCGTCTCTTGATGTGTCTTGGTATGCTGCAGTAGTAGCAACTCTTCTGGTTTTGAGAACTGATCTGTTTTTTCTGTGTTGGAACACGCTCGGATTTGTTCTCTCTGACAAATTCTGTTTTTCCTGTCAAAGTTTCTCCTTGATAACCGAGACCATAGTTCGTTTTCTCTATCCTTCCCAAGGTTAGTATCTTGTTCAAATCTCTTGTTCCACTGTTTAGCATATGTATCTTCTTGGTAGTTTTAGCAGCTTCAATCTCTAGTGATTTTCTTTTGGAAATTTCAGCACTTAACTCACTTTTGAGTTTTTCATTCATTTCCTTTAGCTCTAGCTTTTCCTTGAGTAATAACACATTCTCATGGCTTGTTTGCTTCCAGCTCTCGTATATTGACTTGAATTCTTCTTGTAGATCTGTCGTCTCTTCATCATCTGATTCACCATTTGTTACTTTTTCAAGCACTGTCCTTTTCTCTTCATTTTCCTCCTCAGATTCGTTCTTTGATGAGTCTTCATCGGTATGAATAACGGTAGGAAATGCACAGTATCTAGTGATAAACTCTCCTTCGTCTGTGTCAGTTTCAGAATCACTGTCACTTACTCCAATGAAATGTTTGTGGTTTTGAGTTTTACCAGATACACACTCTTCCTTTGTGTGTCCAAATCCCTTGCATCCAAAGCATTGCAATCCTTTCTTTTTATTATTTGGGCAGTCTGCTCGATAATGTCCCACTCCTTGACATTCATGACATTTCTGATCGTTCTTTCGTCCTCCTTTGTCTGAGTCTCCGAACATCATCTTCCCAAACATTTTTCTGTTGCCTCGTTCAAATCTTTTCATGGTTCAATCGAATTTTTTAACCATCAGACTCAAGGTGTTCTCCAATTCTGAGATTTTCTGTTTATCTTCTGATGCAGATAGTGAAATTCCTCTTTGTGTGCTTACACCGGTAGTTCTTCTTTCTAGATCCATTTCATGTGCTTTAATCATCCCTACTACCTCACCAAAGGTCATGGTGTCTGTGTTTAGGGCAACATTCATGGCTGATAAATAAGCTTCATACCTCATTGGTAGACATCTCAGAAACTTCTTAACCAATTTTTTGTCTTTGTATCTTTTTCCCAAGACATTGGCTTCACTAGCTATTTCACTGATCTTCGAGCTGAAGGTTGACACTTTTTCATCTTCTTCCATGCAAAGGTTTTCAAATTTCGAAGCAAGTGCATCGAGTTTGCTTCTGCATACGTTGGCGGTACCTTCATAATACAGTTGTAGTGTGTCCCACGCTGTCTTGGCGTCTCGGCAATCCTGGACTTGTTTGAACTGATCACTGTTAAGTGAATTGAAAATTGCGGATATTGCTTTTGAATTCATTTTTGACATTCATTTTTTTTCATCTGTCCACATGTTTTTTCTTTTCGGAATCATGTTACTGTCTTCGTCTTTAGCCTCTGGTTCATTCCATCCTTCTTTTACAGTTGTCCACGCATCTTCGTCAATGCTTCTGATTGCGTAACGCTCTTAACCTTCCAATGACCGTAGTTTGGGTCATCAAGCATGATCTGTTTTTGTACAGCCATAAGTTCCCATGTTGAGTCCATTTTGAATGTCTCAGGATCTTCACCTGTTGTTGAGCAACAACTCGGTTCAGATGCCTGCTTTGATACCAATTGAAAAAACTATGGACCCAACTATGATAGATAGAGATGTTGAAACACAGTCAAACTTGTTTCAATTTATCTTAGAAATCTTCTCAAGGAACACACCTTCCTTGATGGTGTTTACAAGCCTACGAACTACCCGTTCTAGTGCTAGACCAACGATTTCTAACCCCTCTCAAGAGTGTCTCACACCTCTCTTACTTGCAACATTATCCCAAGTGATTACAATTTCTTTTTCTCTGATCGGCTACCTGTTGATCAGCCTTGACGTCTTATTTATAGAGAGTCAAGTATGTCTTCCATATCCTCTCTTCAAGATATGATGTTATCTAAATCTTCTCGATCGTCATCAAGTATCTCCGGTCTTTAACAACTTGATCTCCTGAATCTCGCGCCATATATCCTCAGTGACTAAATCACAAACTGATTAAGTCAACGTCAGCTTCTAACGACTTTTGCTGACTTGTTATTTCTTTTCAGAAACACACAATTCTTTCGTAGTTCCCACACTTCTTCTTTTGATAAAAGCTTGCTCTTTCAACTTGTTCTTCTCTTCTTTAAAACATATAGACATGCAAATTCTACATAAACACCATCAAATATAATAAATTTTCCAAAATAAAAAAAATTACACTATTGGAGATGTTATTGGTTCATGCATTTATAAATTCATATAAGATTTGTAAATTTTCACTAATTTTAAAATTCTATATATGGATTTTGAAATAACATGATTTACCCCATGGATTTGAGTTATATTTTTACTTCCAAATTCATTAAATCCAATGTGGATTTTGAAATCTAAAAGTAAATCATTCAATAAATAACATAGGATTTTAACTAGTATTTAAAAATCATTATTTTTTATTTAGAAATCATGATTTGACTTGGATTTCCAGATTTATTATAATCCAATGAACCAATAGACCCTGTTAGGGGGTTTGAGATTGTTTATAGGATTTTAAACTTATTTTCTGGATTATAATTCAGGGTTTTGGAATTACAATCTGATGTTGTGGATTTAGAGTTTCTTGATATAAGAATTATGGTAAATATAACAAAATTGTACATATAGACTGATGTGAGTTCAACATAGAAACTATTCTATATAGATTGGCATGGTTTCACATGTAGGATCAATAAGAATATTTTTGTCCATGTTGCACATGCAATGATTACTTGTTGAATTAGTCAACTTATATTACTATATTCTTTATTTTATGACTTGTTTTTGTTTTTAGGCAAATTAATCTTAATAATATTACAAAAAGAGAAACTAAGATTTATTTGAAACTAAAACGGATGAAATATTTTAAAACTAATAGTTTATAATAGCTTTCTTAGTAAACTTATTAATGTTCTGTTCTAATATTTCGTTTTCTTTCGTATGAGATTATTAGTTTCGTACTGAAGAAACTTCGCATCTCATCGGCTGCTTATACAAAATAAATAGAATTATCATAGCATTTGCTTTTTAACATTTGGCCCCGTGAACATTCTTATCGATGGTAGGACGTACCATTCTAAAGATTTACAGATCTTCTTAAAAAATGATATGAAGTACTAAGAAATTCAGTATTAGGATACCTATGACAAGATTGAAAAATATATATTTATGTAATGAAATAGCTTTTGGTGAGGAATCTGTAGTCAAAGAGCAAATACTGAAAACTTTGGGTATGAGAGTTGTTCTGTGCGTGAAGATATGTTCATATATTGCTACACCAAGTTGCTCCAACAGATATATAAAAGTTAAAATCTAGTTAAGGTAGTGTAGGATCTAACATTTTTTTTAATCTATTGTTTAATGAATTCTACTTATATACGTGACAAGATCGATCGTCGTCTAGTTATAAACAAAAGAAGATCGATCGTCTAAAGGCATAACGTAGCGTTTTCCGGGAAGAGCTAGCCATTGCATAATTCACGATCTTGTTCTAGAAGATATATTTTTAAAAATATATTAAAGAAAGATTATGTTATGGCATATGATATCTTTGTGAATACAAAATTATTTTAACTGGCAAAAAAATAAAACAGTTAGAAAAGAAATTGAGTTTCAATAACGACACTCCATCGCTCGTCACCTTTCTTGATGGTGAAGAGATTACTTTCACTCTTTTATTTATTTATAAACTCGAATATTTTGTTGCACAAGTATTTTTCTTCTTCTTCTTCTAACTATGGTTGGATCCCATACTTGGTTATTTCCACACAAATCTTTCCTAACAAATTCAGTATTTGAACTGTGAACTCTAGAAAACACGAAACAATGGTTTAAAATAGTCATAATCAAAATTTGGAAAATTGCATTTAATAATTGTTTGTTTCAAACGTATATACATACACCATTAATAAACGTAACGTCCACGCAACCCCTCTAAAAAAATTATTTAATATAATATAATATAATATAATTTTGTTCCAAAACTTAACATTCACTTGCCCGTCTTTCTATATCACCTCCTCGTCTTTAGCTTCTTCTTCTTCTCTTTCTCTCTCATGATTTTATCTTTTGACAGTTCTGATTGTAATTAGATTTATATTTTGGTAGGTTATTTTAGAGAGAGATCAGTAAAAGAAGAAGGATGAGTTGGTGTAATGATTCAGATGATAACTACGACCTCAATCTTGAAAGAGTATCCAACATTGATCATCTATCGATTCAACTCAAAAACCAATCTCAATCATGTGTCATAAGCGGTCCAGATTCCAAGATTATCGTTGAATCTCCCATCATGACTTGTCCTTCTTGTGGACATAAGATCCATCAACAAGACGACCAGGTTATATATGTTAAAACCATTAATTCACCTAAATGATCTCTAGCTATCAATATGATTATACATCATTTACTTTATATTTGACATATATATTAATGTGAATTAATGAAATTTGATATAAGGTTGACAGCATCAAAGATTTACCAAGCTTACCGGCAGGAGTCAAATTCGACCCGTCAGATAAAGAGATCCTTATGCATTTGGAGGCGAAGGTATCATCCGATAAGCGAAAACTTCATCCGTTGATTGACGAATTTATACCGACGCTTGAAGGAGAGAATGGTATTTGTTACACGCATCCTGAGAAACTTCCTGGTACGTAACGCTCTTTGTAATATCAATACAGAGCAAAGTAGAAAATAGGGAGAAAATAGTACTATTTACGATTCGTCAATTAGCACCATGAAACACAATATAAGAATTACCCAAAAATGACAATTTTGGCTAAGTATTAACTCGATTTTTGTTTAGAATCTTTTTTTATCTTTGTAATCAAAACTAAAAACCTTTCGTTTGGGTTTACACAATTAGAAAATCAATACTCTTGGTCTTAAAATAAAAGGATATTGGTGCTAGTTACACATAAATAACTTTTATGAATACTGTTCTTTTTGTTTTTTTTTCCCACAAACAAATGATTAAATATAGTACACTTTTGTGATTTGTGACAAATAGCATTGTCTCTAGCTACATACAAATTTTGTGTATGATAACAGTGATTATAAAAGTAAAATAAAATCCAATGTGATCGGGGATCCAAATAACATATACTTAGCTTATGTCCATGTTAACCCAAGTAGGAGTAAGCAAAGACGGGCAAGTAAGGCACTTCTTCCACCGGCCATCGAAGGCCTACACGACCGGAACACGAAAACGTAGAAAAGTGAGCACAGATGAGGAAGGCCACGAGACACGGTGGCACAAAACGGGCAAGACCCGACCCGTTTTGTCTCAATCAGGAGAAGCCGGTTTCAAGAAGATCCTAGTACTCTACACCAACTATGGTCGCCAGAAGAAGCCCGAGAAGACGAATTGGGTGATGCATCAGTATCATTTAGGCCACAGTGAGGATGAAAAAGACGGTGAACCAGTCCTCTCTAAAGTCTTCTACCAAACACAGCCTAGGCAATGCGGCGGTTCGACCGAAACTAAACCTAAGAATCTCGTAAACCTAAACCGGTTTAGTTATGAAAATCTTCAAGCTGGTTACAGCCGGTATGAGCATGGAGAGAAAAGTGAAGAGACGACGAAGGTGATTTGAGAGTTGGTGGTCATGTTTGTTTCATAGTTTTACTTGTGATGCAAGTAAGGGTAAAGAGAGCTTTATGAAGAATCAATAGAACATATATTATATAATTTATATATAAATGGAGGAGGCGAGGAGCTTTATGGAGTAAAGGTGAGGAAAAGAACGAGAGAGCACAGATTCTTTGTGTGTAGGTGGTGGGTTACTATCATAGTAATTAAACTATCTAATAACTTTTGGGAGATTTCAGGTTTTAACCTTTTTTAGGGGATTAAATTGGGAGAGTAACTTTAACCTCGAGACGTTACTGATCTTTGTTTTTATTTCTTTATTTCTAAATAAAATCTGTCGAAACTATACTGTAATAGCTCTTCTTTTTCAATCATTGTAACATATTTAAGCTAATAATAAAATAAAATAAAACAATATATGAATTTGGAAACGAGATCTCTTGGTTAGTTTCTATTAGTAAGCATTGTATTATTACATCTGCCTATCTGGAATCAAATCCGGTGTGCTGCAGTATGCATACTGCAATTTAAAAATTTTAAAAATTGAAAACTTAGGGATTATTTTCTGTATACAAGAAAAAGAACAGCACGATTTTTCATTGTTAGACTCATGTAAAATTTATCTCCATAATCTACTTTTCGACATGTATATATAACTATCTTAAAATTAGAATTTTGCTTTCATCTCATCAAAAAACATATTTCCCCAAATCTATACATTATTTTCGCTAGTTAGCTGAACTTTCCTTACTGGTTTTCTTACTGTAAACAACCTTACTCAAATTTATTAGTTTGAATTTTAAAATTATGTCGAATTTTTTTTCTGGAATTTGGAAATTAATCTTAGTTATGATTATTTAATCTCAGTGAATATAAATATGAAAGGTTTTGCACGAAAAAGTGATTTAGGTCAAAAGTGGTATTTTGGATGAAACTTGATAAATAAATTTTTTCGAAAAAGTGTTTGAACCAATAATATATAATTGCCTGAACTTAAAAAAAGAACTGTACCTGCTACAATTTTGCATGAAAATGATATCTAAAAAGATTTTTATTTTGTTTTAGCATGACACGTTAGTTTTTCTTTAATATATATATATATATATATATATATATAAATTTTTTAGTTTATTTTCATAATACAACTTATTAAACAACACTCTCAAGTCGCATGACACCCTATAACTTACAAGTTACAAGGAAGGGAACATCCTTAGACTCAATTTCTCAAACACATTCTCTGTTAATGCCTCAACCTCACGGAACTTAACCGAAAAGGCATTCTTATCATCATCATCTTCATTAAGAACAAGTATGGGTGCACCGAAAAAGCCTCTGGTGGCACCAACACTCTTAAAATTTTCTATAGCCGAGTCATGTTGGTAATGAACGAGCTTGTAAGTGTCTTGATCGTTTCCATATTTCTGAAGCCTAAAAAAGCTATCTCTACTGTTAAAACAAACCACCAGTGGTTACATAGGAGGAGGAATCGACTTTCCAAATCTTTGAAGAAGGGCAAAGCCAGATCGGTGACTCGAACATGATGATTACGTTGGTGTTTGTAGATACATTGCCTTTGTAGAAAAATGGATCGGAGATAGTAATAGGTAGGCCTGATTGATATGGAAGATGTGTTTGGATAATACCTAATGGACACAAATAGTTTAAGTCAATGTTTGCTGGGACAAGACCGCCTCCTTTTTTGCCTGAAGCTGGTTGGATGAATTATTGGGTCTGTCTCTTAAGTGGGTTTCCGTTTGTGTCCTTGACGAGTTCCACTGAAACGGCGGCTGGTACTGCAACAGCCGTCAGGAGAAGGAACAAAGAGATAAATGAGAATGAGATTGCTGACTTATTGTTATTCATGGTGATTATTGAGTGACTTGAGTCTAAATTAAAGCAAACATAGTGATATGGGTATTTATAGCGGCAAAGCTAACGTGGTTATTAAATTATTGTAAGGAACTACAACTGCAAACAAAAGTCAGAAATATTTTATAGCTTGCTTTAACTTCTCGTGACGCTGTGAAGATGCCAAATATTGATGAGATCCTTTTCTCATGAAAGAATGGTTTATTCTTCTTAACAACATGAGATTATTACGTGATTAGCCAACTCTTTTGTTGTATTAATTAGGATAATTAGCCATGATTTTTCTTGAAATATTGATCTTAGCATGACCGTAGCTTAAGGGTCACCGTTTATTAGGATCTCCATATATGTCAAGAGATATTTGATCACCACAAATCTCTCCTCCAAATTATTCTCAATCAATTACAATCATTGTACATATATTTACCTTTCATTTCATGTATAGCCTCTCCTTATATAAATCCGTATCCTTTTGATCAATGAGAATCATCCATTTATACAAATATTATATGGTATCAGGGCAGTAGATAGTAACATACAATCTCTTCAAACTTTCTTTTTCCTTTCTTTTCTTTGTTCTCATCTCGACGATGGCTACACATCACACATCGCCAGTCAATACCGGCACCTCTGTTGCCACTGAAACCATCCCGACGAACCAAGGCTCCATCCTCAATGTCAACGTGTCCAATATCACCAAAATCAACGCCTTCAGTTACCTCATATGGAGTCGCCAAGTCCATGCCCTCTTAGATGGTTATGAATTGACACCATATCTTGATGGTTCCAAGCCGTTCCCCAATCCGGAATACTCCATTCACAAGCGACAAGACAAGCTCATCTATAGTGCCATCATCGGTGCTATCTCCATGTCACTTCAACCTCTCCTTTCTCGAGCCACTACCGCTGCCAACATCTGGAGCATCTTAGCCTCCACCTATGCTAAGCAAAACCGTGGCCATATTAAGCAGGTCAAGTATCAACTAAAACACTGGTAGAAACGCACAAAAACTGTCGATGAATACCTCCAAGGTCTCACGACAAGATTTGATCAAACTCGCCTTACTCGGCAAGGTGATTAATCTTGAAGAACAGATCGAGTTTGCTCTTGATGGGCTTCCCGAAGACTACAAACAAAATGTTGAACAGGTTGAAAGCCGTGACACTCCACAGCACACTCAATGAACTTCATGAAAAACTACTCAACTATGAAGACAAAATCATCATGGCTCAACCGTCCCAGTCCTATCCAATCTCTGACAATGTCGCAATAAAAAACTACAGACCTCAACAGAAGCCAACAAACTGCAATATGAACTGGCAGCAATCCCCATGTCCACCAACTGGATATCGTGCACCATGACCCTACCTCGGCAAGTGTCAAATCTGCTCCGTACAAGGTCATAGCGCTCATCGCTGTCCTCATATTTCTCAACAAATCATCGCTCAACCCTCCCCTTCGTGGTAGCCACGAGCTAACTTTGTCGATGACATTCAAGCATCCAACCCTTGGCTCCTTGACTCCGGTGCTACGCACCATATTTCCTCTGATCTCTCCAATTTCTCGCCGCATCAGCCTTATACCGGAGGAGAAGAAGTCATCATTGGCAATGGGTCTGGTTTGTCAATAACTCACACCGGTTCAACACTTCGTCCCTCTACAACTCGTCCTTTAAAACTTACTGATATTCTTTATGTTCCTACAATACAAAAGAATTTAATATCAGTCAACAAGCTATATAATGCTAATAATGTGTCGATGCAATTTTCCCTTCTTAATCATTGTCCAGTTAAAACAGCAGCCCAGTACTACGAGTAGCGAGAAACCAGCAAAATCCAGTTGAATCACAATCCTCTTAATCATTGTCCAAGACTCAACCAAAGTTAACAAACAATATGGTAATGATTCTTTTGTACAAGAGCTGAGGAGTTTCTGATTTTTCTCCTTCACATTCTTGTAGATCGACCATCATAGATATATCACCATCACCATCATCATCGCCTAGAACATTCTGCTTTATAACAACAACTAGCTTACCCAATTAGGTGACAAGTAAAAAAAGTTCTGATGTTGAGTTTTTTGGTGTTAGTGCTTCTTTGTCTTTTCAACATTCGTTGCTTAGATTTGGTCTTTTCAGACCAATTGCTCGATTTTAGGCAATGTTGGATAATGACGAATTTATTATGTAAGCGACTTCGAG
The DNA here is from genome assembly GCA_963922655.1 of Cardamine chenopodiifolia. Lineage (NCBI taxonomy): Eukaryota > Viridiplantae > Streptophyta > Magnoliopsida > Brassicales > Brassicaceae > Cardamine > Cardamine chenopodiifolia. The sequence goes on from OZ000467.1 coordinate 6,557,843, forward strand.
AACCTACCAAATGATCTTTTATCTCTCTCTGTCTATCTACAGTACTCTACATCATTTTTAATCATATTTATCCTGAATCTCTCTATATATATACCTCATAAAGTCAAAACTATAGCGGTAACTAGTTTGGATTTGTGGTAAAGGGGCGATCAGGTTTTCCAAAAGAACAATTTATTTATCCTAAACGATTTCAATTGTCGGTTTGTTTATTGCACAAAATGTTTCGGTATATTATTTTCTACTTGATACTATAATAATGAAAAAATGTATATACAGTATATTAAAAAGTGAGAATATATTTTTTGGTGGTAGAGAGGGAATACTAGTAGGGGAAACATCATTTGGCCATATGCTTAGAAATTCCTTAAAAGCATCTCATTTTTTTCCTTGACGATAAAAAAGGAAAAAGAAAACAAGACATCATTTTAGAAAAACGCATGCTTCTTACGAGGATGTGATAATTTGATAAACATTCTTTTTCAGTCTTGGAACAAACGAGACACATGCTCTCTTTTACCCTTAGAAATATTGGTCCGATGTCTAAGCATTCCCCTAATGGAACCATTCTTATCCTTCTTTTGTATTTGAGGTTGATGTTTTACTCATGATATTGAAATATATTATGGTGAACAAACATGATACACATTTATATTAACAAACCAGTACAACTATTAGTAAAATAATCGTCCATTGCACTAGTTTGGTCCGGGTCTAAGTAAAGTAGATTGGTGGACCGATCAATTCCAACTAGGGATATGATGAGCACACCATTTTTCATTTATATACACTCAAAGAACGAAAATAGTTCCATTATGACTAGAATTTAATCGTATTTAGTCAATAATTTGTATGTTTAAATCAGTGAGATAATTTTTTTTATAGTCTAACAAGATGAATTTGAATTTTTTTTAGAGTTTTATGTGTATTGGAAAACGAGAATAGTAAGCAATACATAAAGAAAGATAGAATATGACCAGCGATGAAATTGAAAGTAAATGATATGATGAAAACTAATGAGCATCACAAAATAGGAATCTGGAGAAACATAGTGGGAAAAAGCTATTTTATTCCTTCCTTGCCAACATCTCCTTCTTTACATCTCTTTTCTCTTTAGACAAAATAATCATAAAAATAGTATTCACAACAGTTGTCCAAAATTTGTGATTTTGCTACTCAAGATTTCTTTGTTTTTTTCTTTCCCAAAAAGAGAGAGAAATTATGCGTTTATGACAGAAATTTTTTCTAATTGGAATAAGTTTGAGAATCTAAAAAAGCATGTGAATGAAGTGTTCAATACCTTTTATAACATTGCTGTTAAAAAATGTGATGATTTGATGAATCAAGGTCAGCATATTGTGTATGCATAAACATGGAAATATGGCAAAAAATGATACTTTGATTGATGTTTTTAGGTACTTGTTACGACAAAAGTTATCTTTTTGTGGTTATGATGAATCAAAAGAATCTTTTAATAGAGAATTTTTTTAGAATTTCTAAAATACATTGGATAATGATGTTGTAAGTAAGATTACTTTGAAGAAGGCTCCAAAGAATACGCATATGGTTTCACCAGTGATTCAAAAAAACATTGCACATTCTTTTGTAGAAAAAGTTATGAAATTTATCATAGAAGAGATTGATCATGGTGTGTTTGGTCTACCAATTGATGAGTCTGATGATATTTCTGACAAAGAACAAATGGCTATTGTTTTTTGATTTGTTGATAAAAGTGGAGCAGGTAAAAAAAGATTTATTGGAATTGTTCATGTAAAAGAAACATCTTCTTTATTTCTAAAATCTGCTATTGATGAGTTGTTTGTAAAATATGGGTTAAGCCTAAAAAAGGTGGGAGTAAAAGGTTATGATGGAACAAGTAATATGAAGGGAAGTTTAATAGTGTTAGATCATTAGTTTACGGAGAAAACAGTTCAACATATTATGTCCATTGCTTTGCTCATCAACTTCAGTTGGTGGTGCTGGCGGTTGCAAAGAAACACTTTGACATTGGTGATTTTTTTTTTACATGATTTCTACACTTTTGAATGTGGTTGGAGCTTCTTGCAAAAGAAAATATTTTATTCGATAAACTTATTGAAAAAAAGGTGCAGGATGGGCTTAGTAGTGGTGACATTAGTACTGAATCCAGACTGAATCAAGAACTTTCTCTTCAAAGACCTGAAAATACTCGTTGGAGTTTTCACCATAATATCTTACCACGTTTGGTTGAGTTGTTTCCTTGTATCATTGAAGTTCTTGAGTATATCCAGAATGGAACTGAGGACTCAAAAAGATGTCAAGCATATGGTATTCTCAAATACTTGTATACATTTGATTGTGTATTTTATTTGCAATTAATGTTATTTTTTGGACTAACCAAAAATTTATCGATGGCTTTGCAAAGGAAGGATCAAGATATTTTGAATGCAATGTTACTGGTAGAATCAACTAAGCGAGAGCTACAAAAGCTTAGGGATGATAGATGTGATTCATTTTTGATGAAAGTTTTTTTTTTTTGTGAGAAACATAATGCTGAAATTCTCGTGATGGAAGACGACTTCGTTGATTCAAGGAAGCGAAGAAAAAAAAACCAACATATCATTATAAGATCAATTGTTTCTATACCATTCTGGATTTGCAGATTCAAGAGTTCAATGATTGTTTTATCGAAAAAAACACTAATCTGCTTATTTGCATGATTGCTTTTAAATCTTATTAATTCGTTTTATGAGTTTGACAAGAAAAAGTTGGTGAGATTGGCTGAATTTTATCCTGAGGACTTTAGTTTGGGAAGCGTTTACCTCTTGAATAACAACTTAAAATATACACTAACAATGTACGAATACATAAATGCTTTAAGAATTTAAAGAATTTTGGAGATATTTTTGGTGAAAATATTTCTCGTCTTTGCACATTCTTTGGTTTATATACTTTTAAAGTTAGTTTTAACTTTACTCGATGCTATTGCAAGTATTGAAATGTGTTTTTGGGCAATAAAGCTAATGAAGATAACAACACTCAACCGAATTGAAAATCAATTTCTAAATAATTGTTTAGTATGTTATATTGAAAAACTAAATAATTGTTTAGTATGTTATGTTGAAAAAGAGTTGGTTGAATCTATTACCAATAAAAAATGATTAAAGGATTTTAATCTATAAGTAAACGTATGATACACTTGTAAGGTATTCTTGTGTTTTTCAACTTTGTTACAGTTTTAATAAGAATTTCTTTTTAATATGTTTGCTACGGGATAGTATCGTAAAGTCATGTCAATTTTATCAAATAAGTAATTCTTTCTCGGGAGACATGTGCTGTCAGAAAAGAAAGAAAGAAATGTTACCATGATTTTTTTCCAATTTTTTTATATCTACAATACCCTCCCCTCTCACTACGTTTATATGATTATTTTAAAATAATCAACGAAAAGACACATTATATGTTTATTTTATTAAGTTGTGTTTCTAGAAAAACTAAAAAATATATTTCTTAAATTAATTTAGAAAACATTAGGAATTTATATGAAATTTAAAAATGATAAGAATATTTGTAATTAAGTTGTAACTAGAACAATTAATAGAAAATCATCGACTCATATAAATGGGTAATATATTTTAACATTGATAAATTTGTTAAGGTACCCGTGGTATAATATTTTTCTAAAACTAGCATCAAAACTTAAAAATTCTGAAAACACCAAAAACTTGTAAATTGATTAGCTTTAAACCAAAACTTGGATTTCATTATCACATGATCTAATATATCCGAAAAATCTATATCCAAACCCTAAATTGTTTTTTATTCCTTCCATATTACATGATCTTTACAGTTGCTCAAAAGAAATCAAGGCCTGAAATAGCCGAATTTAATAAAAAAAACCCGTAGAATCGATGGAATTAAAGAAAGAATCCAAATCATTAAGACATGTGGTGTGGGCATTCAAAAACCACATAATTATTCTTTGGTTCTCTTAGAAAAGAAAATTACAAAAGTGATTTTTTTACACAAAAAGTTTTTTTTTTAAATGCTCTTTGAATATTTCTTTCGGAAATTTTCTTAATATATATAGCATAAAGATGAAGACATGAGCAATAAAAGGCAAAAAGATTACATAAACTAATATTTTAAAGATTTATTTCCAAAATAATCCTAAAAATTTTAAACTTCCCAAAATTAATAAAAAAAATCATATAGAGGACAACTGGTATGTTTGTTTTCCAAGTGTAGTGTACTACATGGTCTTTTTTAATTCATCGAATTTTGCTCATAAAAGGAAAAGTGAAGGGCGAAGAGAAGCTAAGAACGTTTCTCTAATTCCTTTTCTGGCTTTTTATTTCATTCTCATTCTCTTCTCTTTCCCGATTGTAAAATTTCCCCGAGAAATTTGTTCTCTGCCTTTATCGCTCTTGCTGCTTTTGCTTCAGCTACAGTGAGGTGATAGCCCTTAGCTCGAATAATCTCTCGTCTTTTGCTTTATGATCGAGTTTATTCTTGTAGCTACTTCGATCTATTGTTTCTTTAACTCTGTGCATGATTCAATTCGTCCTCGTAAGCTGTTTGTGTTGGTGGGTTTAGTTCTATTAACCTCGAAGATTCCGTAAATATATGAACACTTGTGACCATCGTTTAGCTACTTGGAAATTTCTGGGGCTTTTGGTGGTTTATCTTGTTTTACAATTCGATTTTTGAATTAGTTTATGTTAAAATCTAAGCATGTATCAGTGATTTCAAATTTTTTTTTTTTGTTGTTTGTTTTTCATGCATCAATTCGATTATGTATGCTATAGAAATAGAACTGATGTGATTGTTTGTGTTTTACAGAATCTGTGTTACGGAAGTTTTCTTTGGTTGGGGAGGGAGAGATTCTTATGACGGGGAAGAGATATAAGACTAATTGCAGATCTGCTTCTCACAAGCTGTTCAAGGATAAGGCTAAGAACCGTGTTGATGATTTGCAAGGGAAGCTTTTGGATCTTCAGTTTACGAGGAAAGAGGGCAGAACTACTGATGTGATACTTCTTGAGGAGCAAGCCAATCAGATGCTTCGTGAGTGGAAATCAGAGCTCAATGAGCCTTCTCCTGCATCTTCCTTGCAACAAGTATGGTTTTTTTGTTGATTGTTGTGACTTGCATGGGTGGTTTTGGTTGTAATTTGATGGCAACGGTGTTACTTTCTTTGTTGTTTCAGTCATTGTTAGCTGTGTGTTCTTTTGTTTTTGCTTAGCAGGGTGGTACTTTGGGGTCTTTCTCATCAGACATTTGTCGGCTGATACAGCTCTGTGATGAGAAAGATGATGCAACCAGCAAATTGGCTGCCCCCAAGCCCGAGCCAGCTGATCAGAATCTCGAAGCTGGAAAAACTGCTGTCTTTCAAAGGGTGAGTTTCTCTTTAGATCGTATCTCTAGACAATTTTTTTCATGGTGCTTTAGTTTATTGTGGAGTTTGTTGTTATGTTTTAATATCGAGGTTGTGGTGATTATTGCCAGGGATACAATTTGGTTCAGGGGAAGTCAGAACATGGATTTCCATTGGCTGATCATTGCAAAGATCCGTCCTTAGTAGTTGGCAACAACTTCGATGGAGCCGCTCATTTGGAGTATAATCAGTTTGATCTGCAACAAGAGTTTGAACCAAACTTCAATGGTGGTTTCAACGATTGTACCGGTTATGGTGGAGAGGGTCCTTTACAGATCTCTACTTTCATCCCGACTATCTGTCCTCCACCTTCTGCGTTCTTGGGTCCGAAATGTGCGCTTTGGGATTGCCCTAGGCCTGCTCAAGGATTCGACTGGTTCCAGGATTACTGCAGCAGCTTCCACGCTGCACTGGCTTTCAATGAAGGCCCACCAGGTATGAATCCCGTTGTGCGTCCTGGAGGCATCGGTCTAAAAGATGGTCTGCTTTTTGCTGCTCTTAGCGCAAAAGCAGGAGGGAAAGCTGTCGGTATTCCTGAATGTGAAGGAGCTGCAACTGCTAAATCTCCATGGAATGCCCCAGGTAGGCTTTGCTCTGTTTGATTTCGTGGACTTCACATATATGTTCATCAACCAACATTCCTCATGCTTATTATACTCAAATCTTGAATTTTTTGTGTGACTGTAGAGCTCTTTGATCTCACGGTTCTAGAGAGTGAGACACTAAGGGAATGGCTATTCTTTGACAAACCAAGGAGGGCCTTTGAGAGCGGGAACAGAAAGCAAAGATCTTTACCAGATTACAACGGTCGCGGTTGGCACGAGTCACGTAAACAGATCATGAACGAGTTTGGAGGGCTGAAGAGATCTTACTACATGGATCCACAGCCTCTGTACCATTTCGAATGGCATCTTTACGAATACGAGATCAACAAGTGCGATGCTTGTGCCTTGTACAGGCTCGAGCTCAAGCTCGTTGATGGGAAGAAGAATTCAAAAGGAAAAGTTTCAAACGACTCTGTGGCTGATCTGCAGAAGCAGATGGGTAGACTCACAGCTGAGTTCCCTCCAGACGGCAACAACAATAGTAACAACAACAAACGCTGCATCAAGGGAAGGCCAAAAGTGAACACAAAAGTTGCAACCGGGAACGTTCAGAACACAGCAGAGCAAGCTAATGATTATGGAGTAGGTGAAGAGTTTAACTATTTGGTCGGAAACCTAAGCGACTATTATATTGCCTGAGATGAAAATGAAGAACTCAGGTTTGAAAAGCTGTTGCTTAACCATTTAATCAAGCAGCAGAAGAAGAAGCTTCGTATATTTTATTTTGTTTTATAAATAATTATATCTACCCTGGAGAGACTATGTATATATAACAAGAAGGGGATGCAGAAGAGCTTGTTCTAACCAAAAGCAGGAAAAGTAAAGGTGAGAAGGAGACTGCTTTTTAAGATTCATTCTTTGGAGGTTAAAGGCGTATTTACTGAGATTCCGGTTTATGTATTTTGATGCATTTCTCAACTCTCTTCTGCGATTCAATGCAGATGACGAATTATGTAACCGATGCGGAATACGGTTTATAACTATGTTATCGTTCTTAACAATCGGCACATTGAAATCTTTGTTCAATGAGATCACTGATCTTGCTCTTAGTCTATGTTTTCAGTTTTGATTTTTGTTGATTTAGAGCTCAAAATCTTCGGCATCTTTGCAAGTACCATGTTATCAAGTTCTCACTGATCTTTAATGCGTATTTGTATTTCATAGACTCTAAATGTTACAAGCAATAAATCATATTCTACATGTGTTATAAAATTTCATCTAAAGAGACATGAACTTGCATATAGTTATTGTGGTAATAATGGTCTAGCCAATGCAAAAGGACGATCTGAATTCACAGACATTAAAAATTCCAACACAACTACTTTTCTCGAAGGGCGACTCTTAAGACCAGGCTCAATCAGCCCTGCAACAGAGAGAATGAACACATCATCATCATAATCAAATAAACTTCAGGGATAAGAATGGCATTGAAATTAGGGAATTGAAAGAAGAATCACGGAGTTACCAGGCGAGAGTTTTCTTTCTCTATAAAGTTTTTTAGCTAGAGGATTAGCAGCCCAGTGATTCACAGCCACCCGGCTAGTCGGTTGGAACCTATAATTTTACCTTCGGATGATAACACTACCTGCTTTCCATTAAAGAACCAGATAAAGAAATCAACAAAGATGAAGTAGCAGTCCACTTAAAGAATTCAATTCATCACATTTCACTGGAATTACCTGGTAAGTGGCGATATCTTGCGCAGATGTCTTTGCATCTTCCTTGAGTTTCTCCAGAAGAGAAGAGCTTGTAACGATGTGATCTTCAACAGACTTAGCTCTGCTGGTTTCTTTCAAGTAATCAGGTACGTCACCAATTTAAGCACCTATGCTGCTTTCTAGGGTTATCTCCCCTAGCCAACCATACGCATCCTTGAGCTTGTTGACAAGCAAGCCGCAGAATGAATCCAACTACACATTTAAAATTTCAGAATTTAGTTTGGAAAAAGAAAAACACTACAACTACACATAAATTACTATTATAATGATAGTAATTTATGCTAAAGGTTGATCTTAGTATATAGAGTCCATACTCATAAAGAAATCATTCAACAAATAATACTAGACATGAAATATATAGGTCTTGGATTGTCTTTGTTGTCTATTTTTTAGATGGTTAACTCATTCAGGTCAAAGGATTTACAGAAAGGGCAAACCAGTACTTAAGTTTATGCTGATCAAATGAATTAGAGGTGTCCTGGAAAGCTATTAATGTCTACGTGCATTTTCTGGCCTAGACATCTATATAAATACAAGAATTTTGGTAATCCATACCTCGGAGGAATCTGAAGATTGATGAGATAACAATTCACTCTCTGACCATAAATTATCTTGGCATTTTCCAGGGTACTTTCTCTCGCTTTTTTGAGGAAAACAGAATTGAACTGCAGCACTCACAGCAAGAAGAAGAATTCCACTGGCCATGGTGACATATATGATTTTCAAGAAAGACAATCCTCTCTGTCAATAGAGAATAAGCAAACCTAAAAAGTTAACAGAAGTTTCACAGGCAAAGCTACCAAAACTAAGCCAAGCTTATTAAATCACAATATTTCTTCAACATAATGCTACAACCTCTAATAAGAGCAAGTGATTCATTATATAGTGAAAGTGACTGAAATGAAGCACATCGATTAAATTGAGCAAGTGGTCATCATGCAGAATACCAATTAAATACAGACAGTGATTTACCAAGAACTGTTAATTGGATCTGATTACAAACACTATACCAGATACCAAAGTATCAAAACCGAAAGATTGGCTAAATTTTAGTACTCCAATAGTCAAATACCTTTTCAGTGGGTAAGTTTGCATAATTTCCAGGAACATCACATGGTAGCTGTTTCCTGGGCAGTGAGTATATATCTTCAAAGTAAATATCCAGTGCTTCAGCCAATCCAACCTAAAGAGTTTTATATTAGTGTCAGGAATGAATGGGACCTCATGAATAACATGCATGGCAACATCACCATAGAGCACATAAAATGTAGCAGTACAGGAAACTTTATGCACCAGATCCCATGCTTGATAATACCTTTCATTTTGCTAGATTTATTCCCAATGCAATCTTTCAGCACCTCCTTGTTGCGTGCATATGGAAAAGGAATGACTACTCTTATGATGGACTTTACACTGTCTAAGAAGATTCCTCCAATTTTAAACTATATTCGAAGTCTTTATTTATAGTTAACAGAACAATATAACATGGCTCCATATTATCATCCAACTGTGAACACCCAAGAATAATAGAAGGTGATAACCTAGAACTTCACTATGTATTTCCAAACGAATAGAGACGCCAGCCAGACAAATATATCAACGGAGCCACACTGCCATTTCATGTCATACACAAAGCATCAAGAACAAAAGCCTAGATGGGTAGGCAACGCAAAGAAAGGGGAAAGGTCGATACCATTTAGGTGTGGGTTAGAAGAACCTCCCACTTATTCTCACTGGACTTTCTCCAGCCCTTAAGCTTTAGGTCTGCAAGTATTGTAGTATCAATTTCTAGTCAATATGCTGGTAAATACTCATTTACCCAGTGACTAAATCCAGGGCCACCAATTTTTTCTAACTTAGAGTTTGCAGACATGTTCCACCACCAACTTCTTTGCCTTGTGTCTGAAAGTTTGAAATTTTCCTTCCTTGACTGATAATACTCAAGTAAGTGGTTGGTATTCTGCTCCTCATCAAACACCTTATGCAGGACAACCGAGCAGTCTCTTGAAGCAATCCTTCTGTGTTTCGTTAACCACTTCGTAAAGGGAAAGTTAGCTTTTCCCAGATAATCATCAAGGAAATGCTTCTCAGTGCTTTGAAGAGCGGAGATGCATATAACTTCTGCAATAACAGATATAACCCGTTCATCGAATGAGCTAAGAGTGAACGATGTAGAAACCTGCTGATACGAAATGAATAAGACAGCTAAACCTATCAGTATCAATTTTCCACTTCAGGGCCAGTATCACTAGAAACATTCACATCAAATCGAAGTTAACCTCTCGAGGATTTTCGAAATCTCCCACTTATCTTTCAGCTCCAGGTGCAAATAAAACCATCTGAAAGTTCCAAAGCTGCCGCAAAACAACTTGCCTAAAAGTCATCGCAAGTATGTTCTTTGACAAATCTCCACTAGAAAGATCCTCGGAGAGAGACGGCCGTAGCCTTTTAGCTCGCTCGTTAACTTTCTGAGTCGGCAAGAACTGTTAAAAAAACGTTACTTTCAAATGTCAAAACTCAAATGCTAAAAATGCAGAATCAATGTGAATCAAAAGCAACCGAATATCAAATTCGAACTGTAAAACTGACCAATCTGGTTGACACGGTAGCTTTAGGGTCAGATCCTCCAAGGAAAACAGTCTCGACCACCATGACAGGTACATTCTCACGAAGATGATCATCAGCGGCTTCACCACCGTCAGCAGCAGCTGCGGTTAAAGCTTGACCAAAAGCTACTGTACCAACGAGACTAAGCCGATTTGAATTGTTCTCGTACGTCCGCACACATGGAAGTGCCTTTCCGTCTGATTCCGCAAACGAAACGGAGAATGTCCTCTTCCGCAGAAGTATTCTTAGAGAAACAGCGAATGAAAGACACTGAGCTTCTTCTCCGGAGAGAAATTATTGGAAAAGATGAGAAATTTCGTGAAGGGAATAGAAGAGAGAAGAAGCAGGAGGAGCAGAAGCCATTGACAGTGTCCCTAAACCCTAAGGGGTTATTCCCAACGGTTTGAGGTAGACGAAACCGCTCAAAGCGGCTCGTTTCAATACAGCTGAGAAACTGAGCTCGTAGAAAACGCCACGTGTATCTATCTGATACGTGTCAGTAGCTAGAGAGTTATTAGATGAAGGTTAAAAAACATTTCAAAACATGAGAGATAAGTGAGAACTAGACGACGACCATGGCGGATGAGAAGAGTCAACTCCCTGAAAACAACACAACATCTTCGCCGTCAAAGAAAGCGGCGCCGGACATTGGATCCGGTTCGAGCTATTTGGGTCAGAGGATGTCATATCCTAACCGGCCAGAATCGATGAATCCGGATCAGGCGACGCTGGGGGAGCAATGGAAATTCGCAATCCGGCAGTACAGCAAGTGGGTACTCACGCTTGGGGAACTGAGATTCTCGCCGGCGGCGTCTTTTTCGGAATCGGTTTGATCATCAAAGGCTCTAATCCTCTTCCTTGTATCCAATCGGCTTCTAAGCCTCGCGACGAAGAAAAATGATTCCGTTGTCTGCGTTTCCTGGTGAGATTAATAGTTTTCAATTGAGTATCTCGATTCTTAGGTTACAATATCTTCTTGATGATGGGGTTTAGGTTTTGAACTTATCTCTTGATTCTTTCAAAAACTAATCGGACTAACCTAATTGTTCAAATTTGTTCTATTGTAATGCTACGGAGATTTTAGAATTGTTATAGCTCAACATAGAATATTTTAGTTCTACACTTTTCTTGATCCATATAGATTGAAATCTATATGGACTCTGTTTTGTTGCTTAGTGATGGTTAAGCTCAGCTCAGAATCTTGTTTTGCATGCAATTTATTGGAGGAAAAAAATCCGAATTTGTGTTGCACTCAAGATCTGCAATTCTTTGTCTTCTTTGCTGACTTTAGCTTTTTTTCATTATCAGACAAAACTTGTAATTGAGAGAAACATTTGAAAGGCACGATTTTTAGGCTTTCACGCTCAAATCCTATAAACTGACAATTCTGTTTTAACTGTATGTGCAGATGGGGAAAAGCGGAATGAGACGCTAGATGGTGCTGCACCTCTGTTGGTGCATCAACAATGGCACATCTTCATGTACACTGATCGTTAGAACTGGATAGAGCACGAAGCAAGTTGTAGTGACTAAAATCGAAACAAAAAACTTTTGAGTGTGTAGTTTTTTCTGAGATTAAACTTTAATGTGAAGTTTTGTTTGATAATTCCAAGAATGTATACAAATTTGCAGGAAAATAGTTAAAATGTTAGATGTTAAATGATAAATATACAAGGAAGTGAGAAGTTTAACTATGCAGAGCAGCAACCGGGTTTTTTAACGGCTGAGATATCATCTCGGCTTCCGACGTTAATCGTCTGTCCTTTAGGCAAAGCAGTGGTTGGATCATCTCCAGCTTCAAGAGCTTTCTTGCTAACGACTCTGTAAATCTGAGTGAGAACTTCGGTGAAAGCATTATCAACATTCACAGCTTCGAGTGCAGAAGTCTCCATGAAAAAAACATTCTCTCTCTCTGCAAAGGCCTTAGCTTCTTCGGCTGAGATGGCTCGAAGATGACGAAGATCAGCTTTGTTACCAACGAGCATGATCACTATGTTTGCGTCCGTGTGATCCCTAAGCTCCTTTAGCCATCTCTCTACGTTCTCGAAAGTCACGTGGCGTGTAACGTCGTAAACAAGCAATGCACCAACGGCTCCTCGGTAGTATGCGCTCGTGATGGCTCGGTACCTAATTTTAAATATATATGGTTAGCATGCAAACGTAAATAAATTTAAGAGTGATTGCATTAGATAACAATATAATTATGTAAACGAAGATATGTATTCAAAAATGTGTTAAAGCATGTTTATTGAAAACACGTTTTAATAAATGACTATAGAAAAGATCCTAAGCAAACCTTAGAGATCACATGATCGAATGAATTTTGGAACGAAACTAATATTACATGTTGTGGTTTCGGGTCTAAAAGATTACGGGATTCGACACAGAACCTCGATTTAGTATTTTGGTATTTTTTTGTTATCTTATAGTGTGTTAATTATTGTTATAGCTAATTTACAAAATGAAACAAAATTAAAGAAAACATTTTTAAAACTACATCAACAAAAATCATGAAAGAAAATCGTCTAAATTTTTGTAGTACAATTTTGCCATATATATGTTAGTAGCATGCAATTTGACAAATTATCATTTTCCTAAGTAATATTTTCTTACCTCATTTCAAAAATTAATCCTACCCTTTATTAGATACTTTATAAACAAAAACTAAAAAAATTTTACCTTTCTTGACCGGCGGTATCCCAGATTTGAGCCTTGACGATCTTGTCGTCGCATTGGATGCTACGTGTGGCGAATTCGACACCAATGGTCGCACGTGAATCGTGGCTGAAGTCATTTCTGGTGAAACGAGATAATAAATTAGATTTTCCAACGCCGGAATCTCCGGTTATGACCACCTTGAATAGGTAATCGTAATCGTCTTCTGCTCTATATGCTCCCATCTTCTGTCTGAATTTAACCTCTTTGTCTTTATGAGATTGTTCTTGAGATGATTATATTTAACAATGAAAAGTATTTGGATGTTCCAAGAACTTAGGATGACGATGAGAAATCCCAAATGCGTTTTTTTTGTTGGTTCTAAAAATTAGTTTTATTTTCTCTTGTTTTTAACGTTTTCTAAATTAGACAAGACACCAATTAGAGTTTTGAATTTGGGAAGACAGCGAGAGGAAACAGAAATTCAAGGAATCTCCTCTACTTTTTAATTTCTAATATAGGCTAAACATAAACATTTCTAATTTTCTACCGCCTAAACGAAAAGAGCTTTTGACAATAGTAAAAACTAAGGTACTAACTGTTTAAAAAAAAAAATTAACGGTATAGGTACTAATTAATCTACCAAAATCGGTTAAATAGTCGAATTTTCTTTTGACAAATACATATATACACCACAAAACCATTTGATTTAAACTCATAGGATCCCATTTTAGATATTGTTTCTCAATGTAATTGTACCTTTTATGAAGATATCCAAGTATATAATTATCGGTGTATTAGAGTCAAATTTTACTCAGCTATTCGTTTTTTCTTGGTTTGGTTTGGATAGAATTTCAATTTTATTTTGTTTCTTTATAGAGCAAACGATAGGTCTGAATTAGATTTCGGGTTTGAAAAAAATTCCACTCGAGTTCGTTTGGTTTAGATACTAAAAATACAAATAAATAGTGGTTTTTATTAATATTGGCTTGGTCTTATAATTGTTTGAGATGGTCTCTTGGACTGGAAGTGGCTTTTCATTTGGATTCATTCACACTTGGTTAAAGAACTTGGACTAATTGTGACATTGCTCCTATTTGTGTTATGATGCTTGCATTTTATGTTTAGTGTTATTAAAAAGAGGACATTTGTAATATTTTTTTTCTCATTATTTTTAACATTTTTTTTAAAAAAGGTTCTATATAGAAATATTATATTGCGATGTATAACTCTTTTAATTGGTGAATCGTCGATCGCCGCTGGCGAGTCTTCGATCGGCTAAAGCATAACCTTGTTCATCGCAATTGCTGAATTCTATAACCGGGCATCTGGTCTAGTGGTATGATTCTTGCTTAGGGTGTGAGAGGTCCCAAGTTCAATTCTCGGAATGCCCCATTGACATTTTGTAAAACAGATGTTCTAAATGCCAGCTAACATTTCATCAATTTTCAATTACAGACAATAACCCTTTACTATTAACTATTAAGCGCTGAAGGTCAACTAACATAGATCTAACACGTAATTTCTTTCTTAGATTATCTAAACAATAAAACATTCTAATATCAGATTCAAATATAAAACACAGTGAACCGTGTATGCTCTTTTCCATAGGGTTAAACAACAACAAAATGCTTCAATGGAACTAAATCAGCAATAGGGCATTTGGTCAAGTGGTATCATTCTCGCTTAGGGTGCGGCACAGATCTTGATCCAAGTAAGAACTAGATACTACCCTTACATTTCAGCTAGAGAAAATAGAAACAAAGCAACTTAAATTTCCTTTTTAAGTACTTAATCAAATGGAATATAAGAGCATACCGCTGTCACGTCCACTCAGTAAACTTCATATAGGGAGGACTATCATGTTTTGTAAGCAGCCAGATTCAAAAAGAATGAGCTGCAGAAACAAGAAACGAATTGTAATTAAGCATTGAACACAAAAGCAAAGGGAAGCAACAATTCTCTTAAAGCATAAGACACAGGGCATTTGGTCTAGTGGTATGATTCTCGCTTTGGGTGCGAGAGGTCCCGAGTTTGATTCTCGGAATGCCCCTTTGACTTTTTGTAAAACATATGGTCTAAATGCCATCTGAAAATCACCTAGGAAATTAAAATTGATTTAATTTTAGATTGGTCACATATCTTCTTCAACAACTACGGGTCACACGTTTCTCTTTCGTTTCAGCAAGGGAAAATAAAAAATACAACCGCCTCAACGTTCATGATTAAGTGCATAATGAAAAGAAAAAGAACATACCGATGTTTCATGTCCAGTACATAAGTCTTTTTAAACAGTCAACTTTGTCCAGTGAAAACTGTCATATTTTGTATGCTGCCAGATTCATCAAGGTTGAGCAGCAGAAACAGCACAAAAATCATATGTTGTAAGTTATAGTTCATAATTCTTGCATCTAATAGATTTGTCACATTCAGGATTTCAACTGTGTATTTACCTAAAAATTCATCAATATTACTTGCGCATTGCCTAGAGAGTCAGTCAATAGCTAAGCCTTTAGCATGATCAGTCAAAGGTTAAGACATACAAGATCATAATGACTCGAACTACTGGAGGGATTTCCAAAGATTGATGTAAAAACCATTTGGAAAATGTAGGACTAGAGGACTAACACTTCTAATGATTTTTTGTGGAAGAGGCTTAAACAATTGGACCAATATAATTTTGAAGTATTTTCATATAGAGTACAATCAAACCTAAGATCAACTTTCAAACGAAATTCCAAATGATCATTCACTGGAATTTCAGTTGAAGTAGATCTCACAGATCAGATCAATGAACATCCAACTAAGACTAGAATATTTATTTAGTAAAAGTCAACTAAGGGAACGAGATCAAAATATGACCAAATCTTAAACGTTTTAACTAAATTGCTTAACAACAGGGCATTTGGTCTAGTGGTATGATTCTCGCTTAGGGTGCCAGAGGTCCCGAGTTCAATTCTCGGAATGCCCCGTTGACTTCTTTGAAATTTTTTGTTGTAAAACTCTTTCAAGAAAGTGTAATGAAACAAAAAGAATGCATTAACTGAATAACACCAATAACCGGGCATTTGGTCTAGTGGTATGATTCTCGCTTTGGGTGCGAGAGGTCCCGAGTTCGATTCTCGGAATGCCCCATTTAATTTTCTAAAACATTTGTTCAAAATATCCCATTGAATTTTTTTCAAGAGATTTATTTTCAAATTCTTCTCAACAATTTCCCTCAAGGTTTCATTATTAAGTGCTTAATGTTAAGGAAGATGAGAAATATAAGAACATACCGCTGTTTCATAAAAAAATTTATCTAGTAAACTTCATATTGGTAGGACCGTCACGTATTGTAAGCTGCTGATTTCACAAAGATTGAGCTGCAGAAACAGCAAAAAATCATGATTATGCATGGAAAAGCAAGAGGAAGCAACAATTCTCTTCGAAAACGTTGGAATGCAAATAGAATGCCTTGACTGTACAACATAAAGAAACAGAGAATTTGGTCTAGTGGTGTGATTCTTGTTTTGGGTGCGAGAGATCCTGCGTTTGATTCTCGGAATGCTCCTTGACTTCTTTTTTTTGATAAGTGTGTCCATAAACTTACGGCTCAGCAAAGATATGTTCATTAACACATACAAGAATGCTTGTCAAACATTCAAGGGTACAATGACTAAGGCTCTGATCACTAAAAGCAGGTGGTTCTGCTCACGATTCAGCAGTTAAATGCGATAATATATAACCCTTATCTTCTGTAATGTAGTCATTAGACAAAGAAATGGATCAAATACTTTTCACCTATGTACTCTCTCCTAAGATCTCCAGTTCTTATCCTTATCAAACACTGATCAAAATTCCAGAGAAACATTAAAGAATATTTCAAAGGTGCATCAAACACATCTTTCACTTCTGCAGGATTTGTTGATCAATTGAAAGCCTTTTATCCCATAAGATTCCTATAAGATGAACTACACTAGAAGATGCTACAATATAAAAAAATACAGATAAGAAAAATAACTCCTACAGAGATATATTCAAGATTGCGAAACAGATAGCACATAGATTCAGCAGATAACATCTAGCTTAGAGGCTCTGAACTAACTAAAGAAAATCAAGAAGCCAACCATTGTTGTTACATCTGATACTTCAGAACCTAACAGATTCTAATGCCATGTTTACAACTTGTACTGCAGATATAATGCTTGAATTGGATTACATAAACAACCCCGCATTTGGTCTAGTGGTATGATTCTCGCTTTGAGTGCGATAGGTTGAGTTCGATTCTCAGAATGCCCCTTTGACTTTTTCAAGGTGTGTTGCTAAATGAATTGACAACTGAGAATTTTATTCCATATAAATTTGTCTTCTAGTACCTAATGTTCAAAGATGACATTCAGCAATTAACAGTGTATAGTTGCCTAATATTTCAACAATATTAAACTACAGACAATTGGCATCTACTACTAAGCCCTGAAAGTCAACTGACAGATCTAGATCTAAAATGTATCTTTCCTTTTCGATTATCTAAACAGTAAACAAGTAAACATTTTCTCATCAGTTCATGAATCAAATAGAAATTTTTGAGCTTACACTAACTATATGTTGCCAGCTATATCAAGAATAAAGCCCTCAAGAGGAAAAGTTAGACGGGTAAATTTCCTGTAAAAGAGTGAACCGTGTATTATCTTTCCCACAAAGGATTAACCTACATTGAAACACTTGAATAGAACAAAATCAAAAACAGGGCATTTGGTCTAGTGGTATGATTCTCGCTTTGGGTGCGAGAGGTCCCGAGTTCGATTCTCGGAATGCCCCTTTGACTTTTTGTAAAACATATGATCTAAATGCCATCGAACAAATTCTACATATAAAGTTGTCCTACATGCCTCATTTTTCAAAGATAACATTCAATACTTCAACAGTGAGTATTTGTCTTATATTCGTCAATATTAAATCACAGACGCCTTTACTATTAAGCCCTGAAAGTCAACTAATAAAACTAGATCTACAACGTAGTTTCTTCTTAGATTATCTACACAAGAAACATTCAAATATAAAACACAAAACAATTTGAACTTACTGTATGTTGCTTCATCCGGAATAGAACCCTCAAAAGGAAAACACACCAAAGTAAAATTCCTGTAAAAACAGAGTGGAGCTTGTATTCTCTTCGCCACAGGATTAAACAGCAACACAATGCTTCAATGGAACTAAATCAACAATCGGGCATTTGGTCTAGTGGTATGATTCTCGCTTTGGGTGCGAGAGGTCCCGAGTTCGATTCTCGGAATGCCCCATTGGCTTTTTGTAAAACAGATGTTCTAAATGCCAGCTAACATTTCATCAATACTAAATAACAGACAATCCACTTTTTACTATTAAGCCTTGAAAGTCAACTAATAGAACCAGATCTAAAACGTAATTCCTTTCTTAGATTATTTGAACAAGAAAACATTCTAATATCAGATTTAAATATATAATGTAGAATAATTTCAACTTAATCTAGCTGTATGTTAATAGCTTCATCAAGAATAGAACCCTCAAAAGCAAAAACCCCAGGAGTAAATTTCCGGTAATAACAGAGTGAAGTGTTTATTCTCCTTTCCACATGATTAAACAACCATACAATGCTTCAATGGGACTAAATCAACAACAGGGCATTTGGTCTAGTGGTATGATTCTCGCTTTGGGTGCGAGAGGTCCCCAGTTTGATTCTCCGAATGCCCCATTGAGTTTTTTTAAGTAGATGCTCTAAATTCAAGCGGAGAAATGCTTAGAAAATCAGATCTCTATTTAGTCCTAGTTCTATAGCAGATCTTGATCAAAGTAAGAACCATATATTACCCTTTCATTTCAGCAAAAGATTATTAATTGTTTAATGCAGAGGAGAAAAAGCACATACCGCTCTTCCCAATCAACCGACAAATCTCGGAGTGAAAAGAAAGAATGCTAATAGGTGACATTAACTGAAGAACATAATAAACACAGGGCATTTGGTCTAGTGATATGACTCTCGCTTTGGGTGCGAGAGTTCCCGAGTTCGATTCTCAGAATGCCCCGTTGACATTTTTCATAGTAACTGTGTTCAAACCAAACTAAGGTATGTATGGCAAAACAGGTATCTTTTTTGGCTCTCCATTACAAGCCATACATTTTGAATGCAGTTCCAGCTTAAGAAATTATAAGTAGGAATCCAGATATTGGATTTTAGATAGCATAAAACTGAAAAAAAGGCTAGAGTATAAACCAGCGGTATCCTCTAGGGTCTTAACAAAATTAGTAAATACCGAGAATTTAGTATAGTGGTATGATTAAGTCAAATGTTAAGACAAACAAGTTCATAAAGCCAATTGAAAAATGTAGGACGAGTAAAAGACTATCCTCTTCTGATTGTTTTTCGCAGAAGAGTTTTGAACAATTGCACCAATATTCATCTGGAGTATTTCCATACAGGTTACAATACAAACCATAAATCAACTTTTAACAAAAATTCAAATGATCATTGCATTGGAATTTCAGTTGTAAGCTATCTCATAGATTAGATCTAGGGACATCCTACTAAAATATTATTTAGTTAAAGTCAACTAAGAGAACAAGAACAAAATGTGACCAAATCTTAAACGTTGAAACTACATTGCTTAATAACAGGGCATTTGGTCCAGTGGTATGATTCTTGTTAGGGTGTGAGAGGTCCCGAGTTCAATTCTCGGAATGCCCCGTTGACTTTTTCCCAAATTTTGTTCTACAATTCTCTCAGAATGGGGAAGGAAACAAAGAGAATGCTTTAACTGAATAACAAAAACAACCGGGCATTTGGTCTAGTGGTATGATTCTCGCTTTGGGTGCGAGAGGTCCCGAGTTCGATTCTCGGAATGCCCCATTAAAATTTTTTGGATGTATGTTTTAACTGCCAGTTGATAACTATCATAGAACAAACATGGTTTTAGTACATGAGTTGTTACAGGCATTTTCCCTTTAATTTTTTAACAATTTCTCATTACTAATTTTGGTATAAGCAGCTGAAATGCAACAAATAGAATGAGAATTGCAATGCACCTTAGCTTTCACGTCCACTGGCTCACAAGTGCAGCAAGTAAACGGTTTCTGGATAGCGGATTGATTAGAGAACATCAGTAGCTGAATGCCACCATTTTTTTTCAAGAGATCACTGCGAGAAGTGAAAAGAACAAATCCTAAAAGGTTATTTTAAGTTTCAAGTAAACAGTTATGCATTAATTGACTTTTATCCACAACAGGGCATTTGTTCTAGTGGTATGATTCACTGAGTATTAAGCGTAGACTCTAATAGCCAGTTTAATTATAAAATATAGAAATTTGTACTTTTAGGCCCTAATGTTAACCATTGAACAGCTTATAATTCTTAGCAAAGAGGAACTATGAAGCCGAATGTTCTAGTAACAATGAAATGGAAAGAACCAGTACTTACACACTTGCCTCTGAAACTCGGTTTAGCTGTAAGGTTCTTCAAACTCCGCTTAACATTACGTAATCTGTGAGCAAAGAAAGCTGCTCTAGGAATTTCGTCGAACATGTGGTGGGCTTATCTCATCAAGGAGCATATCAACCGAATAACGACTAAATCGGATGAAAACGGTCACATCTGTTCGGAACTTCGACGAGATGAGCGTGAATCTTCATCCCCGTCGCCGAATTGTGTCGTAATGCATAACGATGACAAGCGAGAGGCTAGAGACGCAAAAGATTTTTCAAATCCAATTTCTTAGAATGTATCCGAAACAGAACACGATATTCTCTCCTAGTGTTTATGCAAGAATTACTAGAATTACCAAATCCGGCTAAACCGGTTCAAATCGAACCAAAACCGCATCAAATGAGCCCGATCCAAAAACAAAACCAAAATGCAACTCAAGTGAGTCAGTTTTAATTTTCCCTTATCCAAACAATCAGAACTAAACCAAACCAATTGAAAACCGAATAAAACCTCAATTTCTTTTTGAATTCTTCCAAAAAAGGAAAGATATCCTAATTTGAGAAAAAGTCAAACCAAAAACCAATAACATTCAGTTTCTACATTTTATAAACCAAAAAATTCAAAATTGGACACCCTACGGTGACGAAAGCAATATTTCCAAGCTATTACAAAATGATTTGTCATTATATGATCATCATCGTCTGTTTCAAAGCAAATACATAAACATATTTTGATTGAATATTTTAGGTCAACCATTAACAAGATCTATATGGGGTAAGGTGGCAAATAAAAAGGAATAATACAAAAGGGTTGGTGTAGTGGGTTAGAAGAATGTTGAATAACCACCAAATCTAGAATTTATGGTTTAAGCCAAACTAAACCATAGAGAAGCCACACACATAACTGCAACCACCACCACTCCACAAGAGAAAGAGGTTCACCCAATTCGACCCGAACCTTGTTAGGATTAATTACCAAATTCCCCTTTGAATCTTGGGCTAAGTAACATATGTATACAAATGCATGCTGTACTAATCTTTTAAATCGTAACATGTCTTTCAAAGGAGAGGTTGTGGTTGGTGTGGAGGAAGGATTGCCTCTCTTACCTTCAGACCTCTTCAACGAACTCTTTCTTGATCGCATCGGTCCATTCCCACAGGTTTTTATTCTTTTATAACATCATCATGACTTATAACTGTTAATGTTAAGGATGTCTAATAAATCCATATTTGACAGAGTAATAGAGGAGGTAGCTACTATGATCGGAAGCCAAGAATATGGTACGCGTTGAACCACAACCGTTTCATGGAGAGGACAAATGGGGATGCAGGTGCAGCGCAAATCAAGCCATGGGGGACTGGAGTGTTTCTTCCTCAGAGACCGGTGAGTAGCTCATAAGAAAAGAGACTCGAGAAGAGGCCAAGCCCCATCATCTCTTCTTATTCTAGACAAATCTTTCTTCCCAAGGAATGGACTTAGTAGCTAGTAATTAGCATTTATTTACTTTTGTGTATATCTTATACTGTTACAGAGGCAAAAACAAAAATAAGTTTACAATTGTCCGTCTATAGAGTTGGCATCTACAGATCAAATATTTGGTATGGTTCCTCAATGATACTTGTTTTCTTCCCTTACTGTACCGAGCTCACCTGAAGAATGTCGCACAATAGACCTTCTCTGGTACCTAACATATGTGGTGAATTCCAGGGAACTTCACCAACAAATGTAGATTATAATTGGAGAGATTTTCATCGTCGTTTCAAGATTAAGTGCTGAAACCTAACTATGGGAACTGGTGTAACACCAAAGTCTGGCTTTCAGATCCAATGACTTGGATCTCTTTAACCAGAAAACACATCCCTTCTGCAGATCCAACCAGAAAACATGAGAGAGTACTTATACTAGCTTTGTGCCAATAGTTATTCTCTGAAAACGGACCTCAGCAATCAGCAAGTATCACACGCTAATTTCAAAGAAAAACAACAAGTTCTGCATGAATTTGAGAATCGAGAACAGGCCGAGCAACAAACTGAAACCTTTTAAATGATCTACAAAAGCACATGCATTTATTCTGGTCGTAGAATTTCCCCTCTGGTTGCAACAGCTACCTAGGGCCTGATACTCAAAGTCCGTAAACAAGAATGTTTTGAATAAAGAATACCAATAATAGGGCATTTGGTCTAGTGGTATGATTCTCGCTTTGGGTGCGAGAGGTCCCGAGTTCGATTCTCGGAATGCCCCATTGAATTATTACAAAACATTTGTTCTAAATGCTAGTTAAATGTCTTTTTAAAAGATTTATCAGAATTATTCTTCAATTATGCTAGTTAAATAGCGCAAGTAGAAGGCATTGACTCAACAACATTAAAAACAGGGCTTTTCGTCTAGTGGTATGATTCTCGCTTAGGGTGCAAGAGTCCCGAGTTCAACTCTCGGAATGCCCCAATGACTTTTTGTAAAACATCTGTTCTAAATGCCAGCATGCTTAGGAAATCAATCTTGATACAATCCTAATTTTTTCACAACTCAACAACTGCAGACCACATGTTTATCTTCCAATATAGCAAGAGAAATGCAAAAACAAAAAAATGCCTTGAATTTCATTATTAAGTGCATAATGCAAATAAAAAGAAAAACATACCTCTGTTTCACAGCCAATCTATATGTCCTTTTTAACCAGTAAAATTCATACAACAAAGATTATCACGTTTTTATGCAGCCAGATTCATCAAGACTGAGCTGCAGAAACAGCACAAGAATCCTGAATAAGCATCTAATGAAAAGCAAAGGGAAGCAAATATTCTCGTAAAGAAAAACATAATGCAAGAAGAAAGCGTTAACATAACCAGATATAAAAACAGGGCATTTGGCCTAGCGGTATGATTTTTGCTTTGGGTGCGAGAGGTCCCGAGTTCGATTCTCGGAATGCCCCTTTGACTTTTTGTAAAACATATGATCTAAATGCCAGCGAACATTTTCTACATATAAACTTGTCCTACATGCCTCATTTTTCAAAGATAACATTCAATACTTCAAGAGTGAGTATTTGTCTTATATTCATCAATATTAAATCACAGACGCCTTTACTATTACGCCCTGAAAGTCAACTAATAGAACTAGATCTACGGCGCAGTTTCTTTTTTAGATCATCTAAACAAGAAACATTCAAATCTAAAACAGAAAACAATTTGAACTTACTGTATGTTGCTTCATCAGGAATAGAACCCTCAAAAGGAAAACACACTAATTTCTGTAAAAACAGAGTGAAGCTTGTATTCTCTTTGCCACAGGATTAAACAACAACACAATGCTTAAGTGGAACTAAATCAACAATCGGGCATTTGGTCTAGTGGTATGATTCTCGCTTTGGGTGCGAGAGGTCCCGAGTTCGATTCTCGGAATGCCCCATTGGCTTTTTGTAAAACAGATGTTCTAAATGCCAGCTAACATTACATCAATACTAAATAACAGACAATTCACTTTTTACTATTAAGCCGTAAAAGCAACTAATAGAACCAGATCTAAAACGTAATTCCTTTTTTAGATTATTTAAACAAGAAAACATTCTAATATCAGATTTAAATATATAATGTAGAACAATTTCAACTTAATCTAGCTGTATGTTACTAGCTTCATCAAGAATAGAACCCTCAAAAGCAAAAAACCCCAGGAGTAAGTTTCCTGTAATAACAGAATATATTACTAACATATTGTTGTCTAGATAATTATTCAATAACTAAGCACTATGTATAGCGGCATGATCAAGTCAAATGCTAAGACACAACAAGATCACAGTGAATTTAACTACCGGAGGGCTTACAAATTATTGATGTAAAAAGCAACTGAAAATGTAGGACGGGAGGACCAATTCTTCTAATGGTTTTTCGCGTACGATGCTTGATCTAGGAATATCATTGGAATTTCAGTTAAAAAGAGATCTCACAAAAGAGTTCTAGGAATATCGTATTCAGTCTAATATATTTAATAAAAGTCAACTAAAAGAACAAGATCATAATATGACATAATAATGTGATCTTCAACATCATAACTAAATTGCTTAGCAACAGGGCATTTGGTCTAGTGGTATGATTCTCGCTTTGGGTGCGAGAGGTCCCGAGTTCGATTCTCGGAATGCCCCATTTAATTTTTGCAAAACATTTGTTCTAAGTGCCAGTTAATGCCCCATTGACGTTTTCCAAAAGATTTATCAGAATAAGGAATATAAGACATTACCACTGTTTTGTGTCCAATCCAGAAGTCTTTTTATCTAGTAAGCTTCATATAGGTAGGACTGTTATGGAAACTGCTGGTTCACAAAGAATGAGCTGCAGAGACAGAGAATGAAAAGATTAAACATAAAACAGAAAAGCAAAGGGAAGCGAAAATTCTCTTAGAGAACGCTACAAATAGAAGGCATTGACTGAAAACACCAATAACCGGGCATTTGGTCTAGTGGTATGATTCTCGCTTTGGGTGTGAGAGGTCCCAAGTTCGATTCTCGGAATGCCCCATTGCCTTTTTGTAAAACAGATGTTCTAAATGCCAGCTAACATTACATCAATACTAAATAACAGACAATTCACTTTTTACTAGTAAGCCGTAAAAGCAACTAATAGAACCAGATCTAAAACGTAATTCCTTTCTTAGATTATTTAAACAAGAAAACATTCTAATATCAGATTTAAATATATAATGTAGAACAATTTCAACTTAATCTAGCTGTTTGTTACTAGCTTCATCAAGAATAGAACCCTCAAAAGCAAAAAATCCCAGGAGTAAGTTTCCTGTAATAACAGAGTGAAGTATTTATTCTCCTTTCCACATGAGTAAACAACTACACAATGCTTCAATGGGACTAAATCAGCAACAGGGCATTTGGTCTAGTGGGATGATTCTCGCTTTGGGTGCGAGAGATCCCGAGTTTGATTCTCGGAATGCTCCATTGAATTTTTGTAAAACATATGTTCTAAATGCCTCAGGTCAGAATTATTGCATCCAAATTTGTATATGCTGCCAAATTAGTCACAGATCACATACATCATTTGAAGAATTTGTATTTACCTAAAACTCCACCAACTTTTTATAAGTAGATGTTCTATATTCAAGCGGAAAATTGCTTAGGAAATCAGATCTCTATTTAGTCCTAGTTCTATCGCATATCTGATCCAAGTAAGAACCATATATTACTCTTTCATTTCAGCAAGAGAAATTATTAAGTACTTAATGCAGAGGAAAAGAAGAACATACCACTCTTTCACGTCAAATCAATAAATACTTTTAACCAGTACCCTTCATATTGGGAGGACCATCATGTTCTGTAAGCATCCAGATTCACAAAGAATGGGCTGCAGAAACAGAGAAAGAATTTCGATTATCTATCTACAGGAAAAGCAACCAACAAATCTCTGAATGAAAGAAATAATGCTCATAGGAGACATTAAATGAAGAACATAATAAACACAGGGCATTTGGTCTAGTGGTATGATTCTCGCTTTGGGTGCGAGAGGTCCCGAGTTCGATTCTCGGAATGCCCCATCGACTTTTTGTACAAAAAAAATCTAAATGCCAACTAACATTTCATCAATATTAAATTACAGGCAATACATCTTCGCTATTATTAAGCACTGAAAGTCAACTAATAAAACTAGATCTAAAATGAAATTTCTTTCTTAGATTATCTAAACAAGAAAATATTCTAATTTCATATTCAAATATAAAATATAGAATAGTTAGAACTTACTGCATGTTGCCAGCTTCATCAAAAGTTCAACCCTCAAAAGTGAATTTCCTGTAAAAACAGAGTGAAGCGTGTATTCTCTTTTCCACAGGTTCAAACAACAATTCAAAGGTTCACTGGAACTAAATCAACAACAGGGCATTTGGTCCACAGATCACATTCAGGATTTCAACTATGTGTATTTATCTAAAATTTCACCAAATATTACTGTCATTTGTCTAGAGAATCAGGCAATAATTAATCATTAGGTATAGTGGTCTGATAGAGTCAATGTTAAGACAAACAAGATCATAATAAAATGAACTACTAGAGGTTTTTCAAATGAGTGATGTATAAAGCAATTGAAAATGTAGGATGAGAGAACTAACACTTTTAAAGGTTTTTCGCGGAAGAATTTTGATCTAGGAATTTCATTAGAATTTCAGTTACAAAGAGATCTCATAGAATAGATCAAGGAACATCCTTTTCAGACTTAAAATATTTAGTAAAAGTCAACTACAAGAACGAGATCACAATATGACAAATAATGTGATCTTCAACATTATAACTAAATTGCTTAGCAACAGGGCATTTGGTCTAGTGGTATGATTCTCGCTTTGGGTGCGAGAAGTCCCGAGTTTGATTCTCAGAATGCCCTTTTGACTTTTTTAAAAGTTAATGTTCTAAAGCCTTGCTGAAATAGCAAACCTTATTTAGTCCTAAGTTTTTCATAGATTTTGTTCAACAACTGAGGACCATATATCCTTTCTTTCACTTAAGCAAGTGAATATCATAGACGAAAACCCTATAAAGTTTTATTATTAATTCCTAATGCAATGGAAAAGAAACCCATACCGCTGATCCATGTCCAATCAATAAATCATTTAAACCAGTAAACTTCAGAGGAGGACCATCTCGTTTTGTAAGCTGCCTACTTCACAACGAATGAGCTGCATAAACAGAAAAAAGAATTGTGATTAAGCATTCCAACAAGAAAAGCAAAGGGAAACAACAATTTTCTATCAGAAAGAAGAGAATGCAAATAGAAGGCATTAACTGAACAACATAAGAAACAGGGCATTTGGTCGAGTGGTATGATTCTCGCTTTGGGTGCGAAAGGGTCCCGAGTTCGATTCTCGGAATGCCCCCATTGAATTTTTAAGTAGATGGTCAAAATCCCAGCTGAAAATTTTTTTCATATAAATTTTTCTTTGTTACCTGATTTTTCCAAGATAACATTCAGCAAACTCAGCATACAAACATACAAGTTCATCAAAACATACAAACAAACCACCTTTAGTATTAACCGCTGAAAGTCAACTAATAGAACTAGATCTAATACATAGCTTTCTCTTTGATTTTTATAAGCCAACTTTGAAAATCGAATCATTAAAAGTAGAATAGATGAATTACTCAACTGTATATTGCCAGAAAAATTTACTTTGATCCACAAGCCATAAAATAGAGGACACTTACACACTGCCGGATTCTCCATGAATGAGCACTAAGAATAGGAAAAGGATGGAGCTACTGCCTTTAGAATGAGTAGCCAGAGCAAATTCCTGCCTATAAAACAAGTCTACAATGGGACTTGTTTAGATAAATTCTTCCAAATTCATGAATACAGGATTGAAGCCATTCGCAAACAAAAAAACTGCCAATGCAGAACCAAATAAAAACAAAACCATGCAATAACAAGAAAAGAGCTCTCAATACGAAAAAATGGTGGTCCTGGGATTAACCTACAAGGCAATAAGTATACCTAATTGAATTTACCACGGAAGCACATAAAATCTAGTACAGAGATAACAATGTAACTACTGTGTTAATCTAAAACGCTGACTATAAACATGATTGATAAAAAATCATAAGGCTCACAAGACAAGTTTACTTTCAAATTTGTTCAGGATACAAATATATATTTAGCACAAGTTCTACAATGGGAAATGAGCGTTTGAAGGTGAGTCTGAGTTGTCCTCCAAAAATCCACAATTGAGGATGATGCTTGCCTAGAATCATAACCAGCCAACTGTTCTCTGAATCACAATAATGCATCCCGTGGGAACAACTCAGAAATGAAGCGTAGACAAAAATTACAATATAATTATATCAAATTCAAGAGAACAGACTGACCTAGATCATGACGAGATGGAAACCCCTCTAGTTATCTCCTGAAAAACATAAAATTCATGGAAACATTTCATGAGATACCCCAACAGGACATAAACTGGTGCTTCAGCTTCAGCGTCTGCATATATATATAAGCAAGTAGCCTAGTTCTGCATTCACTGGTACAGAAAATCAGTTGTATGGAATGTTATTTTCTTCTTGTTCATCTTCTCGGGGAAGAAGACTAATCTAGGAAAACATCACTCGGAAAATTGTGTTCATTAAGGCATACAAGTATTTAAACTTAGGGCACTGCTCAATGAAAGCAGGTGGTCTTTGATAAGTCACAGATGCAGCTCTGATCAAAATCCCGGCAGTTAAACCCCATATCATATAATCCTTGTCTCCTGTTCTGTAGTCAAAGTAGTGGATCAAACACTTTTCGCCCAACCACTCTCTCTCTTCAGATCTTCGGTTCTCATCCTGGACAAAAAAAGTTCAACCAATGATGCTTCAGAAGAAATAAAAAACAGCTATAGCTTAAGTAACTTGATATAAAACAATAGGAACCTTAAGGAACATTTCCAAGGGTGCATCAAACACAGCTTCTACTTCCCCAGGATTTGGTATCGGATTGAATTTTTTTGTGTCCCTCAAGATTCCTATCACAGGAATTACTCTAAGGAGATGCTGTAAGACAATGACGCACATGTAAGAAAAATATCGATCAGAAATGGGGAATTTTGCATCTCTCACTTCACAAAAGGAAAAAAATGCTTGACATACGGCAGCGAACAATTGCCTTAGAGCCTAAAAACAACAAAAAGGCATTATTCTGCCATATTAACACAACTCCAACTGAAAAACATTCAGGATCAAAACTATATAGGATTCAAAACCGTCACTTTAGCTACCAGATCTCTGCTACTATAGTGTAGCTAGGATGGAGGTTCAAGAATCAAAGCTAAATAAAGCCACCGGTAACACATACTATGACCTTGGCGTTCAAGCACAGATCAGCAAGATAGTCTTTAACATCCACGTCCTACGCAATCCCAAATTCTAATCTCACTAAGAACATGTATCACCAATAAAAAAAGGAGAACTGGGATCCATTTTTTGATACCTTAGAAAGAAATGGTTCAAGATAAGTGACAACATCAACAAGCGAAGGATCCAATCCAATCTCTTCCTCAGCCTCTCTGGTTGCAGTCATCCCATCATCTTTATCATCCTCCTCTGCTTTACCACCTGGCAGTGAAACTTCTCCTGCAACCAAAAACAGCACCCTTTAAGACGCTATTCTGAGCAGTTAAGTTGATAGCAACAACCTCAAAATCAGACCAACACACACGCATCAATAAACTCTGAAAAATCTACATAACCGTTCTGTATCTCATTGACCAAAATCAGGGAATTCAATAATTTCCAAGTTGAAAGAAGAAACCTTTAAATCTCCCATCTAATCTTATGTGATTCCTTAATCAAAAATCAGGAATTCAATCATTTCCAAGTTCAAAGATGAAACCTTTAAAGCTCCCAGCTAATCTTTATCAACTTCTACTAAAAAAAAAAAAAAAAACCATCAGATGTTATCAGAGGGACAAACCCGAGTGAGTAGACAATCCGGAAGACCTACCTCTTCGTAAGAATAACGCGCAAATCACCATCGTCTCCTTCGAAGATACATATCAAAACAGCAGCTCTCTTTGGTCTAAACCTCTCAGGGTCTTTCGGAATCGGAGCAATAGATTCCTGAAATCCAACCTGCGTAACCACTTTCCCAGCGGTCTCCTGATTTACATGCGTCTCCTCGGCGGCGGCGTCGAACGATGAAGAAGGCGGTGGCTTGTAGCGGCGAAGTTGTTGAGCTAAGGCGGAGAGTCGAGAAGACCCATCACCGAAAGAGGAAGTCGCTGTTGTTGTCACCGCAGGCTCCATGAGATTGTAGAGAAGAGTTGCGCGTGCAAATGAAATCATAAGATCCAAAAAAATCAATTAATTCGACAAAAATGTAACACCTACTCGTGACTCCACGTGTTTTTAGAGTGCACTTTCGGTTATTCAGATCTACGAATTTAGGATTTCCTTCGGTTATTAGGATCAAAGAATTTAGGATTCGTTGAATATTTTATCGGTTCTGATTACATTTAATATTTTCTTTCTTGGATTAGTTTCGGTTTGATTTTTTGGTTCCAGATATTTTGGTCCGGTCTCAATTTTTCATCTTTTTAAAATTGTAAATTATATGTAAAATTATTAAAATAGATGGATTGTCTCATATCCAATAGGTATTATATGGACAAACTTATTTATTTACGAAACATGTTAATATAGTTTACGTCTAACTTACTATGTTTTATATGTTCAGTTCCAACAAATAATCCAGTATTGAGAAGGGCTTCGACGCGATGAATATAGTTATAGACTCCGACCAAAAACATCTTAATTAACCAAATAGAAAAATATCAAGCAAAAGAAAAAAGTATAATTAAAATTAATTATACGTTCGGTTTAATTTGGTTCAATTTAGATATCAGTTATGTGTCTTATGTAGATTGCTAATTCTACAGTGTACACTGATTTTGACATATAAAATTTGTTAGCCACGTTATTAAAGCTAAAATACGAATACAATGGAACTGGTGATTGGTGAACCACCCCTTACGAAAAATCAACCAAGTAATTGAAGGGTTGGCACGATTAAATAGACTTTTTCATATTAAAGACGACCAGACCGTTGAGATTATTCTAGTATTCTATTATATAAAGCATAATATAACTTTTTGAGAAAGTTGTGAAAGTATATACGTTACAATAAAACAGCATAAAACTAATGGTTATATTTGTCAAAAATTTGTTAGAAATAACTATTTTTAATAGATAAGTTTGTCTATTTTAAATGGTCAAAAATAAATTAATTATTAAAAATTCATTGGTATTCGACCAAGTTTCGACGGAAACATTTAAAAAAAATTAATTTTAAATATATTTCAAATTTTAAATAGATTTTAAATACAAAAAAATCCAAATTAATATGAAAATTTAAATTTAAATTAATTTAAAATTTCAGAAAATAAAATTATCTAAATAAAAATAAAATTAATTTAATAAAATTTTAGAATAACTTAAAATAACAAAATTCAATCTAACAATTTATAACAATTTAAAATCAATTTAATAAAAATTTATAAAAAAAATATAACAAAAGTCAATCTAACAATTTAAAAATAATTTAATAACAATTTATAAACAATTAAAATTAAAAAAATTCAATCCAAATTTTTTAAAAAAGATTAATAACAATTAAAAAATAAAATAAAAAATTTACAAAACAATCAACTAATTTAAAAACAATATAAAACATACTAATAATTTAAAAAAATAAAAATATAAAAATCAAATAACATTCCAAATTAAAAATCTATCAATTTAAACATTCCTAAACAAAATTTTAAATCTAAAAATCTAAATCCTAATAATTTAAATCCAAAATCTAACTAAAATAACCTTAAATCTAAATTCCAAATCCTCAAATCTACATTCAAATTCCTAAATCTAAAACTTTAACTTAAAAATTCATTAAAATCAAAGAAACTTATGAAACTTACATGTTTAATCGATTTGGAACCATTAGAATGTTTGGATATTGATTTCAAAGGGTGTTGTGAAGATTTGAAGGATTTGGTGATTTAGAAATTACTTTTTACGTTTTTTCAAATGGTTTCACGAGAAAGACGATATGTTTATAAAACATAATTTCCGACGGACACGACCATCCGAAATCCATCAGAAATACTTAAAATAATTTATTTACCGCCTAAATTTTCACCAATCTGTCGAAAATTTCCGACGGATTCGCAAAAATTTAAGATACGCGGGATACATTAATTTAATTCTCGGATAAAATTTCGTGAATCCGTCGGAAATATCCGACAGATTCGTCAAATTTGAATGTCTAGTCATTGGTAAGTCAAACTTTAAAACCGAATGCGTATATCCCCAAATCCGTCGAAAATTTCTTACGGATTTCCGATGGTTTTAGGGATTCAAGGTTTTTTCGATCCGTTTCACTTGAAATATGTTTGTAACATTCTATATTAATCATTTCAATGATAAAATACTCTTAAAGATCTTATTTGTATAACAAATATACAAAAAAAAAATTAAGTTGTTATATGTATACATGTTCCATTAAATATATGTATCATTATGTAAAATGTAAACTTAATCATGCTAAATTTTTAATATTTCTAATATAACTTGTTTAAATGTTTATTTTATCACACATGTTTTAAAATAAGTGTTACAATTGTGTATATTACACATATATTGATATACTTATATGAAAATGAACTAAAACTCCAGACCCGTCAGATTTCTGATAGATTTCCGATGGCATAGGTATATTCGTCGGAAATTTGTTGTATGAAGTTTTCTATTTTTTAAAGCATTTACCAATGATAGATTGAGATGAATTTTGGACACACAATATCTTTATGAGTTATCTTTCATTTGAAAGTTATGTCTATTTTTGTGAAAATAGTCCAAAAGTATACCAATCTCGTCGGAAATTTCTGATGGATTGAAGTTTTTTTATAAATTTTTTTATTTAATTTATAAATTTATTTATATCTTTAATATTTATGTGTTTCCGTCGGAAAATCATCAGTAATTTTAGACGGATTCGCAAACTATTGGAAATAACAACGAATTTTTGACCGATTATAATAATCGCAAATCCGTCATATAACCATTATATTTTTCCGATGATTGAGTGTCCATCAAAAATACTGTTGTTTTTTTAAGTGATAGCATAGTAGTCTCGTTCGTGGCTCATAAACATATGTAACGGTTAAAATAGCTTAGAAATGGCGTGTTCTTATTAAATAGAATGTGAAAACCACTGTCCACTGGAGCATATATCTTACAATTTTATGCTTTATTTTCCTGTACGTGCCCACCCATGTTTTTGTATAATAACCACGAAAAGAAACTCCAACAGTCTTCAAACCTTTAATCAAACACAAACCAAACCTATTTATTGTTCCAAATTTTGTTGTCTTTTCCAAATTACATTAGATTAGTTTATAGATCACTTCTATCTGACTATTTCTTGTCGTCATTAAATTCCTAATTTCTTTTCTCGTTGGCGTTTTCTACGTGTAGTTGTTCGAACCAAAGAAAACTATTTTAAAAAACAACATAGTCATAATCGAATCGAACAAAATTAAAATTTAGAGTTGTAGTACAAGAAAATGGGAGAAAAAGAAGAGAAGAAAGAGAAAGGCGAGGACATCATCACGGCCGTTTACAAGGTTCACCTTCACTGTCGGAAGTATGCATGCGACATCAAAAGCCTTTCCTTCGATTCCAAGGTTAGGCCTCATTGTGTAAATTAATAATGTCCCAATTCCCAAAGTTTACGAGTTCTATAAATAGAAAAAAGTAGTTCCACTATTTCAACGAAGAGATGGTATATAGTGTCTCTTCATGAGGTCTCAACTTTGAGTCTTGGATGCGGAGTGTTGAGTTATTTACATTTACTTTCTCTTCCATGTCCTAGAGATATTTTTCTTTGGTTTAATCGGGTTTTATTTTTGTACGGATTCCAAACTCTTCTAGAGCTTTTTTGCATGAGTTAACGTGGTCGAAACAAAATTACCCACAGGCAACTGCGCGCCACAAAGCTTAATTCGAACTCTAGTTGATCTCACGTTCTCAAATCTCAACCAACAAAATGACAATATATATATATATATATATATATTAATAGTTAATTATATGAAGATCACTTTTTCAAATTACTTAAGTTATTGTGAAAATAGGACTTTTTATAATTGCGTTTATAATGTTGTTTTAGCTAGATTTTAGGTTTTTTTGAATAGTAAAAATCCCTATTTCCATAATTATAAATTTTTAGTATCCATTTCACAATACTCTTATGAAAAGTGCATATATTTATGTAAGAATCTCATATATTAATATATCACATCTTGGTTATCCTTGAGACTTTATTGTTCATTTATTCACAAGCTCTATATATATTACACTAGAATTTGGAGGATTGATAGTGATGTAGCAACGATAATATAATATATATTGTAGGGGTTCATAGTGTTGAGGTTGATTTGGAGAAGAATGAGATCAAAGTAAAAGGGAAAATAGAAGTCGTGAAGATTCACAAGAAAATAGAGAAATGGAGCAAGAAAAAAGTTGAGCTTATCTCTCCCAAACCCTCTGAGGTTAAGAAAACCACCACTACTACAACAAAAACTACTTCTGTGGTAGAGAAGAAAACCACCGAGGTCAAGAAGGTGTTTTTTTTGCCTCCATAGTCGCATACTATATACTACAACAACTACGTACTACTTCTGTGTGAATTAATGACGTGAGAGTTTTCTTTTAATTATATAGGATGTTATTCGTACGACAGTACTAAAGGTACACATTCACTGCGCACAGTGTGACAAAGATCTTCAGAACAAACTCTTGAAGAACAAAGGTAAGGTCGCGTTCGATAGAATTTGAAAATACGTTTGTGATGTATCAAGTGATGGGGAAACATAGAAATAAACTTCAAACTTTTAAAGATTACAATTTAGTTTTGTATATTGTTTCATGATCAGTCTACTTTTGGCAAGTATTCACAGTCTACTTTCGGTTTTAGCATTTCGAGTTTTGGATTTTTTAAAATTTAATATAGATTGAAACTTAGAAAAAGAAAAACATAAATGTGAAGTTTTCTACGTACTACATGCATTGGCGAGGAATATTTTCTAGCTACCGGTTTCGATTTTGATTTGTAGTTTGAATAATAAGAATTGAAATTGGAATGGAATGTATACGAGCACAAATAAGATTTACACAAAAAAAAAGGTACAGAAAAGTAACATATATTTTATACACTTAAAGAAACAACAAATTTTGAACAATTAACTAATGTGGATGAATCATTTTTGTCTGATTATCCCATATCTAACAGTAAATGCGGTATCTTTTCTTATTTATCTTCTCTATTTTTAAAAAGATCTTTGTCTTATATTCTTGCTCTTAGTTGGTAGACTGATATCTTAAGACCGAAATTAAATAGTGCCTACATGTAATCTTTAAGCTTCACCGTAAGATATATATATTCTTCCGTAATTTTGATGAACTAATTAATTACTTACGACAAACCAAGAACAAAATAACAAGTTGGAAGATTTGTTTCTTTCTTTTTCCTCATTTGTTATAACATGAAAACTTTTATAGTATGTCAATTTCCCATATTAGTTTTTTCTTTATGTACGAATTTAACATCACTCATTTTTCTTAAACTTTTAATTATATAAATTACATATAATTACTTTCTTACGCTTTGACCGAATTTTTCTGTTTCTTCAGATTCTATATTATACCAATTAGGGTGAGTTTGACTTTGACCTATAGCCCGAGTCACAAATCACAACTTGTACGTCTACGTGTATCCGTGGAGAACAAGTCGATTACAAATAGTAAAATTAAGATATCACTATATCAGTGACAAATAGTAGTATTATATCTATTTTGCTTTTTAAGAATATTAGTTTCATTTTATTCTTACGACATCACAAGAAAAAATATATATGTAGGAGAACAAAGACAAATGATAAAAATATCACATATATCTCCCCAACAAATATGGGGATTAAACCTTTTGACAAAAAAAATATATAGGGATTAAAAAATTGTTACAAATGTAGATGGTACCATACCAATATGATGATGATCAACGGCGGACCTATGTAGTAAAGAGGGGTGCAACTGACCCCCTTTAAAATATTTTTTTTTGTGTTAACCATTATATACATTAAGTCTTTGACATAACTAGTAGTGTTTGACACCCTTTATTTTCGGTTCTTAAGTTAGATGAACCCCTTGCAACAATTCTTTCTCTTTGCTTTTTGAAGATAATTTTTTCTGAATATCTTAATATAGAATTGTTTTTCATTTAGTTTACGTTTCATATTCTATGGAATATAATTATTTTCTGTTTAATACTATGATTCTTGAATAATTATTGGAATGTATGGATTAAGAGAGTTGAAATCTTTTGTAAAGTTAACAAAAAGTACTTTTATATAAACCCCAACCTAGTCAAACCATATTTATATGATTAAACATATTGCAAAATAATTTAATTTAAAGATTGTAACTACTATTTTCAAATATTTTTAAAATTTGTTGTCATCGTAAAAATATTTTTTTAAGTTAATATGTATAGTAGAGAAGACTCTCTGTATATGATCTTGGTAAAAAATATTTTTGGGTCTGCTACTGATGATGATCTCGTAACATTCTGGTAACAAATATAGTAAGTAACTATTTTCTACATGAGATCACTTAGGTTTTTAATTTTATCTGAAATAACATGTTTTTTTATGTTGCATGAAAAAATTACTCACAAATAAATTTATAATAGATATAACAATTATAACAGAAATAAAGAGAAAAGGACAAGCAACTTAGGGAAACTATCTCAAGTGGACTTCAAATAAAAATAGGAGACCATACAAATATAACTATATTGAGGAAATCCCCAAACTTTAAATTTATAAAATATTAAAATCTCTTATGATCGACAGCTTCTTGAATTAGAAACTTTCCTTCCGCTTATAAATTTGCAATAGAGCCCCTATATTTTGCAAGTGCTTATATGATAAACCCGTTTCTGTTACTTTAGTCTATTAACACCATGATTTTAATACACATTTGCCCCTCCCAACAGTTCATCGGGTCTAGGGTTATGTCTAAAACATTTACACATTTGGAATATTAACGTTTATTAAAAAAAAAAAAGAATACGTCTAGAATTAATTCTTGAATTTATATAAATTGTGGAACTTGGTAATTTTTGAAATAAATCACGGAAATAAATGTGGATTCTCCAGGTGGTTCTTCATATCATGAACAATAATAAAAAAAGAGATCTTAAGAAAGCTAAAAACATGGAGCCTTTCATTTAAATGCTCCCAAGCATTTTCTTCGAGATTCTTTTCAAAAAAAGTTTTTTTTCAAAAAACTAGATCTAAAATTCAGATCTCACCTTCGTTAAGCTTCTACATCTGGAAGTCTTCTCACCGTTCGAAAGCTTGGCTGAGCTCTTTTAGCTCTCCGGCGACTTTCCACGGATGAGTCCGACGTAGGAGACGTCTCTCATTCCGTTGGCTTAGATTTCTTTGGTTTTCAAACATTAATGCCGGTCTCGCCGTTAACGACGGGCTCAAGCGCGTTTTTGTCTTTTCCGGCATCACTGCCGTGTGTGGTTCGGTTTCCAACAATTCTCCGGCGAGGTCTTATCTCATCGGCCGTAGCTTTTGTGGCGAGAGGTCAGCATTCCGGCTAGGCTTTAATCAAACTTCCCGGTGAGGAATCGGAGAACATAAGTAGTGGCTATTGGAAGCTCAAGGTGATTTCAAGGTCTCAGTGGAAAATTACGGTGCTTTTTTCTGAGAAACAGAGGCCATATTCTTCAAAGTCAATGCTCTTAAATTTCATGTAGCACAAATTCATGGTTAATAAATTTTCCGAGCTTTTAAGTCTCGTTGTACAGTTCAAGAGTAGTGAAGTTTCGTCAAGTACAGCCTGGTCTTTCGAATAGACTTCTAGCATTCTGCTAAGTTTCCAGTATTGTATGCTGTTTGTATCTCAAGAGCAAGATCTCCATACCACGTTTAGAAGAAAAGAGGCTCCACTACGAAAAAAAAAACAAAAAAAAGGAAGAAGAAAAGAGGCTCCACTAAGTTCTCCATATCACGTTTTTGATATTATTGTCTGAACAATAAGGCTCGAGAACACTATTTCCTCCCCCAAGGGAAAGAAAAATAAAATAAAATTCCACACTGTCAGTTACAAAGCTCCCTCTTAGTGAGGTGTATCCAGTTACAAAGTATAAATTCTTTCAAATCTACATTAGTATGGTGGGACTTCAACCCTCCTAAATGAGGATTTTAGCATGGAATTGTCAAGGGGCGGGAGCAAAGATTACTTTTCGCCGACTGGAAGAAATGTGTCGTAGTTTTTCTCCAGGTTTTATGTTTTTATCATAGACTAAAAACTCTAAGATGTATCCGCAAGATTTGCAA
Organism: Cardamine chenopodiifolia; assembly: GCA_963922655.1. Classification (NCBI taxonomy): domain Eukaryota; kingdom Viridiplantae; phylum Streptophyta; class Magnoliopsida; order Brassicales; family Brassicaceae; genus Cardamine; species Cardamine chenopodiifolia. The sequence goes on from OZ000467.1 coordinate 6,596,210, forward strand.
GTTGTTCTAGATTTTGATAATTTTTTAACCGTAGAGCCGAAAGAAAAAAGCGGAGGCCTAGCGCTTTTCTATTCTAAGGACTTTCCGGTTAAGGTTTTTCTTTTAGATGATCGAATTATTGACATTGAAACTATTATTGATGGTAACAAAGTCTTTATGACGTTTATCTACGGCGATCCGATTGTAAAAAACCGAGACTATATTTGGGAAAGATTAATACGCATTGGTATCAATCGTTCTGAGCCTTGGTTCATTATTGGCGATTTCAATGAGATTTGTGGCAACCATGAAAAAAAGGCGGCAAACGAAGATCGGAATCCTCTTTTTACCCTTTCGTGGCATGATAGATGCATGTGGCTTCATTGACTTTTCTTTCTCAGGGAATCAATTTTCTTGGATTGGACAACGTTTAAATGGAAAAATCAGAAGTCGTCTTGATAGAGCCATGGGTAACGAGGAATGGCACAATATTTTTTCCCACACTAACGTGGAGTACCTGAAGATGTGGGGATCAGACCACCGATCCATGATTGCTTCCATACTATCGAGACCACAGGGATCTCGTGGGAGGTTCATGTTCGACAAACGTTGGATCAACAAGCCCGGATTCAATGAAGTAGTAGAAGAAGGCTGGGCAAACTCCAGTTCCCTAGGAAATGAGATTTTCACAAAGAAAATCCAAAGTTGCAGAAGGTCCATCTCTTTATGGAAGAAGTCATCCACGAGGATGAAGATTATAGAGCTTCAAGATAAGATAAATACAGCTCACGAGGATGAAGATACCTCCCCAGAAGAGTTGATATTACTCAATGGGAGACTTCGAGATGCTTATAGAGATGAGGAAATATATTGGAAGCTTAAGAGTCGGGAACAGTGGTTAGAGGAAGGTGACAAAAACACCAAATTCTTCCATGCTTCCACCAAGCAAAGGAGAGCAAGGAATAAGATCCTAGGCCTTCTCGACCACTCGAGAAAGTGGATTGATGATGAAGAGGGGGTGGTACAAATAGCGGTGGACTACTTTCGAAACCTCTTCAGTTCCTCGAATCCGAGAGACCCTACTCCGGTTACACAAGATATACCGAGATTGGTTACTCCAGAGATGAACACATCGTTGACGCGAGAAGTCACGACGGAAGAGATCAAACGCGCCCTTTTCTCCCTAAATCCTGGAAAAGCCCCGGGACCAGATGGAATGACAGCTATCTTTTTTCAGCACTTCTGGACGACCACTAGGCTAGACCTTACCAATTTGGTGAAATCATTCTTTAGGACAGGTTTCTTTGATGGAAAAATCAACGAGACCAATATTTGTCTTATCCCTAAGGGAGTAAGACCAAGGGAAATGTCAGGTTTCAGACCGATAAGTCTCTGCAATGTAAGATATAAGGTGATCTTGAAGATTATAAGTCTACGACTTAAGAAATTTCTCCCACTCCTTATCTCTGAGACCCAATCCGCATTCGTGGCAGGAAGATTGATCACAGACAATATCCTGATAGCGCAGGAGAATTTCCATGCCCTCAGATCTAATACGGCCAGTCGAAAATCTTTTATGGCTATGAAAACAGACATGAGTAAAGCATACGATAGAGTGGAATGGGCTTTCCTCCGTGATGTGATGGAGAGGATGGGATTTGATCCTCGTTGGGTAGACTGGATCATGCATTGCATAACATCGGTTTCATACCAAGTTCTTATTAATGGATCACCCAAAGGCCGCATTAGACCTTCCCGTGGCATTCGGCAGGGAGATCCAATCTCTCCGTACTTATTTATTATATGTACGGAAGCACTTATCTCTCAATTACGCAAGGCAGAAGCTAAGGGGAGAATCCATGGCTTGAGGGTTTCCTGTGTAAGCCCAAGAGTTTCTCACCTTCTTTTTGTAGACGACAATTTATTCTTCTGCAAAGCTGACACCCAACAAAGTAAGAAAGTAATTGGGATCCTCCGTTCCTATGATGAGGTAGCAGGACAAGAGATAAACCTGGCCAAATCCTCAATATTATTCGGGACCGAGGTTCAGAATCAAGTTCGTCGGGATATAAAAAGCTTAGTTGTGATAACCCAAGAAGGAGGGATGGGTACTTATCTGGGTTTACCGGAAAAAATTCACGGATCCAAAGCCCAAGTTTTTACATTTGTGCAAGATCGCCTACAGAGTAGAGTAAACTCTTGGACCTCTAAATTCTTATCGAGAGGCGGGAAAAAGATTTTAATTAAATCTCAGGCGCAAGCCCTTCCGACATACGTCATGTCGTGTTATCTCTTACCGAAAGCAATTTCTGCTAAGCTGAGTTGTGTTATTGCAAACTTCTGGTTGAGCCAGAGAGAGGATAGTAGAGGCATTCACTGGGTGGCATGGGAGCACTTGTGTAGATCACTAGCGGATGGAGGCTTGGGTTTTAGATCCCTAGTGGATTTCAACAAAGCCCTCTTAGCGAAGTAGCTATGGAGACTGCTCCGGTTCCCTAATTCTCTACTATCCCGAGTGTTGAAAGGGAGATATTATAGACATTGCAGCCCAATGGACGTATTTATATCAAATCGTCCATCCTATGGATGGCGCAGTATAATGGCAGCAAAGCCTCTACTAAGATCAGGTCTTAGGAAGACGATCGGCTCAGGGTTTGGGACAAACATTTGGTCTGAACCTTGGATTCCTGACGATCCACCACGTCAGCCAAAGAGTTTGAGCGAAGATCGCAATCCACTCATATTTGTGAGTACTTTGATCGACTTCGAGACCAAGTTATGGAGAGTAGAGCGTCTCCGGGAATTATTCTCCCCGGAAGATATTACCCTGATCTTAGGGATTAAACCAAGTCGATATCCATCTGATGACGGTTATAGCTGGACCCTGACCAAATCTGGGAACTATACTGTCAAGTTAGGATATTGGGCCGCGAGAGCTCTTTCTCGCTCGGCATGCGACCCCCTCTTCAGGGACCGAGTTTCACAATACTCAAGGCGCAAGCATAGAAATTAAAAACTACACGAAAGCTCAAGCATTTCGTGTGGCAATGTATCTCAGGATGTCTGGCTACATGCCATCATTTGTTCTCTTGTCATATCGGGAAAGATAAGGATTGTCCAAGATGCAGAGCGGAGGAGGAAACGATAAATCACTTATTATTCGAATGCCCTTCGGCAAGACAAGTATGGGCTCTTTCAACTATTCCCTCAGCTCCAGACTTATTCCCCTCTCAATCCTTATTCTATAATTTGGATTTCCTCTACTGGAGAGGGATGGATTACGGAGCGAACGAGGAGAGTATGAGGATTTTCCCTTGGGTAATGTGGTATATTTGGAAGGCGCAAAACCAGAAAATCTTCGAGAATACGAATGAGCACCCTCGAGACACACTTGAGTTAGCCATCCAAGAAGAAGGGGCGTGGAGACGAGCAAATACAAAGGAGGATCAGATTGAAGCTCTGACTGAGGAGGTACCGGTGGCGAGGGATTTCGAGAACTCATGTATATGCTACACAGACGGCTCTTGGTTGGTTTCAGACAGCAGGAGCGGTCAAGGATGGGTAGTCATCAAAAGCATTGAAACCACTTATATGGGTTTGAAAGGATCAAGGAGATGTCTTTCTCCCCTGCATACAGAGCTCGAGGCTCTAGTTTAGGAGATGAAATGCCTAGTAGATATTTCTCAGACTGATGTTATTTTCACTACGGATTGTTCGGACCTCATCGATATGACGACAAATCCAGAGGATTGGCCGTCATTTGTATTCGAGTTGAGAGATTTCTTATTTTACAAGGATTTTTTCACGCTTTTTAGAATTAGATGCATCCCGCGTAGTATGAATATCCGTGCAGATAATCTTGCAAAATGTGCAAGAACACGAGGCTTTTGTTTTTCCCATGTAAGTACAATGGTGCCCAGTTGGCTCTCTCTAATAGGAGAGTCTGTAGACGGTTAATAAACTAATATATGGGGTTCGAGAAAAGAAAAAAAAAGCTAAAAACATGGAGTTTGAAAATTCCTTAAATCCCCATAACTTTTCTCACTTCGAAAGAACCGCCGATTTCGTCTCAGATTTACTTCTTCAATCTCTCCTATTTTTAATGCTTTTTATTTCTTTCTACTTTTGCCACAAATTTTTCTCCACCACTTTTTTCTTATATTATAAATAAACTGTTCTCAATCATTTCTCTTTGTATAATCACAAAACAGCACAATGATGTGGAGTAAGACAAACAGTGAAAGCTATGGAAACAGAGGAGATGATGATTATTGACTACCTTGGCTGTGTCCCAAGAGACAGAAACATAATAATGGAGGAAGAAGAAGAGTCCCACGAAGAGGACCTGGCGTTGCCGAACTTGAGAAGATCCGTCTCGGAGAACAACACATCTCTACCACCCTACCACTTCCTCCTCCTCCTCCTTCACCGCTGCCGGAGAAATTTCCCACCACCACTGACAGAACCTGGTCCGGTTTATCCACCACCACTTGGAATTGTGTTTCAGGGATGGTAAACAAATCAGACCACTAGACCTAAGATTGAAAAATCATATGCAAGATGAAGGAACCACTATTAGAAATCCAGTCACCATTGATTCTCCTTCTCTAGTCATTTCCTTCATTTCCCGCGCTTTATACAGGTAATGCACTTTCTTTATGTTTCTGTCAGTTTGATTGATCATTTTTAGTTTCATTTTCACCCTTTATTTTTCTCACTATGAACAGAAAGAAGAGTTTGATCATGAAATGATGCAACGAAGGAGCGGTGCGAATCTTTCCCTCAACAGAAAACCATTTTACAGCTTCTTGCCCTCGAATGAGCAGAGTATCCGCGACCAAGATCGATCTTTTAGCTTGAAATCCGATATATATGACACAGTCCCTGATCATGGCATTGATCTCGCCTTCAGTTATAAGAAAATTGTTTCCTAAGAAAATTTTCAAAACTTTGAATCTTTATGTCATGAGTTTGTAGTTTTCGGATACATATGTAACAAAGATCTGCCAAAGACTTGGATTTCTTTTTTTTTCCTCTTTAGTAAAAGAAACATACTTAACCATGACTACTTCACTTTCAAGACTAATAATCCAAAGATTCTATACTTAACTTTAATATAAAATGTTTTACACCAATTATAAATCATAAAAGTAGCACATGCACAAGTACTGAAACTTTTTAGAAATTTGGGAAGGTTCATTTTCATTTCATTTCTTATCTATAGACTTGAGAAATGGAGATAGATAAGGAGAAGAGAAATAAAATAGAGAGCGATTGCCAAGACACATATCCATAACGGATAAGTGGATCTTACATAGGCCGGTATGCCTATTATAAGGCCAACGATCACAATAATAAGAACTTCTGTTGAGTAATCCCAAGTCAATCCTCTTGTGTACACAATCGCCAATATAATTGAAATTCCCATCAGATTGTTCATTGTAACATCCCTGTAAATCTACATAAATAACCCGTAAAATAGTTTTGTTATGAGTATCGATACCGAATTAATGGAGTTTCAATAAAACTAACCTCAGAGAATGTATCAGATGTGATTCTTCCTTTGTCTTTCTTGCGACAGTAGTGAGCAGACAAAGCATTCTTTAGGTTTCTTGCCAAAGGGATCGCTACAAAGACAATATAGAAAGAAGGAACTCCAGCTGATACCGACAAAAGCTCGATGTTCATCATGAATGGCTTTGCAAGAAATATGACAATTAGAATCCCTATAGTGACTTCAACGCCAGCTTTCATGGTTCTCTTTGATAGCAACTTAACAATAAGTCTTTCCTTTGGTTGTTCTATCTTCAAAACTCTATCGTCCTCCTGCAATAATATTAACACTTTTTGACTTCTTAATCCATCAAATAGGTCAAAAATATAAACTGACCAGAATTTTATGCACTTACAGCTTGGTTCTCTATTTGAGACTCGGTGTTATCGAAGCTGAATTTGTACCGCGTAAGCCATTTTGCGATACCTTTCTTAAATTCAATCTCATCTATCTCACCATTTATATCGTTGTCGAAATCAGCAAGCAATGTAGTGGCAAATTCATGAATGTCACACTTTATTCTCCCTAACATCCCAAACTCAACCGTCAGATCTTTCAACTCTGAAACTTGAATCTTTCCATCTTTGTTTACATCGATTTTTTCAAACAAACTGTATGATAATAACCCAGTAAGAATACAGGAACAGAACAAAAATCACATTATTGCTTAAAAATGGATTAAAACCTTTTCAAGCTCTCTTGACTTAGTTGTCCATCTCTTATAAGGCTTTGAGGTGAAAAGTTTTGTAAATGCTTATGAACTTCTGACATGAGCTCAAACCTCGCGTGGTCTAAGCTCTTTTCTTGGTCCGCTCTATCAAAGTACTGCGGATTTCGACAAATAAATATTAATGTACAGAAAAATATGAATCTTGAAGCTTTACTTCATTTTTTTCGAGGTGACTCATACCGAAGAAACAAAGTAGACAACAGTTGCAGAACCAGAGATTATGAGTGTGATCAAAACGATAATTTCATTCCAAGATTTTGAATCAAATATCTCTGAAAGTGTGACCATGACGAAAGGCAACAAAGTCAGAAGCATAATCCCTGCCGCTTTCTTGTTCTTAGGATCTGCTTCTATGCTAGCTTCTGCATAGACACCACAAAGACAAACAAATTAGCCTCACACAAAATATTCTCGAAAGAATCAGAAATCTGTAAGAGATTTCAACATACGAGCAACGTTCTTCAATAGATTGGTCCCGAAGATTTTTCGTCTTGGACTGGCTATGCCCTGTATCAAATTATAAAAGTCACTTCATGATTCTATACACTCAAAGAAGAAGATGAAGATCTTACAGAAGTTATTCTCTGGACCTCTCCTTTTCTAATAGACTGATCTGATCTCAAACCAGTCAAACCAAAGATAACACAAGCTCCCCATTGCATAGTCAAAGCAAAGACAGTGTATCCCACAGTAACTCCAACGTTATTACCCACCATCGAGTTTGCGATTTCGCGGCCTCCCATTAGTCCTGTCGCTGAGATCATCAGAAGGCTTGTTAAGATCATTCAATGCAGTCAAAAAGTATCAAAAGAAGAGATTGACTAATTCTTATACAGAGCATAAGGGCAATTCTTGGGAACATTGTAAGGAGAGGGAAGATGATTCCGCCATAGAAACCGACTTCGAAGATGACAAAGAGTTTGGACCTTCCTTCAGACAAGAAGTATTCACCAATTATCAATAGACAACCAAAGGAGAAAACTTGAAACACATATCCTCCAACATTGTCTGCACATGGAAGAAACCCGTAGACATGAACACAAGCATTCTTGGAAATGCGATTTGGCGGATTAAGAATAAGAGATTCGTAGCTGGATTCGTTTTGGACTCCATCGGAGATCAAGATCGATTTCTCCGCAGACAAAGAACTTAAAACACGACAGTTCACAGCAGAGATCAAAGCTATAAGAGAAAGAAAAGACAGAACCAGAGCAATACGTGCCATGGAAGTTAACTTGAAAAAGTTTTCAGTGAGCAGTTTGGTTGGATTCCTCTGTTTTTACGTGCATATATATACTGGAAACTAAGCAACGGAACGTGATCTTTCGAGAGGTTTTTAAATAATAGAATAAAGAAAGATCTTTTTTTAGGTCAGAATAAAGAAAGACCTTCAGGTTTCTACATAATAGAATAAAGAAAGACCTTCAGGTTTCTACATAATAGAATAAAGAAAGACCAATTTTTTTTAGGTCAGAATAAAGAAAGACTCTTTAAGGTTGATTAAATTGATGAAGCTGAGGTAGTGAGTTTATAATATTCAAAAACTTGACTTTAACAATTATTTAGTCTGATTTCAAAGATCGTGAATGACACCTCATCAAATATGATTGTAGATTTATTAATGACTATTGACTTTTAAGATCGGTTGAACAAATTTCTAGTTTCCTAGTTTAACGTGTGAATCAACAATCTTCATTACACGACCTTAAACGTCAATGTAGAAACCAGTGCAAATTTTGGAGCACCAAAGTTGTGGAACTAGACATGTCAATCGGGTCGACCCGATGAAAAGCCCTGCTCATTTTCAAAATACTAAATAAATGTAAATTGTATTGTTACTTTGGTCATGAAACACAAATTCATTTTAACCATACTTGTATACTAATCATCTTGTCTTAGAAAAATACAACTCCTATGTTTGTCAAGTAGAACAAGAACTGTATCACAGTTACTTGGGAGGAAAGAAAACAGTAGATTGATGTTCAAAGGTTTCTTTTTCTCTGTACATTTTTCCTTAACACAAGGTGAAGCTAGTAAACCTTAATTTGCATTAAAGACGATGATCAAAGCAAGAAGCAGTGAAACAAAAAAGAGTTTCACTCTCAGTCTCAGGAATACCGGTGAGCGATGAGGATAAAAGGGAAAAAATAGAAACCCAAAGCTACGAGGCTTGCCCATAAGGGGTAAGTCGAAGTAATAGAAGCCGGTAAACCTATAATCAGACCCAAGAACACAACTATCAGAACTTCTGTTGAGCAGTTCCATGTCAATCCTTTCGTGTATACAATCGCTAAGATGATCGACATCCCCATCAAACTGTTCATTGTAACATCCCTATATATCTTCCCGAAAAAAAAATCAAGATTCAGCTAGCCACAATAAGAAAAACTTAAAGAATCAAGATTGAATCAATAATGATGTACCTGTGAAAATGTGAGAGATGCAGCTTCTTGCTTTTCTCCTGTGGCACAGAAGTGGAGAGACAGCGTTCTTAGGGTTTCTAGCCAATGGAATCACTTCGAAAGCTACATAGAAAGAAGGGATTCCAACTGATGTAGACAAGAACGCGATGTTCATCATGAAAGGCTTTGCAAGAAACACGACAATTATGATTCCGGTAATGACTTTACTTGTAGCTATCAGTGTAAAACCAAGACTTTTCTTCTGCTCTTCCACCTTCAGACTCCGAGCAGAACCTGCCGCCTAAACACCATTTTCAGTCTCTTAAAAGTTAAAAATCCTAGGGTTATAGAAAACTAACTGATTTCAAACTGCAGTTTTTTCGATGATCCAGTATCAAAATCTCAAGTATGAATTCGCTAAGGGAATCACTAAATGGCAGAAAGTACGAAAGGCAGGCTTGGTAACTTGCGCTGTAAGTTTAGAAAAGATGCAAAATTCTTTTACTCAACCCTCGGATTTTTAACTGCAGTTTGAAATCAGTTAGTTTTCTATAAGAAAACAAGAAACACAACAAAATAAAATCAATGAATGGTTTAATTTTTCAAGCTTTCCCTAGTGAGTTGTCCATCTTGCAGAATGCGTTCAAGTGAATATCTCTGCAATTTCTTTTTAACTTCGGACATGAGCTCAAACCTTGCTTTATCTAAGATATTCTTTTGTCCACTCGTGTCCACAAGCTGCAGAGATTCATAAATGTTTCAAAGATTAGACACAAAAGCTTGAGCTTAAATTCAATAGAGCTTTAGAGCTCTGTACGTATGTATACTACGGAAAGCGCCAAGAGCAAAAGAGTCGCGGAAGTGGAAACTATCAGCGTCATTAGAACAACAACGTGTATCCAAGATTGTGAATCGAATAGCTCTGAAAATTTCACAATGAGGAAAAGAATTAATGTGAGAAGCATCATCCTAGCACCTTTCTTGGTTCTTGAATCTGTTTTCACATTTGCTTCTGCACATCACAAAAAAAAAAAGAAAAAAGGGACGAAAATAGGAAGAAGAGATGGCTCTGTTTTTACCTTTGTCATTGCCAATATGTTATGCAGGTCCTGAGTCCAGTTGCTGTATTCTGCTTCTTCGTTTTCTGTAACCAGCTTCAGTTAGATTAAACTCGTAAAATAGCTCCGAGTCCATACCCCAAAGAATGGAAAAGCCGTTTGCAGGCCTGATATCAACCTGTCAATATGATCCGTATCTGAAACCTGGGAAAATAATATTTGGACATCAGAAGTTGTTTCGTGGCACAAAAATGAAATCATCTAAATGAAACTTTAAAAAAAAAAACCCATACCTCAAACCATGACTATTACCATACTAGGGTTAAAATATTTACTAAATGGAAAATCATAGTAGATATTCTCAAAGGTCCCCAAGACCCAAGATCCAATCCCAAGCTAGCCTCGGCAAAACGCGCGCGCGTGTGGTATTTTGCATAACCCTATTGTATCTCCATAACATGTTAAACCATGTTGGAGACACTCCTATATTTATATTTTGAGAAAAATTTCTCAAGTTTCAATATAAAACAAAATGTAATTTTGTCACTAAAACCATTCACATTGGGCATTATTTCATATTCACATTTTAGACACATTTGTGAGTAAATGGGTTCAACCATGTGATGCCCATTTACATATAGTATGGGTTCCAACAGTTCCATGTCCGATGGTTCCATCGTTTCGATGTGGCGAGGCGATGCCAGGACTAAAATTGGAACCAGGTGAAGTAATCTTGGTCGTCTAGATCCGGCGTTGCTTTTGTTTGGAGATGGCGAAAGTGTTAGATCTTGATGATTGATTGAGGAAAGCTGACACCTCTTTCGTCTAGCCCGCGGCGAAAGTCGTCCAGCGGAGCGGAGGGGTGTGCTGCTAGTCAAAAGGGAGATAGCAAAATTTGTCTCTCTTCTCGGTGGAAGACGGAGGCGAGGGTTGAGCTTGGCCAACTCTTCTCTCCCTTCTTGGATGTACGGGCCGGATCAATGGAACTGGTCGTCTCCGGTGACTGGATCTTGGATCTTTTGATGCCCTCTTCCGTATCAATCAATTCAGCTTTAGCAAAAGCCTGTTTTATCCATAATTATTATGTAAAGGCCTTCTTGAAAGCATCACGAACAAGTCAACAAACTTAAGTTTGAAGGGTAAAAACCATAAGAACATTTTGGGCGGGGGGGGTTGAGTAGAACAAGTACTATATTGTTAACTACATTATTGGTTAAAACAATGCCTGGAATAGATTATTTTCCCCCTTTTAGTTACGGTTTGAGCTTTGTTTGTAGTATTGGCAGATAAAGATGAACTTGGTCCAATTCTACACTTTCGAATATATAATTCCAAAATCCTACTGCATTTTCATCTTTCGTTTTCTGTAATAAAATATTATGTGTTTTTATCTTTCTTTTGTTTTTTTTTGTCAAAGATTCTGTGTTTTTTCTTTCTAAGGTACTTGAGTCGTTTCACAATACCCAAATTTTATTTAGTTAAAAAAAAGCATGTTTCCCAGAAAAATTGGCAAGCCGTTATTGTTTTTGGCTGAATTTGGGAAATAAGAACCAGAGAGAGCGGCGCATGGGACTCTGTGAAGAGGATAACGTAGAGGCATGTTTGATTCTGAAGCTGACGTCACTCTGAAACCGTGATTCTAGGATCTTTCTTCCACTCCTTTCGCTAATTTATATATATACATAAAGCAAGCACGAGTATTATCAATGTCTACGGCTTCTTGGATTCAACCTCCTTGTAGATATTTACCGGATCGTGGCGGTTTCGCTAACCGAAGCTCTCGCAGAGCGCGGCAGTTTTTTCCCGGCGTTGTTTCAGCTGCTGCTTCTTCTTCTTCTTCGCCGTCTTCCTCGTGCTCCTGTGGTTATTCAGAGATTTTGAATTTCGATTTCGGTAAATTGGCTTCGATTCATCTGGTTTTTGATGCTTATATTGATCGTTAGTGTTTCTCGTGTAGATTAGGGTTTGGTTTCTTTGTTCTTGTGTATGAATGAAAGTGCTGGTTTCAGTGCTGAGGGTTTCTCGATCGAAGGTGTAGGTTTAGGGTCGATGAATTTAATGGTTTAGAACAGTATCGTGTAATTTAAATAGAAGAAAATTTTCAATTTCAGTGCTATCTATATACACAGATTATTTCCATGTTTCTACTAGAGAAGAGAAGCTTCAAGATGTTCTAGGATTGTGAAAAGCCAAGTAGAAACGGTGATAGTATGATCTGTTCGGTTAAGAATGGGTTCTCTTCTTCTTTTGATTTGTAGATTTTTTTTGACGACTCATTTGTATTCTTATGTTTGATTTTCTCTTCAAGCAGGGTCAAGAAGAAGCTGGAACCAACAGGGACTCAGGGTTCAAGCAATGAGTGCCACAGCCCAACGGAATTTTTCGCTGTCGAAAGGCGACACTGATGACAAAAATGAACCTGATCATCTTCTTGTTCTTGTACACGGTATTTTGGCCAGGTATGATGTCTAAGAGGTTCATCATTTGAATGGTGCTGTGTTTGCATCTTGGGGAAACTTGCAAGTATTGCATCTTGGGGAAACATGCAAGTATTGCATTTAAAAGTTGTGTATATCATTTCTACTACACTGTTTCCAGATTTAATAATCTCTAGACTCCAAATTTACTGAGACACCATTACTTGCAGTCCCAGTGATTGGCTATACGTAGAAGCTGAGATGAAAAGACGTCTTGGAAGAAGATTCTTGATTTATGGTAATCAGCTCATCTAGTTTGAACTTGTCTCTGTTAGTTGAGCAGTTGTTTGGAGTATGTATGGGAGTTTTTGCGAACGGAATGGTTACTTAACATTGAATCCATGTGCTGTGTACAGAGTTGAAAATGCTTCAAACTCTTATATCATTTTTAGCGGTGAGAGGCGAAAGATCAACTTTCAGAAGTTTTTCAGATCTGTTCGTTTGAGACCACAACTCATATTTCTTACTGTTTTTTAGTTTGTATTTTATTATTCGACTTATGTTCTTCTATGTCATGCTTGAATCATACAGAATTGTATTTAATTTACTCTTTTTCCCCTGAAAATACACAGCAAGTTCGTCAAATACCTTCACTAAAACATTTGGTGGGGTTGATGGGGCTGGAAAACGACTAGCGGAAGAGGTGAGTTTTAATATTCCTACAAGTTATTTCCACTTCTTGTATAGGTCTGGGTTTTCTAGTCCTTAACTCCAGTAATCTTAGCTGATATCTATTTCCATTCCTAATGTGAGAGACCAATAGGTTATACAAGTTGTCCAGAAGAGCAAGAGCTTAAAGAAGATTTCCTTTTTAGCCCACTCCCTTGGTGGCTTATTTGCCAGACATGCTATTGCTGTTCTTTACTCAGCAGCAATTTCACAAGCCAATGATGGTGCTGTCTCTAAATCTGGGAATTCACATTTTGTACGAGGTAGGATTGCTGGGCTCGAACCAATTAATTTCATTACCTTGGCAACACCTCATCTAGGAGTGAGAGGCAGAAAGCAGGTTCTCTTCTTATTTTTCTCTTATCATAACTGGAATCAGAGAGTTTCGTAGATATCTTGCAATACCTATACGTAGATATGGTGTAAGCGTAGTTGAGAAAGAAGTTAGTGGTTACTCACATGTATATATCATATACCTCCTACTTGTGTTGAGACAGATATTATGCTTTTTGGTCCTGGGGGTGTCTAGACTACTGAACATTAACTGATGATCCCTGGAAATTCCATCCCACTCTCTCTTTTTTTTCTGGAATGTATCAGCTGCCTTTCCTGTTGGGAGTTCCTATTCTAGAGAAACTTGCTGCACCAATAGCTCCGTTATTTGTTGGTCGGACTGGTAGCCAGTTGTTCCTCACTGATGGTAAAGCTGATAAACCACCTCTTCTTTTGCGGATGGCATCTGATGGTGAAGATCTGAAATTTTTGTGAGTAATGCTCTTAACAATTTAAATAATTATACCCCATAAGGACTTATTTGAAATCCTAATGTATTTCCTTGTCTGGCAGATCGGCTCTGGGGGCATTTCGATGCCGCATCATATATGGAAACGTATCTTATGACCGTATCCTGTGAATTTATGTTGCTGTTTAACTTGTTCAGGAATGAATTTTTGGTTTGTCTGCATTTGTTGTCCTAAATGTTTCCTTTGACATCAACTAGACATGGTTGGTTGGCGTACATCTTCCATAAGGAGAGAAACTGAACTTTTCAAAGTACGTTTAATATAATCTGAAGCAATGAAACCTTTCTATTAATTTTATCCCATTTTTTTTCTGGTTTCATCTATATAAGTTGATCTCGACTCTGAAACTTGTAGAACACTAGCTAGATAATGGGATTATCGATATTAATAGTATGCTCACTGTGAAATGTTAAAGCTTCCAAATTGATCCTGTGTTTCAGAACTATGAGAGTGATCATAGAGGAAACTTTCACCTTACGTGTTGAGACCCTTGTACTTTCCAGTGTCCACTCTAGCTCAACACCAAAGTAGTTCCTGAATTGAAAAAAAAATCTCTCTGAAATTGAGATCTCGCTATTTGGGTCTATGAAATCTGTAGCAGGACCACAACACTGTGAAATCTGATAGACTTTGACATTTGCAGACCAATATGTTTTTGGCGGTTTATTTATCTCAAATAGCTTAGAAAGACTGTGAGGTATTTTCTTCGTGCAAGAAGCTCTCTGTGGCTTGTAACCAGCCCAATGCAAGTTTGAGAACTAATTAAATGTCAAGAGTGAGATCTAATTGATACGGTTTTTCCCTGATTTCATGTTACATGCAGCCTCCACGCAGGTCTCTAGATGGATACAAGCATGTGGTCGATGTAGAATACTGTCCACCTGTTTCATCAGATGGAGCCCATTTCCCTCCAGAAGCTGCTAAAGCCAAGGAGGCCGCACAAAGCTCTCCTAGCCCTCAGAACACACTTGAGTACCATGAAATTGTGGAAGGTGAAGACAAAGCTAATTGTTAGCCCAAGTATTTGACTGATTCTTCAAAATCAGCAAGAAATTAACAGTGTATACTATATATATTGGCAGAGGAAATGATCCGCGGTTTGCAGACTTTAGGATGGAAGAAAGTTGATGTCAGCTTCCACTCCACCTTTTGGCCTTACTTAGCTCATAACAACATTCACGTAAACTTCTAACACTCTTGACTTTGGATGTGGTATTTATTCTTTCAGACATACGAATAAGAGAGATGTTGATGTTGTTTCAGGTGAAAAGTGAAAGACTTTACAAAGCAGGAGCTGGAGTTGTTGCGCATGTTGCGGATAGCATAAAACAGCAAGAGTCTTCCTCGTTTATTACCGCCAGTTTGTAAACTTTGTAAGCTTTCGAGTGTTTAACCAATTAATGTGTGAATGCCCGGTTGGTACCACCCACCCACTGCAACGTTTGAACATTCCAGTATATTTTTTTTTACTATACAGTTTGGGAGATTGGTGCGGATCAAGAACGTTCGGATTCTTGATGTTTTTTTCTCTTTGGCGAAATCAAATAAAGTACAATTCATCTGTACATTTTAGCTTGGTGATTATACAACAGTTGAAAGATGTTATAGGTTCAGGTTTCATGGAGAAAAGTAATATAGTATGTACAAACCTCTACTGTTCCCTTCTCTTTTTTTTTTTTTGTAGATTTTTGTTTCTCAATATAACATTACAGAATCATATCAAGCTATAAATGTTTTTTTTCTAGTCAATTTGTTTTGGAAGTTTTCTTTTTGCTGCATTTTCTCTTGTTTCATTCTTTTATTCAAAAACATTGTATAAAAAACTTTCATGCGCGGCTCAAACTATTCATTTAAACTATTTAAACTTATATTTGGGCATCCTCTCTGAATGCGATCGTAAATAAGACTCTAGAATTTGACATTTGAGAAAGCGTCCTCATACCAGAAAGAAAAAAAACACTTAAATGGAATCCATGAAGAAGAAATTATTAACAGAAAACAAAAGTATATGGTAATGAGAAAAGATCGGGTTCAAGGAATACACAGCCGTACAAAACTGAAGAACAGAAACACCAAAAATAAACAAGCGCTTCCAAAAATAGTTAGAGAATCACATGTTTTAGTTGTTTTGTCTATTTGTTCTCGATAAAAGGAGAACTGGTTGGATCTATCATAGCGTCTCCTCTCAACCAAAACTTACAATTTTTGTTCACCCGAAAGTCTAAATTTACATATAAAAGCCCCAAGAACCAAGGAAAAGACAGAAAGTAAAAACACTAGAAAAAGAATTAAGGCATAATGACCAAATTCTTCATCGTCTTCCTTACCTCTGCCCTATGTTTCACCACCCTCCTTCACTTCGCCGAGGCTGATGCCGACGACTTCGACCGTTTTCACATCAAGGGCACCGTCTACTGCGACACCTGCCGTGTTCAGTTCGTCACCCGTCTCAGCAAATTCCTCGAAGGTAATTAATGGCATTCTCTAACCAAATCCATACGTGGATCATATGATAGTACCAATCAATAGGAACATATATTGGTTATACAGAATTAATCCCATTTTGGTATAGTTCAATGGTTTGAATTATAAAGTAAGAAAATTTCACAAAAATTATTTCAAACAATGTCTTTTTAACAAGAGAATATTCAAATTCTATAGTGATTTGCTAGCTAGATAGCACGATATATATATTAGTTCAAACAAAACAGACATTTTAATCACAATTTTGCATTTAATAAAAAAATTATCATAGTTTTGCGTTAATGCAATCTATACTAAAGCATTTTGTAAAATAACGCAAAATATAGATTGCAATAACGCAAAACTATGATAATTTTGCATTTTGTAATCTAAATATTGCAATCTAAATGCAAAAATGTTTTGCATTTTGTAACTATATTTTCAAAAAAAAATTTATCATTCTACAATTGTAATTCCTGTCACGTACTTCTTTTATGATTCTATAGATGTTATATTAAAAAAAATAGAGCTTTAAAAGACCTAGTGTACTCCTTAAACGTCTAGACACGACCCTGGTTATTCACATGTCTTAGTTCTATAAAGATTTTATAAATAAAAAAGACTTACATCCTTTGTAGGGGCAAAGGTAAAGCTTGAGTGCAAGGGTCGTGAGAACCAGACAGTGACACTGACCAAAGAAGCTGTGACCGACAAAGACGGAAACTACGAGATGGAAGTTATGGGTGACCACGAGGAAGAAGTGTGCGAGATCATTCTCGTACAATCACCGGACGCAGAGTGTGGCGAAGTGAACAACCAAGAGTTCCTAAGAAACGCAGCCAGGATCAGTCTCACGGACAATGATGGCATTGTCTCCAACGAGACTCGAACCATTAACCCACTTGGGTTCATGAGGAACACTCCTCTCGTTGATTGTCCTCAAGCTTTCAAGGAGCTTGGAATTGTCCCTGACGTCACCTTCTAAGCTTAATACATACATATATATATATATATATATATATATTTACACCCATATACATTTCTCAACAGTTTTACTTTTTGACAACTCTTATTTTTTAAGATACAAAACATTTATATTTGTTTCAATATGCATGTGTCAGTATGAGTTTACTTAACTAAAGCTTTTTTCTTATGTGATGTTTGTGTTTCAATATTCTTTTTTTTTTGTTGGTGTCGTTTTATTTTGGGAGTTCTTGTTTTACGAATGAGTTGATTACCTTTCCAATATTTAACTTTTTACTTTACAATTGAACACATATACGTGATCAGTTTAAAAACATATATACTCCGACCAAAGAACATTCGTAGAGACATTTATAAAAACATGTAATGTGAATTATCAACTCATTATTAGAAATTAACCAAAAAAAATCTCGTTAGTGTATTTCTTAAGTTTTGAGGTAAAAAAGACAGAAAATAATATAGAATCCTCCTACCTAAAGTGGGTTGCATCAGAGTTTTGTATGTATCGGGCCATTTGTCTAGACCACTAGGTTTGAATCACAAAACACACGTTTCCATGTCAAGCGTTTTCACAATTGCGTTTGCACTACTTTTAAAGTTTAAACAAAACGCATAGTCACCAACAAATTTAGCAGAAAACGAAAATCTATTGCAGCGTCTGGCATTGGTTCGAAACTAAGCATCCGAAACGTTATTTCAAAACGCAGAAAGCTTTTAAGCGTTCTCTATTCCTGATTTCAGTATCCAAAAGCACAATGACAAATATACCCTTTTAAAAGTTTGAAACTACGAGAAAACTGTCCCTTTATCTTTTCTTTCAAGCCAAAATCTCGACTATTATATTCTCTACCGTCGTCGAAAGCTATAGCCGACGATTCTGCTGATTCATCGGTAAGTCTTTTCTTCCGAAATTTGTTTATTTTTCCTTCTGGGTTTGCTTATCAGATCTGATTACTTCTGGGTTTGGCTCTCACATATCAAATCTGGCTTCCTCTGTCGATGGGTCTAGGGTTTAGTTTTGTTTGATTTAGTGAAGAAAATTCGATTCGTGGATTAGCTCGACGATGCTCTAAGTTCGCATCTAGCTCTGATTAGAACGAAGCTGATACAGAATTGAATGGATCTTAAGAGTAGATGAATCGAAGAAGTCGAGCTGAATAGTTAGTAATTATTGAACTATATCTCTCCCTGATTCATCTTAGCACTTAAAGTTAGGTTATAGTTTCATATGCTTCGTAATTCAGTATCTGTGTTGCTTAATTTTGGCCTCATTTTAGCTTTGTATACATAAGTCTCTTGGCTTGTCTTGATCTTTATATACATAAGTCTGGATTGATTACAATGATAATTTGCCGTATACTTTGGTGTTGCTTTTTTCTTATTGTCTTGTTATTGTGACAACAGTGAAAAGAGAAATATTGAACATTGCTTAAACACATCTATGCTTGTAATGTTGCAGGGATTTTGAATTTGGACAAAATCCACAATGGTTTCGTATCCTGCTACCACAGAGACGATTTCTCTGGCTCTGGAAGCCAACAGCTCGGAGGCTATTTCGATACTGTATCAGGTTTTAGAAGATCCTTCTTCATCTCCAGAGGCTCTGCGGGTCAAGGAGCAAGCGATTACTAACCTCTGTGATCGTCTGACTGAAGAGAAGAGAGGTGAGGATCTCCGGAAACTGTTAACTAAGTTGAGACCTTTCTTTTCGCTAATCCCCAAGGCCAAAACTGCGAAAATCGTGAGAGGAATCATTGATGCTGTGGCAAAGATACCCGGAACTACTGATCTCCAGATCACTCTCTGCAGAGAAATGGTGGAATGGACCCGTGCTGAGAAGCGTACTTTCCTCAGGCAGCGAGTAGAGGCTAGGCTTGCTGCTCTTTTGATGGAGAACAAGGAATATGTTGAAGCTTTGGCGCTGTTGAGTACTTTGGTAAAAGAGGTTAGGAGATTAGATGATAAGCTCCTTTTGGTCGACATAGACTTGCTGGAGAGCAAACTTCACTTCTCATTGAGAAACTTACCGAAGGCAAAAGCTGCACTCACTGCAGCTAGGACAGCTGCAAACGCAATATATGTCCCACCGGCCCAGCAAGGCACCATAGATCTGCAGAGTGGGATTCTTCACGCTGAAGAGAAGGACTACAAAACTGGATACAGCTACTTCTTTGAAGCCTTTGAGTCCTTCAATGCTCTAGGAGATCCAAGAGCGGTTTTCAGTTTGAAATACATGTTGCTGTGCAAGATCATGGTTAGCCAAGCCGATGACGTTGCAGGAATAATCTCCTCAAAGGCGGGACTTCAGTATGTTGGGCCTGACCTGGATGCGATGAAAGCAGTAGCCGATGCTCATTCGAAGAGGTCCTTGAAATTGTTTGAGAACGCTCTCCGTGACTACAAAGCGCAGCTTGAAGATGACCCAATTGTCCACAGGCATCTCTCTTCTCTCTATGACACGCTTCTGGAGCAGAACCTGTGTCGTTTGATAGAGCCCTTCTCACGAGTTGAGATAGCTCACATTGCTGAGCTGATTGAATTGCCTCTCGACCATGTGGAGAAGAAGCTATCTCAGATGATTCTTGACAAGAAATTTGCAGGTACATTGGATCAAGGAGCTGGATGCCTCATCATATTCGAAGATCCAAAGGCAGATGCTATCTACTCGGCTACTCTGGATACCATTGCAAACATGGGTAAGGTCGTTGACAGCCTTTATGTCCGGTCTGCCAAAATCATGTCCTGAGTGACGGAGTTCGTCGTCTGAATCTCTTTCTATCTTTCTTTCTCCTTTTCCGGTTTTAGATATCGTTTGGACCCAAAGAAACTGTCTGGATTGTTCCCATTACTCGTTTCGCTTATGATCATGTTATGTAATGGTTTCTTACTTTTTTCTTTAGTCCTTAAAATGTAGGATTTGTTTTCATTTGGTTGTTAGTTGCAGTTTCTTTCTCTTAGCCGCTCACAAGTCAACTTGGTGTTCTCTTTTCCCAAAACCTTTTTTTTAACTCTTCCAAAATTTCATTGATTTTCTTAGCTCTGCCTTTATAATTTCTGACCAACCCAGAACTCAATTTACTGGACCCACCAGGACATGACTTGCGCACAAGTCATGATTTTGTTGTCCTTCTATCATATTCTATGAGGTGTTTTAATCAAAGTAGCCCTTTTCTAGTTAGCTTCGTGATTCTACCTTAAAAATCAGTTTCTTATTTTTTTGGGTCAAAATCACAATTAATCTCTTAAATATGTCAAGTTTCTCTGCATCATTTTTCATAAAAAAAAATAGAAAAGTTTCTCTGCTCATTGTTGACCAGTTTGTTTTTTAGAGTCGCGAGTTATTAGTTTTTCTACAACTCTTTGCTTTGGGACGGTCTTAGCCTCTTTGAGCATTTACATTGATAGTCTCTCAAAAATGGTTTCTCTATTTAAATGTGAATACATTTAAAATTGTAAAAAAACATTATTTATGTTCTTAAAGATTTTCTGCAAATAAACCATCAAATTCTTTTTTTAAGATAAACTTTCACCAGAAAATTGTGCACATCAATCCTACTAATTTGAAAGTCATTTGTAATATAGTCTATTTGCATATCATTGACATGGTTCGTTAACTACTATTAAAAAGCTAATGAAAATTTTAAAACAACGTTATTTTAAACAAAAAAATTACAAATTGTTTTGTTTTATCATTTTTTTCTTCGTTGTTATGGTTTTTTTCATTGTTCTAAATTACTCACATTTACTTCAAATTTTATTTTAATCTTCAAAAAAAATTAATTCAAACAATTTATTACATCCAATTTTCAGTTTTAATGTGAGAGATTTTATTAAACCATTTGATAATCATCAGATCTCTAAACACAAAATCAATTCCCCGAACGCAAAATCAAATCCCACATCACCATTTCCGTCATGGTCCCAAACGAACTCATCGTTAATATCTCCAAATCTGAATCACTCTCCGCCGACTGGATCCGGTCCAACATACACCCGTTTACCCAACCACCAAGATCCGTTACCTCCTTATCGGCAACGAGATCCTCGCTCAAATCCTTACTCGTTCTCACCTCCCTCCCACCTGTAAATAATGCTATTTTTATTAATTCGTTAGTTTTCTAAAATATATAAACGTGATCACGTCGCGGATGAGGTATATTACGGATAATTTTCGAGTTAGTAAACACAATTTTCGAATGAGATTTTGTTTTGCAAAAAAACTTTATAATTTAGTTGCATAAAATCATTTTTTAAAAGTCTCTCGTTTCTCTCGCTCTCGCCTCGTTTTCTAACTTTTTTATTTTAATGGTCAGAAATTGTAGTAGAGACTGCCGATGGTGAAGTTCTTAGTTGTATTACTAACTTAACAATTTCTGTTCACCTTTATCATCTTTTTCAGTGTAGGCCCCTTAAATCATCTTTTAATTTAACATTAAGATGTGACATATTATTTTATCATCCATAAATGTTGATCTTGTTAGAGTTTTCCTCAAGATTTAAGAGACTAATGTTTCTAAAAATCAATGTGTTCATCGCTCTTTCAAAAGTTTATTTAAAAAAGAAATCTATTCTTTAGAATGATTTTTTCCCACAGTAAAAGTCTTATTCTAGTTCTGTAGGTCTCCAATTTTCGTGTGATTGTCAGTTTCTTGTTGAAAAGTTAACTTAAATGTCCAATTGAATGTGGTTTCTTCTTGGTTAAAACTTAAAATTTATACTAATGTCCGTAATCTTTATCTAACTTTATGTACACTTTAACGATGCATAGATGAAAAAAAAAGATCTATGTGGTTAATGAGATTGAGCAATAAAAGAAATAGTTTTAAGGGTAATTAATGGTCAACGACACCGTCGCGTTGATTTTGTTTACGTCTTTCTTTTAGATGAAAAAAATCGCACGAGCTTCATTCAATTTACAACTAAAAATTCAACAGGTGAAATTAAAAAAGCGACAGCTGTTTAGTAGAAAAGCAAGTATTAAAAACCTACTAATTAAACAATTAACTAGTTGATTTTTGTTGCTAGCCTGTACGTATCCAGTAAGCAAAGCAAATTTAACCATGTTCTTTATACGGGTTAAGTAGAAAACCCACCCAAACCCAAAGCCAAACCGGAATCAAACAAATTAAATGGGTTAATTTAAATTTCAAAAGAATTAACAAGATTGACCATCTGTGTAGCAACGAAGTCTCTTCACCGGAAAATCATGCCAGAAACTACCGTAAGACGCCGCAGCTCGCCACTCTTCCACCAGCAACGCGTCTAGCTCGACTTGATCTACGGCTCCAGTCGCTGCCCCAAGCAACTCGGCGAATCCACCGACACGTCCCGGAGGTTTGGATTTCCGACGACCGGCGCCGACGGGAACATTACGGAGAGCTCCACCAGCGGTCCAGTAACGCTGACAACCTTTGCAGAAGTGTCTTGGTTGATTAACGTTGTAATTGTTGAAGTAACAGAACTTAGTCTCCATGCTCTTACATCTCGGACATGCTATGATCTTGTCTGGACGCTTCTCCCCCGTTAGATCCGAAGATGATGATCTAACGGTTGTTGTTGTAGCTTGCAGCTCTGGCTGTTTCTGCTGCTGCTGCTCTTCTTTTTTAATCGTCTGTGTGATGTTAGCGTTGAATGTTATGGTTTTGCCGAAGAGTTTAATTCCTTGGGAATCTTGGGTCGCCATTAAAATGAGAGAGAGATAAAGAAAAGAGAACTGTGAGTTTCTTGCAGTGATGAAAGAGAGATGAGACGTTTATAGGAAGAAGATTCAATTTTTTGTTTTCTAAAAAAATGATTTTTGAAAACATTATTATATATTTTTCGTAGGAAAGGAGAGAAAAGCAATAGTGTTACTAGCGAGAATATATAATATATATGAAAGAATATGTTAGGCGCATTTACTGCTTGCTGCATTGAAAGAAATATCGATCCATATCAGCTGACAAATGTCTGTATTCTTTTTTCTTTTTCTCAAATTTTTTCGGAATGTCCGCATTCAGTACAGTCTCCATATTTTTCGCATATTTATAAAAGTTTTTCGGAATAGTGACGTTTAACATTTTTTTTTAAATTACATGATTTTGTTTTTATCAAATTTTATGTTAACATATTTATATTTTGGTTAACTCTATTTGCTAATTCGATATTTAAAATCACTGCTAATAAATGAATTATGCGGGATATTTGATTTTGTTGAGTTGTTAACTAAACTTGCAAAGAGTCAAAACATCAAACAAGTTACATTTTCGGAAAAATAGCACAGAACAAGCGGTATAGAAGTATAATAACTAAACATTGCCTAAAATTAGTATAATAACTTACGAGCTATCCAAATGTTTTTTTTTCTTTTCTTGGATTAAAATGGCTTTGATCGATTAAACTAACTCATACAATATTTTCTAGATGAAAAAATTAAAATGATGTTCGTGAGAGCCAAAGCTGATTTGGAGTACGTACATTAAAAGGGTAGTTTCTTAATATTTTTCTGAACTGGGGCTGTGCCACAAAAACAAAACAAATATCACATTCAAAACCTAATTAGTACCCATATAGATATATACTATATAGATACAATTCCATTTTAAATTGGCAGAAAGCATTATCGATCCATTTCTTCTCGTTTTCATCGTTGACTAAAAGCATCATCCATTTCTTCTCATTTTCATCGTTGACTAACATTTTTGGATGATTAAATCGTTATGACTGAGTCGAGAGCAATTTGAGTTGGTACGTAAGTCTCCATTTTGCTCTACTTCTCAGGCGTAAGTAGTTTGACCCCAATTCTTCAACATGAGATTAAAATGTAAAGGTCTTGAGGTTTAGATGAAAAATACATATTTAAATCTCAAAAATGTAGAATCAATATAAGAATCACGACAATACAAAAGTTAACATATGAAAATCAGTGCGACTGAAACAGTTATTGACGTGGCTATGAATTTTAAAACCACAAATATAAACCTATGATTTTGTTTATCTACGTTATTCTAATTTAAGTACGGTGTTTAGAAATTTAGAGATTTTTATGTTAACTTCCATTTTATGATTTTAGATTTACATGAAAACGTTACATCAATATATTTCATTAAATCTTATTAACGTGAGAAGGGTCTGGATTTGGACAAAGCCGCCAAAGAGAAAGGGCGTTTGGTGTGTTGCGTATAAAAGGAGAGAGATGAATAAGTCTTTAACAGGGATCAGCTTTCAGAGGCACACATCATCTTGTGGACATGTTTTTCCATGTCATCTTTCCATTTTCTTCATTTTTTTAAAGGACAAAAAATTTGCGTTGCCAAACAATTGTACAATACGCATGATAACATATCAATATTGTTCTAATACTATGTGTAAAATTATTTCACTTCATTCTAGGGTTTCGGCGTATATATCGATCGAGTGAGTAATCTATTTTCAAGGTGTTATAAAGATTCTACACGTGTTCATTTATGTTGGGATAAAACATCTGATATGAAGGAGTTAAACCAAGTGGAAATAATGAGTTTGATGTTTGTCTGTTCGGTTAAATATTGTTAAAACAAAAATGGACCATCTAATCTTATCCCTTCTTACCAGTAATGAAATAGTGGTAAAATTTGGACTAATAATTTGTGTAATTTTGTTTGAACGACTAACAGAATGCTTGAGTGGATATTGCCTTGGAAAAATAAAATAAAGTTGATCAAAGCATAACATATTTGATTTAAATTAACATAATTCACGTACGTTACTAAACACTAAAGCAAGTGTTAAAGATGAGAGAAAGAGAAAAATGAGAGGTAAAGAAAAAGAAAAAGGAAAGCACTAATCGATGTTCATGCCCTTTGTCTCAAATTCGTGCTTTTAATACTATATGTTTTCTTATTGGTACCTTTATAATATATAGTCGCAAAAGAACAACTTTTATTTTTAAAAGAGATCGACTTTTTAGTTAAACATAAATTGAATAGACATATACAAAAAGGGAATAAAAATGTGCGTATATATTTATGTAGAAGAAGAATTTCATAAAAGCTATTTTTTGCAATGTAAGCGTATTAAGATAATACATTTTGATTTTGAACAATTGTATTCCTATTCCTCTTAAGGTGATTGGTTTAAGTTTATAGCCAAATCAAAACTAAAAGACAGTGACGAACGTTGATTTGCACAAAAAGAAAAAAAAAAGATAGTCAAGAACGTTGTATCTGCATATATATTAACTATATTAGCTAGGTGTCATGTTGAATGAAAACATAAAGAATTTATGCGGAAACGAAACGTTAAAACGAAATTTTCAAAAATTTAAGAAACAGTTGGAAACATGAATATATATATATATATATATATATATAATTAAAAGCATAGAGTAAAATATAAAAATTATATTCAGAAAATATATTTCAAACAATAAAAATCAAATATATAAATATTAAGTACCTTAACTACTATCAAAGTTTTAAGATTTAAATTAATTAAGTTACATTTAGTTATTAGGGAAAAACATGAGATATTTTATATTGTTCAAATTAATTTTTTTAATTTAATGAAAACATCATATTTATCTCATGTGTCAAAACTATTTATTTAATAAGTTTACAAATTAAAAATGGAAAGTTTCCATCGCGTTTTTAAAATATAAACAGACATTTTCGCTATATTTCCAAATTATATTTTTTAGGAATCACGTTTGCGACCACGTTATCAAAAAATTTCATTTTTAAACGTTTCTGTATCAAACTTCAAACCGAATTTTTATGTAACTAGTTATGTGATTACAACAATTTATGGTAATACCGCTGCTTTAATCATGCAAGGAAGATTATGTTGTACACATAAATGTTATACGGCTTTGTGTGGTGGCACTGTGGGATTTATTAACTCATTATAGATATTTGATATTTCTTCATTCAAGAATTGAATCATGCTCAAATATGGAGTACTAATCCATATTACACTGCGTGCTTGATTTGCTAGAAAAATATGCATTATAAAACATAGGAAGTTTAGTCATGTTCCGCATAGATGAAACTAGAATAATTTATTTATTTTGTTGTCAAGATGAAACTATATTTATAAACGTATAGGCGTGTATAATATATAGACACGTGTAATTAATTGTACTTGTAAAGGTGGATTATCTTTTCTTAGGCCATTTTCCCCCTTCTTTCTATAGGGTTTCAATGGATATGGTGACTAACTTTTGTTCGTTGCCCATGTTTTCTCCTTTTCTCCTTTCAAATCTTAAACTTTTCAGTATGTGCTTCTTTTGGGTTCGGAAAATTCACTTTAATAAAAAAAACCTCTCTTTATAAAGAAAAGCAAAATCTTTTGTCCGTTTTGTCCTTAATCCTATCCTTAATAAAGTGATTTTAAATTCATTAGACGAATAAGATTTATAAAAAAAAATGTAAACTGTAGAATAAATTATATATAGAATAAATTATCTATTTATGTTCGAACTTGTCGGAGTATGCTCGTATATTTTTGAAATATACATATTTTAAAATAATTGAAATATTAACTATGATATATAATCTAGTGGTTTATACGTTAGGTTTATGGGAAAACATATTTGATATTACTATGAAGTTTCTTTCCGAGAGTTCCAACTTTCAATACTAATGGTTCCATATTTCACAGTGAAAAAGAGATATCCATCCAATTAATAAAGTCAATAAAGTTTGATTATTGCTCGATAAAGTGGGGTGAATTAATTAAAAACAATTAAAACCAAAAAAAGAAAGAATGAATAAGATAAACTTTATACGTGTTTAATTTAATTGGGGAAAAGGTGCACTTTTCCTTGAGGGTACATGCATTAGAAATCTTTATTTTCGATTTAGGATTTTATTATAGTTTTTTGATAAAGAAGATAGGAAGGGATTGAGGAGTCTTATTTAATTTTATATATAAACAATTGAAATTCTAGTTGGTAACGTTTCTTTTAAAACTTTGGTGTGCTGCATTGTTTTGGGATTGAACCCAAGAACTAATGTAAGATACGAATTGCTTGATCAATCATTAGCCGGTACTTTCAACAACAACAAAAAAGATGTGTAGAAAACAATTATGTTGTACGTTTCTGTCATCCAGTTGAATTTATAATCCTGTCATCTATACTTGTATAGTCCAAGTAACAACTCCAATTGCGAATTGATCGGACTTTAAGGAATAAAATTTCTGCTTTTCGGCTTCAAAATCCTCAAGTTCTGGCTCTCTCTTGACTGAATCCATCGTAACTAAGGTTATTCGCGAAGAGATCCCCATTTCTCAGCTACGGCAACTGATTCATTTCTCTCCAATAATTGGGTCTATGACAATTATCTTTATCTTTTCCATTTATGTGGGTTCTTATTGAGTTTCTGGCTCTTCTCTATAGCTGGCTTACTATGTAATACTTGGTGAGTTCTATTGCCATGAAAACTTTCTATCGTAAAAAATAAAGAAACAACCCCAAATGAAAAAAATAAGTTTTATCTGTTTCAAAACACTATTACTTTATATATATATATATATATATATTACTTCAGTTTTTTTTTTCATCACGTGTCCACAAGCAAATTTCTTAGGTTTAATATTCGATATTAATTAATGCGAGACAGGCACTAAGAACTGTAGATCAAATGTTAAATTAGTAAGAAAATCATACAATACAAACAAGAACATAATCTCATTTAATTAATCTTTGGAGTCAAGTGGCAGCTATAAGAAAAGAATTAAAGAACACTACATGAGCGAACTTCACGGCTTAAGGGTTATGATACCCCTTATCTTCTACTTGCCAACTCACTTTTTGATGTTTCTTTAAAGTTTTTATAATCAAATCCATCAATTAATTTCTTTTAAAAATTAACTTTGGTATTTTCTCCTTGAACCTTTTTAAATTGCGATTGCTTCAAAAATCAATAGCACAGCTGACACAAAACTGATCTTCTTCCGTATAGTTCAGCGATCGAATAAAAAAACATATATATTTTAAAAAGCATTTCAAACAAAAATATATATACTTGCAGAACATATATATCTTGAAGATATATATCACGTACGACAAAAACTACTCATCAAGTACACAATACACACATGAGAGATTCGACACAATAAGAATTGCTTGCAGAACAAGATTAAACCCTTTTATAGGTTGTCTCTCCGCAAGCTAAGGCTGTCGTGCATGGAGTAATTTAGAGAGAAGAATTGTAATCATAAGAAAAATATAATATTTACTTCGTATAAAATTAGGAGATTATTATGCACCTAACGTATAGATAAGAGTTTGCAATTCTCCAAAATCGAGATTTATCTTAATGTTTATAGTAGGGTCGTCGTTGTGGCAACCACATGTCTCATGTTGAATTGATGTTGATGTTTATGCTATGGAAGAAATCAAGAAAGGAACTAAAGATGATATATCACAGTCACATATCAAGAATTCAAATACTTATTTTTGATGAAAAGAATCGATTACACTAACTTATGTTCGGATTTGATTCAAGAAGTCTTCCGTTTTGGTCTCCTTTTCATTGGCACTTTGTTTATACTCCCTGACAATATTCTTTAGATGGGACCTATGACTATCAGAACATATGCTTCTTATATTCGTAATTTGAAATATATTGAATAACCAGAAACGTGACTCGTTAATTTGTTGTGTCATTCGACGTTGCTAATGTCTACTTGCTTTGATACTTATATCAATTCCAATTCTTCTCACATGGCCACCAAGATATATATACTACAAGAAAAAATCTAATAGTTTTCACTTCAGCCATTAACGCTTGAAATTAATTTGTAGCAAGGAGACTCCACATTTGAAAGATAAATTTAAGGTTTCTCATAATACCTCATAATGTTGTTTGTAATTGGTGTGATAACTCCTTTGTACTCTCGTTATCATCTTTGGTTGAAATTGAAAGCTCCAGAGTCCAGAGTGTTTTCACTTTTCACCAAGATGAATACTTTTATTTTATTTCTTGAACTACTTTATTTTCTTGAAGATACAGATCATGTACGACAAAGTTTATGTCTTATCTACACAATTAACACATTAGATATGATACAACACAAAAGCTTTCAGAACTAGCTTAACACCCTTTTTCTCCATGTGTGTCGTTCAGAGAGTAAATTACAACGATGAATTGTGATCTTTGATCAAAAGAGTTTTTAGGTATCGCTCCATGTATCGCTTTCGTCTCCATCATTGCTAGCTACAGCCTGAAAAGGGGATGAGAGAGTGAGTGGTAGATAATGGTGTGTTGGAATTTGGACAAAAAGTACTTACATTCTAGAACAAAAATTAGATTTGCTTTGGATATATATAAATCTAGAGATTTAGAGGATGAACCTGGCGTACTGAGTTTGCTTTCTCCAAAATCGCGCTGATCTTAGTGTTTATGACAGGGTCAGTTGCAGAAGCAGATGATGTCGTTTTCATATCCACATGTCTAAGGTTGAAGTGCTGTTTACGATTTGAAAGAAATCAAGAATGTAACAAAGCTGATATAGCGCATCAAGAATCAGAATATAATTTTTTTCACAAAAAGAATCATTTGCACTAACTTGTGTTCGTATTTGTTGCAAGAAGTCTCCAGTTTCGGTCTCCTTTGCGTTGGCACTCTGTCTCTCCTCCCTGACATTACTGTTCAGATGGACCTATGAGAACATATTCTTGTTAAGATTCGTAATTTGAACTATATCGAAAACGATTTTCTGGAATATTGAACTGACCCACACTGTACTAAAATAGAAAGAAAAGATTAGAAAACTTCTCCATACCTTAATTTCTGGTTTAGGAGCAGAAGTCACCATGTTAGGCAGTTCTTTACTGACTATAGACAATGAAATATGCTTCTCAAAGGCGAACCTGAGAGTGTCTTGTAGTTGTAGGGACTGTGTTTTGTCTTCAGTTTTCCCTGGAGGTGTCTTTGAAACCATCCATTGGATGGGTGGAAATGGCGGTGGTAAGGGATCAGCAGGAATTTGGAGGTATGAGAGGTTTACAGCGACACAACCACTTTCTGAATTAATTCCTAGAGAAGAAGCTTCAGCATTGTAATCAACATGCCTGCTTTCATGGAAAGAATCATATAACTCTTGCTCTTTTCTTTCATGGCTGTCACTGGATTCTTCCCACTGCTCAGAATTTGACAAGGAGTGATTATCGCCAAGATAATCAGTATCTGACATGTAAGGAGAGGATCTACAAAATGTGTCGTCGTCTGAATCAGAATCAGGAAGGAAAGTAGCAGCCTCTGGAAGCAACTGAAAGGAAGGAAACGTATTATAGTTATTGTTCCCATCTGAAAATTTCAGCTTCAGTTTGGAAGCCTGAAGGGTGTCAGTGGGACTGAGAGATATTTTCATGTGTTGAAGAGGCGGGGATGAAGTAACCCAATCAATAGGAGCTTCGTCTCTGAAAGGATCCATTAAGGTTTTCTCATTAATGTCTTGGTCACAAAACCTCCTCTTCTCTGTAGTCACTTCATCGTTCTCTGGAATCGTTGCTGGTACAGTCTTTCTATCATGGGCAAATGAATCCTTTCGACGGAAACCATTAGTAATTAACTTGTGGCTGAGTCCAAAAACTCCGGAAGAAGTCTCACTGCACTCTCTTTGTTCTACAACTCTAATGGCTTTGCCATCTGACCTAGTTTGATTTTGGGTTTCCGCAGTTGCTAAGCTTGACTTATTCAGAACATGTCTATGTGAAGCATTTTCAACTAGATAATGTAATTTATCTTTTTCAGCTTCTGCAGAAACAACTGTCCTTTCCTTGGTCTTGCAATCTGGACTTAAAGAACTTGACACTGCCAAGACTGGAGGTTTCGATGGTTTCAGTCCCAACAGACCCCCATTACTCCATATTTTTATGGCTTCGAGATCACCCGTTTCAGCTTCTGGTTCTTGATTTTTCTGTAGGCCACAATGATACAAAGGGTTTGCTGAATCAGCTAAGCTGTTCTCAGGTGCCGGAACAAATGTAAAAGCAATGTTATCTTCTCCACCGTAAATGTCACTTGTAGAAAGCACATTGCGTGGAGAACGAGTTATATCTGAACTCACCCGTGAATCTTGAGGATTTAATTCATCAGATGTATATACAGATGATAACCTTTCCACTAACCCACAAGCTTTCTCGTCTTTTCCAAAACCGTAGCCCTTAAGCCCATCCATTGATCTACAAGAATTTCCGACACTGTTGGAAATATGCTCTATTTCTTGCTCACACACTGACTTTTCCAACCTCTCGTCCGTAACACCACAGGAACTTCTTACCACTTCTTGCCTAGTTTGGAGCGTTAGATCATTTTCAGATTCAGACTCGATAGTGTTAAGCGCATCAACAAAACAGTCCCCTTCGCTTTCAGTCTCATGTTCACTATCCCTCGGTTCTCCCACAATCTCCTCACCAGTTTTTATCTCTCTTACCTCATCAATTCCAGTACGTTTTTGTAGTCCTGATTTTGATTTATCATTTTCAATGTCCATAGAAGGAAAATCAGCTCTACCAGTTCCATCTCCATATCTTGGTTTCTCCTCTAGTGCATCTACAACAGAGTTTGTCTCCATCATATCAGAAGGTTCATCTGTCTGCCGACCAAGAGATTCTACAATCTCTGCTTTCTCATCCCAACTAACACAAGAAGAGTCACGAGCAGCTAGCCCTTTTGAAGGACTAAACTGGAAACTATCATGAGCATCTTCGATTTCACATTCAGAAAGGACTGAAGCGATGGTGCAAGAGCCCGGTGTCAAGCTGGATGAAACAATGTCCCCTTTTGGGTTTTCTCCAGTCTTCATTGAAGAGGTTACGGTAGAAAGGCATTCGATGTAGCCTGAACCACTTATAGACTCAAAAGAGCGAGAATGATGATCTTGCAGATCATATCTTTTTTCCATGTCACTGGTTGAGGTGGTTTTAGTAGAAGAGGTTTGTCCACTAAAGCTAAATGAAGTAAATGTCTGCCTGGAGTAAATTCCATGCTTGAGTTACATATGAAAGACATTGTAAAGAAACCGAGTTAAAATATGCTAACAAAATCTACATGTTACCTGGCACTCTGGTTAGCCAAGGAGGCCAAACGTGACATATCACGACTCCTTGATGAAGATTTTTTCTTCTGTCCATGTCAGAACACAGAAGTATAATTGTCAAGTCTAAAAGAATTCTAAATGAAGAGATTACCAATTTAATCTGAGGAACCACACCTTAAGTTTACAATGCTTTTTATCTTTTTGGAACTTCTTGTTTCCTTGAATCAGGTTTGATGCTCTTCTGAAATAAGTAGGATCGGAGTATCGCTTCAAGCAAGATCCAGGACCATTTATATCAAATCTGAGAAAACAAAGCAAAGAATCAGTGTAAGATGATAGTACATAGAGCATAATACATACATATCAGATAAATATATATTTTAGCCCAAGGCATACTTATCAAGCAAGTGCAACCGTGGAGGATCCCTGCACTCTTCATAGGGATCCATAATAAAGCGAGGCAAATCACTGTAAATTAAATGACTTTGCTCATTTGGAATACGAGGATGCCACTCTATACCTGAAAACACCATAAACTCAATCAGTTCACAAGATAAAAGGTAAAAACTAAGCACTGACCACTTCCTCACCAACCATTACTTCGAGGGTTCCAATACAATAAAAAAGATATGGTAAGAGTAACCTAACAACTATTACTGACAACACAATTTTTAAGTTAATCTATTCTAAATTCAATCATTCCAGATTCTAAACTAGCCTCTACGAGGGGAAATTGAGTACAAGGGTAAGTGAAAACCACATGTGTACTGGGCCTACAATGAACTAACAGTATGACATTTTTAATTAACATAATAAATGTGAAACCTAACAAGAATCAAACACCATGGGTCAAGACAAGAAAAAAGATTGACAAGAGAGAACAAGACAAAACCTCCTGTGTATGCAAAATGTATATGAGTTGTTTGTGCAAGCATCGCCTTTTCTAATGGAGGAACTGTAGCTTCTATATGCTGCAATCTGATCTTTAATTGATTGCTTCTTGAAGCTGTAGCCATAACTTCCTCTTGTATGCCATGAAATATCTCTGCTGCAAACCTGAATCAAGAGAAAAACCAAATCCTTAAGAAAGTTTCTTCCTTTTTACTAAAAATGACCCTTTTGAACCAGAGACCACTCCAAACCCAATCTAAGCTACAATTTTGATAGTTCAGTAAGATCTTATCTAGCAATTGGCTACATGAAAGCTCGATAACATAAAGAGTCACCATATCAAGAGTTATTCAAAAGCACAAACTATGCTAATGAAAAAAGACCAAACACAGCATTGATAGAATTTTATTCAAGAGAGAAGGCAAAAGGAAAAAAAAACTGAAGAAAGCTTTCTCCTTTTTGCTAAACCCTAATTCAAAAACTTCACTGAGAAAACTTGGAAAATAAACAAAATCTCAATTAGGATAATGCAATATTGCAATATGTAATAATCTCAAAACACCAATTAGATACCTTAAACCAGTAAAAACAATTACTTTCATACAAAGTAATGATTCTCATCTCTAATAACTTCACCATTAGCTCAAAGAATCATTCAACAGTAAACACCCAAAAGACATACAGATTTTTTCAAAACAAAAATAACAGAGATTGAAGGCTCAAATTCAATACTTACTCAGCGAGATCACCAAGCTGACGTAAGATCCCAACAAGTCCAGTAACTGCAACACCATTGAGAGTTGCCTTGGGGTCTTCATGATCAACATTTCTATACAGCTCGGTTTGGCTCATACCGTATACATTCCTAGAAAGCGGCATTTTATTCTATCAAATCAAAGTTAAAAAACCGTCACACATTGAGGAAAACTGTTGGTGTAAAGCATCAACAGAGCTGGAAAAAAGATTTGGAGAAAGAATCAAAAGGGGTCTCGAAGAATTGAGAAATGGGTTTTGAAGAAAAATAGAAAAGATTAATGATTAGTAATGGGCTTCCGGTGAGTGAAATGGCGACAGATTAACTGCTCAAAGCAGAGATGGAAATTGTGGAGGCAGAGAGAGAGAGACATTGACATTGCCAATACCTCAAGCCAAACCTTTCCATTTCATTTAACAGTGAGGGGTTTACAGGAGCATAAAGACCATATTACCCTTGGGTTTTGTGTGTTATTACGTGATGAGACTTTAAGCAAAGAAGGATTTGTTTTTGGTTTATTGGTTCGCACGATCTATCAAACATGGATTGCGAGCATGAGCAATTGAGCATCATCTTCTCATCCTAATGAGTTACGAATTCCAAAATATACAAATGTTTTAGGGTCGCAAAATCTATAAAATATCATTATAGTGTATCAGAATAGTCATTAGGAGATCTATATTTCGTGTGTAATCCGAGTTTGATTTTTAAAATTATATATTTTAATTATATATGGTTTTATAAAATAAATCAAAGAATTAACCAAAAGGAAAAACAAAAAAAAACAAAAAGAACGAGATCTCAAAATCTAAATCGATTTGTCAAAATGTTGAATTTTTGAAAAAATTGAAGATTATTATCCAAATTCATAGATTACTTATTAAATATTATTGATGATTTCAGTTTCAATTGGTTCGTGAAGGAAATTTTCAAATTTAAAACTAATGAAATTTTATTTACGATCAATTATATCACAAGATAGATTAAATATCCTAACTATCATATTCATATAAAGAGAACTAGTTAAAAAACCTAAATTATAAGAATTTGGTGAAAGAATTTATTGAAACATAAGAAAGAAAGATTACATTTTACTATTTTGTGTTGAATAATTTATGTTGTTTCGAAAATATATTACATTTTATATAAAATTTTATATTAGGAATAACTTTTTTTTAAATTCACCTTAGGGTTCTGCATCTTCTGAATTTAAATTCTAAACTTTAATTACAGACAAATATTCGATTTTGTAATAAGAAAAATATAATTTATATACTCTCATAATAATTGAAGCTGTTTGTGAGAGACATTGTTTTAAATTGTCATTTTTATGTACGGTTTTGAAGAACGTATTATGCTTATATAAAGTGTTTCCAAAAACTTCTAAGAAAGTATTATGCTTATATATATTGCTAGAAGAGTGAGACAATGTCATTTTCAAGTAAGTGTTGCATCAAGATTTGTAGTTATTTGAATAGGAATTTTATTTTTTTAATAAATAAATTGCTGTGTTGGTTACATGTTTTAAAACAAAGATCCAATGAGTGACATGCACATATACAAATATTATTCCCTCCCTCTCTTTTATAAAATGTTTAGTTAAAATGTGGAAATTGAACAAAGAAAAACCATAAATGTTTTGTCATTTTTACATAAAAGACATTATTTAATACTTATTTTTTGTTAAAAATTTAATACTTATTTAAAAGAATTCAACCAATCAGAAAAAATAGTTAGATACTATAGAATACAGATGGTCATAAAATATACACTCTCTTACCATGTAACATGTAAACAGTAATGATGGTGAAACAGTAATGTAACACCTTTTACCATGTAACATGTAAACAGTAATGTAACACCTTTTACCATGTAACATGTAAACAGTAATGATGGTGAAACAGTAATGTAACACCTTTTACCATGTAACATGTAAACAGTAATGTAACACCTTTTACCATGTAACATGTAAACAGTAATGATGGTGAAACAGTAATGTAACACCTTTTACCATGTAACATGTAAACAGTAACGCTAAAACATTTCACCATCTATACCGAATTATATACACTCTCTTACTATGTAACATGTAAACAGTAATGCTAAAACACCTTTTGGCTCATATGTGTCCGTGCAGGTACTCTCATGTATCCCCCGACTGCTCCACATTGCCTATATTCACGGTGTTTAGAGAGGAAGACACAAAGGACGGTAAAAGAAACATGTGTTACACAGAGGACACTGGAGATATGTGCATCTTCCTTTCAAAGACTGAGGCTTTCTGCGTCCCGGCTAGCTATTGCCCTTTGAGATTTCGTTTTCCCTTGCTGGCTTCAGTCGTTTTCATTCTAGTTTCTATGGTTTCTGTGTTAGGTTCATTGGTGTTATGTTGTGGTTGGTTCGAGCCTTTTTCCGTTTTTAGTTTCTCTCAACCAGCTTGGATTGCTAATAAATCCCAGTCATCTATCAAATTATCTATTCATCATGTTTTACAAGCCCAATAGCAAATTTTGGAAAAACGAGGGTTACAAAACACCCAACAAAACACAGAGCCAGAAGAAATAAACGGTTACACAGAGGTAACCAAACACTCCGATTCAAATATTGTTCTTAGGCAAGAGGGAGAGCCGGTCGCAACAACTATACATCGAAATCATTGGAATAACTATGCGAAACTAAATCTGCTAAGTAATTTTTCAGAATAACTTTTCACATAAACTTTACTAAACAACTATACATCAAAATCAATAGAATAACTATGCGAAACTAAATGTGCTAAATAACATTACAAAATAACTCTACACCAAAATTTTACCAATCAACTCCACATCATAAATCAATGTAATAACTATGTAAAAATAACTTTGTAGAATAATTATGCAAAAACGTTTTACGAAATAACTATGTTTCAATATTGATCTACTAACTATGAATTTTTTTATAAATTTGAAGATATCTAAAACAAAAACCCAACAGCAAAAAAAAAAAAAAAAACTGAACCGAAACCAAATTTTGTCAAACTATATTACAAATCGAATCATATGTTTCTGTTTGTAAAATAACAAAAAAAAAATTGAATCAAAATCAAACCGTAAACTGAATTGTGTCAAACTATATTACAAATCATTTTATATGTATTTTTGTAAAACAGAAAAAACGGAAAAAACTGAAAAAACTGAATCGAAATCAAAGCGTACGTAAATCAAATTGTAATTTAAAGAAATAATATAATTTACAGAAATAATTATAATTTAAAGAAATAATTATAATTTAAAAAATAATTATAACTTAAAGAAATAATTACAATTTAAATAAATAATTATAGTTTAAAGAAAGAATTATAGTTTAAAGAAAGAATTATAATTTAAAGAAATAATTATAAGATTTGTTTTTTCATCTGTATTTAAATGATTATGTAATTTAAGGGTAAATTATGTCAAATTTGGTTAATTTTAAGAGATATGGCATATTTTAATAATTTAGAAAAATTGGAAATTTTTCGTAATTATCCGTCAAAAGAACATTGGCCTAATTTTCGGCTCTTTTTAACTTCAACTGGAGATGGAAGATGGTATCAACATAATTAAGGGTTTCTTTGTGAAATCTCTCGGCAATGTCTCAGCTTCTCTCCCGACTCTCCGACTCTCCAGCTTCTCTCCCCGGAGCAATTCACTCGTAAGCTTCTCCGTTCCCTTATCGAACAAAGTCGAGATTCTCCACTTGTTCTTCTATGATCTTAAATTCAGACAAGACAACAATCCTAAGATCCAAGAGTTCCAGTTCCTTATTAGATTATATATATATATATATAGATATATATTTGTCGTCAGATCCTTATTAGATATATTGATGGGTCAAATATGCATAATAAATTAAAACAATTGACTGTTAGCTAAAACTGAAAAATACTAGAATCTAATTAGCATATAGTCCTAATATAACAATGAAAAAGAGTTCGAATTAAAAAGTTTTCAAAATCCAACAAATATATGAGTTGTTACACAAAATATCCCATGTATATGAGTTTCTGAGGAAACCATAACTAAGCCAGCGTAAATGGTTACGCACTCATCCATATTCGCTCTGTTGAAAGATAGAGTAAGTTTCCTAAGAAGAGTAAACATGTATGACAATGAAATAAATTGTTGGTAAGTAACAATCTCTCTCTCTCTCTCTCTCTTTTTTCCTTTTCTTGAATATTTGCATTGAAAGAACTGTTATGAATCAAAGTTCAAAACGGATAATAATCGTTATCGCACAACCGACGATAGAACTATTAAAAAAATGGTGGTGAAAAAGAGCTATTTTTACTATTTAAGTAATCCTCAAAAACGATGCCGTTCCTCTATTTTCACCTTTTTTATTTTTCAATCTTCACTTATGATCTCCGATATGCTCTCTAAGTGCGGCCTCCAAACGCCAACGCGTCCTTTCCTCCGATCTTTTTGCGTCGCGACTTTATCCGACAATATCTCCGTCAAGTACCGATCAGAGATCAATAAATCCTTTTCGTAAATTTTATCTTTATCGTTATTATTTTCGCCATTACACTTATCATTGCCGTCCCGATGCTGCCGGTGATGCTGTGAGCGTTTCTTGACGGCGTTTGCGTTAATTTTTTCCCGGCGGATCTTTCCTCCTGCACATTTATCATATTTAGTTGCAGGCATGAGGAAGTAAATCTTGCCACGTTGGAGCTCAGCTTCGGGAGGGACAACGACGATCTTTGTTGCTGAAATGACGTCACGCTCGTCGTGATCGGACGGTGGAGAAGAGGGTTTCTTGACTACGTGCTTTGGGTGGGCCCTCATGATTTCACTGGCGGTGATCATGCCACTGATGTCCTCCACGTGTCCGTTAGAGTGAACGATTCTGATCACATCTAGAGCTCCACACGGTAGAATGCAGGCGATGCAGCACCTGATTGTCTCCTTCATTCTCTTTTTTTTTTGTGAAGAAAATTAAAGAACTTAAAGACTTTGGTTCTTTTAGAGAATCATAAGAGAAGATTAAGATGGAAATGAGAGAAATCGAGAGAGAGACGTAAGGTAGTAGTGATCTTGAAGAGAGAAGCTTGAGGAAGAACTAAATTTAAATAGTAATTCTTTCTCTTTTTGTGTGGAATTTAGACCATGCGTGTTTATTATTTATTTATAGTCTTCTTATTAAAGTTTTTGACGTCGTCTTGTAAACTTTTATTGTTGTATAATGTATATATGTGTGAGAGTGTATTATATACAGTTTTATGGTTTCTATTAGTTGATCTTTTTCTGCTCTTTTTTAGGAATATATGTTGATTTTTTATTATTTTTTGGTATTGCTCGATTTTAAAATATTCCATGACCTAACATTTTACCTAAAGCTTATGGAAGATTTTCAAAATTTTCATTCCCTGCCTTGTTTATTCATTATGCATATATACATACATTGCACCAAAACAATAGAGGGAACTACGAATTGTAATCCGTATAAAATAGTCATGAGATAACTAAGTGGGCTTGTCCTTTTGATTGAGACAGCAGTATGACTTAAAGTCCAAAACTATATCATCAAAAATAAAAAATTTAAAGTTTGGTATATATTCCTTGAAAAACATTCCTTTGAACATAAACCATACGAAGATGTAGAATCTTTTGAATAATACCTTAATATAAACAAACAAATGGAGTACGGAGAAAAAAGAAGTCAAATAACATATATATAAATGCATACGAATAGAAATAAATGTATTTATAAATTTTTAATCAAAAATGGGTGGGGAGAGGGAACAAAAAAAGGGTTCAGATAGATGGAATGAATAATTGCACCCAACGATGTAATGTAAATGTACTTTACCTTTTGGATCCATCGTCTATTAGCATTTGAGGGGACCCCTCTTCTTCGCTATAAAGCTTTCAATTATTTTTTCTTCTTCTTCTTCGCTATTTTTATTATCTTATAATTAAATTCAGTTTTTATAATGCAGTGTGTTGTTCATCTAGGCTGGGTGCTTATGGGTAGAAACATGTTGTAGCATCATTGGGTCTCCATTATATTATCACCACACATTACACATCACTTTCCACAATTCACTAAGTTAAGCCTAGATTTAAGAACTCATTTAAAGACATTAGTCAGATAGTCGAAATATTTGTAGCTTCTACCCCGAATAGTCGCTGACTAATCAGCTACAATTCGTATTTGGATTTTTGTTATTTGAAAAATATTTAAAATGCATATGTCTTACAAACTCAAGAAATTTAAAATAATGTTTGTTTTATGATTTTTATATAATCAAACGAAACTCTGGTCGACGGGTTTCAAACTGTCGGCATATAGTCGTTCGGTATATTTATTCGATAACTGTTCGATATTTGAAGTATCCATTTGTGTATCATTAGTTTTTGTATTACTTTTGTTTATGTTTCCATGCATACTCAAAACTCTTGGTAGATTATGCGTCGTTTTATCAAAATAATTGACTTATGTAATCACCTTACCTCATGTATATAATGATTTTGGCTGTTAATACTTGGATACCAGTCTATATTGCATCGAAAGATCAAAAGCTCGGTTTTTCCAAGAGACATTGAACTTTACATCCTCGGTTTGATCCCGTTTGAGAGGATGATTTACAACCCAATAGTAGTATTATCAAAGACGAGTCTCAAATTTAGGACACACTTCCATTTTTGTTGGAGGAAATAATTTATTAAAAACGGTTTTAGAAGATATATGAGACTAGACTTGGAAATTTCAAATTAACAAAAAGGAAAAAGAAAAATTCAATAATTAAAAACAAAAATAATTATATTAAAGAGAAAAATGTGTATTTTGCATATCAAGTATTATTGGTCACTAAAAATAATTTATGAAGTGAAATCCGTGAAAGATATGAAGCCAAATCAAAGATTAATTTAGAATTCTATTAAGTTTATATATATATATATAATTATTAAGGCTGCATCATATGCAGAGAAACAGAGGAAGCTATTGAAGACAATCTGGATAGCAAAGTCTCCAGCTCAAAACACGTCTTCAATGCAGGCTTCAGTATCGAAGACTCCACTTCAAAACAAGTCTTCACTTCAAGTTTCAGGACCAAAGACTCTGCCTTAAACAGAGGATCTGCTGTAACTTCATCTTCAACGAAAACCTGCAGAAGAGAATAAAAACAAAACAAAGTTCAAGCTGGCAAATGAAGGTACGGGATTCCGAATCAAGATTGAGAACAGGTTCGATGCATTGCAAAATCAAAACGCGTAATAAAGCAAAAGTAATCTCCAACAGGATTAAGGAATCGAGACTTTTCGAACTTCAGAGAAAACTACAAACTGTATCTAACAATGACAAAACTATGGTTGTTTATCTGAAGGAGATTAAAGAAATCTGTGACCAGCTCTCGTCTATTGGTAGTCCAATCCTGGAGAAAATAAAGATTTTCGCAGCTTTACATGGACTTGGTTGTGAATACGTTCATCAAAACCAATATTGAGGGAATGATGGATACATAACCATGTCCTTCCTTCGAAGATGTTGTTCCAAGACTTACCAACTATGACAATAGAATAATGGGATATGAAACCAGTCTTACATTTTCTCCTCATCTCGCCTTTAATGCTGCTAGGACTGGCTCCTCTTATGGATACAACAATCAAGAAGAAGAGGTTCATATGGTCGTTTTAGCAACAACAGAGCAAAAGGGTCATTTTTAACAAAAGGAAGAGGATTTCATCAGCAAATTTCTTCATCTTCCGGATCTCAATCCTCATACGACAATAACATCCGACCTACCTTTCAAATCTGTGGAAAGATAGGTCATCACACTCTCAAATGTTGGCATAGATTTGATAATAACTATCAGACTGAAGACATTCCATCTGCATTAGCTGCTCTGCATATAACCGATGTTACTGAAGCTACATGTAATGAGTGGTATCCTGATTCGGGAGCTACGTCACACATTACTAATACAACTCAAAGACTGAACCACTCTCAACCGTATCATGGGACTGATACCGTTCTTATTGAAGATGGGAACTTTCTGCCTATTACTCACGTTGGATCATCCAGCTTACCTTCAACTTCAGGCAATCTCCCTCTTAATGAAGTATTAGTGTGCCCTGATATCGCAAAGTCCCTCCTTTCTGTTTCCAAACTTATTACAGATTATCCATGTTCCGTTAAATTTGATGCTAATGGGGTTTGTATTAAGAACAAGGATACAAAGAGATTACTGACAATGGGAAGAAACAATAAGGGATTATACATACTGGAGGATTATAAGTTTCAAGCTTTCTTCTCAAATCGACAAGTTTCAGCCAGCTTTGAAGTATGGCACATAAGACTTGGACATCCCAATGACAAGCTTCTGATGCTGCTTTCTCAAAATAAGTTAATAAGTCTCAATAAACTTGCTCACACCATGTGTGAAGCGTGTCAGTTATGCAAGAGTAGTTGTCTTCTTTTTTCTGAATCTAGTTTTTCTGCTTCAAGGCCCTTAGAAAGGATACATTGTGATCTCTGGGACCCTGCTCCCATAATGTCTAATCAAGGGTTTCAATATTATGCTATTCGTGTTGATAACTACTCGAAATATTGCTGGTTCTATCCGTTAAAACACAGGTCAAACTTTTACTCCATCTTCATCTCATTTCAAAAACTGGTTGAAGTTCAGTTTGAATCCAAGATAGGAGTCTTTCAATGCGATGGAGGAAGCGAATTCACTAATAAAAGATTCACTCAACATCTCCAAGACTCTGGTATAAGGCAGTTCATCTCCTGCCCATAACTCCGCAGCAAAATGGGCTTGCAGAACGCAAACACATGCACATTACAGAGCTGGGTCTGTCAATGCTTTATCAAAGCAAAGTCCCTCATAAATATTGGGTGGAAGCTTTCTTTACAGCTAGATTCTTGATTAATCTCCTTCCATCATCTATTACTACCAACAATCAGAGTCCTTATGAAGTTTTAAATGGAAAAACTCCAGACTACTCTGCAGTTAGAACCTTCGGCTGCACTTATTATCCTTCACTCAGAGCTTATGCAAGTAACAAATTTGACCCCAAGTCACTCAAATGCATTATGCTAGGTTACAATGAGAAGTATAAGGGTTATGGATGCCTTTATCCACCAACGAGTCGGGTATACATAAGCAGACATGTTTTGTTCGACGAAGAAGACTTTTCTTTTGGAAACATTTACAAACAGTCTCTTAGTCCAAGACACACTGTGTTACTAGAAGCTTGGGACAAATGCGTTTCACCAATCTCTGTAAATTTGCATAATGCAGGAAATAAATCTTTCTGTTCAGACGCCACTTCTCCTAAGACTCCCTCAGGTATTCCTCCTCTTCAGCAAAGCAGCGTTCCATCAAGCATTCATCATATGGATACAATGGAAAACAGAAATGAGAGTGAAGCAAAAACCTCATCAACCAATTTTCAACAAACCAGGGATGAAGCAGAACAGATCTCTGATGAGGAAGATATTACTGGGTGTACAG
Organism: Cardamine chenopodiifolia; assembly: GCA_963922655.1. NCBI lineage: Eukaryota > Viridiplantae > Streptophyta > Magnoliopsida > Brassicales > Brassicaceae > Cardamine > Cardamine chenopodiifolia. Next base: position 6,639,467 of record OZ000467.1, read on the forward strand.
CAAGCTTAGACCTTGGTCCTATAGGCAACAAATATCTCTCCTCATCATCTGATACTAGTTTTGTTCCTTCACCTGCAAGAAATCAAGATTCTGCAACAAGTATTCACCCAATGATAACCAGGTCTAAAACAGGAATTACCAAGCCTAATCCAAGGTATGCTCTATTAACTGTTAAAGATTCACATACTCAACCAAAGACCGTCTTCGAAGGTTTAAAAGACACACAATGGAAAACAGTGATGGAAGAAGAGTTAAGGAATTGTGCTGAAACCAAAACTTGGTCTCTAGTACCAGTATCGCCAGAAATGAATGTTCTAGGCAGCAAATAGGTTTTTAGAGTTAAGTTAAACGCAGATGGAAGTCTGGACAAACTAAAGGCAAGACTGGTGGCTCAAGGCTACAATCAAGAAGAAGAAATAGATTATCTTGAGACGTATAGCCCTGTAGTCAGGTCTGCTACAGTCCGAGTAATTCTGCATATTGCCATAACCATGAAATGGAAAATTAAACAAATGGATGTTCGAAACGCCTTTTACATGGGGATCTCACAGAAATCGTCTTCATGAAGCAACTTGCTGGATTTATCAATAAAGGAAGTCTTGATCATGTCTGCAGGTTACATAAGTCTATATATGGTTTAAAGCAGTCCCCCAGATCATGGTTTGATAAATTTAGCAATTTCTTGTTGGAGTTTAGTTTTAAATGCAGTCTCTCCGATCCTTCCTTGTTCGTTTACAATCAAGATAATGACACCATTCTTCTACTTCTCTATGTAGACAACATGGCCATTACATGTAACGAACCAATGACAATGACAAAACTGTTTGAAGAATTGAATAAATAGTTTCAGATGAAGGATATGGGAGAGTTTCATTACTTCTTGGGAATCCAAGCTCAAAGAAATGTTGATGGAATGTTCTTATCTCAGCAAAAGTATGCAGAAGATCTGCTTGTTGTTGCTGCAATGAATGATTGTTTGCCAATATCAACTCCTTTACCGCTGCAACTTGACAAAATTACCGATGGAAAGGAAGAACAAGATCTGTTTTATGAACCAACTTACTTCAGAAGCCTGGCAGGTAAACTACAATACCTCATGCTTACTAGACCGGACATACAGTTTGCTGTTAACTATGTATGTCAAAAGAGGCATGCTCCATCAGTTTCAGATTTCAAGCTTCTAAAGAGAATTCTTAGATACATAAAAGGAATTGTTGTAATGGAGATCAACTTCGATCAAAATACAGACTATCCATTGAGTGCATACAGTGATAGTGATTTTGCGGGATGTAAAGTTACAAGAAAATCTACTGGAGGCTTCTGTACCTATCTCGGCAATAACCTGATCTCCTGGTATTTCAAGAAACAGCCTACCATTTCGAAGAGCTCAACTGAAGCAGAGTAGCTTCAGAGTTGAAATGGATAAGCTCTGTTATGAGAGACGTTGGTATACCTCTCAATAGCACTCCAATACTCTACTGTGACAACCTATCTGCAGTTTATCTTACCGCAAATCCAGCCTTCCATGCTAGAACGAAACATTTTAACACTGATCATCATTTATGTCAGAGAAAAGGTTGCGCTCGAAGCTTTGATAGTCAAACACATTCCTGGATATCATCAAATCGCAGATATTTTCACTAAATCACTCCCAGCCACTCCATTCTTCAACTTAAGATTCAAACTTGGCGTTGACTCTCCATCAACGCAAAGTTTGAAGGGACTATCAAGACTGCAGCATATGCAGAGAAACAGAGGAAGCCATTGAAGACAATCTGGATAGCAAAGTCTCAAGCTCAAAACAAGTCTTCAATGTAGGCTTCAGTATCGAATACTCCACTTCAAAACAAGTTTTCACTTCAAGCTTCAGAACCAAAGACTCTGCCTCAAACAGAGGATCTGCTGCAACTTCATTTTCAACGAAAACCTCCAGAAGAGAATAAAAACAAAACAAAGTTCAAGCTGGCAAATGAAGGTACGAGATTCCGAATCAAGACTGAGAACATGTTCGATACATTACAAAATCAAAAAGTGTAATAAAGCAAAAGTAATCTCCAACGACATTAAGGAATCGAACTGTCAATCTTATCCTTTGTTAAAATGATAAAGCTTATAAATACTGGAACTCTGTAATGGCGACGATGCAGAAAAAATGAATAAATAAAAAGCTCTTCTCTTTCATCTTCTCTGAAGCTTTTAAGCTTTCTTTCATACATGCACAAAGTGAGAAAACGGAAAAAAGTTAGCATTAATAAAAAAGAGAGAAAATATGCACACCCAACTAACTTTATCTTAATATTGAATTTTAGAGATATATTTATACATGTCACTCTCAGATATTGAAAATAATTAACAGTTTTGGCTCTATTTTTATTTATGTATTTACATGAAATCGATTTTAGATTTAAATGAATCTCTCAACTCACATTTAATCTAAGATTAAACAAATCTTTTAACATAATTTGATTATGGCTACTTGACCTAACCACTAATACGGTTTCGCTATCCAGCAAGAAAGGTACTTGTGACCGGATGGTCAGACGACAACAAGACTACAACATCCCTCCATGTGTTGAAAATGTCACGTTGGATTTTACTTGAAGCGATACTTCGATCTAGAACTGTCAAACGGGTGAGTCCGTGACCGCCGCCGTCCGCACCCGCATGGACCGCAGTATTCTCCGACCGTGCGGGTTGGCCCGCTTCGGACCGCGGTCTTCATCGCCTATGTCCATACCCGCCCCGCAAACTCTAACGGATATGCGGGTAAGCCCGCGGGCTTCCAATGATTTTCGGCGATCTTCTTTTCCGATGGTCGGTGTTCCTCACCGTCGCCGGAAATGGGTCTCTGTCTTCTTGATTTCTTCTGAGCTACTAGTTATCAGAGTTTGCAAAGATATGGTGTTAGATCGGATCTTAGTCATGCGTGTTGTTATTTGGAGGTTTCCCGATTAGCTTCTCCGGCGCTTGGATTGGTCTTCGGTAAGGCTCGACATCGCAATTTGCCCACTCTCCGGTGAGTTCCTGCTCGAATTGCGGTGGATTATCTCTAGATCTATTCGAGAATAGCTAACTTCTTCTCCGACCGCGGACCGCCCGCAACACCGCACCGGACCAACCCGCGTAGCCCGCCTTCCGCCTGGACCATGCCCGCTACACCCGCTGTTCTGTGGACATCCTTCTACGTGGCCAAGCCCGCCCCGCCGAGATACTAATCCCGCGGGCGGCGGCCCCGCTTGACACCTCTACTTCGATCCTACTTATTTCAGAAGCGCATCAAGCAATCCGATTCTAAGAAACAATAAGTTCACACCCTTACAACCTGTATAAAAAATTAATATTTTTTGAAGATTTTCTTTCTTAATTATATTTGGGTAAAGATTTTCTTTCTTAATTATATTTGGGTAAAGATTTTCTTTCTTAATGCTGTATTACACAAGTGATAAAACAGAGCAAGAAGCAAAAGTAAACCAAAAAAGTTTTTTCACCAACATGATTCCACAGTTTCTCGTCGACTAAAATTTCCTCGGAAGAAGAGTAGACAACGTACTTAAGTAACAAGTGCATCAACAATCTCTTATTGTAACAAGCTAACGTATAGACTAGAACATGAGCAGTCTATCTATTATCATCAATCACAAACTCAAAAGAGAAACTTGTTTATATATGAAATTTCAATAGATTACATTGCTTTTATGCAAAGATCCCAACTTTATTCCAGACTACTTTCGTTTAACAAAACCAAACCAATCCCACAATAAATAAAGAGAAAACTATTTCGCACCACAGACTTACTTATCATCAACTCGCTCTTGGATCCATCCCTTGCTGCCAAACATAGACAATCTCATCCCAACCTGTGCTCGCCATTAAACCTTTAACAAGAACATTCATATCAATCCCAACAGCAAACTCTGTATGATGATCATACCTACCAACCAAAGCATCTTCCAACATGAAATCCCAAAGAAAAGCACTCATATCATAGGAGCAAGAAGCGATCAAACTCCTCCGATGCCGCGAGAATTTCACTTTCCTCACCGCATATCCATGGCCATTAAGCACAGCCAAAGGAACTCTACAACTCCCTAACATCCCAAACCTTAATCGTCTTGTCCACCGAAGAAGTAGCTAAAATACAATTATCATACTTTTTCCAATCAGAAGACAATATCTCAAAATCATGAGCAGGGGTGATCATAGTGGATCCAGGTTCTCTAACATCCCAAATCCTTAAAAGTACAATCTCCAGACGCTGATGCAAACACATCACCATGTTTAGGGTTCCAAATAGCTTGGTAATCGCAACACGCATGTTCCTTAAAATTCCTGATACTCGCCGGACGATCGAAAGCCCAAAGCTTCACAGTATCGTCCCATGAAGCTGTGAGAAACGAATCCCGGCGCGTGGGATTTTAATCTACGGAGTGAAACTCACGCGCATGCTCTTGAAATGATCAAACTGGATTAGAAGGAGGAGAAAGAGCTGTGTCGTAAATCTTCACTGAGCCGTCATCAATGGCGGCGACGAGTACAGAGTCATGAGATTCTGACCAACAGACGTCGTATACGGAGTCTGCTCTATCGTAAGCGACGGATTCAGTGACGCCGGGAGCTCCAGGAGTTAGCTCGAGGACATGGATCCGGCCGCTTCCGAGGATTCCGAAGTTTTGAGCTGTGGCGACGGCGAGAAGCGTGACTCATAGAATGGACTTAATTTCACACAGTAGCCGTTGAACAGCGCTTTAAACACCGGCATGTCTCCTCCGGCGAGTGAATCGAAGTTTTGAGTCTGCTCGAAGATTCAATGACCTGATCGGATAACGCCGAATCTGCTCATCGCAGATTATTGTTTTTCAAATGATTTTCTCTGATTCTCCGTCTTCTTATCGGGTCTAATGGGCCGAGGTTCGGCCCATTCGATTATTTTGGAGGTTGTGTGAAACGGTGTCGTTTAGTTTTTCGAGTTAGGGTTTTTTGGGGGTTTGGTTTCTTGTTTCTTATTTCTTCGTCTCTTTCTCTCCTCCAATTCCATCGTTCTGAGACAAAAGTGGTAGAGAAATCTAATTTTTCGAGTTAGCTTCAATGGAAGAGATCACGGAAGGAGTGAACAACATGAACTTTTCCGTTGATACCCTGAAGAAGAATCGGATTCAGGTTTCCAACACTAAGAAACCATTGTTCTTCTACGTCAATCTCGCCAAGGTATAAAAAATCCTTCAAATCGAATGCTGAGAAATTCTTCTGAGCTTGAAAAATATATTGCTTCGAACTGTTAGCTATTGATTACACTATTTCTGTATATCTCTGGAAATTTCTGTGATAGCTATGGTGTCTCTTGTTCTGTTTCAATAGAAGAGTCATACTAATGAATTAGATTTTTTTATGGATTATTTCTGTAAATGGTAACATTTCAAACAATTTGGAATGGGTTTTATCTCTCTGATATGATGGATTTAAACATATAATCCTTAGATTTAGGAACATTTTTGCTCCTTAGATATGATTAAACCAGTTTATGTTGTTGACATTCTTATGTTTTTTCACAGAGGTACATGCAACAGTACACTGATGTGGAATTGTCTGCACTTGGAATGGGTAATTTTATTTGCTTCTCTGTCTGTGATCTTGTTTGAATATCAAAATCTAATGTATGGTTTAAGCAATGTAACTGAGTTCATTAAATTCAATGATTTCAGAAAAGCAATTTGCTTTTATTGTCATTAGATAGAATCTTTTATCTTTAACTTGAAGAGATTAGTCTGGTTACTCTTTAAACATTTAATTGTGCAGCCATTGCTACTGTTGTTACTGTCGCTGAGATATTGAAGAACAATGGTTTTGCTGTTGAAAAGAGTAAGCTGATCTTTCTCAATCTTGAATTAGCAAATGTTACCACACGAAATTAGAAAGATTCAGTTACTAATTGCTTATTTGGAAATTGTTTCTTACTTATAGAGATCATGACCTCGACTGTGGATATCAAGGATGATTCAAGAGGTCGGCCCGTGCAGAAAGCCAAGGTATAATTTTTATCGTTACAATTTTATTCAAAAATAGCTTGAGGTTATGAAAATTCAAGCTTCATTCTTGATATATTGCCAGCTAAAGTTGTGACTTTTATGACTTGTAGATTGAGATCACGCTCGCCAAGTCTGAGAAGTTTGACGAATTAATGGCTGCAGCTAATGAAGAGAAGGAGGCTGCTGAAGCTCAAGAGCAGAGCTGAAATGTTTTGATGGTTTTTTTTTTCTGTCGACGATCTGATTTCTTCGTTCCCTGTCTCTCTGCTTTATTTCAAGACACTTTTATTTGTTTTATTTCGGTAATTTTTTGGCCACTCTTTTAATGTTATTTTGGATTGTGTTTCTCTGTACCTGTGAACATTTGAGGATCGTAGGAAGTAGAAGAGAAAGCTTTGTTCGAATATATTATCAGATTCGAAACTTTAATCCAGGGAAAAGTTTTTTAAAATGGTGAAACCAAGTTATTTCCTACAAATCAATTATTTTGATAGATTTGGAATTTTAGTCGATGAAAGATGTTAGCGTGCACTTACAAACAATGTGGGATAGGCTTATGGACGCCAGATTTATCTATTGGGATGATAGAACAAATGTAAGTCATATGATCAACATATTTGGATCCATATATGTGACATCATTCGTTGTGAATATACCTAAATTTTACTATCAATTCTTTTAGTCAAACACTAAAACTTTACCATAGTAAAAGAAAAATAAGTAACGCGCACGAAGGTTAGCTAGCTAATCACTTTTGTTCAAATTCTTTTTTTTTTGTTTCATAAAGAATTTTGTTCAAATTCCCATCACCAAAAATCAACATAATTGAACTAACTAATGTTGTCGATTAAAAAAAGGAAAAGGTTGTCAACTCCTAATTCTCAGTTTGTTAATTACAGTATTAGATGGATTCCATCGCATGATGATAATAGCTTTTGGCTTTTACTGTTTTAATTATTGTCTGAACATATTGTCATGTCAAATTGATTTTTGAGTCACCGGATTGTATGATAAAGCATAAAGGACAAAATAGAAATGAAGAAAATCATTTGTCTTCTACTTATATCGTTTCAATCAAAGAAATTAGCAGCAAGTGATAGCCTTTATGCGCATTACTTAAGTAATGGGTTACGTTCTTTATACTATGCAACCGATCTTTTATATTATAACTAAGTGATTGAAAATTATCTTTTATGCGCCAAAAATTCTTTGCTTCCATCATTCTCTAATGTGTCGAGCCACATCTTAAATTCTTCCACAAAAATGCAAATAAAAGTACTAGTAAAAAAGATCTCATAATTGTTTAATCATTTAACAATCAGGTTTACGGTACTCTCAGAGTCTCAGTGCTCTACTTACAAGTTACAAGTAACGCATTGAAAATAAATCTGTAAATTTTCACAAACGCCACAATCAACTGTGAATATATTAGATATGATTGGTAACCTCGTTTCAACAAAGCGATTTAAAGATATTTTTGCAGTTGTAGAGAAGGTGGTTAAATAGAAGACGGTTAGAAACAGCGGAAGATAAAAACCGATTAAATTAAAGCGAACGGTTAAATGGTTGTTATGATTGGTAACAAGCATAGTAAAAAAAATTGTTATAAAAAATAGAAAAAATAAATTAAAACATAAAGAACAATTCATATTTTTTTTTCTTTTTTTTTTAAATTTATTAAGAGAATAACACAAAGGAATATTATTTTTTTAAAAGCTTAATATGTTTTAGCCTGGATCCAATATATGTTTATATTTAACAAAAAAAACTAGAATAACCTTGAGTTACCTTTGCATTATATTATACAATTCAATTTCATTTTGGAACTCCTCCATTTTGAAGTAAGAAATTGAGTAATACATTGGAGATTATTAAGTTTAATGGCCTTCCAATTTAAAACCAACTGAGAATAAGTGGATTGATTCGTATCACTTATATATTAGTGATAGTCCTTTTAAACTTTCGATGTGGGATTCTAACACGCCCCTTCAAAATGATGGCTCTTATCAGTCCATTTCAAACCGAATCTCACTTTAGGACCGGTATTAAACTCTTTTGGGCCACCATACTTGGATCAACAAACGAAGTTCTGATATAATGTTAACTTTAATGAGTTTCCAACTCAAAACTAATTGGCAATAAATGGCTTATTTTGTATTCTTTATATACTAGTGCTAGTCTATTTAAACTTGCGATGTGAGATTCTAACAGAGATCGCTAAGTAACCTTTGAAGCTGCGATTTAGTATTCCTAATGGTCATAAGAGCTTGCTAATACACGGACATTATTCTGTTGTTTTATGTTAATTCTTATAAATATAATTCTTTGGAACTTGAGTAGGATTTGCTACCTGATAAATTTAAAATGTCATTGTGTTTATCTTTGATTATGCTGTTAACTCGGAACCTTTGATATTTGAGCTCGTTGTTGCTGCTCAAGTAAGCTTTGGCCTAGTGACCAACACAATGCCTGAAGGGAATTTTTGTAATTGTAAAACGCGTTGAAGTGATTTAGAAATATAATCAAATGGTGATTAATGATAGAGGCGTAATTTCAAAGCTAGACTAATCTTGTACCACATACGACTCTTATTTCGATCTTAGATCACCAATCTTTCATAAATATGTTCTAATGTTTTTAGCCCTTACATTTATAATAATATCAAGATTTCCACAAACACAGGCAAATACAATAGTTATATAGATATTACCAAAGCTTACTGTCAAAATAATCTCACTTGAAATTAGAAGCTACAGAACGAGCACACCATTTAAGACACCTTTCATGGCATCTCACAATATATGAAGGGATTAACAATTGATTTCACTATTATTCATTAACATAATGGAGGATGGTTACAAATAGGAAATGTATGAGTATATATGATCTTTGGTGTAGATGGATATACCGAAGAATATGCTGTACTTTGTGTATTTTGTGTCATTGTTCAAACAAAATCTCAAATCTTAATTGAAAGATGATACAATAATAGGATATAAAGTATGTCACTTTTACAAGATAATATAGTATTAATATTAAATAATAGTTTGATCTGTATACAAAATTAAATTGTGTATGCGTTTTGACCCCCAACAAGTTTGGTAACAAATAATGATTAGTACAACAATACATCGATTTATACACAAAAAATAAGAAAAAGAAAAGAAAAAAATCATTCTATTATCAAGTTGGGATTCTTGTAACTTATACAAATCTTGGAATTTTACTATCAATCCACAAAATTAAAGATAAGCGAAGTAATTACAAATTGTTGTTACAAAAACAAAATTAAATTACCAACTTGCAAGTTGATCTCATGATAATGTCAGACTAGACTCAAACATGTATATATAAACAAACAATCTTTCCACTACATTTTCAACATAGTAAAGCAATCAAAATATCCACACAAAAAATGACGTCGAAAAAGAAAGAAAGCATCGGACGACAAAAAATTCCAATGGTTAAGATAAAGAAAGAGAGCCACAGACAAGTCACATTCTCTAAACGCAGAGCTGGTCTGTTTAAAAAAGCTAGTGAGCTTTGTACATTGTGTGGTGCAGAGATTGCGATTATAGTGTTTTCTCCTGCCAAAAAGCCTTTTTCTTTTGGCCACCCTAGTGTCGAATCTGTGTTAGACCGTTATCTCTCAAGTAAGAATCCATCTTTATTGCTTACTCAACAACCCCAGAGAAGCCCTATAGTGAATTGCGAGCTAAATCTGCGCTTGACGCAAATTTTGAGCGAAGTTGAGGAGGAGAAGAAGATAGGTCAGGCGATGGTAGAAATGAGAAAAACGACTGCAAAGCGGTCGATGATTAATTGGTGGGAAGCTCCAGTAGAGGAGATGAATATGGTTCAGTTACAAGAAATGAAATCTGCGCTGAATGAGTTAAGAAAGATAGTCATCTCAAAGATTAATACGGTGCCCTATAATAATGAAATGAAAGAGGATATCTTTGGTTTCTTGGATAACAAAGTGACGGCTCCTTCGAACATGTCTTATGTTCCTCCGAGTATTTACAATTTTTCCTATGAAAATAATAATTCCTGATTCAACAATTTTCTTTCTATATAGCAATAGAAGAAAAATGAATCAAATCACTTATAGGCTAATATCTTGCTAGCTGCTTTTTCAAAATCTTATGTGCGAAATGGATTAATGTTATTGTTAACGGATCAAGATAAATGTTTTTTTTGTTTTTGGTAACGGATCAAGATGAATGTTGCCCCGTTGAAATACTTTAATGATAGATTATTAAGTTAAATGCGTAAGAAATATTTATTAATATTTATTTTTATATTATGTGGTCTTATAATTAACCATTTATTATTGGAATATTGTTATTACTAAATATTTGGCGACCAATTAAATTAGAAATAAATGAGTTAATTCCTAATAAATCTCTACTATGATGGACGATTGTGATTAATTATAAGGAAATCCTAATAAGGAATATGTCTTTTCCCCACCTATAAATATATATCTTTAGATTATCATCAAAATATCAAAAAAGTAACATAACATATTAAAGATCAATTTATAGGCAAAAAGAGAGAAACATAATCTCCTAAACATAAAAGTTATGTTGTTTTTTCCAGTGGAAAGAACAACCATTGCAACAAAACATCACGTAGTATCAACCAAAACATCGATATTGTTTTGGTGATTCTGTTAAGTTTTTAAGTGAGACAAACGGAAACACATCGATGATATAGACAAAAGTTACATTGCGGATAATTTTTGAGTTGATAGAATTGATTTATACAATTTTTAAGATCAGGGTTAATCTTGCAAAAAAAATATAAAAATCAATGGTTTTTTAGCAGAAAACTTTTGATTTAATTATTGATGAGTGTTTTTGAGCAGTGCAATATTATCGTGAAATGATTAGTCTTGTGTGTCCTAAACATTTTCCACTATTAAACAGACTTCATTATAATTAACGTAACGGACGATGGTTACAAACTAGTAACTTATAACTGATATTTGTATGAGTGTATATGATCTTTAGTGTAGTTGGATATACTTACGAATATGCTATTCATAACGCTGAATTTTTTTTGTCTTGTGTCATTGTTCAAGCAAAATCTCAAATCTTAAAAGGTGATACAAGAATATGATACAAAGTATGTCAATTTTACTAAAATGTACTTATTTATAAACAAATTAACTAAAAGAAAGGATCTCCAAAGTATGACTCTATATATATATATATATATATATTAATTATAAAGTCAATTACTTTAATGTACTTTTTGTATACTGCAGAATTCGAATTTTGGTCTTTTTCAAAGTTGATTGACTTAATTGAGTGTCATAACGTACATATTTATATGTTTATAATATTATAATTTTGTTGAATAAACTACTGTTTCGAGCTTCTGCACTTTATGCGTCTTCAGGTGGAAGATTAATAAAATCGAAAGGAACATTCCCACGGATCTTCCATTTCAAGAATCAATTTCTACTTTAGATCATTGATTATGTACCACCCTTTTTCCTTTTTCCACATTAAGAATTCTTTTATTTGATTGTTGTTGCTTTTTATAGAACTCTTAGACAAGTGGTCTCAAACACATTTTGTCAAGTCACAAGACTCACAACCATATTAACTAGTCTTCTCTAAACCCTTCCAATCAACCAAATCAGAAATATGATTGGGTTGGGAGTTCTAAAGCTACCAAAAAGATCTTGCTATATCAAAACAAATATATGTAGCCACGATAAATACCATGGTCTTGAGCCTCTTGACAATATATATTTTAGTGTAATAAATAGAACTTAAAAATCATGATTTATATTCACAAGGTCTAAAACATCTATGTAATATACAATATTTCACGGAGAAGATGTGGCCACGGATTCAATACTATAAAAGAAAAAAGTTGTAGGTTGGACTTTAATTAGGAATGACCAGAAAACTTTTGGCATGAAAGATTATGCCTTAGAAATTATACGGAGAAGAGATCATACTCGGAATAAAGCCTCATTCTTATTTACAATGAAGTAGAATTGTACTGCAGAATATGCTTCTTTCCAAGATTGTATAAATACAAACATTAAATTTGCAGGTTACAATTGTGAACATGCGAGATATGTATCAAAGGTGAAAATGCATTACAGGGTAAGATCTCTATTGGCAGGAAACCATTACTTAGATATTGCATCTCCTTATGCATTGCTTTGTAGTGAGTTCTCTGCCAAAGGAGATTTGCCCGGTAATTCTTCTGCGCCAATATGTCAAAGAGTTGCATGTGATTGATTGATCAGGAAAGAAAATAAAATAAAAACAAAATCTGTAATTAAGTAAACTCCCAATTGTTTCTTGTTTTCGTGCGGGAATTGGTTGATGGTCATGCTTGGAGTTGTGGAGAAGGTGAGGCTTATTACAAAGTAATGAACTTTCGTTAAAGTTATGTAATGTCCTTTATCTTCATCTATTCTCAGATTCAGATATGATTCATGCTAAGTCAAGTCCGTAGGAGCAAATTTGCCTTTATCAACAGCATTTACTCATCACCATAATTAATATGCTTTCAAGTTTCAACAATCAATCAATGAACTTAAGACTTGCGGAATTTCTAAATGAATGTTCTGAGATACTAACTACGAAAAAGGGGGAGAAGGAGAGAAGTTTTGTTTCATACATCTAGATATAGGTTTAATTGGTTTTCTAGAATTTCTAAATGAATGTTCTGCATTTGCGGTTAGGTAACATTTAATAACAATTACAAAAATCGCTATAAAGCACTTCAAATTGTTTAGAATTTTTAAATTTTAAATACTCATTCCAGCCAGTGTTTTCGATTGCAGTTGGTTTTAAAAAATTACTTTTTCATTTATAAAAATAATAAAAAATTACAGAAAAAATAAAACAAAATTGTATTCTCTCTTAACAAATATTATCATGGTAAATCCTTAAATACTATATATTTAAAATTTTGCAAATTTTTTAAAATAAATATTTTTATTAGTTATTAAAGGATTTATTTAAAATTAGAGTTCTAAAATTTTATAATAATAATAATAAGAAAGTTTGATTTTATAAATAAATTAAATTATAAATATTTTTTGTAGGTTTTATGTTAATCTGCTATCACAATTAGTGTTAATCAATCAGAAATTTGCTGCAAGCGTTTAAACAAATCAAGACCAATAAACCGCAACTGTATCCATACATCACATCACTACTTTGTTTTTTTTGGGGATAAAATTCTCTTTTATTTCTTCCAGAAAAGTGTCCGTGTATGAAAACATCTCTGTCAGAACAGAAAGAGTGATTACGAAACTTGACTTGAATGCAACAGATGCCTAATCAAGCAGGTCCCCACAGACCCAGCCGTAGCACCACCACCCACAATCTACGGAGAAGAAACCTACAGCACTACGTTGTTGATGTGAATGGTGTAGGGAATGCAATCTAACTTGCATACTTCACCATCCTTTTAATTGTTTTGCAATAAGCGGTTAGCTAATGCATGTTTGATGTGGTGTCGCTGCAACCATATCCAACGACTAAAAATTAAACGTAAATGAAAGAAAAAAGAAACATTGAAAAGCAATAAAAGAAAAATTGTAACTATTTTTGAAGGTATAATCAGTATTTTTGGTGTCGTTAAAAAAAACGGTGATACTGAAAACAATAACTGCAACTATTATAGTAAAAAAGCTGATATTACTATCCACATGCTTGTATGTTAAGTTAGTGTTATTTGGGTATCGCCGATCGCTGACGCAGCAACACCACACCAAAGAAGCTTTTATATTCGTCGTTTTTAGCGATCGAGTTAGTATCCATGATTACGATCACAGTTTTAGTCATGATTAGATCTAACCGTTTATCGTATATTGATCGTCAAAATTATCTATCGCATAATCAATATTACTTTGCATGTTACTCCTTTAAGTGTTATGGTAAGTCTAACCACCTTTTTTGGGATACATGTCGCATATGAAGGGAGATTTATATTCGTAATTTTGTTTGTTTATAATTATTTAAATTGACTGCATTAATACTTTAAAAGTAATAATAACTAATTAATTATTAGATAATAAAAGATATATATATATATATATAAACAAATTAAATTGTATTTTAAAGTTTACTTTTTGATTTTCTTATATTTTAATTTAATTTTGCTTATTATTTGTCAATTTACTTTTTCATATTTAAAAAATTAACCAGAGTTCGATTCCCTTAATGCACAAAAAAATATTTTATTGCAGAAACTAATCTATTGGAAAATTGTTTCAAATAATTTTTTTGGACATAGAAAATCTCATATCACGTGTATTAATATATGTATATGTATATATATTTACTATATATTAAAAGGATAATGTTTTCGAAAAAAATCCTTAAAATATAAACTTAATTGCATTCATTGCCACTACGAAAATTAGTTTAAAATTATAATATTTAGTTTAAATTGATTTAGGGCATTTTGAAAACATTATCTAGTTTAATTGCCTACAACACACTTTTGTAATTATGTCAAAATGGAAAACATTCAAAACACTATCGACGTCATCTTTCCCATAACATATAATCTTTTTGTTTCATAAAAATGCATGTTTTGGTATTTTTTTGTTTTACAAAAATAATGTTTTCAAAATTTCTATGTAAAATTGATGTTTCATTTCTTAATTTAACCTTATCAATTTTACATAACATCTGATAGTTTTTTTTTATCACTTTATATAAATTCAAACTATGAAAATTTTAAAATTTTAGACCCACAAATTTGTAAGTTTTAACTTTATAGTTGAGTTTGAAATCAACAAATTAATTCAAACCATTTAACCGATCAGATGCTAAATCAAAAATACCAATATTTGTTTTCTTAAACAATGAACAATATATTAGAAGTAAAATGTACCGAGATCAAAATCTCAGTATAATTATTCCCAAACACTCTGTTCGGTCTCCCGAAACCTCAGTATTCGGCCCAAAATTAAAGTAGAAACTCGAAAAATTGCAGAGAACATTCCTATGGATCTTCCATTTTAAAGAAAAGAATTAAGACTGTCTAGTTTTCTACTTTTGAAAAATCTTTATCCACTTTCATTTTATTTTTGTTTTTAGTCTATGTACTACATCAAATTTATATTTTTCTGGGGGAGCAAAGATTACACGAGAGATTCTGGGAATAAAACATCAAGTCTCTTTAACAACGACGAAGCATCATACCATTGAATATGCTTCGTTGCAATATTATATAAACACATTAATTCTTCAAGAGAGAATTGTAACATTTATAAGTATCAAGAGAGATAAAGATCCATTGAAGAAAGAGAAGGTGCAAATGCAATTACAGAGCAAGATCTCCATTGGCAGGAGTACCATTACTTCACCCTTGTATATGTATGTATATAAGTTCACAATGTATTTGTTTGTGATGAGCTTTCCGCCAAAGGAGATTTGCCCGGTAATTCTTTTCTACCCCAATATATTAATATTATTAATCACCAAAAATGAAATATATATATATATATATATAAACTCTGTGGAAAAACAAAGACGGCTGCGATTGGATGGTGTTCATGGCCGTGGAGTGCTCTTCTAATCCCAAGTAAAGTATGTGAAAATTGAAAACATGCACCTTTTTCTGTTTGATTTATCTCAATTTTGTCTAGGTGCTGTCGTGTTGATTTAGCTTGGTTCATAATTTGTTTGGTAAAGTTCAATACGGACCCAAATGAAAACCAAATTCAGTTGCGTTTAATTAGTTTGATTAGGTTGATTTTGCACCATGCAAATGGATTTGAAAACTTTGAAATCCGACAAGAAGAAAGTTTTATTTTTCTCAATTAAATTGAGGAGATATAGAAACAGACAACAAAAAATTCACACAAAAGAGGAGGGTTATAGGTGAGAATCCACTTTATCACTGAAAAGAATCAGGAGTAAGGAACCATGCAGCACCAAAACACACAAAGGTTTTGTATTTTTCTATACATATAATTTTTAATTGATTTGATAAGATATATATATATATATATATATTGTTTGAACATTTTAATTTCCTTAACTAATTTGTTTGCAAGTGAAGTTATTAGATTTATATAGTTTTAACATAAAGTGAATCACTTTAAGTGATCCAATAATTTTTCTTCTGCATATTATATAGTTTAATCAAACTAATTCACGGCTTCACAAAATTACGGAAGCAACAAAACATAAATTGTTTTCAAATTTACTCTATGACGTTAACTTCTTTTTAAATAAATCTTAACTTCAACTAGGCTTGGATTTTTCCCAGTTTCGTTTGAAACAGAGTGAATCGGCAATAAACCAAACCCGATAAAACCCAAGAAGAAGTTTGATTCTAATTCTCTCTTTTTTAAAGAGCCATTAATTAGTAAGTCTACTTCTCTTTCAAAATTCAAACTACAATAAGAAAATTTAATAGTGATCTATTTGTTGTTTTCTCCATTTTCCCAAAGATTTGACATTCCCACTTATAATATTAGTATTAGGGATCAAGCCTTGGACTGGATTGGTGAAGAAGTATTAACCCACTTTTCTTTCCTCTGATAGTGATTATGTAGCTGCTGTTCCTTTTACTTTTTTGGGTGTCCTTTAGTTTGAGAGTTAATAAATATACGTCGATATAAATGGTAAATTCTCTATGTATCTATTACCCGATCGCATGTAATCTATTTTGTATATCAGTTCTAAAAGTTCACGGATATACACAATTATGGATATAGAGAGAAAAATAAAATGTATATGGATACTTACATCCAGAGAAAAATAAAATGTATATGTATATTTATTTTAATTTTCATTGTATTTTCGATTGAGTTTTTTTTTCAAAACTGGGAAATTTTGGATCATAGTGAAACCTGACAACTGAAAAATTTAGATTATTTGTGGATTTATTAACATGTGGATTAAGTAAGTGAAGTTTTTGTAAAACCCCAACTTCATTCAATGATATTTTGACATTCCTATAAATAAATAAAGAAAAGTAAGTGAAGTAAAACTAGCTTCGAATTTTTATTTGCGTTTACGATTGTATTTGCATCTTCAGCCCATAATTTTTAATCACCACAATTCACAAATGAAAACAAAAACGTATCCAAAGAGGGAGTTTAATTTATATTTGTTGTTATAGCTTTCTCTTTGCACTCGGCGCTTTTCACATCTCTATATGTGTTTGTCCCCATTTACAATTTAAAACCAAACGTCTCGTGATAGATCTTCGTCGTATACAATCCGGCTTTGGGGCTGGTCACTGGTTTTTGTTTTTTCTTTTCTAGTCAGTTTAGTTATATCCATCCACAGGCAATGTTTGTTTGTTTTTTCTTTCTTTCTTTTTTGGTATAATCAACTCTCGTGGAGCAAAATTATAATAACCCTTGAACCAACAAAATTCAGAATAATCCTCTTTATCCGGCAGACCTTGAACCCTAATTTACTTTTTAAGATTCTTCTACTTTACTCTGTTATTTAGGGTTCAATTTTGACAACTGCCACACAAAATTATAAAAAGGAAAATCACATCATAACTCTAAGATAATAACTTTAGTTTGGTGCAACAATTAACTCTAAGAGAATAACTAAAGTTTTAAAATTACGTTACGATGTCACGCTCTGCTGAAAGTAGGGTTAGAAAAAGATAGAGAATAAAACAGAGAAAATAATACAAACGAAGCATGTGGAACAGAGCAGCCCCATGCTTACCACTTAGTCTGCTTTCTTACGTACCTCTCGAAGCCAGACAAACGTAAAGATACAACCCGTGATTCCTCTTATCTCTCTTCCCTCGACAATTCTTCTTATAATATACATCTATAAATATTTATGTCACACACATTTGTCTTCGCTGCTAATGCTGTGTATGTGTCCGTCGGATTTTTATGATTAATTCATAGGTATCTGGCTCTGATATCTGGAATTTTGCCATTGTTTTATTCTCCTTTCGCGTTCATCGATGTATGCTCAAACTCTTTATGTATTTCTTTTCTTTTATTTCGTTGGTTTTTATATTTTTCTTTTATATTTTGTTCAATTTATAAAATTCTACTGATTTTCCGAGTTTTATGATATTTTAAATAATATTTTTGAAATAATATATTTTAAATTCAGAAGATGCTTTAAAACCCGTGCTGAAAGTTAAATTAAGTGGCAAAGCTTTTAGATTAAGATTCAACATTTCAAAAAAAAAATTTCAAAGACTACATTTCAACTTAGTCCCCACTATATATGGACGGGTTTAATGAAATTCAATATTTTATTGGTAAAAATAGAAATTTAATATTTAATACATGTATCATATACGATAATAATATAAATATTAAATTTTGATATAGTTACAGTCATCAAAAAATAATAACTTAACTATCTAGAGTGAAAATCAAAACCAATCAATTTTAATGGTCCTGTTATTGAATCATTAAATTCAATTAAAATTTGGATGATCTGTAGAGTCTAGGTTTTCAAATAATTGGTATTAGCCTATTAGGTCTTTTAGGTATTAATCACCGGATCAAGAGCCACCTTGTGAATTGAATTGTTTAGTAACCAAACATATGTGTATACTCAGTATGAAACCGTTATATATAATTTTATAAAAAACATAAGACGATTTAAATTATTGTGAGAGAAGTAGTATTTGTAAGAGAGATATAATCTCAGAATTAAACATTCAATTTCAAAATAATCTCTAATTGACGCATTTTTGAAACTATTGTTTTTATCTCCAAACAACTTTTCCCAATTGCTAATTGTTCAATAAACAACTACTGAACCAAATATTACACGTCAAATCTGGGATATGTATAAGAATTAGTATACTATTTTATTTCTTCAACCACCATACCATTTTTAATTATACTTTACTATTTCTAATCTTATTTAGTTTATGATGTTTCAGTAAGCCACCAAAATGTAAATATGTTTGATACTACACGACAAGAAAATGTGTGTATATATAGATCCCGAGATATATTCTTAAAAGTTCATACAATAATAATCGTTATCTCAAAGAGTTCAAAACATTAAGAAAGTGATGGTGGCTAGGGAACAAAAGAAGAGGTCAAGCCAAGGGAAGCCTTATTTTCTTCAAACTCTCACTCACTTTAAACTTGTATGTACAACAAAATATGTATAGATATATTTGTGTTCGATTGTTGCTCCTCAAAGTTCATGTTTATATATATGTGTATGAATATAGAAGTTTGAAGCAAATGAGTTGTTATGCAGAGTAATTATGAACAGAGCATGGTGATTAGGGAGGCTCTTCTATACATAGCCATGCTCAAACTCGAGATAGAAGCTTTGCAGAGAGAATATGAAGATTTCAAGTTTATCAAAAGAGAACCTTTACACCAGTTGCAGGTTTCTCCTCTCATGTTTCTTTACATCATTACTGAAGCTCTTCTATACACATTACATAGTCATATACTGATAGATATATTTATAATTAATTGAGAATCTGTTTTCTTCATTTGAAAAAATAACCTTGATATATATGTTTTTTTCACCAAACGGGAATCGAATCTTTTTATACGGCGACAAATATAACTTTGTTCATAGAAAGCACGTAGATCCCTATTTGTTTGTAGCTTTCGTTAGAGTCTTCTAAGCTATTTGATCCAAAAAAAACAGAGGCTTCTAAGTTCAAGTATCAGCAGAAGGTATTGAGGTATTCACAGGGCACTCACTTGGGAGACTATTAAGGTCAGGTCGTCATATATTGTTTAAATATTATGTTTTTGTGGACTTCTGGCAGGAGGTGAAGGTGGAAAAACTTGGGGAAAGGTTTCAAGTAAGGATAAAGAGTATAAAGGGAGAGAATAATCTTGTGAACATTCTAGAAGCATTTGAAGAAATGGGGTTGAGTGTGGCTAAAGCAAGGGCTTCATGCCGCGATTCATTTGACATGGAAGCCATTGTTTCACCTCAATCCAACGACAAGTTGTGGAGTTTGGATGATATGACTCAAACTCTTCTTAAAGCTCTTGTCAAGTCAAGTGGCACACTGTAACATCTAGAAAAAAGAAAAGAAAAAAGAGCTCAAGAATGTGTTTCATTCACTGGTGAGATTGTTCGGTTGTTTTTACTGTCTAAATGTTGAGTACATTAGTTTAAATTTTGGAATTAAAACTTGTATTTATATGATGCTTTCAAACTCATTTTAGGTTCAGTTTTGTTCATAGTAGAACCCGTAAAAAATTCTTAAGTTTAGATTTATATCGAGAAATGATAGTAAAATATAAAATATGTACTTATTGTCACTAAAAAAAACAACACTTTAACACGAAACAGACGTAACGTAACCTTTTAGAAAACCTATTAAACAAACGTCAAAGGAACAAAAAATCAATGAACAAGTACTTATAATTGAAGAAAAAAAAACTGAGATGGTTCCTCTCACTACCGTCTCTGGCAACACTACATGTTCCTCACATGATGCTGAGTTCGAATCAAGCTGTCAAATTCAGCCAAAACAGGCCCAAAGCAAGTTGATCTCTCTTTGACCAAAAAACAAAAAAAGGAGGTTGATCTCTCAAGGTTTCTCAATCCTTTTCTTTTGTTTTTGGGTCAATCTCACGCCGTTACTTTTGCTTTTCCTTCATCAAAAAATAAGTTGTTAATTCTTTTTCTACATTTCTATTGACCTTAAAAGAATCACACTACTAGATTATGCAGTAGACAAACGATAATATAAGAGAGCAATTAGACTACTAATTCAAACACAAACAGAGATTTAGACAATTAAACAATAAGAGAAGACATTGGATCGAAGGTTTAACTGAGAGAACCATGAATCAATGATCAAACAATGATGAAAGAGGTTAAATAAAAGTATAAAACACGATTCACATAATGAATCACTTAATTATAACTTTTTAAAAAATTACTAATTAACCTTTCTAACAATCTAATTTGCTAATGTTCATTTGCATATCAATCAACTAACAAGCATTAACAATAAAATTTGTAAAGCTCGATAACTTCAATTTTCATTGGCTAATAATGAAATCACTCAATCAAACTTGGTTTAGACATTTTCACAAAAAACTTTAGTGCAATGAAAACTCTTAAGTTCTAGATTAGAGTGATGAAGCCTAAAGTAGCATTAATAATACCGAGAAGACTCAGCAAAACCAGATCAAGAACCTCATTGTGACAGGTTTAGATGGATCAGACTCCAATTAATGGTCTTGGTCATAAATACATACATTCTTATGGTAGTAATACTTATCTTTGTTCATTTGCGTAATGTTTTCTCTTTTCTTGAAATGTCCAAACCCCAGAATTGACATGAACCTATTCTTCACACCCAATTCTCATTTCATACCTAAAATGACACCAAATTCTGTTTTCACATCCATTTTTTTGAGTTATGATACCGTCTCACAGTCAAAGCAAATTAAAAGGTTTTGAGACCATACCTCATCCTCTTGATGATTTCATAGACCTCGTCTTCTTCTTAATGATTTCGGAGACTGTGTCTATCATCACAGTAAATCCGAGCCCTTGTCCAGCTTTGTAATTCATGAAGTTGACACCAAAAACTTCTCCAATCAAATCCACAAGTGGCCCCACTAAAGGATCCCTATCACACAAAAAACATAAGAAAAGAAAGTAAAAATCTACTCATCATATTTCAGTTCACAGAGAATAAAATATGAAGATGTAGGTTACAGGATTTAAGGCGCAATATGTCTGGAGATATGTTCTACGTGTGCCTTCTGTTTGGAGATCTTCTTTACATTTGCCTTCTGTCTCGAAGTTGATCTCTCAAGGTTTCTCAATCCTTTTCTTTTGTTTTTGGGTCAATCTCACACCGTTATTTTTGTCTTTCCTTCATCAAAATAAGTTGTTAATTTTTTTTCTAGCTATTGACATTACAAAAGAATCACACTACTAGATTATGCAATAGACAAACGATGATAAAAGAGAGCAATTAGACTACCAATTCAAACACAAACAGAGATTTAAACAATTGATGACACTGGATCGAGGGTTTAACTGAGAGAAACATGATTCAATGATGAAACAATTATGGAAGAGGTTAAATAAAACTATAAAACACAATTCAAATAATGAATAGCTTAATTGTGACTAATTTTCTTTTAAATTACTAATTAACCTTTCTAATAATCTAAATTTGCATATCAATCAACTAATAAGCACTAACAAAATTCAAGATGGAATCGTCAATTCTAAATTTTATTTATATATATATATATAAATAAATATATATAATTTTTAATAGCAAATCTCGTAGTGTTTAGTACAAAAAGGTCATTTAGAAGAAGAATATGAAAATTAAGGTAGACATTATACACGTCATCACCTCTTACTAAAATTATTTCTTTAATAACATATAGGGGATGTATTAAGAGAAATTAAAAATATTATTTTATTCTACAAATATTGGTTGAAAAAACTTGTAGAAATGAAAGAAAATTGAGAAAACTAAAATATCTAGATATATTGAAATCATGAATATAAATCATGGCTACAAGAAGCACGCCGAGGTTTTAGGAAAAGTCAGATATGCCAAATTATTAGTCCCCTTTTTTAATAAGAAAAAATTCCATGGTATTAGCCGCCAATAACATATTTAAATGCAGTCAGCCAATAATATATTTAAATATAGTTTGCCAAATCGTGAGTATAATATTGTTGAATTGATTTTATACTGTAGCCACATTGCTTCACGCATCAATACAATTATTTTCTAAAGTCTAAAATCTAATTTTTAAGACAATAAGTTTCTAACTACGAAAAGAAAACAGCTTCAGTATGTACAAGGCAAAAGATTTAGTCATATGTTCGATCGAGGATGAACTAATAAGTCAATCAGACACTATTCTTCATATATGATAGAAGTTTATTTTTCAAATGAAATATCTTCATACATGATAGAAGTTGTATTTAAAATATTCTAGCAAAATTATAGTTATATGGCTGAGTTATCTTTGGGTTTTTTCAAACTAAACTGAGACATGAAGTTGGTGGCAATAAAATCCCAAGTCAACACGTAAAACATTTTGTTTTTATCAATTCATGAAAGCAGAGCTAAGCTACTAGAATCGGTTGCTTAGCCGACGATGCCAAAATTGGAACCGTCGTGAACCATTTTCAGCTGCGGCACTGAAGCTCAAAAGGAATGAAATCATCCTCCCTCCTCTGTCGATCTGAAGATCGAGCGGCTAGGGCGAACTTTGTATAGAAAAAAAAGAGAGAAAGAGTCGGTGACTCCAAAATTTGTTCATTATGCTGGAACATGACTCTTCTCATACCACAGTTGATCAAAGGGTAGGAAAGAAGCATTTAATCTTTGTTTTCGATCACATTTCCAGTGATTTTTAGTAATCGCATGGAATTCGCTGATCATAAGTGAAGTTTCTTAACAGGTAGGCTCGATCCTGAGATAAATCCAACAAATAAAGGTTTTAAATGCCAAAATTATAATAAAATTTTAGAGACATCAATTTTGTAAAAAAATTTAGTAGTGTACTAGTTAATGATTGTGTCAAATTTTTTTTTTTACTTTAAGCAGGCCATAATATTGAGTCGTCCCTATTAACAAATCACATTTATCCTAGTCAAATATTCTCAAATATTTTACGGTATCTAACCACTGTTCTCTATTGATAAAAGTTGTAAAAGAAAATTTATTATTATCTATAGAAGTTTCATCATCATCAGTTATGCGCTCACTTGAACATAAAATCGTAACAAAAGGAAAATTTATGTGACCAAAAAAAGACTTAACCACCGTTTCCCTCGGCCCCACAAACAATGGTTCCAAGGTTGTCATAACCAAAAGATGACAAGTCCTTGAGGAACAAAAGAAAATTTCGTTTAGCGATGAACATAAACCATGGAACACATAAACCATGGAACAACTTCTAAAACAAACTCCCTCATGTGTCGAATTTAAGGTATGATTATGCTCCGGATAAGACCAAACTATTAGTAATAGGGGGTTGATGGACCCTTATGAACTTTTTTAGAAGATGTTTTCTATTCATCTCATGACGAGAAAAGTCGCTTTGCTTTCTGTTATGCGTGTTAACTATATTTGTTGATATATTATAAACTATATTTCTTGAGATAATTGTTGATATACATTACAAATGTGTATAAGATGATAACTTATTAATTAATACGATACCCAAAAAAACTTAACATGTTTTAATTGTCGATATACAATACTAAATAATTAACAATTCAAAAATGGAAATAATTCTTCCTCAGATATCTGATCAGTTTTATTGTCAAACTCTAACTCGTTTCACTGATGCTAAAATCACCATCACCACAGTTTCTTCGGGTTTTTGGCCCATTTCTCTACAAATTTTGTTATTTTATCTCTCACATATCCAAAATTTTGCGTTGTAACACCATAAACTTGTCTGAAATTTGAATTTCATACATATAAACTAATGCAATTCGTTAAAAACCATCGGATCGAGTTACAATGTTAAAGTTCCGTTAACGATCGCTGACTAGGACGACACGTAAAAAATGTCGTTTTGGTGTTTTATAGATACAATGAAATTTATCTATATTTATATATAAGTGAAATCATTTACAAGAAATATGCAATAATCTAGTGGCAATCTTAGTCTTCTCTAATGAAAAAGATTGTTGGTTCGAATCTTTAGTTGTGCAAAAAAATTTTTTTTAAAACAAACTAAATTAAACCAAATTACAATCTAATAAATAGATTTATAAATGGTTAGCATCTGGTTTACGTTATAATAAATCCATAAAACTAATAAGTGAAGAAATTGATCAACATCTTCTTCAAGCTCCAAGACGATCAGTTATCTCCAATCTCCTCTCTCCTTCTGCCTCCACTTCTATATCTTCATCCACCATGTATTCATGTCTTCCTCCTCCCGGTGGTTGGGCTTCTCTCTACAAACTCGCATCTGCTATCCTAGCCTAGAATGTTGGGTCCCGATCAAAGCCTCCATATACTCGATCTAGACTCCCAGATCCAAATTGAACATCTTCCACATCAATAGTTGAAGGCTCGTCTTTTCCCACCAAACTACTGCTTGCAACATCGTTCCTCGGGCCTGCTTCATTCCACAGGCCTTGCGCCACCATCTCATCACCCACACTATCGTCAACGACAGAGAGATTCGCAAAAGCTCTGACATCGTCGGAATCACTTCTGTCGTCGAATGTGTGCTACTTAATAGAGGATGAAGCGTTGGCTTATACCGGAAAACAGTAAGAGTTAAACCAAAGTCGACAGTGATTCGATCGAAGGTGATTTGTTTTCCAAAACATCTAGCCATCTCAGCAGCGAGTTTTTACAGAGGTCTCTAGGTAATTCACCGGTTAAGCGGTTTCCAAAGATCCTTAGACCGTACAAGTTCGGAGATAAAGCTATACTCGTCGAAACTTCACCTTCTAGATTGTTTTTGTAGAGACTCAAATTCTCCAATGGGACTCATAGAGCTTGATTTCCAAGCTCTGGCAGGATCTCTCCGGTCAATTTGAACGACGTTAGTTAAACCGCCGAGCAAACGAGGAATATATCCCATTAGGTCGTTAAGCGCAAGGTCTAAATCAAAGAGTCGGCTGAGTTGACCCAGTGAGTCAAGGATCTGTCCAACAAAATTGCACTCGGTGAGCCACAAAACCTCGAGATTCGTTGAGTTTCCGAGCTCCGACGGAATCCGACTCGGACTAAACAGATTATACAAAAGATTCAGCATCTTCAACGAGATGATGTTGCCTAGAAACGGCGGAATCGGTCTTTCTAAGAGATTGGAAACAAGAGAAAGAACTTCAAGCTATTTAAACCGACCAAAACTCTCCGGAATGTCGCCATCTTCCAAACCCTCCGGGGAACGGACCCATGAGATGAAAATGAAGATGGAGATGAAACATCGTGGATGAAGATGAAATAGATCCACAACAAAAAAAATTGTTTTTAGTAAAATTGAATAATCCAGGCTTCAAACCCACAACAAGTTGGTTACCGAAGGTTCAGTTTTCCACTCGACTACTAAGTGTTACTTGTAAAATATTTTAGTTATATATAATATATCTAAAATTTTATTATAACAAAAAATATATCAAAACGACGTTGTTACTCACTTACATGTCATTCTAATCAACATTTGTTAACGGCACAGTAACATCGTAATACGATTTGTTGGGTTTCACCAGATTTAGATAGTTAATGTATAAAATTTAAATTTGAGATTAGTTATTATTAGTTTAAACACGGACAAAAAATTCGTGTACATAGGAGGAATAGGCTATTTAACCCAGTTTCTTCCATCGACCATAGAACATATAAAAAATATCTTTTTTTAGTTTCTTCGTTTTCAACATCATTTATATTCAGTTAGCCTCAGTTTTAGTTCTTCCAAAAATATTTACATAAATCACTTGGTTAACAACATGTTGTAGCCAAAAATCTGAAGCTAGCTCCTTAATTAAAAATAGAAAATCCTAGGAAAGAAACTTTTTTTATTTAAAAGAGATAATAGTGTCGGTATGTTGTACAAAATATTCTCCAAAGAAAAGACAAATAAAAACAACCCTGATATTCATATTAAACATTTCATTTACATACTACTGACTGTATAGTCCCTATATTCCATTTGTATTGTCTCTAACTGAGATCGGATGAAAACCATGTATAGGTTGAAGAAAGGGTGAACTTTGATCAGTAAACGATAATCATCATTAATAAAGAAGATTATCTCATTGATTAGAAATAAGATTTACTATTAAATCCGAAACATGATAACTGTATTATATATGGGTGTCATCAGCTGATAAATTATGATGTTGCTTTTGGTGAAGGAAAAGCTCATAAGAAATTTAATTTAATATCATAGTTTCGGCTCGTTCTTTGGAGTGCAACTTATTTTGTGTTTGGGATTGCATTGTACATATATACATACAACATGTCATGCATCGGCCAACACAAGATGCCTAAAATTCCATAAAGTTAAACATAATAGAATAGTGGATATGCATCCTCCTTCATGAGATAAAGTGGTAACACTTTTAACAATAATATCCGTATTTCAATATATACGTCACACTTACACATGCAAATCTAATGTGATAGCTAATAATTCTCAAACGAAAAGATATGATACCGTATAAAGAGAATCATAAATTTTATGTCTAGAATTTAATAGCTCTGAAATCAAGATAACCCATTCAAATGGGTAAATTTGATGAATAAGATGACATCTTGACATATTTGGTTATAAGAAAATGATTTTAATTTATGGAATTTTGTGCTATTATAATATAGTGTTAATCGGAGTTTAGCGAAAGACCTCGTCTGAGTTTCATAGATGAGACACTAATAAACTTTTTTTGAAAAGTCCTTGAAAAAGATAGAAACAAACTTTAGATCTAATATAAATCTTCAAGAGAATGATAAAGTTATATAACTTTTTTTTAACGAATGATAGAGTTTGATCATATATGTTATCATTTACTAGTTCACGCATACTAAAGTAAACACCACCCAATAAACTTAAATCATTTTAAGTACATTGAGAAAAAGGGGGTGGGGTTTGAACAATGGTGAATAAAGACAAAAAACAAAACAAGTGTCTACCATTAATACCTAACCCCGCAATAAAATTATTATATCATAAACAAAGGGTGTGATTATGTAACCATCGCCTTATAGACAAATTATTATCTACTAAAATATCAATCAATCGGGGTCCCTCTCTTAAATGATAAGGATATAAAGTATTATTTAAAAACAAGTAGAGATTAAAGACATATGCTCGCACGTCCTCGTTCATACACAACCCCTCTTCTTCTCCACCTTCTCTCCATTTTCTCTTTCTCTTATCTCTCTCTCTACTTCTACTCCTCATCCTTCTTCTCCATCTCATCAGATCATTCCAAAATTGATCAAGATCAAAGAAATATTCTAATCTTGATCGATATCATCGATCACCACTTCTTTACTCGCTTAATTTCTTGTAAATATATATATATATATAACTATAGTCTATAGCCTATATAGCATATACATATAAACATGAAGCGAAGTCTAGAGATGGCGAGAAGCTACAATGATCATGAAAGCAGTCAAGAAACCGGACCCGAATCACCAAATTCTTTAACCTTCAACGATATGAAAGCTGCCATCTCTTCTCATTCACCTAAACGAAGGTAGAGAGATATCTATGATTCGAGTTATATAACAATTTCGTGAAACTTGCCATTAACTCAAGAATATTCATATGTTGTACTTTTTGATTCACAGCAGGAGATCCATAGAGAGGAGAGTAGTGAACGTACCGATGAAAGAAATGGAAGGATCTCGGCACAAAGGCGACACAACTCCGCCGTCAGATTCATGGGCCTGGCGTAAGTACGGTCAAAAGCCCATTAAAGGATCGCCTTATCCGAGAGGTTATTACCGTTGTAGTAGCACAAAAGGTTGTCCGGCGAGGAAGCAAGTCGAGAGAAGCAGAGACGATCCAACGATGATCCTGATCACTTACACCTCTGAGCATAACCATCCTTGGCCTCTCGCTTCTTCCTCTAGAAACGGACCTAAAGCCAAACCCAAGCCCAAACCGGAACCCGAAGCCGAACCAGAGCCCGAGGTAGAGCTGGAGCCGGAGGAGGAGGATAATAAGTTCATGGTTCTTGGAAGGGAGATCGAAACTACGCCGTCTTGCGTCGACGAGTTTGCGTGGTTTACGGAGATGGAGACAACGTCTTCGACGATTCTTGAGAGCCCTATTTTCTCATCGGAGAAAAAGACAGCTGTGTCTGCAACGCCGGATGACGTGGCAGTGTTTTTTCCGATGGGAGAGGAGGATGAGTCTTTGTTTGCCGATCTCGGCGAGTTGCCGGAGTGTTCGGTGGTGTTTCGTCACCGGAGTAGCGTAGTGGGGTCACAAGTTGAGATCTTTTGACACGTGGTGGTATTTTATTGGATATTGTTGTCATTCACATGGGAGGCGTTGTACGCACGGCGTTTTTCAATTTAGTTTCTCAATGGTAATCAATAAATCATTAAATCAACATAAGATATCTTTACTTGTTATTAAAAAAAGGTATGATCCGATTTTGTAATTCCTTTATCTTAGAATTTACTACTCTCTACTCTTTGAGAATTCGCTTTCTCTATTTATTTTTTCTGGGGTCTTTTACTTATTTTTTTGTAGGTTGAATTGCAATATAGTTAAGCTGAATAAAAGTGGCTGTCATTTTTATGCGTATGTCTTTCGATGTCGATTTTATTTGTATTCTTACATTGATTGGTCAAGAGTAGAGCGCTTACTAGTAAAAGTTCATTTGTCATATGACAGGAAACGTTTAGTGTACTTTTCTTTTAATTTTCTAAAAAGAGCTATTAATAAGGTTACAGTCAAATCAGTATAGAGAGAATAATATTTCTAAACCAATCAAAATCAATTAAAATCAATAATAAAGATTGGTTATATATATATATATATTTATTTTTTTGACAAAATAAATCAGACAGATTATGGCTGTAGCTGGTTATTTATAACGGTGGAAAAGTGATGGAAAATGAAAAATAAATAAGAATCATATAGGTTGAATCGGTAGAATTGACAGAACCTTTTTAAGAAAACATGGACGAAATTTGTTTGAGTGCTCCTATTGATACTTAAGTTTCGATACGACTTTATACTCCCTTTGTTAAATTGTTTGCTAATTACCTAGCAATGCTAAATATTAAATGTTTTAAAATAATGGCTAGCATCAAAGTTTCGTGGTCAAAAATTCTTATCGATTTTAATTGGATCCTGAGTATTACTGCACGACAAAAAAAAAGCTAATTAATTTAATGTCTAAAATGTCATAGTAGAGATTAAACATCAAATTTTTGGAACTTCATCTCCAAAAACAATAACTTACGTGAATTTTAAAGTTTTACGGTAAGAACTATAATACGAATAAACAAAGGAATTAATTAGTTGTGATATGATTCACGTTACTAGGCCCGCCAAACTCTCTGTAATTACTATTATTAAAGTTTGCGTACATACTTTATAGTATGTTCAAACTGTAGTTCTGACTTTTAGAGTTTAAATTTGTTTAAATTTGCGGCAGTCCAACCTCCTCTACATAATTTTATGATAGTATGCATGCATGTATAGAAGTCTATAGGGAGATCAATTTGTATTATATGACTTTTAAAATATATAAGTACCAACCTACTGCGATGATTATCCATATCCAAGGAAAACTCTTTTTCAAAATTGAAACTAAAAGCAAAAGTTTCCATTTTCCTAAGTCAGCATGTCTCTTGGCATAAGTTTCCTATAAAAGTCCACCATGAAATTATGAATTCAGCACTTAAGCCGAATTCTAGAAATTCAATTAGCTCAAGCAAAACGAATTAGTTCGCATAAGAAAATCGAACCCAAATATACTAAAATCAGATGAATCTATAAGTCTTGAGTCTCTTGATTCTTCCTCCATATATCCCAGCCCAAATTTTGTATTTTTTAGTTAACCAACAAAAATGTTGGTAAGAACATCAACGTGTCTCATGTTGCTAATTGAATTTTGAACTGAAAGTTTTATCAATTTTGACATAATAATAAAACTCAAACACAGACTTATGAGAGTACAAATGGCTGTCTTGCAAATGAATAAGTTGAAAAAATTGAAAGAAAAAAATTGGAGTTGAATAATTTTCTTTTCTAATAACTTATTCACTTTTCCAACATTTTTTGAATGAGTTTCCAACTCTTTTCATCCCACATAGTAAAAATTTAGATAAATGATTTACTCAACCATTTTCATTCATATAATTGTAAACCTTAGCCAAAATTAATATGACCAGTTGATTTGATCGAACCGACTTAGAATTGACCATGATTGCATAATATCAAGATGAATGGTGAGAAGAGTTATTTTTCAAAGAAACTTGCTGGATATCCTGCATTATAAATATGTTATATTTTTTTGTAGAAGTTTGTATATATGATGTGGCATAAAATAATAATGTAAAGAGTTTGGTGTAATTGGTATCGTTTAGAATTCGAACGTTTGTGTACGAAGATATCATCTTGTTAACAGATCAAAGTTCATAGCATGCAAATATTTGAATGTTTTTAATAGATTTCTCTAAAAAAATATTGCATTATATTTCTTACATTTTATCGAAACTCGATTGTGATTTTGGTCTAACTACAAAGTTTCAGATTTTTTCTATCTATTAAACCAAGCCATAAAATTCAACGGCTTTTAGATTTTGGGGCTTAGTTCTGGACTGCATATTTTGATTATATGCTTTTG
This sequence comes from Cardamine chenopodiifolia, assembly GCA_963922655.1. NCBI lineage: Eukaryota > Viridiplantae > Streptophyta > Magnoliopsida > Brassicales > Brassicaceae > Cardamine > Cardamine chenopodiifolia. The sequence goes on from OZ000467.1 coordinate 6,670,761, forward strand.
GATGATATTTAAAATCTAAACTAGTATTGGAACTTTTTGTGTCCGTGTCTCGCGTATTGGGCCTTAAACTACGTGAGTGAGTCTTTCTTGACTTTGAGGATTTTAGCAAGTGTTAAAGTTAAATTAAATATATTTGTTTTACTAATATATCCGTACAAAAGCATTCATCATTTTTATTAAACGTAGAATAAAACTTTCGGCATATCCAGAGATTGGATATTTTATTCGTCAATCAAAATGCACGTATCATTAGTATTCAGGACCAACTAGAAACCCACAAAAAAATTCCATTCAGACACATGCCAGAATAATGGGATAAAACTCAAAAAACGGATATTCAAAATGGGTTGACATGACCCGAAACATCCCAAAGTTATTCACTTATATAAATTCGTATAACATTACAGTTTGAAGGGGTCGGCTGATCAGAAAGATTCAGGCCCCAAAAGGAGGAGGAACTTGACTCAATCCAAAAAGAAAAAAAACCCACTTATGTTGCACCTATTAAGAACACGGTCGAAAGAGAGGAATTGACCGTCTGAAACAAAGAGAAAACCCGGACCGCATGCCGATCGATTTGCGGCAAGCTCTCAAGTGAACTCGACATCTTATGAAAAGTATTGTTTATCCCTTAAATTTTGGGGTTTCCAATAGTTCTACTTTTCTATCAAAGAGTTCAAAACCCCACTTTGCTGGAAAAAAAAATTCTCTTTGCATTTTTCCATCAAACATCATATTGAGTCCTAGACTGCAATCGGCTATGGTTTAGAACTAAATCCCCATAATTATCTCAGAAAACCGAATCTCCATCCAGTCATTATGACTTTTTTAACTAGAGCGTCGGATAGCTTTTGGAAAAACAAATCTTTTTGTCCTTTCGAAAGTCTGCCTGGTCATGTTAATGTCGCAAGCATTTAGACAGGTAATCGAGACCAATAGAAAACAACCTAAAAGAAGCACCTACCTATGACACAGCACTGGTTCGCCCTATAGTATATGGGTCTCTCACCTTGCTCTCGCCGATTTATTACAACCAAGCGAGATTTTTTCCGAATAACAAATTTAACCGTCCATAAAATATACAATCTGATCCGAACAAACATTAACGTCATTTTTTATTTCTGCAATTTAATTCCCTACTAAATCGCGGTTTAATTAATGCCTGAAGAGTTTAACTCAATATCTACTAGATCGAATTTAGGGTTCGAATCTTCTCACATCGATTTTGGTTGGCTATTATAAATATGTTAAAAGACAAAAAAAATATTCAGATTTTCTATAAACGTATAAGGAACCTCTTGTTATCAAGAAAAAATGTCAACTTTTTGTCAATCATATTACTTCTCACATTTTTAAACGCCATTTCATTGTATGCTTCAAATGTATTAAAATGTATAATGAAAGATATGAATCTATTGACGAGTACGCAATCGTCGCGGAATCGTCGCGGAATCGTCGCCGTCTACTCTCTCAATCTCCATTGGAGAGCCTCATATCACCCAGAACTTGTTATCAATTTCTTCGATGGAAGCCTTCCCAGTTTCAACTCAAGGCAAGGGTTTGGAGGACATGCCCGGAGATGTCACCGTCGACTCTTCCAACGGGACCTTCGGTAATCCTGATCCTCGGTGGCCGTACCTGAGTCGGTGGAGGCAGAAGTTATTAAGGAAGACATGTGATGCAGCAAAGAAGCACTCTCCTTCTTCTCCATCAGCAAATCCTCATGTTGAGAAGGTAACGACAAAGGTTGCGCAGCCGGATTTGGAGTCGTCGGCTTCTCATGTCAATAAATCCCGCGACAAAGAAGTACCTGCTCGGTTCTCTCCCTGCTACCCTTGAGAAAACCCTAAGTCTAACAGAAGCTCTAATACCACCCTCACCTCTCTCGTCACTTCTAAAAGGAGCATGGACTGTACCACTCAATCTGAAACGGAGGTCTGATATTCCGCCGACATCTACCGGTCCTAATTTCGAACCAACAATTGTTAATGTCCCCAAATTCTCAGGTCCAGTCACACCAACTATGGACTCTCATCTAGAAATAGTTCAAGAGGATGCTATCAAGTTTCCATGGGCCGCCAAAATGGATCCCTCATCAAGAAATATGTATAGAGAAACTTCACCAGAATATATGGAAGATGGAACTCCAAAGGTAACTATTCCTAACCATGTTATGTTGCAGGGTTTTGAAAACCAGAAGGAGTATGTCTTAGGCCAGTTCTATAGATGTAAGTCTCTGTCTGGGGGCCTAGTTCATGCAGTAGTAAATAGAATTTGAGGTAGAAAATGCAGAATCTTCGTTCGCAAATTAGGTGGATCAAAGTTTACCTTTCATATTTCAGATGCATCAATAAGTTTGTGGGTCCTTCAACGAGGACTTTGGCATGTTGATAACTGTCTAATGTTTGTTAATCCTTGGTCTGTTGCAGATTCATTAGAAATTCCTGATATTTCAACTGGTCTTGTCTGGGTCACGTTGAAAAATATCCCAAACAGGTTATATTCAATTCCTGGAATATGCGACATGACGTCTGGTTTAGATGCTCCTATGGCTACTTACAAACCAAGGTTGGACCCCTACTTTCATGGGTGAGGCTAAGATATTGGTTGAGGTGGAATTGAGTAAGGTTTTCCCTACAAAAATTGCAGCTGTTGATGTTGAGTATACTTGGTTTCCCACTAAATGTGCTAAATGTGGACAGTTGGGACATAAGCCTTCTCGGTGTGCCTCAAAAGAGGTCACAGCACCATGTGATGCTACTGCTTTGGTATCACCAAACACACTACTCTCGTATCCACCCATCTCTGACTCTTCCACAGTCTCAGAAGCTCGTGTGATTACAACCACAATCATCAAGATCGCTCAAATCCCCAACACAGATAAAGGTACAATGGTAGTAGCTAACCACAAAATTGTTGACACTAATGTAGTAGTTGAGGCTACTAGCAAAAGATTTACAGTCACAAAGAACCGAGAGGTTTCTAGTGGCCGTCCCACATTAGTTATAGAAACTTCGGTTGAGAATGTCCTTGGAAAGAATCGGTTTCATGCATTGTGCGCATCGGAACCGGATGAAGATTCACATGATTCAGACAATAATTCTGAAATAATGGATCTTATGACTCCTTCTGGTCAAAGGCTACTGCGTGAACGACCGGTTAAACCGTCTTTTAAAGCTAAGAAGATGCTAGCATCCTCCAAAGTTAGAGGACGTGGAAACCGTAGACGTGGGAACCGATTTGGGCGTGGCTAGATGTCTTCCTGAAGAAGATTATGCAAGTAAACTGAAGCGGAAGAATCATTTTTTAGCTATTACAAATGTTGTAACCACAGCTATCTCTTTGTCTTATGTTCGTAAAAAACTCGGTGACTTTATGTCATGGCTTGTATGAAATCTTAATATATGAAAAGAAAGATATGAATCTATTAAAACTAGCTAGTTTTTGAATATTTCGTAAAAACAAAATCAGTTTTCGTGTTTCTTTGTTCCATTTTTCTACTATTCTATTAATCATCAGCGAAATGAATTTGTGGTTTTAGCGTATTTTTGTTGTACACGTGTATTCATATTTTGGCGTTTGTATATAAATCTTTTTCATATGCAACTTTAAAGCAAATTATTTCTATGCATATGTAGTTTTTTTTTTGCTAAAATGTGAAAATAAATACCGAAAGGAACCGTTGTTACGCGAGGTCAAAATTTCTCAAGGTTAAAAAAAATAATAATAAAACTTAACAAAACAGGTCGAAGAAAATCAAATACACTTTTTACGATTACTTATATAAGAACCACAAAGATAAGAGATTCTTGAATTTCTTACAATGATGCAAGCTAGGATGATGTCCTTGACACATTTGTTGAATTGTTTGAATACTTCCGAGTTAGTTAAAGTAAAATTGGAGTATAATTTACTATTTCTCTTTTTCCATATAAGATAGATTGTTACTTGAGCAGTGATAAAATTTAAGGTTGGCTTCATTGTCGGTGAGGATAATGTAAGCCAAGTGATAAAATTTGTCCAAGTGTTGAGGTTGAGATTCGGGTGATCTAGGCAACGCAGAACCTGGGACCAATTTTTGACACCAACTTTTAGCACTGAAATCACAACAAATAAAGAGGTGGACACGAATTTCTTCATGTTGATTACAAAGACAGCAAGAGCTATCAGCTATAATACCCCAACAAACAAGACATGAGGGAATCGAAAACCTATCCAAGTGAGAGACCAAAAAGTGAAAGCATGTTTGAGAATATGACCTTTGAACCAAACTGATTTCACTCAAGATTGATAATGTCCGTTTGGACACTTTTTTTCGTTTGTCAAACTTTCAAACACTTATCTACTTCCTTATATGAGATTCCAATAATAATAATAATACTCTAAGGACAAAAGCTGTGAATACTTGTAGACGTCTAAGCGTTGAATTGGCTGCCCCTATGCCACCGCTCATTGATTAGTGATTCTTAGAGCTGTTTAAATAGGTGGGTTGCCTATAATCTGTCCATATCCAAGATTTATGGATTGATTGGGAAGAAATCTATATATGGAGCGAATTTAAATAGTTTAGATCTAATTTCAGTTACAGATGAATCAGACAATATAGACATTGATCGGTCTATAATACCAAAAAGTTATGCTAAAATCGATTTGGAGAAAAATCGAAATTCATATTCAGTTTTTTAAAATCGAAATCAGAGAGTTTTTAGGGTGATTTCTCCAGAAATTTCCTCTGTATTTCTTCAATCTCATTCCTTGTCTTCATGGCTTCGTCGCATCAATCTTATCCACTCTTTTCGAATCAGAATTAGGTGAGATTTGAGTATATTTTCCCGTCAAAAACACGAAAACACATTATCCCGTCAAAACATATTTTTTCGTCAAAAACACGAAAACACATTTTCCCGCAAAAAATACAAAAACACATTTTTCTGTCAAAACATATTTTTCTGCCAAAATCTCGAAACACATATTTTTCGCCAAAACTCTAAAATCACGGAAACACGTTTTTCTGTCAAAAACTTTTTAAACGCAGAAACATGTTTTTCCGCTAAAAACGTGAAAACACATTTTTCCGCAAAAAATATATGAACACATTTTCCTGCGATAAACTCTAAAAACATGTTTCATGCCCAAAACGCAAAAACATATTTTCCAAAAAAAAAACGCATAAAACTGTTTTCCACAAACGCATAATTATGTTTTATTATAATCAATGGACAGCCCATTTGGATATGATCGTTAGTGGGCATGATTGTTAATGAATACAATCGTTAATGACAGTCATTAATAGACATGCTCACTATTTTATCCACAATTAAAATAGTCCGGAATAAACGGTTCCAAATGGACGTGTAAATATCCCATTTTGACAGCTCTAATGATTCGTATGGTTTTCTTGAGAATTATTCAAACTCGAACTAATTACAGATGTCATCCTAGATATTTCGACTTTCGGCTATATAAATATGGAAAATGATAGTGTAGTACTGTTCTTTCATAAGTATATACACCTAATAAACAGAGTATGATTGGTGAGTTAAATAAGTATGATTGGTGATATATATAACATGATTAATTAGCTATCTAGCATATAATGAATTAAAGTTAAGTTATTAACAATTTGAAACAGTTTATCTGATATCTAGCAAAAATCTCTGGTAATTAGTTACTCTTCTTTTTGTTAACCTAATTGATTCCTTCTCGTTTTTTTATTCTAACATAACGAAGGAAAAGATGTCACCAATTTTCTTCGTTTAAAGTTTAAACTATTGAAGTATGCTGTCAGAAGAAAAAAAACGCTATCGAGCATCAGACATTCTCAACATTTAATTGTATTAAATTAATATTCGTCGGTCATCCACTGCTAACAATTAGTACTACGTACAAAGAGGAATCTACTGTTTCTGCAAAAATAATTATTTTCTTCTGTCAAATCCAGATTCACTTAATATTTGTTAGAAAACTTGCCTAATTAATATCTTAAGATTGGTGAATATTCGCAGCGAGCTCCATGCACTCTGATATATAAACGACTCAATAGTGATTCTTTGAATGGGAATGGTGAAGTGTACTTCTTGGGGAAAGCATCATGAGTGAATCGTTTCGGTGCGGTTGTGATAAGGATCACAGGGTGGCGTGTTCTCCGATGAGTTAGATCATTTATCTATGTTTGACCAAGATGTTCTAACCATGCTCAATGAAGTAACAAATGGAGGTAATTAAGTCAATGCGATCCCAAATTCTGGACAAGATAACTGATATTAGGGTCTCAAGTTTTAAAATCTTAAGCTAAATGATATCTCGATTTCTAACATCTTAAGCTAATTAACTACAACTGCATGTGCAATGTACTGTTGTTTAGTATTTAGGAGTTGAATTTTTGAAGACTTATTATGTTGCACACCAAAAATACGAGAAATAGACTAAGCTAAGACTTAATTCATTTTTTCCCAGATTTGCTAATAATTAACAAGTTAAATCTATAAACCAAAACAAATAAAAGATAACCAATTCAAAAGTGTAACAGACATAGCAAGCAATAGACCAAGTAATAAAGAAGTATTGGATCATGGATAGTGAAATTGATTAGAGTACACTAATAACCAAATTATGATACATATTATAACATTAATAACAGTGCTAGTGAAGATTTAACAAGATGCACCCCTAATCATCATCATCATTTAATCAACATTCATGCGTAATCCTAGTATAATCCTCAAGACCTAACAAGAAAACTACTCACATATAACTAAAAGAACCAAAACAAATATTAATGAAGGCATAACCATGACTAAAGATAAGAGATTGACCAATGATGAGAAATCTTCAGTATTTTGATGAAAATTATGGATTCTCATTCCAAAATGTAAGATTTTTTTGTTTTGTAAATTACATAACAATATATATTTGGAACAAATTTTGAGCCCTTGATTACACGAAACGAAGTAACGAACTATCTAAAAATTATTTTCAACACCATACATGTTTTTTTGGCTCAAAAATATTTCTATAAGAAAGACTATTGCAAGTTGGTTATCAGTGGGCCATTAACTAATGGGCTTTTCCACTTCTTTGGTTCAACTACATTCTGCATGCCGGTATAAAATTCTAGAGTAAGCTATATGTAAAACATTGGTGAGCTCTTGCTCTTTTTAAATGTAATGCATCAAAAATATTACTTTAAAAAAAAACTTGGTTTGTCGGCCACAATAACACCATACATATTTGATAAAACTCGGAAACGATGACAAGTGACAACCACCATAACTGAGGACTGGTTTTTGATAAAAGTACAAAGAGATGGTTCAAATTAGTGATGTTAAAATTGACTTTAAGCCCGTGGGCCAAACAGTTCGGGTTAAACGGATTAATCCGTCTAAATCTGTTTATTTAACATATCATAAACGGCTGAACCGTTTAGCATATTTAGTAAACAGTGCTTAAAATGATGATAAACGGGCTTATTAGTTTAGCCCGTTAAATTTTTTTTTTTTTAATTATTAGACAAACCTAATTTTCTTAAGTAATAAAATGTTTTCACATTTATGAGTATTATTTTAAGTTCATATAAAATATATTAACTTATATATTTATTAACTATTTACTTAAGTTATATGAATTATTAAAAGAAATTTGAAATGTTTTAATTAGTATTCACCAATTACTTAAAATATAAATTTGATAAATCATTTCCTGTAAGGATTCATTAGATTTTTTCTTTCACCTTTTTATTATGTAGATTCATTTTCATATTAAAGTTATTATATTAGCCAAACACTAATAATTTCCATATATCACTAACTTCTTTATTAGATTAGTCTTATTCTATATGTCAAATACTAACAATTTTATCAATTAACATTTCATTACATCATTTAAATTACATTTACATCAATTAATATATAGTTACATTACAATAAAACCAAAAACACATTTTCATATATATATAATACTTAAATGAATGTATTGTTAATTTTTCAACAATCCAAATATACAAATCTATAAATATGTATAATAAAACTAAACACAACAACTTTTTATTTATAAATATGTATAATAATAATTATTAAGTTATATAGATTTTAAAAAAATCTTAAACGGACCCTGGTCAGTATAAATTTGGTGAGTTTCGGGTTTGACACTAAACAGATCAAAAAAATTTTTGCTAAACAAACCGAATTTAAACGGGTCGGATCGGGCCATATTAACATCACTAGTTCAAATGGTCATTTATCTTGGATCAAATTGCCAACTAATTAAGTATACAACTAAAACGTATTGAATGAAAATTGATCCAAGTATACAATTTTCATTGTTTATTTATTTATTTTCTATATCACATTACTAATTTATGCCAGACCAACCCGCATACATCTATTAAATAAAAGGAATTAATTATACAACGGCATTGAATTGCTGCCTACCAAGTAGATTTCAAAATCGGTCGTGTGTGGAAATCTTTCATTGGTCTATCTATTTCATTATATTGATGATTGTCTTACGTCACACAGATCTGTCTCACTCTCTTACCCAAACCAAATCTTATTTTCCACTCTCTCCTTTCCGTTTATTATCTACACGTTTTCTAATTTCTTAAGCTCACGCATACCATACAAGTACGACACACATTATAGTCTCTAATATAAATACGGTTCTCCATAATGCTAATTAACACACACGTTCGCTAAACTGATATTAACAATTTAATTAAGTCAATAAAGCTCCCGCGTAAATGTTTGACTTACAAAAACCGATTCTTATCTTATTTTTCAAGTCACTCCTCAATATTTTGTCATAATTAGAGGATAGCTTTAAAATTTCCAGCTACGACGACATAACCTATTTTAATAAATTAGTTATAAATATTTACAGGCATGATCCGACCAACTCCAAACATAATAAAATATTAGGTATATAACAAAACTTAGACGAAAGAGAACACATAGATTGTTTTTCTTCCATGCCATCCTACTTTAGATGTATTATAATCTAAACTTTAAAATTTTTTATCATTTTCTTTCACTAAACTATTTTCATGATGATTGTCCCTCGCGCCATTTTATGTCTCCGTCACATTCTCTTACCCTTTCAAAACAGGTCCCACATGCCAGTCTTGATGCCCCCAATGAATCATGTCCCCACCAATTCCTTTCCACGCGCCACCGCTCTTTTCCTTCACCGGCACGTGAACACAAACAGCGGGTGAAATCTTGGCTATTGATGATGACATTTTCATGAAGTAACCGGCGGAGGAAAACCGGTAACCGGAGACAAGTAAACCTGGCTCTGTATAACGTTCTCGCCGATTTTAAACCCGGGAACAACCGTAAACCCGACCCTGATATCTGCATTATCACCGGAGATAAGTGACTCGTCGCCTGATTTCACGCTTTCCATGTACACTTGAGAGAATCTACAACCTCTTTTGAGCTGAAACACCGTGACGTTTTCGCTTAGAGAAAACGCTAAGCAGTGCAGAAGCCAAATCCGTTTAGCCATCTCAGAGAACATTGCGAAGAAACCCGAATCCGGAAACCTGCCTGAGTTAACCAGCTTCCTCTGGTTCAAGTTCCCGAAGAAAGAACACTCCATCTTCGCGTGTACAACGCTCAAGTACTTGTGAAGCGTGAACTTCGCAAAAGACGAACCCGGGTTCCGGGTCAAATACTGGATCGGGTCGACGGATCTTAGGTTTTCGAATTGCTCATGACTCGGTTTCTCGTTACGTAACGAAAAATTGGGAAATTCGAAATTCTCAAACATTTTCCCACAGACAAACGATTCAAACGCAAAGCAACGGTGACTCGGCCTGGCGAAAACGGTGGAAGTGTTTCTGACGTTTATCGAAATGGCGGCGGAAGCGGCGGCGTCGAGATCCCAGCTAGCTGATTCCATTTCCTTCACCATTGACTTCACGAAGCTTCGTACAGATCTCAACGTAAAACCTAAAATCTGAACAAAGTGGCTTAAATTCAAATTCGAAAACTGAATGTTATCCAACACGGAGATCGATCCACTCGCCGTGAGTTTCTTCTCCAACGATTTGTTAAACGCCGAGTTCTCTTCGAGGTTCGTCTTCAACGAATCAATTCTCAATTGCTTCTCTGTAACTTCCGATTCCAGTTTCTTAATTGTGATTTCGTAAGTCCTCATCAAGCTCTGTTGCTCCTGGATCTCAGCTAACATAATCGCCACTTGTGGAGACAGATTCAGCTCTCTCCTCAGAAAACTCCGTTTAAGCTCCGATAGCGCTCTAAGTTCATCAACCACCGCCGTATCCGCCGCTTGTATAGCAGCGTTATCATACGGGCGTTGCGCTATCTGAAGCTCAGCGTACGCAGCTTTAATGGAAGTCGTACTAGCGAAGATCTTCGCAACCACCGCTTCTAAAACAGCTCTCCGCCGCTCTCTCACCTTGATTTCTCCACTTCTGCTACTCGAAGTACTCTTCAGATCGAAAACGGAATCTCCGTCATCATCTTCATCGTCGAAGTTTGGATTCTGTGACTTCAACATACAGATTCCGATTCCATTGTTGGAAGAAACCTTCGTCGACGTCGTCCTTAGGCTACAAACTTTCTGGAATGTTCTCGCTAACTTACTCTTTCTCCTGATAGAATGATTCTTCTTCAATGTTTCCATTAAAACAGAGCTTGAAATTTGATGTTGTGAGAGAAAAAAAAAACAGAGATTCAATGTTTTCCCTGACAAGGAAAGAAAAATCTGACAGTTTAAGAGGAGAACTGAAGTTTTTTTTTGAGTCTGAAAAAGAAAAAAGGAGTGACCAAATTTGTGTTTTAAAAAGAAAAGAATAAATGTATATATAAATTGAGGCAAAGCGTGAAAGCGTGGGAAAGATGATGGAAGAAAGGAGAAGTCGATCGTATTTTGTTCTCTTTTTCTTTTGTATATTTTTAATTACTTTTTTACTATATTGTTTTTTATACGTTTCTATGGTATATTAGTATAATAAGCATATGTGGTTGAATAGTTAGACATTTAATTTATGATTCATGTATAACAGCGTGAGTAAGCTTCTTTCACAAGGATATTAAATTGTGGTCGGGTCGAGTTTGTCGGAGAAAACTGGAGTTAATTATAAACATTTATATGTAATTATATCTTGATATAATTACTTTTGATACCAAGGTGATCATTTGTTTAGTTTTCTATATATACTTTCGTAGATAGTGTACTTTTTTTATGTAGGTGAGTGAACATATTCTTCCATTCTTATAATGTTTTTCAGTTCTAAAAAAGAAAAATAAATATGAGAGAATTGGTCTCTTGATAAAGAGTTTAGATGTAAACTACTAAAGTTGATACACTGAGTCAATAACTAATGGTCCTATCTGATATAGTGTCCACCATGAAGACATTATCAATTGATTAAGCATGCCTTCCGTTGCTTCAAGATCTGATTTATGATTTGTAGAGGAAAAAACTCGAGACTACATCAAGCGACTTCTAAACCAACGATTATTTTGATTAGATCAAACCGTCAAACGATCGATTGACAAGTGATAAGTTAAGGAATGTTTTGCGTTTGTGTTATTGATTAATGGAAAATATATAACTATATATATATATATTAGGATATATAATTAATTTCAATTAGAGTTAAAATTTATGTAAATTTTAAGATATATATCTAAATTACTTTAATTTTTTCATAAGAGAATTTTATAATATTCTTATCTTAAATTTCATGGGATTTACTTCATAACCAAACTCTAAGTGTACACGATATTTAATACGCAAAATACACATTTTGTTTTTCTAATATTAATCTTTCTCGTATAATTACACATTTAATACTCGTATGGTGACATTTGTTTATTTAGTTATACTTTATCCAGTTCTGTTCCTCTACCTCTACCTCTACCTCTACCTCTACCTCTCCTTAAATGGATGAGTCTTCCATTAGCTTCACATGTGTGTGTACTCATTACTCTTTCTCTTCTGTTTTAATTTACGTTCTCCACTTGTAATCTGAAAGTAGTAAAAACTCAAATATCTTTTATCAAATATAGACTTGTAATATTGTATTACTACATATACTCTATTATTATAGAGTATTTCACTAAGATATGCATATATATACATGTGTGTGTTATGATTACTTGCTATACTGTATAATAATTACTACATCTTGAGCTTTAAGAAACAATCGATGACGCTTAATTAAATAGGATGGTTAAAACGTATAAACTTTGGAGACAAGTTGGTGGACTGGATTCGATTCCGACGATTCACACACTCAGATAAATAAGTTTTAAGTAAAGCTATATATACACCGCAATTGAGGGATGACCGTAATAGTTGAAATTGCATAGCTATATTTATAAACTCTTACATATATTTTTTTAATCTAAAAATTAAAGTGTAACACATTAGAACGCTGTTTAAATTATCATGGTTTAGCTAGCTGTAGATCGATTAGTGGGTGGGTCCAAAATTGTTTAAAACTCGTGAAGCCAAGTAATCTAAGTTCATCATGATATCTGTCTTTTAAGTTTAATAAAATTGAATTTGTGTTCACAATTCTATTACAAGAAAAGTTTAAGGTTGCCCTTCGGAGAAGACCTCATCATTGTTAGTTTCTTTTTCAAAGTCACCTGCGGATTTAAGTGTCCTTTCTTAATCTTTGTTATTCTTTTTGTTATTTATAACTCTTTTTTAATAATTAACATCATCGTATACCACGTATACATCTAAAATATTGGGCGTTAACATTTTAGTAAAATAAAGTGGGCTTAATCAATCTGTCTCTTTGTCTTGGCCGAGTTCTCTTGAGGATTTTTTTTTGCTTTGTCAATAACTTTTCTTTTTGTGTTGATAGTTCAAAGGAATAATATCCTGGCAAATGAGAACTCAACCCTCCTAAGATCTAGTCAATTCTCTACATATAGAGGGATCTTATTAGTTCCACGTGTTGTTGAGTTTTATAAATGGTAATTCTCAGGTAAAGGTTACATGATTGCAGCAACATGTTGTAATTTCTGTTATGAAATGTGCATTTCGAACATTAACGAGACTGAAACATATATATATATAAACATATATATTTCATTTGAGCTAGTGATTTGGAATTTTTTTTTTCAATCCTGCTATATAATATAGAAGTTTGAGGACAGGATAAACTATGTATTTTTATATTTTGAATAAAGGTTTTGCTTTTGAAAATAAACTGGTTACAAGCTATGACTTTTGGTCATACAGTATTTGAAAGTTTGGGAAGCTCAAAGCATGCAATAATAGAGTTAAGAAGATGATCAAAGGGAAGGCTTGGAGTCAACTATTGACATATTAAAAAAAGAAGAGAAAAAAATCATAAAAAGTTATTTGTGTTGATTAAGGATAAATGAAATGTACAAAAAAATTATGGCAGAAGAGCCTCTAATATATAGAATTTGACAAGTGTAATGCAAGTTGAGCTGTCAAACGGGTCATCCGCGGATCGGCTAAAAATTTTATCCATAAAATTTAAATCTGTGAATTGTTAATTATTGACTCGTTTATGTTCCGCTCAAAATCTACGAGATCCACGGGTAACCTGTTTTTCTAACTTGTCAACCTGTTTTTCTAATCCGCGAAATTCCCAAAATGGATATTAAAAAAAATTATATTGTAAGTTATTCGTCAACCTACGGGTTTTGATCATATAACTCGCATCTGTCCTGTAATCCAAAATTTTGATCCGTATCCGCACCTGCTCTATAATCCAAAAAGTTGATCCATATTTATCGATCCGTATATGTCCCGAAGCGGATCAAAACCCGTAAAATCTATAGATTAATCAAAAATTATCAGCTCTAAATGTAAGTAGGGAAATTTGTGAAAACTAACGGTAAAATTATAAACGTTACTAAATGGTTTACAACGTTGGTATTTGGTCTAGAAGCCAATATATTTGTGATCTTTTACTCAGATAATACCAGTTTCAATAGCTTATTAAACATCAAATTATGAAATAGACGTAATTTATAAAGTTTATAAAACATAAAAAATTATATATTTTCGGATAAAAATTCAAAATTCTTACTCGAAATAAATAGTAACATATTTTCAAAACAGGTTTAGAACACACACATATATATATATATATATATAAATAAATATTTTGTTTAACTAATCAAACTCTTTAGCCAATCTGCTCGTAATTTTATAAGAGTTTTTTTGTTATCACTCGTCAGGATGAATGTACTTGCCACGTGTTTCTATCTTGTTGGTTCGGTGACATGTAATTTTGTAACTTGTTTAAAAATGCTTCAACAAGAGCTGAAGAAGCAACCAAAAACGAACCAAAAAAACTCGAACCCATTTCTTCTTCTTCGTAACGCTCTCTCTCTCAAACTCGCAGAGGTAAAGATTCTTCTTTGTGTTTACCTCTTAGCTTGCTGTTCTTGCTGATAAATTGGCTCTCAATTTTTGCAGAAGCAGACATGTTCGATAAGTTTACAATGGGAGGAGGATTTAGAGTATTGCATCTGGTGAGGCCATTTTTAGCATTTCTGACAGAAAGATTCCATCCAGAGAGAAAGTGATCTACACTGTGATCTCTCTTTTCATTTTCCTTGTCTGTAGTCAGCTTCCTCTATATGAGATTCACTCTACCACTGGTGCTGATCCATTCTATTGGATGAGTGTCATTCTTGCATCAAACCGTGGAACTGTGATGGAGCTTGGTATTACTCCTATTCTCACATCTGGACTCGTGATGCAACTCTTAGCAGGGTCAAAGATTATTGAGGTTGACAACAATGTTGTCTCTGGACTCGTGATGCAACTCTTAGCAGGGTCTAAGATTCTTGACTTACAACTCTTATCGTGCTCTCTTGTAAGTATTTTCTTTTTTGAACGAGAGAGTTTAAGTCAAGAATCAATCGTTGTCTCATGAATTCATTTCTTGTTTTGTAGGAATGGTGCTCAGAAGCTTCTTGGGATTCTGATTGCTATTGGTGAAGCTGTTGCGTATGTTCTTTCTGGAATGTATGGTCCTGTTGGTCAGCTTGGCGTTGGAAATGCTATTCTGATCATCCTTGAGCTTTTCTTTGCTGGAATTATCGTTATCTGTCTTGATGAGCTTCTTCAAAAGGGATATGGTCTGGCTCTGGGATCTCTCTTTTCATAGCAACTAATATCTGGTATGTTAAAGCTCATTTTCACATTAAAGTTTTTGTCTTTAAGACAAGATAGTTTTAAGATACAGAGATTCTTATTTGAGTTGATGGTGGTGACACAGTGAAAGCATTTAGCCCTACAACAATCAACACTGGACGTGAAGCTGAGTTCGAAGGCGCTGTGATTGCGTTGTTCCATATACTGATAAATAAATTCAATAAGGTTGCTGCGCTCAGACAAGCTTTCTATAGGCAAAACCTTCCAAATGTTACCAACTTGCTTGCAACAGTCTTGATCTTCCTGATCGTTATCTACTTCCAAAGCTTCCGTGTTGTGTTGCCCTTGAGATCAAAGAGTGCCCGTGGCCAACAGGATTCTTACCCGATCAAGCTGTTCTATACCTCCAACATGCCAATCATTCTCCAATCTGCTCTCGTCTCATACCTCTACTTTTATCTCTCAGGTATACTTTTGTATTATATTCTTTCCTCATGAAGGGACTATAGAGCTGAGAACATAAAGTTGAGCATTTGCACCTCTTTGTCACAGCTTCTCTACAGGAAGTTCAGTGGAAATTTCTTTGTGAACCTATTGGGCCAGTGGAAAGAATCAGAGTACAGTGGACAATCTATACCAGTTCGTGGTCTTGCTTACTTAATCACAGCTCCGGCAAGGTAATTCACAAGTAGTGTGTCTCCATCAATATAACAATACTTGATTTCCAATTATTTGAACATCTGTTTTCCATGGTTACAGTTTTGCCGATTTGGCAGCTCATCCATTCCATGCTCTGTTCTATATTGTCTTCATGCTCACTGCTTGTGCCCTATTCTCAAAGACATGGATTGAAGTCTCCGGGTCTTCAGCTAGAGATGTAACTAAGCAGCTCAAGGTAGTCCCTAAACCCGTTGTTCATTGCTAAAAAATTTAAACTTTCAGGACAATGAAACTGAAAATATTGTAAAATATGATAGGAACAACAAATGGTGATGCCGGGACACAGAGAGTCTAACTTGCTGAAGGAGCTGAACCGGTACATCCCAACGGCAGCTGCATTTGGAGGAGTGTGCATCGGTGCACTCACTGTTTTGGCTGATTTCATGGGAGCCATCGGGTCAGGGACTGGAATCTTACTGGCAGTGACAATCATATATCAGTATTTTGAAACCTTTGAGAAGGAAAAAGCCAGCGAGCTCGGCTTCTTTGGGTTCTGATTGTTTATAAGTTATATATAAAGGGTAAATTTTGCAAAGATTAGTGAGAAACTTGAAAGCCTAAGAAATAGCTTTCATCTTCTGTGTCCACTCGAAGGTTCAATAGACTAACAGATTTTTTAAACATTAGTTGTTAATTTGTGTTAAATTTTTTCTCATCAAAAAAATTACACCAAATTTCTCCAGTAGTTGTTAATTTGGACGTTAACAGTGAATTATAGAATGGTAATTGTGCTAATCTCCAAATGGAAACATAGATTGAACAAGTGAACAACAAAAGATGAACGTACTCACCATGCACGTCACATGATCTAAAAAGAAAAGATGGGGTCGGAAAAAATTGATCGAATGTTTCAAGCTCAATTCAAGCTTCAATAATAACAAATTAAAGGTAAATGTATAACATATCTCCAGATTGTGCCTTAACAGATTTTTGTGCAAAAATCAAATCATCAAATTCGAATATCTCAGAAGGTCTAATAGAGGGAAGAAGCATGAGATAAAGACACATGTACGCTGAAGATACTTGAGATAAAGACACGTGTACGCTGAAGATACCTTCTACTTGAGAAGAGTTTGGTACCGCGTTTTAAGAAGTGTCGAAGATTTGTTAATTTCATTCATTGAATTGATTTGTTCTTGAAATTGTATCTTCTTCTTCTCTCTGTAATTCTGTGTTTGGTATTGCCATTGTTGAAGCTTGAATTGAGCTTGGACATGGTGTTTCGAATGGTTGTTTCATGAACAACTTGAAATTGAAGTTGTGTTTCTCTTTAACACTCGAGTCATCCCCGAGAATCTCGGCTGCCCACCGATTCGTGCTCTAACCTTTGACGGATTAATCAAAGGTGCTCACCAATCTCTGTTTATTACTGGTGGGATTATATAGAAGTTTTGTTTATCTATAAATTTTTGAATTTGATGTGCACTGACTGAAGCTCGGGGTAAAGAGAGAGGCAATCCAACTGTAGTGAACACATGGGGCGAGATGAATGCATCTAGTACCGTTCTTGCTGCTTCTATCGATGACCGGTTAAGGAATCCGGTAAAGTTTCAGTCTTTTGTACTAAACTGTAGCTAAGTCTAGCTTTGTAAATCAGTTTCAGCTTAAACTTAGCTTATAGGATTTGAACTTGTGATTCTTCGTCCTGAACCAAATTTGAGGTTTCCTTAGTATCTTCCATTTGAATTAGACAATTTTTGGTTTGAGTTTAGTACTGGTTGAGAATTTATCTGTAGTATGTTATCACTTCGTTTGAAACTGTGCAACAATATCATAAACCACTACTACTCTGCTACTACAAGATAGCTCTTAAATTTTATCATTTCTTGAGTTGGTTACTACTTCTGTAAAAGCATGTAAGATTTGGTGAGTGTTCATGGGGCTGCCTTACTTTGTGAATTCTACTGTATAGTCTGATTTTATCAGAGAGTGAGAGAGAGAGCATCTTAACCTGTATTTCTCTGTCTTTTTTTTCTTTTCGTTTCTGTGCTAATTGGCAAACTCATTACTTTTTTCGTCTTTTTTTTGGTATTCCGTTTTCAGCTTTTGGCTGTTGCAAGGAAAGATGGGAATGTAAGTTTTTCTTTCTCTAAGCTATGTATCTTTGTATTATTTATTTCTCTACAGCTGAGCTAACATTTATCCAATCATTTTTTCTATTTGTATCCTTTTCATAGGTTGAGGTTCCTAATCCTTTTAATGGTGATCTTCACTTTGCATAACCTGTATTTGGTAATGACGGTTGTTCGTTTGCGGATGACAAAGTTTCTGCCCTGCACTTATTCAAAAAAAAAAAGACGATCAGGCGGAAAGGTAATATACCTTTACACTGAAACTATTTCTTTGGAAATCGCCAGTGAAGTTTGTTTTGTAGGTTGTGTAGTCATTTGATGTTTCTCAACATAACTTGGTGTTATTAGATCTTGCTCACTGCTTACATGCACGAAAAAGGGAGATGTGAGCCCCAGATCAGTTAAATTTCCAGATGCACGTGTTGATTCCACGGATGACGCTGCTCCCAAAACTTGGAAAGCTTGTGGTTCTGGTGAAATATTGGTTGGTAAAGTGGATGGGAGCGAAAACTTCAGCTTATTTGGAGGGTTGGTAGTTAAGAACTGAATATATTTGCTTCTTTTGTCAATTTGGGTCTTGTCCTACTCACTCACATTTTACCTTTTCTGGAGACAGGTTCGTCTTATGACATTTCTGCCCAGCCTGTCCTGTCCTTTGATTTCCGTGAGACTGCTATAACAGCAATCGCAGAAGACCCAGATGGTCATACTATCTATGTTGGGAATGCTTCTGCTGACCTGGCTTCCTTTGATATATGAACAGGTTCGTTGATTCTCTGTACAAATTTATTATAAACTATGTTACTGAATCAAACAAGTAATCAATCATCTTCTGTTGCAGGAAAGCTGTTGGGAAGCTTTTTAGGGTAGTGTTCTGGAAGCATAAGATATGTGGTTAGACATCCACAGCATCAAGTCATAGCTTCTTGTGGTAAGATTCAATGTCATAACTTCAACTTCCATATGGCGACAGTCTCATGTGTTTGTTGTTTTATAGAATAGTTCAACAATCTCATGTGTGTGTTCATCGAATTGTTCAGGGTTGGACAGATATTTACGGGTTTATGACGTGAAGACACGCCAGCTCATTTCTGCGGTGTGCTCTTCTATATGAGACTAGTGCTTTTTGTGGTGAAGTAGAGCCCTATTTACTCATCATTTTTTTTTGTTGCAGGTTTTCTTGAAGCAGTATCTTACAGGTCTTGTATTCGACTCGGGTTTTACTGGAGAAGGTTAGTTTTCTATTACTGTTGACGAATCCTATCTATTACTGCATTCCTTCGTCAGTATGTATGTAAGATGATTGGTCTGTGGTTGAAGCAGAGACAGTGGTTGAGGCTGCAACAGAGGGAAGATTATGGTCATGGAGCAGGAAGACGATGAGACAGAGAAGGCTCCTATCAAAACAAAGAAGTCAAAGAAAGAGAAACACAGTAGAGAAAAAGTCTTTGAGGGTGAAGACGATGAGGAGGAGAATGAAGATGAGACAGAGAAGGCTCCTGTGAAAATAAAGAAGTCAAAGAAAGAGAAACGCAGTAGAGAAAAAGTCTCTGAAGGTGAAGAAGAGAAAGACGACTTAAGAAGCAAGAAGACAGGAGAGCACAAGACGAAAACCAAGAGTGAAACACGATCAAGAAGACTAGTTTAACTTTTGTTGTAGACATTGTTAACTTTAATCTGATCTGAGAGTTACAGTTTTGAACAAACATTCTCACCAAAAAAGAAGAAGAAATTGTGTGTTTTCTATAAAGACTAGTTTTGATAAAACGAAGCCTCTTTTTAAGGGCTAAAATCCTCGGGAAAGTTACAACGTGCATTAAAAGACTAAAAAAGCACATTTTAGACAACAATCGTGCATCATTCAGCTCGTTAGAAAGAGGGAGAAACCAAATATTAACCATGTCTCTCTTTTCTAATGTCACCATCGTTTGTAACCTCCTGGTTTTTGACACTCCAAAATTTTTCGCGCTATGTTCAAGCCGGAAGCTTAAGTTTGGTGTTGGTTTTCCAGCTAAAAACAAAATAGAAAAGGATCCAAAGTCAGTAGTAATATGATCAGTGGCTTAAGAGAATATTATTCAGAGTGGTGAATACACTTTACCTTAAGTAGTAGTAGTAGAAGAAATCTGCATAGAGAGCTGTTTGGATAAGACCGGAGACGCAAGCTGTGAAAATGCAAATATGTATAACATTAGCAATGAGGGGAAACCAAATGGGTAAAATGTAACTGGAGTTTCTTTACCGATCCATCTAGTAAAATGATCTTCTGTGAAATAGCGATAGATCCAGTTGATGATATAGAGTCCACGATACGCCCTGCAAGTTAGTCATTGACCATGTGAGTGCATACTCAAATTTTGCTCAAGTTTGCATAGTGAGACTTTGCAAACGGGACACAAAGCAATGCATCAGAACCAAAATCTGTAGCAAGCGTAAGCCAGTCTAATCTCCTTATATAAAAGAAAATAATTAATTCAGCTCAACCTCCAGGCGGGTAAAATTAGAAGGAAAAACGATTGTATAGACTTTTAACTACCACACTAATGCTCATTGATCACAGTAACAAATAACAAGCGCATGAACTGGAAAGACATGGTATGACAATAAGAGAAAACAATTCTAAACAAACCCAACAGAGTGAAGAGATTACAATAACATTAATGCAGGTAGTACTCATGCTATATCAACATCAAGTTCCAAATGCTGAATCTCTTAATGCCAGTGGATCAAGTAAGTAAACGCATATGTCTGGAAAGAATTACATACCCAAGAAAGAGAACATATTGGCCAGTCAAATTGTCCACATTCCCACTTCTTTGTAGCAGAACCAACTGGGGAAGGATAGCAACTGCCTCCATGTAAATAGAAAAAGCCCAGAATACCTGAAATGGTTTCAATTCACAGAATTAGCATATTGTACTGCAATTCTGGCAATCTACACAAACAAGCCCCACTGCTGCAAAACTACTTAAGACAGTTCAGAGTGAAGGCAGTTGCAAAGACCAAAGACTTATCAGGACCATATATATTGAAAAAATACATATGAAGATAGTAAGGGTAAAAGATCTTGGTGAAGTGAATATAAGGAGTTTACTAACATTTCGTATGACAGGTTAATCAAAGAAAACTTTGGCCAGAAAAGTAACAGCGAGATACAGATGACACTAATCCATGGGCACCTTATGGAAAATAGGTAATTAAGACACAGAAGGTTCCATTAATGGAAGCAAACTAACCTTTAACGATGCAACAGTTTGACATTCAAAGAGTTTCTCAAACACAAACAGCGAGATACTAAGAGGTTGCACAGGTAGTACAAAGTTTAAACAAGCTTTAGCACCAACTGAAACAAAGTTTCAAATAAAACTATAAAAGCCAGACTCCAAATCGGTTCTGGAAGAAGTTATGTTCAATTCATTTACATAGACGATAATATATTCTACCACTAGCCAAGATAATTACCAAATCCATATGATATAAGATGAAAGAACTGACATTATCCATCATATTTACCAAACACATATTAGTGTTTAAATAAATGCTTTAGCATTGGCAGAAAGAAGATCACCCAAATCTAAGCGTGCTTTATAACAAATGAACCAAAAAGAAGATTACACAACATATGGGAGCAAGCTACACTACGCATGGGAAAATGTTTAATGCCAGTTAACAACTTAACTATGCTTAATGCTAAATATTTCCCACAAGTATTCACTATCCTATTCCCTACAAACTAAAACTACAAACGCATGTGAAATACATATGAACATACCTCTTGAAATGTGAATCTTTCATGCAGGACAAGTGCCAAAACGAAACATGCTAACACGACATATTGATGACGAAATGTGTCCAGGTCCTTATCGTATGACCTCCGCACAAGTGGATGCCTACGCATACACCAAACGATTGCCAAAGAGCTAGCAATGAAGACAATCTTCATAACGCTGTTGTACAGAGATACATAATCCGTAAACAGATCCAAGTACCGAGTCAAGAACACAAGCGCATATAGCTCTTGAGTCTTGAGAGAGATTCCTAGCCAACAAATGCAAAAAAGTCAACACAAATAAATGTTAGCAGCAGCAAATTTCTAGCTAAGAATGTGAGCAACGACGAGCATTTTCCACTTCGTAAACCAAATTTCTCTACTGCAATTTTCCATTAAACCTAATGTATTTAGGCGAGAGATCTCTCTCGTTTCTAGTTTCTAGTTTCAGTTTCTAAAATTGAGATTTCACAACTATTTTGACTTGAAATTTCAAATTACCAACTCGGATTCGTCTCAAAATCGATCATGAAAGCTCAATAAGATTGCATTTAGAAGCTACGGAAACGAAAACAAAGACTCAAAGCAATGCGATTGTTTCTACGAGCTCGTCTTCAAAATATACAACACATTTCAGGGAAAAGAGAACTCACCAGCGCAAGATTTAGTAGCGTAAATTTTGAGAAGAAGGATTAAGATACTGATCAAGTGAGTCATATCACCAGCAAATCTGAAGATATTCATGGTTGACCAGAAGAAGGAAGACTCAACGATGGCAAAATTTTCCGGGAATCCAGAAAAAAACGAAAATGAAATCTAACGATTCTCTCTCTTCAAATCCTTAGAGAGAGAGAGAAAGAAATGGTGCGCGTTTCAGGTTTTTGCGTAACTCGTTCAGAGGAGACGATGACGTGGCAATCTGGAACGGTCTTCTCTAACCTGTGTGCTCAAACACTCACCTATTTCTCTAAACTGCAAATTAATCCTTCATTATTCAATTAATTATTTATTTATTTTGTAAATCAAAGAACAGTAATTACCAAAAGATGCTTTTTAGTTTCTGAAAGTGGAGAGGTGGTGTTTTCTTGTACATCGCACCTTCGGTAAAATGGAAGGCGCCAGCTATATGTGGGTCTATATTGCACCAAATTAAGCCACGTGACAATAAAATAGTGATGTGGCAGTTTCGTTAAACACGTCATTAGGTAATAAAATAGTGATGTGGCAGTTTCGTTAAACACGTCATTAGGTATGGATGTTCAGATTCGGTTCAAGTTTTTTGGTTTTTTTGAGTTATTAGGTTCAGAATCTTAAAATCCTTTGAGTATTTATAATTTTTGTTTTGGTTTCGGATACATAAATATTTAAAAAATTAAAAAATTGAGTAACTTTAAATAAATTTCGAATAAATTTTATAAATATAACTAAAATTTTTGAATATTTTTGTTATTTTAATTTTAAAATTATTGATATTTTAGTTTTATAATTATAATTTTGGATAATTAAATTTAAATATAATTAATATTTATATATGTAATTATATTTTAGGTAATTCGGATACTGTTCGATTTTCGTTTAGATTCTGATTTGAATTTAAATTTTGTTATTCAGATATAAAATTTTAACATTCATTCAAATTTTTTATCAGTTTGAATTCGAATTTATTTCTTTTTTTTGGGATCAGATTTACTTAGGATTTGGATTTTTTGTCCATGGTGTGGCGTTAACTTATTTTAATTCCTCGTGTTCTATACTTTGAAAACAGTTAGGTTACTTCAATGGACCGGTTAAGAGCGGGTTATTAATGGATATGGGCTTTCAGATGGGCTTGATCTTTTCTCTAATAGTACCTAATGTCGACTTATCGAATCTAAAATCAATAATCATGAATTATAAAGAAAACCTCGATGACACATAAAAACACTGACTGACTTACGCAAGTGAGATGAACACCTGCATCTACGTGCAGATTTTATACAAATATCCTAACATGTTTTTATTTACTTAGTGGGTGTAAAAGTTTTTGTATTGTGTATTTTTGATATGCAACGAAATATAGTTATGTTATAACCACATAATGTAATTGGAAATATGATTATTTAATAGTTTCTAAGTCGTTAAAAGTTGGCCATACATGGTTTTTCCTTATTTATGATTTATGACTAGTTAAGCAGATAAATGTGCTCGGGTAGTTTTGTAGTTCTAAAATGTTTTTGGTATTCCATATGTGACTTTATGAATGTCTGTTCTACTTTTTCTTTTTCTTTTCGTTTAAACTGTAAATATGCTTTGGGATTTTTGCGCTAGCTAGTGCACTCATTCAAATCTAGTAAAATATAATAACAATATTCAAATGCCTCGGTTCAACGTTCAAAACTTCGTGTTTCTTGTGAAGAAATAGACAAACATGAAAATGATGTATGAGCGTCATGAGTCATGAAATAAGAGACACGTAAATTTAAATATCTTTGTTTTTTCTTTATCGTTAGTCAAAGAAACCTAAGCGTTACTTATAATACTCTTTCGTTAGACACCGTGGTCGGTCCGACTTTCGCCTCGATTGTTCGACCTAGCGATTGTAGAGAAGTCCTACATTTTTTATGGTATTATCCTAAAAATCAACTACATCATTAGAACAATAATGATGTGGTTTTAAGTATAAATAATGTGTGTATTATGAATTTTAACAGAAAATATAGCGCCAATAAAAAAGGTTGCTCACCACTCAAGTTTAGTTTAGTAGCAGTGTATATAGTCAATGTAAGTTTATAGCCAGATACATTTGTGTTGTGTTTCTATATTGCAAATCACCCCATTAAGTTCTATGGAATTATATGTGCGATTAAAAATAGATAACATCACGTGACGTGATTCTGTACAAGCTCGCAACTTCGACACAATCGACAAAGTCGCCGCTAGCCACAATTTCTTTTCTCTTTCATATTTCCACTAGACTTAATATTCATTTTTTTGGTTATGTCGAATGTTTGAACTTTTGAAGCTTCCACAAAAATAGATGTGTATATGTATATGAGAAATTTGTTTAAGATAATCCACTATTTTTTTAATAACTATAATAAAAAATTTTATTGTTAAAACGACTTAATTTGGAAACATATTTTTCATACTACCAAAATTATCCTTTTTAACTAATAAATATTTTTAAAAATTAAATTATAATAAACTATTATTTTATTTCATTAAATATTTTTTATTACAACTACACATTTTATTTTATTTTACTTAAAATATTTGATTAGGGTAAAAAAATAAAAAAATTTGAAAAACCTAAAAATCATTACAAAAGCAATCAACTAGTAAAATATGTAAATATTCGTAAATTTTCTCAAATTCTCATAAAATCTGCCAAATGTTTAAAAGGTTTATCAAATACGCGTAAATTTTGTCAAATGCTCGCATTGTCATATGTTCGTAAAATCTGCTAAATATTCGTAAAATTTACCAAATGTTCACAGAGTTTGCTAAATGCTCACATAATCAGTAAATGCTCGTTTAGTCTGCCAACTATTCTGTAGAATTTACTAACTATTCTACAAAATTTGTCAAACATTCACAAAATCTGTCAAACATTTACAAAATATGTCAATTATTTCTGCAAAATTTGCCAAATATTTGCAAAGTCTGTCAAACATTCACAAAATCTGTTAAATATTTACAAAATATATAAGTTATTCCTGCAAAATCTGCCAAATATCTGCAAAATCTGCCAAAATTTCGTAGACTCTACCAATTATTCAACAGAATCTGTCAAATAGTCAAAAATATTTTTTAAAAATTTTGTCTCTCAAATTTTAAAACTTTTAACAAGTTATTTTGATTATTTCAAAAATAAAATAAATTATTGTGGTAAAACCTCCTATATATAACTTTACTCGTGTTAATGTTAATATATATATATATATATATATATATTTGACCGAAACCTTATACGTTACGACTTTCTCTACTTCTACTTTTCCCTAATTTCATTATATTCGTTAGGCATAAATGAAATTTCACGTAATAAAAACAAACAACAAGACAATTTTTTAAAAAAGTTTATGATATAACTGAAATAGAATCCAAGAAAAGATGAAGAATATAACGATTCTAAGTTTAGAAAAGAGATTAACCGGTTTCTCAAAATTTTATCGATAAATTTTTTTAGTCAAACAACAATTCGAGTGATGTAGATGATGATCTCGGTGTGTTTGTGGAAGTATAACACTAGACCATTGATCCATGAAAAAACTACTGCTAGTTCAAAGGAACTATATAGAGCAATTACATTATAAAACAAAAGTTACATTTAAATTTTAAAATATTTAAAACTGTGAATATAAATAAAATGTAAAAGGTTCTCTAAATAAGATCTTCAAAATATTTATCGAACAAAATACCCACTATATTCGGGAGGTTCATCGATGTCCGAAGCGTGATATTTTCCTTCAAGAGGTTTTTACTCAATTGTCACAACAAAAATTCCACAACCCATTAGTTGGGTGGACCATCCAACCCTCTATGGCAATTACTAAGTGTGTCGAGGAATGCCTATCTAAAATCCTCATAATCAATTAAAATTACAAAATTTCAATTAATAAAATGATAGTGAAAATTTAAGTCCAAATTCTAACCAAATGATAAATTGCAAAATCCAAATCCTAATCAAATAATATGATATAATTTGATTCTTAATAACCTAACTAGATTTTTTTTCTTAACTCATATCCTAATCAAATTAATTAAATTTTAATAACCATAATTCCAATCCAATATAACTATGCCGGAATTTTTTTTAGTGTGGATCCAACCATTAGAAATAATTTTTATATGCCAATAATAAATAAATTTATGGCAGTCATGGAACCATTGGTAAACGGAAATATAAAATATAAAGATTGTGATGACTTAAATGTTTTGTTAGTATATTTTTATAAAAATAATTTTTTTGTGAATATTTATATAAAAAATAGTTGGTGATCTTCTGAATTTTCTGAAAGAGAATTTCGAATTTGTTTATGAGCTTTGTTGTCTATTGGTCAGCCTGATATTATTTTATAGTGTGAAGATAAGAGTTCAAATTCATACACCTAAAGGTATCAACCATTGACCTATAGAATTTGACTCCTTTTCTATATTGTTCTAATTAAATCGCGAATTTTATTTCTCTATAATTAACAAATTCTATAAGACATAATACTCATTTTGTCAGAATTAAATGCTGTTTTATTTTATGTCGTGTTTCATATGTAACCTTGCCGACCTAAATAAGTGGGTTGCTGGTTGGTCAGACAAAACTAAATCAGGGGTAATGATTTTATGCAAGATAACATACACACACATCGAATCTCACGACAACAAAAAATTACAAGAAAATTTTATTGGTCCACGAGAGTCGTAAATATTTTGCAGAAAGCATTAACTAATGAGTCGGAATAAGTGAGCAGTAGTTATATAAATTACTTGTATTGTAAAAACAAAATCCTGTAACAAAAGATTTAAAGGATTAGATTTTTAATTTTTAAATAGAAAATCGAATGGATATAAAAATGGATTCTATCAATCCGTTACGTTCCAGTATTGACTTTTACTGAAAACCTTCGCTGGGAAAATAAAATATAAAAAAAAACTCTCCAGAGAAAGAAAAATCTGACAACGAAGAAAATAAAAATAAAATTCTCAGCCGTTCGATTCATACATACACACATAGATATATACGCTTACGCGTTCTTCTTCTTCATTCTCTCTTTCCCAGAAAGTATCATTTACTCCTTTTCAACTTTTCTTTCTTCTTTTTCTTCTCCTCTGACTTTTTTTCTTCTTCTTCTTCACCGAATCTTTAGTTTTTTTCAATTTTAGATTCTGTTTCTTGTTTGTATATTACATACATATAAATATTTGTCGATCTGTAGCATAAAACGAGAAAATCCCGCTGGATTTTCATGGCTTCGGCAGCGATATTCTCATCGTTACGGCGGAGGAGATCACCGTCTTTAGAAGCGTTTTTAGCTCCCGTTGACCTTTCCGGCATCGCTCTTGTTCAAACCCTATCTTCAATTTCAACGGAGATCGTTTCATGTTTCAGCGGTGTTAAATTCTCGTTTCAACGTAGAAACGCTCGTTCTCTAATTCGTAAGATCGAGATCTTCGTCGTATTATTCGATTTCCTCTCCGATTCAAATTGGGGCTCAAGAAGAAGCTCTGATGACTCTTCCTCGTCAACGGCGTTGCTTTGTCTCAAGGAGCTTTATCTTCTTCTCTATCGCTCCAAGATCCTCGTTGAGTACTGCGCTCAATCTAGTAAGTTATGGCTGTTGTTACAAAACCCTTCGATTTCTGGATATTTCCATGATTTGAATCAAGAAGTTTCGACTCTATTGGATGTTTTCCCTGTCAACGATCTCGATCTTAGTGACGACATTAGAGAACAAATCGAGCTATTGCAGAAACAATCGAGAAAATCGAGATTGTACATCGATAAGAACGACGAATCGTTACGTGAAACATTCTATTCGTTTCTCGATCGATTTCAAAACGGAGAGATACCGAATCCGGTTGATCTGAGATCGTTCTTCGTAGAGAAATTGATGATTAAGGATCCGAAGAGTTGCAGAAACGAAATCGAGTTTTTGGAAGAACAGATTGTGAATCATGATGGTGATTTGGAGCCTACGGGATCAGTGATTAATGGATTTGTGGCGATTACACGATACTGTAGATTCTTGATATTCGGATTTGAAGAAGATGAATTGGAGTGGAGAATTGAGAATCCGAAGAAACCTAGAAAAGGCTTCGTTGCTCAAGAGATTGGTGATACGTTTATAACAGTGCCAAAAGATTTTGTTTGTCCGATATCTCTTGATTTGATGACAGATCCTGTGATTATTTCCACTGGGCAAACTTATGATAGGAGTTCTATAGCTAGATGGATTGAAGAAGGTCATTGTACTTGTCCTAAGACTGGGCAAATGCTAATGGATTCACGGATTGTTCCGAATCGAGCTTTGAAGAATTTGATTGGGCAATGGTGTGTGGCGAGTGGTATATCGTATGAGTCTGAGTTTATGGATTCTCCGAATGAGGCTTTTGCTTCCGCTCTTCCAACGAAAGCTGCGGTTGAAGCGAATAGAGCTACTGTATCGATTCTTATTCAGTATCTCGCAGATGGGTCCGAAGCGGCTCAGACAGTTGCGGCGAGGGAGCTTCGTCTTTTAGCAAAAACTGGGAAAGAAAACCGTGCGTTTATTGCCGAAGCAGGTGCCATACCGCATTTGTGTCGCCTTCTTAAGTCTGAAAGCGCTGTCGCGCAAGAGAATTCAGTGACTGCAATGCTTAATCTATCGATTTATGAGAAGAATAAGAGTCGGATTATGGAGGAAGATGATTGTTTGGAATCTATAGTGAGTGTTCTTGTCTCGGGACTCACAGTGGAAGCGCAGGAGAACGCAGCAGCTACATTGTTTAGTCTCTCTACAGTACATGAGTATAAGAAACGGATAGCAATTGTTGATCAATGCGTTGAGGCATTAGCATTGCTGCTTCAGAACGGGACACCGAGAGGGAAGAAAGATGCGGTTACAGCGTTATATAACTTATCAACACATCCAGATAACTGCAGTAGGATGATTGAAGGAGGAGGTGTGTCGAGTCTTGTTGGAGCTCTCAAGAACGAAGGAGTAGCAGAGGAAGCAGCAGGAGCTTTGGCTTTGTTAGTAAGACAATCCCTTGGAGCTGAGGCTATAGGGAAAGAGGAATCTGCTGTGGCAGGGCTCATGGGAATGATGAGACGTGGAACGCCGAGAGCGAAAGAGAACGCGGTTGCTGCATTGCTCGAACTCTGTAGGAGTGGTGGAGCTGCTGTGGCGGAGAAAGTGTTGAGAGCACCGGCCATTGCAGGATTGCTTCAAACGCTTTTGTTTACTGGGACAAAGCGGGCTAGACGAAAAGCGGCTTCGCTTGCTCGGGTTTTCCAGAGACGGGAAAATGCCGCGATGCGGTCTGGTGTTTACGGGTTTGTAGGGAATTCAAACGGCGATAGAGATAGAGGGTTTACAAACGATGTCTCTGTTCCGATTTCAATCTCAATTTCCGTACCTGTGTTGTGATCTGTCCTTTTTCAAAGGAACTCGGAACTTTTTTGTTGGTGGGTTTTGTTTCATTGTTTGTCTATATTATATACATTTATTGGTTGGGAGGTATAATACAATTAATATTTTAGAGAAGATATAATGTATATGTGTATCTTCCATGGAAAAAAGAAAACAAAGAGCTTATTGTATGATCTTTATGTATATTGTATTTGATGTATAAACTATGAAACCTCTTACGTTGTGATCGTAGGAACTTGCGTTTACGAATTGAAATATCTAACAATTAAATAGAAGAGAAGCGTTGCTTGGAAGGTAAATCAGAAGAAGAGTTTAATTAGGTGTTTGGGTTATAATTGTTTTGGTGGTAAAATCGTAAAATAATGGAGAACCATTTTTGAATGCGGTTTAACCAAACAAAATTAGATGACTTACCTAATTAATGAGAAGCAATGTATCTAGTTTGTGTAGAATTTGGATCATGGATCTAAGAACGGTGACTTATACTTTAGAATTAAAAATATGATAAAAATCTATAAAAAGAAAAAGAAAAGTAAGGAGACTTCAAAGAATTGACTAATGGAGAACACTTTAAGGAGAAAACATTCAACAAAAAGAATAATTACATAACAAAGAAAATAAGAGAAAAAAAAAGAAAGTGAGAGTTGTAGTATGATTTAGATGGTCTCTCCACTTGTGAAATTGATAGAATAATATTACAAATTTTTTTTAAAAAGGAGTTAAGATATTCATTACAAAGGTAGAAAAAAATAGAATCTATAGTAAATTGATAGGTGTTTGTGAAGTGGTTAGTTGGGGTAACTTAACTTTCTCTTCTTCTTCTTTTTAGTATTCTTTTTCGTCCTCTATTTTATAAGTGGATCTCATCAGTTTAGCTTCTTCTTTTTTTTGTAATAATAATAACTGTGTTTATTTGTTGCATTTTTATAACTTAAAATGTGAATTTAAAGCAGTTTGTACATTGTAACAACCTGTAAGCTGTAAAGATTTCAGTTTCAAAGTTGATTAAAAGAAAAGATTTCCAGTTGAAACTCCTAAAGATTTCAAGCCTCTATTAAGATAAGATGATTTGTGGAGGTCGAATGCCATTGTATAGACACTATATTATCGGTAAAAATGAAAAACGTCATCATCAAAGATTGTCCTATTTAGAGGTCTTCATTATATATATATATATATATATATAAACTGGAGATTTATGATTACAAATTGATATAAGATGTGAAGTGGATGATGAAACATACCTTTCCACTATGTTTTGTTCTTTTTTGAAGTGGAGGTGATTTTATTGCGTTTTTGCCTTTTGGAGTTACATATCATGTGCGAATGCGCATTAACACCCGACCATCGACGATATGATTATTTCATAATTTGTACAATTTTTATAGTTATCTTCATTATATGGAGGTTAAAGTACATTAGGATTGTCCAATGGACTCATTTTTATTTACATCCGACTAAATGTTCTTAATCTATTATTTTTGGCATGGATTGACATTTTCCACAAAACTAACTTGCGAATTTGAAAACTTTTAGAGGTGTTTAATGTATCGAGTCTATTGACACTATGCGTTAAATCATTTTCATACCAAATATTCTTCTAGCTTTACGTATAAGAGGTACGTAAAATCATAATAGAGTGTTTGAGTTGATAGATTTTTACTTTATTTAATTGCTATAAAGTTTTAAAAATGACGTAATATAGACCGCAATGGTTTTTGTGCGCATAGTACGAATCCAATTCTGACGTCTACCAATTAGAAAACTAGTCTAATCACGATCTTATCATTTAAACAAAAATATACATAACTCAACTGATTAACCTTGATAGTTTGATCGTTATTATTATACGATATATTTCATTTTATTTTATGCAGAACCATATCACAGTATGAAATATATCTTGTTGAATGATGCTTATGGAATGCATACGCACTCTTTTTTATATAACTAATTTCGTATAAAATTATGATAACATTATAGTAGAATAAGATATATTCAAAATATTGACTTGACTCTACGCTCACATGTTTGCTTCCAAGACAAATTAGACCGCTGAATATATTAGATCAATTCAGACACTGCCCATAATTCTTCCATTGACTTACAAGTACAGCTGGAGTGAAGTTTTTAAGCTGTCATCAGCTATTAAATTTATAAAAAGATTTAACATATATTTTCTTTCCTTATATATTTTGGGTTTAGAGGAACTATGACTAAAAAGTGAACAGCAAAGATGATGTGAAAGCTTCAAAATCGTGTTGAGCCCAAAGCTAGAAGATCTAAAACAAACGTGTGAACACTTGGCGAAGAAAAGAAGAGGCAGAGATTTTAAAAAGTTTCCGTTTTTAAGTTGGATTGATGAAATCAGAGTTGCGTTGTCCCTAACTTAACAGAGGAGACCAAAGATGATAAGTTACATTCAGAACAGATCCATTTCCTCTTCTTCAGACTCGCCACACAAACCTCTATAACCGAAAGAAGCTTTAAAAAAAACCACTCTCTTTCTTTATTTAGTAAGAGTTTTGCCAGAGCTGCTGCTGGGTTTGATTCGACGGTTGACCAGCCTGAGACCCAGCACCATCCCTAGGGTTTTGCTGCTGGCGATCGAGTGACATCTCTGTTTGAGACTGATAGAAATTTGGGTAGCCGTGAGATCCGTAATGCTGTTGTTGCTGAGCTTGACGATACCCTCCTGCTGTTTGCTGACTCTGTTGCTGCTGTTGTTGTTGTTGTGCTTGGAGGTTGTGATACGTGTTAGCCGGGACACCTGACATGGTTCTGGAACCATGACTGTGATGCCACATCGCCAAGTTTTCGTTCTGAATGTTTAAATCGAAAAGAGAAACAAAGTCATCAAAAATAGTCCATATCTGACACCAAAAATTAGTTGGTAAATAAAAATTACCTGCTGTTGCTGCTGAAGGGCCAACAGATGATTACTCTCTTTGTATTGAGAGCTAAGAACATCTTCATAACCGAGTGTTGTTGTACCAGTAGGAGCAGACTGTTGGTTAAGAGGGAAGTTTCCAGCGGATCCAACATTGGTCGAGTTTCCAAATCCGTAAACAGAGGCAGGCGCTGTTGCAGACTGAGGCAAATTACCAGGAGAGATATTGGTTTTGTACTGCGGAAGCAATGCAGCTAGTTGCTGGTGGTATGAGCTGTTACCAGCAAATGCTTGCTGGAAAGCGGATGGCATGTATGGATAGTTCTGAGGCATTAGAGGATAACCGATCATATTTGCAAAGTGCGTTAGAGGGATTGTGGGCTGAGAGTAGGGATGCATTGGAAGCTGTTGAGGAAGAGCTGGTCCAGTAGCCATATTAGCACCAGGTAAGGTTTGCTGAGTTGGCTGTGTAGCTGGAACTCCACTGCCTCGGATTGCCTGTAACATAAAAGAATATAAAATCAACATCATACCAATTCCTCTTGTAGTATAAGTAGATTGCACTAGTCATCATGGAAATAAGTGATATAAGAAAAGATCCTCCAAGGTCTAATTTTGTGCCAACAAGTACGTTTATCTAAGAAACTACTGCCTTTGGTTAAGTAAACAAAAACAGTACCCATGTGACGACTAACACAGCTTTGTGTTTCTTAAAGACAAAGGGATTATTTACCTCTGGCATGGAAATGCTTTGGCCACCAAGTGATGAGGCATTGTTGCTATTTCTTGACTGCATAGATTGTGCTAATGCAAAAGGCGAATACTGGAAGTCAAGCTCCCTTGCATTTTGTGCTGTTTGTGCCAATAAAGTGTTGGGAACTGAGTGTGTGTACTCCTCCTGAGAATTTAAAAAAAAAAAGCAAAACGAGGTTCTATTAAAATCTATCGTAAAATAACTAAGATTTTCAAAACTTTGGGAACTTGGTTCTACAATGAAAGGCAATGCACATGTAGCTCACCATCACATTTGTTAATGAAGCAAGATTCTGCATCTGATTCTGTGCATTTGCCTGTGAGGCATCATATGCAGTATTCAGCTGCTGCTGCTTGGCATTTTCATAAGCATACCCTGACTCAGACTGGGCATATGTGTACTGGTGCTCCTGAGTAGTCTCGGGGTTTTCTTGCTTCAAAACATCTCGCCTAGATTCCAAGGAATCATCACAATTTCCAGTTGCAGGTGCATGGACCATATTTCCATTGGCTGTACTACCAAGATGTTCATCTCCGTAGAACTCAGAATTTCTGCAAACAAGCATGATCAGTTTGGTAAGTAGGATATAAATAAAACCATAAATATTTTGGAAAAATAAATTAGTAGTAAACCTGGCATCTGAATGTTCGATCTGTGGAAGAGCATCAGAAGTCTCTTCTACATTGTTGCTCAAAGGCCTTGATCCAAAACCTCCAAAGCTTCCGAAACTTAATTGCGAGCATTCTTCTGTATGGATTAGCAAATGATCTGGAATTACAACAGCAGGTCTATCTTCTTCATGTGAGGCTTCTTGATCATGACTATCTATGATTAGTTGAAAATTGGCTGAACCAGATGAAACCTCATCTTCATCTGAAAAATAATATTGAGAGAGTGATTAAGAAGCCATCAAGAACACCAAAAGATTCTCATATGCTACTGACTTTCTAATATTTTGTTTTGTTTCAAAAGACAATTGAGAGAAGAGAACAGGACAGACAAAGTATACTTTCGGGACAAACAAAACAGCAAAGAAGCTTTCATGTACCCTCAGCAGAACTATAAGCTTATTGTATTCACATGATCAATAAACACAAGCAACCCAAATATGAAACAAAAAAATATTTTGATCATAATGGGACACTAGCCATCAACGAAAAAATCAATCCAAGAGAAGCATAAGGAAACAATATACATATTCAAGACGCTACCTTTGTGGTGGTCTACTGGATGGCTCTGCGTCTGATATTTGTATGGATTATCATCAAATTCAGATGAGACTCCAGAGTCATCTTCTTGGAAAGTTCCACCAGCAACAGAGTCAGGTTGCACATGATCGACTCCGCGATTTTCAGAAGGGCCATTTTCTGTTAAGTGTATATTTTCTAACCGGTCCTTTAGATGTTGCTCTCCTCTATCGGATTGGAAATCAGTTGGACCATTGCATACCTCTGACTCTGCCGGTGCTACTGATACAGAAGATGTACTAGGAGCCACTGGCTTCTCAATTGACGGCCATTCATCTTTAACAGGGACCTGCTGATTTGCACTAACTTCATGCTCCTGATTTATCTCAGAACGCATACTGACATTTTGCTTCACTGTCTTGTTCTGTGGTATACCCATCCTCACAACGTCAGCCATTGACATCTGACCAGGAGCTCCAAACCATGCAGTTTGATGTACAGAAGCCGACTGTGATGATGATATTCCATCACCCAAGGCAACAGATGGCAAATTATTTTCTGTAACAACGGTATCACTGCAAAAAGATATAGCATACATGAGAAACCTTTGCAACCTAAATAGAAACATGTACAAAAGCATAATTCAAAAAAAAATAGAGCAAATTGAAAAATGCGAAATGTGGAATGATAAACTTAAGGTCTATATGGGCACATATTCAACTGAAATGCATGATATTGACAAAATGACCCCACCTAAAACCTCATCATACAACCCCAAACCCGCATGTACAAGTACTTTCAGCATGTAAAAGAGAACCACTCAAAGGAAAAACCTGTGTGGTGTCTGATGGTGGTTAGCCACTCCAGAAGTAGAAGACCAAGAAGCTGTGTAACCATGCACTCCACTTTCTTTCTTGTTTGAAGATTTTCCCTGGAAGTTTCCTGAATCTGAATCACATAAGCACATAAGCATGAGTCTACTATTAAAAGTAAATAAATTTCCTAAATTTAAGAGATCATGTTTCTTTACCAGTAGAGCTGTAATGAGTAGATCCAGTTCGTCCGGCATAACGATCAGAACCACCTCTAACACCACGGTTATACGTGTTATTTGCACCACGCAGTCGGGAATCCAGTACATCCCTAGTCTGAATAGAAAGAAAAAGCTTTTAAAAACGCCAACATTGGACACCAAAAGCACAAAGAACACTCCCTGGTCTATTTTCAAAAAGAAAACGACTTTAAGCATTGACTCACCTCTTTTTTCTTTTCTTTCTTGCTCTTTACCTCGTGAAAAGGATCTGAATAGGCAAAAAAAAAATCATATGTCAATATAATTAATAAACACCAACTGCAACAAAGACAAGCCTTTGAAGCTGAGAAGTAACTTTCAGAAGAAAGTAAGAGTAAAATAAGACTTTAACCAGGAAATGCTGAAGAAAAAATAGAACAAAACTGAGAATCAGGAACTAAGAAAGCAAATCATTGTGTCAAGTTGATGATTTCAGATACAAAACCAGCTAGAAAAGAGTTTAACAATTCCAAAGAGAACACAAAATCCATTAAAGGAGAAACAGCTTTAGAATTTGACAGATGACTAAATTATATAAACAAAACAACAATTTTTCACAAAAACAAAAACTTTGGTCAATTCAGAATTAAAACCCCAATCAAATCCTAATAGAAACCCTGAGTAATCAGTCAATTTCGAGAAAACCTCCTAGAGATACACGAAAACCCTAATTTACCGTTTACCAAACACACAGCAGCGAAAACAAATAGTGGTCGGGAAAGAAAAAGGAGGAAACCTTGAGAGAGGAGGCGATTAACGGCTTCGTTAGGATCCATATTGCACTCTTTAAGCATAGCATAGATCTCAGCCTCAGGAGAGTTAACAATTTCCTTCAAGCTTTGTACTATTTTTCTCGACCCTGAGGGAATATCGTAAATTCCATTATTGACCTTTCTGGCTCCGGCACTTGCGCCGCCGACCTTGCTGCTGCTCATGTTATCCGCCGTAAGCTGGTGCTTCCTCTCTCACTCTCGGATCTGAAGGAAATAACGATTGATATGTGGCTTGGCTTCTCTCAGTAGCGACGATACGGAAGAAGGAAGAAGGAAGAAGGAAGAAGGAAGAACGAAGAAGGAAGAAGATTATATTTGTAGAAGGAAACCCTCTCCAGATTTTTTTTACCTTATTTAATAGTTTTCTTTTCCTTGTCGAAATTGTTAAAATTACTGGACCGGTTATTTCGTTTAAACCAGTGTGTCTAAATTAAACCGAACCAAAACCACATGAAACGGAGAAGCAACTCTTTATGTTTCATATCAGCAGAATCTCAACTTTAGCTTTTTTTGTTGTTTTTTAGTACTAGTTACTTACAAGTCTTTGGACTTTGTGTTGTTCGATTTAGTACGACAACAGTCAAAAAGTTACCTCTCCTAGCTTTAAAGGAAAACAAATCTTCAATGCTATAAATTCTAGCGTTGATTAAAAAGTTACAAATAAACATTGGTAATGCTAACTTTTTGTGAGTTTTTTGGATACTAGGACACAAATTTTAGTAACATAACTAGTTGGAAAAATTGTAAAATCTCTTTTGACACCACATATTTTTCATCTTTGTTACTACAGGAGATGAATAATTTTATACAAGAGATTTTGTATATTCCCACCAAGAAAGAAGAGCTTCATATACTATAAGTTAAATCTGTAAATACCTTTTCCTCTTTATGGCTTGCTTGCCGATTCTAGCTTCTTAGTTTCTCCTTTCTCAAGTTTTCTTATATCTCCCTACATGTCTTCTTCGCATCCTTTCTCTCTCCCATCCCAAGAAATCTTTGATTCTATGATTCTCTTTTTTTGCTTCATCTTTATAATAAGATATATCTTTACCTCAGAGGGAACTTCTTCGCAACCATTCTTTCCTTCCTCTACCAAATCCCAATACTTCCGGAAACCTCTCTTTCTCTCAAAAGCTTTAACTACACGAGAAACAGCAAAAGCAAATGACTCACCGTATAGCTGCTCCTCGATGTTTATCCATCATGCTTATATGTCTTCTGATCACTTCACGTAATCTCTCTGCGTCTGATACATTAGAATCGTGAAAATAAGCTCTGTTTCTCTCCTGCGTATTCCGAAAATTTTCGTTATGAAAAGGATGCAATGAACTGACTTGATTTTTCTGATGATTGATTGATTTCAGCTCTAGATGTTATAGCTCAGGGGGGAGGACAAGGTGATATACCAGTTGTTAATCCTACACCTCCTGGTGGTAGTACCACTACACCAACTATAACTCAACCATCACCACCTTCAACATTCCCAGGTCCCACTACACCAACTGGTGGTTATCCACCACTTGATGGTACCACTCCAACCGGTAGTTACCCACCACTTGATGGTACCACATTGGTGGTGGAGGTGGCGGTTACGGTGGTGGTGGAGGAGGAGGTGACACTGGTGCAGGTGGAGTTGCACCTGGTGGAGGCGGGGGTGGTGACACTGGTGCAGGTGGTGGAGGTGGTGGTGGAGGAGGCCAGTGGTGTATAGCGAAAGCAACGGCTTCGTCAACATCATTACAGGTGGCTTTGGATTATGCTTGTGGGTATGGAGGAGCTGATTGTGGTCAGATCCAACAAGGTGCAAGCTGTTACGAGCCTAACACTATTCGTGATCATGCTTCCTTTGCTTTCGATAGTTATTACCAAAAGCATCCTGGTTCAGACAGCTGCAATTTTGGAGGGGCCGCACAACTTACCACTGCAGATCCAAGTAAGAATTTTTAATTTGTTATGTACATAGTCTACAAAGATTTAATCATAAGAGGCAGGAAAGTAGAATTAAGTTACCTGTAAACTAGCATTCATATTTCCTGCTTTTGTCTTTGCTGCCTCCATGAGTGTTGTCAGCTACTTGAGACCTCTAACACTGAAAGATGTTTCGATTGTCTAGAAGAAGTTCATGAACCTAGCAATTGTACCCCATTTTAATGTGTTAAAGAGTTCTATAAATCTGAGACTGATATTCAAATCTGATCTTATACTGCTTCAGGTAAAGGAAGTTGTCACTTCTCATCATCATCAGGAACAGTCAGGTATGTTTCTCTTTCCACTAAATTAACGTCTTAACCTGCCAAAAAGTGAGGAAAATGATAGTGATTTATTTTTGCCAAATGCAGCACAAGCCCGCCAAGTCAACCGAGTCCACCAGATTATAGTTCCCCACCTTCAACGACATATCCACCCCCAATAACAACTCCAACTACAGGTACAGGCATACCTGGTTCTGGACCACCCTACGGCGTGGCAGAGCCAACAGGGCTTCCGAGTTCAGCAACCTCTGTCTCACATAGCTTCCTTTCGATGTGTACATCAGTTGGGATACTAATGCCACTGCTCAGGGAAAATTATCTTTAAACGGACAAGGATTTCAGGGTTTCAATCATTCTCTGCAAATGATGACGCGCATTTTCAATAGATACCATCACGATATATGGAGTTCATCAAGAAAGCAGCTGTGATCAGCAAGAAGATTTTAATCCAAGACCTTACTCTCACCAACTGTTCCCTTGCTATAGTTGATCATGGAAAGTATACTTTATTTAGTAGGAGATATTACAAAATCAAAGGGCTTAGGATATATACATTCTTGTAGACACATTAAGCACAATGTATCTCTCTACAGTTTTAGATAATAATTTACTTAGGGAACGGTAAAAAATTTACAAAAGCAATGTTAGACAATAGAGATGATTAATTATCGAATAGCAAGGGAAACTAGCTACATACCTGCAGCAAAAAAAATAGGTTGGCAGACCGAGTATGAGAGACAAGCTCCATAATACCTGCAGCACTTCAAAGCAGTTGCTATCAGGATCACAATATCTTTAAATATGCTCTTCCCAGTTCATGATCTTATAAGTGGAAGTTTTTTTTTATTACCAGACCAGTTCCTTGCGGAATCATATGCCACTTAAAGTTCAATCTGATAGCAGCGTATAGTGCCAAAAACAAGCATCTCTTACAGAGCGGATAAAAGCAAACACGTTGAATTTAGTATTGCCATTGAGAAAATAGATACAGCACCTTATCACATTATTACAGTGATTTACGGATGAGAGTCTTTTTGTTAGGAGCATAGTGTTATATCAAGAAAAGAAACGATACAAATGCTTTCTGCAAGCTGCCTGCTCGTGAGAAATGCTGGAAAGCCAGAAAACAAGAGGTTGCTAACGAAATGATGGCCCCTTCTTGCTTCCCTCTGCAAGTGTATGAAGTCAATGATTCTAGAATAAAGAAAATAAAAACGTTGATCTCAAACATTACATTCTCTAAGAATCTAACCTTATGTTCATAACTTGATATGGCGCCACAAATCAGCAAGAGTAATGCAATGAATGGCAGCTCAAGTTCACCTATAAACAAGTCATTGTAAGAGAATTACAAAGATACGTAGGCAAGCATACTCTACTGCATATTGAAGATCTGAGAAGAGAAGAGTGAATCCTGTCTGCATCACTAAGTAATGGAAAATTTTGAGGCTCTGACATCGAAATTAGCATGAATTTGAAAATGCAATACTAATCATGGGTTACCACCTTCAATTTCTTTTCCAGTAAAAAAATCAAACATTAGAATTCAATAGCCTATAACTCAACCTACTTGAAGACTGAACACGAACCTGGAAAAGTGAAGAACAGTCGAGTAAGAAGAGCCAGAAATGCTGCCTAGATGCCATATTCACCCCTGCAAAGTAGATGCAGAAGTTTAATGAGTTCAAGATGGTTGTACGAGCATGCAAAGTTCTCTCATCGAGAACCTACATAACAAAAGCCACAAGCATTGGTAATGAAAAGGTATGATACAGCCAATTAAAAAGCTTACTTTATCCAGGTGATAATGCTCGATGGTGCGTGTAGAGCGAACAGTGGAACAACAAAAGACTTATGGATACCAGTACCCTTTGCAAGCATCAATACACTAGAAAGAAACACTCATTCAGTATAGCATTTAAATTACGCTGCTGACATTATTGAAACAGTGGAAATTACACAATCAACTCAAACGAATTAGATACAAGCTGTAATTCCAGAATCTTGTAGCAAATTTTTGTATAATACTATTCCCTTTTCTGAAATCTTGTAGCTAAAACTTCTAAGGAATCCACGCATCAGAATATTTTCAAAAGCATTCAGAGTTAACGAGAGTCAGAGATATACACGCAAGAAATTGTTGAGATCCATTGTAGATTATGTACAGACAACATCGGAGTAGTATAAAAGACCACACTCGATTCTCTCTTTCGCCGCTTCTCAACTCTCGCCGATACCGTAGCTGTTCGCTGAAGATCAGCTGATAACCTAACCAACATTCAGAACAAGAAGACTTCCACAAAAGCGATTCGAAAAGAATCCAAATCCACTTGGATTCGCGCATTTTTGTGTCTATATACCTTTTGGTACCGACATAACTCTATTATTTTTTTATAGGCTGTGTTTATGTATTTTGTTGATAAGACCGACTTTAATCAACAGAAGACAAAAGACAGTAGAGTTTAGAGTTTTACTGTACAAATTGCCAAAGCTTATATAAAAGCAACAAGAGTCATTGAGAGTTACAACATAATTACCTACATAAAACCGAGCATTCATGGTTTTTTTTATATATACTCCATGGAACCAAAAAACATGAAGATAAAGAAAAAAGAAAAAAGAAAAAAGAAAAAAAGAAAGAAAGCAGAAAACAGAGTAAATACTCCAACAGCAGCAGCAACATTTAAACCTGCAAAATCGAAAACACACTTTGCAGGGTGGCTGCATCAGTTAACTCTGCCCTTTCACCAATATGTACCGTTAAAAATTAGTACTTAAAAAAAAAACAGCGATGATCACAACACTGAGTCCTTTCCTCTTGTGTCAGCTTTTGTCTCTGCCATCGTCATTGAGCTGAGACTCAAGGAGATCCACATTCTTCGTTTCTTCAACAATAACCTATAAAGAACAAATAACACCATAGTTTCTCAATCTGCGGAACAAGTCTAAAGATCATTGCTAGCTATTATGCAGCATTTAACTTCCTTAGGGATCATCTGGATTGCAAACAAAATTTTTACCTGTTCAACAGAGTCTGGATTGTTAGGTGTATCGAAGATAATTGGACGGCAACGCATATCTTCATTCATCAAGCTTGAGTTCTGAAAATGGGCTATAAGAGCAGATTTTCCCTGTATCCGAGCATATGCCAATGAAGCTACTTTCTCACTGTTGAACTTCTCCCACTTCTTCCCGTTAAAAGCCTGCAAAATTGGATGTTTTGTGAGTTCATCTTCTGAATGATCTTAACTGCATTTAACAATATCTTAGAAGGAAAGAGGAGAGAGCTGGGAGACCTCATAAAATGGAATGATGAGTTCCGGAGAGAGCATGTTGATGAATGCATAGCCAACATTGCATTTGTTCTGCAAGACCAAAGATTTATTAACAGCTCATTGTATCAGTTAATGAATTCGTAACTTTGAAC
The DNA here is from genome assembly GCA_963922655.1 of Cardamine chenopodiifolia. NCBI lineage: Eukaryota > Viridiplantae > Streptophyta > Magnoliopsida > Brassicales > Brassicaceae > Cardamine > Cardamine chenopodiifolia. Next base: position 6,712,911 of record OZ000467.1, read on the forward strand.
CATTATCGAATCTTTACCTTAAAATCAATGGGCAAATAGAGGAAGTTGTAAGTTCCTTGATTCTTTTCATCAATCGCAGCTAACAGCATCTTTGAGGTGTATCTGTTGATAACAGCAGCATGTACGAAACCAATTCAGGAATCTGGTTGTATCGTATTCCAAGCACGAGAAGTAACGATAAAGAGAAGAAAAGCTTACTTACTTATTTGGAATGTTCTTAATCATCAAGGTAGTCCGAGAATTCTCTCCACTAAGAATTTTGTCCAAATCAAGTTGAAACTGTTTCCTGCTCTCGACCTGGCTCGAATTGTTCTCGACTCTACGAGGCCTTCCATTTTCATACAAACCATCAAATCCAGAGGCAAATCGTCCTGGGTTGAGACCGCTGCTTAAGAACATGGGGCTGAATCTCGGTGAAGACATCATCCTGTAACTTGAAAAACCGTTTTCGCCCATGCTTCCAGGGTTAATGATCCCATGATTTGTCATTTTTGAAGGGAAACTTCCACCGTTAAGACCCATTCCACTCGTTCCTTGAAGACCAACAGTGTTCATGAAAAAAGTGTCCTTTGAAGAATCTGGGAAGAATCCAAAATGTTTTTCTAGAGGAACGCCAGATGGTGCAGACCCAACATGGAAATGATGATGGCTACGAGTTTGAATTTGATGCTGAAATGGAACAGATCGGTCTACCCGAGCTGAGGAGAAGGGATTCCCAGCGGACGATGTTGACCAAACGGAGGAACTTAAAGGTTCAGACCGTGAGTTAGGACTTCCCCAGAGAAACTCTGACCCTGACAATGTCTCAATTCCACCTCCATTTGAGATCAAAGGACCAGAAGGGGAGAGATTTCCACTGTACTTGTTATCCAGCTTTGGCTCTTGGAATAAATGTGATGATTGTTGGATGCTACCAATTTGACTCCTGCCAATGGGTGCAAGCTTCGTGATTGGTCCTTGTGAATTCAGAGCAGAGGCCAAACCAGACAAGTGGTTGTTCCTTGTAGGACTTAATCCGAAAACGGGTGACCTACTAAGTACACTTTGAAGCGGACTCCCCTCAACAGGACTGTTCAGCTGCATCCAGTTACCTGCCAAATTAAACAGTTTCAGCCTTTGAGGATGTCAAATTAAAATTTTTATTGAAGAGAAGCATATAGTTAATAGACTCACTTGGAGGAGAGTTTGCCATGGGTGAACCAATCAGAGGTAGGTAATGCATATCATCGTGTTCAAGATCTTGGTTAAGTTGCAACATCAGGCTAGAAGATCAAATACATGTTCAGGTATAAGAAATATAGTGGCACTAGTTATTGAATGTGGCAGGTCTAAGAAAGGTACAAACCTTCGACGAGCTCCTCCAGGGCGACTAGGTTCAACCTTAATACGTTTTCCAGCAATCTCACACCTGTTTAATGCCTTCAATGCTGCTTCAGCAGCTCGAACATCATAAAACTCGACGAATTTGTGATGCCTCTTATGAGGTGTTTCCCTTATCTGCTTTTCAGGAGGAAAAAAAAAAAGAACTTAACATGGATTTTTTCCTTCCAAACCAACTCAACGGTATCAAATATACAATGTTTGTTATGAAAAAATCAAATAGAGAAAATATCTATCACCTCCTTGATCTCGCCATGAGCACCAAAAATTCCATGTAAGTCATCATTAGAAATTGAAGGATCCAGGTTAAAAACCACTAATGTCCCTTGATTCATATCCTTCTCAGATGGGTTATCCTACAGATTAGACAGGAAACAGGTACAATAGAAAAAATTAGAGCTGCTACAAGAACCATTGACAATGCTAAGAAAGGATCACTAGCAAACCTTAGGAATTGAGAAGTGGATATCCAATTTTCTACGTCTCAATGGCTTATTTTGTAAAGACCGCATAGCCATTCGAGCAGATCGAATGTCATAATAAGATATCATGACAAATCCCCTATGCTTACAAGTAGTATAGAGCGTTCTAATGTCACCGTATTGCTGCCACATATCACAAAAAAAATAACCCATCAGTGTCTGTAGAGTAAGTTAGTTATCACAAACCATTATAACAAATCTAATAGTGTCAGAACAATTTTTATTGAAGTTACCTCAAAGAGAGCTTTGAGTTCAGAGTCCTCTACATTGCTGTTAATGTTCCGGACAAACAATGTTCTCGACGGATGCTCACCGTAAGGATGCTCACCAGCAACAGTTGCCGCACCATTTTGAATATTGAACTGCGGAATTGCATTTCCTCCAAGACTTGAAAGGGACAATCTTGGAGGACCACTCATGCTCAAGTTGTCACGAAAATCAGTGTCAAGTTCCATTCCTCCTCCACTACCAAAAAGATCATAATCATCAGCATCTGGTAACTCACTCAGTTCAAGATCATCCATCATCCCAGTCAAAAGATCCTCTTCATCAGGAAGCAGGTTTCCAATGGAATGAGAATCAATGTCATCAACACTTTCCTGAAACTTATATGGGTGAGAAACAGCCGCATTATCTATCAGTGAGAAACCATCTCTGTTGTCACTCATTTGCACTGCAACAAAAGTATAACTTGTAAGTAAAAGAGACCAAATGTGTGTGAGTATATATAGCATCTTTAATGATTTAAGGGATTCGGTTTGTACGCTTTCCATGGGGAAGAACAGGTAGAGAAGTAGAGAACAAAGTAGCATCACTTGAGGGATGATTGTGGCGACCAAATCCAGGGAGAATATCCCAAGCTCCAGCTTCTACTTCGTGTGGAATATCCATTCAGCAACCTCTTTCTTTTATCTGACAAAATTTTAATAAAATACATTACCTCACAATTATAATAATCATATTCAAGCTGACCCAGATTCATTGGAAACTTCACAGATTAGAAATACTTTGAAAATCAAGATATAAGAGTGGAGGACACATTTGAAATCGCAAGTCATGTGTTGAAAAATTAACATGCAAGCAAGAAAGATTGATTGAAAGAAGAAATCAATACTTAATACTAACAAAAAGCTTGATCAATAAACTCTGCAAAACTCAAAGCTTTAGTCTAACTCAAAACGTGAACAAAATTATCAACTTTACATCCAAAAGAGCGCATGAAAGTTATCTTTTTTTTCTCTCTCTTTGGTGTTGAAGAAAGTCTAAAAAACTGAGTAATTGACTAACACAAGAGTCAATTATTGGAGCTTTAATCAAATACTAATAATTAAATGTCTCAAATTTATGAAATCAGAATAAAAACTAAGAAGATCGTTGAACAAATAGCATGATTAGACAAAGAGATCAAAAACAGAACTAGGTTGCTTGGTAAAACGAAAATAACCCAATTAGATTTTCAATCCAGATCATCAAAAGCTACAACCTTTCAGACACAACTATTGATCGATATCGCCGACATAAACAAAACAAAAAGAAATCAGAAGAAGCCCTTCAAGATTTTGAGAAGGGTTTAGACTTTAGACAAAACCTAGAAATAAATAGAGGAAATTTCAGTAAAAACCATTCAATTGGAAATCAAAACACACAGAAATCAGAATTTGTTGCGAAAAAGGGGGGAAATTGGAAAGTGATGAGGTAAAGAGTTAATACCTCAAATGTGCAGTTACCAACACCGACGATGATCACGATATAAAGCACGAAGAGAAGAGAGAATCTCTACCAACCAAAAAAAACCCGAGAAAATAAAAAGACAGAAAAAAAAATTTTAAGAAGAAGGAAGAAAATTTGGACTTCTCTTTTTTTTTTTTGGGTTTTAATATAGAGAAGAAACAATAATGGGGAGAAAAAAAATACTCCTCAGAAGACCAGAAAGGATTGAGAATGATTGATGGCTAAAGAGGTTTTTCTTAACTGTATTTAAATACATTTTTGAGTCCGATTTTGACACTTTTTTATTTTATTTTTTAACTATGATTTTGACAGTTCTGTATTTATCTTTTATCATCATCATCTACAGTTATTATCCATTAATATGTTAGGATTTATCAAATCAAATATTTGGTAATTGGGTCTTGCATAACACAATGTATATGTGTGCAGTTTTTTTTTTGTCAACGTATCTGTATTCATTTTTAATCTATATACATTTATTTATTATCAGCTATCTTTACTATCCACTAATATATGGGGAATATACCAACTTAATATTTGGATTTCAAGGAACAATGTATTTACACGCAATACTAACCTATGTTCATTATCATATTTAGTTTCAGTTTCGTGTTAAGTTTACATGAAAATTTCGGAAGACTTTATCCATAAGATTATAACAAAAAAGTAAAAACTTTCGGTATTTACTCATCCATTTTTAACTCCTCAACTAAATTATTAATTTATAAAGCATCATTGACCTGTTGGTTAAAATTTAAATATTTTTATACAGAGTTTGGACCCTGCTACAGAAAATATTAGTTTCAGATAAGAAATTTTAGTTAAACCCATAAATTCGCAAGAGATGAGTTTTTTTAATTAATTTTATACAAAAAAATAGACCGTAACTTTTCTTAATCTTTTACAACTTAATTTAGAAAATATATAATTCTGATGGCTTTAGAAAGTGTCAGAAAAGTTTCAAATTTTATCCATAAATTCTTCGTAGCTTCTTACACTATCTAATAGTACATTATTATTTTTCTTCAACAGTTATAAAGCATTGTTTTTTATCCAAATGGATAGAAACGGAGCCAATATGCTGCTTAATTGACTCAGTATTATCCAAAGGAAATGAAGACATGCCGTCGAATAACGGATGGTGAGGCACACAGTCAACGATCAAACCCCATTACAATTTTAGTTTAATGTAATCTCTTAGAGAAATTAAAAACAACAAGTGCTTGTAAATAAACTCTCTATTGATCTGAGACACATCCCAATCATCAAATAGACCTACATTTGACCAAGAATGCAACATCTTTAATAATGTTGGTTTAATATCATTTCAGATTTTATTATAAAAAATTTCAAAATTTTGAGTTGAAATAATTTGCTGTAAATAAAATTAATGTTTTGGATGTTATAAATTTACGACTTGAATATTTAATATTTTAAAAAATAAATACTTTAACAATAAATAACAAAACCTATTGATCAATTTATTTATGCAAACGATATGTATAAACTCAAATTTATGATTAATGACCTCAACAATCATATTTCAACAAATTATAAGACTATAAAATAAAAATTGATACATACTCAGAAGTTGAAAACTTATAAGAAATATTGACTACTTTGATGATGATGTTATAAATAATAATACAATTCGATAGTTTGAAATATAACACAACAACTATTTGATTTGATTCAGTAAAAATTAGAAACAAATTCTAAAAATATTTAATTTTTAAACACACTAAATCCATATACTAGTATATTATCATATATATTATTAATTTTTTATACTAATGAGAGCATATATTTATATAAAGATTAAAAAAAATTATTATTTTATTATTTTATAAAATTTTGTTAATTTTTATATTGATCCGACTCGGTATCATGTAATTTTATTATTATATACTAATTAATTTAACAAATATTAATTTATAAAGGTTTTAATAAAGTCCCATAACAATTGAGTCTCTAAATCATAGTCCACAGAAGTAAATAATGCAGCTTTATGTATTGCCCAATTTTCCATACTTGGAGATCTATATATTTAAACGAAAATATTTTTTTGTGGACGTTGAATTATACGTGATACTTAACTAGTAAGTAGATTAATTGCTTAATAATTTTCACGGATTTGAAGCATTGTTTAATGTATTTTAAATATGTTAAGAGAAACAAAACATAGATGTATCTATATTATTAAAGAATATAAATACATAATTAGTGAAATTCAATAGGAAATTTGAAATAATTAATAGTACACCGAGTCAGCATGACTCTTTTTTTAACGGCTGAAAGAGTCAGCATGACTAGTTTATTGTAGAAATTAAACAATAGATATTTGCAAAGAAAGTAAGATATACCAACACTGCATCATATACCCTTTGAATATTTTAATTTATTCTTTATTGCTAGTTTTATTTCTTCACGTTAAAGCTATAATATAGTACAGAATACCAAAAAAAAATGAGGGGTTAACATCATAGACTCACTTCGGTTATCATTATAGACTTACTTTTTTATATATTTAAGTAACTAATCCGGTCCACAACTTTCAGTCTTATTGCTTTATGGTTTGGGTGATGTTAAAAAATAGGATATTGCGAAGCCACGTCAGGATAATCTTGAAGCATATGCCATAATGCTACCATCATTAATTTTGGGCTAAAAACCAGTAAGTATCCGTATTACTGAATATCTAGTTTTGTGATCTATTAGTTGGTTTTGATTTTTTTTCGAATATCTGACCTCTGAAAAAATAAATTAAAACCATATTTTTTTAAATTCGATTTTATTCAATACGCAAACCATCGAATGAACGCAAATCTGTATTGAATAGATTGGGTGCTTGTTTAGTTGTTGTTTTTTTGTAACATATACAATCATGATAAACATTTCCATGCATGTATGATTTTATAGAACAAATCTAAAATTTATTCATGATAAATATTCGTTTATAAATTTTTTTACGTTTTTTTCATTCTTAATTTTCATTTTTATTATTTCCATTGTCTTTCTATAATTCCCTTATGTATGTTACATTCATTTTTGTTTACTTTCTTTCGTTTAAAAAAAAAAAAAAACTATTATCTGGCTATCTGCTATTCTATACAACGGTAAAGAAGATAGATAAGAGTTCCACACAAGGTAAGTCATTGACGAACTGGGTCAGGAAACCTCCAAGAAATATAACCAAAACAGTGTTAGATAAACAACTACAGTATAGTTTAAAACTACATAATTTTTGTTTTCTACGTTAACTGGTGAGGATTTTTTATTGGAAAAGAAACCATTAAAAACTGCAGTGACTAATTCAATCATATTATAAAAATATAGAATTAAATAAATTTAAAAATCCATTTAGTCCAAAATCCAAATTTGACATAGTCGTTTAGATAAATACCATTTCATGTCGTTGAAACCAAAAAAAATGGTTACGTTCCGGAAACGTCCCCATTATACGAATCGCACAGTCCCCGTCGTAGGCTGCCGTCTCCGTACTCTTAAAACGTGCCGAGAACGTTCCCACACCATCCCTATGCCGTACTCGTTCCCATGCGAAAACGGGACGTGAGACGGCACCAAAACGACGTCCCCGTGCTTGCTTCCTAGCTTTGAGGCCATTGTGATTTGAGTTTGTCATGTAAAAATTCTCGACCACAGGTTTGAAAGGCGTTGTGTCTATTGTGTCTTTGGACTCAGGGTTCATTCAAGGAAGGCCCAAAAGCAACTAGTTCTCGCTCGTCTGTGTGGACTGTCTTGATTCTTGATCTGACACCTTCGATTGAGTTGTACGGAAGCTTCAATAGGCCTTAAATGGGCCTCCAGTAAAACCAATCGTAGAACGAGGAATTATTCAACATTAGAAATAGGTCTAGGCCCATATTTAAGGCGGTGTGGAAGAGAAACCCTAAAGCCCTAACCAGTATTCTGCATTCTATATATAAAGCTAAACCCTTACGTCAATCTCTATAAAACCTACTTTTTCTAAAAGAAGTTGATGTTTTCATTTTTATTCCCTCGATACTTAAGATTGTGTTATCTAGGTGAATTAGGTGTAGTTCGTGTAGATGTTTTATTTTGTAAGCTCTGATTTGGTTAATTTCATAAATCTTCGTTCGTCTTCTGTGTTGTTATTCTTTAGATTAGATGAAAGTGATGATAAGAGATTGTCGCCCCAGTCTTATTTTCATCCATTACGATGTATGGAATATGGTGATTGACTATTTCAGTCTGATTCTCTTTTTTTTTTCTCTGAAAAATCTTCAACTTTTTTAGCTATGATGTTTGAATGGAAGTGATGAAATGGCATAATGTTTTGTGACACCCAGTCTGACCTGCTCTTGCAGAGTGAGTGATTTGCCATATTCTCTGATCCTTTTTCATTGATCTTTTTTGGTTTTCAATTTGTGAAATTGTGTTAAAGCTGACTTTTTAGGTGGAAAAAAGAGGAATGTATATTGAATTTACTAGTGATTATTAATCCCTACAAGATCACCATCTTTCGCCTGAGATTGAAGATAATCATTATCGTGTTTTGTATAATGGTGATTGCCTATGGTATCTGATGTCCAAAGTTAGTAATCGTATTTGGACATTTCGTTTTTCAAAGGCAGAAAGTGAATAAACAGACTTTGCGACACTGCTAGCTTATTACAAGAGCTACCTGTTACTTTTATACCTGTACATCTGTTATCTTCTGTGTTTTTTGTTTTAATTAAGCTAATTGTCATGTTTTTTTATCATTGTGTTCTATATTGTTATTTTGCAGGGTTACTGACTTGGGCCTCTGGGAGTAGCTTTTTGTAGTCACGTTTAAACTTTTATGTTGTCTATCTAAATGTAAATATCAAGTCATTAAAGATATAATTCTGTAATCTTTTAATTTACTCATTAAATATATATTACAAATTTGTTGTGAGTATTTCTGTTGTTAATGTTATTGTTAGTATGTACAATCAGATTATTGATACGCAGAAATGTATGAGTATGAAAGAAATTTATTGGTAAACTGGCACAAAACCTTAGGATGAAACTGTGCCAATAAGTGATATTAAAGTTTATTTTCATATTGATGAGACAGTCTAAAAGAGAGACAAAAATGATGGTTTGTATTTATGAAATTAGAAGCCTATCAATTACAGTAGAATCTTTACAAAGACAAAAATTGCTAGACTCTGATTCTCTAAAATACTAGTAACTGTTGAGTAATACTGCTATGTTGTTCTTGTTGTTGCAAAGAGCCTTGTACAAAACATTTAGCACTAGAGATTGACATTAACAGAGCCTTTTCTGTATCTCCATCCATTCGTCTTTGGATCAATTTGATTAGATACTCCAAGAAAACAGAATCGAACGGCAATGTAATTGGTCCACTGGTTGGGAGGCCAAACTCTTCTTCAGAGATTTTCAAGAGCTCTTGAAAAAAAGAGTTCCTCAGATAACTTATCGGAAAAGCAAAGCGCTTTTTATCCATCGTGTAAACCACAAAACATCCCTTCTCTGCGGAAGTTGAGCTGCTAGTAGTAGAATTTGATCTCTGAAATGATATTCTTTTCCTCTTAAGAGCTGCTTTTTGTTGCCATTTCTTGGCCATCTTGAGTAGCTTTTTAGTGTTCATCATCATTTTCTTGACAAAAAAGATCGGAGAGCAAAAGAGATATGTAAGTTGTATTGTAGAACTCTTTGAATGCAAGTTATGTTTGATGAAGAATCCAATAGGCCTGTTGCATTATATATAATAGGAGAAACCATTAGAGTTTAGATAGATTAGAACAACCAAACCAGACAGAACACATGCTTCTGTCTTTGTTGTATATGATCATAAGAGGTCCCAAAGTTAGTAAATAATTCTGTCTATTAATCAACTTGTGGATTAAAACTTATGTTGAAAAGACATGACCATGTGGATGTGAGTATGAATCTTATACAGAAATATATAGACACAGAGACATGTGCAAGTGAATGAAAGTTGCAGAACTTGTAGACCCTTTGACGTTCGAAGAGAAGTTAATTGTTAATATGTCTGTAAATGAGTGAAAACGTTTCAAGGCCCTTGACCTATTTCCCCATGAAAATCTATCACAAGCAAGAAACTTTGTAAGAAAAACATGTTTTGATAATTTTTGTAGAGAATCCGATCAGTTTCATCGAGTTAATCTTTTATGTTGTTCTTTTGCAGGGTTACTGACTTGGGCCTCTTTCAGTAGCCTTTTTGTAGTTATCTTTAAACTTTTATGTTGTCTAAATGTAAATATCAAGTCACTAAAGATATAATTCTGTAATCTTTTAGTTTACAAAAAATATGTTATTTGGAAGTTGTGATGTAGAACTCTTTGAACAAGTGAAGTTGTAATTGAAGAAGAATGCTATAAGCTTCGTTGTATTATATAGAAGGAGAAACTATTAGATTTATACATGCTTTGTGACAAGCTCTGAGCAACCTAACCAGACACAACACATGCTTATGTTCTACTCTATGTGATCATAAGGGTCCTAAGTTGGTAATCAGTTTTGTCTGCAAATGAACTTGTAGACTATACGGCTTATTTTGAGAACTGATAAGACATGATCATGTGGATATAAAAGTCCTATATGGACTAATGGACATACGACAAGAGTTAGGTACTAAGACATTGATGAAGAATGCAAGAGGCTGTTGTCACATATAATGAGTAGTTGAGAAGTATATAACTCTTGGAGACAAGAGCAGCCAAAAACCAAAACTCATGCTTCTTGCATAGCTGTGTTTGTTTGCTTAAAGGAAAAAAAATATGGTTAAGAGTTAATGATCATAGATATAAAGAAAGACATGTGCTGGTGAAGCTAAGAGGACGAGCATGTAGGTCCTTTGATTTTCTCGTCAGCTAATAAACTATTCCTACTAAAATTTCACATTTCTTTGAGATAGATTAAGCTTAGATCATACAAACATCTCGTGTTTTGTATGACTTTAAAGAAATTCAAAGGGACAACTGAATGATGAATTGCTTTGAATCAAATTTGAGTAAACCGTCACAACAATAATAAAGTTATCTCATTTTTCTTTGTTTACAATGAAAGTTGATTTTGATGAGACATTCTAAAATAGAGACAAAAATAATGCTTTGCATTTCTGAAATAATCTGTATAATCTAGTTACAGAAGAATCTTTACAAACAAAACAATTGCTACTCTCTAACTCTCTAATATACAAGAAATTGTTCTTGTTGTTGAAAAGAGCATGGTAAAGAACATCTAGCACTAGAGATTGACATTAACAGAGCCTTTTCCGTATCTCCATCCATTCGTCTTTCGATCAGTTTGACTAGATACTTTACAAAAACTGAATCGAACGGCAAGGTAATTGGTCCACCGGTTGGGAGGCCGAACTCTTCTTCAGAGATCTCCAAGAGCTCTTGGAAAACAGAGTAGCTCAGGTAACTTATTGGAAAAACAAAGCGCTCTTTATCTGCCGTGTAAACCACGAAACATCCCTTCTCTGCCGAGGTTGAGCTGGTAGTAGTAGAACTTGATCTTTGAGATGAGATTCTTTTCCTCTTGAGAGCTGCTCTCTGTTGCCATTTCTTGGCCATCTTGATTAGCTTCTTGGTGTTCATCGTTATTTTCTGGAAAAAGATCGGAAAGCGAAAGAGATTTGTAAGTTTGTATAACTCTTTGAAGGCAAGTTATGGTTGATAAATAATCCAGTAGGCTTGTTGCATTATATATAAGGAGGAACTATTATAAGTTACAGAAACTTGGGTCAACTAAACCAGACAGAAACATGCTTATGTATTTCTTGTCTATGACCATAAGGGTCCCAAGTTGGTAATCAATCTTATCTATTAATCAACTTGTTATTCAATCTTATCTATTAATCAACTTGTGGTTTAAAACTTCTGGTTAAATACATGACCATACGGTTATGAGTATGAATCATATACAGAAATATTTTAGATACAAGGAATTTTGCAAGTGATTGAAAGAGGCAGAACTAGTAGGCCCTTTTTGACGTTAACCCTAAACCTGCAGAAACTTCAATGGTTGTTAATAGCTCTTAATATGAGTGAAAACTTTCAAGGCTCTTGACCTATTTCCCTATGAGAATCTATCAAAAGCCTGGGCATGAGTGAACACCAGACAATATTTAAACTTTGCAAGAAAAAGTTTTTTTGATAAGTTTTGTAGAGAATCGAATTAAAGTTCATCAAGTTAATGTTTTGTAGAATAATTAGAATTTCCTTTGGTGGATAGTAGATCAGACTGTAGATTGAGAAACTTTTTGTATCTACTAACTTTTAAACTAAAAAGGTTAGTTGTGTGAGAGACTATATATTACAAGTTACTTTTGACTAATCTTTTCTCATTGTGACAGATTAATCAAGTTCTAATCATAAGAACACTCTTGTTCTTGTCCAGTCTAGTGTACCTTAACAGAGAGTCATATGGACATTCGAGGAATGAAACTTTTAGCAGATTTCAGAGAAGCTGTCAGAGCAAGTGATTTTTGAATTCAGATAATTTTTTCATTTAAATGGAAGTTGATTATGAATTTTGGATAAGACAACTTAAAAGAGAGAAAACATAATAGTTTGTATTTCTGAAATAATCTGTTTATCTAATCCACTATAAACCTTACAAAACATAGAGATTTGCTAAACTCTAATATACAAGCAGTTGTTGAGTAATACAACTTTTTTGTTGCAGAGAACATTGTAAAGAAAATCGAGCACTAGAGATTGACATTATAAGAGCTTTTTCTGTGTCTCCATCCATGCGTCTTTGGACCAATTTGATGAGATACTCTAAGAAAGCCGAATCGAATGGCAATGTGATTGGTCCTTCTGTCGGTAGGCCGAACTCTTCTTCAGATATTTTAAAGAGCTCTTGGACAACAGGGTTGCTCAGGTAACTTATAGGAAAAGCAAAGCGGATTTTATCTGCCGTGTAAACCACGAAACAGCCCTTCTCTACCGCAGTTGAGCTGCTACAAGCACTTGACCTCTGAAATGAGATCCTTTTCCTGTGGAGAGCTGCTCTTTGTTGCCATTTCTTGGCCATCTTAATTAGCTTCTTTGTGTTCATCATCTTTTTAAACAAAGTTTTATATCTGAAAGTGAGATGGAAAATGAAGGAGAAAAGATATGTGAGTTCTGTTTGTAAAGCTCTCTGAATGAAAGTTGTGGTTGATGAGGAATACCATAAGCTTGTTTCATTATATAGAAGAAGAAAGTATTAGGTGTAGATAGGCTTTGTGACAAGCTCCTGAGCAACCTAACCAGGCACAACACATGCTTATGTTTATACTCTGTAAGGGTCCCAGGTTAGTAATCAATAATGCCTGCAAATCAACTTGTGGACTATACAAATTACGGTGAGAAGACATGATCATGTGGGTATGAATCCTATAAGGACAAGATTTAGGTATTGAGATATTGATGAAGAATGCAAGGCATATTATATACCTACATACACAAGATAAGTTGAGAATTTGTATATAAGAGAGAAGCCAAAAATGCCAAACTCATGCTTCTGTACAGCTTTGTTTGCTAGCATAAGGGTCCCAGGTTGATTAATGGTCCACTAGTAAAACAAAATGCGAGTCACAAAAATAATAGATTTTGGTGTACTTATTCAGGGGACAACAAATCTGGTTAAACTTAATGATCCGATAGAGAGATACAAAGAAAGACATGTGCTGGTGAAGCAAAGATGAAGAACATGTAGGTCCTTAGATTTTATGGCCAGGAAGAAACACAGTGAATCAATTATTCCTGCTAAAATTTCATATTTCCTTGGGATAGATTAAGTTTAAATCATACAAACATCTCGTGTTTCACATTTCCTTGAGGTAAATTAAGATTAAATCTCAGTGACAGTGCATTTCATATTTCCTTGAGACAGTGAATCAACTATCCCTGCTAAAATTTCATACATATTGTGTCTTGTATTACTTCTAAGAGATCCATAAGGACAACTGATGAATTGCTATCGATGAAAGTTTTAGCTACGGCCAATAAATGTTTTGTGATAGAAAGTTTCAGAGCAAAACATTTTGAATAAACTGTGACAACAAGTCAACAAGTGATGTTTAAAGTTATCTCATTTTTCTTTGTTTACAAGGAATTTGGGACAATCTGAAAGAGAGATATAAATAAAAATAGTTTGTATTTCTGAAATAATCTGTCTAATCTAATAGAATCTTTACAGACACAGAGATTGCTACATTCTAGTTCTCTAAAATGCAAGCAATTGTTGCGTACTATGTTCTTGTAGTTGCAAAGAACAATATAAAGAACATCTAGCACTAGAGATTGACATTAACAAAGCCTTTTCTGTATCTCCGTCCATTCGTCGTTGTATCAAATTGATGAGATACTCCAAGAAAACGGAATCGAACGGCAATGTGATTGGTCCACCGGTCGGGAGGCCAAACTCTTCTTCAGATATCTTCAAGAGCTCTTGGAAAACAGAGTTGCTAAGGTAACTTATTGGAAACGCAAAACGGATTTTATCGGCCGTGTAAACCACAAAACAGCCCCTCTCTGCAGCGGTTGAGGTGCTAGTAGTAACACTTGATCTCTGAAATGAGATTCTTTTCCTCTTTAAGGCTGCTCTCTGTTGCCATTTCTTTGCCATCTTCAAGAGCTTCTTTGTGTTCATCATTATTTTCAAGACAAGTTGTTTTTTAGATCGGAAAGCAAAAGAAATATTGTGAGTTGTGTTGTATAACTCTTTGCATGCAAGTGATGTTTGATGAAGAATCCAATAAGCTTGCTGCATTATATAGAAGGAGAAACTATTATAAGTTAGATAATATTAAAGCAACCAAACCAGACAGAACACATGCTTCTGTCTTTGTTGTACATGATCATAAGGGGTCCCAAAGTTAGTTACCAATTCAGTCTGCTCATCAACTTATGGATTAAAACTTCTGTTGAAAAGACATCACCATGTGGATTTGAGTATTTATACAGAAATATTTAGATACAAAGACATGTGAAAGTGAATGAAAGATGCATAACTTGTAGGCCCTTTGACGTTCTCAGAGAGTTAAAACCTTAACCCTATAGAAATTTCAGAGTTTTATGGCCAAGTTACATAGATTTGTAAATAAGTGAAGAAGTTACTAAAGTTCAATCCTCTAGAATTCTAAGGTTCTTGACCTTGTTCTTCAATAATAATTTATTTAAAACTTAAAAGCTCAGTAAGTTCCAACAAGATGCTTCCGTGTTTTACTAAAAAGATGTTGTTAGCTTGGTTGCTCGAGAAAGTGAAGAGCATTGCTTGGATTTTACATTGTTATTTGGGTGAACATACTACTGGAATATCAAAGTCCCAACAACTGTATTTCTACTGGTAATAAAAGATGATGACAGAGTTGACTCCTTTGAACCTTGTCGGTTTTTAAATTCACTTCACTGTACGTTTTCTACACTTTTATTTTTCTGACACGAAGCATAAATGACCCAATGAGATTTGAGCAAAATGAAATTGATACGAATATTTCTATAAATCTTAAACCATTGATGGTTTATTCTAGAAAAAAGAAAAGGAATAATCAAGAACAGATCAATGGGTGATTTGGAAAACTACTTGACTTCTATTTTATTATTTAGGATACTTATCTATGATTTCCATTTTTCTTATTTCCTTTCTTAAAGGTGCTTTGTTTACAGTTCTTATAAATATAGGAGTAGTCTCCTCTAAGGAGGACATCCAAGCAATTGAGAGCTTTGGAAGTTTATCGGAATTATTTCGAGGGAGAGAGCTATTCTCTTAGGGGTTTTGTTTTTGTTACGTTCTAGTTCTTTTGAGTTTAATAAAAAGGTTTCTTTGAGAGTTTTACTTAGTTCCGGATCTCTGTCTCTAACAGAAATAAACTTTCTCTTTTCGTGTGATGCTTTTGTGTTGGCTGATGTGTCCATCTTTGACGATCTTGCTCCTCAGCTAGTGTGTTTGAAAACCTGACACATTCATGTCTCTTCTCTAAGCCACACTTCAGCAATTTCCTTTCATTATCTTCTTGAGCTTTGATACTTGCATTTCCAGAATAAGTGAAGCATAGTGTATGGAGTGAGAAAGATTATCTTGGATGAAGATACACAGATTTTCAAACTCATCTACGTTTTTCAAAGGTTAGGATATATAAGTTCTTTATGACTATCGATTCCATAGTTTATTCTACTCATGAACATCTTAACATTGGTTCCATAGTTTATCCTACTCATGAACATTTTAGCAATAAGTTTGAGAAAACAACAGTGAGAAGTGTAATTGTTGTTAGTGGCTGGTGTCCAGATACAGTCCATGCATTTTGTTTCATTGGATCATGGAGATGGATTTTGAAAAGCATTTACTGAAAACTCTTTATACAGAGCAAGGTTGCCTCTTACATCTTACACAGAAAATGCTTGCTACAATAATTAGAAAATTTATGGGTATTTAGGACCAATGTAAGAGCTCATTATAAGTTACACTTTTGAGACAACTGTCTTGTATACAACTTTCTCCAATGCAAAAAGGATACAAATAGTCGACTAATACGTGTAAGAAACAATCAATTGGATCGTAGAAGAAACCCACACCCTTCTTTGTCTCCTCAAGCAATTGCAGACTTAATTGTCTCTACCTCTGTAGGACGCCACCAGGACTTCTGGACAGAGAGCAATCCTTCTCCATCTTTGGAATGTGTCATTCTTACATTCCAGTTCATCGATTTCACCATCTTCTCAATTTCTCCTATTGTTTCCATGTCATCTCTTACAATAAAAGTTCCTTGTGGTCTAAGAATCCGGTCCACTTCAGCCATTACCGACACCAAGCTGCACCTAAAGGGTTTTGTTTATACATAGTCATCAGATTTTGCAATCAAGACAATTTTAAAGCAAAGGAGATGCATATATGTGCGTGTGTGTGTGTATATACCTCTTCTTTAGTGCAGAGAAAAGATGATCAGCGTGAAGAAGGTCGTAAGTCCGAGGGTAAGTGCTGAATGATTCACACCAATCATGATAGATTCCAAACAAACCACGTTCGTATATAATTGGAAGAGTATCAGGTGAGTCGATAGGAACTACATTCATCACCCACAGTTTCAGATCCTTCAATGCAGCAGCAAAACTGAAAACCACAAGAGGGAGAGATTTTCATTAGAAACGAATCGAGCCAATTTGATTTTGATGAAAGATTGTATAAGCTTTTGCTTACCCTCCATAGACAGCTCTCATGTCCATCACATTTCTCACATAAGACCAATCGATTCCCATACCATTGAGGTATGACTTTGAAACAATTGTCTTCCAGCGTTCATGGTCTGCTGTGAAATCCTCTGGTGCAGGTTTTCCATATACACCTTCTTGAGAATCTAACCACTGAGGAACAGTCTCCACTCTTTCTGGCCACTTTTCAGGCCAAACTGCTCCACGTTTTGATGAATCTTCTGTTACTTTGTGCATACATGCCTCAAGTGGAACATTCCTGCATCAAACAGACATAATTTAGCAACGGAATTGCATTGGCTTACTAGTCACTTGATGTGAGAAGGGGAATAGATCAACTACCAAGCAGCATTTTGATCATCAGAGTCTTTGCACAGAGGTGGCTCATTCTGAGATCTTTTGTTGTAGCATTTATTCGTCATTGGCTTTTGGTAAATGGCAGCACCAACTTCATTCAGTTCATCTTTCTTAATCGTCATCAGTTTCCAGCACATTGCCTTTGTTAGCTCCGACATAGCTACAAGAAAACAGAGAAAAACATCTCACAAGTTAGTTAAAAATCAATTGCCAAAGCCCTCTTCATGGCCAAACAATAGAAAATACATTTTACCAACCTTTCCATATGCCAACATCTTCCTCGGTCTTCCTGTAGACTGGAGTGGCTGACCAGACAAAGAAACCACCCGGCCTCAATGCACGATTCAATTCCAATAGTAGTTTACCACCTTCAGTTCAAACGACAAAAAAATGTTATTCAATGAAACAAGAAAATACTAAATTACACTACAATATAGAAAACTTTTTACCTTCGATATGCCAAGGGACTCTACAGCGAGCACAATGGATAAGGTCGAAAACAGATCCTGGAAAAGGTAATCTCTTGGTTCCCATAACATTTGACATTGCAGGAATACCACGTTCCAAAGCAAATTGCACCTGCGCCTCATGTTCATCTTTGGGTGCAAATGACAAAGCAAGCACATCTCTGTCAAAAAGATATCCCCCAAAGCTAGCCACCCCACACCCAACATCCAATATAACACGGGTTCTATTTCCCCACGCAATATCAGGATATGACTGTAAAACATATAATAATAACAATATTCAACTGAGAAAGCTGGGTAGAAATTGAATGAAAGATCAATAAGAAGTTGTACCTCCTGGACGAAATCAATGTAGTGAAGAGCACCGTTCTTGAACTGAGTACCTCCACCAGGGAATGTTAAGTATTCACCACTCATCTTCACCCAGTTTTGATGTCCCTTGACTTCTGCAAGCTTGGTGTGAGGAATATTGTTGTACCAGATCTGTGGCAACACAAAACAGAATAGTTAATCGATACCATTCACAAATAACATAAAGGAGCACAATCTGTTTCTTTTTTCTAATAAGTATATTGAAGTTTTTACCTTTTCTCTGCTCTTAGGCCACTTGATGGATCGCTTATACCCTTCGGGAAGAGGAACAAGGCAGCTTGGAGCTTCCTCGGGACAATGCCTCTCACGATGTTCATAATGCTTTGTCGAATGAAGCTTTCTGATAGCTTGCCAATTGTCAAGGCAAGGGATGTAGTCTGGTCCAGCTGTCACATTGCAGACTTTCCATTTAATTGAGGACACTTGTGCTTTCTTCTCGTTCTGCGATTCAACCAATTGGGTTGACCAAGCCCCACTTCCGGTGCTTGACTCCTTTGTGATTTCAGCCTGGTCACCAGCTGGGAAAACATCCTTACTCTTCTCACTGTTTTCTTCAGACTCACCAGCATTTTCCTCGGTTCCATTACCATCCTCGGATTTGTTTTCTTCTGAGCTCTCTTCCAGTTGTGTTTTCTCTTTATGCTTCGCTTCATCACTTTCTGATTCCGTGTCTTTCTCACCCTCTCCATCTTTTCTATCCCCATCACCATTTTTGTCATCAAATTCTTTCCTTTCCTCAACGGACTCAGTTTTCTCACCAGAGTTCTCCTCATCAGGTTTCTCAGGTTCAGTCTTCTCTTCATTGCTCTCTGTCACAACCTCAGTTTCCTCATTCTTTTCATCCGAAAAACTCTTGGAACCTCGATCAACTTCCTCATTAGTGATGTCACTCTTAGTAGTAGGTTCCACATCTTCTCTAGTCTTGCTTGCAGAGAAGTCAATAGATTCAGTTGGAGCAGACCATGAAGACATGAACATCCACGCTCCAACCAAACAGAGTGAAACAATTAAAACAATGGTAATGGTTAAGCCATATCCCGATGACTTCTTCCCGTCTACACGAGAATATTTCCCCATTGCCATGTTCCTAATCCTATAACACAACTCCTAGTCACATGCACCTGCAACAAAACCAATTATATGAAAAGAGTACAATAGGGAAAAGGTCAGGCTTTTTGATACTGCAACACACATTAAAAGAATGTTTATCAGCTTGGACTAGGAGTGAAACTAACAAGTATTACACTCACCATAAGAGAAATAGGAAGACATATAATGATACTATTGACTAATAACTAGTCTCTTACTTGAGCTTGTTTCTTCAAGGTTTGTTAATTTTTTGAGTTTAAACAAATGACAAAATGAAACTAGAGAAGATCCAAAAACAACACGTAGCAGAGAGCACCTAATTGCAGATCTAAAAAAAATCAAACTAAAACCGGAAAAAGCGGTTGTTAAAATTAGAAACACCAAATCATATATTACCAAAACACTCGATTTATAACTTTAACTAACAAATTAAACCCAAATCAGAATAAAAATAATAATATAAGCAAACATCAGTTCAAAGAAAAGATCCTGGACATTTCGGAATCTTGCATTTGCAGAGATATCTAGAAACAAGAACATTTAAAGAAAGCTAGAGAGACTTAAAGAAGTTGATGTAACTAAATTAAAGATTACCAGAGAAAGGAGTTTGCCTCAGATCTCCCCACAAGATTGGAACTTTGTGAGCAAAAATACGAGAGTAGAGAATTTTCTAGATCCGGATCTAGTAGAAGAAGGAGCGAGAGTTTTGATACAATGATCCACTAGATTGTTAATTTTTATATATCTGAGAGCAAGTGGTGACTGAGCAAATCGTACTAGTTACTCTGCACAGGTCAGTGCTATAATACCAGAATTTGGATCTGATTAACACACCAATATTAAATATTTTGCTCTTTTTTAAGATTGTTTAGTTCTCTAACCACTCGTCGGTCACCGACATAGACTTTGAGGCAAAGATTTTCTAGTTCACATAGTAAACGGTACCGTTTCATGGTTAGAAACAGCTAAGCTCGTGAAAACGCACGTGAGGAAAACTCGGACAAGGCCCACTAGGCCCAATTTTGCTACCTTTCCTGTTAGCCCATACTGTTCTTATGAGAGAGATTGAGAGTTTTGGTTCATTTATTTTCTTTATTTGAATGGTTTATTGCAAAGCAGTCAGACAATCACTCTGTTTCGTTTCATGTTTTTTTTTTCTTTTTGGTCTAATAAATAACTATATTGGATTATAATAGTCAGATAGGCTTGGTTTGCCAATTTCTTTCTCTTTTTTCTCCATCACCAACTTAACCTGAAGAACATTTAGACATTTATTAATAAGCTGGTTAATTTTTGTCAAACCATTTTTCTTTTCTTGGTCGATGTTGTACTCTAAGTTTTTTTTAAAGAAAGATGTTCACCAAAGAAAATAATTAATCAGCATAAATGGTACTCTTTAATAAACTAAAGTTCGAAACTAATCAAACAACTCTAGTTATTGGATGAGGTATACTTGTATAACTGAATACAGAGAAGATTGGTTCCAAAGTTGTTGGATGTGGTTTTCAACAAAGTAAATGTAAGATGTGGAGCTCGAAGAATTATGTCATAAATGAAGTCATGGTTCGGCAATGACAAGATTAGTTGAGTTGGTGTCTCTTATATTTTATAGTTGTGTCTTGTGAACGACTTACCTAAATATTTTCGGAAGAGAGATCAAAGAATCCGTAGTTTATTATTGAGGTAGTTATGAGAAGTCGACGTGACAAGTTACCGTGATGAGTTAGAAGCGATGAGTTGGGAGCGACGAATTGAGAGTGTCAAACAAAGAATGACAAACAAATAGCAACAAATAAGGAACAACGAGGTTGAAGCGATGAACTGTGAGCGACGAAATAAAAGTAATAAGATAGGAACGATGAACTGGGAGTGACGAGCCATAAACGACGAACTGGGAGTGACGAGCCATAAACGACGAATTGGGAGTGACGAGCCATGAGCGACGAGCAAGGAACGACAAATTATGAGCGACGAGCCATGAGCGACGAGCAAGGAACGACAAATTATGAGCGATGAATTGAAAGCGACGAGCAAAGAGTGGAAAACAAGGAGCGACGAGTTTAGAGCAACGAATTGTAAGGCGACGAACTGGGAGCGACTAGCAAGGAACGACAAACAAAAAACGATGAGATTGGAGCGACAAACTGTAAGCAACAAACTATGAGCAACGAACTGGGAGTGGCGAGCCAAAAACGACGAATTGGGAGTGACCACCCAGGAATGACGAGTTTGGAGCGATAAACTGGGGTGACAAACTAGGAGTGGCGAACAAAGAGCGATGAGCAAGGAGCGATGAGCAAGGAGCAATGAGCAAAGAGCGACGAACTGAGGTGACAAACAAGGAGCAATGAGCAAGGAGCGACAAGTAAAGAGCGATGAGCAAAAAACGATAAGCAAGGAACGACAAACTAGGAGTGACAAACTTGAAGTGACAAGCAGGGGGCGACAAACTCAGAGTTATAAAATCAGAATTTAAAAGGGGTCTGAATTTTCCTCCAAAAGAGTCGGCCTTTTTGCTTCAATGAGGTACTTCTATATTTATAGAAAAATGTAAGGCGGTTTTCCTCCGATTGAGCTGAATTTTAATGGACTTTTCCATCTTACTAAATTGGTCGATCTTGATTCATGTGGGGCTAAATGGGGGATGTTAAACCCACCACCAACAAAAGTCTCAAAACAATTTCATTTGTACTCTCTTAGGGTTTTGTATAATAAGCTTACGATATATTCGTCTTATCATCTTCTTCATTATTTCTTCTTCTAATATCCATATACATGCTCTGTATCGTTTATTTTTTCCTCTCGATTGATAATTTAGTTCTTAATTATCGAGTGATGGAGATTGCTACAACCTCTAGTGGTTCGCGTTTGTTTTCGACGAATCTAAGATTCAAAATCAAACGTGTTGGGTGCAAATTCACATATTTCTCAGACGTCTTGCTGTTAAACCTGCAAAGTTTGAGTCAAATAACCAGAAAAAATGGCGAGAACAGAGTCATGGTGGCTCTGAAGAAAGGCTAACGTTCTGATGAAGCAAATCCACTGAAGAAAAAACAAAAGATGAGAATCGAAGTCGACTAAACTTGTAAGGTATTGTTAAACCCTAATTTTCAACCTTTTTTTTTATTTATTTCTAATTTTTGGTAAGATTTCAACAATTGTTTGTTTTCTAATTTAGGGTTAAAGAACTGTGAGTGACGAGCCAGGAGCGACAAACTGAGAGCGATGAGCAAGGAGCGACACATTTAGAGCGACGAACTGTGAACAACGAACTGGGAGCAACGAGCAAGAAACGACAAACAAGAAGCAACAAACTATGAGCGATGAATTGGGAGCGGCGAACTGGGGTGGCGAGCTAAGAGCGACGAATTGGGAGCAAAGAACTAAGAGTGATGAGCCAAAAATGACGAGTTTGGAGCGACGAACTGGGACTGATCAACAAGGAACGATGAGCAAAGAGCGACAAACAAAGAACGACAAACAAGGAGCGATAAGAAAGGAGCGACAAGATAAGAAAGGAGCGACAAGAAAGAAGCGATGAGAAATGAGCGACAAGCAAAGAGGGATGAGCAAAGAGCGACAAACAAGGAACGACAAACAAGGAGCGACAAACAAGGAACGACAAACAAGGAGCGACAAGCAAAGAATGACGAACTGGAAGTGATGAACTTGAAGTGGTGAGCAAGGAGCGACGAATTCAGTGTAACGAGTTTGAAATTTTCGAGAGCTATCAATTTTCCTCTAGAAGAGAGTCAGTTCTTTTGCTTCAGTGAAGTACTTCTGTATTTATTAAAAAATGTAAGGCGGTTTTCTTCTAATTGGGCTGAACTTTAATGGGCTTTTCAAATTTACTAAATGAATCTATCTTGATTCATGTGGGGCTAAATGGAGGATGTTAAACCCACCACCAACAAAAGTCTCAAAACAATTGTCTTTGTACCTTGTATCCTAAGCTTACGATCTATTCGTCTCATCACCTTCTTCATTAAGCTCTGTATCATTTATTTTTCCCTCTCGATTGATAATTTAGTTCTTAATTAGCAAGTGATGGAGATTGCTACGACCTCTAGTGCTTCGCATTTTTTCCGACGAATCAGAGATTCAAAATCAAATGTGTTGGGTGCAAATTCACAGATTTCTCAGACGTCTCGTTGTTAAATCCATAAAGTTTGAGTCGAATAATCGGAAGAGATGGCAAGAACGGAGCCATGATAGCTCCAAAGAAACGCCAAGATACTGATGAAGCAAATTCACCGAAAAAAAGACAAAAGATGAGAATCAAAGTCGACTCAACTACTAAGGTGTTAAACCCTAATTTTCAACCTTTGTTTTTATTTATTTCTAATTTTGGTTAAGATTATAACAATTGTTTGTTTTCTAATTTAGGGTTAAAGATTGAATTTTTTAATTTGATTACGTTTTCTTAAATCTTGAGGCGAAATTATGACGTTGAAAGCAAGTCTCGACAAATCAGTGTCCGTGTCAAAGCAAGAGACAAAGACCAACGTTTCTAAACTAACGGATGCGAGATCTATTACAGCGAAGTAGCCATGTCAAATGAGTCACCCGCGGTGGTGATGTCTTTTCAACAGAAGTTTTAATCCATAAGTTGATGAGCAGACTGAATTGGTAACTAACTTTGGGACCCCTTATGATCATGTACAACAAAGACAGAAGCATGTGTTCTGTCTGGTTTGGTTGCTTTAATATTATCTAACTTATAATAGTTTCTCCTTCTATATAATGCAGCAAGCTTATTGGATTCTTCATCAAACATCACTTGCATGCAAAGAGTTATACAACACAACTCACAATATTTCTTTTGCTTTCCGATCTAAAAAACAACTTGTCTTGAAAATAATGATGAACACAAAGAAGCTCTTGAAGATGGCAAAGAAATGGCAACAGAGAGCAGCCTTAAAGAGGAAAAGAATCTCATTTCAGAGATCAAGTGTTACTACTAGCACCTCAACCGCTGCAGAGAGGGGCTGTTTTGTGGTTTACACGGCCGATAAAATCCGTTTTGCGTTTCCAATAAGTTACCTTAGCAACTCTGTTTTCCAAGAGCTCTTGAAGATATCTGAAGAAGAGTTTGGCCTCCCGACCGGTGGACCAATCACATTGCCGTTCGATTCCGTTTTCTTGGAGTATCTCATCAATTTGATACAACGACGAATGGACGGAGATACAGAAAAGGCTTTGTTAATGTCAATCTCTAGTGCTAGATGTTCTTTATATTGTTCTTTGCAACTACAAGAACATAGTACGCAACAATTGCTTGCATTTTAGAGAACTAGAATGTAGCAATCTCTGTGTCTGTAAAGATTCTATTAGATTAGACAGATTATTTCAGAAATACAAACTATTTTTATTTATATCTCTCTTTCAGATTGTCCCAAATTCCTTGTAAACAAAGAAAAATGAGATAACTTTAAACATCACTTGTTGACTTGTTGTCACAGTTTATTCAAAATGTTTTGCTCTGAAACTTTCTATCACAAAACATTTATTGGCCGTAGCTAAAACTTTCATCGATAGCAATTCATCAGTTGTCCTTATGGATCTCTTAGAAGTAATACAAGACACAATATGTATGAAATTTTAGCAGGGATAGTTGATTCACTGTCTCAAGGAAATATGAAATGCACTGTCACTGAGATTTAATCTTAATTTACCTCAAGGAAATGTGAAACACGAGATGTTTGTATGATTTAAACTTAATCTATCCCAAGGAAATATGAAATTTTAGCAGGAATAATTGATTCACTGTGTTTCTTCCTGGCCATAAAATCTAAGGACCTACATGTTCTTCATCTTTGCTTCACCAGCACATGTCTTTCTTTGTATCTCTCTATCGGATCATTAAGTTTAACCAGATTTGTTGTCCCCTGAATAAGTACACCAAAATCTATTATTTTTGTGACTCGCATTTTGTTTTACTAGTGGACCATTAATCAACCTGGGACCCTTATGCTAGCAAACAAAGCTGTACAGAAGCATGAGTTTGGCATTTTTGGCTTCTCTCTTATATACAAATTCTCAACTTATCTTGTGTATGTAGGTATATAATATGCCTTGCATTCTTCATCAATATCTCAATACCTAAATCTTGTCCTTATAGGATTCATACCCACATGATCATGTCTTCTCACCGTAATTTGTATAGTCCACAAGTTGATTTGCAGGCATTATTGATTACTAACCTGGGACCCTTACAGAGTATAAACATAAGCATGTGTTGTGCCTGGTTAGGTTGCTCAGGAGCTTGTCACAAAGCCTATCTACACCTAATACTTTCTTCTTCTATATAATGAAACAAGCTTATGGTATTCCTCATCAACCACAACTTTCATTCAGAGAGCTTTACAAACAGAACTCACATATCTTTTCTCCTTCATTTTCCATCTCACTTTCAGATATAAAACTTTGTTTAAAAAGATGATGAACACAAAGAAGCTAATTAAGATGGCCAAGAAATGGCAACAAAGAGCAGCTCTCCACAGGAAAAGGATCTCATTTCAGAGGTCAAGTGCTTGTAGCAGCTCAACTGCGGTAGAGAAGGGCTGTTTCGTGGTTTACACGGCAGATAAAATCCGCTTTGCTTTTCCTATAAGTTACCTGAGCAACCCTGTTGTCCAAGAGCTCTTTAAAATATCTGAAGAAGAGTTCGGCCTACCGACAGAAGGACCAATCACATTGCCATTCGATTCGGCTTTCTTAGAGTATCTCATCAAATTGGTCCAAAGACGCATGGATGGAGACACAGAAAAAGCTCTTATAATGTCAATCTCTAGTGCTCGATTTTCTTTACAATGTTCTCTGCAACAAAAAAGTTGTATTACTCAACAACTGCTTGTATATTAGAGTTTAGCAAATCTCTATGTTTTGTAAGGTTTATAGTGGATTAGATAAACAGATTATTTCAGAAATACAAACTATTATGTTTTCTCTCTTTTAAGTTGTCTTATCCAAAATTCATAATCAACTTCCATTTAAATGAAAAAATTATCTGAATTCAAAAATCACTTGCTCTGACAGCTTCTCTGAAATCTGCTAAAAGTTTCATTCCTCGAATGTCCATATGACTCTCTGTTAAGGTACACTAGACTGGACAAGAACAAGAGTGTTCTTATGATTAGAACTTGATTAATCTGTCACAATGAGAAAAGATTAGTCAAAAGTAACTTGTAATATATAGTCTCTCACACAACTAACCTTTTTAGTTTAAAAGTTAGTAGATACAAAAAGTTTCTCAATCTACAGTCTGATCTACTATCCACCAAAGGAAATTCTAATTATTCTACAAAACATTAACTTGATGAACTTTAATTCGATTCTCTACAAAACTTATCAAAAAAACTTTTTCTTGCAAAGTTTAAATATTGTCTGGTGTTCACTCATGCCCAGGCTTTTGATAGATTCTCATAGGGAAATAGGTCAAGAGCCTTGAAAGTTTTCACTCATATTAAGAGCTATTAACAACCATTGAAGTTTCTGCAGGTTTAGGGTTAACGTCAAAAAGGGCCTACTAGTTCTGCCTCTTTCAATCACTTGCAAAATTCCTTGTATCTAAAATATTTCTGTATATGATTCATACTCATAACCGTATGGTCATGTATTTAACCAGAAGTTTTAAACCACAAGTTGATTAATAGATAAGATTGAATAACAAGTTGATTAATAGATAAGATTGATTACCAACTTGGGACCCTTATGGTCATAGACAAGAAATACATAAGCATGTTTCTGTCTGGTTTAGTTGACCCAAGTTTCTGTAACTTATAATAGTTCCTCCTTATATATAATGCAACAAGCCTACTGGATTATTTATCAACCATAACTTGCCTTCAAAGAGTTATACAAACTTACAAATCTCTTTCGCTTTCCGATCTTTTTCCAGAAAATAACGATGAACACCAAGAAGCTAATCAAGATGGCCAAGAAATGGCAACAGAGAGCAGCTCTCAAGAGGAAAAGAATCTCATCTCAAAGATCAAGTTCTACTACTACCAGCTCAACCTCGGCAGAGAAGGGATGTTTCGTGGTTTACACGGCAGATAAAGAGCGCTTTGTTTTTCCAATAAGTTACCTGAGCTACTCTGTTTTCCAAGAGCTCTTGGAGATCTCTGAAGAAGAGTTCGGCCTCCCAACCGGTGGACCAATTACCTTGCCGTTCGATTCAGTTTTTGTAAAGTATCTAGTCAAACTGATCGAAAGACGAATGGATGGAGATACGGAAAAGGCTCTGTTAATGTCAATCTCTAGTGCTAGGTGTTCTTTACCATGCTCTTTTCAACAACAAGAACAATTTCTTGTATATTAGAGAGTTAGAGAGTAGCAATTGTTTTGTTTGTAAAGATTCTTCTGTAACTAGATTATACAGATTATTTCAGAAATGCAAAGCATTATTTTTGTCTCTATTTTAGAATGTCTCATCAAAATCAACTTTCATTGTAAACAAAGAAAAATGAGATAACTTTATTATTGTTGTGACGGTTTACTCAAATTTGATTCAAAGCAATTCATCATTCAGTTGTCCCTTTGAATTTCTTTAAAGTCATACAAAACACGAGATGTTTGTATGATCTAAGCTTAATCTATCTCAAAGAAATGTGAAATTTTAGTAGGAATAGTTTATTAGCTGACGAGAAAATCAAAGGACCTACATGCTCGTCCTCTTAGCTTCACCAGCACATGTCTTTCTTTATATCTATGATCATTAACTCTTAACCATATTTTTTTTCCTTTAAGCAAACAAACACAGCTATGCAAGAAGCATGAGTTTTGGTTTTTGGCTGCTCTTGTCTCCAAGAGTTATATACTTCTCAACTACTCATTATATGTGACAACAGCCTCTTGCATTCTTCATCAATGTCTTAGTACCTAACTCTTGTCGTATGTCCATTAGTCCATATAGGACTTTTATATCCACATGATCATGTCTTATCAGTTCTCAAAATAAGCCGTATAGTCTACAAGTTCATTTGCAGACAAAACTGATTACCAACTTAGGACCCTTATGATCACATAGAGTAGAACATAAGCATGTGTTGTGTCTGGTTAGGTTGCTCAGAGCTTGTCACAAAGCATGTATAAATCTAATAGTTTCTCCTTCTATATAATACAACGAAGCTTATAGCATTCTTCTTCAATTACAACTTCACTTGTTCAAAGAGTTCTACATCACAACTTCCAAATAACATATTTTTTGTAAACTAAAAGATTACAGAATTATATCTTTAGTGACTTGATATTTACATTTAGACAACATAAAAGTTTAAAGATAACTACAAAAAGGCTACTGAAAGAGGCCCAAGTCAGTAACCCTGCAAAAGAACAACATAAAAGATTAACTCGATGAAACTGATCGGATTCTCTACAAAAATTATCAAAACATGTTTTTCTTACAAAGTTTCTTGCTTGTGATAGATTTTCATGGGGAAATAGGTCAAGGGCCTTGAAACGTTTTCACTCATTTACAGACATATTAACAATTAACTTCTCTTCGAACGTCAAAGGGTCTACAAGTTCTGCAACTTTCATTCACTTGCACATGTCTCTGTGTCTATATATTTCTGTATAAGATTCATACTCACATCCACATGGTCATGTCTTTTCAACATAAGTTTTAATCCACAAGTTGATTAATAGACAGAATTATTTACTAACTTTGGGACCTCTTATGATCATATACAACAAAGACAGAAGCATGTGTTCTGTCTGGTTTGGTTGTTCTAATCTATCTAAACTCTAATGGTTTCTCCTATTATATATAATGCAACAGGCCTATTGGATTCTTCATCAAACATAACTTGCATTCAAAGAGTTCTACAATACAACTTACATATCTCTTTTGCTCTCCGATCTTTTTTGTCAAGAAAATGATGATGAACACTAAAAAGCTACTCAAGATGGCCAAGAAATGGCAACAAAAAGCAGCTCTTAAGAGGAAAAGAATATCATTTCAGAGATCAAATTCTACTACTAGCAGCTCAACTTCCGCAGAGAAGGGATGTTTTGTGGTTTACACGATGGATAAAAAGCGCTTTGCTTTTCCGATAAGTTATCTGAGGAACTCTTTTTTTCAAGAGCTCTTGAAAATCTCTGAAGAAGAGTTTGGCCTCCCAACCAGTGGACCAATTACATTGCCGTTCGATTCTGTTTTCTTGGAGTATCTAATCAAATTGATCCAAAGACGAATGGATGGAGATACAGAAAAGGCTCTGTTAATGTCAATCTCTAGTGCTAAATGTTTTGTACAAGGCTCTTTGCAACAACAAGAACAACATAGCAGTATTACTCAACAGTTACTAGTATTTTAGAGAATCAGAGTCTAGCAATTTTTGTCTTTGTAAAGATTCTACTGTAATTGATAGGCTTCTAATTTCATAAATACAAACCATCATTTTTGTCTCTCTTTTAGACTGTCTCATCAATATGAAAATAAACTTTAATATCACTTATTGGCACAGTTTCATCCTAAGGTTTTGTGCCAGTTTACCAATAAATTTCTTTCACTAAAAGTTTTATTGAATGTTCTTTTCATCAATCATCTCTAGAACAAGAAATATGATAAAAGGCGCACATAGACTCCACAAGAACATGTCGTTTGTGCGATCTGAACTTAATCTATCTTAAGAAAATATGAGACTTTAGCAGTAACGTTTGGCTCTGTCTTTTTCCATTGCGAGAAAATCTATAGACCTACATGCTTTTCATCTTTGGTTCATCGGCACATGTAATCTCATTGTATCCATCTATTTGATCATTGATTTTAACCAGATTTATTGTCCCCTGAATAATTACTTTGACCTATCATTCTTGTGACTCACATTTGATTTAACTAACATGGGACCCTTAAGCAAACAAACACAGCTATGCAGAAGCATGAGTTTGTAATTTTAGCTGGTCTTGTCTCCAAGCGTTATATACTTCTCAACTACTCATTATATATTTATATGAACAAATAATGTAACAACAGCCTCTTGCATTCTTCATCAATGTCTTAGTACCTAACTCTTGTCATATGTCCATATAGGACTTCTATACCCACATGATCATGTCTTATCAGTTCTCACAATAAGTCGTATAGTTCACAAGTTCATATGCAGACAAAATTGATTACCAACTTAGGACCCTTATGATTATCACATAGAGTAGAAACATAAGCATGTGTTGTGTGATGACAAAAAAAAAATGCATGTGTTGTGTCTTGTTAGGTTTCTCAGAGCTTGTCACAAAGCCTGTATAAATCTAATAGTCTCCTTCTATATAATACAACAAAGCTTATAGCATTCTTCATCAATTACAACTTCACTTATTCAAAGAGTTTTTACATCACAACTTCAAAATAAAATATTTTTTGCTTTCCTATAGAATAATGATGAACACCCAGAAGCTAATCAAGATGGCCAGGAAATGGCAACAGAGAGCAGCTCTTCCACAGGAAAAGAATCTCATTTCAGAAGTCAAGTACTACCAGCCAATCAACCGCGGTAGAGAAGGGCTGTTTTGTGGTTTACACGGCGACTGAAAGACTGAAAATGAATCAAAAGAGTCATTCCCACGATCTGCTCGACGAAAAGACTCTAAATGAACTAAGACACATGGTTCAACGAAGAAGCTAGAAGATGAAGAACTCAAACGGCACAATATTCATTCTCACTGACTTGAGTAGTCACAATCTTTTCTTATTTAGTAAAACAGCTTTGTTGGAGAGTTTCTTCACAGATGAAGAATCTGCATGGTTTCCGTATAGATTACGCCATCGTTTTTTGACATAGGCATCGATCATAAGACGATGTCGTCCTCGGCGAAAACCACGAACTTTGCACCTATCTGGTTACCGGATTGATGTGAGTTACCGGATGGATGTGACTCATTTTGAGTAGAAGAAGAGACGAAACAAGGGGAGAATTAGGGTTTTCTGAAACGAAGATTAAATAGAGAGGGTGAGAAATAAGAGGATTAGGGTGGTATTTATATAGCATTGCTAACGGCTACAAAAAGAGAATTTATGTATACGAGGTAGGCGCTGATTTGTTTCTTAGGAAAGTGTACCCTAAATTCAAAAAATTTGATTTATGTTAATTAGTACTTTTCTTAGCGTAATTTATGGAGTCAGTGATTTATTAGTGAATTTTGGATTTGCTAATCACAAGTTTATGAATGATTATTGTCTTTGTATCTAAATATTTATGTATAAAGATTCATCATTTAAAAAAGGATCAAAAACCTTGGGATTCAATTCATTTACGAATCTCTTACAACGCTACACCTTCATTCATCTATCGGTTAATTGGTACTTGAAAGTGAAAGAATTCTGAATCACAGATTTAATATTCAAAGACCTGAGAAACCTACCAAAACCACTAAATTTCTAAAGATTAATGGTATTTAGCTACTCTAAGAACATCAAAGGACCTACAAGGTCTCAATCTTTCATTTACTTGCACATGTCTTTGTATCTGAATATTGATATAAGTATTTTCTTAAAATATTCATACTCACATGGTTATGTCTTCTCACTAGATGTTTTAATCCACAAGTTGATTGGCAGATATGATTGATTACTAATTTGGGACCCTTATGATCACTGACAAGAAATACAGAAGCATGTGTTTTATGTCTGGTTTTTGTTGCTCAAGTGCTTTCGTCTAAGCTTATCTATGAAATCTAATAGTTTCTCTTTATATATATATATATATATATATATATATATAATGCAACAAGCCTATTGCATTCTTCATCAATTACAACTTGCATTAATTCAAAAAGTTCTACAACACAACTTGCAAATCTTTTCTCTTTGTTTCTTCTTCTCGCTTTCCAATCTGAATATGATGATGAACACAAAGAAGCTCCTCAAAATGGCCAAGAAATGGCAACAGAGAGCAGCTCTCAAGAGGAAAAGGATCTCATTTCAGAGATCAATTTCTACTACTAGCAGCTCAGCCGCCAAAGAGAAGGGTTGTTTCGTGGTTTACACAACCGATAAAATGCGATTTGCTTTTCCAATAAGTTACCTCAGCAACTCTGTTTTCCAAGAGCTCTTGAAGATATCGGAAGAAGAGTTCGGCCTTCCCACGGAAGGAGCAATCACATTGCCATTCGATTCATTTTTCTTGGAATACCTAATCAAATTGATAGAAAGACGAATGGATGGAGATATGGAAAAGGCTCTGTTAATGTCAATCTCTAGTGCTAAGTGTTCTTTGCAACAACAAGAACAGATTACTCAACAATTTCTTGTATTTTAGATTTTCTTAAGAGAAGATAGATTTTTCTTTTGTAAAGATTCAGATATTTCTATACTCTATACAAGAAAAAAATTACCCCTCCTCTGTTTGAAAAGGGAAAACTGGATTTGAACAACAAATTTTCAAAATTGGGCATAGTGTTCACATAAGGAACCCAAGTTGTGGATGAGGGGAAAAAGAAACTAAGTTCAATTTAACCTTTTCTCAAAATATTGGATGAATATTTTTCTGATTTAGTAGTTACTCTACTAAATTTGGATATCTCATAAAAGTACCGACTCGAAATTAAAAAATTTCTACAAAATCATTGTTTTAAGAATAAATACCATGCCGCAATTGGATAAAAAGCTAATAGTAAGGAGACATAAAACTGCTAAAGAATCTAACTTTTGTCTTCTGTAAGAACATCTTAAAAAACTCTTGAAAAATTGAACAATACTTTCTACATGTACAAAGAGCAAAGCCAAGAATCTTTGGTTTCATAAAAACTGCCTTAAACTTGAAGCTATGAACTTTACAACTCTATCATAAACCTTTTTTAAAATTATCAGCAGCCTTAACAAGAAAAGAACAATGCAAGTCACTATATAAAGTAGTTTCATTATGCCTCCTTTCCAAACATAAGAACAGACACTAATTCTTCTTTCTTATTTCTTCTCTCTTCTCCCGGTTTTATAGTTTTTCGAAAAGCGAAATGGCAGGTGAGCAAATGAAACCTGTTGCTTCTGGACTTCTGGTGTTGAACTTCTGCATGTATGTGATCGTTCTAGGTATTGGAGGATGGGCCATGAACCGAGCCATCGACCATGGATTCGAAGTCGGTAAGAACCTATCGAAATTCAGATTCATCTCCAATTATGATTGGTTTTAACAGTTTTGATCTCTTAACGTTTCTCAAATTTGTATGCGTTTGGCACGAATTATTTGTTTTTGCCATTCTTGAACTTCTAACATTTCGGGTTCTTGTGAAAACAAATTTGAGCAGGCCCTAATCTCAATCTTCCAGCACATTTCTCCCCAATTTATTTTCCGATGGGAAACGCAGCCACAGGATTCTTTGTGACATTTGCGTTGCTGGCGGGAGTAGTTGGTGCAGCTTCCACAATCTCGGGCCTTAGCCACATTCGTTCTTGGACCGTGGGAAGCTTACCAGCTGCAGCCACAGCTGGAACTATTGCCTGGACCCTCACAGTCCTTGCCATGGGGTAATATAAACATAGAAACCTCTCTCGTTTCACAAGCAAAAACACATCATGTTTTGAAACATCAATGGTAAGATTAATTTACTCTTTCACCAACAGATTCGCCTGGAAAGAAATCGAGCTTCAAGGGCGAAATGCAAAACTGGTGAGACTTTTCTCTATTCTCGAATCTTATAGATTCATTTACTCTAAACCCACAATTATTGACTTCATGTCCCTCCTCTTTTGTGTCTTCTTCTCTGTAGAGAACCATGGAGGCTTTCTTGATCATACTCTCAGTCACACAGCTAATTTACATCGCCGCAGTTCACGGAGTGAGGAGACCTTAAGGAATCATGGGCGTTCGGGTTTCTTTTCTTCTGTTCGTGTCAATCATCCGAAACTTGGGATTGAGTATGTGTGTGATTTCATAGGAAGCTTAAGATAAATTCATGCATTCTTTATGTACAAAAGGATCAGAGCTTGTTTTGTGTGTGTCATGTGTTCATGGAATAAAATCAAACTTGATCGTTTGGTTTCAATCATACCTCAAAATATATGATATATTTAATGAACTGTAGAAAGAAGATAGTAGATAGAAAAAAATAGAACTATATAACGTCTGATGTTCTAAAATCCATTTAACCAACAAAAGAAGATTGTATTTCAAAAGAGAAAGAACTTTTATCCTGTTTAGGATATTTGGTCTTGTTTGTATGTTGCTAAAAGCCGCCCACATCATTATCTATCAAAGACATAATGTACAGAGAAGAGTTTACGGACCGTGAATCCAGTTTTTTCGGTTGCCTTTGAGGTTTGGCTGTCAACCGCATCCACCTTTATCTAGCTCCTGCTCTTCTGCAGCACAATGCAGAGAAGACACGTTAATGAGACGGGTTTAACAAAAAAGACAATGTTGTTAACGATTCACACAAGAACAACAAAAGGATTTTATCCCTGAGGAAGAATGGGGAGAAACTTAAAAGAATCTGATCCTTTTACTGGTGGGAAAATGTTAATAGATGAGTTTACGATAACTGCTATTATTAGAAGAATTTGTGACAGCCCAAACAAACAATATCACTGTAGCTAATAGCTATCAAAACTTGCAAACAAGAAAAATGGAGAAGCTAAACTTGAGGGAAATTATTTTATTACATAAACACAATCAAATTTTTAAGTAACAGAATGATGGGCAACACAAGGCCACAATTATGCATCAGAACATGAACTTGATATTCCTGCGAGATTATATTCTACTGTAGATTGACCGAAATTTCTGCGAAATAAATGGCTCTGACCAATTCCAGTAAAATTACTGTAGAAGAACAAGCATAACAACGAAATAACTAGAAAGGCCTCTCAAAGGAGGGATTCAAAGTGGATAAACTGATTGAATCTCTGAGCTTAACAATCTACTTATGAGCCATTCACAATTTAAGATTTTAACTCCATGAAGCTTCTTACTAGACCATCTTAATGTTTAATTGAAGGAAAGTAGAATTAAGTGAAGTAGTTTCAGTTAAATATTAAAGAAATTCAAGGAAACCATCAGAACAACGTCACAAATTGTAAGTCATGGAAGATCTTAGTAATCAGGAGCCTTAACCAGATAAAGTATATCTACCAAGACTAACCTGTGTTTATCTGTCAGATCCTGTCATAGCATCAAACAAACCGCAGCAACTTAACCACGAAGTTCGGACAGCTTGTGGACCAGGCAGCAAAAGACGCTGCATATACCCAGGAGATTCAGTCAACAAAAAAGAGAGGAAAACACATGTACATGATGCAAGAAAGGAGAAAAGAGATGCTACCTTTTCCTCAGAGGATACTGGAACTTCAGATTTTCTGACACTCTCTACTATTTTACTTGTTTCAGCAGCAGATCTTGGAAGAGTAACCACCTTTCCATTACTTTTTCCCAGTCCCGGAGATGGATACACTTCATTTTCATCAGACTTCTGTTTAACTAAATTTGAGTGTGTTGAGCTCTCAACATGCTTACTCTTTTCAGCAATCACTACTTTAGAGGCAGAAGGCACATGATTGACAGAATCAACAACAGAAGCAGTTTCTGTAATTGAATTACCACCACAAGCATCCTGATAAGCTACATTCTTGGAGGTGTGAGTAGAGTTTTCCACACTATTTTTCTTTTCATCTGTTCTTCTTTCAGCCGCAGTACCATTGCCACTTTCCGGTCCTAGTCCCTTAGTAACAACTGCATCTTCAGATATCTCTTTAGCAGCATCTTTCACCACACCAGGAGATAGAGCAGCAGATGAATCTTTACTCCCAAATTCTTCATTTCCTTGAGAATCAGGAGAGCTCAAATTGCTATCACTTCCCCTCTCATCTTGGCTTCCTGAGATGTTTTTGTTAAACTTAAGAATCAACCAAGAATTACAAAGCACATGAATAAGACTTCATCAGTCCAACAAAGTCATGAATGAAGCATTATTGAAAGATGTTAGCTCAAAACAGATCAAATTAGTGAGCAATAATCAAACAGATTATACTAAAATCACCAATCATGAAATGGTTAAATTCAATATCATAGGCTCTTCTTCAGATTATACTAAAATCTCTCAACAACATTCAATACAAAATCTATCGACATAGCAAGAACAAATCCTGAAAACGAGAGAGAGCATGAAATGGAGATTATAGTCATTGAAACCCTTATTGTTGTTAGTACTTGTTCCAATCGCTTCTTGTTGCTTCTTCTTCTTCAACGCCTTTCTCTTCTTCGCACCAGACGGCATGATTGATCGAGATAATAAGGAATTTGAATGAAATTGTTTCTCTTCACTTCAAATTTAAATTTTTGTCTCTATCTCTCTTCTTCTCCAAGTGTGAGTTGGTGTGTGTATGTGTGGACTGCCTTCTCCTTTTTGTCTCTATGTTGAAAAAGCCAGAATCTCCCGTTGAGGAAAGAGATAAGGAAGTCTTATTTATTGATTCGTCTCTTTTTTTATTTTTTTATTATTATAGATTCAACTTGCCTTAATTAAATTTATTAATTTCCCTATATTCATTTACATTAAATTAGTGTACACGGAATCGAACCCAAAAAAACATTATGGTATCGTAATATGGAT
Organism: Cardamine chenopodiifolia; assembly: GCA_963922655.1. NCBI lineage: Eukaryota > Viridiplantae > Streptophyta > Magnoliopsida > Brassicales > Brassicaceae > Cardamine > Cardamine chenopodiifolia. Next base: position 6,749,535 of record OZ000467.1, read on the forward strand.
TTTGTTGAAAAAAATGCCAAATCAGGTTTTTTAGTTTTCTAATTACCGCTACGGATATATATGACTGCCACTCCGTTTTACATGCAGTACCGGCCCTCACAATTATGAGGCCCTAAGCCCAAATATGCCTATTATACATTGTTTATAAAAAAAAAACTTTTGTAAATGGACTTTACATCACCCGGATTCGAACCATGCCTCTAAAAAGCATGTGCATTGGATAGAGGTTCATATAATCTTTCAAAAAAAGATATTTTTTTAATATAAATTAATTTTATGATTAAATTTTAAATTTTTTAAAGAATTGAACCAATCAATTGTAGACAAATGTTGAATGAGTCTTTTATAAATACCTCAAAAGTTTTCATTTGAGAATTTTTTCTCATTTTTCTTCTTTTCTTTTCATTATTTTTCTTTTTTTAATTATAAAAAACGAGACTCATGTTAGAAATTCCCTTTTAAAAGTATATAACATTGTTAATTTCTTATATAATATAAAATAATAAAAAAACTGTGAGTTTTTTAAAAAAGTTTCAATTACAAATATGGTCGAAGCGGTTAGGAAGGCTATTGCGTGGTTTCTGTAACTTTTCTTGCTTTATAGTTTGGTTTCATTTCCTATAGAATCTAGAAATTATGTACTTATACACAAACAATAAATTATCTTTAAGTTACACATATGTAGAATTTGGAAAATTTGTATGATGGCAAAGATATATATATATATATATATGGTCATCGTTTACATACACATATATATAATATTTTGCTTTTGTTTTCATTATCCTTCATTTTTTCTCCTTAGTCCATTATGAACATAAATAATTAATCTTGAGTAATCGAGCTATGATAAAAACAAATGTTTTTTTCTTTGAGTGGTATAGATGGTTTACTAAAACATTTACACATGAATTGTAACTAGTCAAAGATTTGAATATCAAATCGTATATATGAACCAATTTTTATAATTAAAAAAGGTTTATTTGCGTGATATTAATGAGCCTATGAGCATGAGGTAATGAGTGCACTCTACTAATAGTTTTCTTAGATTTTGCCGTCAGATTTCTAATATTATGTTTGTTCATTAGTTTTTGTATATATAATTCTTAATTGTAAACTTAGAGAGTAGTGTTGTTGACAAGGAAAAAATAAGCTAGAGAGTAGTAAATTTGAACTAAAATTTAAAAGATCACAAACAGAATATTCTGTTTTTAGTTTACAAAATTAGGTTTAAAAAGGAGGAAATTTAAATCATATATATAAATTTTATATATTTTGACAGCAATTATTTAATTATTTTATCGTTGGCCTAATTGCATTGATTCGGATTTGAAACCAATTGGTTCCAAAATGCCATTTTAAAAATGGTCAAAAAAATTAATTGCATAAATAGTCAAAAACGTGAATAACAGTACATGTAATACGGAGTGGCAGTAATTTTATATCCGCAGTGGTAAATTAGAAAACTCGAAAGAAAACTGATTTGTTAATTTTTTTCAACAAATTCGAAGTGAAGATAACAGTTTCATTCAAATTCCATATTATCTCGATCGATCATGCCGTCTAGAAGAGAAAGGCTAAATCGATTACAAGCTGGATACGTGTAGTTACTAGTTAATGTTTCACAAAGGTTGAAAAAAAGAAATTAATATTTCACAAAGAGTAGAAAACAGTTTCATAGCAAATTAAACTTGAGATTAATAGGCAATATAAATGCAAGCTTAGTCCGTTTATACCTCCCATGAATCAGATAATTATATCATAAACTCAAATGAAATTATTGAACGTCTTTCAGTCTCTAATATATATCTCAATTTAAAAACAGTTTGAGGCCATAAAAATAAACAATGAACTGTAATTAAAATGGTGATACCACGAGTAAATAAAAACTGGCCAAAAAAGAATTTCACGGCACATATGCTTTTGAGTTTCTCTTACAGTATACAAAATGGTCAACAAACTTTTAAGCAAGACGACTTTGTCAGTAGAGAGACTAGTATATAGAAGACAAAAGCCTCTGTGAAGAGCATAATCGTGGCTTACGAAAAACTTAAGTCTAGACTCAAAAACGTGAAGCCCACCTGCCAAATATCCAAATCATGGCTACAAAAAGCAGCACTCATGGCACAGAGTAACACAGAACTTGCTTTCCCTTAATAACACGAGATGAGAGCCACGACATCACTAGTTACATTTAACCAGAAGGTTACGCAACGGTGCGAAACTCCTGGTCAGAATCACAAGGAGCTGTCCTCGACGAACCGGCATTTGAAACTTCAGAAAACTTCTTCTTCGTCATCATCATCATCATCTGGAAAGCGAGCGACCAGAGTGTTGGCATCATTCTTCCTCTCCTTCCAAAAGAAGAGGCAGAATAAGGAGAAGATGAAGCGGCTTAACGAACTCAGGAGTTTCTCCGATGCTGTGAGTGAAAGGAAGACGTCAAATCCTGAATCAAGAAAGAAGGTTTTCCCATCTAGTCTCACAAGGTCATGATCCACCTAGAGACAGGACAAGCGCATTCCTTCCATGACTCAAAACTCAAAACTCAAAACCAAGCGAGATCATACGCATTGCTTTCAACTTGATCATGTAGATGTTATAGGATATCTCATTGTCATAGTTTTTTACACTAAGACCTTAATCTGACTACCTCAGGATATATTATGAATGCAAATTAAATTCTTTTCCAGTGCAAGATCTTAATAAGATTGATGTGTATCATGATTCAAAAATCTGTCGAAGAAACTTTGAATAAGAATCAGTAAATGATTGTAGTTTCAAGAATCCAAATAATTTCCAAACAGAAGAAAAGATAGACATCAAACTTTAATACATCTATCCCACAAGCACGGACCAATGGCTTCATTCCTTAACCCAACCTGGGATCTACACATCAACTGACCGGTTCCAACCAGGTGAATATCCTTGGATCAGGTCTCATCAACATCTCAGTTGTATGATGATCTGACATCAAAAGAAAAGAATGCAAGATATGAAAATGTACTCAACAATGCAAAACCAAAACAAATTTACATACTTTATGCAGCAGCTAAAGTAAAAAGGTTTTCTTCTACCCTCAATAGAAGACAAAAATTTGAGGCCTGAGAAACTCGTAGTCATGACCTTAAAGTCCTCAAGAATAATGCTTCTCACCAAATTCTAATATCAAACTTAGATTTAGCCACAGTGCATAACTCATCATAATTTCAAGTTACCACAGCTAATTGGACTTTTGACACTAAGCTTTTGTGGTATGGTACATCATTAAACTAGATATTAAATCAAGCTTATTCCAGTAATCATATCAACAAATAAGTAACGCTTTTCGAATTAATATTACCTACCAAAAGAACTGGGCAAAACCACATTCTAAAAATTAAATGAATGATTTCTAGAAATTATGAGCCTAAAACCCTAACAATCGAGAAACCCAACATAGATAAAGGACCAACATTAGAGCAGAGAATTTTTTTTTTAAAAACAAGGCAACGCAACAAAATTGAGATCAGAACTCACATTACGCGAGAAGAATATTGAAATGAAATAACTCTAGTATAGCAAATCTTACCATTTCCAAGGAATCTGTACGAGCTTGAAATAACTGAAGCCATAAGAGGGAGACTGAGTAAAAGCAATTTGCCAGCTTTAGGAGGAGAAAGTGAAAAGCGCACAGCTCTATCGATGCCAGCGTGATAGAGAGACTTGTTGCCGTTACTCAAGTCCAAGGTCTCTTTGTTTTTCTCGCTCTTTTTTCCAAGAAACAAACAAAAAATCCCCGCGCATTTGAGTATGGGCCTTTAATGGGCTATATTTATAATAAAGGAACAATACTGGGCTTTATATTAGAGACTACTCTCTCTCTCATCTCCGTCTCTAACTGGAAACAGACTCGACGGAGCAAAACGGAAAAGTAACTAACTGATCGAGCGAGAGAGAAAATGGTGGTTGAGGATTCTTCAGTATCAACGATAATGGGGGAAGAGAATATCGATCCTAACACCTTCACGAACCCTAGCCGTAAAGAGAAGCATGTTCCGGTGATTATAGCTACCACCGCTGACGAGGAAGGTCCGTCGAAGGAGAAAACGATCATGTACGGTGGAAATGACTATGCGTCGAAGAAATCAACCACCGTAATCCAACAGTCGCAATTCTTCCAGAATTCTTGGACATTTTGGTTCGATAATCCTTTCTCGAAATCGAATCAAGCTACTTGGGGAAGCTCTTTGAGATCTTTGTATACATTCACTACTATCGAAGAGTTCTGGAGGTGAGATTAATGTTGATTATACCTCTCTTTCTTGTTGAAAGCAAATCTAAGCTCTGAAGAAGAACCTAGAGAATAGAGAAGGATTCGTTAGCTTGTGCTTACGATCTCTTTTGTTTAATGGTTACGGATGCATTTTTCTCCAATATTCTTGTGTCTTGATCTTAGATTTACGTTGGTAGAACTGTCGCTTCTTGGATTGCCTCAAGTTTTGTATTGGAGAATGCTTATATTGTATCTGTGGATTGTCTTTAATTAGGAGTAAACATCAGAAATGTTGATCAGCTTGTTCGATTGTTTTCACTTAAGAAGCTAGTTTGGTATCTTAATTTCTGTCATGGCTAAGTTAATTACTTTTGATGCAGTCTTTACAATAACATGCATCCTCCAAGCAAGTGGGTTCCAGGGGCGGATCTCTACTGCTTCAAACATAAAATTGAACCGAAATGGGAAGATCCTATCTGTGCTAAGGGAGGAAAGTGGACTATGATGTTCCCTAAAGCTAAACTGGAATCTAATTGGCTTAACACGGTATTGTAACTTTCGAGAGTTGTTTGTAGTTTTCCTTTGGCCATGCTGCTTTGTTGGATTCATCTTGTGTTGTTTTTGTCTTCCTTGTTTTAGTTACTTGCGTTAGTTGGTGAGCAATTTGAGCAAGGAGATGAGATTTGTGGGGCAGTTTTGAATTTCAGAACGAGAGGGGACAGGATCTCTCTATGGACAAAGAACGCTGCAAATGAGGAGACTCAGGTAAATCAGGGCTGTTTTATGTGTATATATATTTCTGTGGTAATAAAACAGGTTTTTTCTGGAGGTAACACAACATGCAGTTAGTGAATTTCCTGAGGTTTCTAGTTTTCTAAGTTCTTAACCAAAAACTAATAGCGGAGACTACACGATAAGAGAATCTATTACTTGTTTCGTTTCATATAAAACACATACATTGGCTTGATTTTGTAGCAATTGAGTTTCATAGTTTCAATCAATAAGGGCCAGGGTCTTGGTTTTTGTTTAGGAAGCTTTTTTTTTCTGCGACTGATATTTTATTGTGGTGTTTGCTGCAGCTAAGCATTGGGAAGCAGTGGAAGGAACTTCTTGGTTACAATGACACAATCGGATTTATAGTTCATGTATTATTTATGCAACATCTTTTTGTTTCTTTTTATAACTACATTGGTTCTTGCTATTGTGACTTGTCCAGTATTGTTTTTTTCAGGAGGATGCAAAGACTCTTGATCGTGATGCTAAACCTCGATATGAGATTCACAGTTTTACTTGTCAGCTTCGCCAGGGAGAAAGAGAAGACTTAAAAGGGAAAGTCATATGAGAAATTCATGCTTTAGTTGCTTCTGATCAATCTTTTACTGTAAAAAGATGCACATTTAGTTCTCATTTTCAACTATCAGAATTGGTGAAATGGATTTGTATCAAATGTACAAGATTTCGTTATTTTCATAGTGGTATAAAGAAAAAGAATTTCGAGATTAAACTTCTTACGTTAATCACTTATTACAATTTTTTTATTTTCTAAAAATACTACTATTTCGAACTCAGTTATTAGTTATATTTTTTCTTATACTATAACAGAGTAGCTGTTGAAGAAAAAATATGTATAAAATTCACGGAAACATTTAACCGCCAAAAAACAATCGAAATGAAGTCAAGTGGTGCAAATATATATTTTCTTTCGACTGAAAGTTAGTCAACGAGTCACTATTAAATCAGCTGCATACTTTTTATTTAAGTAGTCAAATAATTTTGTGGAATTTATTTATTTTTATCCGCGAAGTTCACAGTCAAAACTCATTTACGTGTACTAAAAACCAGAACGGATAAATTAAATCTCTACCAAACTCTTATGTACGGAGTTTCTGTTTTCAGTCAACGATTCATGATTAAATTAGCTACCTACATTTCGTTCTAATAGTCAAATGGAATTTACCATCCGTAAAGTTCATACTTAAAACTCGTATATCTGTATGGTGAAATCATAGCAGATTAATTAATTTCCTACAAAACAAGATTCAGATTCTGGTTTATTGAGCTTCTTTTTTTTTTTAGGTCAGTCAACGATTCATGCTTAAATTAGCTACCTAGATTTGGTTCAATTAGTCTAATAATGCTATGAAATTTATTTATTTTATCCCCAAAGTTCAGAGCCAAAACTTGAATATATCTGTGTTGAAACCAGAGAAGAGAAATTAATTCTCTCCCAAGCAAGACTCAAACTCTGGTAAATTCTTGATTAATCACAATTATATATGTTGTTAAGCACTCCGGATTTCTTATAATCATAACAGAGTAGCTGTTGAAGCAAAAAAATAATCCATAAAACTGAAACCTGAAAAGTCCTTTCTTATGCAGATAAAAACCTTTCATAGATTTGATTTTGAGAGAAGGTGAGCTCTTAGATATCAAAAGCGGAATAAAAGACAAGATTCAAGAAACAAGTCGGAGAAGACAGCGAAGAAACTGACACGAGAACTTACTCTCAACTCAATGGCAGACGATCGAGAGAATCAGAGAAGACGCGATGGAAAAAAGTCGAGGTCCACTGAAGAAACAGAGTCGAGTTCTTACTGTGATTTCTCAGGAAAAGTAAAAGACGCCATCAAACAGAGTCGATAAAGATGGCTATGGTTCTTGCGTAGAATGATGTTTTGATTTAACATTTCGTTTAATTTTGATTCTCAGGGACGCAATCTGGATTTGAGGTCGAGTAAATCAGGATGGATGTCTGATGAGAGACACGAAATAGACTCAAGATCTAGGGCAGAGAAGAAGGTAAAGAAACTAAACAAGAACTTACTCTGTTCTTAACTGTAGATTGTTATGATGAAACAAGAATCAATACGAATTTCTCAGGATAAAGAAGGTCAGATTGGTGATTACAAAGACTCTTCTAACGCAGACACTCGAGAGAATCAGCAACAACAGAGACAGAGAAATGTTGAGATGCAGAGAAGAAGATATGAAACAGAGTCAAGAATCTGGCGTGAGGAGAGGGTAATGAAACTAACTTACTTACACAATATGCTTTTTTTTATATAACTTTTTTTCTTTTCAATTTTGATTCTCAGGATAGATCACCGGATCGGAGAAGATATGATGGAACAGCTTTGGACTGGGGAGACAGTAATGAGAGAACTCCAGAGTATAGAAGGAGTGAATCTGAAAGGAGAGATCATGAGAGAACTCTTCTGGATAATAGAGGGAATGAAACTGAATGGAGATATGATGAGAGAACTGGGAGGAGATACGAACGACTGGAATCGGGTGGGTATATAGTTCATCCCGGTAAAAACGATTGTTTCAATTATTTCCGAACTGGTACGTGTCACAATGGAAGAAGTATTTGCAAACTCAATCATCCTACAACTCTTCCACAGGTGAGAAATCAAGTTATATCTATTTTTTGGCTTGAGTCTAAGTTGAAGTTTTCCCTTATTGCTTATTTTATTATCAAACATCTTATTAGGAGCTTCCGGAGAAGACTTCTAATGTGCCAGTTTGTAAGGTGCAGTTCTTATATCATCTATAAATCTGATTATTTCGACTTAAGCTTATAAAAAACATCTGGTTTAGTTCTTGACTTGATTTGAAAGAGAGTTGTTTATTTTCTTGGAAAGATTGTGTTGCAAACAAGTTATTATTTTATGTGATTCGTTGCAGCATTTTCTAAGAGGACATTGTAAGAAAGGCTCAGATTGTGATTTTCCTCACACAATGGCTAGGAATGGTGCAGAACCTATGCCTCAGGTAATTTCATCAGATTTTCTCAATAGGTTTTTCAAATATCACATGTCTCCTTCCCAAAACTGGTCAATATTAATCCTACTCATCTTCCAAATGTGAGAAATAAAGTTATATATGTTTGGCTTGAGTCTAATTTGCAATTTTCTTCTTGTCTTACTGCTTATAAACATCTTAATAGGAGCTTCCGGAGAAGACTAATGTGCGGGTTTGTAAGGTGCAGTTCTTGGATCATCTCAAATCTGATTATTTTGGTTGGTTGTGTTATAAAGAGTTAAAACGAGGTTTTGTTCAACTTAAGCTTACAAAAAAAGTAACACAACTTATTCTAGTTTAGTCTTGACTTGATTTGATGGAGAGTTGTTTATTTTCCTGGAAAGATTGTGTCCAAACAACTTATTCTTTTATGTGATTCGTTGCAGTTTTTTCCTAAAGGAACTTGTAAGAAAGGCGCAGATTGTGATTTTTCTCACACAATGGACAGGGGTGGTGCAGAACCTATGCCTCAGGTAATTCATCAGATGTCTCTTCTCCAGAGTTGAGAAGCCATGTCCATATTAGTTTCATTTTAAAGTTTCGTTTACTTTGGTTCTTAGGCTAGATCTATGGATCGGAAAACGAGTGAATCCAAATGGGGATTTTATGAGAGAACTATGGATCAGAGAGTGAGTGACTCCGAATCGATATTTGACGAGATAACTGAGAGGAGATATGAAACAGATTCAGGATACAGGCCAGAGAAGAGGGTAACTAAACTAAATGTGATCTTTCTTTTTTTCTTTTCTACTGTTTTCAGTTACTTATATGAGTGTTCATTCTCAGTCAAGAACTATTCCGGATTCCCGACTGCGTGATCCAAGTGGAACATTCGAAAATTTACGCCAAAGAAGCCCTGAAATAGAGTGGGAATGCGAGCAAGAGAGGAGGGTGGTAAATAAAGAAATTGCATAGACCAGACTTTGTTCTTAGTTTGTTTTACTGATTTCAGTCACTTATGATCTTGAGTCCTTCTTGGCTTAGCTTGTTCCTTTTTCTTCAAACAAATATTGTAGGAGATTCCAGAGAATCCCTTCATTGCTGCTCAGATGGCGAGGGAGAGGAGAGAAGCTCAAGATAATATGCAGGAGCAGAGGTCAGGAGGAAGAACCATATATTTAAGTCACCTAATCAATCCGATAGCAAACGAAATCTTGCGAGAGAGGAAGGTAAAGAAACTGAATAAGACCTGGATTTGTTCTTATTTTTGTTTTAGTGGTTTCAATCACAACGTCATTAGTTTATTTCTTCAAAACAAATGTCGTTGGACATTCCAGAGAATCATAAACGTTAACGCTAGTAACAGAGTGAAAAGCAGAGGAGCATACTCTGTTTTTTCTACTTTGAATTCTCATTTATTTGTGCTGTTTCGATTTACTTAGTCACAGAGAAAGAGAGAGATTGAGAGGCTGAGTAGGGAGGAATCTCCTATCAGGTATTGAATTTCTCATCAAAAATTCTCAATCTCTCAATCGAAACATCAAGATTTCTCAATTGCATTTCGAGATATCAAATAATACTGGAATGATATTCACATGTGAGCTTTTTATTTTATTTTTGGGTTTCTTCAGGTCAAGCCAACAGTCCAATTCGATAAACTGATGAAAATCAAACAGTCATTACCAGAACTCGGGTTTAAAAGTAAAGAGGGATATGGATTTTAAGAGGAAACAAGAACCTAATATGTGTTTGGAAGGTTTAGGTTAAGCTTTCGTTGTTTTTTTTTTTCTTTTTACTCAGAGAGACTAGGTGGAAAAGTTATATGTTCATTTTGATAAAACTGATCTTTTTGAAATGCAATGTATATTTTTATGAAACGAATGATTAAACTTAGTGCAAAATATTTTAAGCAACAACTATTGAATCCAAACGAAACAAATATAAATAAAAGATAAAGAATTTAGACGAAAAAAAGCTGTTGAAGATGAAGTGAAAAATTAACTAGTGGATGATAATGAAGAAACAGAGTCTTTTCTACATTAACAGATTAAGAGGCTCAAGACAATCTTCAGGTACCATTTATGCAATTCCAACAACGTCAAGAGATGCAATTCCGTAAGCAGCAATAGCATTTCGTTAGGTTCTCATCTCGATATCTATCCGGTAAGAAACCAAAAAAAAAAATCAGAGTAGATGAATCAGTTTCTTCTCCTTGGCTTTAATTTATCGTCCTTGTTAATTGCTTCAACAAAGGACGTAAGCAAGTTGTTACAACATTGTATATCATATTTTACTTGATCAGATTGATCTTGTTCTTTACTTATACTTGTCTTCTTAAATCTTTGGTCAGGGAATTGACTGGAATATAGGGAATCTATGGAAGTGCTTGTGAAGAAACAGCCTTAAGTTCCATGTTTCTCCCAATATTTTTTTTATGTATCCATTTTAACTCAGCATTAATTTCCCGCCAAAATGTAACCCACATGAAGTGGTGGAAGATTTATTTTTTTTCCCCTTGGTGTGAAAACGAGAAATTCATTAAATATGAATATGAATATGCATGTTGGGAATTATTATTTTTATCTGCAAAATTCTTATCTATGTAATGTCAAAACTGAATCGGGTAACTTAATCTTCTAACAAACAAGGCTCAAACTCTCGTTTATTATGCTTCTTTTTAAAAAAAAAAAAAAAAAATTAGTCAACGATTCACGATTAAATAAGCTACCTACGTTTGATTCAACTAGTCAACTAGTAATATGGAATTTTTATTCCAAATTTATATATGTTTGTGTGCCAAAACCAGAACGGATAAATTAATGACCTACCAAAGAACGTTCAAACTCTAGTTTACGGAGCTTCTTTTTTTCGTGGTCAGTCAAAGATTCACGATTAAATTAGCTACCTACATTTGCTTCAAATTGTCCAACATTTTTATAGGAGCCTCATGTGGAATTTGATTCTCAAACATATTTTTTTTAAAAGAATCAAACCGTTCTTTGATTTTATTATTTCTAGAGAAGATTAGCTCTTAAAAAGAAGACAAAACAGAATAAGAGACAAGATGGAAGAAATGGAGAAGACAGTTGAAGAGGCTGAAGAAACAAAGGTAAGAAAGAAAATGAACAAGAATATACTCTACTGATCCAAACTCTGGCTAATAATTTGTTCTTCTAAGTATGCTTTGTTGATTTTATTCTCAGGCTATCACTCCGAATTGGATAGGGATTAAATCCCAATGGAGTGCATATCCATTTCGTCCTGGTGAAGAAGATTGTTATTTTTATCTAAAAAATCGTAGGTGTGGCTTTGGAAGCGAATGTCGTTACAATCATCCTCCTCTAGAGGTGAGAAATAAAATTAGCTATTTGGTTGAATCGAACTTGCAAATTTCCTCATAGCATATTGCTTTAAAATATATTAAATGGTATATTTTTTTTTTTTTGTAATACAAACAGGAGATTTCCAATAGGATTGGTAAGCAGCTGGATTGTAAGGTAAACTTTCTTGGATTTTCTATTATTATCTCAAATCTAATTAATTCGATTGGTTTTTGTGGTAAAAGAGAGTCAAAAACCAAGATATTCATGTTGCATGCGACTTTAGCTTATCGTCCACCTAGCAAAAGTGACACAGCTTTAGTTTTTGTAACAATAATATATTGAATTGCAAAATATATTGATCTTGTCTGGTTTTAGTCTTTCGTGGAAAAATGTTTTTCTAAACAATTTCCTCTTATATATGCATTTTCGTTTGCAGTTTTTTATGGTAGGAGCTTGTAAAAGAAGCTCAACTTGTATATTTAATCACCCAAAGAAACTGAAGAAGGTAATGACGCTAACTTCTTACACAGTTTACTTTGTTTTGATTTGACGTTTTCTTTTTAATTTTGATTCTCAGTATAGAAGTAAGACAGCGATTGAATCAGGAATAGGATCTGAAAATATATGTCAAAAGCCCGGTGATATAGAGGGGAGATTCAAGCAAACAATGGTAAAGAAACTGAATAAGATTTGACTTTATTCTTATTTTGTTTTTACTGATTTCAGTCACTTACTTGTTTCTTCAAAACAAAATATCGTAGGAGTTGATGAAACAGAGCATACTCTGTGTTTTTTTTTCTAACTGTGGATTCCTCATTTGATTTTGTTGTTTCGATTTACTTATTTTCTCAGGAGATTCCAGAGAACCACAGTGTAGAAGCTCATGATCAAGGGAATTCGGAGGAACAGAGAAAGAGAGAGATTGAGAGGATGAGAAGTGATGCTCGTTTGAGACTTGATCAGGTGTTTTATTGAATCATTAAGATTTTTTCAATTGGGTTTTCAAGTATCAAATACAGGAAGAAGATTCTCATGCGAGGCTTTTTTGTTTTTTTGGTCTTCTTCAGATCCGACCAACGGTTACATTTGACGAAATGAGTCGACCCAGAGAGTTGATGAAAGAATTCGGACTTGAAGATTTCGTAGGGATTTAAGAGGAAACAGAGTTACAAGATCTACACATGTCATATTTGTTAAGTCCAAGACTCCTTCCTTGGAAGACAAGAAATATATATGTTTTATTAGAGCCAGCTTAGGTCAAGTTTTAGTAATCTCAGTTTTCGTGTTTAGTCTTGTTTTATAAATCATCTAGTTCACTGAATGAGTGATATGATCAAAGAGATTTTTTTCTTTTGGCCGGATGCATTTTTTTTGGTCTGAAAACATTGTTTTTTTTGTTAATGGGTTTCTGAAAACATTGTTTGCTAAGTGAAGTTTAAAATATATATATAAAAAAAAGAAGTTTAAAATATATATTGGTCAGTCATAAGAGGAGTGGTTAAATTCTATTAGAGCATAATTAAACATGTCAAACTTGGCGAAACGTCTAATTGGTATTGAATTGGATCAAGAAGATTTCTCAATTGCATTTCCAGATATCAAATACCGGAATGATATTCACATGTGAGTTTTTATTTTATTTTTGGGTTTCTTCAGATCAAATCAACAGTTCAAGTCGACGAACTGATTCAAATCAAATAGTCATTTATGAGAACTCATGTTTAAAAGAAAAGAGTGAGATGGATTTTACGAGGAAACAGAGTTACGAGACACATTAAAGAAAACTCTAGATGATTGCTTGGAACGCAAGAAACTGATTTATTTTTGTTGCTTGCTCAGATTTATTTTTGCTGTTATTTTTATAAGAGAAAAGACAGACGTATTACTACGTGGAAAAGTTATTAAGTTCATTTTGATAAAAGTGGCCATTTTTCAATTTTCCTTATATATTGATTAAACGAATCAATAAACTTAATGCAAAATATTTTACAAAATAACTCATGAATACAAACGACACAAACTGACAAATATAAATATAAAGAATTTAGACGAAAGAAATAATAGCTATTGAAGATTAAAAAAAAAAAACTAACATAATACGCCGTAACAGTCTCCCGCCGAAAATATAAAGAAGCAAAAACCATTCTCGAGAGAATAAATAGAGAAACAAAAACAGAGCAAGAGAGAAAGATCTTTGGAAGTCCAAGAAACTGATACGAGAACTTACTCTCGAGAGAATCTGCAAGAAAATCAGAGAAGAAGCGATGAAACAGAGTCGAGATCCAATGAAGAAACAAGAACTTACGAACGATCCTCAGGAACAGAGGCAGAGCTTGACTGGGTCGATTCCATCTTCCGATCAAAGCAAAGGTACTTTCTAATCTTGAGAGATCCATATTATACGATCCAATTTGGTTTCCATCGTATTGATTTTTCTACTTTTGATCATCATTTGTGATTTCTCGATGGGTATTTCAGAGTTTATAAGAATCGTATATGAGTTTCTGTTGCTTTTAGTATATTGTAATCCAAGTTTGGGTATTGTGAATAATCATGTGATGTTTATGTTGTTGGTATGATCTTTTAGTAGATAAAAAAAGGCATGGGCCAATCGAGTGAGTCTATAATTCATCCCGGTGAAGACGATTGTTACAGTTATTTCCGAATTGGTACGTGTCGCTATGGAAGAAGTATTTTCAAATTCAATCATCCTCCTACTCTTCCACAGGTGAGAAAGAAAATTATCTATGTTTTGGCTTGAGTCTAAGTTGAAGTTTTCGTCATGGCTTATTTTCTTATCAAACATCTTAATAGGAGCTTCGGGAGAGGGCTTATAGGCCGGTTTTGTAAGGTGCAATTCTTGGATCATCTCAAATCTGATTATTTTGGTTGCTTGTGTTATAAAGAGTTCTTAAAAAAGGAGATTTTGTTCAACTTAAGTTTAGCAAAACTTATTCTAGTTTTTGTAACTTCATTTAAAAGGTAACAAGAATCTTGGAATATAGTAATCATTAGTCTGGTTTAATCTTTACTTGATTTGAAAGAGAGTTGTTTATTTTCCTGGAAAGATTGTGTTCCAAACAACTTATTTATTTTATATGTGATTCGTTGCTGTATTTTCTAAGTGGACATTGTAAGAAAGGCTCAGGTTGTGATCTTCTACACACAATTAACAAGGATGGTGCAAAACCTATGCCTCAGGTAATTTCATCAAATGTCTCTGGTCCAGGTCTATACTGGTTTGATTTAACATGTTGTTTGATATTTTTCTTAAATTTGATTCTCAGTCTATAAGTGAGAGCGCGACTGAATCAAGACAAGGATTTGAAGCGAGCGGATTCAAGCGACCAAGGGTAAAGAAAAATGAATAAGATCTTACTTTATTCTTATTTTGTGTTACTGATTTCAATCACTTGCTTATTTCTTCAAAACAAAATATCGTAGCAGATTCCAGTGAATCCCAGCGTCAATGCTCAAGAGAATCTTCAGGAACAGAGACAAGAAAATATTAAGAGGCAGAGAAGAGAGGCTCAAGAGACTCTGCAACAACAGAGGTTGATGAGGGTAAAGAAACTAAAACAAGACCTGATTCTGTTTCTTTATTAAGGATGATATTGAAACAGATCATATTTGTTTTTTTTACTACTGTGAATTCTCATTTGATTTTGTTGTTTCGATTTACTTATTATCACAGAATCACAATGTAGAAGCTCATAATCAACAGAATCCGCAGGAACAGAGACAGAGAGAGATTGAGAGGATGAGACGTTTGGAGTTGATCAGGTATTTAAATCAATCATTAAGATTTTCTCAATAGGTTTTTCAAATATCAAATGCCTCCTTCCCAAAAATGGTCAATATTAATCCTACACATCTTCCAAATGTGAGGAATAAAGTTATATATGTTTGGCCTGAGTCTAATTTGCAATTTTCCTCTTGTCTTACTGCTTATAAACATCTTAATAGGAGCTTCCGGAGAAGACTAATGTGCCGGTTTGTAAGGTGCAGTTCTTGGATAATCTCAAATCTTATTATTTCAACTTAAACTTAGAATAAAGTAACACAACTTATTCTAGTTTTTGTAACATCATTTAAAAGCTAACAATAATCTTGGAATCTCTAGTCTGGTTTAGTCCAAACAACTTATTCTTTTATATGTGATTCGTTGCAGTTTTTTTCCGAAAGGAAAATGTAAGAAAGGCCCAGATTGTGGTTTTAGTCACGTAATGGACAGGGATGGTTCAGAACCTATGCGTCAGGTAATTTCATTTTCATCAGATGTCTCTTGTCCAGGTCTATATTGGTTTGATTTAACGTTTTGTTTGTTTTTCTGAGATACTTACAACGGAAGAGGGTAAATAAACTAACTTCTTACACAGTTTTCTTTGTTTGATTTTTAAACTTTCATTCTCAGTCTACAAGTCAGAGAACGATTGAATCAAGACAAGGATTTGAAGCTAGCGGATTCAAGCGACCAAGGGTAAATGAGATCTGACTTTTTTCTTATTTAGTGTTATTGGTTTCAATCACTTGCTTATTTCTCAGGTGTTTAAATCATTAATTAAGATTTTCTCAATTGGTTCTTCAAGTATCAAATACAGGAAGAAAGATTCTCATTTGACTTTTTTTCCTTTTTTTTGTTTGTCTTCTTCAGATGCGACCCACTGCTCTATTTGACGAATCGAGTCGACCCAGAGAGTTGATGAAAGAATTCGGACATAACATGCCAAAGGGATTTAAGAGGAAACAGAGTTACAAGATCTACACAGTTGTTATATTTGTTACGCCCAAGACTCCTTCCTTGGAAGACAAGAAATATATCTGTGTTATGTAGAGCCAATTCAGGTCAAGTTTTAGTAGTTTCAGTTTTCTTTTATAGTGTTGTTTTATTAACTTAGCTAATTCACTGAAAATTGCTGCATAGTACGAAAGCTTATTCTGTGATGGCTGATGATGAGGTGATATAATCAAAGAGACTTTTCTATGCTGGCTGCATTCAAACTATACGATAGATAAATCATAAACATCGTTTTTTTTGGGTCTGAAACATTGTTTGCTAAGTGAAGTTTAAAATATATATTGGCCTGTCATAAGTGAACTGGTAAATACTATTAACACATAATTAAACATGTCTAAACTTGGCAAAACGGCTAATATGTTTTAGATTGACTCATTTGCGGTTCCAAATTTTAAACGATTTTTTTAGCATATTTAATTGATTAGAAAATGTTTACAAAGTATTGAAATAAACAACTACTAATACAAATAGGAAGATATATAAAATTGAAATATGGCTCACTTAGTCAATTTATTTGGACAATGAATGCAATCTTGTGCCATTACCATAAAAGATATTGTGGTGAATCGAATCACTAAACTACAAATATCAACAAAAAAATTATCCTTTATAGTATTTTTTGATAGTTAACGATAAGGTCATACAAAATTTTATAGTTGTATTTAACTGTTACGTGATAGTATTTTTTGCGATAAAGTAAAATGATTTTTTTGTAGTGGAGAATATGTCTTCGATTAGTGCTTCCGATAAGAAAATATACAGATGATGGAAAACGTTAATGCTTTAGCGAATTGCAGCCGACAAAAATTCTTTCATATATTCAAAGTGAAATGAAATGGTGTGATTATCCAATTCGACCAAGAAAGATACAATCTCGAATCTTCAATAGACGTTTTACCATACAAATCTTGCATATTCAAATCCATGCTTTTCCAAAATAGTAGATATGGATTTTGAAACACAATATTTTACGTGAAATTCTCACAAAACAGATACAACACAATATTCGAACAAATCTAGTTTTTCCCATATTTGTAGAAATACAAAGATTCCCAAAAATTGCACAAAAAAATTTGCACAAACAGTGGTGTACGATATTCGCACGAATACTGTACAATATTTGTGCAGAAATACAACAATTTTCTAAAATTTGCACGAAACGGAATTTGTATGTTTTTAGCACAAATCAGATTTGGAATGCTTTCTGCATAAATTTGATTATATCCAGATTTTGCATCAAAACCGGCAGAAGATCCATAGAGATTAACGCCAAAAAAACTTTATATGAAGTTACGATAAACCAAAGTAATGAACAAGTGTGAAGGAAGAGGAGAAAGGAGAGAGCGTTCTGCCTCCCCTTCAAGTTCAATATGTTGCATAAAAAATTGTTAAACGATTATCAAAGAAGTTTTGTTACAAGGGAAATTTTTAGTTAATTTACGTTTTTCACTTAATTTATCCATGATTCCGTTCTGTTAGTGTCCACATTTTATCCATTCTATGATATTACGACCAACCGGGTGTTTTTTGGGTTAATTGCACTAAAAATTTATGAGATTTGCTAGTTAAATAACTATAGCCTTTTTATTTTTATTTTAAAAAGACACAAAAATGAGTTTTTCTTTGGTCCTCGAGTATTTTTCTTTTAAATAACATACATTTTTTTTTCTTTTAGTTTTCCCCGAAAATGTAAAAATCTTTCTAGAGTCTTTGGACCGAGAGACAATTTAGTCAAAATCCCTAATTAGAACTTTCCCGCCAGATTTGTGAAAATAGCTACTGTATTCTGAAAACCTCTCCTCGATTGTCGTTATAGTCCCGAGTTCCTGAAATGTTCTCGTCAGGGCGAAATTAGGGTTTCATTTGTCGTCCTTCCGAATCGTATTAGAAGAAGAACAATGGGTATTCAAGGGCTATTGCCGTTGCTGAAATCGATAATGGTACCGATTCATATCAAGGAGCTTGAAGGTTGTATCGTCGCCGTCGATACATATTCATGGCTACACAAAGGCGCTTTATCTTGTAGCCGAGAGCTCTGCAAAGGATTACCCACCACAAGGTTCTTTTATCTCTCCCTCTCTCAAGTCACTTGACGAATCTAGATTTAGATCGATTAGTTTTTGTTTTCCCCAAATTTAGAAATTGGGTTTCTTTGGCTCAATGTGTTTGGTCTCATTTCGTCAAACACAGCCTTAAAAATCAAAGCTTTAGTCCTCGTTAATATTTCCGATTTAATTTCTCCATTTACTGTAAGGGAATGAGATTTGACATTACTGATTCTGGTTTTGTAGAAGATATTGGGTTGGTTTACTTGTTACTGTTGTCTAATTTTTCAGGCATATTCAATATTGTATGCATAGAGTGAACCTACTTCGCCATCATGGAGTGAAGCCTATTATGGTCTTTGATGGAGGTCCTCTACCAATGAAACTAGACCAAGAGAATAAGCGTGCTAGGTATGCAAACATTGGCTAACTAATATAGGCACAATATGCAAACTTATGAGGTTATTATTGAACAAGTTTCACACCAAGTCACATCTTTTCTATAACAATCAAGTTCAGGTCCAGAAAGGAGAATCTTGCACGTGCGTTGGAGCATGAAGCAAATGGAAATTCCTCGGCTGCTTATGAGTGCTATTCAAAGGCTGTAGATATTTCACCTTCTATTGCACATGAGTTGATACAGGTAACACTAGGCTGGGTATCTTCTTCAGATAAATGGATTTATTTTTGTCTTTAATTGCTTTGTTTTCAATTTCTTTGAACTGAAGTTTTTCTGCCATGGAAGGTTCTGAGGCAGGAGAATGTTGATTACATTGTTGCTCCTTACGAGGCTGATGCACAGATGGCTTTCTTGGCTATTACTAAGCAAGTTGATGCGATAATCACCGAGGATTCTGATCTCGTACCTTTTGGCTGCCCAAGAGTAAGATTTCTGTTACACTTTTCATTAGTTCATTAGTATTTTCACTTCCCTTTACTGGTAGAGTCAATGTCAATTCCTTATCCATCCGGTTATAGTACGATCTCGGCCTTCAACTATCAATTTTTTTATGTCGCAGATCATTTTTAAAATGGATAAGTTTGGGCATGGTGTTGAGTTTCAAGCCTCCAAGCTACCCAAAAATAAGGAGCTCAGTCTTTCTGGATTTTCAAGCCAGATGGTTCTCGAAATGTGCATATTAAGTGGTTGCGATTATTTGCAGTCATTGCCAGGAATGGGACTTAAAAGAGCTCATGCACTCATTACAAAGTTCAAGAGTTATGACAGGGTATACATTCTCTTCTTTTTTTTTTGAATAAAGAAGGATATACATTCTTTGCTCAATTGATTTTACAATTTGGTAGAGCAAGAGTCTGATTAATTCAGAACCTAGTTTTTGATTTTCTGGCGTCAATCTTATAGACATAGCTAGTTTGCTTGTCTAATTTGTTGCTAGTTTGCTTTCAGGTAATTAAGCACTTAAAGTACAGCACAGTTTCAGTTCCTCCTCTTTATGAAGAGTCATTCAAGAAAGCTGTTTTGACTTTCAAGCATCAGCGTGTCTATGACCCAAAGACGGAAGATGTTATACACTTATCTGACATTTCTGATAAGCTAGGTGAAGATTCAGATTTTGTAGGCCCATATCCTTTGAGACTAGTCTTTCGATATTAGGCTCCCATTTGTCAATAGTGGTAAGGACCAACAAATTTTTATTCCTTAACGTTGTTCACATCAATGCCACAACATATTGCTAAGGGTATAGCACTAGGCCAGCTTGATCCATTCACAAAGTTACCATTCCAGGTACATTGCGCTGACTTATCTATTTCTAATCTCCCCCTCGCTTTCCCTCCGGGAAATATTTTCTTGATTTGTTGTTCTGTTTCCTTAAATGAATAGGCTGAGAGTGTTACTCCTAAATTGGCTGTCGATGATAGTTTCCGTCCCAAAAGTTTCAAACCTGAAACTCTGAAGAAAAAGCTTGATTTGCCAGTCCAGAAAAACCTTCTCACCAAGTATTTCTGTATCCTTCAATGTTAAATCCCATATCTTTCATTTCTTGGCAGTTTATTACGTTTGGATCTTGGTTTAGTAAGGTTTTTCTGTGATCAAATAGTACGTCCTGTATATCTTCAAGAGTCTAAAAAGCTGTTGGCATTGCATCTTTTAACATTACGTCATGTATATCTTCAAGGATGTTTGATCTGAACCACTTGTTCTTCACTTAACATCTAAAAGGCTTTGCAACTATTGAGGCAAAAAGAAAATTCAAGGCTCCTAGGATATCACCAATGTCTGTGACCCCAACTGATGAGTCTCCAAGTACTCCTGAGGATAATGCAACAGATGTAGATGCTCTTTCAAGTCAGACAACAGATGAATCCCCGACTTACAGCTTGGTAAGGAACTAGAAGAACGACATTTTAATTCTCAGAAGTCTTAACAATGGCTCTAATCTCTTTGTGTTTTTAGGCTGAGGATGCACGTACTAGCAAAGTTGCAGAGCACAGAGAGTCATCGGACGACGGTAAAATTGCTTTTCTTTCCGCAATTGAAAAAAACTATACTCTGAACTTTCTATTATGACTCATCTTTTACATATCACAATCTTTTTAGATGCAATGGAAAGAAATCACAAGGACCTTGATCATAAGTACATCAAACAAGAATTGGAGAGACCCAAAGCAGATAGTGTGAAGGTTATAGTGAGAAGCAAGTATTTTAAGCAGAAGCAGGAGGACACAAGTCTTAAGCAATCTATCCAATGTCTCAATGATTGCTCTGTGATTGGTCAAAGAAAGACTGTTAAAACTGTGATAAACAAGTCAAGCGCATCTAGAAGAGAAGAGAGTCACAGAGCAATAGCGACAAGTCCATGTTTCCATCATGAGCGAATCTACAGCGATCATGAAGATGCCAAAGAAGCGAGTTTCTCTGCCATAAAAGAAGTGGCTGAGGGAACTGGAAACATCCACAAGATAAACCATCAGATCAATAAAGAAGAACAGAACCCCTCCGATGAGATCCTTTCCACCCTTAGTACTCCGGAGAATGTAATACCACTCTCTTCCATTTCTATTAATAGTTTGTGTGGAGCTGCAACAGGGAAAAGGAAGCTTGATTTAGATGAAAACCTTGAGAAGGTTAGATAGCACTGTTCTATCAGCCCATGTCTAATATTTTGCCGCTTATGCTATCATTGAAGCCATTTTATCAACTTGTCTAATCTATTTCAGGAAAATTTGAATTACAAGCACATGCGCATAGAAGAAACTGATCCTGGTAAGTTATATGATTTCCTGCCCCCTAAATACTTGCATCTGTATAGTTGTTATATATGCAATGGAATCTTCGACTGAAACGGGGTTTTTTGCCTGTACTGTCCTTGTTCAGCTGTAAATGCAGAAACATCATTTGAAATGAACGATGTTAAGAAGTTTGGATCGAACATTTCACATATAGGGCAATACTCAGAAATAGCAGAGAAATCAGTGGAAAATTTTGTCTCAGCTATATCATCATTCAGATATTCTGTGTCTGGCTCTCGTGCTAGCGGTCTTCGTGCACCTCTCAAAGATATCCGCAAAACTTGTCCGTCCAAAGGGTAAACATTTTGACCTCATAGCTTACTATCTTCAATAGTTTCTGGTGATTGATGCAATAATCTCAAGAAAGATCATAGATTTGCTTATTTTCTTTATTTGGTTTTGTCAAAAAAAAGGTTATCTCCTAAACCAGACATCAGTAAGTTTGGTTATTCGTCAGGGAACCGAGACACGGTGACAAAGTCAAGGCGATTGTGAGCTCAGATTTGTAAGTTAACCATCTCTTTCGGACAAGAGCTTTGGTTGTGGAATCAATTTTTCTTGGTCGCATGATATTGTTGTTGTATATCATAGCTTTTACTGTGCATAACATTGTTGTTCACAGATTGTTTGCACAACAATTTTATTCATAAATTGAAAAGTTGTTTTGTGATATCTTGGAAATTAGTGAATATCATTTTCACAAACTGAAAATTGCGCAGATCCAAAAGCAATAGTGTGCAATAAATGTTATATTGGGCCAAACTATAAAACCTTCCAAGTGATTTATTGAGAAAAGACAAGCTAAATTTCCGAATCAATGATTTGGGTATTTGTTTGTTTTCACACGTAATAAATTTGGGGTGTGGCTGAAAAGGTGTGCACGTGAATTCAAAAGAAACAGATCATTTGTATCCGTCCAATCAGATTCTGACACTTTTGATCATCTAACTCTTCTCACACACGTGGTCCAGTTGTACTTCCACGTCATCATACTTA
Source organism: Cardamine chenopodiifolia (assembly GCA_963922655.1). Lineage (NCBI taxonomy): Eukaryota > Viridiplantae > Streptophyta > Magnoliopsida > Brassicales > Brassicaceae > Cardamine > Cardamine chenopodiifolia. The sequence continues at coordinate 6,771,948 of OZ000467.1, forward strand.
CTTTTTTCTGTCTTTTTTGGAGTAAAAAATTGTTTTAGTAATCCTACAACAATCCATAGAAATTGCCATGGGCCAACGTATTCTTAATTTGATCGGCAGATTAAATCGCTGTTAAACATGAAATTCCAAGTGAAAAACGATGGTTTATTTCTATCAAAAAGCAAAACGATGGTTTAGGCGGATTTAATGCTATATGGATAGAGCCTACCCCATATTTTTTTTTTTAAAGAAGCCTACCCCAAATTTTATTTTTTTAAAGAAGCCTACCCGAAGTTTTATTATCTCTTCTTCATCCACTGATACTTCACAAAAATGAAATTTGGATTACTGTTGTAGTTATGTTCATAATTGTAATGTATGTCTTTTAGTTAGACAATTAAAAGACAAAAATGTATGTATTTAACAGGAATTAACCCATTATTGGAACTTTGGAAGCTTAGCCAAATTCGGCCCAATTATCAGAAAACTTAGTAGGCTGGGTCCCCTTGGAATATTAGTGAAGTTTACTGAGATAGAGTGTTGACATCTCTCCCCTGATGGATTAAACTTCAAACCGATCAATTTCAGTAAGCCCAACAAATCATAAGTCGAGTTCAAGCTGCCAAATTATCCCATATGATTAAAGCATCACTGGCTTTAGGAATGTGGACAAAAAAAACCAAACTCGACTATCCGATCCAAAAATTTATATTCTAATTCGAACCTAAATTTGATAAATTATTTTATTAGAGTGTAAATTCTTAAATCCAAAAACTTGTACCAAAATCTAATCTGAATCCAAAATTCGAAAAGCCAAAAACCCGAAAATACATAATTACTCATAGAAAATACTCTAGTTCGAAGAGTCTATCTTATAAATGTAATTTTTTATGTGTAATATACACAAATCCGATCCGAATCCAAACCGAAAACCTCCCAAAAAACCTAATTATATATAAATTGGATAAAAGAAAGATGAAATTACCAGCCCAAAATCCTAGTTCTTGCTTGCCTTACAATGTTTTGCCATTTATCGACCAGAGCGTCCATCCTTCACCTCTTTACGCACAAACTTAATCGTGATTCTCTGAGAAAACGATTTTTTCCACAATCAAGAGTCTGATTCCACATGTTTACCAAAAAAAAAAAAAATCTAGCATGCAACTAATTATATTAACAATCGAAAAGTTTACCGTCTGAAAACAATTATTCTTATTTTATTTATTTTGTGTGCGGGGGAATTTAGCTTTACGCCTGCCAAAATTGCAGCTGAAATCAGAAAATAGAGACTTGCCATCGACGATGACCATAACTGTTTTAATCCTTTCCGAACTTTTTGCAACATAAATTATGGCTAATTAGATAGAGCGTATTATTATTATTTTTCGGAAACTCGGTATAAAATTCTAAAACGTCACTAATCGTTCATTAAGCTTGTGATTGAACAATCATTTTATTCATATGTCAAATCAAGTATATGGATATACATGTTTTTTGTAAAAAGAATTAAATACAACATTGTCCCAGACAGAGTACAATGGCCTGTAATAGTCTTTTATGGAAATTAATAACTTTTAGAATGATATACGATGAATCCCAACGATTTATTACAAAACCAACATATTGGGATCTATTATGTCATATGAATGATCTGTTCAATATTTCTTTGAAGTGAAGGTAAAGTAAGCAAGTTTTTAGTTTGATTAACTTTTTCTCGAGTTTTGATGACATCGATCATAAGTAACATGAGCTAACATATTAGAGTCCGATATCCCGCGAATGAACATTAAGCAATGAGCTAACCTAGCCGTTTTTATGACGTCAACATAATTTCTTACAAAATAAATAACCCAAAAACTCATCATTAATCTAATGATCTCTGTCGCATAGCTGTCAAACAATTAATGGATATATTTTCAAAACAAAAGAAATTAATTCACATATAAATTCATCAAACATTTCAAACTATTAGAATAGCGGATAAAAGAAAGAAAATATTGAAGATAAACATGGACCGTCAACGTCTTGAAAGATTTAGTTTAAAGCAGGAGCATGTTACCCAACCCAGTTTTTGACTTTTTATATTTTATTTTATGTTTGCCCTACAACAAAACTCCCAACCAACTTTCATTGATTGCAGTTCTAACTCATTCACCTAAATTAGCATTAAGAACAAATTTGGGTGCTAGTACATCGTGAAATAGACGGTGAACGCCAGTAGTTGTAAGTAAAAATAAGCAGTAGCATTAATTAAGAACCAATTACAATAGCTTTCTTGGTTAACAAAGAATATTTAGAGTTGACTAATCTAACATATAAATATATGACGAATAGATTTTATGTAGGAATTATGGATGAAATGGAGAATCAAAAACCCTTGCAAGACTGTTTTGGCATCTTCTTTCTATTAGATGCATGTCCATTATAGGCCACAAAATATGTTATTTGTTCTTGTTTTAACAATTTCATCATGCTCTTTTATGGAACGGGTTTGGTTAAAATCTCGGCAGTAATTCACTGATCGTTGATAGTAGATTCAATTTCATAGCCTCGTGAACTATTTCAATAATGCAAAACTCAAAAATGGATGAACGTTTTATATTCGCGACGCCAACTGTTTGTGATCAAGCCCCGTATAGACACCTCTCACATGTACATTGCTCGTGTCTCATAGTTAGCCAAATCTTCTCTCTGCAACTAATTTATTCATGCTGCACTTCTTATATACTGAACTATTAACAACCCATATTGGTCCTGGAGTCTTGTATTCCAACTAATAACGATTACAAAATTCGAAGGTTAGTTCGGATTTCACTTTCGATGACCAAATAAAAAATGGTTAATACATATTTTAAGCAACAAGAGATATATATGTTTTGAAATATCAGAAAATCACACTATACATTCTTTGTTACACATTTAATTTTCCTTGCTTTAATAAGGTAAAGTCTCATTGATTTAGATTATTTCTAAAATAACTTTTTGTAGGTTTATTTTACTTTTTGTTGATATACATATCTGTCAGCCTGCAGAAGAGGGAACTAATTGTCCTAACACGGATCAAACCAAATTAAAGTGCTTGTATAACAAAAATTGATTGGACTCGTTATTGCACTATATAATTAGTATGGTCACGTTAATAAATCTTATTACAACGCGATTGACGTTAACGTATATGATGTTACTGCTAACAAAAAAAGAGAGCTCAACATGAATTAACAAATATGAAAAAAACGATCATGAATTCAAGTCCATATTTGAATTTATTTTGCTGGTTCACAAGAATTTGGATAAGTGAACCAAACTTACTGTTATGTCGGCTTCTGTCGTGATGCAGCGTACATTTAAGATAAAAACGAATTATTTGTATTTGATTGATATTATATATTTTAGAAATTATTCTATTTTAGTTGAAATTATTTTTAGGAGTTCTAATAGATTTTAGGGTTATAGAGTTTTATTTTAAATATTTTGTTAGGATTAATGTATTATTCAATTGTTGATTTGATTAATAGAATTAAAGAGTTTTCTATAAACATTAAGAATAATATTTTCAATCCTTGTTTTTGGTAGATTTTGAGAGATCTCAGGAAATTTAAGAAGGGCTGATATATTCAAATATTCTTACACTAAACAAATATTCTTGCATTTATCTAGAACTTCTGCTAAGTCAGTTGGTTTTAGATCTGCATTCCATACAATTCGAACTTTTAGAAATGGAAATAAATTATTTGACCAATGTTGTAAGCATTTTAACCAATAGTTGTGACATATTACAAAAAATGCATTGCATTTTAAAACATTGAAGAACAATTAAAAATTTCAAACAAATATATGACATAGTTTTCAAAAATAATCTATTAAATATTTATTAGCTTTTATAAAATAAAACTTATTTTCTCTCTGCTAATAAATATAAACGAAAAATTAAAATTAATTTAAAAATTTTGTTAGCAAATCAAAATAAAAAAATAAGATTTGAGATTATATTATCTAAACATATGATTCAGATACTAGCATATATATTTTTTCAAATCGATTCTACCATATTTTATTTGATCAATAGTTTAACATTTTTCAATTAAATTATTATTTTGATCCAATCAAGTACTAATTTTCATTATTTCACAGATATAAAGTTGGTGGTTGACCATCTATACTAATACCACACCATCATCGTTCCCGGCGAACGTTATACGAAACTTTTGAATGATGGCGACAAATATGTGAGTCTGATGGTTCGATTCATCGAATTTTCCCATTTAATTAGATAAAATTTATCAAATAAATAAACTCTTGCGCTATGTAACACGGACCACTATTTAATTGATATTTAATTTTCTAGTGGCTTTTCTCGTAGATCATTGCACATTATATATAATTTTGGTCTAAAAAAGAAAACGTTAACGTGGTCATAGATGCTAAAGGAATAAAAAAACGTCAACACAGATCGATTCACAGACGTTTTTCGATCCTAGGTTCTAATTTCTAAATTTCTAATTCACTACTAGCGCACATATTAGTCGTTATGTAGATATAACAAAATTGTAATTCGTACCTTCTCTCGAACTGAAATTTGAACTGGCGATCTCAAAAATGCATCACATGATCAATGTATAAGTTCATTCTAAATGAAGAATATATATATATACATATATTTGTATAATAATTTGAAACGCTTTGACCAAGTTTAGCATACATAGCCAATTATGCATGCATGTGTATATAGTATCTCTATAAAAAAGACTTGAAGGACTCACGGCGAAAGTATAAGCACCGGCTCGGCGGCTCGTTTTGTTTTTTACATGTCGAAAAGTTTTCACGAAGAGTCCGCGTGAAATTAATGCCCCAACCTAACTCTTCTCACTTATTTTCCACTCCTTCCAATTTTATTATTTTATAATTGAATCTTAACAACGAAATATCTTGTTTTACACGACAGCATTACTAAACTTTCAATCAAATAGTTTGGGTCATTTTTTATATATATATTTTGGTTCACTGATCGTGCTTTGTGTTATAGTTGTCTTAATCCGAATTTTAGTTCTGTTTTTTTTTTTTTTTTTTTCTGGGGCGGGGAGTTTCAACTTGTTCAATTAAATTAGAAACTGGATCTACTGAAGTTCCATGAGTTCTCCAAAATTGTCGACCTGATGTCATCATCCAGTTGGCCATTAGAGACAAGCGAAGGAACTGCTGAAATTCCTCCACGAAATATCAGCACTGAGACAGAGCCAAAGCTAATTATAAAGGAAATCTCTCACGCAACTTCGGGGGACTAGATTCTATCTCTTCTCAGCACCAATCTGCTCCAGTTTGTGCAGAACAAGCAAAGACCCACCCTATCCCACAAGGAGCTTGGGCGTCGCCGCTAAAAATCTCCAGTTTATTCACTCAGCCAGCTGATTCGTCTCAGTCGGGAATCTGCGAGCTTGGTGGAAATCGATACTCCGCACTATCAACAGAGTGGCCGTCTCTCGCTGTGTCTTACATGTGGCAAGCTTGGTCACAAATCTTCCAGATGTCTAGGATTACTTACCTCTGTTTCAGGTCCCAGCCATTGTGTAGAAACAAGAACATGTCTCTCTTCTGCACCAGCTGGAAACTCTGACTACGTTTTGACAGTTGTTAGCACCGAGTCCTTAACCCCTGTGATTGCCCCAGTCCAGACTATCATTGTCCCTGAGAATTCACCATCTGTTGAGGATTCGTGTCTCGTGGTAACAACTTCTGGTCCTGCAGCTGCTTTAGAAACAAATATTTCCTTTGTTTCTCCACAAAAAGCTGATGCAAACCCTGCTCCTATTGATGAAGCCTCTCAATTGACTAGTATAGTAGGTTCAACCACTAACACAGATTCTGCATCTCTCTTAGAGGATGCTGCAATTGTCACAGACACTGAATCCACTAAGGGTTACACTATTATAACTTGTTACACTCCTCCTCCTCCTGTCACTATTATGTTTGATTCTGTCACATCTCCACCTATGTTTTTGGACACTTCTATGCATTCATCTGGTGAGACTAATGTGTGTATGGTTGAAGAGAACAAAGATCCGGATTTGGGAGACACACAGGCATGTGAGTTGCAAGAAGTCACCTCTTGGAGATGAGGGAACATGGGACTTGCAAAGTGTGGAGGACCTTGTGCTGAAATCTCGAGGAGGACGACCTCTCAAACCAACCCAAAAGTTTCAAGATGTGCAATGGACAACGGTAAGAGGGCATGGGAACCGTGGGGGAGGAGGTCGAAGTGGACGTGGACCATTCAGCCAGTAATATCTTGTAATCGACCTCCTTTATAGTTAGTTCTTTACTTTAGATGTTGTCTTTTAAAACACTAGAGTAAGTGGTCCTTAATCTTTTCTCTATTTTTCTTTCCAAATCTGTATGACCCAAAGTCATAGAACTCTGTAATTTCTACTTTGCATTTTTAATTGAAAACCCTTTATCAAAAAAATATTAAAGTACCATTTGTTTTTAAGGCGGGTACAAGTAGAATGCGTCGAAATACTGATAACGCTCAAAAGATTGAATGATCAAATCCCAATTTACCTCGGTTTAATGTCTTTCCGTTTTCACATTTTTGTTTTCTCAGCGATTTAACCTCACATACCAAAGAGAAGGTGATTTGAGCTCATAACATGGTGAGTGCACTGAACTGGTAGCATGGTGCTGAATCACTCCACGATAAGCTCCGGTCTAATTATCTAATTAGTATCTAGGTATATTTTTTTTTCTTAAATGATTCTTTTATGACCAAAGCCTTACAAGAGCAACATATTTATTAACGACGATTTATGTGTCACTAGATGACTAGAATGGTTTAATCACAAATTGGCAGTAAATTTGTTCAAAATGACCATCACTTACTTTTATCCATCGTGACCTGTTGAATCTTGAATATATATACGTTCGTAGATGTCTTTTATGTATAAAAATAGATATATATATATATCCTATTATCCTTGTAAAAATTGACAGTCTGAAATATCCCAAGATTCATTTTTTCCAACATATTGGATCATATAATAGAATAGTAGAATCAGTAAACCACCAACCCATTTGAGTGTGAATCGGAACCTAATACGGTAATATCCAAAGTTTCTTTGACATCGGAGTAAAATTCACCGTAAAACATGCAATAATATAATATTATAAATGTATCATTATCCTAAGCTAAGAGTTGGAGGGACCATGGCAGTAGCACCGGCCTTGTTCAATTATGATACAAACACGTCGTTGATTTATTCACAGAGTATCTTTCATTTAATGCCCAAACCTAATTCTTCACCTGTTTTCTTGTCACCAATTCTTCTCCATTCTAGATGTTTCAAATCTTTAAATTTTAGATATACAGATACACAACGAATGACACCAAGAATACACAATCTATCACTATTTTCCTTCTCTTTCGTATTTATTATAAAAAGATGATTTTAACTGGCGCATTTATATCCAAATTATGACTAAGTTCGGATTTTTATACGCGGAAAAAACTCTACTGCTAGTCAATGGTCAGAGAAGCACAAGTGGCTCTTTGTCAAACCTACGGCTTTTTTTCTTTTTCTCCTCTCAGATTATGATGAAAAATATCTTTTCTTTTTTTGTGATAACCAGCTGCAAAATATCTTTATATTTGTTTAAAGGATAGACAATTAATTTCTTTAAAAAGCTTTCGAAATGAATATTAAGATAAACTAATTATAAAAGGTAGCAAAACTGTTTGGTTTGTATGACTAAAAGAAATCCCGGTCGAGAAGCTGTGATCGAAGTATTAGTGAAATGAATATACTCTCAAATATGTTTATTGTTAATTTTCATAACTATTGAAAATTTTCAAAACGTTTTCATGTTTTTGTTTCTTCATAGTTCATATGTTCCTTAACTTACTCGAAATCATGATGATCTTTAGTCTGTGATTAACATCGATCCGGTTGTCGGCACAAATACTTTTTAAATAATCAGAGAAAAAGCCCTTGATAAATCTTGATTTTGTTTAATGAATGAAGAAAAGGAAAATAAATCAAATTTATTTATTTTGGACCCACCAATCTTAAAGTGACTAGCCCTACAAAAATTATATGTACCTAAAGCACAATATCACACATGATCTCTATATATACACAACTTTTTGGGCTTCTTCACATCACTACACTTTTCCATTATCAATTTCTTTTTACTACTTAAAAGGTGGTATTGAAATGGAGAGTTACTTAAGGAAATGGTGTGTAGTGTTTGTGTTGTTGGGTTTCGGGTTTAGTGTAGCAAACGCACAAGCACAAGCTCAAGTTCCTTGTTACTTCATTTTTGGTGACTCTTTGGTTGACAATGGAAACAACAATGGTCTTGTTTCTTTTGCAAGAGCCAATTACTTCCCTTATGGTATCGATTTTGGCGGCCCCACCGGCCGTTTCTCCAACGGGAAGACCACCGTTGACGAGATCGGTATGCGTCCTTATTACAATATTATCTTCTCTATATTATACTAAGTAGCTTGAGTTAGTTATTGCTACTTATGATTAGTCTATGTGATTAAGATATTAATTATTTTAATCTAACATGATTTTGACCTATCTTTGTGATGTAATGAAGCTGAGCTACTTGGATTTAATGACTACATTCCTGCGTATAATGCTGCGAGTGGTCGGCAAATACTCTCAGGAGTTAACTATGCATCAGCTGCTGCTGGAATCCGTGAAGAAACCGGTCGACAATTGGTAAATCAAACATTAAAAAAAAATCAGTTTCACTCGACACTAATTTTCTTCTTCTTTTTTGGGAATTGAAGGGACAAAGGATAAGCTTTAGTGGGCAAGTTAGGAACTACCAAAACACGGTATCGCAGGTCGTGCAGCTACTAGGAGACGAGACTCGTGCAGCTGATTACCTCAAGAGATGTATTTACTCTGTAGGTTTAGGAAGCAATGACTATCTCAACAACTACTTCATGCCTACTTTTTACTCTTCTAGCAGACAGTTCACACCCGAACAATATGCTAACGATCTCATCACTCGCTACAGAACTCAGCTCAATGTACGTTTTCACTTATGTCTAGTTTTATATCTGATTTTTTTGTCATTAGATCCTCAAATAACATAAAAGTTACAAGCTTTGAATCTCTCAAGTTGACCCATTTGGTGATAGTCATATTTTTAGGCGTGACTTTGGTCGGAATCTTAAATAAGATTTCCATCTATAGCTTTCCTATTACGGTCCATCTGATAAAATAATTCGACATTTTGGGCAGAGAAATACAAATTTGGCAATTTTGTAATAGATTATCTAACTTTTATCCTTTTCGGAATGTCCAATTTTTTGAGATCTGATTTTGGGAAAAGAATTTTAACGATCCTCAGTTTTGTATTCGGAGAGTTGTTTGTTTCATAGTCGCTAATTTTTGGGGTTTGTGTAGGCACTATACAACTATGGGGCCCGAAAGTTTGCACTGATCGGAGTCGGAGCAATCGGTTGTAGTCCAAATGCGCTCGCACGCAGTAGCGACGGTAGGACTTGCGTAAACCAAATCAACTCAGCGAACCAAATCTTTAACAGCAAGCTCAGATCTCTCGTTGATCAGCTCAACAACAATCACCCTGATGCAAAGTTTATCTACATCAATGCTTATGACATTTTCCAGGACATGATCAGAAACCCCTCTAGATTTGGTATATTCACACACATAAGCATGGTTTTGCTTTTGAATAAACCAAACCGACCTTGATACCGGTTTTCTCGGAAATGTTTGTTTTTCTCAGGGTTTAGAGTAACCAACGCAGGATGTTGTGGTATCGGGAGGAATGCCGGTCAGCTCACATGTTTACCGGGACAAAGACCGTGTAGAGACCGCAATGCATACGTGTTCTGGGACGCGTTTCACCCGACAGAAGCCGCAAACGTGATTATCGCAAGGAGATCTTTCAACGCGCAATCACCTTCAGATGCTTACCCTATGGATATTTCAAGGTTGGCACAGCTTTGAAGAAACATAGTTTAATAAGAACAAAATGAAGTTCCACAAGCTAATGTGTGATCTTTGGTGTACCGAACTATTTTCTTGATGTATTTGAAATCAAGTGTAAGATTATTCAATATATATAGCATGATTTCTACACCAGTTCATCAGTCATACAAGTGAGCAATGATAGGACATAGTTCACGGGGATTGCTCATTACGGTTCATATCGACAGTCACTATATCAAGTACGAAACACTTACCATGTTGCTTCCAGTAATCAGCCATCGGATTGATCCACTCCGGTTCTGCAATCTCCGCTCTCCGGTGCTTCAATTCATCGGTTGAAATGTTGTACTTTTCATCTCTTCTATTCACTAACTCCGTCCTTAATACCCCTTGCCCCACCCCCTGTGGTGACATCATCAGTTCTGGTGCACCCATTGGTAACTTGTCACCTACAGAAACACACAAGAACCGATGATTGTTTGAACCAAACTAAATCAGACAAAATTCAACTGAATTCACCGCTGTAAATTTTGTGATTCTGAATAACGTTTGATTGCTTAAACAATTAATGGTTAGACCAGATAACTAATTGTTTAGCCATATACTAACTAACAGAAACGGTTTACATAAAATTGGTCCGGTTTAATACTATATTAGATGAGAGACATATGTACCTCGGTCTATCTGCCAGGTACACCAAAACTTTCCGTACGTTTTGGCTATGTTCTTGAGCTCTGGAGCAGCCACAACCTCAGGAAATCGTGGATAAGCCCACGAGCCTGACTTAACCTCGTAAGCATGAGAGTGCCAAAGCTTTTGCTCATCTTGAGGCAGATTTTCGTATACCGGTCCGATATTACATATTCAATTCCTGTAAAAACAATTTTTTTATAAGTTTTCAAAATTGGGCATTCGATGTAAGTACGGTATGAAAAGAAAAGTACCAATGAGAGGTGCATCGGAACGGTCAGAAGCAAAAACGGCGCACTGGAGGAACTCATCGTTGACTCGGTGGACATAGTGGTGAGTCTCTATTTGCCGGGACATTTCTCCATCGTAAATCGCAAAAGTAGAGACATGAGTATTCATCTGCTTAACCGGTAAACGCCGCTGCATGATCGTCGTTCCGGCATCGATCACAAGAGTCGAAACTGTCACTGGATCTCCAGGAGGAACCTGATGATGATCTTCATCGCCGCTCGAAGCCATCCTTAATTTTCTTTTCTTTATCGAAATTTGTGTGTTTATTCATTTTGTATTTGGTTTCATTGTTAGATTAGATTCTTTATGATGATTGTGATACATGGCATGCATATTTCATAGAAACGTGTCATGTAACAGCCGTACATCGACCATGTGAATACAATTTACATAATAAAATCGACTACAAAACCAAACCGGACCAAAATTTTTAAATCAACACACCAAACCAAAGTAATGTAATGTCGAATCGAATCGAACCGAACGGTTCCCTCGAGCAACCGAAATATGTACAAGAAAGAAGATTCGCTGTGCAAAGAATGCTGACGGAAAAATATCCCGGCCACCGGAAAAAACAAGATCTCATCTAAATCTCTCAATAGTTTAGCAACGAATACTTAACACGCAATACAATCTTACCCTTTTCAACGCCTAGCTTTGCTCCAGTCACAAGCCAATGTCCAGGCAAATCTTGTGGTCCTTTCAACATCTCTGTCGAATCCACTATCTTAGCCAGTTTTGCTGACTGCCCTGATACGTCATCTTTCTTCTCCTCTGTCGAACTCGATGTAGACGGACCTCCTGGTTCGAGTCTCCCGGTGGAAGTAACTGGTGTATGGTCCCAAACAGACCGTCTTATTGTGCAACCAGGGACTTTGGAGAAGAGTAGTTTCAGATGCAAAACGTTTTTTGATCCGAAAAACCAAACCCCGAGCTGAGCTCCGGTGACAATGTGAACGCCCGAGAGATCGCCGATGTGAGTCTCAGTGTGTTCGATCGGTGAGGTGCTTACATGAGAGAAGTTTTTCCATTTGATTGGCTCGAACCAGCGACTATCTTGCTCCTCTGGTCCTTGCCATTTCGGTGCACCTATTGGCACGTGAGAGTCCCAATGTGGCTGCAGGATTTTGGGAAGAGAGACTAAGTGTTGTAAATGGATAGAGAGACGGTTTTGTTTGCTTCCTTCTAAGCTCAGCCTGAGACCTGTGACCGGTTTACGCCCAACCGTTACCTGAATGTATACCCAAAGGCATATATGTTCAGTCCATTTTGTAACCGAACGGTAACCAAACAAATGAATCGACTGCTCTGTGTTACCTGATCAGCGCTGATGAATAGTTTGGGACCCATTAAGCTGAATTGAAGAGAATGGCACACAGGTTCTTTACGTTGGAGGTTACTCTGTTCAGGAGCCCAAGCTCGAGTTATTTGGAAATCTAAGAAGTACTGTAAATCTTCAATAGGAGGCTTATCTGGTAAAAACGTTAAGAATATTTTTTATGTTTATGAGAATGTAAACAGGTGGATTCGAATATAAAGAAGTTTGATTTTTTCAGAAATTGAAACTCACATTCCAAGTAAAGATCGATGGCACGAGTCAAATGCCGTAAACCAGGCACACCTTCGAGCAGAGAAACAATAGGAGTAAAAGTCATGTTGATAATATCTGGAGCTGCGGGTACTGTCTCTGCCCATCGAGCATGGCTTTGTTCAAGATCGTCACCTCCTCTTCGCCTAAATATTACTGTAATATCCTATAGGATAGAGCTTTTTCAGCTAATATCTTCATTTAAACCATATATTATAGGAAATGAAATTTGTTAACAATAGTAATCTTGCCATGGCCCGGGACGTTGTACTAACCTTGTCTTTGTATTTTAAAGGGCCAGTGATAGATTGACTCTCTGCTTCATGAAACCTGTGGTCCATCATGTCATTGACATAGTTTTCAATTTCAGATACCGGTAAAGGAGAAGACTGATGCTGTCTAATGTAAACTACATCTCTTCCACCAATCACCACCGAAGTTACAATATGTGTACCGTAATTTTCGATAAAGCTGTACCAAAAGAGTAAACAAGAGGAGAAACCACATAAGAATCATGATAAATGTCATCAAGAATCACATACAAGTATAGTTTCCAAGAGGAAAATTTATCCGGATAATCTTTTATCGTTTTCAAACACTCATTGGAAAATTGCTCTTCACCAGGATTTTAATGTTGTTTCTTCATTTGGCCATGTAAATTATGAGTTCTATCAAGACAACAAGAGGAAAGACTCAAAATTAGTTCTTTAACATTCCGCCGGTGTGAACTTTTGATGCCATGTTCATATAGAGATTATAAACAGCAAGACCAGAAATTACAAAATTGCAGAAAACACAGTGTATGAGAAGAATATACCTAGCTAAAGAAGCAGGATCCCAAGAGGAAGGAACAGCGCGTCTGATCTCATTACGCAAAACCAATGTAAGCTTTGCCAATTTGACTTCATAAAGCGGAATAAAGTAACCAACCAACGCAAGTGATTTTGTGGATGCTGCATCGACTTGCCAAGAACCCGTGTAATTGAACATCGCGTTAAAGCATCCGAGTGGTATGTTCCCTTTAACACCTGATCTCTCATTGAAGAATTCTGCCATCTGCCAGAAAAAAAAAGAAGTATTCATAATCAAATAACAAGAACCAAGACAGTATTTATCCATTGAGATACCTAAAATTTAAGACTCATTTTGTCGCGCGGACCAATCTTTATCAAGAACACCAATATAACAAACAGCATTGATCAACCTCTACAACTATTTCTGTTCAGAAATTTCCATAAATGTCTGACTTAAACAAACTACAATTGCCTCAGTCAAGTTTAAAGTTCAATGAAAAGCTTCTAAATTTAGAAAATTCCAAGATTAACTATGATGCTATGAGCTAGTGGTTCCACAAATATTCAGATCAGGCATCATCTCACTGTAGATGCTAATGAAGACAAAGCCACAAAAACGGTTAATAAATCTAAGAATGTCATTTCAACATTTGGAAAAATTACAAAAATATTCACCTGATGGAAGCTACAAACAGGGATTCTCTGTATGCTAGTTCTGCCTCGTGAGCATTCAATATCAGCAGGGACATTAGGAAGAAGATCTCCATCGGACAATTCAAGATCTCTGTTTTGTCCTTCTTCGATACGAACAAGTCTTGACCCAGGAGCTCCTTTGCAATACAGAAGCCGAACATCCGATGTAACATCGAAACCACGACCTAAAGCTTGGATCGCATTACGGAGCGTCGTGGTCAAAGCTTCAGAGCTCGATACGCTGAAGTTTCCTCCTTTACGATTCTCCATTAAGACACACGCAATATAATAAAACCTTGAGATTAAATCTTGAAATCGATGATTGATGATTACCAACTCATCTAGGGTTTGTGAGAAGAAGATAGAGTTTTTGAGTTTTTTTTCGATTTAGCCTCCCACCAACACCATTGCTGGTTTTGACTCTCCAATAATCATAGAAACCGCGTTTGAGATTTTCTTTTTTTTTGGTTTTATTTTTTCTTTTCTTTTCTATGTGATATCAAGAAGATTCTTAGGTTGACTGGTCTTTTTCTTTGGCTACTACTAATTAGATCCTTTCTTCATTTCCGGAGAGACAAATTCTTTGACTTTCTGCTTTTAATTTATCCCTTTTTCTAGGTTTTCCAATATCATCATGTCTTGTTCTTTAAAATTGAGCATATGCTTTTCTTTTTCTGGGGATATACAACATTTTGCTAGTAAAGTCAGTCAAATATTTCTTTTACAAAGTATTGTATATTTGGTATGTAACTCATTCTTAGTAGACTTAATATTTTTCTTTGACTATACTTAAGACTACACTATTATTTTTGTTGATGTTCCCAAAATTTAGAATATCATAAATATTTTAACTTGACCATTAAATTCTCTTTAAGTGCTAGCGAGAGTGAGCACGAATCATATATTTGAAAATTTTAGAATATCTGGATTTGGATCCGGTGGTTTCAAGAAGTGGTTCCAAGAAATAATTATATGGATTCGATTCGGATCCGCCAAAAATAGTTAAAACTAATATAAAAATATATAATTATTAAAAATAATTTAGAAAATAAAAAATTTCATATAAAATATTTCAACTTAATTTTATAAATATTTTACATATTTACTATGTAAAATTTTAAAAGTACACAAAAGTTTCAAATATAATTTATTTTTGTTAAATTTTACATAAATTTCTATCTCTTGTACAATATATATATATATATATATTTTAAATATTTTAAATAAATACTATACATAAAAACGGATCCGGAATTTCGACAATTTGGGTTTTAACGAATAATTAATTATTTTTTATGTTTTAACGAATAATTAATTATCTTTTTATTTTAGTTTTCTCTTCTTTCTGTATGGATTTTAATTACCTCTGTATTTTAGTTCAAGAAGATCCAATTAACCATAAACAGAAAAACTATCGAAAACAAAACCAAATTAACGATTTATGTTACATTTTCATCGTACGGCCAATATTATTGTTTCTTCGTATCCTTTACTTAGAGCATCAACATTGGTAGTCGGTCAAATATACTACTTAAATACTTTTAATATAACTTAATTGTTTTTATTTATTTTAAAATTATAAAGTGAAAAAATAAAATCAATCAGATTTCAACATGTATGAAAGTAAGAGTTGTTAAATGAGAACCGATTTTCTTCTTTCTCTCATATTTTTTTTATAATGTTGAGAGATTCATTAAGTATCTTCCATTGCACATATTCTTAGTTCCTTTGTCAGAATATTTTAACGCGAATTTGCCCATCAAATTTGCAAAATTCATATCTGAAACGTTGTTTAAAGTAATCACAAAACTAAATAAGAATAAAGTAAGCCTTTTTGGGTGAATGAATAAAGTAAGCTATGTTTAGAAAAATAGAGTTAGTTTTTTTTTTCTGTTTGAAATTATGAATGACATATGTTGAAGAACCTTAAGAATAGGAAGCTAATCTAATAGGTTTCTAAATTTGAAAAATTTTCTTCAATTTTAATCCGCCTCCTTATATGAATTGTATAACTAGAGCTAACAATACTTTAACATGATCAGAAAGTAAAAGCTTAGGAAATTTGTAATACAACTAAAACATTAAATATTACAAAGTTAAAAATTTAACTTGATTAAAATATAATAAATGTTTTAGTTTGATCAAAAAGCTTAAATATTGTATATATCAACAAAAAGTACTTATTCTAAGATAATTAATCCAAATTAAAAAAACTTTATATATATATATATATATAAACAGTAAATACAATGCTATATGATAAAATTATAAAATCAAACAATATTTTCTATAGAATATATAACATTTATCATTTTAATTATCTTTAAAAATTATATAGAAAATATTGTTTGATTTTATACTTTTATTATGTAGCATTATATTTACTGTAAAAAAATTGAATCATTTTTGTCTTTTCCAATGTTCACATCAAATTAATACCCAACTCTATGATATTAACTAATTTTATCATTATATGTTGTGATTTAAAAGAAAATGAAGTGTTTGTCCAAGCAGTTGCCTCAAATGGGAATGTTCAGAAAATGCTCAACAAAATTCTTTAATGGGTATCTGTTATACTTGTCAATCATCACTTTGGCTCATATGTACAAAGCCACCACTTTGCTGCTATTTTTGTCGTTATTTTTTTTACTCATCAAATTTCTCGTTTATATTTTGTTTTCTAAAATAAAACCAAGAACAGAACCCGTAAGATCTTTTTTTGACACTCGATACTGCAAATTCTCTTCTCCAAACATGGACCCTTCTTTCTTGGAATGTGCCAAGTATTTATACTATGAAAACGATTACATCAAAACTTTCAAGGTATGACATCCAAACATGATGAAACATAGGTTTAGAGTCCTTAATTTTTTTTGACCAAATATTAGTATAGAAATAAATTCGAAGTTTTATAATTTTTTTAAAAATGTCTCCAAATTTCTTTTCTTTTGTTTAAAAAGCCTTAAATTGTAGGGTTGGCATGTTGGAGGTTAATGTCCTAGCCTTAGAGGAAGAAACAAAAGACAAATCATCTTCTGAAGATAAATCTTTAGCAGGATTCTTCGAACAGCTCTTTGTCTTGGACTTTACGGAATTATCTAAAGAAGATTTGTCAGATGAGTCATAGCCTTAGAAAGAGTCTTCAACGCGCAATATGTGCATTGATCTTCTGCAGACGAGACTTTTCCCAGAATCAAAGATAGATTTCAGAAGAACTCTCACGACCTCTAATTAACATCATAAGCGCTTGTATTTTCTCCTTTGGCAACGTGGCTATGTTATCTTTCTTTAAAGGCTTCGTGGCCTTCGTCACATACACGCCCATGGTGGAGAAAAAAGAGAAGAGCGACATAAACACAGACTCAGAAAAAAAAAAGAAAAGAGCGACTCTATGTTTTAGGAAAAATCCCTAGACAAGTGCTTTTAATTTTATACTAATTAGAAAACTCGGTATATAAAAGAAATTATTTTAGAAGATATTCTCACAACAGATTATTTGGAAGAGATATTATTGAAGTCGATTGCTATGGTTTTACATGACATTTTTTTCGTCTCACGAAGTATCATGTCAGCAACTCACAAGTGCAATGTCTATAGCTTTCGATGGAATGCTCGTGAAGACAAAAGGAAAATGCATTGGGTCTATTGGGAGAAAATGTGTAAGTCTAAGAGTGAGGGTGGATTAGGCTTCCGAGATTTAGGTAATTTCAATCAAGTTTTGCTTGCTAAGCAAGCGTGGAGACTATTATCAACACTATAATCATAATAATGGTTCATATAGAAAAATAAAACCAGTGCCTAATATTTATATATGTGTATCCTTATGTACCGATACTTTCTAAATGTCTGAAGATGGAGCCAAGATCTGTAGAGGCACGCCTGCTATAGGCTCCAACAATTGAGCTTTTGGGAGCTCTTTTAACAATAATTCCTGCATTCACAAATCAAACATCAAAACATTATCACCATTGATCTAGATGGACCATTATTCGATTTGGATTTCTTTTCTTCAGTTTTGGGTTAAGAAAGCTGCACCACCTTAAACGATTCCATTGTTCCTTCTTTCTTTATTATGCTTGCTAAAATCCCCTTTGCATCAAGCTCGCCATTTTGCATCGGCACAACAAACCTAGAGTCCAAGAAAACCCCGATCAATAACTACAAAATGCAAAGAGTGTAGATTACATTTTGTTAAGATAGATGATTATTTACTTGGCTTTCAAGAGTTTCGCGAGCTGGACAGCGTCTTCTTGACCCGAAACAAGAGTAAATCGTGGGAGAAGTTGTTTGATGACCGGTGTGATTACAATGTCAGCTCTTTCATTCTTCAGAAGTTCCATGTTGCATACACAATGCGGTTCATAGTAGAGAGATATCTGATCTTCAGGGGATACAAGGATATACCTGATAACAAAATGGAAACAGAAATGATGTTAAATGTTGTTACAGAACATATCTATGGAGATAAATTGAAAGCTTGATGAGAGTGTTTTCTTTTACCCGTTTTCAGGGCGTTGCCATGGTGGACCGAGGATAGGACCTGCGGTGGCTTTAACTCGAACCTTAGAACCGTTTCTTGCATTCAGCTCGTAGCTATCTCCTGGTTCCAGATATGTAACCTATAATAACATTCCAGAAACCATTATATTTAACTCTTTCTCATTTTCAAATTGGTTGATTATAAACCAGGACAAATAAAAGAAGTCACATACATTTCTAAAAAGAGGATCCAGCAAAGGTTTTGCATTTGGAGTTGCAATAACCTTAATGCCTGGAGATTTCTCAGAAAATGGCCTAAGGGTATTCAGATGACAATGATCATCAAGGCTTTGAGTAATGAGCAGGCAATCAACTTCAGGGAGATCATCAAGCTGCATAGAGAATATAATAAATCTTAGAAACTTACAATCACAATGAATATTTCCCACAAAGTTATATGAATAGAATGAAAAAGAAAAACAAGTGTTACCTTGAAGCCTTTCAAATATCTCTTGGCAGCATCATAGAGCCATGGGATTCCAAAATCCAAATTACCAACGAGAATAGGATCAACCAGGATTTTCAAACCACTTGTTTCCCATAGCCAGCTATTGCCCTAACTCCCACAATACGGAAGACAATGTAATATCAAATAAGATGTAACCTTTGCTTATGGAATTACAAAATGTTAAAGTTATGTGCTGTCCCACCTCCAAGTATGTCAGCTTGAATGCTTTTGTCTCAGAGCCACTAAACTCGGTAGCTCGGTCCTCTGATAAAACGGAAGATACTACAGGCGGGGACAGCTTGAGGCGGATGGAGAGGGATCTGGCAGGGATGTGAGGAGCTGATGAGAATAGGGGAAACGCAGATGTGCTTAAGACTCTTGGTTTGGTGTTGATACTTAGAGGAAGAGCATTGGCGTGAAGCGGCATCGTGGTTGCTCTGCCACTTGACACCACCAGAGCCATTGATTTTGTTTTGCCACCTGACAGTGTTCTGATCAACGTGAGGTTTTTCAATTAGTGAATTGAAAAGAGATTCACTAGTTTACAGGAATACACAGTTTTAAAATCATACAAGTCATCAACATGTGAGAGAGTTTGGCTTTACAAAGATGTCTACTTATAATGATGTAGAGTTTGTCTCACTAATTGCTCTTTAACCAACTCAAAAAACAGTTATAATGATATGCTACAATCAGCCTTAGGGTAGTTATAGTAGACCTATACAGTTACAGCTTTTCCTAGCCTTGAGATTATATACCATAAGATTCTCAAATTCTTTTCTAATGGCTCTTATGAATCATTCAATTAGCTTCTAAGACGGTAAAAGCTTATTTCTCCACCTAAGCTAATTTTCACTAATCAACATCGAACCTAGAAATTTCGTATGGACCATTTCGGATGAGCAATTAACAGAAAACTCCGAAATTGACACTTTCGAACGTTGGTTCAGTAACTATAAAACCCAGAAAATTATAAATAAGAAGTACAAGAAACACAAACCTGAATTAGAGTTGAAGAGAGTGTTTGGTGAGAAATGTAGTCTTCATATCTCTCCATGCTTTTCAAGTCCCAAACACACAAATAATCAGAGGACTCAAAATTAGGGAAAAAATGGAAAAAAAAAAAAGAAGAGAAATTGGTGGTTAAGAGTGAATTTCACGACGTTACTTCCAAACGCTGCGTTTATAAGATTACTGGTCTCTCTGGCCTTGACCGACCCGGCTTACCGAACCAATAAATCAAACCTTTTCATTTTATTTTATTTTCTTAATTTTTACCTTTGAGCTCACGCCAAATTAAATGAGCAATAAGAAATGGTAAATCACCAACAGAAATTACGGCTACTTTTGGTAATTCGATATTCTTATTAGGTTAAGATTCGACTCAGAGCTCTGACCATTTTTGCTTGTGTTCTCCGTCGCCGGAGTTAACCATCGTAATGGTGCGGCTATTGTGGTGCGGAAAGCTCAAACTTTCGAAACCCTATTTAGCCTTGGCAACAGAGTAGAAGCCGCTGGTTCAGTTCTCGTAGAGCTCTCTCACATCCCCATCATCATAGCCTCATAACAGTGGAAGCATGAAGATCATCACTCCGCTTGACCGAGAGGTAACAGGACGCACATGGACGCAGAATCTTATCGTAGGACATACAGAGCAGTTTCTTCAAGTGCTGCTCAAAATGTAAGTATTGAGAAATTCGATTCTTTATGCAATCTCAAGGGAATTGGAAAGATGCCGAAGCGGTTTTATATTTCTCGGAGAAAAAGGGTTAGGCAATTAAGATCATAAGTTATTTTTTTAACCGACAAAATATTAGAAGTAAAACTAGGCATAAAAAATGTGTTAAAGTTTTTATCAAATAATTTTAAATTTTATATTCTTTTTATGGAACCCTATCACCATTAACTATAATCACATTACTCATAGCCAGTTTTATATTGTCAATAAGATTCAGGTTACTAATCATATGGTGAGAAGCCCCTGAATCTATAACAAATGATTTACTGGGCTTACTAACAAAGAAAGTGGTATCAGATTCTGTTAAAGAGGAAATGGACTGTATGAGAGCCTTTAAGTCCGATTTCCTCATAATGGCCACCTCTTCTCCTTGATTTGATGAACCGGCTTGACCTTGTTCACTTGCGAGTTCATGGGAGAGGTTGGCTTTGAACTTGCTCAGTTTGAGGTGAGGATGGAGGATCCAACACTTGTCCTTGGTGTGACCTTTCCTCTTGCAATGGTCGCACACCCATATATTCCTCTCCTAATGCTTGTAAGTCTTTTTGTCTGCCATGAGAAAGTTCCTTTTCCACTAAGAGACTGAGAGAGCCTTGTTCCCTTTGGACTTGAGAGCACACTTCATTGAGGCAGGGGAGCTTGTCGGCTCTTAGGAGGTGCTTGGTGAGGTCATTGAAGGTCGGATTCAAGGTTAGTAAAAGGCCAAAGACCTTGTCTTGCTCTCGCCTTTCATTTACCACCGCCGGATTCGTGGTACTTGGCTTTATCATCTCAAACTCGGCCCATAGGGATCTAAACTTTCCAAAATGTTTGGTGAACTCCATATCTTCTTGGCTTAGGTTTTTGATAGCCTTCTTTACCTTAAACACACGGGTGAGATTTGAAATGTTTCCATAAACATTCTTGAGAGTCTCCC
Organism: Cardamine chenopodiifolia; assembly: GCA_963922655.1. Classification (NCBI taxonomy): domain Eukaryota; kingdom Viridiplantae; phylum Streptophyta; class Magnoliopsida; order Brassicales; family Brassicaceae; genus Cardamine; species Cardamine chenopodiifolia. The sequence continues at coordinate 6,793,589 of OZ000467.1, forward strand.
ATAACTCCTTTGCGGTTTCACAATAGAAGTATGCTTCAAGTATTAGAGCTTCAAGAGAGGTTTGGTGAATGGCGAGGATGATTTGATCTTCTTGAAGTTACTTGGCTTCATTAGCAAGTTTGACCTCATCTTCATCTTCTCTGATGGATTCCTTTAGAGCTTGGGACATTTCAACGTGGCTCCAAAGTCCACGACCACAAAGACCGGTTCTTGTAATTCTAGACCACAACAAGTAATTTCCTTCTTTGAGGACAACTGGAATCACCACTGGTTTTGAGTTTTTCATGGTTAAAACCAAAGAAACCGTTGAACAACAATATTACCCAACGAATAAAGAGAATAAAATTAGAAGAGTGAAAAAGTGGATTGAGAGAATGGAGAGTAGGTAGAATAAATGAGACTAGAATAAATAGAATCGATGCACTGTTACTATGTTAGAATTACTGAATGATAAAATAGTATAAACAAGAATAAAGTGGAGAGGAATGCGAGTAAAAGAGCCTAGAGAATAAGAGAAAGAATCTCGTAGATTAATTACATACAGTGTGTTCTATCCTTTAAATAGAGAGACAACATGAGCTCTATTATTTTCGCAAATAAAGAGGAGAAAACGACATGAAGAAAGAGACGAAATGGTGATCCCAAGAGTGAGAGGGACATGTTCCTAATTTGAATTCAAATTAAGGAACATGTGACTCTTCCTTCCTTTGGCTTTCAATGGATCTAAGCTTGCTTCTAACCTTCTAGAAGATGTCTATGATCCTTGAGAGTCATAAGGCCTATGGTCTTTGAGAATCATAAGGCCTATTTTCTTCTCTTTTTCTCCAAGCGGGCCTCAACCTTATACAATTTGTACAAACACTGGTGTATAAACTGGTCGAGGCCAGGTAAGCTTGATCAATAATGTACATAAATAAATGGAAGATATGTCAAAGACCTATTTTTGGTGGCAAAGAAAGATCTCGGGAGTGTTTTGATAGTTGATGATAACCATTTCTCCTACTCGGTGCAGCCGGATAATGGAGTTCCCATCAAGCCATTTATAGATGACATGGAAGATCAAGAACTAATGAAGCTTGCAGAATTCTTCGATGGATGTTATCACTATGAAGATTTGAGAGATGCAGTAACAGAACTTCTATCGAAGAAGCCAATTTGATGCATACATACCTTGTTTCAAAATTTTCAGGATTCTTTATTTTATTTCTTGCTTTTCTTTGGGGAGTGATGATACAGTTTATCGGTTTTTTTTTGTGTTGATAAAGGATTCTTCCTCATCCTTCATCAGCGTTTTTACCTACATAATATGTAAGCTATCAAAATGTGTATTGTATAACCAAGAAATTCAGGGAAAAAAGGAAGGTTTGGATTAGCATATAATCAATAACAAGAAATGATATTTAACATCTTAGTCTAACAGATTGATTTGATTTAGTATGATATCAAGGAATAATTCCCCACATACTCTACCTTCAACGTATTGAGTACAAAAAAGTGCCTTGACTGGTTTCGAAACATCCATTGAATGCTTTTAAGTATTTATCACTAGAGATTCTGGTAGATAAAATCCAAAGAAACCAAAAACAATTAACCAAACTCTACTGTGGCTATAAACTTTCTATGCTTGAGACATTTTCACAGAGCAATCGCCCTTGAAGTGATGAGTTGTCCATGCTTGACCCATAAAACTCTTTAAAGATAATTTTTCATATGAACATTGTAAATCCTGTCTTTAATCCTTTGGACTTGACACTAAAGAAGAATGATTTTAATAAATGAAACCAAAACCTAGTACTTTATAAAATATATCAATAAGTGATTTATATTGGAAAAAAATTTCTAAATTAATTTCTTTTTGTAATTGTAAGAAAATATGTTAAGTCTGAAACAAATTAAAGTTAAATAACAAATTCCAACAGGTTTTATAGTTTAACTAGTTCACTATGCACACCAAAGCCATAGCTGTGAAGTAACAACAAACAACAGTAGCAATATACTTCAACTGCAATCCCATAATAATCTTCAAACCTTTAAATCTTAACTAAAATTATAATGTATATGTTGTTGGTTCATGTTGTATGTACATTTTTGTCCATAAGTACATGAAACAACTCTAATTGTCCAAACTGAAATTTTCTAAAAGTAAACATCTACTCTATTTCACCTCTACCCATAAACAAACAAAACTAAAACAGATGTAGCACTTTGATTCTAGATATTATGATATAAAAGTTAGCAGAAGATAAATTCAGAAACATCTTACCACTGAAGAAATTTCATAACTAGAGGAAGAAGATGACGAAAAGATTTTTTTTTATTTCTTTTATCTTTCTTAGCTTACAACGATTGTAGCTTCTGTGCCTTTATAGGCTAATTGAATTACAGAAAACATTAAGCTATAAGGACAAAATTTGTTAAAGCATAAAGCAACATTAGCTGTGATCTTCCTTTTCACGCGGTTTGCATTTTCAAAGCATTAAATATATTGGTTGTTTTGATTCGGAATTTAGTGTTTTTGTTTGCGATCTTCGCTTTGTCTTTTGCAGTAGAGATCCGTTGCAGAGATGCTTTTGGGAGACCCTCTGATTGAAGCAGTGTCTTTGCCTCTGTTTGAATCTTCTTCTTCGTTTCATCCAAAATGTTGATGTTTTGTTCTGTTTTTAAGAACTCTTCTTGTGTTGCAGAGTTTGCTCTGATACATCAACACCAAGTTTGAATTGAAGAGTTCCAAACGTAGCATGCGGTAGTGACTTGGTAAAGATGTTTGTAAGTTGATGATAAGCAGGGATATGTTTCACAACCAACACGCCTAATGCTACTCTTTCTCTGACATAATGGTGATCCCTTTTGAAATATTTGGTTCTAGAGTGAAATGCAGGATTTGCCATGAAGATAGATTGTTGACAAGTTATCAAAGTAAAGAGTTGGAGTTTTCGATAAAGACACATCAAGTTCCTTGAGCACAGAAGTTATCCATGTTAACTCAGAGTCAGTTTCAGACAAGGATCTATACTCAGCTTCTGTTGAGCTCTTTGATACAGTACATTTCTTCTTTGAAGACCATGATATTAAGTTATCTCCGAGATAGGTACAGTACCCTCCAGTTGATCTTCTAGTCACTGAGCAACCAGCAAAATCGTTGTCACTATAAGCACTCATTATGCAGTTTGTGTTGTTACTGAATCTTATTCCCATAGTGATTGTGCCTTCGACATATCTCAAGAACCTTTTCAAAAGATTACAGTCTGACACAGTAAGAGCATGCATCTTTTGACATACAAAGTTCACTGAGAACTGTAGATCAGGTCGTGTAAGATTCAAATATATTGAAGCTTACCGACCAGACTTCTGAAATATGTGGATTCTTGAATAATTTTTCTTCACCTGATACTTTATGCAGTTGAAGCGGAAGCGGTGTTGGCATAGGGGAAGAGTTTTCCATGGCAGCAATAGTGATTAAGTCCTCTGCATACTTTTGTTGAGACAAAAACAGGCCTTCTTGTGAAAATAAGCTTGTATTACGAGAAAGTAGTGTAGCTTCCCCATATCTTTCATTCTGAATTGATTGCTCAATGCCTTCAGAAGGCTTTGCATTGCTTCAGACGAATTTCCTATTATAACCATGTCATCCACGTACAAAAGTAACATAATTGTATCTTTACCTTTTCTGTAAATGAATAGAGAAGGGTCTGAAATGCTACACTCGAAACCAAATTCTAATAAGAAGTTACTAAATTTGTCAAACCACACCCTTGGAGATTGTTTCAGACCATATAAAGACTTGTGAAGATGGCATACATAATCCAGATGAATTTTATCAACAAAACCTACAGGTTGTCACATATACACTATTTCTGTTAGTTCTCCATGCAAAAACGCATTTCTAACACCCATTTGTTTGACATCCCATTTCATAATTGTTGCTAGATGGAGAATAAGCCTTATAGTTGTTGATCTTACCACTAGACTATAAGTTTCCATGTAGTATATTCCTTCCTCCTGATCAAATCTGTGTGCTAGTAAACGAGCCTTGAGTTTATCCAATGTACCATCTGCATTTAGCTTGGTTCTAAAAACTCATTTACTTCCTAACATATACATGTCTGATGTGTAAGGTACTAATGACCAGGTTTTTGTTTCTGCACATGTGTCAATTTCTTCAGCCATTGTAGTACTCTAGCATGTGTAACTATTTTTGGCTCAGGATGAGTCACTTTGTGAGTGAGCAGAGCATAACATGGATTACGCTTACTTATACCTTTTCTTGATCTCGTTACCATAGAATGAGTAGATGGTGCTACAGTTGGAGATGAATCTCTTGATTATTAGATTGAGACTGAAAGTTGTTGCCTACAGAAAAAAAGTTTTATGCTTGTCGTACACCCAGAACTTTCATCCTCAATTATGATAGGAGATTCATGAACAGAAGATGATGGTGTTGAAACAGCAGATGCAAAGGTCTGCTTTGTTGTAGGATTGATCTCAGGGACTGGCTGTAATGATAAAGATTATTTCTGAGGAGTCATTGAGTCACCAGAGACATCTTCAGCTAAAACATGTCTGGTTATGGGAGCAGTGTTTGTAGATACTGAAGGTTGGAATTCTGAAGTAACAGTCTCCTTATCTGACAAAGTTTCTTTTGAAACCCATGTTGCAGAGTTCTTTTGCCATGCTTTCATTAGATCGGTGGAGGGTTTTTCTTGACAAGCAAGATATGAATCCGAAAAAGGAAAACTCTCTTCATAAAAAATAATATGCCTACTGATGTAGACTCGTCCAGTGGGAGGATAGAAGCATATGTATCCATTATATTTTTTGTTGTAACCCATGATTACACATTTTAAAGACTTGGGATCAAACTTATTGATAGAGTAGTATCGTAATGTTGGGAAGCAGGCACATCTGAATGTTCTTAACGAAGAGTAGTTTGGCTCTTGTCTATTTAACAATGCAAATGAACTCTTTTTGTTCTGATTCACTGATGAAAGAAGTAAGTTGATCAGAAAATTTGAAGTGAATAACACTTTTAACCAATACTTTTGTGGCATCATACTCTGAAATATCATATACAGTCCAAGCTCAGTGATGTGCCTATGCTTTCTTTCTGCTAGACCGTTTTGTTGTGGAGTATGTGGACAAGATATGAAATGTCTGATGCTATTTTGTTCCAGATATATCAAAAACTACTTATTAACAAACTCCCCTCCTCCATCACTTTGAAAAATTCCTATCTTGGAGTTGTATTGATTTTCAACCAGTTTATGAAACTTGAGGAAAACTGAGTAGAACTCGGAGTTAGCTTTTAATGGATATAACCAGGTGAATCTTGAATAGTTATCGATAAAGATTATATAATATCGAAAACCTTGAGCAGGTACAACTGGTGCAGGACCCCACAAGTCACAATGGACTCTCTCTAGAGGCTTTGATGCACAGAAACTAGAGGAAGTAAAGACTAAATTACTACTTTTCCCTAGATAGCAGGCTTCACATTTTATAGGAGTGAGCTTATTGATGCTAATAACATTATTTTTAAGCAGCAAATGCAGAATCTTCTCATTTGGATGCCCTAATCTTCTATGACATGTTTCAAAACTTGTAGAGTTTTGCATGTTTGAATAGAAGGCTTTGAAGGATAGAGCTTCCAAGAAAAGATTACACGTACAGACCTTTAGTATTTCTTCCCAGAGATAGCAGCTTCTTGGTTTCCTTGTCTGTTACACGAACTTCATTAGAATCAAACTTAAAAGAACATGGATAATCTAAAGTGAGCTTTAACACAGAAAGAAAAGATTTAGCAATATCAGGGCAAACTATCATGTCTTTAAGAGGTAAGTTACCTGAAGTTGACGGTAGGCATGCGGATCCAACATGTGTGATAGGCAGAAATGAGCTATCACCTATCATTACTATGTCTGATCCTTAGTATGGGTAAGACTAGTTTAATCTTGTTGTGGAGTTTGTAATGTGTGCAGTAGCACCTGTATCCAAATACCATTCATGCTCGGATCCTTCAGTGACATATGTGATGTGTAAGGCAGCTAGAGATGAAGGTATGTCATCAGATTAGTAAGATTTGTCAAACCTATGCCAGCATTTTAGAGCATGATATCTTGTTTTCTGCAGATTTAACACACTGGTCTGTCATCATTACTGTATGAGCTTTGTGATCCATTTGATGAGATTTACTGATGAAAACCACGTCCTCAAGTTGAAAAGGATCCTCCTCCTCTTCCTCGGTTATTGCTGCCAAACCTATTGTTTCCTCCACTGAAGTTTCCCTTACCTCTCCCATTGTCATCATGATAACTCTTATTTTGGTTCTGATGACATTGAAAGCTAGATGAGGTGAAACAATGTGACCATCTTCATAACCCAGCATTCTGTTGTCAAAATATGTGAGTCTAGGTATTACATCTTCAAATATGGGACTTGGAGCCATGTCCATTAAGCCTTCAATGCTTATTTTTATGGGTTCGTATTCACGTCCCAAACCGTGCAGAGCAGCAAAGATCTTTATATGCTCGTTGACAAGACTCCCAATAGATGATAGTTGATTACACACATCTTTTATCTCTTTCAAATAAACTGCCATGGATTTATCATGTTTACTAATTGTTTGAAGTTTCCTCCGCAGCTCAAAGAGTCTTGAGGATGAAACTCGATTGAAATTATTTGCTAAAGGTAGCCAGACATCTCTTGATGTATCCATATGAACAACCACACTTAAGATATCTTCAAAAAATGAGCCTAAAAGCCAGGATTTGACAATCTGATCAGTGCGAGTCCAAAGAGCATAGTCCAGATTTGCTGTGTCATTGACTCTGCCGTCGATGGTTGGAACAAGAAGTCTTGCTTCAGGTTGAGGTGTTCCATCATTGATGAACCCTAGAAGACCTTGACTAGACATAAAGGTCTCAAATTGTGATTTCTATAAGATATAGTTTCTTTCAGTTAATCTTATGGTTACACAGTTAGTGATGTTTAGTGTAGGTTGAGAATAGGATTCAAAAGCCATGGCTCTGATACCGTGAAAAAATTTCAGAACCATAGGAAAAAGATGACGAAAATATTTTCTTTATTTCTTTTATCTTTCTTAGCTTACAACGATTGTAGCTTATGTGCCTTTATAGGCTAACTGAATTACAGAAAACGTTAAGCTATAAAGATAAGATTTGTTAAAGCATAAAGCAACATTAGTTGTGATCTTCCTTTTTCACGCGGTTTGCATTTTCAAAGCATCAAATATGTTGGTTGTCTTGATTCGGAATTTAGTGTTTTTGTTTGCGATCTTCGCTTTGTCATTTAAAGCAAAGATCCGTTGCAGAGATGCTTTTGGGAGACCCTCTGATTGAAGCCGTGTCTTTGCCTTTATTTGAATTTTCTTCTTTGTTTCATCCAAAATGTTGCCGTTTTGTTCTGTTTTTAAGAACTCTTCTTGTGCTGCAGAGTTTGCTCTGATAACCAGTACCTAGCCTTTCATCCGAAGAGCTGCAAGCTTGTTTTGTTCACCAAAACTTGTTTTCTTCATTGGGGAATCAAGCAGCCCGGAGAAATCAATGGCATCTGAAAGAATCATTGATAAAAAACTAGAAAAATCCAAATTCTATAAACACCAACAGAAAAATTACCCATTAATGTCCATCTTGACGTTTCATTGTCGCCTTCTGCGTTGTGTTTCCAAGTGCTTTACAGCCACCAGCATCAGTTATCCAAAACGTGAGAAACACGAGGACCCTCAGAGAAAATATACCAACACAAAAAAGACAATTATTCTCGATCTTGATGAAACGTTGGTTCACTCGACGACGCAATTTTCGGGAGTTAAATATGATTTCATGGAGATGGTGAAAATGGAAAGGGAGATTATGCCAATCTTTGTGGTGAAACGTCTCTGTGTGACTGAATTCTTGGAAAGACGTGGTGAAAACTACAAAGTAGCAGTTTTCACAGCTGGTCTAGAAGATTATGCTTAACAGGTTTTGAACTAGGTAGACAAAAACGGTGTGATCTCACAGCGGTTATATGGAGACTCATGCACGGAAGTTATAGGAAATATGTAAAGGACTTATCTTTGGTAGTGGGGAAAGACCTCGGAAGCGCTTTAATTGTTGATGACAATCCATCTCTTACTCATTACAGCCAAAGAGTGGAGTGCCTATAAAGGTTTTTGTGGATGACATGAAAGATCAAGAACTGCTGAATCTTGTCGAGTTCATCGAATGCTGTTATGGGTATGACGATATGAGGAATGCCGTCAAGGACTTGTTGGCATAATGTGGAATAATGTGAATAAATTAGATGTTTCAAGGTTTGTTTTGCTTTTCTTGGACTTTTTTGGGTTTGTCAAAATCCTCCAAGGACCTTTCTCGAATCAACACAAGTGTGAGAATATATTCACGCGTGTGGGGGCAAGTTAGCAGTTACCATAGACAGAGGCAGTCACTTTGTGAAATATGTTTCCTGCATTAGGCGTTGCGTTTGGTTTAGTCAAGAAGTTTGCCCAAATTGATCCATGTGAAGATATTGGTTTCATAATTCATACAATATGCATAGTTTAATCCCTCTGCTAGTTAGCTTTTGGAGATATGTTTGATGTGGATTATATTTTCATCCAACAAAACATACTAGAATAAGTTTTCATGTTTTGATACTTATTTTAGATACATATCAATTACCATGTTATTGCAATAAAGACGTAACTAGTCTTAAAAAAGGAAGAAAAATAACAGACACAGACTACTGTTTAATCAAGAAAGATGACTCTTTAATTACTGTTCCAACAACTTTTCACCGAGATTATTACTCTTCCATGCAACAATTTGGGAAAAAACTAATGATGACATTGGATTCGATATTTGCCTTTTTCGTTGTTATTAATAATATTGTACTCAGATCTCTGTTCGTATCTCTACTCTCGACTACAAGACTTGACTCCTGGGTCGCCTCTAAATGAAAAAAAGCTTATCTTTACACTAACAAGCTCAACGAATCTAAACCAAAAACCCCGAAATTTTGGCTTTAAGACAACAACACTAAAGCCCAAGAATCGGCTACTCAAACAAAAATTCAAGAATCTCTGAGAGAAGAAACAAAAACTTCAAGATTCAAGAACTTGGATCCATAGCCATAGCCCTGAAAAATGGCGGGATTCACTATGAGCTTGAATCTGATTCTACTAGTAGCAATGGTTGCTACAAACATACTCTCTCTTTACCATCTCTCCTCCACCACAAATTTCTTCCAATCCACCGTCAAATCCACACAATCATCAGTTCCCACAGTTCCCGACCACCTCCTCCGTCAGCTCCACACAATTCGCGCCGCCATTAACCACCTCACAACTCACCAACCAGCCAAATCAACTTCAACTTCATCATCGTCGATAACCTCACGCGCCGCCGCAGCACCGAAAGAGCTTCTAATCTACTCTAAGCTCTCACCTATAGCTTCAGCTTGTCATAACTACCCTGATCTTCTCCATGAGTATATGAACTATACTCCTTTCTCTCTTTGTCCTTCCGATATCGATCTCGTCGAGAAACTCATCCTCCGTGGCTGCCACCCACTTCCTCGCCGTCGTTGCTTCTCACGAACGCCGCGAAATCCTTCAGATTCGAAACCCGAACCGAATGTTCTCTGGTCTTACTATTCCTGCAAGAGCTTTGATTGTTTGATTACTAAATTCCCCGATATAGGTTTTGATCTCTCCTTAGAGAAATCTAAATCTCAGTTTTCTTCATACAAATCAGAGCTTGATCTTCCGATCTCGCAGCTTCTTCAGATCGCTAAATCAGCTAATTCCGTTCTCCGTCTTGGGATCGATGTCGGTGGTGGGACTGGATCTTTCGCTGCTGCGATGAAGGCTCGTAATGTAACTGTACTTACCACGACGATGAATTTCAATGCGCCGTATAGTGAAGCGGTGGCTATGAGAGGACTTGTGCCGCTTCATGTGCCTTTACAGCAGCGGCTTCCTGTGTTTGACGGTGTGGTGGATTTGGTTCGGTGTGGAAGAGCGGTGAATCGGTGGATTCCGGTGACTGTTATGGAATTTTTCTTCTTTGATTTGGATCGGATTTTACGTGGCGGTGGTTATCTTTGGTTGGATCGGTTCTTTAGTAAAAAAGTTGATCTTGAAAATGTTTATGCGCCGATGATCGGGAAATTGGGTTACAAGAAGGTGAAATGGGCGGTGGCGAATAAAATGGATTCTAAACATGGTGAAGTCTTCTTGACTGCTCTGCTTCAAAAACCTGTTGGAAGATGATAAAATCTTTTCTGAGGTAAATTGTGAATTTGGATTTTGGTATGATTTCTCAAGTATGCTCTGCTTGATCAAATGCTCTGAACTATGGAGAATTTATAAAATTTGGTTTTGAGTTTTACTGTAGATATATGCTTTTTGTTGCTTTGAACAGTGCAACTTTATGTTGGACTTGGTGGAACTTTGTTTTTAGGATTTTTTCTGAACATGTGAAACTGTAGGTTTGGTTATCTTAGAAGTAAGAACAGGTCAATCAAAGAAATTGAAGCTAGTTCAAATCTATATATTGCGGTAAGTTATATAGCCTTTTAGGTTCTCAAGCTTATTTTTTTGTGCAGTGTCTGCGCCTGGTATGTTGTGTTAGTAATGATATGCGGAACTGCTCTTAGTCATTTACTTTGTTTTAAAAAACATTTCTTGTTCTAGTTCAGGCACAGGAAACTCAGATATTGTGTCTTGTTTGGTCTGTAAGCTCTTGTTTATTACTGGTTCAAATTCGCCTGAGTTTCAGAACGTGTATGTTTGTAGCAAACAGCTTACTTTTGTTGAAGATTTGGGAGACAAGATTCAGAAACGAAAGCTTTTTCCAGCTGGAAGCACACAAGCAATGGTGTAATTTCTGCAAAACAAGAGCTAGGGAATTTTAAGCCAATATTTGATCTATGTTAGAAAGAGACAAATTATGGCGTCTTCTGCTTAGTTTTCTATTATAGCATCAGTATCATTCCTAAGATGGTATTCTTTGTGGAAGGCAGATTGCAAGAATGGTTAAGAAGTTTCAGGATTAAGTTTAAGCTTATGAGAATTATCCATTTTTTGAGGTTCTGCAACCCGCAAAAATTAATGTTTTGTATTCTTTTTTCTTTTCTTTTTTGAACAGGGCAAAGGAACACACTTAAAACATTGACACAAATAATAACACATCTCACGAGACATCATAAGATAACAAACTGGATTGTTTGGTGTTAAAAATCAACCCTTCAAATGTTGGAGAAAACAAAAACAAGTCTTAGTGTAGAAGGATCTAGAAGATCCATACCTTAATGTCAAAATATTATGAATATATATTCTAGAGATTTGTATATATGTTAATGTGATTCTATTAGAGTAATTAAGTAATTCAACTCATATATAAGTGTAGTTACTATGTACATTCATCTCAATGAGAGTAATATACAATTCTTCCTATCTCTTTCTCTCGTCATTTATCACTCTCTGGTCACGTTAATACTTTGAGGGTGTACTGAATTGAGTAATTAAAATGTACAATCATATTCACTGTTATTTTTTTTTTAATTAGATTTGAAAGTTTTAGGTGGAATTTCATGAGTTTTTTAGTTAAAAATATAAAGATCACAATCTCATGGTTTTAGATGATAATTCAGATAATTTAATAACAAACTTCTTAATTCACCAAAATTTAACAAACTCTCTCAAATTTCAGTTAAATCTCAAATCATCTCAAATCCCTACATAAAGAATCTTGAAAAATTGTAGGAGGATCCTTGAAACTGGCAATACTCTCGATGTGATGAGATGCGATACGGACATGACGTAACCTGTGTCTATGAACCCATAACTAAGCAGAAACTCTCCATCATCTCCAATTCCTAGGAGCCTAACTCTTCAAATGTTTTTTTGTTTCAACATTGTAGTAAAAAAATGTAAAAGGGTTTAGCATTGCGTGACAGATACTTTGGGGCCATAATGAGCTCATTATACTTGTTGGTGCCTGGAAAACACATTTGAAAATACTTTGGGGCCATAAATCCATATTTGGAGCAGCCGATGAAATCGAATTGAAGTTTATGAACAGGTACTTGCAGATACATATCTGTTTGTCTGGGATAATATGCAATGCATGTTTAAGTAACAGATTATTTTTTTGTTATTAGGAGAAACCATGAGGATTTGAATCTTTTCAGTATCATTCTCAACCAGGAGATCAGAAAATTATCAAGACAGGTCACCTTCTCCTCATTGCAGCTAACCCTCAATTTAAAACGAAGTGGAAAATGACTGATCTTGTTGTTGAAAAGGCCTCTGTTGAAATGTTATAACTGAGACTTGATGTTTGCGCGTGAGACAGATGGAACTTTTGTCATGGACATGATGTCTTCTTCTTCTATTTTCTCATGGCAGGTCATCTGAGTGAAGTGGTCACTACACGCGAGAGAGGAGATTATCTTTGAGCTTCCCCAGCATCTGAGAGGAAACATAACTCGACATCTGTTAGAAGGTTTGAGAAAGAACACAAGGGAAATTCTGGAGGATCAAGAAGCAGTCCGTGGACGTCTCTTCACAATTCAAGATGTCATGCAAAGCAGTGTTCGCGCTTGGTTACAGGATAAAAGTCTTGAGAGTAAGCCATAACTTAGCCGTCTTTGGAGGATGTGGTCTGGTACTTACCATAATCGTAGGACTGTTTGGAATCAACGTGGATGGTATCCCGGGGGCGCAGAACACGCCTTATGCGTTTGGTCTGTTCACAGCACTTATGATTCTCATCGGAGCTATTCTGATTGCGGTTGGTCTGATATACTTAGGGCTCAAAAAGCCAATCACAGAAGAACAAGTAGAAGTTAGAAAGCTGGAGCTACAAGATGTGGTAAAGATAATTCAACACGAAGCAGAGACTCATGCCCAAGTTCCGTAGAAACAATCTTTCTCCTACTGCTGGAGATGTGTTTGATGCTGATTATATTCTCATCCAGTAAACAAAACTCAAATCAGTTTTCATGTTTTGATACTACTAATGTTAGATACATATCAGTTACCATTTTTCACATTAATAGTCATATTTTCTACAGGATTATGACTCTTACATGCATGATCTGGGGAACTACTAATCAATGATATTGGATTCTGTATTTTGGTTGAGGATAAAAATATCAATGGCTGAGGAGAGGGGGTAAATTGCAGCAATCATTAGTTTACGGTTGAATTGGTTAAAACAAAAATAAATGGGGAAAATATGCAAAAACGAGGGAGAGTTTATATGAAGCGCGTCTTGAGAAAGCTAAGTTTAGTTTTTAAAGCATTTCTCCTTTAGAATCCTTTAGAGCTCTGTGCTGGTTTTTGAGGTGAGGCGCAATTTCGATTTGGCATCCAGAAAGAGAAGAAGACTGCTCCGATGGTGAGATTTTTTCCTCCAAATTGTTACGCTTCTTTCAGTTCTCTCTCTCTCCCCCCCCCCCCTCCCAAATTCTACTCTATCTCTTTGGGCAGCTCGAATTTTGTTTAGGGTTTTGGGCATTTTTTAGACGAGATTGTGTCTAAGTTAGATGTGACATTCAGTTGATTTCTTTGCTTGCTAACAATCATATTTTGCTACTGGAACGTGAATTGAACGGTTTGTGTATGGTTGAGTTCTGTTTATTGATTGAAACTGACTGAGATTCAATCTTGGGTAACAGATGAAAAGCATCAGTGGTAAGTTAGATTACTTAGATTTTTGAAAATTCATGATTGTTACTTTAGTGTTTGAATCAATAATGCGGGGTATGAGTGGATCTGCTTGAATTCTAGGTGCCCTTTATTCTTTTGAACCTGTCTTGTTTGAATAAGTGTGTGATTTTTCATGTTAAAGTTCTTCATCCATATTTGTAAATTTGATTTTGTTTGTCTTGCACATTAACCTTCATTGTGTTTATCTAGTAGATCAATGGGTATTGAATGGAAAAATGGACCTGGGAAATGATTTAGTTGACTGTATAGTATGATCCAGTTGATAAGCGTATTTTTCAGTAATCGTGGCACTGTATCATGTTAGCCCAAAACAATTCTTCTTCAATGATATTTTATATCTTGCTACTTTTACTTCTTGTAGGCTGATCCTGAACTAGAAGCTATAAGGCAGAGGCGAATGCAAGAGCTGATGGCTCGACATGGCACCGTAATATTTCAATATACCTTCACTAATATCTGATTTTTTTTTCTAGAAAACTATTCACTTTGTGGCTCAATTTGCACCAACCTAATTAACAGGGGAAGCAGGGAAATCAGCAGAATCCTGAGCAAGAAAAACAACAGGAAGATGCTAGAAGGTTTGTGTCGTTGTCTCTATTAGTTGACATGTATAGGATTTTTTTGTTTCAGTTTGGAATTCTAGTTTTGAACTTACCTATTCTCTGATTTAAACATTCATGTAGGGAAGCTGATGAACGTAGACAAATGATGCTTGGTCAAATATTGTCTTCCCAAGCTCGTGAGAGAAGTAAGTTCCATCTACAATGTTTTGGAGTTCATCTCGTTTCTCTCCCTTGTTTCTTCATGATATGATGAACTTCGAAAGCTCAAGAAAGACGCAATATTGTATTAACATATCTTTATCTTATGCGTCTCTTTCTTTCTTTCTATAGTTGCTCGAATTGCGCTGGTGAAACCTGAGAAAGCTAGAGGTGTAGAAGATGTTATTTTGAGGGCTGCTCAAATGGGACAGATTGTTGAAAAGGTAAGAATCCAAACATTTTTCCATGTCATATTTTGTAAATCTTATACGCAAATGTTGCTGATTTTACACGAGTGTTATGCATCTAAGAGTAATTGATATACTCTGTTTGCTTTACAGGTATCTGAGGAGCGGCTTATATCGCTGTTGGAGCAAATAAACAGCCAAACTACCAAACAAACGAAAGTCACGGTACGATCACACAATCCTCAAAAACACACGTTATAAAAGCAAAGAGCCTTGCTCTTATCTTAACCATCGATATCATTGAGTGTAAGTTTATCGATGCGTTTTTACAGATCCAGAGGCGCCGTGGGATGGATGACGATTAGGAAGAAGAAGAATATGATGCTTTGTTCATCTATGGAGATCTCACTGTTGAGAGTTGGTGACACTAAGATCTACTTAAATGGTGCTGTTAAATATGTTTATTGTGAGTGAATGAATCTTGATGATCTTCCAAATGCTTGGGATTTGATAAAAGTAATCTGAAACTGAAACTCTTACCTTTTTTTATTTTTGGCATTTCCTCTGTCAACTATCTCCATCTTCGTCTCTTCGCATTGCAATGCCTTTTGTCATTTGAATATTTTTGGAAATGAAAATGATTCTGTTCTAATATCTAGTTCTCATAATTTGGATGCTATTGCTACAGCTTCATGATTTGCTCAAGTCATTTACTTCTTTTCTGACAAATAATCAACTTCTCCTATAACTTCAAAATTTGAATGATTCAAATAAATGTTTCAATGTTTTTGGGTGGTGAAAAGAAGGATTGAACTGAAGCCTACTCCATCCGTCATATCTAAGAAGGATTAAATGTTTCAATCTAAGATCAAACCAAATACTAAAAATTTGTCATATCTAAGCATGATTTCTGATTAGTACGTGGAAAAATATTTTGCATTGGGCAAGTGTGAGAATCAGTTTTAAGACTTTTGTTTTAATAATGATTTTGCTATCATTATTATATATTTTTCTTGTGGAAGAAAAAAGAAGAATTTTGCTTTTGGTTTCTTTTTACCCCGGTCCAGTTTACAAAGATTTAAAAGAAAAAGTCTAGGATCAATTATTTTTCCTTTTGCAAGAAAATATTTATATTGTTTTCCTACTTGCAGTACAGTAGTTGTTAAAATATATTTAAAAAATAGTGACGAAAATAATAATATAACTAAATCTACCTTACTAATTACCAAAAAATATAGGACTCTTAGTTAGCTTTGACACTCAAAAGTTGGTAGATGTTACTTCAAATGATTGTCATTCTAACAAACATAGTTTGGATAAAAATAAAAACGTTAGTCGTGGTCCCTCAAAACATATGATTAAATGAAGAAATAGTTATGTAACTATTTTTACTTTACTATTTACCAAAAATATAATGCTCTTACTTCAAAAAAAATTATAAAGAAGTTGAGTATCTTTTTTTTTTTAATCGAATTTAGCTTTGTTGCTTGTCGGACTATAGATAACTCAAACTCACATGTTTAAATCGTTTTAACATTTTGAAACTTTTAAGGATGATCACATGCATTCTATTCTCTAAATCGTCTTGTATTTTTTTATGTGCTTCATTTGTTTGTTAACAAGAAACCGAGTCAAATGACCAATTCACCTTAATTTGTGTCTCAACAAAATTCAGTAACCACTATTTCAGTTTAGTTCCAGTCGACTTTGATCTAGAACAAACTTCCCTTGATCAAGCAATAACTTTGTGAAATTAATTTGAACCGATTAACAAATCATAGTCAAGTTCACGTAGAATAACTTCGCAATAAATTGATCATTTCACCAAATAAGTGTTGCATCATGGTTTTTGTGACATCGACTGGAGAAGGTATTACGTCCAGTCATTATTTCGATAAAAGAATGTACCTCTAAACAGTCTTGAAGTTTCTATACCTTATAACTTAGATATTCATATAATTTATGATTAATACGTCGTTCCAAAAAATTTCTATATACTTGAAAGTATATAAATTATTTAGTTTCCAATATATATATCTATATATATATATATATATTTTTTTTTTAATAGTGGTCTATAGATACATAATTATATACAGAACGAGACTCGTCGTTCGAGTATAGATCAGTCATTATCATTCGATAAACCATCATCTTTCGCGTAGACTATGACGCGTGCAGTTCTACAATGATAAAGTGGCTATTTTGAGAGAGAAATTGAAAAGACTATTAAACAACAGTTTATGCAAAGTGTGTTACGATCCGTACAATAATCTGTTTATTAAAATTATAAACGCTAAGAATTGTTCTTCTTAAATAATTGATTAGGAAATGACATTAGTGGAGTGGATGTTGAACTTGAAATCTCGAATTCAATTCATGCTAAACGTTGACTTTGACTTCGACTTTTAAATGTTACAGTCATTGATATCCATTTTGATTTCCTATACTTTTTTTTGTCGGCTTGTATTGGTCTTCGTTGTATTGTATTCATAATTATTTCTTCTTTCTTTTGGTAGAATTCATATTCACTTCATGTAGTGAAAATGAATGCAACACTACCCACTTGATGATGCATCTAAATTATTTTGATTTGATTATCTATTATATCATAGAACATTTCGGTTTCTATATAAAATATACTTTTGGGGAACAAAAACTTTATATTAGTTGTTTAAGATTTAATTAAAATGATTTCCAATATTTAAGTGTGAAAGTTCATTAGCTAAAAGCTTTGTAGAGGATGAAAATTTGTTTCTTGATTTTATTGATTCATCACTTTTCAACAAACATAAAACAGAGTTGAAAGTTCTGTTGTTATAAACTGTTTACAATTGATGGATAAGAATTGATAGTTTGATTTTGTTAACGTTTTGTCAGCTTTGATTCTGCTTTATCATGCATCTAATTCTTTTAGTGAATCAAACTGATTTTTAGTTTCAATTCTGAATCTTGTATGTTCCTTTAACAGTTTTAATGGTTGCAGGTTTTTGTTTTCTTCAACAGAAATCCATTGAGGCAAAGACTCTACATCAGTCAGAGTCTTCGACTTTGGAGATTGGAGCAAAGCTTTGGATGGAGACAGAGGCTTTTTAACCCAGATTATTGTAAGATTTAAATTTGTCTTGATATTCCCCCTTAAAATTTGCGTTGGTGGAAAGTTAACGCTAAGTTTGAATCTCAATTCAGTGAAAGCTGTAGCAGAAAGTGATTTAGTGAAGATATATGCGATTTGATGATGACCCGATATGTGCTTTACGACCAAGGTACCAAATGCCACTCGTTCTCTGACGTAGTATGATCAATATCGAAGTGCTTAGTTTTGGAGTGAAATGCAGGGTTCGCAGTGAGGTAGACCGCCGAGAGATTATCACAATAGAGGATGGGAGTTTCTACTAGAGGAATTCCAACATCTCGGAGCACTGATCCAATCCATTTGATTTTAGAAGCAGTTTCGGATAAACTTCTATACTCTGCTTCAATAGAACTTTTTGATATTGTCGGTTGCTTCTTTGATGACCATGATATCAAGTTGTTGTCGAAGTATGTACTGAAGCCACCAGTTGATTTTCTTGTTTGTTTACAACCTGAAAAATCACTATCACTATTACACTTAGGGTACAATTAGTGTTTTTATTGAAGTTGATACCCATTGTGATAGTTCATTTGATATACAATAGAATTCTCTTCAGCATCTTGAAATCCGAGACAGAGGGAACATGCATCTTTTGACATACATATTTTACGGAGAATAGAATGTCTGGCCTAGTTAATGTGAAGTAGTGGAGATTTCCTGCTAAGCTCCTAAATTATGTGGGGTCAGAAAAAAATCGGTCCCTCCTTGTTCTTCTACTAAGTTATCAAGCTGAAGTGGTAATGGATTTGACATAGGCTAACAATCTTTCATAGCAACTACTTTTAGGAGTTATTCTACATACTTTTGTTGTGATAGAAACAAGCCTTCAGGGTGAAAGTGTGCTTGGATCCCCAGAAAGTAATGGAAGTTTTCCATATTCTTCATACAGAATTATTGGTTTAATTCTTAAAGTAATCCTTTCATAGCAGAAGACTCATTTCCAGTTATTGCCATATCATCGACGTAGAGTAGCAGCAGAATCACATCCTTGTTGTGAAGATAAACAAACAAGGATGGATTAGAATGACTGCAAGTAAAGCCAAATTCTAGTAAGAAGTTACTAAACCTGTCAAACCAAGCGCGCGGTGACTGTTTCAGACCATATAGAGACTTTTGGAGCAAGCAGACATGATCGGGTCTGTTTTTGTCGATAAAACCAGCTGGTTGTTTCATGTAGACTGTCTCAATGAGATCACCATGTAGAAAAGTGTTCCTTACGTTCATTTTTTTCACATTCCATTACATAATCGTTGGGATATGCAAAACAAGTCTGACAGTTGCAGATCTTACAACTGGTCTATAGGTTTCTAGATAATTTATTCCTTCTTCTTGGTTGTATCCCTGTGCGACTAGTCGAGCTCATAGCTTGTCCAAACTACCATATGCTTTTAATTTAATTATGAAGACCCATTTACTCCCAAGTATGTTCATGTCTAATGTCATAGGGACTAAGAACCATGTCTTAGTTTCTAAGCAGTTTGTTATTCTTTTGTCATGGCTTCTGTCCACTTTAGGTCCTTTAGAGCTTTAGTGACTGTTTTCGGTTGTGTGTATGACTCTTTACTCATAAGCAGCGCATATTTTGGATTTGGCTTGATGATTCCTACTTTCGATCGAGTGATCATAGGATGGTTTGACTAATCAGATTATGAAGAAGAACCAGTGTCATTTAGTGGAGACATAGAGTTGTTGCCTATAGGTTCAAGGTCTAAGCTTGTCGTACACCCATGACTCTTGTTTCCATTAATGACTGGTGCTTCCTATTCTCTGTTTTGTTGTGTGTGATCATAGACTGACTGAGTGATTTGTTCTTCACTGTTTGTAGGTGAGGAGTTTTCTAATGTAGAGTTAGCAGAGGAACTTATGGTTTAAGTCTGACCATTCACTCCAGCAGAGTGTTATGTAGGGATTGAATGTTACATTGCATGTATTATAGATCCTTGGATTATAGAATTTTTATAATGTTTCTGCAAAGGAATCGGAGCTGAAGACTGGCCTTTACTCCATGCTTCAGTTAACTTTGTTTGTTTTTGAGTCTGGAGCTCTTTGTATATTCCTCCAAGTGGAAAGTTGTCTTTATTGAATATTACATGTCTGCTTACGTATACTCGGCATGTTGGAGGGTATAGACACATGTAGCCTTTGTATTTTTCTGTGTATCCAAGAAAGACACACTGCAGGGACTTATGATCAAATTTATTTTCTGAGTAATCCCTGAGAGTTGGGTAGCAAGCGCAACCAAAAGATCTCAATGAAGTATATTCTGGAACTTTTTGTTTAGAGTTTCAAAGGGACTATTGTCTGTTGCAGTTGAGGGCAGAAGGTTTATTAGAAAGGTCGCTGTGAAGAAGGCATCTACCCAGAACTTATGCGGTACTTGACTTTGAAACATCATAGAGAGACCTAGTTTTGTCACGTGTCTATGCTTCCTCTCAGCTAGTCCATTCTGTTGTGTGGTATATAGACACGAAATGAACTGTTTGATCCCTTCTTCTTGTAAATGGTTAATAAATATTTTGCTTGTAAATTTTCCTCCTCCACCACATTGGAAGGTTTCAATCTTTTGATTAAACTGAACTTCCACCATCCTTTGAAACATGATGAATATATAACAAAAAATCTAATTTATGCTTTAAACGATAGAAGCAACAATATCTTGAGAAGTTATCAATAAGGATTACATAATATAGAAACCCTTGAACTGAAGCTATTGGTGAGGACCCCAGAGATCATATTGGATTCGTTCTAAAGATCTTGAAGCAGAGGAATTTGAAGCAGAAAAAGATAGGTCTGCTGTGATGTAAGCTTTAAAACAGATAGCAGTGATTTTGCTATGTCAGGATAAACCAATACATCTTTTAAAGGAAGATTACTTGAAGTGGATGACAGGTTAGCTAAACCTACATGAGTTATACGCAAGAAGTTTTCATCTCCAATCATGACAGTGTCTGAGCCAAGGTAAAGTTGAGCTTGATTAAGACAATGCGTTGAGTTAGTAACGTGGGTTGTAGCTCCAGAATCAGGATACCACTCATTTCCTGAAGCTTCTGTAACATCAGTTATATGAAGAGTGGCCAGAGCTGATAGTGGATCCTCTGCTTGATAGTTATTGTTAAAGATATGCCAGCATTTAAGGGCATGGTGACCTACTTTCCCGCATATTTGATACAAGGGTCTGTTATCATTGTCATAAGAAGTCTGAGAGCCTGAGGAGGAGGATATTTGTTGATGAAATCCTCTTCCTATGGTTGAGAAGTTTCCTCTGCTTCGATTGTTTCCATACATTCCATATGAGCTTCCTCTACCTCTGTTGTTATATCCAGAAGTTGCGTTTGATCTCATGACATTGAATGCCAAATATGGTGACACCAAGAGACCAATTTCATAGCTGATTAGTCGGTTGTCAAAGTTTGTAAGCCTTGGGAAAATGTCTTCAAATGTTGGACTAGGCGTGTCATCCATCATTCCTTCTATGCTTGTTTTAATAGGCTCGTAATCACGTCCAAGAATATGGAGAGCAACAAAGATCTTCATTTTCTTAAGGACTGGACTTCCGATGGAAGAAAGTTGGTCACAAACGTCTTTGATTTCTCTCAAGTATTTTGTCATAGTTTTGTCATTTTTGGAGATAGTCTGGAGTTTTCTTTGTAACTCAAAGAGCCTTAAAGAAGACACTCGGTTGAAATGGTTTGCTAGAGAACTCCAGACATCTTGAGATGTCGGTGAGTCGACCATGATACTCAATTTATCTTCTGAAAAGGATCCTAATAGCCAAGCCTTGACTATTTGATCAGCACGAACCCACAATGCATAGTCCAAATTCGTCGTATCTTTGACTATTCCATCGATGGATGGGACATGTAGCCTTAATTCAGGTCTTGGAGTGCCTCCATTGATGAAGCCGAGAAACCCTTGTCCGGAGAGGAAGCTTTCAAACTGAGATTTTCAAAAGATATAATTTTTCTTGGTAAGCTTAATTGTAACACAATTTGTGATGTTTAGTGACAATTGAGAAAATGATTCAAGAGTCATGGCTCTGATATCATGAAGAGAAAGCTAAAAGCTTTGTAGAAGAAAAATTGTTTCTTGATTTTATTGATTCATCGTTTTTCAACATACAAAAAACAGAGATGAAAGTTCTGCTTTTATAAACTTTTTACAATTGATGGATAAGAATTGACTGCTTGATTTTGTTAACGTTTTGCCAGCTCTGATTCTGCTTTATCACGTGTCTAATTCTTTTAGTGAATCAAACTGATTTTTTTAATCTCAATTCCGAATCTTGTACGTTGTTTCAACAGCTTAAATGGTTGCATGTTTTTGTTTTTTGTCTACGGAAATCTGTTAAGCTAAAGACTCTGCATCAGTCAAGAGTCTTCGACTTTAGAGATTGGAGCAAAGGTTTGGATAGAGACAAAGACTCCTTAACCCAGATCATTGCTGGATTTGAATTTGCCTTTATAAATGGGACGTCGATGGTTACAACTTACAAGGCTGGATAGATGTGAGATATGTGGTGGATCATAGAACAATTGTGGTCAGGACATTATTATAAGTTATTTTTCATTGTTTTGACGAAATCTATGAGAAGTAAACATACTTGACGAATATATTGTAAAATAACTAAATACTAATTTTTAAAATAAATCATATCTTAAAGACTGTCATTTACCAAGTACGTACCTATTACCTAACACTTTACCTGCTCTGAACATGACTTTACGACGTCGAAACATTCATAACTTTAGTGTCACTCTCAACAAGAAATTAGAATTGACATGAGTAGTTCAAAGTCATACTTTCATATTTTTTGTAACTGAATTTAATTTAAACTGTGTAGTTTTGAGATTTGACAATAGAGCTTCACATAAATTTTTGTTTTTCACCTGTTTTTTAAAAATTTGGTAACCAATAGCATGATAGAGGGAGATCGATGTTGAAAAAAGTATAGTATTTTATGGTACGGAATTGATCAATAAGCTTATTTTAACCTTAGGGATATATGTTTGATAGATTCATTTTCTTATTATCAAATACACATGTTTGTCACTGTAGAATTAACAATATAATTTAGATTTCAGAATTAATATGATTTTTATACTAAAATTCGACGTAATTCTTTTAAAAAATATTAGAATTTAGTTATAAACCAAATTATCCACAAATACACCGAAATGATAGGTTGAAATTCAACATGAGAAGTTATTTATTAGAACTAACTGTTTACTTTGATCATTAAAAACTAACAGCTTACACGATTTTGGTAGTTACAGTGAAGGACTTTAGAAAAACATTTAAGGAATAGCATATATCGACACAAGAAAAAATAAGCCATCAGATAGAAGCTTGGTAGGTAAATGTCAAAGGATAAGTAACAACTGTCATCCTTTTATTTGAACAAGGGTCTCCACACTTTAACTATCAATTAATCTCGTATTATATAATAAATATCATTATTATAATCTACGAATTATTTCTTAAAACCTAAACTTGTTAACTAAATATTCCTTTAAAAAAATTATTATCCAAATGGTATTTAAAAACATATATAGTCAAATGAAAACCAAATTATGTTAATTTACATATAGAGATTTTATTTTAAGAAAAAAATGAAGTTAATCTTAGTGTATATATATATATATTAAGATTCTCTATAATTAATATTTGATCAATAGACTTAGAGAAATCATGGACCAAACACTCAGAAATTTTAATTAAGAAACAAATATGAAATGACATTGGGCTTGGGTCATCAAAGACAAAATAAATGGGAAAGAAGGGCACGTGACATGCACGACTTTGCTAACCCTAACGGTCAAAGACGGTCCCATTTTCCTCCACGTCTCTTCTTAACCTTTTACGTTTCTAACATTTAAAATGCAATCATATGGTTAGTTTTGGTGCAGACAAATTACTCCAAATATTCAAACTCGACTCATCCATCATATTCAGGTGTCCCGAATTTCAAATAACAGTTTAACAAATATATATATACACACACTATGGTAAGATTCTTTTTCTACGTATCAGGATAAAATTAATTTGTTTAAGTGTACACTTTATCTTATTGATGTAAATATAAAGCCAACAAAAGTGAGGTTATTGCTTTGAAGAAAGTTGACTGTTCACAAAGCAAGTGGTCTTCGTTGAATTTGAATCGACAACAATAATGTAGCTCCAAAGTAAGGAGTATTATCTAATCAAACCCATATTTAAACAATAAGTGAATTTTTTATTTTTTTGTGTGGAGGTTATCGGTATTATTAAACCAAAAATTTATACAAAAAGGGTCTAGATAGAGAGAGGCAAAATAGAGACTTTTGTTAAATCTTCACTCGATTTGTATATATGCATATAAAATTTATATAATTCAGCAAGAAAGTTTTGTTTTGACGAATGCAAAGATGTTGGAAGTAGATGCGTAATGTCTACGTTGCTTTATTCGTTTGACCTCTATTTTATCTTTTATTTTTTATATTCCTCAGTAGGACTTCTACGTAAATAAAACTTTTCAAAACCTAATTATATTGCATTAACATAGACCTTAATTATCTGATATTGGCTAATCGATCGTTCTTAATGGAAAATTACTGTTTAGTTACATTTTTATATATACATAATATGGTAACTGATCATGTCTACTATGGTCTATGGATGTACGTGTGTTTTTCAACTAAGTTTTTCTATTTTAGTTGTGTTTAAAGTCAAGACCATATTCTTTACCCCAAAAAAAAAGAGTAGATACCATATTCATAGCACCAATGTTCAGTGAATTTTGTAATATATTAGTGTCCGCTTTTAAGAAAAAATTATTCATCGTGTCAACAAAAATGTATGTTTACAAGATGAAAAAAAAAAAGAAAAGAAAGATAAATCATTATTGTTATAATTATAGTTATATTATCCTTACATGTATGGTGCGTAAGGTTTTTGTACTTGCCTTATGTTGATTTTACTTTAATATAAATTACTCCATTTCAAAAGGTATCACGAATAAATTTTTTTTATTGATTTATACTATAAAGTTACAATTATTATATAAAAAAGCAAAGTGTGGTAGATAGGATTAGAGAGAAAAATATATAGTTAAATGTTTCCTTTATAGAAACCACTTTTTGTTCAATAGCTATCTGCTAATTAATTTGAAGTTGAAATTTTCAAACCTATCTTTTCACATATATAAAGATATTTAACCATATTATGCCCCATTAAAGTCTTCAAGGATTATGACCTTTAAAAGCTTTCCAATATTCCCTCTTGGATTCTCTCAAATTGTTTTGTATTTCACATTTTACAGAGACTTTAATTTCAAATTATATACCAAATTTTATACTTCGGTTAGGGAAATTTGTATTTCTAAGAACGAGTGATACAGATAGTAAACCATTCCTTCCTAGCTAGTAGATAAATCATATGTTAGGATTTATTAATAGCTGACATAAATGACACACATAGTTGTTTCAATGTTTGAAAATACTTTCTATTGTTGAGGATATATTACTATAATAAAAAAATTTGAGTATTACAAATATCTTTTTTTACACACTCTACAAAATAGAAACGTCGACAAAGGATAAAAAACTCTAAGACAAAAAAAACCATACGCCTAAAATACCTAAATTAATATCCAAAATATTTTTAATGAACATTTTTATCTATAATAATTTCAAGTCGTCGGATCTAACAGCGGGTCCGAGATACGTATGTGGATCCATAACTCAACATAAAGTTTGGATAAAACTAATTTTCTCATGCCATAAAATTATAGTTTTATTGTTAAACACTGAATACATAGAAGTAGACTATATTCTCAACATAAGATTTAAGATGAGAATATATGAATATTCATTTGGTAATAGACCACAATAAAACCATATACACAAAGAGCTGATCTCAATTATGTTAGAAATTCCACGTTATAAAAAAAAAAGACATCTTTTTGTATGCATACAACAAAAGACCAATAGCTTTGTGTATAAAAGATTAGTTATTCTATTTATAATCAATAGGTTTTGAGATGAAAGTTCATTGATTTTTACAGATCACATTATTACTGGACATGTTTATCGCTCCCAAAAGATTTAATTGATACCTTAATTGAATATTCAGAACTAAAGATGATCGAAGAAAATAAAGTAAAGTTGAATGGACTTGTATTTAATCATAAGACTTGATCACCCAAAGTCCACCACATATAACCTAACACATAAATTTGAAGAACCAACTATTTTCTTCTTCTTCTTCTTCTTCTGCCTCTCTTCAATGGATGGTCATGTTGAGCAGAAGAATACATCTTTAGAAGATGTATCCTTCACCAGCTTAACCGATTGCTTACAAAGCTCATTAGTAGTGGATTATAACTCACTAGAGAAGGTTTTCAAATTCCCACCTTATAGTTCCCCTTTCCAACCGATTTTACCGTCCAATATGGGCCAAATAGTAAACAACCCTTACTTAATTCTCAATTCGAATTCTCCAGTTGTCTCATCTTCCTCATATGAAGCCGAAGCTAAAGATAACCAATTGGAGGGTAACGAGAGAGGCCAACATGACGTTGGCGAAAGCTCCAAGCAATTGTAAGTTTTCTTCTTCTTTTATTTCCGTTATCAAAATATGAAGGGATGGATTAGGACTTTAAATTTTCTTTCAAAGATCCTTCTTTGATATAGACTTTTTTTTTGGTAACTACATTTCCTTGACCGAAATTCCGACAACTTCAAGCACGATAATTATTAGTTGTTTAAAACGTAGAAACCATAGAGATTGACACGCTTTGGGGTTTAGGACAAAACAAGGTAAAAAGAAAGAAGAGAAGAAAGAAAGAGAAGCTAGGGTTGCATTTATGACCAAAACCGAGATTGATCATCTTGAAGATGGTTATAGATGGAGAAAATATGGACAAAAGGCCGTCAAGAATAGCCCTTATCCAAGGTCCATTTCCTCACTACACTCTATTCATAACCGCACATATGTTTATTTACTTGTCCATGTATTTACAAGTGTACAAGTATATATATCATAATGTCAAAATATCTATGTAAAGAGTTCATGTATGCGTTTTCAGGAGTTACTATAGGTGCACAACGCAGAAGTGTAACGTGAAAAAACGCGTTGAGAGATCGTTTCAAGATCCATCGATCGTAATCACAACCTATGAAGGAAAACACAACCATCCGATCCCATCGACGTTGAGAGGAACCGTGGCCACCGAACATCTATTAGGCCACGGTGGTGGTAGAAGGGCTCTCCTCCATAGTTTCCCTCGTCAACATCAAGAGTTTCTCATGATGAATCATCATCCTGAGGTCCATTATCAATCGGTGGGATCTATGTCGTATGAACAGAATCATGGTAAATCTAGTTATAATACTAATGATAATCATCAACCAGTTGTTGACTATGGTCTTCTTCAAGATATTGTTCCTTCAATGTTCTTGAAGCATGAATCTTGAGAGGCACGTACCATATAGATCGAAGCTTTATGATTACATTATATAAGCATAAATAATTAGTACTATACATATAAGTAGATTCTTAGTGGTTATATTTATTAACATCTATAAATGTATGTGTATATATTTCATTGACAACCTCCTACTAATTATTTGGAATTTTGATTCTTATAAGAGTTGAAACTCTGTGAAATTTTCTATATATGTTTTACATTTTATCCACCAACGAATTTTGTTATATTGTATAATTTGGTATATGTTTGACATTTTGTCCTCTTCGAATTTGGTATATCATGTGGTTATTACATAACGATATCTGAAATGAAAGAAAACAAACGGAAAGCTGATTCGTGTATTCTGAAAATGATATAATTATTGGTCAACATAATCGCTAACTTGTGTTTAAATTTGCCTAATAGAAAGAAGTCTCCGCTTTTTTTGTTGGTCGCGTCGAAACGCGGAAATTGTTGACTCGTGTTAACGAAAACGACTCCTCGAAAATCAGTTCCTTGCTGGATTCAACCCAAATTAAATTAAACATTTTCTAAATGACGATTTAAATAAAATAAAATACTATTCATGTCTATTTATATATACGAAGAAAAAAAAACGAAAAATTATAATCATATTATTCTACAATCTCCTCTTTCTTTTTTACTACCTTAAAGCCATACCAAAAAAAGAAAAAAAACAATATTTATCAGTAAAAAGGACAACATCTATAACGATAGATTCCAAAGTTCTGTATTCCAAATCTGGTATCGAGCTTTTTCCAGACACTTAACAAAAAACGTTAAAAAATGGGCAGATTCATCAAACGATTTTACAATAACTTTGGTTTTTCATGTTTCCATGGTAACTGAAAGGAGCTAGCTACTCGTCTGCAGCAGCAGAAGAGTGGTGCGGGAAGCTTGCCCAGACGTCTTGCCACGTCATCTTCCCCTCTGCTACTGAGCTCACGACCGAAGCTGCCTCCTTCAAGCTGACTCGGACTTGGTCTTTGCTGTCTCTTTCTCTGATTGTCACCGATGTATCTGAGTCCACTGTTATTGCAAATGGCACTCCAAGCTCATCAGTTCTCGCGTATCTCTTTCCAATTGATGTACCTGTTCACATACACACAAATCTTCACTCTTTGCTCCACATCAAAATCCTCTACACACTTTCAATTGTCAAATTGTGTACGTACCAGTGATGTCAATCTTATGTGAGATGCCAACAGAAGCAAGTTCCTTGGAAATAACTTTGGCTGCTTCCTCGAATTGTTGGTTCTGAACAAGCGGGAAAACCGTGCACTTGATGGGTGCTACAAGAGGAGGGAAACGGAACACATTCAACTGTTCATCACCTGCCTTGCTTGGCCTTGTGCTGAAACAATGCTCGTACAGACAATATATGATCCGACCAATCCCAAACGATGGTTCAATCACTGACGGAGTGAAAACCCGCTGGTGCTCTTTCTTCTTCTCCTTTGAGATTGACACCATGTTCTTCTTGATGCTCACGTTTTTGCCGAGGGCACACACTTTAAATTCCACTTCCCCTTTGGATTCCAGGGTTGCCTTCATCTCCATAGCTTCTTGCTCATTCATCGCCTAACATAACATTACACCAAGCATGTTCTTTATATTAACCATCACGATGAGACAAAGAAGCTATTCAGTAAAACAATGGACTTCAGTCAGTCTACCTCCAAAGCTTCAACAACATTCTTTTGATTTCCCTTGAATGCAAGACCCAGTTCTTTCTTCACAGGAGTAATAACAAGTTTCTGAAATAAAAAGAGTACCATATTAAGGACAAGTTATAATTGCAGAGATGAAAAATGTTGAATAGAATACCTCTACTTCTTTAGGTTCTGAAAATTTCTCTTCAGCCACAAGAGGAACGCCACTTTTTTCCTGCCATACAAATATGGATCCTCAATCTACTTGAGTAAGTTTAAATAGGAATATCTATGGGTTTTGATAATTAATTCTATAGCTGTCATACAAAATGATGAAAATAGAAGTAAAAGGTAAGTTTCTTACAGAGTGGGCACGTAAGTCATACGCAGACCTATCTGCAATCCCAACACATTCAATCCAGCCATATGAACTCTCAATTTCCGCATCCCAACAATCTGCTGCATAGTGAGCCATTTCATTTGCGAGATGCTGGCGGAAACACAGTCGTTCCTTGTCTATGCCAAGGCGGGTAAGGAAGAGATAAACTCTCCCAATGAAGTATCCTAGTGTTTCATTGTTCACAGTGCCCTGTTCGAATACAATTTTCAGTTGCAGGCATCAATAAGAAATTAACAAAAAGGGGTAACACGCACTCGATTTGATCTCAGTAGTGGAATATGATTACAGATACTGACCTTGGCCACAGCTTCGCCAATGCAAAGTTTTTTTGCTGATTGACCAGACATTTGTTCCTCTCTTGGAAACATAAGGAATTCCAAGTTTGCTACTTCAGAGAATTTAGGATGTGACTTATTCTCAGGATCAACAAAATGCTCAATTTCAGCCAACGTGAATTCACGAACTCTAAGAAGCCCTTGACGAGGAGATATCTGAAAGTATTAAGATTTATTGAAACCTAGGTATAATAGAACCCAAAAACAAGAGTCCATAGAAGAGGATTGAGATAATCACAGCCAACATATCAAGCAAAGCAGAAGAAAGGATACTCACCTCATTTCTAAAGGCTTGACCAATTTGAGCCGCAGCAAAGGGAAGTTTTCTCCCATTGTAGTAATACAAATCCTTAAAGTTCACGAAAATGCCTTGAGCAGTTTCAGGACGCATGTAGCTGAAATACAAACAATAAAGGTAACATGAAAAAAAAAAAACTCACGAAAGAAACTTGTTCAGAAACGATTATTACATGAAAAATACTCACCCGGGAATCAAACCAGATGGGCCAATGGATGTTTGAAACATCAAGTTAAAAGGGTAAGGATCAGAAAGTGGATTCTTGGTGTCTGGAGCGGTGATCCCATACTCCTTGATCTTAGCACCAAGCTGTTCAGTAGAAAAATCTTCCAAAACAGCAAGAACATCCTTCAATTCAGCAGCTTTCTCAGCAGAGATGGTAAGATCTTTCTCTAGCTTCTCATTACAATAATCCTTAAGCAAGTGATCCGCACGGTAACATGTTCCAGTTTTCTCATCCTTAACCATAAGATCAGTGAACTTATCAACATGTCCAGATGCCTTGAGAACAACCTCAGGTGTCACACATGGACAATCAACTTCAAGCATGTTCTCCTCAAGCACGAAATGCTGCAAATAAAAGCAAAATCAAATCCCGTATAGGAACAAACCTAACCACAAATCCTACTCTATACATCATATCAAATTTGACTCAACTTCTACTCAAATCAATCTCATATAATAACAAACCTAACTCAATTTACACATTGAAAACAGAGATATGTAAATGATTCTTACTTGACGCCAAAAGCTAAGAACATTAGATTTAACAGCACAACCAGGAGGACCATAATCGAAAAGTCCAGCGACGCCACGATAAATCTTAAAAGAAAGAATGTAGAACAAACGTCGCTCAAGAGTATTGACTACAGCTTGACGAAAAGCTTCACGGTTAACTGAAGCGTTTCCAGAGCTACTGATTGTAGATTGGAGCTGCTTCTCGACGGCAGATTTTTCGAGCTTCAATTTGTTGAGAAGCTCAATAGCGGCGTCGATGTCTGGTTTAGCTGCGCGAGAGGCTTTGAGAGCTCGGACGGCGTTACCTTGAGCTTCGACGGAGGAGGATTTCTCAGATAGCGATAGACGAAGAGATTGTTCGGTAGCGTCCATTGGAATTTGGATCGGAGCGATGGAGATGGGTTCGTGAGGGATTGTGGTGGTTTGGAATTGACGAAGATTGAAGCTTTGTCTGCGAGGAAAGACAAAGGTAGAGAAGATGCGAATTCGACGAAGTGTTTGGCTCCGCTCACAGTGGCCTAGGGTTTAACATAATGAGCAAACCTTCGGGCCCAGAAAGTGGATTCGCTTTACTTAAATTCTTTTTTTGGTTTCAAAATTATATGCATTAAATGTCAGCAACCATCTACACGTTTGACATTTTCATTTTCACCATAAAATTCAGTCAACAAAACTAATTTTAGAAATATTTTTTTATAAGAGAATTAACAAAAAGTAGAAAATATACTGAAATTATATTGAACTAAATTAGTACAGTGTGATATGCAGATTTAACAATTTGGTATTTAGTTAAGATTTCATATAACATATTGTATGATCCGATGATTATTATGCATGTTAATAATTTCCATAGCAAAATAAGAATCGACCCAGATAACCTAAACCTTTAACAAACAAAAAAAAAGAATACCTAACACCATAGTAAAGTTAGTAATTTGTATTCAACCCTAAATTGGTCTATATAAGAAGAAATAATTACATAATTTTAAATAAGTAACTAATCAAACTATAAACTTTTTCCAAATGCTTGATTAACAGCTAACAAATTTATGAACATTGATGTCACCAAATAAGCTAAGCGTCATTTTGAGCTCTAGTTAATTACTAAGAAAAGGTCCACCGCATTTGTTATCTATAGGCTACTCTATTGGTTTATGCTCTTTTTATCCTCTATAGATTCTTATTATTGTTTTACATACATATGCATATTTTGTTAAATTTAGAACCAAATCGAAATAGGATCTGGAAATTATTGACAGGAATTGATAATTTCCTGTATTATGTTTGTATTATTGACAGGAACCAAATCAAATCTTCCAAATTGAACCAAATTCTAAGATTCTACTTCAGCTAGTCTGTATTATGTTCTTCAGCTTGAAGCAACTTACCTTTTCTTTAGTTTGGAAGATTTGGATTTTGAATCTTGCAGTTCAACCAAATTCTTATCTGAGTGACTGTAAATGTGGATAAAATAAAACCATAAAACAATAGGTTACATATAAGGTATAAACACATAAGGGAGATATCAGTAAATAAGATCCACTTAGATTATCATCCAGACACATACACTTTAGCTTGAAACGAAGACCTCTTGTACTCTAAAAATTCCGTAAGATTCTCAATCTTTAATTCCTTTTTGCTAGCTTCTTGTTCGCTGTGAATACAGCTTTTTGCTTATGATATCTCTAGGTGGCTTGGCAAGATAACTCTCGAGACCTACATTTCTCAGTTTCACATCTGGTTAAGGTTAGTGGGATCTAGAAATCCAAGTAAACACGAGAACCCTTAGGGTTTACAAATGTAGTGCAGGTCGAGTGTGCCAAAATTGCTATTATCAATCATCCCAGAATACCCAATGCTAAAACTTCATGGTCACCACAGCCATCTACGTTTTGGTAAAAAAAAAGCATCAGTTAAACCGTTCTATGCTTTTACTGTTTATAACTTCTTACACCCTTTTTTCTTCTTCTTCAGGTATCACTTCGACTTTTCAATCTTACCAATACATTAAAATCAGTTTTCATACCCACAAGAGACGATAAACGGTTACTCCACAACGTCATGGCTATGGCTCCGATATCAGTTTGTTTATATGTTATTGGTCTTATTCTTCTCCTGATCCCACATTAACTTTGTAAGTCCATGAATCCTTCTTCTCCATTTGCTCTATCATTAATTAGAAAGATGGTGACTCTGAACAAATGTAACCGTTACAGGGGACACAGTTCTGAGAACACACAAAGTTAAAGTTAGTTGCACAGAGAAACTACATACCCTTGGGCTTCACCAGGGGCGGATGTACATATAAAATGGGAGGGGCAGTTGCCCCCCATAAAATTTGTTAACTTAGCCTAATTCTTTAAGGATTTGTATTATTGTCCCCTAATAATATGTTATTTTAAATCATATTTTGGTTTCTGCCCCGGATAAAATTAGGCTTCACAGAATCACAATAAAAAAGATTGCTTATAGAGAGAAGGCCATGCGATACTTGAAAAGTAACAAGCTTGCAAAAATCAAGTTCAGGAGATTGGCCAAGTGAAAGTTTCTCTATATGCTTCTTTGTAGAAATAACCTCTGTAATTGAGTGAACCCAAAAATATAAATTCATTCAATTTTGGTTTTACGATACAGATGAGAAAAAAGAGTTTGATCTTGAGATGTGCCATCATTTAGGAAACGGTTGAAAAGTTGCAGCATCCAGAGGAAATGTGACTGTTTGAGCTCCATTGTCAAGACGGATTTGTCAAGCTATATCTGTTTACTCTGATGCAAACTGGGCAGAAAAGTTTACTTGAGTGACCAAAAAGGCAAAAACAGTAACTGCGACCGCGTTAACGACAAATATAGTGTTGAAAAAGTTGGAAAAATAACATAGTTTTTTTTTCTAACGTTTAGTAGTTTAATTTCTGTTGATTGATATTTTAACCGATTTAGAACAAAAACAATTATGCATGAGTATAATTTTAGAGCAGTGATTAATTTCATTGTTTCAAATTTTTATTTTTTGTGTAAAATAAGTTCCAAATTTTGTTACCCAAGTTTTAAAAATATCAAGTATCAAAGTTTATAAACACGACATGAATTACGTTTGGTCTTTTATAATCTTTTTCAAAATTAGTGATATAACAGTCAGATAAATTCGATCAAATGACCTAATTGATCTATTTTAAGTTTTCATTTATCTATTTTTCCCAAAAATAATTGTCTGATTGTTCCCTTGTTGAAAACGTGGATAATCAATACCGAGAAAATTAAAAGAAAAGGACATTATCAAAAAGAAAATTAAAAAAGGACAAAAAATAATAAACCGGAATAATCCAAAAAAACGTTTCCGAGAAACCCTAAAACCCTCTGGTCCGTTACACGAGTTCTCAAACCCGTCTCAGAGCTCGCCTGATACCACTACCAAAGCTTTTCTTCCGGAGGTAGTTGGGAAAAGGACCGATCTGAAGAAGATTATGATTCTCGGAGCTGGTCCGATTGTGATTGGACAAGCTTGTGAATTTGATTACTCTGTGTTACAGGAAAATAGAGTAACAGCAGAATGAGACCCTCTAGTTACAGAAGAAGGTTCGAAATAATCAAATAAGGAGATAAAGACACGTGGATGGTGAGGATGCAGGCGCAGAAAAAAGGTTGTTGGAGTTTGTTTAAAGTGAGTGAGTGAAAACAGAAACGAATTATTCAGAAATTGTGAAATGGTTATCTTCTTCTTCCTCTGTAATCGTCTTACTGTTGTAATTCGAATTCTAAGTTTGGCTCATGTGTCTGGGTGTTTTTCACATGTAAAGGGAACATCTAGAGTGAGTATCATCTTGTTGTTGCATCGTTAACGGCAATTTGAACTGACTTTGTGCGATTGTGAGTTTTTCTCTATCACTCTGGAACTCAAGCTTGTAAAGCCCTAAGAGAAGAAGGGTACGAAGTGATTCTGATCAATTCGAATCCAGCCACGATAATGACTGACCCGGAAACTGCTAATCGGACTTATATTGCTCCGATGACTCCTGAGCTCGTTGAGCAGGTTATTGAGAAAGAGAGACCAGATGCTCTGTTACCAACAATGGGTGGTCAAACCGTATTGAACCTTGCGGTTGCTCTTGCTGAGAGCGGTGCTTTGGAGAATTACGGTGTTGAATTGATTGGAGCTAAGCTTGAAGCGATTAAGAAAGCTGAAGATCGTGACTTGCTTAAGCAAGCAATGAAGAACATTGGGCTAAAGACTCCACCTTAAGGGATTAGGAACACTCTTGATGAGTGTTTTGATATTGCAGAGAGAATTGGTGAGTTCACTTTGATTATTCGTCCTGTGTTTACTTTAGGTGGTACTGGTGGTGGAATTGCGTATAACAAAGAGGAGTTTGAGTCGATTTGTAAAGCGGGTTTGGCTGCTTGCGTGACAAGTCAGGTTCTTGTGGAGAAATCTTTGTTGGGTTGGAAAGAGTATGAGCTTGAGGTGATGCGAGACTGAGCTGAAAATGTTGTTATTATCTGTTCTATTGAGAATATTGATCATATGGGTGTGCATACTGGTGATTCCATTACTGTGGCACCTGCACAGACTCTAGCGGATAGAGAGTACCAGCGGCTTAGGGATTATTCCATTGCGATTATACAGGAGATAGGTGTTGAGTGTGGTGGATCTAATGTGCAGTTTGCAGTGAACCCGGTTGATGGTGAAGTTATGATCATAGAGATGAACCCTAGGGTCTCAACATCTTCTGCTCTTGCTTCTAAGGCTACAGGGTTTCCCATTGCTGAAATGGCAGCCAAGTTGTCTGTTGGGTATTCCTTAGATCAGATTTAATGATATCACGAAGAAAACACCGGCTAGCTTTGAGCCCTCCATCGATTATGTGGTGACAAAGGTGTGCCATTCCTTCTTTTGCATACTTGTAACTCTTATTGTGTTGTGAAATGAGATGCTCTTGGCTTTGAACATTTATGCACATACATCCAGTTGAGGATATAAAAAGCGTGTCATCGAGGCATCTTTTGCTTAATTCTATCTATTTCATTATCATGCAGATTCTTAGATTTGCATTTGAGAAGTTTCCAGGATCTCAGCCTTTGCTAACGACCCAGATGAAATCTGTTGGGGAATCTACGGCTCTTGGCCGCGCATTCCAAGAATCTTTCCAGAAAGCTCTGAGGTCTCTGGAGTGCAGATTCTCGTGTTGGGGTTGTGCAAAAATTATAGAACTAAACTGGGACTGGGATCAACTGAAATACAGTCTTAGAGTCCCAAATCCATACAGGATTCATGCGATATATGCTGCCATGAAAAAGGGTATGAAAAATTGATGAAATACATGAATTGAGCATGGTAGACAAGTGGTTCCTAACCCAGCTGAAAGAGCTCGTGGACGTGGAACAGTATCTTGTGAGTGAACCCTTGTCAGTGATTACAAAAGAAGACCTTTACGAAGTTAAAAAGCAGGGATTTAGTGACAAGCAAATCGCTTTAGCTACAAAGACAACCGAGGAAGAAGTCCGTACCAAGCGGATTTCTTTAGGAGTTGTTCCATATTACAAGAGAGTAGATACATGTGCAGCAGAGTTCGAAGCACATACACCATGCATGTACTCTTCGTATGATTTTGAATGTGAATCAGCTCCTAACAGCAAGAAGAAGGTTTTAATTTTGGGTGGAGGGCCAAACCGTATTGGTCAAGGGATTGAATTTGATTACTGTTGTTGCCACACATCTTTCGCCTTACAGGTTTGTCTATAGACAATCTAAGCATCTTTCTGCAAAGCCAGTAAACATTGTCAACTTTGTTGTTTCTAAGCTTACTATATTCTATGTAAATTTGTCATTATGTTGAACTCAAATCCTGAACGGTATCCACCGGTTATGATACAAGCGGTAGGCTCTACTTTGAACCCCTCACAATGGAGGACGTTCTCAATGTTATCGACCTTGAGAAACATGATGGCATAATTGTGCAATTTGGTGGTCAAACTCCTCTGAAACTTGCTCTCCCGATCAAACACTATTTGGACAAGCACATGCCCATGAGCTTGAGCGAAGCGGGACCTGTTCGCATCTGGGGTACATCACCTGACTCCATTGACACTGCCGAAGATAGAGAGAGGTTCAATGCAATTCTCGACGAGTTGAAAATTGAGCAGCCCAAGAGAGGCTTTGCAAAGAGCGAAGCTGATGCATTAGCCATAGAAAAGGAGGTAGGCTACCCAGTTGTGGTAAGACCTTCTTACGTTCTAGGTGGACGAGCAATGGAGATCGCTTATGATGACAGTATACTAATAACCTATTTGGAGAATGCGGTTGAAGTTGACCCTGAGAGAGCTGTTTTGGTAGATAAGTATCTCTCTGATGCTATTGAGATCGATGTTGATAGCCTTACTGATTCCTATGGTGATGTGGTGATTGGTGGAATACTGGAGCATATCGAACAAGGTGGCGTGCATTCTGGTGACTCGGCTTGTATGCTTCCAACGCAAACCATCCCATCTTCTTGTTTGCACACAATCCGGTCATGGACCATTAGGGTGACGAGGAAGCTAGAAGTTTGTGGGCTGATGAACTGTCAGTGCGCAATCACAACATCTGGGGAGGTTTTCTTGCTCGAAGCCAATCCCCGAGCTTCACGTGCTGTCCCTTTTGTCTCAAAAGCGATTGGACACCCTCTTGCCAAGTATGCAGCGCTGGTCATGTCAGGCAAATCTCTCAGAGATCTTAACTTTGAAGAAGAAATCATCCCTAAACACATCTCTGTAAAAGAAGCTGTTTTCCCATTTGAGAAGTTCCAAGGATGTGATGTAATACTCGGGCCAGAGATGAGAAGCACAGGATAAGTGATGAGTATCAGTTCTGAATTCCCAAGCGCGTTTGCAATGGCTCAGATTGCTGCAGGTCAAAAGCTACCTTTAACCGGCACAGTCTTTCTCAGCTTAAACGATATGACCAAACCGCACCTAGAGAAAATCGCGGTGTCCTTCCTCGAGCTCAGGTTCAAGATCGTTTCCACCTCGGGAACCGCTCATTTCTTGAAACTGAAAGGCATTCCCGTGGAGAGAGTGCTGAAGTTGCATGCAGGAAGACACATGCTGCTGATATGGTGGCTAATGGTCAGATCCATTTGATGTTGATCACAAGTTCGGTGATGTTCTTGATCAGAAAGATGGAAGACAGCTCAGACAAATGGCTCTAGCTTACAAGGTCCCTGTTATAACCACAGTGGCTGGAGCATTGGCCACTGCAGAGGGAATCAAGAGCTTGAAATCAAGTGCCATTCAAATGACCGCTCTTCAGGACTTCTTTGAGGTAAAGGATGTATCTTCTTTGCTCGTCTGAGTTAGTTTTTAATTTATATGTTTGATCGTTTGTGTTGAACTTTTACGGTAACGATTAAATTTCAACGGATTTTGTTTCCCATAACCATTTCTATGAAGAATCTTCAAAGGTCCATTTTCGAAATGTAGCATACTTATGATTTATCAGTTGACTCTGTTCCTGTGATTTCGATATATACACGTCTTTGTTTGTACCAGATCATGTACTGAACTGGTTGGTACTCTATCTATCTCAATAATAATTACATTTATGCACGGAATTTGGATTGCATCTGTAAATATTTGGCTTGAATATTAAAGTTGAATTTGTTGTCAGGAAACGAGTTTGAGAGAAAAACGAGTTATTTGATTAATAATAAAGTAATACAGTCTTGCAAAATTACATCTGAAAGTCTCAACCATCCATCACGAACACAAAAAACTCTTTTTCCTCTTCCCTCTCACTCTCACTCGAATTCAAAAGACTGAAAAAAGCAAATTACAAACAGATAAAACTTTGCTCACTTTCCGGGAACAAAGTTGGTGGCGAAGGCCCATGCGTTGTTGTTGACTGGATCGGCCAAATGGTCTGCAAGGTTCTCCAATGGTCCCTTACCAGTGACGATGGCTTGAACAAAGAATCCAAACATAGAGAACATTGCCAATCTTCCGTTCTTGAGCTCCTTCACCTTCAACTCCGCGAAGGCCTCTGGGTCGGTAGCCAAACCCAACGGGTCGAAGCTACCACCGGGGTAAAGCAAGTCCTCGGCCTCTCCCAACGGCCCATTTCCTGCAACTCTGTAACCTTCAACGGCTCCCATCAAGATCACTTGAGTGGCCCATATCGCCAAAATGCTCTGAGCGTGAACCAAGCTTGGGTTTCCCAAGTAATCAAGACCTCCTTCGCTGAAGATTTGTGAACCGGCCTTGAACCAAACCGCCTCCCCGAACTTCACTCCGTTCCTGGCCAAGAGCTCTGGGAAGACGCAGCCTAGGGCTCCGAGCATGGCCCATCTGCTGTGGATAACTTCTAGCTCACGGTTCCTTGCGAATGTCTCGGGGTCAGCAGAGAGTCCGGCGGTGTCCCATCCGTAGTCTCCAGGGAACTCTCCGGTGAGGTAGCTCGGTGGCTCCCCAGAGAATGGGCCCAAGTACTTGACTCGGTCGGATCCGTACCATGGACTTCCTGCTGGGCCCTTTGGCTTGGCGGTGGTCTTTCTCATTGTCACACGGCCGCTTCCAAGGACTTCTGATGCCACCGGGGAAAGCTTCACGGCCTTTCCGGCGAAGGCAGGGGAGGAGAGAGCCATTGTAGAAGAAGCCATTGAAATTTTTGTTTTCTTTTGTTTTTTTTTTGGTGACTGACTTGTGAGTGAGAGTGGTTGTAAATGGTTAGGTAGGTTTGGATTAAATAGGGATATTGTGAGTAAGGTTTGTTATCTGTGAAGTAATCTTTATCTCTATACTCACTGGATTTTTTTAGATTTTGGTTTTATCGTTTACTAGTCGTAGGTGGCAGTCTCTAGTCCACCAGCTTTTGCTTTGATTTGTTCATTGTAGCCAAAGCATTCTGAGACCACAAGTTATGCTTTAACGGTAACACCCTCGTGACTTTGCTTTTGATAAAAACTTAAATTTGTGTGAATTTAGCTCGGGATAAGAATTCAATGATTTGTGTGATTTTTTCTATAGCTAAAACTAGACGTAACATTTTGAAAATATTGATATTGATGATCAAAACATTATATAAAAGTAACATTATAAGAAGCATTTACTCACATGTATTTTATGTTAATTCGATAAGTTTTTACTCTTTTTTCGAAACGCAAAGAAACACTGATTTAACTGTCGATAATTATTCAAATATCCTATGGCATGTTCAACATCATTGGTTTAGATAACAGTGTAGCTACGTTTATTATTTTTAATCACGATTCGAGTTATCTCTTTAACAAAAAAAAATGATTCGAGTTATCTATGTTGTAAACTTTAACAATCTTTTGAACTAACTCATCAAACTAAAATTAAAATCTTGTAGAGATAAAAAAAAAAGACAACGCAAAAACTTATCTGAGGTTTGGCAACAATCTATCAACTTATAGAAAACGCTTTAAGCTATCATTAGAAGTCTAGTGTAACGGTTTATTCAGCCCTAAAACAGTTTTTTTTTAAATTCAACTCGTACTAAAGTTTTTCTACAAAGCACAATTTTTCTTTACTTATAATCACTCAATGACATACGCTTTAGAGCGCACTCTCTAAGCTTTAAGGTGAAAGCTACCAATACTAATACACTATGCATGTTCATATGTTCTGTTTCTCTCAATCTTTTGGTACCTCACACGGTCACGCCAACTGCAGCAGCCGTTCTTTTATGGTCCAACCACTTTTGACCCATGATTAAGGAAATTTCTAGTGAGAAAGATTTTTAATCCTTTGAAAGACTAGGAAGTTCAGGGTTTCTAAACAGACATTCCAAAATTTGGATGAATATTTATATGCACAAAGCCATAGATAATGTAATTTATAAGTAAATTGAATAGAAAATTTAAATCATTTGAACAACTACATAATATAGCTTCAAGGTCCCAAAGAGCATATAAAGCTCAAAAAAGAGGGTTCTCACATCACAGAATTGGTCTTATCATTAGAACCGATTAAGCAAAAATAAACTCAATACATTCTCCCACCTATTCCACATCTGGTAGCTAACACATTCTCACTTTTGGATCAATACCGGTTGAGATAGGTTTGGGTATCCGGTTTTAATTTATACTAATTGTCTATCTACGGTTTAGGTGGATTTGGAATTGGCTTATTGTGGCCGTTGTTGTAGCCGTTGGAAGAGTGTTAGGGAGAAACCGACTTGTGGCTATGAGTCTATGACCATGACTCGTGGTTATGGAGTTGTCTTTTGACCATGACCATCACTTTGTTGTCCTGACATTAATTAATATTATTATATAAAGCTGTCAATAAAATTTGAAATCTGTCAAAAAAAAATTGCATTCATTATTTTCTTCTCCTTGTGATAAATACTATGGTCAATATTGGTGCGGAGGAGGTTATAATTTCTTATTCGAATATAATGGTTTCGAGGTTAAGTTTGATTACATTTTCTGCATCAATTTAGATTATTACCTCCTTTTTTTGTTTATAAACCTAATAAAATTAATTTCCATACTTATATTTTATAGTTTCTATATACATCTACTTTGTTCTTATCACATCTTTTTAGCCATCAGTGTTTCTTTTTAATAAATTTAGCCAAGTGTTATTAATTTGTTTTTACTTTATAAGAACTATTCAGAGAAATGCAAATATAGAAAAGGTTCAGTAAAATAAATATTCAAGTTTTATGATAAAAAAAATATCTACCTTGTTCTTATAGTCTATCTGTATCCACATGTTACTATTATTAGTTTTTTTACTTGTAAGAAAAGATATAGAATAAGAGCATAAATAGAAAAGGTTCAATAAAATGTATTATACAATTATCCTAATTTTTTTCCTGTTTTTTATTGATGCTCTCAGGATTTCAGAAGGATAGAGAGATCGAATCTTACGTGTCACTTCATGAGTGGGTGTTTTACCAATCCATGAAACGCAACAAGATATCTAAAACGTAAATCAACTGCGAATCTGCGAAGTGCGAGGTATTAACCACGTAAGCAAACAAAAAATCTAAGCCCCAAAAACAAATTGTGAGTAGCCAATAGAAACTCCAGAGATTGATATTTCAAGATAAGACATTACTTAGGTTTTAATATTATAAATACCGAAAATTTCATCAAAGCCAAATCACCCATTTCTTGTCTTACAACAACAACTAATAAACGTTTTTACTTTGCGCCTAACTCAACCGCAATGGCCGCCTCAACAATGGCTCTCTCCTCCCCTGCCTTCGCCGGAAAGGCCGTGAAGCTTTCCCCGGTGGCATCAGAAGTCCTTGGAAGCGGCCGTGTGACAATGAGAAAGACCACCGCCAAGCCAAAGGGCCCATCAGGAAGTCCATGGTACGGATCCGACCGAGTCAAGTACTTGGGCCCATTCTCTGGGGAGCCACCGAGCTACCTCACCGGAGAGTTCCCTGGAGACTACGGATGGGACACCGCCGGACTCTCTGCTGACCCCGAGACATTCGCAAGGAACCGTGAGCTAGAAGTTATCCACAGCAGATGGGCCATGCTCGGAGCCCTAGGCTGTGTCTTCCCAGAGCTCTTGGCCAGGAACGGAGTGAAGTTCGGGGAGGCGGTTTGGTTCAAGGCCGGTTCACAAATCTTCAGCGAAGGAGGTCTTGATTACTTGGGAAACCCAAGCTTGGTTCACGCTCAGAGCATTTTGGCGATATGGGCCACTCAAGTGATCTTGATGGGAGCCGTTGAAGGTTACAGAGTTGCAGGAAATGGGCCGTTGGGAGAGGCCGAGGACTTGCTTTACCCCGGTGGTAGCTTCGACCCATTGGGTTTGGCTACCGACCCAGAGGCCTTCGCAGAGTTGAAGGTGAAGGAGCTAAAGAACGGAAGATTGGCAATGTTCTCTATGTTTGGATTCTTTGTTCAAGCCATCGTCACTGGTAAGGGACCATTGGAGAACCTTGCTGACCATTTGGCCGATCCAGTCAACAACAACGCATGGGCCTTCGCCACCAACTTTGTTCCCGGAAAGTGAGCAAAGTTTATATGTATTTTGCTTCAGTCTTTGCTTCGTATGAGTGTGAGATGTGAAAGAGAGGTTGTTCAGATGTAAAATCTGCAAATCTTTGTATGATTTATCAGATAATCTCTTTTCTCTCTCAAACTTGTCTCTTAATAAATAAATATTAACTAAATGGATCAACTGGAAGGTTTTGGGGAATCACATACACCAATGTCTAAGACAATCACTTAGATAAAAAAAATAGAGATCGTTTCCACAAGAGAAGAAGAAACTAACGAAGAAAAAACACAAAATTGATAAATAACTAACAATATATTCTTCTTCTACACACACTATTACATCGTGAGATCTGTGATTATTTTTCTTGCTCTGGTGTTAAATCTTACCATGTATTTTCAGCTTTCCAAGAATAAGATAGGAAATTAGAATTGACCTGCAGGTGGTAAATCTTCTGGTCTGCACGAAATTGGAGTGCTTGAGTAGAGTACGCCATGGTTTGTTTTGCCATCTGTATTACGTAAAGTTTTAAACAAAAACTTCCAGTAGTAGCATAATGATATACAACTTGCATTGTGGTAAGATTAGCAACCACACTTATGATCCCAGTTGGATGAATTTCCTCGTGAGTTGCTGGAGAAGAGTTATTCCTTCCTCCATTTCCACCATCAGGACAGCTTATTTCCATAAAAACCTGGATTGTGGTAAAAAATATTAATTTGATTGTATACGGGAAAAGGTGGGTATGAAGATTTTAACCTTGGGATTTGCTACCTGCTCGAATGGTCCAATCAATTCAATATTTTCAGAAGGTATAGATGTATTTTTAACAGGCCTAATGAATCTTACAGGACAAGATGCCAAATACAATCCAGGAAAAGATCCGCCCATGCTCGTAGGTACATATCCCACTTCAAGGTCTTCAGGAATCTGTAGAGAAGCATTCACATAAATAGTTATCTTCTAATGAAAAGCTTACAGTCAACAAACATACTGTTAAGAAGCAAAAAGCCTTACCACTGAAGCAGCCTCCACTTTCAGTCTCCGCAAACAAGTGACAACCTTCATGCTAGGTTAGAAGGTAGTGAGCCTACAACTTGACCATCTAAAAGAACATTAATGACTTCTGGTGGTGCAGCTCGTATGAGTTTTGGCAATGAAGTCATCATCCCAAACTCAAAAAGAACATCAACAACTGACTTTCTTATTTTTCAGAAAATATCTTATGTTTGCGTTGGAATCGAATTGAGGAAGTGATTCCTAAAAACACCATGACCAATCAGAATATAATAAGAAAAGTTGGTACTTCAAAGAAGTGACATTGTATGTTATGATGAGTCTAAGTAATCTTATAGTGGTACAAAAAAACAGACCTAGAAATTTATGCATATTAATTGCATCAACAAAAGGGCCTAT
This sequence comes from Cardamine chenopodiifolia, assembly GCA_963922655.1. Taxonomy (NCBI): domain Eukaryota; kingdom Viridiplantae; phylum Streptophyta; class Magnoliopsida; order Brassicales; family Brassicaceae; genus Cardamine; species Cardamine chenopodiifolia. Next base: position 6,837,672 of record OZ000467.1, read on the forward strand.
AGATAAGGGGAGATTCAAAATGAAACAAAAACATGATCTAATATATATATATATATATATACATACTGAAACTCCAGTCTATAAAATTAACCCTGATTATGTAACCACGAATATAAACTCTCACTGAACATGATTCCATGTAATCTCTCATTTTTTAAAACGTAACTGAACTATATAAAGTGTGAACTCAAACTTGTTATAACCGATTTTCCAGTTGAACTGTGTTGCTGTTTTCAAGATGTCGTACTGAACTTCATAGGGATACAAAATGATAAGTAAAAAAGCGAGCTAGAGAAACTCACGGCAAGTACGAGTCATATGATTCAATAATCCACAGGGTTCCCCATCGGGAGTGTGACCAGGGCAAAGAAAACCCCAAGATCTACAAGATAATAATAAAACAGGAAAAATGTGAGGACAAATATATTGGTGACCACATCATCACATCTGAAGTTAGATAGATACAAAGTGAGAGAACTTACTCAGGAAGCAGCTTCCTCACAGTTGTTGTACGAGTCCAGCAAAAGAAGCACCTCGATGAACTGACCGGAAAAATGAAAGGAAACGGAGAAAGTTCAATCTCTCCGCCTGAACAGTGTAACCTGCTCTCTGGTAAAAAATTGAGAAAACAAATATTAGTATTGTTCTATAAAACTACATCATACTTAAAGGAGCTTAGCTACATAACATATAGCTTCCCAAGCAAGCAATCAACTCAAGTGCTTACCTGCTGTAAATCCAAACCAGATTGCTTACTCAGCCTTCCTGTTTTAAACAATGTCTCAACTGACGTACCAATACTCTTGGAAGGATTTTTGTTCATAACTTTCTTGACATCAGAAACTGCATTCATTTTAGGAATCATCACAGAGCACATCAGATTGAGTTAACAAGATATCTTTGGAAAAGGAAAAGCAAGATTTCAGGCACAAAATAAATGTGGATGTACAGAAAAAATGAGTTTCATATAGTTTACATGAATGCATAAAATACAATTGAACAGAGAAAACAAATTGAAAGTGACTTACGGCTTTCAAATTGCTGTTGCTATGCAACTCATCTTCGAGAAGACTTTTACCCTTCTGCAGCCACTCTTCAAGTTTTTTCTAGATAACCAATGCATGTGACGTCAAATAACTCTTTTTTATGAAGAAAAATCTTTCTCTAGAAAACAAAACACTTCATTGTTATGCAAAATAGAAACGCACTATCTTCAGAAACATGGATAATAACGAAATAACATGCTCTTAAATTGGTCTCAAGATAGATGTTTCTACCATATGGGAAAATAATTATATACCTTGAGGAGAATTGTTCTAAGGTGACCTGGTACTAAAATTTCCTGATTTTGCAAAGAATCCGGATTATCAGGTAAAGAAGTCTGATCCACCAGAGAATAGAGCTTCTGAATCATGAAGCTGCAAAACCAAAAAGAAAATTTGACCACAATAACACTAAAAAGAACTAAAGTGAAAGCCATCATGAGGCAAAAGCTTTGAAATTACATGAGCAAGTTGAACTTGTCGTCATCATTGTCAAGGTGAACAAAATTATAATCCTTGAGCACGGCTTTATCAACCTAAATATTTAAGAATGAAAAGACAAAAAAAAAGAGTTTTTAAAAAGAACTACCGTCATAAGTTATAGAAATATATTACAGAAATTAGAACCGAATCATAATTTCCAAGAAGTTAAAAGCCTAAAGCCAATCTTGAAGAATTTTGTTACTTTTTCTTCAGAAAGCAAATGTAAAGAAACTATTGTGCAAACAGCAACCAATGGGGAAGTTAATAATGATCAAGTAAACTTACAGTAGGATAGCTTTCTTTTTCTAGCCCATAAAGAATAGGTTGAAAATGCTCTCCTGTTGGTTTTAAAAGTGAAACATTTAGCTTATAAGTTTCGAGATATACTTCCATAAACACTGAGACATTAAATCACCTAAGTGCTTCCGGCACTGTTCCCGGGTAAAAAGACCCAAGTCTCTCACTTCATCAAGAATAATTTTGGCTCTCTCACGAACGAGTTGAGTTCCAATAGCTCCATCGCCTCTTCCGTAACGCTCATTGTAGCAACAGTTCAGGATTTCGTGTATTTCTTCATCGTTGGTAGTAGTGAAGGCCTAGGAACATGAGAGGACAGATGTTAAAATAGAGAATTTTAAAAAAAAAATTGACTAACAGGAAAAAACACAAATCCATAACCCCCAAAAAGATGTCATTTGTAAGCATATACTAAACACCTTCGCCTTAAATAAAAATATGTTTTCATGATATAGAAGACATACTGTAGAATCACTAAGAGCATACCTTGAGAACAAGACCAACAGGAAGCAATTCCCTTCCCCCTACCCTGCATCCATTAGAAATAAGTTTAGCATGTAGCTCAAATTGTAGGTAATGTCCTCCTTATTCCACAAGATGAGTTAAGACTCACCAAAATCCAACTCTGGCACTTCCATTGCGAAGATAATACAGTTTAACAGTGACAGATGACTGGTCGTCCCTAACACACCTAAGATTTAAGAAGAAAGAACCACATGAATAACTATTTACGATATATTGCTACTTTATGTGAAGATTGGAATTGTTATATGCACTATCATAGGGAAGAGATAAACTTCACATACCTAATGGCAACTGCCTTATCACTGAATCCTTCTTTACGATCACAGAATGAGTTCCTAATCATACTCGTTGGCTAAATAAGACTCTTAGTCAGTTAATTATGATACAAATATATGATGCTGGGAAGTTCATATACCCATAAACTTTATAAGCAATGATTGAAAAGGTAAGAAAGCAGACGTTGGCAACAGAGGTAACTTACATGGTTCCGCTTTGGTGCAATAACACATCGGAACACTCTGTCGATCCCATTCAAAATAATGTACCTATTTGAAAGAAATCTAAAATTACTATCATGATCAGAATAATAGAAAAAGACATCAATAGCTAAATGCCATATACGCCAAAACCTTTTTTGCTAATGCATAGACAAAAGGGATGTTCCTAATCCCACCACAGTTTCCGTTGCCATGAACATAGCTGTCATGCTTTACAAAAATACAATTTAGAAGTGAAAACCCCCAGACAGTAGATCATATATTAACCACAAGCCTCGCGGTGGCTATGTCATAAGGCATAAGAGGTGGAAAAACATTTACCCTCCTATTTCAGAAGTTGACTCTTTACACTTATAACAATTTCTGGCAGTCAGCACCCACACAAGCTGCAAAGTTTTGACTGCACAAAAGTACAGAGATCGATTTCCATTAACCCATAAACCAAGACTTGTCATCATAAGGAAAATAAAGAAGAGAGAATTGCGAATATAAGACAAGTGACCCTCGCTTATTGGCACTACAGTATGGCTTTGGTTTACATTCCAACATCACACTATCTTACATACACTAGTAATCTTCATATCTTCAGGAACAGAGAAATAATATAAAAAAGCAAAATCAAATAAACAGATCACCTACCATCAGCATAATAGGAAGTTGCCCAAAATCAAATTATCTCTCACAATGACTCCATCATTATACTTAAAGCAAACATCAGCCATAAACGTTCCTGTGTACGAAATCTTCGCTTGCCTACACTGTTACTCAAGAACCCAAAAACAAACCGTATTACTCCACCAAATCTAACCTTTAACATATCTTAAACAATTTGAAACAAAAAAAAACAAAAATTTTACCTCAAAGGGAAACAAAGGCTCTTTCCTCGATGTTGAACTAAAACTCTCCTTCTGAGGAGGGAATACTACAGGATTATCTACCAAAGTATCATACTTGTTAAGGAATCAGACACAACACATAATTCAAACACTATAAGCACATCAATTAGCTAAAACCAAAGTAAAAACAGTACAATAAACGGAATATAAGAAAAAGGATATTGCTCAATTCGTTCTCAGAGACTGAATCATAAATCGAAACGGGTTTGATTCGATTGAACATAACATCGACCCCTTTCTCAGTCATGTAATCCATTGACTCTATATGATGGGTAACGAGATTGTGAAGCTCCTTAAAATCTTCAATCTTTGGAACCGTCGAGGCTTTCGCTGTGATACCCATGATTAGGGTTTTGCTCTCTCAAGTAGGGCTGGTTCTTGGAGGTTGTTGAAACTGTGTGATCTGATCAGAGAAGTTGAAATTAGGGTTTCTACGTCACAAGGAACAAGTCAACAAGAAAAAAACTTTGCAATTGAATCTCGAAGAAGCTTGCCTTGGCAAATTGATGGAGAGAGTAAGAGAAGTTTTGAGGAGGAGAGAGACGGTGGCAGGAGAAAGGACGAAGGGTTTAGGAGTTTATTGAGCTGGGTTTAACTGGTCGTGATAACTTTAAAGTTTATTGCAGATAAAACAGTCATCTTTAAGAATATTATATTTTTGAACCCTAATGTTTTTTAATAATTCGGTCATACGTGCAGTAAGCGAGATTTATTAGAAGATTACCATTTCTTTTGGGTGAATTTGAATTGAAACCTAACTCTTTAACGAATTTAGGACTTTGATTTTTCTTGACTCATTAAAATAACGTTAAGCAATTAACATTCTCGAAAAAAGAAAAAAAAACTGTGAAACAAATGTATGTTTGTCGAATTTTTAAAATAATTTTAAAATAGAGCAAAAATATTAGCTATCAAAGGACAGTAACAGTTAAGTAAAAAGTTTCTTTTCTAATACGCATAACTTGTTGAAAATATATGATGCCTTTGTTTGTTTTGTAAAATATAAATTTAAAAGTGCATATATAATTATTATATACTGTTCATCGGATATTTTCTTCATGTTTAGGTTTGGAGTCTGAGTTCATGAGGCAATAATATAGTTAAAATGATCCCCGGAAAATAATAATAGATTTGTTTTCTAGAAAGTTTTTCAAAGCTCAAGTTTAAAAGAGACAACTGATCAGAGTGCCAAATTTACAAGAAGGTGGGAGGCAGGTTAGTTATAAACTTGGGAAAGAGGTGATGTGAGATTTAATTTATTAGTTATGAGGTTATAATGAATTTTAAAAATAAAAATAAAGGTTCTCATAGGGAGTCGGGGTACTATGAGAGGCAGCCCCGACGTTAAGTCAAAATGTTTGTTTTGCGTGAAGCATGTGGTGTATATGGGCTAACTTTATGGTTTCTTGATGTTCGTTCTTATTTAATACGTAACATATATTCAACGCTCGATTCCCCTTTTCATTAGAAACAATGAGACGATATACACATAGGGAAATACATGTTCGTTCTTAGGACTAGGTTTTGTGTAGTCGGATCGGTTGCCCTAGTTGTAAACTTTAAGAAACCGATCGAGCTAGTCTAGCGTTGCTTTGAGTGGTTACAATGTGATAAAAATTGTTCTGGTGCAGTCAGCTAACTTGTAATCGATGTCGCTTCGGTAAAAAAAGATACTCCTAGTGTATTTGATCGACAAGGGCTCCACGAGCCAAATCTATAACATAATGAAATGGTAAAGCACAACTGTACAAGTAATCGACATGCATTTAATAAAAGATCTCATATTCTCTACAATAATCGTAACTTATGTATATATTATCCAAAGTTAAAATATCACAATTCAAAATTACGTTGTGAACCAAATGCTAACATGATTCCAATGCGGATTCATAGCTAGTTAAGTTTGATCAAATCAATAAACATAATGATATACACATCCAAATCATTTATATGCAATAAGCCAATAAGACTAGTACGTTGTACTTTACAATAATGGCTCACATTATATTAGATCAAGAACTTCTTCTTTACATCACAATTCAGTTTTGGTATATTTTATATACTCTACTGCTTCTTCTTTTTTTAAAGCTAATGTTATATTTTGTTCTCTTTTGTTTTTTGGTATAAGACGTATTCATTGATTCAGAGAAAAACAAAAATATATTTGTTCTTTGTCAATTGGAATATTTTATTTGTTATATAATTTAGATTAACTCACAAATTTTATGAGATATTATTTATTTTAAAACCTTTTTAACATAAACATTACTTAGAAATTAAGTTCTACACTTCGTCGCTTGGAGGATTTTGGTCTTTTGTCTCTTGATTTATTTATATCTTCTTGCCTAATTTTCTTATAATCTTCTCAGATGGCACTTAGATGTTCCTATACAATAAATGTCTTCTGCTTTATATGTTTTTTTCTAAATATGGCCGAAAAAGAACAATCTTTCTCCTATGTGGGTCTTGAAGAACACTTTTGTTTTTTATAGCAAGACTTCGAAAACAATTTGATGTTTGTGGGCAGTTCACAGTTGCAGTAGCTCGATCCTTTTAGCAACACTGAGAGCCATTTCTAAATTGTTCAAATGTAACAGAAAAACTTATCAAAACATTGTAGCCATACTCATAGAAATATCTAGTTTATAAGAAAACACTACTTTTATTTGTTTGTCGAAACAGAAAGTACTATTTTAACCTATGAATTTAATACAAACAAAAAAAGAGGAAAAATAGAAAACATAATGATGTTCACAAAAAGAAAAAAGAAACATAGTGATGAGATTTTTAAAAAGAACCTGCAACAGAGCAAACATTTAGCGAGATTTTTTTTTAAAAAATGAAAACAAGAGGAGAATATATGTGTCGCTTAAGTTAAAACAATGTGGCATCGTTGCCTTTGAAACTAATACTGTCCAAATCATGATTTAAATTAAACCACACGATTCATATGTACACCTTTATTTAATCGTTTTTACTTAGTGCCAAATGTTTACTTTTTGCCAAATATTCGTTTGCGTGATTAGTAACAAAACAAACAACGAATTTTGAACTCTAAGAAGTACAAAATTGGTTATGGCTACCAACAGAAAAAGTAATACCCGCATGCCAACATAAATTACAGCTCTCGATTTTTATTTATTTTAAAAAACATATTATTACAGCTCAATTGTAAGAGAGAAGAATGATGAGTTTGGTTTCGAAATAAGTATATTCTTTGGAAGTATGGGTTGGGGCAAGAGCCCAAAGAGGAAGGAGTGTCGTCTAATTACAATTTTTTGTAAAAAACAAATTGTCAAAGAAGAGTTTTGGTGGGGCCTAGAAAGCTTTTCACGCGTGCTCTCGCAATCCTACGGTCACCATCATGCCCGCATTAAACGGAAACCATTCAGATTGTTTCATCCAACGGCTCACACTTCCCGTGTTTGACTCTCTTCTGTCCATCCCCTCACGCGTGCTCCCTCTTTTTTTCCATTACCACTATTTATTTTAATTGTTTTTCAAACTTTTGCATTCCTAATTTCTCAAACAAATTTATCTACGCTCCTTCCAATTCCCCCACAAACTATAGTATTTTATTATTGGTATATATCAAACTTTTAGTCATATTTAAAACTCATAAAATTATATAAAATTTGAATTTCATACATAAACTAATTCAATTTTTTTTCAAACCATCAAATTATTAGACGATATTACATTTTCGTTAACATACATTGACTAAAATAACATGTAATCGATTAAACGACGTTGTTTTGGTAATAAAAAATATTTCTTTTGGTAATTTTGCAATTAAACAACGTCATTTTTCGCAAATAAGTTGTTTAAATTATTATTTTCTTTATTTATGATGCAAAAAGTTAAAATTACAATTAGAATTGGGCATAGTTAAAAACGGTTTGGGTTGAACTAAGTTACAAAAAATCCGGTAAACCAATTGAAACACCAATAAGATTAATCGGGAAATAACCAGAACAAACCTATAACCCTAATTGATCCCTCTACGAACCCAACTCTTGCCGGCGAGTTCGAGCCACATTCCCTTCTAATGCCACTATTGACTCCCGGGGAAAGAAAGATGAGCAAGAATCGCTTCTAACGGTAGCCTCAGTGGCCATTTTCCATCTTATCCCAAAGACCCCAACAAAACACCGGAGGTTGCTGGTTCTTCTCCATCCGGCCAAAGGTGGATCTAAGCTACCAGATGAAGCTTAGCTGACACACTCAAAAGAAGCCGCTGTTGAACACTTCGAATATGCCAACACGAAGGAAGCAGAAACAACAAATTACACAAACCGAGATGGCCTTCGTCCAGAGCCACCGTCCTCGAGCCGCTCGATCAGACGAAGAAACTGTCTGTAGCCACAGTGAAGCCCCAGCTACCTTCGCCTCGAGCCATAGAAGAAACATACGGCAGAATCCACAACCAACGATCTCAGCAGAATCCACAGACGGCAACACCTAAACCAGGCATCCTCCGTCCCAGACCCGTCGCTCTATCTCCCAAGATGGTACCGCAGCTCGCCTCCGCCTGCTCCGATGCGATGCCACAACCTCCATCAATGTTCTTCTCATGTCCGATCATCCATTCGCCGCCGTTAAGCTGCAACAGAGCAAAATTGGGATAACCAACTTGGTTTAGTTAAACCAGATGCTAACCAAAGCCTAATTTGAGATGTAAAAATTTATTTTTAATGAAACTGCACGACTTAAATTCGAACACGAGACATGGTGGCTTAAGCGAGAGAAGTTGACTGTTGGACTGCTGCATAATTCTCAAAATTTCGTTGTACCACCAAAACACCAAAACGACATCGTTTAACCGATTACGTGTCGTTCTACTCAGTGTCAGTTAATGAAAAACTAACAGCGTTTGACGATTTGATGGTTTTAAACGGATTGAATTAGTTTATGTATAAAATTTAAATTTTATACAAATTTATATAATTATAAGTACGATTAAAAGTTTGGTGTATACATGCGATAAAATAACATAATTCGTGGGGAATCGAACATCTAACCCCATTATTTATACAACTTTCATGTGATTTTATTACAGTATATTTTACGAGATAATTATGTTTACTTATTTCTACAATTAGATTGTGAAAAATTAAAGAAACACAGACTCAGAGGTAGAAGTTAGATTGTTACAGCTTACCTAAGCAGAAAAAACCCAACTTTAGAAACAGGAACGTCAGAAAATAGTCTATCGGACATCAACATGAGTACATGACTTTTCTTATTAAAAAAAAAAGTTAAGAAACAATATATAGTGACATTCTTTTACTTTGTTTGGAGGATAAAATGATTAAAGATTATTATAAATACCTCTAATGTTAAAGATTATAAATACATCTACTCGTAAAAGGACATATTTTGTCCAAGATTTTTTTTTTCTTGGATGAATCAATTAATAGGAGTGCTAAAAAAATATTGAAATTTCCAAAAATTCCACTAAAGTTTAATCTCTTTTTGCTCCACTTTTGAAAAAACAAGTAATAGATTCACGCACAAAAAGCGTGCTAGGGAAAATTACTTAAAAAAAGAAAAGAAAATGTGTAGTGATTAAAAATGAAAATGGAGAAACGAAACAAAAACAAACAAACCGCACCAGAAAAAGAAAGCCACGCTCGCTATTTCTCTCCCTTCTCTCTCCATCTCTCATTTTGCCTAACTCTTTCCCTCTCTCTAGATCTTCTTCTCTTACACACAAACAACTCTTTCCGAATTTGATCAGGAAGAATATTCTCTAAGCTTAAGTTTAATCAGAAACGATTCATCTGATCCACAAGGTTTTGTTTGATTTCTACGCTATGATCTTACTTCTTCTTCGCCGCCGCAATTTCTGACTTAGCTTTTTTTCTCTCTTACTACTTTGATATAACTTTTGTTTATTTGATTACTTTAATAGCTTTTTTTTATATTGTATTATTATTATCTAAGAAGATCGTTGTAATAAATTTTGATTTTTCTATTGAAATGTTCTGTGTGATTTGATGTTTAATCTTACTATTATTCTGTTTATTTTTTTTCTGAATTAAACTATTTATGATCGCGTAAATATCCTTTTTCACTAATAACCCAACTCTCTTATCGAGGTTATGTTCGTCTATGTTAATCGAAAGGTTCAGGCTTTTTTAGCTTTCCTGTTCTGTTTTTCAAGCTGTGGTATTTGTGTTCACTTTCGTGTTCTGTTTTTTTTTTGGCTTAGCTTTATGTTTATTGTATGCAGATGCTTAATGTTGTACTTTTTTTTTTTTTTTGGCTTCTCTCTGTTTTTGTTATGCCAATAGATTTTTTTTTTAGGATTCCACCTCGATTTCAGTACCTTTCGACTTCATATCCTATTTGAATGCCGTTGGTCCTTATTTTTGTTTGTTTGTTTGTGTGTCTGTGCAGTTAGTTTGTGAGAAGAGGAACTACACTATATACAGAAGTTAATAATAAGTAGACGAACCAAAGATGCCCTGGACATCCTTCTTCATGTTTTTCAACAGGACTTGCACTCGTCTCGTTGTCTTTTTCCTCGTTATTCTGTAAATTTGATACCTTTCAGGTGAGGATCTTGTGTTTTCATTTCAGCTTCATGTCATATCTTGTGTTTTTGGTCTGCAATTACTAAGCCATTCATGTTGAGTCTTAAAGTTCGTAGTTTCTTTTCTTTTGCGTCTGAGTTTAACATTTTTGTTTAATATATATGCCATTTTGGTTTATAGTTAAGTTTTTTTTCCCTTACATTGGTGTCGTGGGGAAACAAATATCTTCATTGCCACCTTATTTGCAGCTTCTTGCAGGTGTTGTTTCTGGTTTTTCGGAATAGCTCTTTGTTGTTGTGCTTATTTTACTGGTTAGTGTGAGAATGTGCTTTGTTGGAAACAAGAAGGGAAACCGAGCATTGAAAGAAATAGGAACTTTTATGATGACTACATGTTTCATTGCTAATTACCAATCCGTTCAAGTTTGCCAGGTACGTACATGCCTCTCCTCGATTTACCGCATTTTCTAACACTTTTAACGCCTATGCTACATTGATTTATGTCATTAAAAGTCTAATAGATGTTTATTTTACATGTTGTTGGGTTAATAGTTTTAGTTGTTAGAGCATAAACCATAGTGTCTGATATTCAACCTTTCTTTTTAAATCTTTGCAGGCTGAATATTTCAGACAGTTGCTTAAGCCTGTAACGTAGTCTGGTGTCTGGAGTTTTCGGAAATTGAGGTTTTTGGGCGGCTATCTACTTTTGATTTCGAAAGAATTATTGTGTGGTATAACGAGTCTGGTGTTCTGAAGAGCTGTGTTTACATCTGAAATCTGTGGGGGAGGGGGGGCTTCTGGTTTGGGGTAAGGGCTCTGGTGGAAAATTCGTGATATCTTGAGTATGATGGCCATAACTTGATATAGCATTTGGTTCCATAGTCAACTTTAGTCTAGTAGTAACTGTGCAGCTAGCTGGAAGCTTACAAAGGCAAATCAGTTGTAGAAAGATTAAGCAGCTCGCAGTTTGAGGTGTACAACTTTGTTTTTCCCTTTGTATTTTACTTTTACCTTTTGCACGGGTTTTCTGATGCAGAAGGATCAGTTTCCTCACTTCTCAGATGAAGTGGGTGACAGAAATATGCACGCATCAGCGTCATCCTTTGGTGCTTTGTTCCCACCATGTGCCAAGTTGCCTTACCATGGTGTTGAACTTCAACCTTCTGCGGTCTGTCCAAAGAATTTTGTCATCTTCGATCAAACATATGACCGCAGCCAAGTGATGTACCATCCTGATCTGACTCATAAGCTCGTGAACACACCATCATTGAATGCATATGCTTCGACGTTTCAGAACGAGTATGTTGGGGGAAGTTATGGTAACTATGACCAAGAAGTGTCCTCTTCTTATCAAGAAGATCCGAATGAGATAGATGCTCTCTTGAGCACAGATGAAGATTACGAAGAAGATGATGAAGGTAATGAGGATGATGACTCAGACGAGGTAAGCACAGCTTGGAACTCTTCCAGGGATTATGGAAATACTTCAGCCGAATCTTGTTGTTCCAGCTATGGCCATAACAACAACAACAACTCAAGGAAGCAGAGTTTATCGGGCAGTGCTAGTTGTAACAATGATGGGAAAGGACGGAAAAAGATGAAGAAGATGATGGGAGTGTTGAGGAGAATTGTTCCCGGAGGAGAACAGATGAATACAGCTTCCGTTCTTGATGAAGCTGTTCAGTATCTCAAGTCACTTAAAATCGAAGCTCAGAAACTTGGCGTTGGACATTTCTCGAGCCAATCTTGAATGCTTACCGATATTGGTTCGTCCATGGGAGATGAATCGGTCCACTGGACCGGACCTCTCTTCCTATTGCAGGATGGGATCTACTTATTAATCTCTCTATATTTTGCATTTTGTGTGTTATTTATTACTTTATGGCTTTGATTTGTATTGGTTTAACTTTCATTGTAATCATTTATGACCATGAACTATTATGGTTTGTGATTTGCTTAAATATCGATTTGCTTCTTGTTTAAAACATTTGGTCTTCTGATCCCTTGAAGGCTTGAACATTGTAAGAACCAATTCACTTTATTTCTCACGCTTATACCACAAACCGGGTTTATATACGTAATGAAATATTTCAATTCCTGATGGAATTTAATTCGGTTTTCTATAAACCGGGTTTGGAAATTGCTCTGTTAGCACAAATCAGAAGTGGCTCCACGAGTCGTGTCAAGTTTCAATCAGAAATGGAGTATCCCTCGTCGTTCTGAGAGCATAGCATCTCGAGAAGCCATGAAAAGCAGCGTGTTTATTGCGAAAATCTACTGCTTCCTCCATGTAACAACCAACCATCTCGGATTCATGGCTTATGTGAGTCAATCAAATCTGTGGTGTTTATATTGAGTGTTGAGTTTGGAAAAATTAGACTACATTTGTTTCAGAGTTGAAACAAGTTTTTTCAGTTTCAATGATTGTGTTGATCAGTATTGAGCTCGATTTAGCTGTTGCAGTTTACAGAAATTTTGAATCTTTAGCAATGTTTATGCTTATTCGTGTATAATTTTACAATTTCCCACTTAGATTCTTTTGTTTCGATTCGACATTATAATTTGTTGGCAACTAGAGATGTTAAGTTGTTGGATTAATGGCAATTTGATCTTTTTATATTCTTTTGGTTTTAGGTTCCTAAAGGACATGTCTTTGTTCAAGGTGATTGTACTCATAACTCAAGAGACTCAAGAAGTCAATACCTTACGGTCTTATTCAAGGCAGAATGCTTTGGAAGGTATAAGCTTTTTGTCATTAACATTAAATACAATCTTATGTTTATAATTTAGTATTTCACATGCGTTATTTGCATTTGTTTTGCTAATCTGTTTGGCTAATGATTGGTTTATAAACTGATGTGTAGGTTTGGCCATTTCAAGAATTTGGACCGCGTGGACCAACCCCAACTTAGGGGAATGAGTTAGCTTGATTAACTGTGTTAGCTACTTGATTTCTCAAAGATCAAAATATTTTAGATACACAATTTTTTTAAAATAGAATTTTCATTATAATTCAGTATTTTTGTCGATCCTAGTCTACAATTTTTTTTAAAAAAATTCACGGCATTTGTACGTCATAGGAAAATTCAGCCCATTTTTTCATTATCGTCTAAACTTGTTTTGCCCATTGAATATTTAAGCCAAATACATTTGCATCGACTAGAAGCTTACTACTAAGAAAAAAAAACTATAGCTTCACTTCAAGAAAGCAGCTAGAAAAAGTCACGAATGACTTTATCTGGCTGTCCTATTATCATCGCACAAACCATGCATATAAGGTCAAACAATTTAGGTTAGTTTTAAATCCTATCCACTAATTCATGTTATATATTTTATCTAAATATTCATTCATTTCAAATAATGAATGGGATCCAAAATATTTACTGTAATCATATGTATATATATCTTGCGGAGCTTTATGATATTATTGGAACAATATTTTTATATAGGAATTTTTAAATAATTATTATCTTGTTTTGCTAATTTTTACATTAGTCGAGTCAAGATCAAAATATTTTATTATTTTATGATATTTATTAATTTACTGAGTATTAATTTATAAAAGTTTTACTATAACTTTATAAATATTAGGGGACAGGGGACATAATCATCGCGCACTAAACCAAACCCAAAGTTTGACTCCCTGTCTCCTTCACAACTGCTTCAAATACAGTATCAGGAAGTACCATTTGGTCGATATAGTTGCCTTTTTTCTAAGATAAATCTGAATTCTTGAATTGAATTGGTCTGCCATGGTTAGTTTTAGTTCATCACAAGTCAGCCCCATTTAGTAAATGATAATAAGTTTAGCAAAGAAGACGAAATGAAATACGAAGAAGGCTCACATGAGGAACTGAGAGATCTGAAGAAGAATAATCGATTCTGATTAGTGATTTAGAAAGTGAGAAAGATGAGAGATCTTAAGAATACACGTTTATCAATCGGGGATTGACGCAGAATATTGAGAAACCTTTTATAATGTCTTAAGAACAAGAAAAATTGAACTCTTGAAAGTCTCATGAGTGCCAACTAAACAAGATATCCAAGAAAATCCAGCATCGAAAACAAGAGAATGCATCATAATACTTCAAGATTCTATCCCCAAAATTAAACGACAACTTCGAACCCTCAAAGTCTATTACCTTAGAATAGAGAAAACAGAGAAGAAAGCTTCTACATGAAAAGGTTGGGCTTGGAGGCCTTGTAGGTAGTTTTGAGCTTTCTGGTAGGAGGTCTGACCTTCCTGAAGACAAGAGGAAACTTGATCTTGCTGTTGTGAAACTGCTTCGTGCTCTCTCTCTTGCAGAGTTTGGCTGGCACTGTCGCTGTCTTGATGATCTGAATGCAAGGGAACCTGACTCTGTGTCTTGATGCCATCTCAGTGTACATTTGCTCCACAGCTCCGTTCAAAGTTGTGTCACGGAACTCCTTGTACATGTTGTGGTAACCTGTACGGCTCTGGTATCTCAACCAGATTCCATAGTTCTTGATCTTTGTTGGGTTCTTCTCAAAGATCTGTCACAACAATTGAAGCATCAGCAGCACGAAAGGAAAAAAGAATGAGGAATAGAGCACATCGAGAATAGAACATATGAGGAAGAGAGCTTAACAAAACATTTTACACAAAAAAAGGATACATATATCAACATATACCAGTGACTTTGATTACTGAATCACAAACAACTAAAAATCATCAAACTATGAAATACTTATAAAACTTACACTAAAACGCTATAGAGAGTGTTAAATGACTAGTATAGATAAATATATACACGTTCAAGGGATCAATTGACTGAAACAAGACATGAAAAACTATAACTCTAGTAAGAATAATTAAGCACAGTGAAGAATTGGCAGATCAAATTGAAGAACAAATAAAAAGAAAGTTCTATGTTTCTGGGAGCCTAATCAAAAATTCACATTTACATCTCCAACAGATATGAACTTCAGATCTGACACAAAATTTATAATCTATCCAAATCAAAAACAAATGATAAATAAGTGCTTAATGATAAACCTCGTTGATGGCTAGCATTTGTCCATTGCTCTTCTTAACCTTCTTCTGGCTCCTCAAGAAGTACCTAAATCCAAACACATTAACAGAACAATTCTTAAGTAACACTTAATCCTGAGATAAATGAGAATTTACATAACTAATAAGAAACTTTGACTAACCAGAACTTGGACTTGGCACGAACCTCGT
Organism: Cardamine chenopodiifolia; assembly: GCA_963922655.1. Classification (NCBI taxonomy): domain Eukaryota; kingdom Viridiplantae; phylum Streptophyta; class Magnoliopsida; order Brassicales; family Brassicaceae; genus Cardamine; species Cardamine chenopodiifolia. The sequence continues at coordinate 6,853,154 of OZ000467.1, forward strand.
TCGTGGCCCAGAGCTTCATCCTGTAAATCTTAGGATGCTCTTCCTTCTCCGTCGGGAGAGCTCTTCCCACAACCTGGTACTGGTGAAACTGCAAGAACAATATTCCCATCAGATTTGACGAATCTAGAAAACCGAATACATCAATGAGCTCAATTCGAAGCAGAGATGTAAGAGCTCTTACCCTGAAAGCTCCCATTTTCGCCGTCTCCGCCGATGATTGAATCCTCCGAAAGACCAGACGACTCATCTTGCTGGTTATATATATGACCTAGTTTAAGAGAAAGGAAATCAAAAGCCCTAATCTCGTGCAGAGTTTCTCTAACTGGATCACAGATCCTTATAGCCCATTGGGCTTCCTCAATTCATAACCCACTGCGGAATAATTCTCTATCGAGTTTTATAATTTATCAAATCATCAATGTAATAATCTTTGAGTACCGTTCTATAATTTTGACGAATATGTAATGATATTATGTTTCTTTTTCATTCCATTACGTTTATTTTTTCCATGATTCTCGGATCATAAGCTTTTCCTTTCTTAACGTTATTCATTTTATTAACTCTATCCTTGTCAATTTTTAGAAAATGGGATAAAAAAAGATGACAGTAAATGCTATGATACTTTGAAGCTACAGAGAGATACTATGACAACACTGTAAAAATTCTTAAATATTAAAATTCCAAAATACATGAAACGAGTTCAGCTTCATGAGAACTTTATATTGCAACAACTAACAATCGTCAAAGCCGACCACGTAATATATTACATGAAGATGACACCAAAGGCCAAGAGAATCAACAACATATACATATTTGTTAAGTTATCGAATTCAAAGCAACGTTAGTATAATGATACTGATATATCTACATTTACGTAGACTCGGTTCGATTTTGGAGGGTAGTTTCTAGGAGTGGGCAAACGGGAATTCAAGAATAACATAAAATATTTTATTTATATCTCATGTAAAACTTGGGATGGAAACATGATAGGACTGTATGAAAATTCTCAAAAAATAAACATAACAAACAAATAAAATATCACATTTGTGTTTGTTTAATAATCAAAAAACTTAAAATTCAAAAACAACCCAACATAAAGTTTATAGTCACAAAACATCAAAATAAAAATAAACCAAAATAAATTGTGCAATCTAAAATCTTAATAAACTAAGTAACTGCCGATAAAAATAAAAATAAACCAAATAATTAATTTTCATCATCGCATCATTCCTCGTTCAGTTGTTAATCGAGTTCTATGCATACAAAGTCAAAATAATAATAGTTAGTTAGTTAAAAAACAACTTTAAATATACAAAGTATGTTTATATTAAAAGAATAAAAGTTGTGGTACCTTTTATCACTTTATTAAAAAATATTTTATATAATTTATCCCGAACGGGATATCGGGAATTCTCGTTCTAGTCTCGTCCCGTTTTCAAATGGGATTCAGAAGTTTGTACCATACGGGAATACATTCTGAAATGGGACGGGAATTTCCGACCGGGAATGGGACGGGACGGGACGGATAGGGCATTATGCTCACCCCTAGTAGTTTCACCAGATGTTAACATTCCCAGTCATCCCGAGCACGAAGGCAATCGAATAGACAACGGACTGGAAGATTTCAAACAGAAAAATGAGATTGTATGAGAGACTATGGTGAATGTAAATGCGTGACCAAGGTCATGGTCTAAAACAATGAAATGAAAGAGACAGAGAAAGAAAGACACTCACTATGATTGCACAGGCAACATATCCTGCCTTCTCGCGGTGATCAACAGATGTGCATAGTATAATAAAAGCACGAGGTACCAAGGGATCCCACCGAACAAGAAGCCCACGATAAGCCTTGGACCATAGACAAAAACCTTAAATTACCAACTAGAACAAGATTCAAGTCACAAAATGTATGCTTTCAATTTTCTCATGTTCATATAAAACAATAGAATCTTCTGTCAGAGAGTTTATCAAAGTACCCCGATTGAGTGACCAACACATCCATTTACGTTTGTCAAATATTAGCTATCTCAATGCTCTTCTAAATCTTAACATTAGTGGACAGAGACAATTCACAAGCTTCAAGAAGATTTTCCACAGACCTTGTACGATGATTCAATGAGTATGAAGATGTTTTCCAAGAAGAAAAACATCCCCAGTGACTAGAGTTAGAAAGATTAGACAAACAAATCATATAGGGTCGCGCTCGAAATAAAGAGATTCTAAGAGAGACTTAAGTCTGTTATAGAACAGAAGGCAAGTTCCACAATGAACTGTGACTGTTTACTGTAAAAAAAAAAGCTATATGTTTGATAGCATTCTAAACCTACAGACCATAAACCCAATTTTCCAACGACCCAAAAGTACTAACAATGATGGAGAGCTAAGCTTTTGTGTTTATGATCTTATACATGGAAACACAACAAAAAGAATCAAATGAATTTGGAATTTCGCAACACTTAGAATATGAATTCTATCGCTGAGACTGTATAAAACGTCATGAAATGAAAAAGCAACTAAGAAGGAACTTACAAAAACCAACCCATGCCCAAGCCACAGCAAGGAAGGTCATGCTCTCTCATCGGTCTCACCTCAACCACTGTATAGTCTAAAACAACAAAACCAGAATCAATACTCTTAACATTAACCAATCATCATTATCTGATCATGATGTCATCAATCATAGAGAAGTTTTTTCAACAAATTGAGAATAAAATATAAGGAATTACCAGGAACAACTGGGACTCCTTGACCATAGTTCACAAAACCACCACCATGACCTAACAATTGGAAACACGTAACAATCACACACACAAAAACTCACATTCTGATAACCAAAATCATAGAGATTAAAACCTTGAACATTCTGATAATCATGCCCAAGAAAAATGGGATTCATAGCAATCGGATGCTACGGTTGCTGCAACAACGGTAACAATTGCGGTGGTGGAGCTGGAGGAGGATAATTTGCAACGCCTTGAAACGTTCCGTAATAATATTGACGCTGCTGATTTGAGGTCGAGTCTCTAGGTTTTGCTGCTTTCTCGTCCATAATTGAGATCTGATTAACCTTTAATTGAGAATTATTGAGCTCCTCCCCCGCGTTTACCGATGGCTAACGGCGATTGAGAGATCAAGAGAAGGAGACTTGACGAAGCGACGACGACGAGGAAAGAGGTGTCAAAAAGACAAGAGATCGTTGACCCGATTCAAGATCCAAGTCTATAACCGGGTCGCACCAAATACAGAAATGGGCTGAAACTTTATGAGCGTACCAGAAGCCTTTTAAAACTTTTTCGGAACAAACTTAAATAGAATTCACTGTATTTTTCTGGTTGTTACTTGTTTGAAAGATGTTCTCTGAAAAAGTAGAAAATGCTCTAAAATATTTGTTACTTATCCTCGTAGAATTCAAATCACCTTAGATCCTTAATCTCAGGCGTTAAATTATCTCGGTTTGTATTCTGATTGCAAACTCGTATGAAAAAATTGTGATCCATTGTTTGCAAATCACCCAATGAAATACAGAGCAAACATTTCACATTTTCTTTATCCACCTGAGCCGGTTTTCATTTTCAGAGAGGCGCATAGTTAAAAAAATCTCTTCTCTAATCTCCAAGAGTGAGGGCTCACATGAGGACACCGACACAAAATCTTATTCAAATTTCTTTGCCATCCTTTCACAAAAAAATCTTTAATCAAATGGGGTAAACCGATATGCTCTTACTATTAGTTAGGCCTTGGCAAAAAATTTTGAATCCGAAGAACCGAACCAAAGCTTACTAAAGAAAAAGAACCGAACTCATATCAACAAGTATTCGAACGGATCTTAAACTTCTATATTCGAATAACTAAATCCAAATCCAAACCGAAAAACCAAATGGATATCCAAAATATTTAAATACAATTAAATAAAAAAAATATTAATTATATTTATACTAAATTACTCAAAATTATAATCATAAAATATCAATAATTTTAAAACCAAAATACCCAAAATAAATCGAAATATCCAAAAACAATTAGTTATATTTATAAAATTTTATTCAAATTTAATCAAATTTTTAGTTTTTCCACTATTTTAAGTACCCAAATTCGGATGAAACCGAATCAAATCCGAACTGATACCCGAACACCCAGGCCTACTATTAGTGGAATGATCTTCCCTTTCAATTCCTACTGTAACAGCAATTTGCAGAAGATGTAAAGGAACCATTTCTATATTTTTGACATTTCCATCCACAAAGATTCACCATTAACATGAGCTTCTGTTATGTCAACTATCCAAATTAGTTTATGTTAACACCTAAAGAAAAAAAAACGCTATAGCTGATCGTTCGATTAAAGCAAAACACAAAATCTGATTAATTAGACAACCAATAAACATTGGCTGCTCAACAAAGTTCCAGTAAGAACATTCATGTATAAACACCAAAAAGCCAAACCTTAAACATGATGTTACATCATAACAGAGAAGAAATCATTTCTTACCAAAAGAAAAAAACATTTTGTAATAGAAATCATGGTAATCCGAGAAACAAAAGGAAGGACAAGATGTTTTTTTTTTTCGTTTGACGTGAGAACAATTAGATGATTGAATCAGAAAGAAGCTCATTTGCAAAGTCATTCAGACTGAGTTATCCAGAAGATTCGGCATAGCTAAGTTATAGCTTCACCAAGAAACATTCCAAGGATAAACAGACTGGTCTTAAGTACCTGCTATATATCCTCATCTTCATCATCTTCTATTCCCAATAATTGAACATAAATTTAAACCTTAACACTAATCTCCATTACTCTAAATCATAGATCTAGAATCTGAAATGGTCATAGAAGCGAAGAATGAAAGGAACAAAAACGAGGGATGCAAGTTTATAGCTGCTGGATCTACTCCTGAGATCGCCAGTGAGAATGCCGGATTCAACAATTAAGAAGTGCATTTGAGAAATGAGAATCAAAGACGGCGGCGGCGGAGAAAGATACAAAGAGAAAAAAATTCTATACTTAAAAGAGTTAAGAGAGCCTTGCTGCCACAAAAAAAAAAAGAGAGCCTCCAAGGCAACGACGTCGTTTGAAAAGGAATGGACAAATTTATAATACGTATTATCCTTACCAAATCAAACCGAAATATCTCTGATCTCCCGTTCGGTTTCAAATTGATGTTGGTAATATTTTCCTAAGTTGTTAAAGCGTAAAATTTATCTAAATACTCGAAAACTTAAGATTTGGAACAATCACTCGTTTTACACTCGAACATGATTTTACATAAACGATAAACACCTTCGAATTTGCTTTAACCAATAAACATACCGAATTTTTGATTTTTTTTTAGGGATGATGACCGGTTTGAGTCAAAATTATAGTTTTATTGGTAGAATGACTTGTGTATATTTCGAGTGAAAAGTAGAGTCTAAATTCCAAGCATACATTTACAATGCTGTGTAAAAAATAAAATAATTACGATAGTGCTATTAATGATTAATTCTAGCGCGGAAAAAATTTATAAAAATGTCATTCATTTATTTTAGTTACCGCAGAGTTATTTTAGTTACCGCAGAGTTATTTTAGTTACCGCAGACTTATTTTAGTTACCGCAGACTTATTTAGTTACTACAGACTTATCTTAGTTACAGCAGACTTATTGAACATTGTCGCAGACTTATTTAGTTACCGCAGACTTATTGTAGTTATCGTAGACTTATTGAAACGTTGTTGCAAACTTATTGAGTTATGTAGTTACGGCAGACTTATTGGGTTAATTAGTTACGGCAGACTTATTGGATTAATTAGTTACGGCAGACTTATTGAGTAGTTACCGCAGACTTATTGAGTAGTTACCGCAGACTTATTGAATAGTTACCGTAGACTTATTGAGTAGTTACCGCAGACTTATTGAGTAGATACCGCAGACTTATTGAAAATTTTATTTGCATGAAAGTGGTGGCAACGGTGGCAGCGCCGGCGGTGGCGACCGGCGCCGATAGTGGTGGTGGCGACGGCGGTGGTGGTGGTGTTATCGCAGACTTATTGAGTAGTTACCGTAGACTTATTGAGTAGTTACCGCAGACTTATTGAGTAGATACCGCAGACTTATTGAAAATTTTATTTGCATGAAAGTGGTGGCAACGGTGGCAGCGCCGGCGGTGGCGACCGGCGCCGATAGTGGTGGTGGCGACGGCGGTGGTGGTGGTGTTATCGCAGACTTATTGAGTAGTTATCGCCGATGGTGGCGGCGGCGACGGTGGTGGTGGTGGTGGCGGCGAAAACGGCGGCGGTGGTGGCGACGGCGGTGGTGGTGATAGCGGTGGCAGCGGCGGCACCAGCGGTGGTGGTGATGTCGGTGGCAGTGACAGTGGTGGTAGTTTTTTTTTGACGAAATTATTTTTTACATACGAAAGGAAAAAATTACAAAACATAAAAATATAAATGGCAATTTTCGTAATTACAAAAATAAAAGTTTAGTTTTATTGTGTTTTAACCATTTTCAAATTTACGAAAATTTAGACAAGCCAAACTAACAATTAATTTTAAAATTGGAGTCAACCTACCCCGTTACCTTTTTTTTTAGTGGTACACTAGAAAAAAACCGGGACAGCTGAATCCTGAGCTACTAAACCAAACTGACTGCGAGAAGAACAAGAACGGAAAACCAAAACGCGAATCCAGCTCCGATTCTCTTCGACCTGGAGAACCAAACTCTAACGTCATCGATCACAGGTCCACACAAGGAGCTCATATCATCAGTCCTCGTATTGTAATAAACACTGTAGAACGCGACTCTAGTTCGATCAGCCTTGGTCGTGAAATTCAAACCCGTCTTTTCGAAACTTGAGTTCGCTTGCGCCATGTAATGAAAAGTCTGCGCCTGATCACCAGCAAATGCCATTATAGCCAACGGTTCCTTGCATTTGTCACCTGCGTGGCCAAGAGAGAAAGACAATGTGTACGCCTTATCTGCTTTGGTCTCGACCATTTGAGAAATAATGCCTTCTTTGCCTGAGAGTAGCTCAACGGCTCGTTTGCCCCCTGGAACTGAAAAATGGTCTGAGTCAACAAACCGAACCGCCCGGTTCGATTCAACAGTCCAACCCGGAAGAGAAGAAGTTTCTTCATCGAGGTTTGTCGGAAGTAGTACACCAAGTGACGTGTTCCTGAACATCCATGGACCTTCTTCAAAGTCTCCATTAATCACCGTGTTATCTGCAAATATAAAAATCAAGGTGAAACTTTACCCATAATTTCAGAATATTGGGGTTTAAATAAAAAGAATAGAGAAGTTCAGGGATTAATTGGGGTGAAAAAGAGAGTTACCTTTGGGCTTATCAGGAGTGAAGAGCTTCTTGATAGCAATGTCGTCAATGATGGGCCCACAAGTGGGGTCATCTTCCATGCCAGGATTCTTGAAAACCAACCGTACATGATCCTCTTCCGCTTCAAACGCCCACGCGTATGGGTCCCATCCCTGAACGCTGTAAAGCGTTTGCAGATCCACGTTTCGAGACGCCAACATGTTGTCCGCGTCTGCCTTCACAGCGGCCACCGACACGTTTATTGATTCGAGCTGAGCGCACGTGCGAGCGGCGTTGAACGTGACGGAGTAGACAAAACCTTTCTCCACCGTTAGATCTTGACTGATCTCCGCGTCGTTGCCTAATCGAACGGCGTGGCGGCCTTGTGGAACAATGAGGATCATTCCGCCTTGTTTTTGACCGGAATCGATTAGCTCCACCGTGCCGTTGGATCTCCAGCTTGGTATCTCGGAGGCTCCGTCAGTAATTCCGTCGTCGGGGAAACCATTTGACGGTGGCGTCTCGAAGTCGCCGTTTATCACCAAACCTGCAATAGCAAAAAAAAAGTTATAGTAAATTAAATTAATTACAGACAAATCCGGAATTAACTTTTACAGTACTGAAATTCGAATCTCAACTGGATTTTTTGGGTAGACAAAATCTGCACAGACGCCAAATTTTCACGTTCTCTTTTCTTATTTATTTTTGGTTTTTTCACCTATTTTTTAATATACGGAAGTTTGCAGTCAGCGACTTAAAGACTTTGTTGTCAAATTTTCCCGATGATAAAGACTTACCAAAGTACCTGAACAACTTTTTTGAAAAATCAGATCTTAAAAATCATCTACCAAAAAATCGAATTTCCTGGATATTTTTTGTATGCGTATGTATGTGTAATTTAGAAAATATAGCAAATAAGTTGTAGCTTGTGTAAGTTGTAAGTTGGAGCCAAGGGGCTGGTATAAGAAGGGCTTCGTTTTGAATTTTGCCGCCGCCGAAAGCATGAATAAGATACTTTATACTTTAATTGATAAATAGACCCAGAAACTTTGATTTTCTTTTCGATTGTGACGGATTAAATTGAAATTGACAGATTTATCCCCTAATATGAGAGACCATGTTTCAAAGATTAATATTACTGGCTCGATTAGCACTGTTTATCATCTAGATTGAATGAAACTTGTTAATTGCTTAGACTATACACCATAAGTTTCTACTATTGGACTTCTCAACCTTAATCAGTAAGGAAACCTTTACTTAAAGCTAAGCAAACAGTGAACTGAGTGAATTAGAATTGGGAAAAACTTCTAAAATCCAAAATAAATACTATATGTAACTTTCTGTGCCTCAGCTCCAATTCAGTGTTTTGCCCCCAAATCAATACTCTGAAAGTAATCTCTTTGGGTCCTCTGTTCATTCTTCAGGAACCCATTAACGATGTAAGAAAAAACCCATCACGCAAATTCCAACAACAAACCCAAGAAATTAGATTAAGGTAAGTGAAAAGCGTACCATCCTCAACCCGCGGAGCCTTGTCGTCGGCGAAGGTGACTAAGAAAGCGACGGAGAGACTGAGCATAACCATGGAAATGGAGCCCCATTTGCATCTATTCTTGATCAGAGCCATTATCTCTCCTCTCCTACTTCTTCCTCACTACCTAATGCTTTAATCTCTCTTCTCTCTCTGTAAATGTGAAGTGTGAAAGTGTTTTCTGTATGTTCTTTTCGGGCAGCGAGCAAAACAGGGAAGGGTAGTGTCCTTTTATCCAAGATTCCGCACTCGTTGTCTTTTGTTTCAATTATTTCTTAATTTCACATTTAATTTCCACTACATTTAAAGCTGTTTACAGATATTTAGACAAAACTCCATGCACGCACTACAAAAAAAAAAGTAAAAAAAAGGGTAAGAAATGTTTTTTTTTCTTTCACACTCTTATCTTTGCTAGTTAATTAACATATTTAATTGTTATAAGTGGAAGAGTCACGATGGAATAAGTTTTATACCTATGCTCTCTCTCTCTTTTTGTTTTGGATCTGTTTAAAATGCGAGATTAAAGTGGATGATTTACTTTGATCCAACTCTATTCGTTTGACAAAAAAAAAGTCTCTTTCAAATCTTGAACTTTTCACTATTTTAGATTGAGGTATCGAGGAAGGGAAAATAAAGATTTGTGTGTTATGAGCACTACTTTCAGCAAGTTATATGTATATTTAGTGTACTATATACTATTCCACGAAGTGATAGTTGATTCAAATTTAATGTTATTGTGAGTTTCTTATGTAATAGTGATATATGTGGGAAAATATGAAAAAAAACCCAGAGAATTTTGTTCACCTAAAATCCCCCAGCAAAAGATGAAGTGTCAATAAAACTCTATGTTTTTAATTTAATGCATATTAAACCCCAACAAATATTGCAATCAAATTAAACTCCATGTTTTCAATTTAGTGCATATTAAACCCCAACAAATATTAAGATGCAAATTAGACCCTGGATTCAAATGAAATTAAAATATTAGCGGATGAAAAATGCTCTTTTCATTTATATAAAACCAAAAAGGAAAAACATTCAAAGAGAAATTAAAAAACAAACTCAAAATTGATTTTTATGGTATTAATTAATAAATATGTTTATATATCAAGCAAAATTTTCTGCAACACTTTGCGTTTTTCAAGTATATATTTCAAATTTGTTTTGAAACCATTTAAACCGTTATGAACGATGTCATCAAGTTGGTCTTGTACTCGATGAGTTGTTTGTCACCTAATTAGTAATTAGAGAGCGAGTTAACTCAGGTGTGTTTAAAGGATAGCGAGTAAAAAGCGAAAAATCTTAGAATTGTTAGTCACGAAAAAAAATATATCAAATTTGAATCAGTCTTAAATATGATTGACCATTTACTTTTATGATGGGTTGATAACAATTAAATTTTGTTTTTGTGTATATTAATGAATTCGAAAAGTCTATAATTATAATTCAAATATGTATTATTTTCAAGTTTTTTTTTGTTTTTATAAGTTTTAAAATTCAATTTTGACTTTTTCTAATTCTTCTTCGAATGTTTTTTTATTATATTATTTAGTTTTATATAAGTGAAATAGAACTTTTTGCCATCCATTAATCATCTAATACTGTTTACATCCATGATCTAATTTGCATCTTAACATTTGTTGGAGTTTCATATGCACTAAATCGAAAACATAAGGTTTAATTTGCATCGCAATAATGTTGGGGTTTAATCTGCATTAAATTAATAATATAAAGTTTAATTTACACCTCATTTTTGTTGACATATTTAAGGTGCAAAACAATCTTTTTCTCTCTCAATAGACGATTCAAAATATGATATTGGTAACTGCTTCTTCTCCCTCACGGATATAGGGTTTAATCGTTTAATTCTGTTTACATCTATAATCTAATTTGCATCTTAATATTTGTTGGAATTTAATATGCAATAAATTGAAAGCATGCGATTTAATTAGCATTGCAATATTTTTTGGGGGTTTAATATGCATTAAATTAAAAATATATGGTTTAATTTACACTTCATTTTTTTTGGGATTTTTGAGTGAAAGAAAAAATTCCTAGGTTTTTTTTTGCATTTCTCCCGATATATGTGTCTCTAGATTCCTTTTTTTGCCGGCTTGAGGCGGGTAAACATTATATTTTCATAGAGTTTTGTGTGATTTAGATGTCTGTCTATTTTGTTTTTGCATTTTTTTTTTGTTGATAGGGCATCCAAATATCATTTGTTGTTTTGACCGTCTATAAGCAGCCGAAAAATCAGCGCCAACAATTTTATAATAATGTAAAATGATGAGAAGATCATAAGTGTTTTTAACAATGTAAAAAATGATGTGAACATTATAAACATACTCTTTCTATCACAGTTCGTAATTCTGTTTTAGAGAAATAAAACACCCAATTGGACGATCCCAGTTGTTGAGAAAGAAAAACACTTTTGTTCTTTAAGGGTATGTTTGACTGAACCAAAAAAAAAACGTATTGGGCCGTAGAAGTCGAGGTTAAGTTCACGGGCTTTGGCCTTTTTAAGCAGTGAGACTTAACGGCGTTAGTGTTGTTTTTGGGTGGATCTGCGAGTTTTCAATAAACCACCGGAAGTAAAAAAGAAGAAAAAGACGACGACGAAGATGAGTTCATCGACGGCTCTTCGAGATTTGCAGAGAGACCTAGAAAACAAGGCCAATGATCTCGGAAAAATTCAGAAAGGCACGTTCCCTAGTTTCTTTTCACCTTTTTCGATTAGTTTTTTTTTTTCTGGAGGCTGGAAACCCTATTTTACTGTGCTAAATCATTTTTGAGTTCGTAATGTTCATTTTTCAGATATTGCAAAGAATCACCAGCTGAGGAAGAAGTATACGATTCAACTCGGTGAGAATGAGCTCGTTCTTAAGGTATCTCTCACTTTTTTCTCTGGGTTTTGTGTGCATTTAAATTGTGGAAATTTCTGATTTTGGGATTGAAAGATGGATTTTTTCGATTGCACTGCTTGGCATATACTTACATCTTTAATCTTGCTGTGTGTCTGTCTTGTGTCTACAGGAGTTAGATTTGCTGGAAGAAGATGCAAACGTTTACAAATTGATTGGTCCAGTGCTAGTGAAGCAGGATTTGGCTGAAGCTAATGCTAATGTCCGCAAACGAATTGATTACATCTCCGCTGAATTGTGAGTTTCTTTCTCTTGCTTGGATTGAAGCTAATGCAGTTAATTGAGCACCTATTTTTGAACATTGGTTTAGCAGTTGACAGTAAAGAACTTCAATTTGAAAATAATGAACCTTTCTTTCGAGGCTAATAGTGAATGCTTTTTGGTAAAGTATATAATTAGAGTAAAAATGATGGTATTAGTAGCTAAACTGATTATTGAAAACCATTTTTTTCTTTTTAAACGAGTACGCTTTGTTAGAATATGGATATGCAGTGTAGCACTTGTGTGTGAAAAAAATGTTTTCCCTTTTGCTGTATAACAGTTATGACGATGTTGATCAAGTGTATAAGCTATAGCGTCATGACATCAAGAATAATGTTATATCCTTTTGCAGGAAACGGCTTGATGCAATTCTTCAAGATATGGAAGAAAAACAAAACAGCAAGAGAGAAGCGGTAAGACATCCCTCTCATGCATTACACACTTATTTGAATGCATTGAAGCATGAGTATTGACGCGAGTACATCAATAATAGTCCAAACATTGATTCTCACTTTACTAAGCTCTAAAAAGATACTACTTTGGTAGATGGGTTTTCGTCGTCAGTTTAAGCATATGCCCTGGAAGAGAATACTTAAACTTTGTTCTCTCCGCTGTTTTGTTGTGTGGCGTTAGCACCATCTGAGAATCTGTTGTTTTGAGAGCAGAAGGACCTATGGACACAAATGAAATTTGTTTCTTAGTTTAACTGGTGATAATGATTTTATGGTTTCATGAACTTTTGCAGATAGGGAAGTTACAACAAAGGCTACAATCTATCCAGGCAGGAAAAGCAAAGGCTTGATTGAACTAGTCAGTTGCAACCACATTTGTCGAAGTCCTTCACTTGTGCTTGGCCTGGTGTCATATTCAGTTAATTTAGGGTTCTTGTGGTTTCAGTTTTGTGACGATTGATGTCTCTGTGTCTCTAATATTTTGTGGTGAGATCTACACTTGATTGTGTAACTTATACAGATATTGTCACCCTTTCTCAAGTTATGAATTTTAAGATTTATTACAAAAGTATCTTTGTGTGTGCCTAATTTGGTGTTTATTACATATTTCAAATCGACTATGGTTTCTATGCAATACCTTGCAGAATAGTAGAGCTAGACCAAATTATCTTAAATTTCAAGGTTTACATGTCAATAAGTGGTGAAGCAGCACTCTTTTGCAGTGTAATTCTTAAGAAAATTTAAACCATAATTCGTCTTTCTGGCTTCTGATTACAATTTGGCAAGAGAGAGCTCAACGAAAAGAGAGAATATTGTTACCAAAGAACCTACTATTACAAATAAAAACTTGACTAAAATTATAATTTGGATGCTGAAACTTATCTTACAGTATTTTTTCTTCTCAACGAGCTAACCTCTATGTAACTGGCACTGTACTATACATCACTCTCTTCAGACTTTCTCTTCAGTTTGTATATGTGACTTTGTGTGTGTATTTTTCTAGAGCAGTCTTCAAAAGTAATCCTTCAGGTTTTTCTTATTGGCAATGGATGAGCTTCAGTGTTGAAAACAAACTTATCCAATGGTATCACCGAGTCATCTCCAAAGAGCAAGTACAAGTATTTCAATGTTTCACCAAGGAAAAATGTTTCCATCTTATCTCTCCTATGAGGAGGCACTTCTGTTACATCATCCAACGATGTGTATCCACCTGATTTCACCTTTGTGTACTTTTCAAATGCTTCAAAGATTTGCCAACCTTGGTCTCTGTATCTGCAATTTAGAAATGTGTTAACTTTTAAGAGTGGCATAATCAGCAAGAACTCAGATTATCAGGAAAAATCTTCTGAATAGCGTTTATACTTGGGATCTTGTGTGATACGATAGAGGACAAAGAGTGATTCAACAGTTTCAGGTCGCAGTAGATTATGTCGATCAGCAGGCTTTATGATTATGTCTTCTGCATACATTGAACTCTTATTCCCACCTTCAAGACCATCCTCAGAGAATTCCTGCTTTATTAGAATTCAAGAATTAAAAAAAAAACAAAATAACCAAGAAGAGCGAGGGTGACGCGCAAAAGCAAGATTATTGTTTTGGAAAAAGGTACACGCAAAACTTACCTCTGTATGAAAGTAAGCAATTTCTGGAGCAAGGCCAGTTGCAGTTACTTCATACATCTCAAAGCAAGTTTTCGCTAAATCTTCTGCAAGTTTCAAATTTTCTAGGTCCTCAAATGATAAAAGATTTTCCTTCAGCGCTTTCTCCTTTGTGAGTCCTTTGGTAGCACCAAGAGCAAGAGTACCAGGCAAAAAGCATACCTAGAGGCAAACATAAATCAAAAGTCAGGAACAATAAACGTCGTGAAATGACTCAGCAAATGACAATAGCGTAATACTATGAAATGGGGTTGATTAATATTTTCAGTACCAAGTAGCGAGTGAAACTTACCAGATGATCCATTTTTGGACTGAATTCTCCCTTGGAACCGTAAGGTAACTCCCCTACAAAGACCAGACCTTTTGGAATTGATTTGCGTACAAGCAAATTCCTGACTCCTTTCATTGCCTCAATGTACATATCATACAAATAAGTGAAATTACTGTTCAACTTGGCTCCTTGCTGAAGCCACACCTTAACTAAATACTCATAGTAGCTATCGCCACGAGATCCCAACCTGATATTCTCACCGACAAATTCACCTGTTTGAGGGCTGCACAAGGTTAGAACAACATGTCAGATAAAAGAACCCAATAGATCACTGGAAAAATCATTATGCGTCCCAGTATTTACAGATGAAAGAGTAAAAACTAAAAACTAATTACCTGATGTAGACTGGAACAAGACCTTCTGTCTTTGGAAGAGTTTTGATATGAGCTAAGACCTTCATGGCCTCTGTACTATACTTTGGGTCACCAGATATGGCACTGAGGTAGTTAAATTCCAGCTGTACAGAAGCAACTTCTGCTGTACTACTCGCTCCTCCTGGAGCTGGATGAGCGGTTGAGTCACGCAATATGACATCACAAAAGGGAACAGAAGTAGGGCTGGAGTTAAAAGCTGAAAGTAGATGGTCAGCCAAATCCTTAGCAACATTTAGATAGATAGCTGGTTTCGGTCCACTATGGGTCATATTCATCGTACCCGGCTCTCCTCCAGTCAGATGGTATGCACTTAGAAGCCCACCCAAAACATGTATTGTAGTTTCAAACAAATTAATCTGACCCTTTTGACTAATTCTCTCCAAGAGATGAGTCTCAACCCATAATCCTGCTTCAGAGACGATATTATCAAGACCCATTATCATGGCTGTATCAAGAGCATCAACAACAGTGGCACCCAGTCCTCCTAAGCTATCCACTCCTCTCTGACTAATAGGCATAAGCTCGTCATAACCCATGGCATACTTTCGATAGCCAGACCATGCATAGTCAAAAGCCTCCTTCACACTTTGCTGTCTAGCTGCCCATTTTGGGTCAGAATTTGAAATCGTAGAGCCATTACTGGAACTACCTCTTAATTGTCCTTCATCTGGTGATAATCGAGGTGGAAGCCTAGGCGGCTTTCTCAAAAGTTTCCCTAGCCTAAGGCCCCCAACAAAAGTGACCTTCCCTTTTTCATTAAGAACAGAATCATTTGGACTCTTACTCATTAGCATTAGACATACTAGTCCAAAGACCAATATTAATATCAGGAACTTCCCCGTGCTACAGCTTGCGTAGTTGCGTTCTGTGTTAAGAGTAAGCAAGCCTTGAGAAAGAACCTAAAACCCAAAACAAAGGAGACATTGCAAAAAATGTCAAAAGAAGAGCAACAGAGAGATAATCTAGATCACATTTCATAAACACATATAACCAGAAGCTTCACAAGTCATCCCATTACTAGATTCATAGCACCTTCTGCATGTCCACTTACTGCTTCTAAGCATACTTTTTTATTGCTCACTTTATAACTTTATTTCAAGAGTTTCACACCAAGAAGCCTAACACTTTTATCTAAAGCTAGAAACTGTATACTAAATATTCAAACGAAACATGAATTATAAGACTGAATTTCGATCAAAAACAGAATGGCTTTTGGTCAAACCGTCAAAACGTAAGGGAAAGAAAAAGGAGAAGCCTTTTACTTAATAAAGCTCTTTGATTCAGAAATAAAAACTTTGCCAAGAAAATTTTAAATAGACTAGAAAGATTGATACTTGGGACATGATATATTCTAAGGAAATTATTTATCTTAACCTGAAAGCATACAACTTGTATCTAAAAACTGAAGCTTTCGCGGCACTTCCAAATCTAGCTATGTCTAACTCAGCATTACTCAGAATCCATAGTTCCAAAACCCTGTGAAATTTTACCTCACTGAGTTTGCAACTTAACAGCTTTGCTAATTATTCTATGTTATCACTCCATTGCTTTCACAAAAATGTAATTTCGTATTTCCCAGGTCGATTTGGACACAAAGCAATTCATGTAAAGCCAACATCAAATCCATATCAAACGAAATAAAGGAGAAAACTTGGACAGAACCCATATCACAGATCAAGATTTAACCTTTAAAAGAGATCGATGTCTGAACTTAGCATTGTCGTAATGAACATCTTTCAGTGAGTATGGTAGAGATTTCGACATGCTCAGATCCCCTTTAAATTGAAGATCAGCTTAGGGTTAAGAGTTCGTTATGCCGCCGATCTAAACGGGAGCTCACGACCGGAGAACAAGATACGATTTCGTTGGGATCAGATGATACTTTTTCAGTGCAGAAAAGAAAAATTGTCTCGCAGCTAACGCAGAAGCATTGACCCAACCAACACTAGCTTCCAATTACGGTAACTTTTATTTTTCTTCGTCAAATTCGTTTGTAATTAGGAATTACATGATTTTGTTTTCACACATTTACTAATAATTAAATTTTAAATCTTCTAACAAAATCTTACAATGCTTCACCTCTTCCTTCTTTACTGCAATGGTAAAAAATTACCAATCACAATATATAATCTCATTTAACTCCACGATAGATGTTGTTCAATAATCATCTTGATTATTCCAACTCTTTAACTCTAAGTTGTCCTTTTTTTGCCGACAAAAAGTAAACATCAATTATTTAGGAAACAGTTTTCTTCGGGAAAAAATCAATTTGGTGAATTAGAGCTTACATAAAAAAATAAAAAATTATGTGCTCAAACTTTTTTCAAGAGAAAGTAACACAAACATTCAAATTACAAAAAATTAAAAAATTAAAAAACAGAAAATAAACGTTTAAAAGAGCAAAAATCATTCAATTTTAATATAAACGTCGACCAATCATTCTCAAAAGATTAACAGAAACTTACAATGTCTCACCTCTTCTTTCTTTATGCAATGGCAAAAAACTGTCTACCACAATATATAATCTTGTTTAACTTCACGATAAACATTGTTCAATAATCAATTTGATTATTCCAAATCTTTAACTCTTAAGTTGTCCCTCTTGAAACCAGAAACTTTAACCATTTGACCGCTTTTGTTATCTTCATACTAAAGTTTGTGATTGTGATTAAAAAAGCGAGTCTAGTTTGAAAATTGTTAACACATGTTATATGTTTATATAAATTACTTTAGGATTATGTAGGGTGCATTACTTCATTTTCAAAACATAAGGGTTGAATCGTAATAATATGAAAACATTGGGGCTAAATTAATAACAATTTTTTACAAAACTTTTAACTACTCGCGCGTCCGCCTTCTTCTGCTCATCCACCGTAGAGAATGAGAAGACTGGCATATCCTTTGAGTTCGTTGAGGAATATCGTCGAACACTTTCACTGCAACTTCTTCCTCAAGCCAATATCTTCCCTTTCAATCTCCCCGAATCGCAAATTCGGATCACGAGAACCTTCTTTAACCCAAAACCCGTATTCACTACTCAAACAAGATCCAGTCGACATCTGTCTCTCCCTTTGGGTCAAATAATTCTCTTCTCTTCCTTCAGCTACATTTTCGAACCTCACCGGTTTCCTCTCCAAATTTGATCTATGGATCCTAGCTTATCAACGCACTTGTTCTCACGTAACTGGAACTTTCCCACCTCGCAATGCCATTCATTCCAACGCACTCTGCTCACTTCACTCCCTCCAAAACGCCGTCACGCGCTCCGGCGGAAAATTCAAGTGGAACGACAAGATGAATCAGTACGTTAGGAGCCCAAAGGATAAAATTTCAGTGAATAGTGGTGAAGGCATGTCGAAAGGGAAGCTAAGAAGGATCATTGAGTCGGAAGAACCGATTTTTTAGGATCGAGTGGTTCATGAGGTTCTATTGATGATTCTAGAACCTTTCTTCGAAGCTAGGTTTTCGAGTAAAATCCATGGATTTAGACCAGGTAGAAATCCACATACTGTGATTAGAACTATTAGAAGTGATTTTGCTGGCTACTTGTGGTTTATGAAAGGTGATGTTAGCGAACTGTTGGATCATTTGGATGTTGATGTAGTGATCAAATTGTCTTCAAAAAGTTGTCAAGGATAGAAAAGTTCTTGGCTTGATCGAATCTTCTTTGATATTGTCTGATAAGAGAGTGTTAAAGCTTGTTGTTGTCAAGAAAAATGGCAATGATGATGGATTGGGGGCTAAAAGGCGGATTGAACGTGAGAAAAGAAACAAGACGAAGAAGAAGATTTTAAGTGAGGATGACCCGAAGCCGGATCCTTATTGGTTGAGGACTTTTTACAGTTTTGCTCCTAAGGAAGCTGCAAAGGTGCCTTCTTATGGATACTGTGGTATATTGAGTCCTTTGCTTGCTAATGCATGTCGTAATGAGTTGGATCGCTTTATGGAAGCGAAGATTATTGAGTATTTTAGACCTTGTAAAGGCGATTCAATATGGAAGGAGTCTATTGAAGATGGTTGCCATAACCCAGCCTGGCTGGAGTTTGTTCCATCAAGTGGGAAGGAGAAAACTAGGAAAATGGATTACATTAGGGCATGGGGGCCATTTTCTGATTGGGATCAGAGGGCCTAGAGAGGATGCAGTAAAGATCCGGAAGGAAATAATTGAGTTTGCCGATCGATTTTTCGGTTTGAGATTGGATAATACAAAGTTAGATTGAACAGGTTGTTAAATATTTCCCATTTGTTAAATCTCATCCAGAGTTTAACAGGTTTTTGAAGGAAGCTTGGGAAGGTCCCATCTCTCAATCTTCTCCAATGTCTACTTTATACTCTCGATTAAATGTAGCCAAAATTTGATGTAAAGACATAAACTCAAACAGTTTCAGTGACATCCAGATAAGGACAAAGGAGTCCTTTGAGAAGCTGGAAAGTATTCAGAGGCTGTTCATGGTATCTCATTCTCAGGCCTTGTTTGAGGATCAGGGGCTTCTCTTTGCAGCTGCAGAAGAGATATTTTTTCAAAAGAAATCGAGAGTTAGGTGGCTCTCTCTTGGCGACTAAAATTCTGCATTGTTTCATAAGTCTGTTGGGGCAAATTTATCCAGGAACTGTATCAGATATCTAAGAGACGAGAACGATCGCAAAGTATCTAATCCGGATCTCATGAAGGGAATGGTGCTTCACTATTATCAACAGCTCAGGGGACAAGAAATACAGAAATCATACCGTAGTCGTGAGCCACATACAGAGTATTCACCTGTATCATTGCCCACCTACTCTTGCAGCTACACTTAGTGCCATACCATCAGTTGATAAAATCAAGGCTGCAGTTTTTTCCATACCGCGTAATAAAGCTCATGGCCTATATGGGTTCTCCATTGAATTTTTCACATATTATTGGGACTTGGTTGGCACTGATCTATACGCTACGGTAAGGAGTTTTTTCATGGAGCCAGCTTTCAAAAGACAGGTGCACTCAACCATCATTTCACTTATACCAAAGACTACTAGAGCAGAGAAGCTTTTAGAATACCGACCCATCTCACTTTGCAACTCTGACTATACAATGATTTCTCGCAATAAAAAAATTAAAGAGTATATTAATAAGGGATAAGACAAAAAAAGTTAATAGTTTTTTATTAATTTGTGTACAAAAATTTTAAATTACTATTTTTATGAAACAAATAGAGTATGACTTTTTATATTTATAAAAATTAGTATGGATTTGGCTTATAAATTTGAGAAAAAAAGGATTTAGCTTATAACAAACATATTTATAAAAATTAATAAAAACATCTTTTAAAGATAATTTGAGCTGTGAGTGGTAAAAGTGAATCTCTTTAATTAAAGTAAACATGTCATACGGAATTTCAAAAGTCCAAATCTAAACTGGCCATCTTATCTCTAACTGTAACCACTCCTCGATTCTTTTTGAAACTCGGAAAAAAGGAAAGATTGAAGCTTTTTGACATTCTTGCGTATTGTTTTTCCTTTTATCGAAACCTATTGACATTCATTGCATAGAAAGCTGCGAACTTTTGAGTTTAAAACTTCTCCCAAAATAAATCTTCCTGTGGGTTCCAAGTCATTTCATGACTTTGTAACCCGTGATATATCAAAAGTGATAACTTTATAGTAATTGATTAAAAATAGTGATGCCAGTTCGGGTTTTTTTTTATAAAAAACGCTGACCACTCGACCGTTTTTTATTACAAAATACTAAGAAAAAAGCAAGGCCATACTAGTTTTCTAACGCATATTTTAGCCTTTATTGACGAGTAGTCGTGTCGGTTCTACTATGGCCTTACTAGTTTTCCATATCTCACATGATTTTACCCAAAAAAAAAGTCTCAACATGTTTTAAAATAATCTAAATACTCAAAATAGCAGCCAAAAAGAAATAAAAGATGAGCATTTAAAATATCAAACAGGAGCAAAACATAAAATTTTCTCTAAGACTATAATCGATAGACGACATAACACATTTCTATTATCTCCTCTCATTTCAAAGTTTCAAGGTTTTTTTTGTTCCTGTAAAACTAAAAGATAACAATAATTCTGTTTTTCTCCACTTATGTATTATAGATCATATAGCAACATAATAGAAAATGGTTACACATAGAAAATTTAGAATTAAAATGGTAACATAAAAAAAAATGGTGCTGTTTGGTTAAACCGTCAGGCTCATACTTTGTTACTATTAACGAACAATGTGGTTTATGTGCAATGCGGTCTAAATACAATGTGGTCCAAAACTTTACCTTTTGTTCGACGGATGCTTGACAACATAGTTGGATGGTCTTGTTTCTCTTCAGATTTAGATGAAGTTTCAAAACTTCCTTGTCATTTTTTTTTCATTTACCTGTTCACTATATTTGTTATTATGTTTTGTGATCAGTTAAACCACACTCGAAATAGTAGAAAAAAAAATACTATTATAGTTTGATAATTATTGGCCTTCATGAGCCATAGGCCCATCAGTATTATAGCCCATTAAATAGCCCATTAAATGCATATGGAGGCGACCCATATACTTTTAGAAGCCACGTAACTTATTTAGAACGTGGATTACGTAAAACTAGAGGATCAATGATTGTAAAATTGTGATAAACAAATTTCTTAATCACAAAAAAAGAAGAATAAGAGGAAAAACAGAGAATCAATCCAAAGAAGAAAGACAAAAAGAAAAAAAAATGGCGTATCGGAGAAGACAAGGGATCACAAGAGCTTCAACATTTAAGGAAGACATCTATAATCAACCACCTGATCACGATCACGGTGATCTCAAAGGTCACTCCAATGGCGGATCTTTCAGATCTTCTCAATCTTTCTCTTCTCATTCCTCCCTTGCCTCTCAAGCAATCCGCGCCTCCTCTCAGGTCTGTCATCTCTCCTTTATCTCTTCATTAGATTACTTTTCCCGCAAGAAACTTAAAATCCACCAATCTTAGGTTAATGGATTCACGGCTTACGAAGATAAGAACGAGAGTCGTGGATTCTGGGGAATCCTAGCTCAAAAAGCCAAATTAATCCTTGAAGATGAAGAAGAGCAACAACAACAACAACAAAACGCTGTCGTTCCTGAGCCTTCAAATCCGACCATACGAAAAAGCATAGAAAAAATCACAACGTCCCTGAATCAGATCGGAGATAGTTTCGAGAAAGCTTTCGAAGAAGGTGGTACGATCGTAGCTTCTCAAATCAGACGAAAAGGATCTGGTCAAATTGATTCAGACAACAACAACAATTGTTATAACCAATCATCTGGATCAAACAGTCCATGGCAACCACTAACACAACCAAACCCACATGAATCTCATCTCAAAGCTTCACGTGACGTAGCCATGGCTACAGCAGCTAAAGCTAAGCTTCTTCTACGTGAATTGAAAACAGTTAAAGCCGATTTAGCTTTTGCTAAAGAACGATGTGCTCAACTGGAAGAAGAAAACAAACGGTTAAGAGATAACCGGGAAAAAGGTAACAACAATCCAGCTGATGATGACCTAATCAGGCTTCAGTTAGAGACATTGTTGGCAGAGAAAGCAAGATTAGCTCACGAAAACTCGATTTACGCGCGAGAAAACAGATTCTTGAGAGAAATTGTTGAGTATCATCAGTTAACAATGCAAGATGTTGTTTATATAGATGAAGGTATTGAAGAAGTAGCTGAAGTGAATCCTTCAGTTACTAGAACTTTGTCAATGGCTTCTGAATTGCTATCAATCTCGACTTCGCCTTCTTCACCTGCTTCGCCTTCTCGGTTTTCGGTTTCTACGTATATTTATCCGGTTTTGGTTCAGCAGAGTTCAGGTAATGATGTTTCGGTTGAGAGTCCTAAACCGGTTCGACCACCTTCTTTGGAATATACTGATGATGGTAAGAGACCATCTTCGCAGCTTTCTTTTTAGAATTTGATGAGTTTTTGTAGTTACCATTTTGATTATGTATGTTTCGAAATTTTTGTGTTCTTGATTAATAACTTGAATTCATATTTTTGGCGTAATCTATTGTAATTGTGGTTTACTTGCTTCTTGATTTGATGAAACATTTTTTTACCTCTACATTCATGTAAATCTTTTTAGCAAAAGGAAGTTTTATTAAAAGAATTTTTTAGACAGAATTGAATAATATAAAAGTTGCAAATTGTTCAAATTTAAAAGCGTAATTAAGGCTGTTACGGATCTGAATTTTCGGGGTTTTAGGATATCCGAATCTAATGGATCTTCAATTTTATTATTGGGATGTGTATTCGCAGATCCGATTTAAATAAAATAAATATAAAATAGATGTAAAAAGTTGGATATGAACATCTGGAGATCCAGATCGAGATAATGCCTTGTCTAGGGGTACCTGACTTTTTGAGGATCAACTTACAAGTGACCACGTCTTATGTAATTTGTTCTTTTTTTTTTTTTTGTGTATTTTGGTCAAAGACTTGCGTGTTTTTAAATGTGAAAAGCAGATAATTTTAAATAGGTGTTAAATCACTCAACTATGATGAGTAGACAGGGCTGATGCAGCCCGTTTAGTTTATTGTGGGCTTGGGCCCAAAACCTCGTCTTGTAAACGATTTTGAAAGTGTGGTATCATTCATCTAAAATGACATACTGTATTTGGAACTGGGAACTCACTGTCAAAATTGTGGAATTGAAGGCTATCAGCTGAATTCAGTTTTAGAGCATGGAAGATTTTATCATAAGCATGAGTTAATAACTTAATAAAAGCTTATTGTTACTTGGAAAATATCAAACAATGTTTCAAGTGCTAATAAATAGCTAATATCCAAAACAGCAAAAGCAGCATACAACTGAACCCAAAAATAGATGCTTTTGGTTTAACCAAGTTCTTTCACTATAAGATAGAACCACACAAAAGACGAATACTGAATTGATTTACTTAGTGGCAGAAGCTTCACAGTCCTTTTAAAGGATCTGCTGTTTTGCCTGACCTAGCATCAGTCCAAGCCTTGGCTATTGTCTTCTTCATTTCTTCATCTCCATCTTCATACATATTCTGTAGTGTTTTTATATACACCAAATTAATGAACGAAACCATAAGCAACTAATAAGAAATTGTACAAACATGCACGAACTAAGCGATCCTCACCTTCATCATGTTCATAATCCCAGCCATTGGATCTTTCTCTTTCTCCAAACTCGGTTTAATCTGAACAAACAAACAACATTTTACCATTAGCTTTAGATTCACATGACACAAGCTCCACATTATACGGTGTTATTGAGATTTTAGATTTTTACCTTATCTTCTTTGTGGTGTATGTCAAGCCAGTTTCCTCTCGAAGACTTGAGCATGGTAATAACAATCCTCTTAGGCTTTACAAGCACTTTACATTTCTCAGGCACAATCTCTTTATGCAATTTAGGGATGGCACATCTGTAATTCTTCCCTTGTACATCATGGATCTTGATATCCAAAGACAATGGCTTGAACTCAGCTTGCACGTTGTCCTGATCAACACCCTCCAAAGATATGTACATCTACAGAAAGAAAAAAAACAATGCAGCAAGAAGAAAACATTATTACAAAATACATACAAAAAGCAAAATTGCTACAAAAATTGAGTCTTGATTAGTTTACCTTAACTTTTTCATTGTCTTGATCCCAACTAAATGTTCCAAGAGTTACATAGTTCACTGCCGGAGAAACTAGCTTAACCGAAGAAGACGAAGAAACCGGGTCAGGAGCTGCCACTGTGACCTCTGGCTTTGCACTTGAAGCAATTGCAGAGTCTCTAAGCTACAGAAATAATACTCAATCTAATCAGAAAACCAAAATAGAGCTCAAAGATTATAATCATTTCACCAATAGAACTCAAAGTGATCCCCTTTTTCTCTAACACACATACACAAAATGAAATAGTTCTTTTCAAAACTCAAAATCAAATCCAACTTAGGTTCTATTTCAGGGTTTATCAAGAGACAAGAGCAATACTACTGTTCTCTCAAAGAGATGACCTAAATATCGAAGGAAACGAATATGGCGAAAAAGAAGGATTTTGGTACCTTCTCCAAGTTGGAAATCTCGGAATTGATGAGATTGAGAACACGAGGTCTCTTGGCGATGTTCTGGAGTTGCCTGAGTTCGTATAAATCAAGTTCAAATTCTTCCGCCATGGATATTCAATCTAGAGCAGCCTTAGCGTAGAATCGGCGGAGAGAAGGTTGCAAATTGTGTATATAAACACGAAGAGAAAGGGAATGAGAGACTTGTGGAAACTAGAAAGTAGTAGAAGAAACGCTTCAATTTTTTTTATTTTTCAATCACTTTAACGTCTAGCTTGGGCTGGGTTCTTTCATACCCAAGCCCATTTAATAAAATTGCATTTTTTGAGAAAAAATGTAAAAATTTCATTCGGAGAAAAAATAATTATGAGATATAGTTATGTATCAGACGGCAAAAGAAAATGACAATAGAATCATTCACCTTATCACAAATCACTTATCTCCATTTCATTTTTTTCTTTTTAAATCTTGTTATCTTTTTTTTTCAGATCTTTGTCAAACTTATCCGTTTGTCAACATATCTTATTTTCGAGATAACATATATTTCTACAATATGTAACTTATTGTTTTCTTGAAATATGTTATTTTCTAAAACTATAATTGATTTTTTCTAAATTCCAAATGTTTTTGTTTTGTTCATGCTAATTTTAAAAATAATTGTGATCGCAAAGTTTTTTGCAAAATCAATTGGAATGATGCTTTTGTCATTTCCATTAACCGTAGACGTGGACCCCATAATTATTTACCTAAAAAAACTGCAATAACGTTATTTTCCTAAACAAAATCTAGATTTAGGCTATTCTACAAATTATCCCACAAAACAAAGGGTATTTACTTGCATATTTAAATAGGAAAAAACTTTAAAATTTCTCTGTCCTTCAAGTGCGTTTCGCACATCATCAATAAGCTTTTATAGTCGGACTTTTACACTTTTGTTTTCTGTATTTTTTTTCAACAGAACCAAATGCTTTGACATTAATTATGATGTCTTGATGGCTTCACTCGCTGATGCTAGACCAACATCACTACTGTTCTTGCAATTTTAGTTCTGCTCCCTTGTTGGCATTCGGAGCTTCAATATTTTTTCTTATGTTTTAAAGTTTTAAAATAAATTTGGATATATATTAGTCTTGGTAAAATATTGTGCCCG
The DNA here is from genome assembly GCA_963922655.1 of Cardamine chenopodiifolia. Lineage (NCBI taxonomy): Eukaryota > Viridiplantae > Streptophyta > Magnoliopsida > Brassicales > Brassicaceae > Cardamine > Cardamine chenopodiifolia. The sequence goes on from OZ000467.1 coordinate 6,879,143, forward strand.
ACAAAAAAAGGGAGATAAAAACAAAATTGCCAGACTAGAAAATATATACGTTTTTCAATCATCATCCACATTTATTAATTTGAACTTTGTTTTGAAGTAGAACATTCAGAGTTACATTTATATGCATGAACTAAGAAAAGAGTTCTAACGATTTTATTCTTGGACTAAAAGATAATAATTGATTTTATATCTAAGCCAAAGGTATCCATGCACGAACATGGAGTTTGATTGACATCTCTGTATAACTTGTCTCTCTTATGAATAATTCATTCAATCATCTCTGTGCATCTACAAAAATTTTCACTTTTCTCTTTTGAGAATTATATTTTATGAAACTTTTTGTGAATTGGACATTACCAAATTCACATATCTGGCATGATTTATTCAGTTGCTACAAAATCAGTATGAAGAAAAGTTGACAAACAGATTGTCTTGTAACATCTGATCTTGTATATTTTTCTTTGCCATCTGATCTTTTATTGGAACTTCTAGATGAAAACTCAATATAACTAGTGGTATTTATATTTAAGTTAACCGTGATGGAATATACGAACCCAGAAAGAAAGGAGTAAGAAAAGAGATGAAGATATTCCTTATTTAATAAACAAGTTGACCATAAAAGATAAATAACAATCGAGTCCGGAGAGAAAGCAGAAAATAGAAAATTTATGAAAAGAGAGAAAGCTCCTTTGAAAAGGCACGACCAATGACTATTGTCAAACTGCTGACGCCTAAAACATGGCCATGGAATAAAGTTGGGACCGTCCATATCTATTCATTTGCTTCCAAATAAAATAGTTTTTAGTTTATTATTTCTTCATTTTCGTTTGTTAGAAAAAGGAAGCTAGCAGATTATTTTTAACCGTCCAACAAAATAAAACTAATATAGATATATAGATTGTGGTCGACAAAAATGAAAATAATTTGATGAATATCCCAGACACATGTACACTCTGCACACATTCTATTCCATGTGTCATGTGTGCAAATACGAGTAGTGTCATTTGAGTGCAATTCATATATCGTACAAAGCAACCATTTCATCAAGATCAAGATCAGCAAGAGATAGAGCATATATAATGCATGCATGTGTCATGTGTGTGTAAGAGCAGATAATGTATTAAACTATCTTATGTCGACGGTGAGATTAAAAAGAAAGGTATCATATGTCTAAGGTTTATGGATTCCACGTCCAAAAGATAAAAGAGCTTTCACCTTCAGTATAACCAACCAATAATATTTGTAGTGTCAACAAAAAAATGGTAATATGTGTAGTTTAGTCTTTATTATTATATTTATTGCTTCACGTAACCGTAGTAATATATGAGTTTATATAACCACTTGCATTGCAAATTTTCACGTTAAATGGTTTATTTGATATCATATACACCATATGGATAATAATTTAGAACGTTAGATCAACTCATTTGCAATGCAAGTGGTTTAACTTTTGAGGCCTAAATGACATTGCATGTATCCTTTGGATTTAAATAATAAACACGATCTTTCGCTTATTGATTAGTTTCAATCACTTGTGGAAAATCCTACAGTTTATATCAGCTTCTGTATTTTATTTAATACGCTATTATTAAATTATATCTTCTTTTCGAGAATTAAAATTGATTGTTGTAATAGGTTTTTATGTGTATGGACCAAGGTCCATAAAACATTTTTATGTAGACAATGAAAAGTTATTAACACGTACATGAATACAGTTTTTTTTCTTAACTAGAAAAGAAATATCAAAACAGTTTTATAATATGAATAGTCAGTTGTTTTTTGTACATTGGATTCGCTTTGCAGTACTGCATTCCCTTCTTAAGTTTATTAATTAGCTATTCGGAAGAAATTTTCAAATTGTTTTTTTTTTCTTCAAAGAATCATATCTGAGACACTTTTGGAAAATAATTTAATTCTTCTCGTTGAAAAAATGAACCGCATTAGTGGAATCTCTCTATTTACAGGTAGAAGCTCTCTCAATATATTTTTTTGCTTCTAGTACGGTCTTCTAATTAGCAATTGAATGGCCAACAAATAAACGCATGTGCAATATACTAACCATTGCTTTCCCTTCTTTATAGCCTGTTTAAACAAAATAGCACAAAAAGTAATAATTAGGACCACAAATTTTCAATTAATTAATGTTTTTACAAAATTCAGATGGTGAGGATAATCATAAATATTATTACACTACTTAGTACTAATTATATCGCTCCAAACAATATAAATTTTATCAAAGAAAATTTATATGTTTAGATAATAAATACGTTTTGTAAGAATATGTTCTAGAAAAGCCGAACTTTTCAAGTAGTAAACGTCGTAATTAGAAGAAAGAAACGTCACAGTTCTCTTCTTTTTCTAACGACAATATCAGAATGTTTTTTAATGAATGTTACTCAGTCAAAGCTTTTCCTAGGGGATTTAATGTGACATTTAAAGACAAAAACAAAAGAAATATATAAGTTAGGGATCTAGTAGAACAGAGCAAGTGAAGTCAAATGTTGATACATACCGTGGAGGCAGAGGAAGTGAGGGAAATAATAGAAGTTGAAGAAGTAGTTGACGATGATGATGATGACGATGATAATAAACCTACATTGTAAGCCATGGTCTCATCAGGCTGATACAACCCATAGTTTCTCTCAGAGGTTGGTCCTGGTTTAAGGTCTTCATTGAAGAGAGCAAAGAGATAAACATCAAAACTCATGTTTGGTCTCAATGGCGTTCCTTCATTCTCAAGCTGTCTCCTTAGAAGATTCTTGTTATAAACTGCTGCGTTGGCCACGGTGGCTCCAACCTCATCTCCGTCGCCTTTAGACGGCCAACCTGTCTCTGAGACCCCAACCTCGATATCTTTAAAGCCAAGCCTCGACATGGCGAAAATCACGGCGTCTACCTGAGCATAGAGCATGTTGTCGTAGTGGTACTTGGTGTAGGGATCAACCATTCCAGGGTTAGGGTTGAAGAGAACGTAGTCTAATGGGATCTTGGTTGGGGAATCCTTATAAGCGAAGTAAGGATAAGCGTTGATCCAAAAGGGGGATTTCGTGCTACGCAAGAAACTTAGAAGCTGCGTCATTACACCAGCGACTTCCGGCCTGAAACATCCGGCGGAGGGAGGGTAAGATTCTTGAAGGACTGATAGTGAATTCGGAGTCGATACTTGAATATACTTGTCTAATCCGGTTTGGACCAAAGCACCATGAATGCTCATCATTGCAGGCACAAGATATCTGAAAAAACAATAATATGGTAAATACGTTTTAATTTTATCCGGAGGATCACATATTAAATCCCATAGTATAATAAGGTGAGGATGTGACCAGGAAATATCGATCTCAACAGGACATAAGTCACATAACAACTGGTAACATTTTTGAGAAATGTGGTGATGTATGTAACAAACCCTATGAGGCTTGAGTCATCGTCGGTGTATAGTTCGTTGCCGACAGCGATACCGCCGATAATGGTGGCCGGAAAGTAGGGTTTGATACGGGAAGTGACCCACTGGAGAGCTTGTTGAGGGTCGACTAAGCTGGGAAGCATTTCATTTTCGACGGTGACGAAGAGCTCGATGTTGGAATTGGCGAATGAGGTTAAGACTTGAGGGTTTGTGTCGTAAATTCTTGTCTTGTTGATATGGAGTGAGCTTAAGAGCTGAAGAACTTTGTCTGGTGGAGGAAGATTGTCGCCGACTTGACCGTAATTTATGCCAAGAGAGGAGACCCTTTGAAACAACAATCCATGTTCTGTGAAAAAATAGATTAGAAGTTAAAATAAGTGTAATGAAAATTTGAAATTGAGATAATGGGTTTTTTTGGCTAGACAGAAATAAGCAACTAAAGAAAAAAAATACCTAAGAATGTTAAGGAAAATAGAAGAAGAGCTATAGAGTTGGTCATTGCACCGCTAAACATTTTAGACATGGAGGAGAGGCAGAGGGAGATAAAGACCGAGAGAGAAAGTATTTGTAAGAGAATCAATGCAATGAAATGTGGGGATAAATATAGAGATGAAGGATTGAGATGGGACCAAGTAGGCGAAGAATAATTATTAATTTATAATTTAGAGATAATAATACTACTTTGCCTTCTTCTTCTTTTGAGACATAGGGTCTTCTTAAATAAATAATGACTGGTTAATACATTATTATAATTTTTGCTAGGTATTTCAGTAATAGGAGTAGGTTAGGCAATAGGTTTATCTAATGGAAATCTATTGTAAAAATAGATAGTGTTTGTCAAAAACATTCTTTGTGAGGCAACATGGGACCCAAGCAAACAAAAAATGACATCTTAGATTGTCTCTTTCCAACACATTGCCAACTATGTCAGTCCAAAAATAAAAATAAAATTGAAAAAGTGGCCTAAAGAGGACATTTTCTTCAGACAAATGCAAAGGTGGGCAAAATTGAATTGCCCACTATGATGGGTTTTTAATCTTAACACCATGTCTTTGGCAATAAAAATTGGAGGATCCCAAATTTGGGAGTTGGGTGAACGAAAAAAATGTTAATAAAAGAGTAGAAATCACACATCATAATGATAAGAGGATAGTGCTCTTATCTTCAGTTTATAATTTTTCTTGCATCTTGTGAAATAAAAGTTTATTTTGCAACTTTTTTTCTATGGTTAGAATTGTATTTTCACATGAAATTGAAGTATCATATCTTACATATGATACTTTCTATCTAGGTTAGGCAGGATGTTGATTTTTAACATACGATATTTTAAATCCAATCTACGTTTCAATTCAGAATTTCATACAAGAGTAAATGTTTCAAAACTCAACCTCACTCGTCCTTCTTTATTAAAACCCTCACTCGTTCAGTCAAACCGGTCCATCAACGACCACAAGCAATTTGGGTCGCACAACTGTTTACCTTTTTTTATTTTATTAAAAAATAATTTAAAATGACTATAATTTTATTTTTCTAGGGTCCCACTTATGGAAGCTGATTATTATAATTTTAAAATCTCGTTTAAATTTATCAAAAAATATATTTTTGGGAATAGACAACCAATCACAATTATTGTATTTATTTAATAGTGATAGTTGGAAAAAAGAAGATATTGGAAGTTTTTTTGATGAAAATTAAATAGATCAACTTTCAAGTATATCTTAATCTTTTTATCAAATAATGCCATTTTTTTCACTTTGATATTAAAACACGAAAACCAACGATCCTTCAACTAAGCACCAGGTGATGATTGTAATCCAACTTCATTTTCTTCATAAACTACAGGTTGAAATTATATTTTCCTAGATTTTTGGAAGTTTGGGTTGTTACTTTTCTTATGGAACGACTTACTATATCGGATTTTGATTAGATAAATATATTACATGGATTAGTGATCTGAAAACATATATAAAGTAGCTTTATGAAAATGATGCAACAAAGCGACCCAATTTTCATCTTTTAAGTAACGATCCCAAGCATCTAGTACCTTTTGGAAGATGATAAATTCCCACTAACCATACTTGTTTTTTTACACTTTACAGATATACACAAAAATATACATTAATTAATTTATATTGAACAAATGAATATGCATTATACTTGTTTTAGAATGGGACAAAAAAGCTGATGCAAGTCGTGCACTTTATGACATCTTAATTAGTCTTCCTAGATTCCCCCGATCTGGTTTTAGTGTTTTACCACCAATCTTTGTTTTTCTTAATCTTAACTCGAGAGACACTTTATGTTTCTAATGAATTAAAGTTACAAAATAAAAGTAACACAGGGTGTATCTTGTAGCTAATGAATATTTATTTGCATGAACTTAGGTATTTTTGAATCAAGATGCTTATAGTTTATTCCCAATGGAATACAGTAAAAAACGTTTTGTTAACAATGAGGCTATTATAATTTACAGCTATTTATATTCGAGGAGAGTTACGGATAATCCATTTCATAATATATAAGACATGAACAATTCAAAGATTAATATGTATTGTGACCAACTTGCTCTTGTTTTATTTGATAAATCAAATCAAGAAATTTAGCATATATATATATATTTTTTCATTTTCTTCATGTTCTTTGGGGTTTTTATTTATTTGTTTACTAAAAGACATTTGCGAGAAAAGTATATTACATGTTCCGGTCCCGGTCTGAATGGATGAACGAGTTTAGGTCTGAAATTTAGTCATCAGTAACAAAATTATATAAGAAGAAAAATCATATAACTTTCTTACAAATTGATATACATAGGTTTTCTTAACTTTCACAACAACAAAAAGTTCTTCTTACCATTATTTTTAAATTTATCCTAAAATTTGTTAAGAAAGAAAAGATGAACGATATTGTTTTGTTGGATAACAAAATAACGAACATTTCTATTTATTTCTATTTATGAGGGGTAGATGTGATGGATGACTAATTAATTAGTGAGGTTAGTGGTTATGACTTATGACACATAAAATCAGCCAAACGGAAAAATAGACGTAAAAGAGAGAGAGAGGAAGCAAAAAGGATTGGTCCTTCCATTCCATGAGAAAGCAAAGAGAGGCATGCTTGATTACTCAACAAAATAATTGATAATTATGTCACTAACTATCCACTAATTAAACCTTTCGAGTTAAGTAATATGGTTAGGAATCAATCTCTGGCACCTCTTTTCCATTAATCTGATCTTTCATATGAAAACTGTAACACTCCTTTTCTCAGAAATCGAAGATGTATACATTTTTTATATTATTAAATCGACACAGCCAAACCATGCATACACAAGTGCTTGAACCTGATTAGTACATCTATCTAATATGTAAATAATAAATTTGATAATACATACAAGATATATAATCAGAAGAAATGCATGTCAATATGTTTTAATATGATCATACGCTTTTTAATTACGATAATACAAAGATTTATTAATTAGCCGCCGGAATCGATTTAGTGTTGAATTAGGATTATATATATATATATATATATATATTTAGAAGAATTAGGATTACATATACTACTGTGTTCATCACCAACTCCCTGATGTTGTTTGCCAAGCATATATATGCACCAAAGTATGCTATCGGTCGGCGAATCTTCTTATGCTGATAAGATTTACTTCATGAAACGATTCCTTGTTTCACCTTTAGATCAAGTATTGAATTTATATAGTAGATTTCACCAACGTATACTTACGCGGATATAAACATTTTTTTATGACATATCGGACCCTTTTTTACTTCTATTTCATGTTCAATAATATATCTTTTTATTTGGATAAAATGAAGACTTATTTCCTTTTTTTTGCGTACCAAACCCATGAACATAATCATATCAACCAGTTTTCCTAACCAAAGCATAAACTGAAATAGTCAAAACCATATGCAATATAAATCAATCATTATATCTATTGATAAACGAATATCTATTTGATTTAAGAATAAATTAACTCCTAAATAGATAAGATTTACGGAAAACGAAAATATAAATAAGATTTAATTTAAAGTAGATAAGATTTTGTATTTTTATTTTTATTAAGAATTAGATGATGGTAGTCCCTATAAATAAGAGGTATTTGTGAAGATTTGTTTGATGAGATTTGAGAGAGATTTAGTTTTTGAGAAGTTTTCTAAATCAATAAAAAAAGTTGTTCTTATTATATTTGAGTTTCATAGATTACAATTGGTATAAGAGCCTTGTAATCCATAAGGTCTCAAGATCATTCGAAATTCCAATCAAAGGAGTTGATTGTCGAACTCGAGATAGGAGTGCCGCCAAGGAGGACTCAAGATCATTCGGAATTCCAATCAAAGGAGTCGATTTTCGAATCCGAGATAGGAGTGCCGCCACCATCGAAGAAGAAGATCCCAAGCGAACATCTATTAGCGTGTGACGCAAGATGGAACAAGCTATGACTGTAGCTACTCCCTCGAAGGAGCCAATGATCTTGTCTATTAAAAGTCTCATGCTCACCGCCACGAACTACATCGTATGGGCGATGAGGATGAAGGTTACCTTGAAAGTGCATCAAGTTTGGAAAGCAATCGAACAAGGTACGCAAGACAGCATCAAGAATGATGTCGTGACAGCTTTGCTCTTCCAATCCATACCGAAAAACTTGATCATGCAAATTGGAGATCAAGACTCGGCAAAAGCTATGTGGGATGCGATCAAAAGCTGTTACATGAGAGCAAACCAAGTTAGGGAAGCAAGGCTTCAGACGCTTGCCTCAGAATTCGAACGTCTAGCCATGAAAAAAACGGAGAACATCGATGATTATGCAGGAAGAATATCTACTCTAGCCTCAAGATCGGCAGCGCTAGGACAAATCATCGAAGAAAGCAAATTAGTGAAGAAGTTTATAAACAGAGTTCAAAGAAACAAGTTTATCCAACTTGTTGCCGCTTTAGAACAAACTTTAAATCTAAATAATACCGAGTTTGAAGATATCGTAGGGAGACTAAAAGCCTATGAAGAACGTATAGGAGAAAGTGATCATAAAGATGATCAAAGTAAGCTCTTATTATCTTCATCTTTTGCATCAAAGGATAACTTCCGAGGAAAAAGACGAAGTAACCGTGGAAGAGGCAGAGGAAGAGGACGTTTCAACAATCAACATACAAACAACAATCAAGATCATATCAAGGAGAAACCTAAGAAGGATATGTCTACTGTTGTTTACTGGAGATGTGATAAACTCGGACATTATTCCACAACATGTCCCGAGGAATCGAAGACAGGGCATGGAGCAAATCTTATGGAGACCGAAGAAGCGGACACAGCTTTCTACAAGCACGAGATCATTTTCTTGAATGAAAAGAACGTACTACCGACTAAGTACGAAGAAGAAAACGAAGGCCAAAGCACGTGGTACTTGGACAATGGCGCAAGTAATCACATGACAGGGCAAAAGTCTTATTTTTCCAAACTTAACGAAAGCATTAGGGGAAAATTGAGGTTTGGAGATGAGTCATACATCGAAATTAAAGGAAAGAGCTCGATAATCTTTCAAACAAAAACCAGCAAACAAATAATTATACGTGATATCTACTGGATACCGGATCTCAAGAGTAATATCATAAGTTTTGGACAAATGACGGAAGAAGGATGTGACGTGAGATTACAACAAAATTTTCTCACCATTCACGATCAAGAAAGTAGGTTATTGATGAAAGTATTTCGCACAACAAACCGAATATACAAAATCCGGTTGAAGATAGGATCACCCGTTAACTTACTCGCCAAGTTGGATGATGAGACATGGAGATGGCATGCAAGATTTGGATATGTCAACTTTGATTCGATGAGGATAATGTCAAATAAGAAGGTAGTGAGTGTGGACCAATCTATTAGTAAACTAGAATTAATCCATGGAGATTTATGTGGACCAATCTCACCATCAACCTTAGCAACAAACATGTGAGTGTGGACCAATCTACCTAGTTTTGGAGAAGAAAAAAGAATTTGTGAGTGTGGACCAATCTATTAGTAAACTAGAATTAATCCATGGAGACTTATGTGGTAAACTAGAATTAATCCATGGAGACTTATGTGGACCAATCTCACCATCAACCTTAGCAACAAACATGTATATTTTCATTTTGATTGATGACTTCTCAAGATATATGTGGTCTATCTTGTTGAAGGAGAAAGGATAAGCTTTCGAAAAATTCAAAACGTTTAAGAATGTGATCGAATCTGAGTCCAGAGCAAAGATCAAAATGTTTCAAACTGATAGGGGGAGAGAGTTTACCTCTATTGAATTCCAAACATTTTGTGAAGAAAATAGAATGTCAAGACAACTCACAGTCCCATATACGCCTGAAAAAAATGGTGTTGTTGAGAGACGTAAGCGAACCTTAATGGAGATGACTCGAAGCATGTTGAAAGCGATGAAGATGCCAAACTACTTATGGGGAGAAGCGGTTAGGCATGCAACGTATTTGCAAGGTACTAAAGGCTATGGTCTCAACTTCAAGTGGGAAAAAGACAAGAAACTAATAGGATACAATGACAGCAGCCATGACATAAATCTTGATGACGGCAAGAGCACCACGGGTCATATCTTTTACTTTGGAACATCACCTATCATTTGGTGTTAGCAGAAACAACCTACGGTAGCACTATCATCATATGAAGCGGAGTTTATGGCAGCCAATGAAGCCGCTAAGAAAGCTATATGGCTCCAAGATCTTTTACATGAAGTAACGGGATTAAGAAGAGAGAGTGTGACTTTACATGTTGACAATAAATCGGAGATAGCACTAACAAAGAATCCGGTTTTTCATAGATGAAGTAAACATATCCACAATAAGTATCACTTAATTCGTGAATGTGTTGAAAATGAACAAATCACGGTGGAATATGTTGCGGGAGAAGAACAAAAGGCGGACATCCTAACAAAGCCTTTAGCTCGGATCAGGTTTTCGAAAATGAGGAGCTTGATAGGAGTAGAAGACTTTCTTAATTCGTGTTTAGGAATTAAGGGGGAGAATGTTAGACAATTTCTGTTTGATTTAGGAATAAGTTAACTCCTAAACAAGATGAGATTTAGGGGAAAAAAAATACAAATAAAATTTAGTTTAAAGTAGATAAAGTTTTCTATTTCTATTCTTATTAAGAATTAGATGATGGTAATCCATATAAATAAAATGTCTTTATGAAGATTTGTTTGATGAGACTTAAAAAAGATTTAATTTTTCAGAAGTTTTCTAAATCAATAAAAAAAATTATTCTTATTATCTTTAAGTTTCATATATTACAATAGTTGTAATGAACCAAAATTTACTACAACATGGTCTCTTTTACTAATAGTCAAAAGCATATACTAGCTAGTATTTAACAAAATATAATTCGGGAAACAACGGTAATTTTTATTGTAATTTGTAAGAAATTACTTCTAATTCCTTTCGAAGATACTGGAATAAAGATTGCCATTCTTTTTCCAAAATCTGTGGAAAATAAAGTTATGTAGTTACTAATATATGCATGTCAGCATGTGATCTGATTGCTAAAAGAGATTTTGAAAAACGAAAGCTTGAAAAAAGGTGAAGAAAATAGCTTTACTGTTTAATAAGAAAAGTTACACTATGTAGCAGAGAGGAAACAAGATCATAAGTATCAACACAATAAAACAGTATATATATCTAAAATAGTATTTTTCCAAAAAGTTTAGTAAGTAATATCACTAAAGCAAAAAGAAGGGGAAGAAAAGAAAAGAGAGCATATGCTTATGTATCTTCCATTACTTTAATTTCAGCAATGAATCTACGAAATGTAAAGAGTGGAGACCAATGTGGTCAATCCATCATATTCTATCTTTCCAATGTTCGAATTAAGTTTGCATGTTTATAAAGGTCACAACCATTACGACTTGAAAGACATACATATGATCATATCTAACTATCCATTACATATACACTTTCATTCTTCAACATATTGTTGTTATTTAAAAATAAAGAGATCACAATTGTTGCAGAAAATCATAGATTTTGAATGCTCAAATAAAAGACGCCTAAAAGCTAAAATAATACTCCGCGGCACTTTCGTAGAATTCAACATATTGTTGGAGTATTGTATATTAGATTTTGTTCAGCGGCATTAAATTTCATTTAAATTGTTTTTAATATCATTTATATTATAAAAATATATAAATTAAAAAAATATAGCTAGATACGAAAGTTTTTTTGGGTGTAAAAGACTTAGCTCAACGGCACAACATGTATAACTAATGTAGATGCATTGTATAATTTGAATACAACAAAATAGATTCAAGATCCGTGGTTTAGATATATTTATATTGTCTTAAATTAACTTAGTGAGGAAGATCACCATCGGGAACATACTTTAGTGAAAGTACAAAACAATAGCAAAAAGGAGATAGCAAAGATAAGGAAAATTTTAGATAATTAAATTGAAATGTCTAAATACAATAGATGAAAGGCTAGGTGAGTGCATGTGCATGTGCATGTGTGTGTAGTGTTTTCTCTTAAAGACATGTCTCTTTTTCATTTGGCTCTTTTTAATCTTATTTGCTTCTTTAACAACTTGATAAAATTTAGACAAGAAGGTGGAATAATTTAGTTATATTTTCCACGGCGATATACATTCAAAATATATAACTTAGGATGCATATATATTTTCAGAGGTAGATGTAGAAATTATTTTTACAGTTGATATATATGTATATATATATATAAAAATAAAATAGAAAAGGTGTCATACAAAAATCGATATAAAACACCCTACAAATGTATAATATGTTTGTTCATCGATTACACTATTTTATTATTATATATTTCATTTGTACCATATTTAAACCAGTTTTTTATATATAATAAATATAAAAAACAATAAACTTAATTTTTTTAATATCAAAAAGTTTTGGGGCGAGTAATCCTTCTAAAGTCGAAACCACTATATGTAATATATGTAATATTAGCTTTGTCCCAATCCACACTCGATTATGTGATATCTAAACTTTGTCTAAATTGTTTTTCTATATAACTTCAAATTCCCTATAATTGTTTAGTGAAAAATTGGCGTACGGCAAACTTGAATTTGGTCCTCTGTTGAATTGAGTTTTAGGCCCTGTATAATTGGCAGCGGCTCCAGTACATTTGAAGTTTGAACTATATAGGTCATATCGTTTGGTTTAAAAACCTAGGATTTGTCAATTGGGTCTGTTCAGCTTCTTCATTACCTTGACTTAATTACATATGCAAGTTATTGCTTCAGGCTTCAGTCTACGAGCTTTGGATGGAACGTCATACACGCCTCCACACCTCAGTTTCTAGGCCAGTTGAAGTGTTAGTCAAACAAATCAAGCAGACTCTTCGTAACAAGGTAAGTGTTGATAAGCAAACCCATCTTCGCCTTCAGCCTTCGACTCAAACAGAGAATCCTACCTCTCCACTTGGTTCAGATTCATACAACACTCCTAATGCTTTGAACTATAATCTCTTTTATCTCTTTTGTCTCTTCACTCAGCTATTTGGAAAAAACTCTCGTTGTAACTCAAAATCATGCCTCTGTAAGGGAAACAAAGAAAAGGAAAGGAATATACAAGATTAAACTAAAAAAAAACCTAGGAAATGATCGTATATGGTTTTTATATTCAATGATATATTTGTTTCTATATATGGTGTTGAGTTTTCAGTTGAAGATAGTTTTTTAAGGAGTAAAAACAATAGTTTTTTAAAAGTTAAAACGTTTAAAATTTCATAGATAGCAACACTGTAATTAAAAAAAAATTATAGACACCTGAATTATCAACAAATCCAATCAATAATCGTAGCTTTTACATATATATTTTTTGTATTTTAAATTTTATATTTAAACAATACAAAATGTTGAAAAGAAAATAGCACACCAGTATCATACCGCAAGAACGTTTTAATTGAATGTTTGATTTATTAACAGTAAATTTCAGAGTTCAGAAATTTTTAATTGGCTAAATTATTTTCTTATTCATAGATAATTCAAAATTTAAGCATTTTCCATATTATAAAATATAAGCATATATTTACATATATATATATATATGTATTACTTTGTATTGTGATCGAGGCTATGATTGATAAGATATATATATATATATATATATATATATGTATTACTTTGTATTGTGATCGAGGCTATGATTGATAAGATAAGCTAATGAGAGGTATGAAAAGCAAGAATACTTATTGGTTTGCTTAGAAGCGCGATAAGATGGGATTTCGAATGAGAAAAAAAGTTACTTTCACATTCGACGCATTTTAATTAATTTAAGTTCTTTTTAAGCTGTCATCCATTTCCAAAACAGTATTGTCCAACTTGATCGCATATATTATAACCTATCAGAAAATCATAATGATTTATGATTTATCTAGAGTCAAGGTCTACGTATTCTTAACTTTTATTCATTAATATGCACCAATGTGTGAATACACTTTATATACTTGGAAGTAATTGTCGAACATTTCGAAAGAAGTGATTGTCGAACTAGAATGCTATTGGTCGAGGAAATCATATACAACACTGTTTTTTATAGAATATACTGTAAATTTCTTATTAGTGAGTACAAAATTGGACGAAGAGCACAATAGTATTCTAGAAATCAGCTCTTGTTGTCCTAGAAAGCCATTGAAGACAAATGACCACAAATAGTAAAATATAATTAACGATTTCAAATGGACGAATAAAATGAAGTTTAAACGTAACTTTTTTTGATTAAAGTTACGGAGGAGTTTTAGACCGCAACCTTCTTATCTCAAGATGAAAAATAATTACAGTGTTGTTTAGAAAACAGTATATATAGACATTTTTGTTTTCTTTTTATAATTTGTTTAGAACAGACCTAGAAAAACATTCCAGTTCATGCATTATATAATATAACACTTTCGGTCACAAATATTATACACATACAAAAATGATACAAGATTACAAACATAATCACAGTCTTTCTAGTACAAATATACTTATTCATACAATATGTGGTTCATAAACATTGAACTCCAAACCAAACAGATTTATCAATCTCCTTTAAGCAAACATAATCTGAGAATTCGACGGAGTTAAATCTGCATAACGTTCCGGCGACTCCACGACCTCCCACCTCACACCAAACTTATTCTCCGATCTCCAAATATTCCCAACCGCAAGTTGAAGATTCCGACCAACCACATATACTCTGTTTCCATAACAGTTAACCGCAAACGGTCTACAAATCTGCTCAGGCAATTCCGGTCCGTTAATCGTCTCCCACGAATCCGTAACTGAATCATAAATATTCATCTTCATTCTCTCTAATTCCGATACTATAAACAACCGATCGTAAATCAGGACACTTGTCCCAGTCCATCCTTCTCTTAACCCCATAGCCATTGTTTCCCATTGATCCGTCCTCGGTCATATACTTGACCTCGAGGCGATACAAAGAACGGCCACAGCCATCCTTCCGTTACCAAAAGCTTCCCGTTTAAAACCGCTGCATCGTAAGACGCCATGTGTGCGACCATGTTCGAAACTGGCCTCCATTTCCCATCTAAAGGGTTCAAAACCTCGGCAGAATAGAGCTCAAATAAATCCGCAGCATTTCCACCTGCTGCATATATCATCCAATCCATCACGCCGCTAGCGAAAAACGACCTCGGAGTTATCATTTTTGTTTGTGACAGTCCAATGATTTCTCACCATATCATACTTCAACACCAAATCAAGAGGATAATCAGAATCCGAAACCATCCCACCACATACAAACATAGTACCTTCTCCAGGCATCGAAACCGATCTGAATCCATGAGGAAACCCTTTATCTCTATAAGGCATCGCCGGGATTTTGTGCCAAGTGAGATTCCTCAAATCCAAAACCTTCCACTGAATTTTCCCTGTGCATCTACTAAACCCGACTATGAACAGCCACGGGTCTTTAAAACTGAACTCCTTACGCTTAGCGAAAAACGTCTCTTTAGTACTAAACAAGATATGCCATCTCTTGCACACGGATCTACTCGATACATGGCTTTCGACTGGAACCCGTAAAAGACAGTTAAGAGCAACATCATCTGGTAAACCGGGAATTAAAGGTTCTCCTCTAAGAGACAGTTCTAATTCCAATGATCTATCAAACAATGGTGATTGAATCGATGCAGCTACCCTAAATTTGGGAGATAATGTCATCTGAGAATCACCAAGCTTATGCACAGCTCCTGTTTAAGACGAAACCCTAACCCTCTGCATCTTCTTCTTCTTCTAAATATACTCAAATTATTCAGAAACCCCAAAAAGTAAGCACTCATTTGCTTCTATTCCAGATTCGAATGATCAGTTTATTCTGTAAACATTCATGTATTTTAATAGAAATAAATAAATAATTGATGTATTTTAATGGAATTTTATGAATATCTGATCGGAAACACTATGAAAGATGGGACGAGAAAATATCTGGATAGTAAAAATAATTAAAGCAATGAAATACAAATAATAGAGTAATACCGTGGTCCTATATTCTTTGGTAATTTGGTAGATGAATATACCATGACCTGTTGTGGAACGAGTGAAGTTTATTTTAGAACTTTTGTTGTCAGTGGTGAAATTGAGCTAGATATATACAACACATGAACATAATGATAAATTCTAACATATATGCCTTCAGTAATTGAAACACCGGTTACAGCCTTGAAAATGAATTTATGATATGGAATAAGATTAGTATAGTGAATATACACAATAATTCTTTGTATAATAGTTCAATTTTATAATGCAAAACCTTTTCTTACGAGTTTTGTTTGCAACATGTTAATTTTGTTGTAACGCAGCACGGGAAATTATGTAGTATATTAATGTCATTACATGATTTAGTCATTCGTGACTAAAAAGTCACAACATATATAACATGTAATTACGTGAATACATAGATGAACACGAAGATGTCACATTAGATTTAATTATCTTCTGTCGTTATAATAGTTAAAGAATGTGGGATTAAATCTAAGATGCACACAAATGAATGACATGCGCAGATCTCGTTATATGATGTGGAGATATTTTTTCTGACGAAATATGATATTTTTCTCCCGTCGAATATATTTCTTACTTTTTCATACGTCGAAAAATATATCATTTTAGATTTTTCAGGTACATGCAAATATAAAACTACAGTGTCTTTAAAAGATAATAAAAGGAAGATACAACCAATTAAAGGTGATGATTGTGAGTATTGTCTGGTATTGGCCGTTGGTAGTTTTTCCGGTGAGTTCCGCACCACCATATATAGGATTCTCTCAATTATTTATATTGGACAACAAATATTGGTTTTTAATAATACTTTTTCGAAAACATTAAATGGGTTTATATCCTCCATCAGCCAATCATACAGAATTTACAAATAATCAAATCCAACAAAAAAATCAGAAAATGGTCACGAAAAGATATGGAAAAAGATTGTTCCATGTGCCAATAGTATCCAGTATCGGAATTTTCTTGAATAAATGCATGTATATGTCGGATTCTTGAATATTTGTTAAATGATTTTGCCTCTTTACAGTAGTAATAGATAAAGACATAAGATCTTTCAAATGACAAGTTGGTGAGATTTAATTTATTGTACCAATATAGTCTTTATAACCGTATGTGCTATCCATGTGGCTAACCGAATTATCCCTTATTTCTGTCATGTTTTGGTGCTCACCATGTGCTAATATTTGGCCATCAATCTAACTTATACATATAAGAATGTTGTTTAATCCGATCGAAAAAAGCTTATTTAATTCAAATCAAATAAAAATATATAATAATCAAATTGGATTTTAATACTTTTGCCGTCGTAAAAACGAAACAAAACAAAAAAATCTAATCATAGTTACTTTTTAAATTAAAAAGATTTGATTAGAAAACTAAATTCGAATAAAATATTAAAATGTACCAAATCTAAAATAATAAAATTTGGTTTCAAATGGTTATCGACCTGAATTTTTTTGAAAAATCTTAAATAAGTAAGTTAAATTTAATACCGACTCCAATTTCTGATTAAACATATGGATGCTAGATCAAATTTAAAGAAGTGGGTCGCATTAAGAAATAGCTGGTTCCAAAAGAATGGATTAAACAATATCATGACTTAGGGTTCTAAGAGACGATCTTTACAAATAAAGAAAACCGCAAAACGGCGGGGATCTAGACCAATAGAAACTGGATCAGATGTCAGCAAATAACTCTCAAGTTCGTAGTAGCCAAAATTTTTGTAGTTGCACGGTTTTCTAATTTTAACAGTTCAATACTTGTTTTTGCTATAACGACTGTTACATATACATCGTGTTGTAAGATATTTTAGAAATGTGTTTGACGTATATATAGCCGTATGTATACTCGTATAACATATGAAATATTTTTTACCCTAAAACATATTATCACATGCTATTTACAAGACATCCGCCACAACAACTAGTCACGTATTTAATGATCTAGATTGACGAGTTGTAGATATAAACCATGATACAATAAGTAAGATTCAATCGTCACTGCCGTGGATCATAGAAAATATGGTTCAGCTAAACGATATTCACCATAAATAAAGAAAAGGTAAAAGACAAAATAAAAGAGGATACAATAAAGTCATGTCATAAGGCACTAAGAAAAGAGTGGAAGATGCCCTCAAAATCAACTATAGAGAAACATAGTACATTTTGTCTCCAAACGATGAAGCCACTCGTTGGATTGTCACATTCACACCAATGAGATTTGCTTTTACTTTCAAAGCTAATTTGGCCAATGAGATCTCTCGTTTTCTTATGAGTTGTCTGCCCAATCATTTTCCTTCCTTCTTGGTTTTCTTTTGAAGTAATTTTATAATTTTAAACTATGGTTCTTTAACTAACGACAAAAACTATGGTTCTTTAACTATATACCACCACTAAATCCTAAAATATAAATAGCGACGAGAAAAGGCATGAGGTTCCATTATTTCAAATTTCGGTACTAAAACCAAATATAAAATGAACGTTGCGATTTCTATAATTTGCAATTCAGATATAAAATGAACGTAATTAACAATTTCTATAATTCGTAATTCGACGGAAGCCATGGGTAACACAATCCTCTACAGTTGTTATTCTGAGTGTTCTCTACTCCATATGCAATCTTCTGATTGTTTTCTATTGAAAGACGAGTGAAAACAAGACCATACGAAAAAGAAAAAAACTAATCAATGGAAGACACATATTTTATTGAAACAGGGGTAATAAAAGTTCTACTCAATCGAACAATGTTTAGTATTTAATTAGATACTAATTAAAAGGCAAAAGAGTTTAAAAAATCGAAAAAATTAAAAGCAGATGCAAAAATATTGAGAGAGTGGAAAAGTTATTAACCCACCCTTGAACCTTATAGTGCTTTTATCGAAAAAAACTTAATATAATGGTTTTACCATGAACTAGTCACAATATATAGCATGTCATCAAATATACAGAATCAAAATTTCGATATACTAAAGAAAAAAACAGAGCCTAAGAGTCATTATGATATAAACACATAAAAGTAATATAGACTGAAAAAAAGAAAGTGACATTAACATTTATGTATACAGAAATACATAAACTACTGACTGAAAGCAAGTTTTGGAGTGATCAGACATTGGCAGTATCCAGTGCTAAAGCAAATTTGAAAGCCTCTCTGATCACTGATTTGATCTGTCATGTTGTGTTCATCAAGAGGACAAAATGTGTAAACAACTTGCATATACCTATTATCATATAGATGTATATATTGTAATTTATATATAAGAGTATATATATATATATATATTTTTATTTAGAGATGCAATATTTTTATTTAATTGAGTGACAAGGTTGGAAATTGTAATTAAATTATTTTTATCTAAAATTAAGGGATAAATTTATTATATATAGAGAAAATATTCTTGTTGATATGAAATTTTTTGTTTTTATTTACTCAGCAAATTATGAATTTAAAGCAATTGATACGTATATGTATGTACCAATTTTGTTTTAATGTTAAAATAGCCATAACGTAAATCTTATAGATACAACCAACATAACTACTGTATAACCAAATCTTACAACACTGAAGTTTAGGGATATAGTCCAAAACCAATCATCCACGTATTATTGGTATAGAAATGTTATTTAATAATTTGTAATCAATTTATAATTAAAAACATATTTTCTATTATTTTAAAAGAATCTCTTGATCTTTACATCCTATCAAAATAAAACGAACAAAATTATTGTAGTTAAGCATCTAGTGAAGAATAAAAGATAGCTTGGATTGTGCCCATGTTATCACGATAGTGCGATGCGGAAGAAGAAAAAGTGAAAGCTTGTTAAAGTTTCTGTATTATTGAATTTAACGTTATACAAATCTGTATGTACATTTGTCTTATATATAATTGCTATGCAATTGGTTTAAGTTAAACAACATCTAGTAGAAAACTAAACTAATAAACCATCTCAATATTCCTCCTCAAAATTAGAATATGTTAAATAGATTTATCTTGGACTCTAAAAAATGAAATTGATTTAGAAATAGAGGTTTTGTTAAGAGATCAGCCAGCTAATTCTGGTCTTGATATGAAGTATTTTGAGTAAACTTTGGTACAACTTCTCATGGATTGTGTAACAATAAATTTTAATGTGTTTCGTTTTTTTATGAAACATATGATTAATAGCGATGTATATAGATGGAGTACTCTCAGAGTCAAGAACATGAACCACAGTTGAATGTACCTTCAAATCTCTTAACAATTAATTAAGCCAAGCCAACTCATATGAAGCTTGAGTAAGATCTCGATACTCCACCTCGGCAGAGGATTTTGAAATTGTAGGTTGTTTTTTAGACGGCCAAAAAATTAAAAAGTTGCCAAGAAACATGCAAAAACCAGTTGTAGAACATTTACTATCAAGAACAGCGGCCCAATCAGAATCAGCAAAATCTGAAAGAGTCAAATCATCTTCTGCATAATAAAACAATCATTCCCCAACAATTTCTCTTATGAATTGGAGAACTTTATAAACTCCAGTAAGATGACTGGTTCTTGGAGCAGAGGATAATTGGCAAAATTTGTTAACTGAAAATGTAATGTTTGGTCTTTTGATTGTTAAGTATATTAACCAGCCAACAAGACTACGACATATTTCAATATCTGTAAGTAACTCACCATCAGTTTTAGACAACATCAGATTAGGCTTCATAGGAACCAAAGAAGGTTTACAAGCCAATAAACCAACAAAAGTAAGAAGCTCAAGAGCATATTTCCTTTGACAACCAGAAATACCAGCCGAAGTTCGAGAAATCTCCAATCCCAAGAAGTATTTCAGTGGTCTAAGCTCTCTGAGTTTAAAATTTTCCTTAAGCTCATTTGCAACTGCATTGCTCCATGATCACTTGTACTGGCAATAACAATGTTATCGACATAAACCAATAGTGCCAAATAATCAGTATCACAACTCTTCACAAACAAAATGTGATCACCAGATGCCTTAGTAAAACCCAAATTCAACAAAACATCTTTGAATTTTATAAACCATTGCCGTGAAGCTTGCTTAAGCCCACAAATCGACTTCTTAAGCTTACAAACTGAATTTTGTGGCAAAGATTCCCCCTCTCATTCTGCATATTCCAATGGTAAAGCCATGTAGATTTCTTCGTCTAAAACTCCATTTAAAAATGCATTAGAGACATCCAATTGAGTAAGACTTCATTTCTTCGATGCAAAAGCTTGACTGTAGCCATTTGAGTAACATGGAAAAAAGTTTCATTATAATTCAATCCTGCCTTTTGAGTATATCCCTTAGCAACCAACTGTGCCTTGTATCTCTTAAGTCTACCATAAGCACAATACTTCACTGTATAAACCCATTTGCAACATACTTTCTTATTTCCCTTAGGCAAAGATACAACATCCCATGTATCATTCAACTCCACTGATCCAAGTTCAACATCTATAGCATGACAAAACTCTCTGGATTCCTTAGCCTCATAATAAGATTATAGAAAATGAATTTTGGTGATAGTTTTTACATATGAAAGATGTGATGGTGATATTTTGGAGTATGAAAGATAAGAATCAATGGAATAAAGAATAGAAGAATGCAAAGAATAACAATGATAATCTTGCAAATGTGATGGTGGTTTTCTTTGTCTATGAGAAGACGCAGATAATATAGGAATATAAATAAAAGATGGAGTAATGGGACATGATGGATTAACAGAAGCTGAAGGTAAACAATCCAGAGAGCCAAATATGTCAATAATTACCTCAGAGTTCTTATCACGAACAAGAGGAAATATATCTTCATGAAACTCCACATTGCGAGAGATGGAGATACTGTTATTCTCCAAATCCAACAGTTGATATCCCTTATAACCCATCGGATAACCCAAGAATATACAAGCTCGAGATCATGGTGCAAATTTGTGTCTCTGTTTTGGTGATCATGAACTATAACAAAGTCAACCAAATGTCTTAAGCTGACTGTAATCTGGAGCTTTGTGAGTAATCATTTCATAAGGAATCTTGTTAAATATTGAATGTGATGGTGTCTTGTTGATAAGAAACACATCAGTTAATATACAATCTCCCCAAAAATGCAGAGGAACCTGTGATTGAAATATTAAAGCTCGAGGTACATTCAAGATATGTTGATGTTTTTGTTCAACCACAGAGCTCTATTCCGGAGTCTCTAGACATGAGTGATAAGATACAATTCCATTTTCATGATACAAATTTGTAAATCTCAGTTCTTGAGCATTATTCGATCTCACTGACTTAACTATTATATGATATTGATTCTCAATCATGGTGATAAGATTTGAAAACATAGTGAGAACTTCATTCTCTGTATGAAGGAAATAAATCCATGTAGCACGAGAATGATATCAACTATGGTGAGAAAATATATAAATCTTTCCAATTTCAACTGAAAAGGTCCTCAAATATCAATGTGTAACAAATCAAATCTCTCATTACAAATGTTATTTGGAAAAGGAAAAGACAACTTCCTTTATTTTGCCAAGTGATATACATGACAATAAGCATAACTTTTACTCTTATGCTTCAAAATTCCCAAAGTTTCAGAGATAACATCTATCCGAAAGAGAGAAGGATGTCCCAACCTCTTGTGCCAAACACCAATGTCCACCACCGTATTCACAACCACTGAAGCAAGTTAAATATCCATTAAATATAGATTAGCAATCCTCCTACCCTGACCAATCATCAACCCCCTGATAAGATCCTGGATTTCACAAGTAGAAGTATCAAAAACCACTTTAGAACCAAGATCTGCAGTGAGTGAACTGATGCTAATAAGATTCAGTTGAAATTTAGGAATGAAAAAGAAAATTTTGAGAATAATGTCTTTGTTGAATATCACCAATTCCATTAATCTGAACTGTAGGTCCAGCAAGTAAATTCACTGAACTCACAACAGATGAATCAAGGTAGAGAAACAAGGATCGATTATAAGACACATGATGAGTGGCTCCTGAGTCAATGACCCATGTTTGACTTGATAGAACATGTTGTGAGACAGTCAAAATTCCAGGAGAAAATGCATACTAGAAGTTATAGTGGAATTATTTGCAGCAAAAGAAACATTTTGATTTTGTAACTGAGAACTGAGTAATGCAATGAAGCTTTGAATCTTGTCCTTAGTAAGATCGCCAACTAAGTTTTCTATACCAAATGGTTTAACTTCAGATCCAAGGAGATTAACTTGAGCAACAACATGAGTAACTTTCTTCTTATCAGATTGTTGCTTCCCATTTGGAGTGAAACCTAGTGAAAATCATGTTTTCTGTAGCATTGTTCAGCTATATGACCAACATAATTATAGTGTTAACATATGTGATGCCCTTTATTTGGACCATTTTGAACATAGGAGACTGTAGTTGGTACCAATTCTGAAGATGTTCCAAAAACTTGAAAACAGAAGGAGTCACAACATTGGTGAATCCCTTTTGGTTATCATCTTGATCCAGTAAGTGATACACTTCATCAAGAGTTGGAAGATCCATCTTTGCAATAATCTGTCTTCGAATAACTGCATATGACTCATTCAATCCCGCAAGAAACTTAATTATTCTGGTTCTCTCTGCCTTCAATTGGCAACAAGATGCCTTCCAAAAGTACAAGGATCATCCAATTCTTCTGAGCTCTCGAATGGATCCTACAATGCCTTCAATTGTGTCATAGAGTGTTTTTGGAGATCTTGAATCTCTTGAGTGAGATTAAATGTGCGTGGAAGAATAGTTAAGTGAAATCGGCTATAAAGATCACGCCATATATGAGTAGCATAATTCATTCTCAATACACTACGATAAATACGAGGTGTGACTGAGTTTAATATCCAAGAATTGACCATGCTATTACACCTAGACCAAATTCGAAAATTCATATCTGATTCCAGAGGACGAGGCAAGGTTGCATCAATAAAACCTATCTGATTCTTAGCATCTTAGGCTATAAGCATCTCAACTTTCCAAGCATCATAGTTCGTACCATCAAGAAAAAGAGATATGATAATCAAACCTGAAGAATTTGCGTTATGCATGAAGAAAGGTGATTGATTCAGATCTATCGATTCTGGAGCATAAACAGCTCGTGAAACTCCAAAATCATTATCAATTGCCACCAGAGAATGAATCAGAGCTGGATCAGTCACAAAATTAATACGATTTGATTTCTGTGAAATTTTCTTGAACTGGATCAGTCACAAAACTTGAGGTGAACTTGAAAAAGAGGTAAATCGAGTCGATTTCTGTAAAATTTTCTTGATTGAAACCATCAGAAGAGATGAATCGATGAAGATAAGCGAAGATTAAAGCTTAATAATGGATGAAATAGGTCATAATCGATCAGAAAAACTCTGATACCATATCACGATAGTGCAATGCGAAAGAAGAAGTGAAAATTTGTTAGAATTTTTGTATTATTGAATTTAACGTTATACAAATCTGTACATTTGTTTTATATACCATCGCTATACAATTGGTTTAAGTTAACCAGCATTTAACAAAAGACTAAACCAATAAACCATCTCAATACATGTAACATGTTTTTTGTATTACTTCGTATTTGAGACCCGCATAAAAGTAATGATTCAAAAATTTAACTAAGCAATATTGGCTATACACGAATCAAAGGGTTGTGATTAATGTGTGTATATAGCAAATGGATATCGTACGTCTTCCTACTTCACCAAATTTGAATAAAGTTAGGTTTGTAACCAAACTAAGAACCCACGAGACTTTTATTCGAGTACAAAATACCTCTTGCCAACACCAAAATTGACACTACACATGATCCTCAACTCTAATGTAATGTGCTGCGACGACAGCTTTATATACATCTGCTTGCACCACTACACATGCACTTCTACATATATATTTTTTTCAATAAAAACACCTCTGCATATTAATATTAGTATTCTTGTATATGTATGTATCAATGTCCATTTAGTTGCATACTGCGCTCTCTTGTCAGCTCATGAGCAGGTCAAGTAGCTTCATTAATGTGACAAACCATGCCTGCATCTGCATGATGAGATAGGAAAATAAGTGACTCATGACTCATGACTCACGCATGTGGACATGGTTGGTTCCTTCATGTTCATATGCATATGTGTGATTTTGTATATAGATACTTGTGTTCCCGTTTATGCTTACATGCATCCATTTCAATGAAGATTTGTAGAGAAGGTAATTAATAAGCAATATAACCTATTGTTTTTATATAATTCAAAATTCTGAACCGAGTCCCTTACCAATTCTTAAGGGATTGGATATTTTTCAATTTAAAGCATTTATATTGGTCAACCGTGATTGAAACCGTTGTATGAGAAGTCAACCTATGTTTTCACAGTTCATATGATGAACCTTTCAATCATTAAATTACAATAACTTTGTTATAAGCAAGACTCTTATATGCGATCGCTAAAAACTTTCTACCCATTCGTATTAAACTGTACGAGATATGGGGAGAACATGGTAGGCGTATAACCATGAGTCAATGATTGGGGTCGTTAAAATTCTATCGTTTCAGTCACGACTCACGATAGTTAGAACATTACTTTATTTCATATTTAGTTAAAATTTTGTTTCATGTGTGATGTTTTCAGTACTACCCAATAGAAAATGAGACATTAAAGTTTTTACTGTTACAAATCTGGATATAAATTTGGTAACCACAGAGACAAGGATATACAAGAATCCCACTTATTAAAAATCATAATTCTAAAATATGATTTTGACAGACAAAAGAAAAACAGGGAGTAGGCAAGAAGGGAAAGGTAGGACAAGAGTGTTGATATAAGACAGTAACATTAATCTCACAACCTATTCATCAGCACACTTCCACTCCCTCCACTCTTATTATAAGTTTCCTCAACGTGCGAACAAAAATGATATTACAATATGCCAAAATCTAAATTATTTTGTATCCGAGAAAACAAACATACACATAAACGTAAAAATAGTTGCATAGATGGTATAGATTCATTACTAATACATACAACTATACAAGAAACTACCCAACCACGCATAGAAAACATATTCTTATATAAAAGATATAAATAGAAGATTCACCGAAGCGATGTGAGAAAAAACGCCGAAAAGCAAAACTAGATTGGTCTACACGTAAAATAATAATTCTAACAATATATATAGAGATGGATATGTTTAGTAAACATTGAAAATGGATATGTTTAGTAGAAAATTAATATGCAAATGGGAATTAAGTTAAGAAAGGGCGACATCAGATTCATGCACCCATCTTTTTCGTGACATATTGTCCGAAACTTTCGGCTTTTCATTTATATTTTGAACTATACACACATTTATATTATACACTAAATTCTAAGCAAAAAAAAAAAGAGAAGACCAAAGTTATACATTACTTTGAATTTTAATTGACAACATGTGTAAAATATGAAAGTATAACTTTGAGAAAGTGCATAAGCGTCCCTATATTAATGTGCAATGATTCTTAAAATTCAACAGAAATAAAATAAAATAAACATAGACTTCGGGTTTGAACTTTGAAAGAAATCAAAAGAAAAAAAATTAAAGACCCAAACACCCAATTAGTCGTCACGTAGAAATTGAGTCGAGTGGACCGAAAATTGCAAGTATTTTTCTCTTAATTTCTTCTGCTACGGCCCACCTGCCCAACACAATCTCACGTGGACCGACCAAATTTATAGCAACTATCCATACATTAAAAAAAAAAAAAAATTGCAGAACATTTACTGGTAATATTTTTGTATCCACAATAATTTGTTTGACCAAATTACCAAATCCTCAACTTATCATCTTGGTTCGGAGATTACAGAAGATTTGTTGTCGGCGGGAGTTCTAATTCTTGACAAAAAAAATTCATCCTGTCTGAAAAATACTCTCATTTAACATAATAATGTCATACAACTAGGCATCGTTGTTAATCAATCTATATCTAGAAATATCTATGGATGACTTTCCCGTGAAAAATCTAACTAACCCAAAAAAGTTCCGGTGAAGAGATTTGAATGATAGCATGTAAAGCCGGTATTATCGATGTGTCGCACACATGTAGCATAACCAATTAGATATCGTATTGAGACTTTAAGATTAGTTCGAGGTTCATTCAAATTGAATGATTTGATTACCTATAAATTAGTACATGTGTCCAATGTTCCGTGTTCGTACTATTTTCAGGTTTAGAAAAATCACATCGTGATTAAAAAATTAAGGATACTTTGTTAAAAGAATTATATATATATATATATATATGTCATCTTATATTCAATATGAGATTCTAGCAAACCTTACACTCGTCACTAGCATATGAACACTAATCCCTCAGTTCTTTATTAATCTTATTTTTAGAAAAAAAATGTTTCAAAAAGATACAGTTTTTAAGTTTTCTATATAATTTTTATTAGTTATTGATGATAAATTATAAACTTCAAGAAAAATAATTAAATAATATTGGTTTAGAGTTATAAAAAATTATTAATCACAAAAAATAATGTATTTATAATTAAATTTTAATATATTTTCTTAATGTGTAAAAAATAAAACATATGATTAATTATGAACAGAAAGAGTATTATATTAATGGCACCAAAGTATTTGGGAGATATCGATTGAATTGTATAGATTCCAATGCATTTGCTCAAGTAAGATCACTAGATTGAGGACATCTCCTCTCTAGAGTTTTGCTGGTTTCACGCTTTGATCTATCCCTGTTTTTGTAAACCGTTTTATTGTTGCAATCCTGTTGTTTTCTGGGTTTTAGTCGGATAAATGGTCTTTTACAATCCGATCTTTATACAATTTATGTTTACATTTTTTAATAGTACTAAATTATATCTTAATATGATTAAAATTTGAATTTTATATCTAAATTTAATATATCGTACCAAATTGCAAGTCATAGTAACGGATATTAGTCAACCGTTAACGACGCTGAATTAGCTGGCACATGTGTACTGACATGTCATAACGACGTCGTTTTGATTATAATTTTTTTTTAAATGATTATAATTAAAAAAAAAAAATTGTTACCATCAAAACTCAAACCCACAAACTCAAAGCCAATTAATGCATAATTTTACCAGTTCATCCACAACAATCGTCAAATTTATCACCTAACATTTTTGTTTATAAACCTATAATATTTTACATATTTGATATTATCAAACTGGTTGCGGTTTGAGTGACCCAAAAAATTATTTGCTATCAACACTCTACTCATTTTTCTTAAAGCTTTTAAGCTTTAAGAAATCATCTTGTATGAAGCTTTAAGTTTAAAGCTTAAAGCTTCATTGTAAATTTAATACGGCAACCGGAGAAATAGGAGAAGACAGGAAACACACATTATGATCATCTGGGTATCCATAATCATCTCTTCTTCTCCTCTGAAAAACTTAAACCTATCTAACAAACAAATTTAAACCAAGAAATTGTAAAATTAAAACCCATAAATTGCAGAATCAAAACCCATAAATTGCACGTCGATGACCTCTTACTCGATTTCTCTAACGATGATGATGACGAAAAAAATGTCCTTGTTGATTCCACCACAACCACCGCCGTTACCGACAGCTCTTACTTCTCAACCAACGATCTTCCAAGTATCAACGGTGACATTCAAGACGGCACTAGCTTCTCCGGCAAACTTTGATTACTGCTACTATTAGTCTTATCTCCATCAATTTTACGTCTCGCCGGAATATTCCTTCTTAGAGGATCCGACTCAACTGGGTCAATCGAGCCACCAACGACCGCATCCGTTGAAAACCCAATTTCAATTCCACACCAAACATTAGGAATCGCCGCACAAGCACTTCGTCTGACGCTATTACCACTAGTCTCACTCAAGATCTTAATCGACCCACCATTAAAGCTACTACTTTTGTTCTTCTTCTTGTTCTTCGTCTTCTTAATTTTTAAATTACTCACATCCCAATCGGCGGAGGAACGAATCACAGTCGGAAGTGAAACTTGCTGAGAGGCAGAGGCAGTACAACCTAACTCATGAAACGACCCCGTTTGGAATTTCTTTTTGGTAGTTTCGTTAGATGTTGGTAAGAGGAAGAAGGAAGACATGACGGATTTACAAACGCGACTAGGTTTGGGGATTAGAGGTTCTTCGGCGACAGAAATGGGAGAGAAATTACAATGATTTCTAAGTTTAAACCAAAACCGCCGGCGGCCCAGATCAGAGATTTGTTATCCTTGTGAAGTCGTTTATGTTCACCATTCTCACTTTGGAAGTTTCAGAAAGCCTGTTTCGATTATAAGATCACAGAGGAAAAGTTCCAGTGAAGTGGATATGATCGAGTGTGTGATGCATACCGTATTTACAAACCACTGCATTTGAAGCTCGGCCATACTTACAAAGTTCCAGTGAACCAAAAATCTAAGCCAGTTTTGATTTTGCGATTTCAAACATAAACATAGTAGCATAGTAGAGTTATAAACTCAAATGTTGGTGAAATACAGGACGATTATTGTGGATCAACAGGTTATGTATGGATTAAACGGTTTAGAAGTCTTGGTTTCGAATCTGGGTTGTAACATATTTCGCCACATCATCACACATGTGTCAGATGAGTCAACGATGTTAACACTGTTGACTAACATTCGTTAATGACGACCATGAATTTGGCACAATAACTAGGTATGAAATTTGAAATTTTGAAATATTCAAATATACTTAAATACTATTCAATTGTTGAGGAATGAATTGTCACTTTCTATAAAATTCGGATTATAAAATATCTTTTACCCGTTTTTAGTCACTGATTGGTTTGTTTACATTTCTTAATGAAAACAAATTTAACAAAGAAAATCACTAGATAGAATCTTTTTATGACCACTAGACCATTTTGATTAAATTATACATTGAATATTCAATTATTAGAAAATTTTGATTAATGAACTATAAAGATGAGAAAAGTACAGTAAAAAGGCAATTCTTTAAAATAGTACAAAATGAAGTTTTTATGCCATATTTAGCATATATTTTTATTTAGGCTATATATAACTTTTTATTAAATGGCAATTTTCTTGTGTAAGACAAATCCAATAACCTTATGCTTTTAGGGTTTATGATTTATGGTTTAAAAATCTTAAACCCTAATTCATCAATTTTAAACCCTACTCCCTATAAACTATACTATAAATCTAAAATAATTAACCCAAATCTAAAAATTTTAATTATAAATTTTAAAAAATTAATTTTTGCGTTTGTGATATTTTTGGAAACCAAAATTTTTGTGGTATTTTTAGAACATTAAATTAATGATGGTATTTTTAACAATAAAACTTGAAAGTATGATATTTTAAGGAATTTCTATAAAAAGACATTTTAAACAAAAAACAGTTAATAATCAAGCCAAAAAAAACAGATATGATCCTGGTTGGAGCGAAGATA
The DNA here is from genome assembly GCA_963922655.1 of Cardamine chenopodiifolia. Classification (NCBI taxonomy): domain Eukaryota; kingdom Viridiplantae; phylum Streptophyta; class Magnoliopsida; order Brassicales; family Brassicaceae; genus Cardamine; species Cardamine chenopodiifolia. Next base: position 6,909,508 of record OZ000467.1, read on the forward strand.
AGTATCGTCTGTACTCTGTATATAAGTTTACGGTTTTAGTTCTCATGCAGGTGATAGTTTCGAGTTTTTGGAAGTTCTCATGCACAAATCAGAAAGGCACCAAGTTATCATACGTTGCGTATTGAATGATTGTATGTTTTAATGTGTTACAGATAAACAAAATCTGTTTGTTGTAAGCGAATATATATTTTCAAGTTAAATTTGTAATTTTCTGATTAAATAAATATTTTTTTATAAAAAGAAACGGACACTAAATGACGTCACGAAACCTCACGTGCATGGTCAAAGTGATGAGTTGAGTTTATAGTATATTACTACGGTCGACTCTTAATATTTGTGTGTAGACTAATGATTCATTTAAAACGTAATTATAAGTCGTAAAGAAAGCTTGATCATTTCCTCAACTTAAAATGGTTTAGGACTTCGACATTGGCGTGGTTCGGATTCGGAAACGGATTGGAATAAAAAAATGTCCATTCCTAAGTCAAATAAATAAATAATAAAATAACAAAATAATATTCAATGTAATTATTTTCCTTTATTTTATATAAGTAAAAAGAAAAGTAAAAAACAAAGTATCAAATACTATCTCAGACCAACCTCATAAGAAAGTCTATATATACTCAAACTCTCTCTCTCTCTTTAATTCTCAAAATCTCTCGATCTTACTTTTTTAAGTTTTGCTCTTATGGCTTGTTCTTACGTATTAACACCAAATGCAACCAAACTCAATCTCTCCTTTGCACCGTCCGATCTCGACGCTCCGTCACCGTCATCTTCCGTTAGTTTCACAAACACTAAACCCAGACGCCGAAAACTCTCAACAAACTCTGTCACCGACTCACCATCTTTACTAAATTTCCCAAATTACCCTTCTCCAAATCCCATAATTCAAGAAAAGGACACTTCCCTCTGGAACCCTCTCCAACGCGCCGCCTCCGCCGCTCTCGACCTCGCCGAGGCCGCATTGCTAAGGCGCGAACGTTCTCAACCTCTACCTAAAACCGTCGATCCTCGACATCAGATCTCCGGTAACTACGCTCCGGTACCGGAGCAATCCGTTAAATCCTCACTCTCCGTCACCGGAAAAATCCCTGACTTCATTGACGGTGTTTACCTCCGTAACGGCGCTAATCCACTCTTCGAACCAGTCTCTGGCCATCACCTCTTTGACGGAGACGGAATGGTTCACGCCGTTAAAATCACTAACGGCGACGCGAGTTACTCGTGCCGGTTTACGGAAACCGAGAGATTGGTTCAGGAGAAACGACTCGGTTCTCCGATTTTCCCTAAAGCTATAGGTGAGCTACACGGTCACTCCGGAATTGCACGGTTGATGCTATTTTATGCACGTGGTTTATTCGGTTTATTAAATCACAAAAACGGAACCGGAGTTGCAAACGCCGGTTTAGTTTACTTTCACGACCGGTTATTAGCGATGTCTGAAGACGATTTACCTTACCAAGTACGTATCACGGACAATGGCGATCTCGAGACGATCGGAAGATTCGATTTCGACGGTCAATTGAATTCTGCCATGATCGCTCATCCGAAAATTGACCCGGAGACGAAGGAACTATTCGCGTTAAGCTACGACGTCGTTAAGAAACCGTATTTGAAATACTTTAAATTTTCGCCGGAAGGGGAGAAATCGCCGGACGTTGAGATTCCACTCGCGAGTCCAACGATGATGCACGATTTCGCGATCACCGAGAATTTTGTCGTGATTCCGGATCAACAAGTGGTGTTTAAACTCTCCGATATGTTTCTTGGGAAATCTCCGGTTAAATACGACGGAGAGAAAATTTCCCGGTTCGGAATTTTGCCGAAAAACGCCGTAGACGCGTCGGAGATGATCTGGGTGGAGTCACCGGAGACTTTTTGTTTTCACCTGTGGAATGCTTGGGAGTCGCCGGAGACCGATGAGGTTGTGGTGATTGGATCTTGCATGACTCCGGCGGATTCAATCTTTAACGAGTGCGACGAGCAGCTCAATAGCGTTTTGTCGGAGATCCGGTTAAATCTCAAAACCGGAAAATCCACTCGCCGAACTATAATTCCTGGTTCGGTTCAGATGAATCTTGAAGCTGGTATGGTAAACCGGAATCTTCTTGGGAGGAAAACCCGGTACGCTTACCTAGCCATAGCAGAACCGTGGCCTAAAGTCTCGGGATTCGCTAAAGTCGATCTTTCTACAGGAAAAGTGAAAAATCACTTTTACGGCGGTAAAAAATACGGTGGTGAACCTTTTTTCTTACCCAGAGGGTTAGAATCTGACGGAGAAGATGACGGTTACATTATGTCGTTTGTACACGACGAGGAGAGTTGGAAATCGGAGCTTCAGATTGTTAACGCCGTCACATTGCAACTCGAAGCAACCGTTAAATTGCCGTCAAGAATACCGTATGGTTTCCACGGCACGTTCGTGAACTCGGCTGATATGTTAAACCAGGCTTAGTATGAAGTAAATCAAACCGGTTACGGTTGGTTTGTCCATAGGCAGATTTTTTTTTTTTTAAATTTAATCAGAAGAGATACTTTGTGAAACAAATAGAATTTTTATTTTTATTTTTTTGGTGGAGTGGTGGAAGCCAGCTTGAAGCTTGTGTAAGTAGAAGTTTTGCGAGCTCAGCTGGTTTCTGTTGCATTTTATGTTTCGCATTAACTAAAATTTATAATTCTGATAAATTAAATTAGCGATGGTAATATATTTCAAGAAACCAAATTGGGGAAGGGGGGGGGGGTATTTAACAACAATTAACACTCGGTCATCAAAATACATTTCCTGGTAAAATTTGAAAATCTGATATGATAGTTTGGAAAAGTATTAGTTTGAACAATCAAGATGATTTATCCATGAATACTTTTTAATATTTTCTGTTCAACAGATATATCATAATAAAATTAAAACTAAAGATTCATATGAAAAAAAAAAGAACTCAAATGATAAAATCTCATGGAAAGCAAAAGACAAGATTTTGAAATGTGACTGGTGGACTGCGACAGTTACGTGGCTTAGGTCGTTGTTGTCTCGGCGGAACAAACATCGTTAAGAGTAAGAAATGTGGTATGGTAAAAGAGACATTGTAGAATAATAACAATAATAATAGTAATAGGAATTTTAAAACCAAAAAAGGAAATTATATTATTGTACCTTTTTAGTTTTAAGTAATACCAAAAAAATAGAAATAGTTATAAGAAACTAATTCAGACAATCTAAGCATAATAATAAAATGTTTACCACCCAAGTCGTTTTTTAAAATAAGACAAATATCATTTAACATGGTCAAAATGGGCATTGACTAATTATTATTATTATTATTATTGTTAGTATTATTTCAACAGCATTGACTAATTACATAAGTGATATATGCCTATCTCTTTTATATGACATAACTTATCTTATTCTTCTTTTTTTATCCTTAGATCTCTTTTGAACCATTGAAAAAAAAATTCAAAATTCAAAAAATACTTTTTATCAACGATCTACCAAACTAACAAAACCGTCATCCATGGTTTTGTGCATAATTTTCCTTCACCATTCGTCCGGAATAACCATGCACCATGGAATATACGGTTAAAGCCACTTAAAACATATGCGTGGTGTTTTCTGAAAAATATATCAGACGCTTAAATCAAAAGAACGTTTCTTTAACCTTAATGACAGAGATTAATCCGGTTGTTTTAATGTCTATCTGTCTTCATACTATGTAAGTTGTGTGCATGTAACTAATCTTAGTTTTATTTTTATTTTTATTCCTCTTTCGTATTGAATTTAAAGTAGAATTAAAGAGTTTTATCTTTTCTAGATTCACATACCAGATCGCAGAATGTTAGCACATATAGATCGCCTACTTGTCAACCTTCCATAGGAGATACATGGCTTGTATATTTTGGCTGAAATTTTGTAACCAAGTTTTTGGTGAGAAATTATCGAATTACATTTTTGTGGCAGAAAATCGTTGAATTTTGTTTTTTGTAAATTTTGAGAGAAAAGAGTGGAATCAGAATCACAAATAATTAATCAAATCTATTTAAAGCACATAACTAAAAAACAAAATTAATATCCGTATGACTACTTTAGTTTTTAAATTGCTTTCTCGTTCAATAATATTAGATAACGTTCGACTCACGTTACCATTTTTATATTTTAAAAAATCACTTTGCTTTCAAACCGTATCGTTCTCATATTTAAATCGTGATCACATCCAAATGATTACACTTCCATCTTGGAGTCTTTAAAAGGCGAGAATCATTAGTGAATGATGACAATTACTCGGCCTTTAGGGTCGCTATTGTCTTACTGAGACAATCCAATTTACCTTTTGTATAGGCAATATCTAAAACAACTTTTCTAATTTTTTTAAATAAATTTTAAAAAATCTTATTTTATAGAAAACGATTATAGTCATAAATTTTTTAAATTAGCTTGGATTTTGATTTGAAATTTTTTTGTAACCACAAACACAAACAAGTTATTTCAGACAACAACAAAATTTGCAAATAGAATAATTTTGCTGCATTTTTTTGGGTTAAAATTTATTGATCAATAATTTTTAGGTATGGCGAACTATCCGAAACAAAAATTAATCTGGAACCGATCTGAAAAGGGATGTACTAAACCGAATCCAAAACCTATAAAATATATGATGAGTCCTAAACTTCTATATTCGAAGAATCAGAACCGAATTGAGAATCAAATGAGTATTTAAAATATCTGAAATACAACTATATATCAAAAATATTAAATATATTTACATTTGATATAACTCAATTATCCAAAATTATAATTATAAAACAAATATATTAATTATTTTAAAAATTGAAATAACCAAATACCCAAAATAATGAAATAATGAAATATTCTTAAATTTTTAGTTATATTTATAAAAATTTATTCAAATTTAACCAAATTTTTTTAATATTTTGGATATTCGAAACACAACACCATTTTGATACCTATATAAATCCTAACATCTTATATACGAAAAACCTAGAACCAAACCGAATATGTATCCAAATGTCCAAACCTAATAATTTTTATGCATATTTTTTTTTATCGTTCTTGGATCTCCATATTGGATACTTCGATCATTACAAGAGTTTAGAGTTTACAATAATAACCCATCCCATTTACAATATTATTTACTAATAGTTTACCAAATAAACACCATCGATGGTACATGTCTAGACGACCGTCAAGTCATGGATTTTTGCCACAAGATTTTCTTTTCAAATTAATGACACTATAATTTATGTTAAATATAATTGACATTACAAAATGAGCATATATCCCATGGATCCTCAAGACAAAAATCATTAATGAAAAAGGCAAATTGTTGCATAACCGCCATATATATAAACGACTTGGAGGGTAAGGTAATCGAAGTAATTGTCTCTATGCGGGGACAGTTTGTGCCGACCATTGTGTGTATGAGAGTAAAGGACCATCACTCGTTGGTTAACTTTTTGTTTATAAGATGAACTTTCAATTGTCCCTGTCCAAAATATTGTTTTGCTTTTTCTTCGAAATGAAAAACAAAATAATAAATTGTCCTGTTTATTAAAACTTCATTACAAAACAAAAGTAGGAACCAATGTTTTAAAACCAGATCCGAATTACGAATAAATTATCTTCCATATCACTTGGTCAATGAATCGACAACAAATCGATCCGGATCGATAAAAAGTCAATACATTAGTAAAAATTTTATATTTTAGTGTATATGAAAAATGCAATTCATGTTTTAATAATATGTTTAAAATAATTTAAAAGTAATTGAATATTCTAAATCTAAATTACATAAATGTAAATCATTAATGCTGAAATAAGTTAATAATGTATCACATCAACTAATATTGGTTATTGTTACTTTGCAGATACTAATAATGTATCATATCAACTAATATTAGTTATTGTTATTTCTATTTAATTTTATTTTATCGCCAACTAGTATGCCCCCCGCGCGCCCCATCAAAACCATCAAGTACTGAATGTTGGTCTACTTTCGTTTTGTTAGACAATTTCAAAAATTAAGTTTTCTGACACCCCTTTGTTCAAGTCTCATTTGGTGTTTAACAAAAGAAAAAAAATTCTCATTTGGAACCATAGATTCATAATTTATTTTTATGAAGTGTTTACCTTTTACATGTATATCCAGTTTTTAAATCAATATTTTAAACGATTTTCAGAAAATAGTGTTCAGATATTTTAAGAAGATCAGCAATAATTTTTTATATTTAATGATCTAAGGTGATCCGAATCATCATCAAATTAAAAATCCAGTACTAAAACATGAACCAACCACAACCAATTTAATGTAGAACTTTGACTTTTATGATATCACAAACTAAATACTTGTTATTAATAAAGATAAAATTATAAATAAAAGTACAATAATCGATATCAATCTCTTATAAATGAAGAAATGGATTGTATAGAGATGAGACGCTTTTTCTTTAATTTTTTAATTGCATATAGTGTAACAGTGTTATATAATCAGAATTCCAAAAAACAATTATACTTCTTTTAATTCCAACATCCAAAATCAGAATTTAATGAATTTAAAATTGTGTTTGCACTCTCAGACTAAAATAAAAAGGAAATAAATTGTTTTCTTTTATGTGTTTGATACCATTAATTGAGAATATGAGCATGACTATATGGTCTAAGCTCTCAACGTCAATTAGAACAATAAAGAGAAAATATAAAAGAATTAATTCTCAATATTTAAGTCATCATTCCTCCATTATTGTCAGGGAATTTTGTTGTTACCAAATTCACATTCAAAGGAAGTAATTATTGACTCTTTCAACGTTACGACTTAAATATATTTGGACAAATAAAAATAATTACTTGTGTATTTACTTAATTTCGTATTTTTTTTTAAATCTCAAATCTCAAATCTAGTCTGGTTCAGCACAACACGTTTTGGTTCGATTCATCTCACATGTACAGTTTGATTTTTTCTTCTAAATTCAAAAGTGCAACATTTGACTCTTAATTAAATTAATTACTTCAAATTTTTAATTCTAATTCAAACGAACTCTATTTTTAATATTAGTACACCACCACATAATGTTTGCGGCGATAAGTCCATCTGGTCCAAAATCTGGTTATTTTGATAAATGCTTAACTGAAAAATTTATAGGCAAAATAGCCAAAACTATTTTGTCGAAAACAAGTTTCAACATTGAAATCATAAGACTAACAAACAGTCAATTCGACATAACTTTTCATTAAATTTCGACACTAAAATAAAAATATGATTCAACTTGTTTTATATATAAACTAGACAATGTTGTTAACAACCCACCAGTAATAGAGACTATCTCGACCTCTGCTTCCCAACTAATTAAAAAAAAAATCGATGTGTACTCGTAATTTCGTACAAGTTCGAGATTTATTATTAATATATTTTTTCTAAATGTTGGTGGTTTGTGATATTAGATTCTGTACAAAAGATTGTATGTCATGGGTTGTGTGTTCGATAACTTGGAGAGGTGACTACATCTACTTTGCTCAAAATTCCGCTCTTAGAGATTTACATACTTGGTACAGAACTTTGCGGATATTAAACGAAAATTGTTATTATATTAGAGCATGTACATTAGGAGTTTTTAACAAAAATCTCCGACTATATAAAAGAAGTTAATAATCATTATAAGAGTTTTTTAAAAATTTGAGAAAATCTTTATTTGAGGAATTTTGAGAAACTCTTTCCACTTTTTGAAAAACTTTTATAATTAAATCATACTATTTATTAATTAGTTACTTTCTTTTATAAATGAGAGATTTTTGTGAGACATTTTCTCTAATGCATTCTCCAATGTACATGTTTTTATTACGAATTAAGAAGCTAACTTTTTGAAAATCCAAAATAAAGTAATAGTTAAAGTAATATGGACGGCATTTTGTTCTTGGAAAATGGTTGAGTTAAAAAACAGAGCGTTGAATTAACTGCCGAGATGTTAGACTGCTTTTGCTTCGTTAATTATCTGAGTACTCGTAAAGCTTTTTTTTTTGTCGGCCAGTACTCGTAGAGCTAAGAAGTCATTTCGTTCACGAATCAAACTTTGACGAAATGTTTCACAACTATTTGTGTTTAGTTGAAATAGATCCAATCGAAAATATCAAGCCGTTCTTCTACTTCACTCTCCTTAGTTAGTTGTCATAATCAAGTAATCCAGCTATTTCTCTTGTTCGTACAATCTGCAACTTCTGTTTTCACATTCATTATGGAAGTCGTTTATCGAGAACGATGTTCTACCACAAGTCTCACATCTATTTTAATTGAAATGAGATCACTTATTTTCGATGAATTCTTCGCAGTAGACAATTAAAATTATATATATGATCATTTTCAATACTTGTTTTTTAGGTCAAACCATTTTACATATTGTAGTTCATGAGAAGCTACTAGCTATTTATTGAAAAAGTAAATGTTTCAATTCGTTAATTGGATTGGATCAACTCGTGAGTTTGAGGCGTTATATCGACGTGGAAGGTATTGGGCTGAATGGACATGAAACAGAAACAACACACGTCAAGTTCTTAATTAACTGTGAAAAAAAATAATAACTTTTGACTTGACTAAATCAAGTTCATGCAATAAATGTATTTTGTGTCGTTAGGCGTAGTTCATGGAGTACGTATGGTGCACTCTATATATGAATATTTTGTGTATATGAATTATATAAAATGGATGATTATCCATCACATAATACATTTGTTAAAGTTTTCATTTCAATGGACACTTGTCATACTGTTTGTTCATCTTCATCATCCTACATGTGTTATTTTTTCGTTCTCATAGTACGACATTTGTCTTTATCACATTCATCCCTTACTACTATAAATATAATCAAGATACCTGAATGAAATTATTGATAATAATAAAAAGATTTTGATTAACCATATTATTACAGAAAAATTAAAACTAAAAATAAAATAATTAACGATATAAATGATATAGCACATATGATCATGAATTTTCGTAAATTATATTGGTCAATAGGTAAAAAGATAACCAAATTTATATTAGTTTATTATGAAAAATGAAAATTTTTGGAATAATAATTAAAACATCAAAAATGTATTATAATATATAAAATAAAACGGTATTTCGTGTCAATATTTGTTAAAATATCTAATAAATAAATGTTTGATGCTATATAAGTAATTTGAAATGCGTCTCATGGGATGTTTGAAAGACAAATCCTTGAAAAATATATAATATCGTAATTATATTTTCGGGAATTCATAAACATGATGATTTTAAACATTATTAAAACTCTTAAAAATTTATTTAAAATAAAATATCTTGAAAAGATAAATGCGTCTCCAGTTATACCAATTGAACATCTATCAAAATAAATATTATATTAGTCATTTGTAGAGGAAGTCGAATATATATATTTGTTCATAAAAGACCATACTAAAATGCTGATGAGTATTTATATATCTCATGAATTAAACCTAGCATTTACTACTAATTTACTTGCATGATATCACTTTTTCCCTATGATAGATATTGGGATGAGTTAAAATGTATCTTCCGTTATCTGAACATGATGGATATAGTTTTAGTCGTTACTTCATCGGATCATGCAGAAATTATTTCATTTCATAAAAACATGTAGAGAATGCATACGATTCATATCTATGATTCATTTTATACAAGAAGCAAGTGAAATAACCACCAATAAAAAACTGACAACAGTATATGAAAAAAATGTTGCATGTGTCATCCAATTCAAAGAAAGTTTTATTAAGAGAGATAGAACCAAACATATTCTCTTAATATTTTTTTATACTCAAGAACTCGATAAGAATCAATAAGTTGATATTCAATACATCCGTTTAAGTGAAACGTACCATATCTTTTTACAAAAACACTTTCTATTTTAACATTTAAAAAATATATTCATAACATTAGAATGCATCATCTACAAAATATATATATAAAAAATATACATATTTTTCAAATGGGAAACTGCATTCTTTTTCTTTTATCATGATTTTTCCCCATTAATGTTTTCATAATAAAAATTTTAAAGAAAACAATACAAGACACACTATTTCATATATTATTAATGATATATATTCAAAGAAGAATGTTATAAAATGGATGATTGTCCATCACATAATACACTTATCAAATTTTCCATTTTCATACACTCATCATCCTACATGTGTCATTTCTTCATTTTCATCATAAGACATTTGTCTTTATCACATTCATCCATTACTACTATAAATATACAACATTGTGTAAATGTGATAATGTAAGAAGAAGAAAAAGAGATTCACTCTCTTCCTCTCGCCACTTCCTTTTTCCAATTTCTTTATTTAATAATATTACACTTATATATACACATATATATATATATAATATGTATATATTCATATATATAAAAACTGTAATGTTATAGTTTATAACAACAATCACCTTTGTAGTCAATCTTTTACTATGTAGAATTGATGACGAAGGATATTTGCTAGGTGCTGCGTAATGCATGTAGTAGTTGTAGCAATGTTTCCAGTGGTAATAGTATTAGTTTATATGCAAGTAAAACGTTAGCTTAACTAATTCTCGGCCATTCAAGTCTGTTGACTTTTTTCCACTGAAAAGAAGAAAAAATTAATAACCACTTATACTGGTAGGACCTCACTTAATTGCCTAATAGATGTTTACTTGTATTTTTCATGAAAATACAAGTTGGCAATTTTATATTTTGTTTGACATTGTACATTTTTTGTGATTGATAAAACACTTTCATAATCGTATTAGAAAATATTACGGGACGTGGACCAAACTCGTGAGTTAGATCAGATTGATCCGTCTTAATGATTTACTTTATATCTCACATATCGGGATGGAGCAAACCATTTTCTCTAATTTTTGGTAGTTGCTGGCATAGTAGATGATAGCGTACTCTTACTTAGACTTGACACATTTGAGTATTTAAAGGCTGCTATTAGATACTTCATTGTGCTCCAGACGATCCAGCATCTACAAAACCTGGCTAGAAATTGTTTTCCTGGAGATCATAAATCACCTCAATCATCTTTTAAACCAGTGAGTTGTCTATCCAAATGTCAATTTTTATTTACACCGGTGCAAAATTACTCCTACAATTATCATATTTTTATTTTTATCAAAATAAACATTATATAAATAATTTATTGATTAATTAACTTTAAAAATAAAATGAAAAAATGTGAGAAGAGAAAACTATGATAATTTATTATTATATTACATTTACGCTGTCACGCCAAAAAGAAAGCGAACAAGTATGAATACTAAAAGCGTTTACTCTGCATGTCAAAGATCGGGAGATACCACATGACGTCAATGGGAAGAGGGATTCTGTTGTCTCAGACCAACATAGTCCATGTTTAATGGCAGATGCGTCAATTTTTTTTACTGCATTTTAAGTAATATATATATATATATATATAATAACTATACTAAAATACTTATAAAAAAGTCATAAGTATCCTAATGTATTATAAGTAGGTCAAAAAGGGAATGTGTTTTATGTACTGGTGGTGTCAACTTTCTCCGTAATTTCATGGACTTGTGACCCACTCCCCCTATAATTACAATGGTTTCAGAAACTAGATTTCTAATGCTAATCTTTTCTATGGTAATAAGTGTATAATATACTCGTTGATACTGGTAATTTAAAGGATAAAATATAAACTTGCGCTTTTTTCTTGATTTATATCCCACTAGATTTACATTTATTTGACCATCTAAATAGCAAGAAAACTAGAATTTCTTTGAATTTTGGAAATTAGTATTAAATTTAATTTAAGATAAATCCTAAATATTATATATATTTGATTATTTTTTTAAAACATGATTATTATATTATTTGAATTATTACTTTCACGTAAATTTGAACAGAAAATGATATTTTCAAAATGTTATAAACCACTTCTAAACAAATAAAAAATGTTATAATATATATGGATCGATTTGTCATCAGTCTAATTGGATTTGATCATAAATCTATAACTTTTGAACTTCAGTTCGCTTTGCCTGAAAAAATGTATCAATTTAGCTACGTATTATGGAATTCAGTTCAACAATCTATAATATCCTAGGTTTGTTTACTAGAAAAGGGATGATAAATTTTTACTGTAAAAGCTAGTCAGCTATTAAGAAAACTAAAAGATCGGATACTAATGAAAAATCAAGAGGTTAAGAGTTGATAATTCATATATATATATATATATATTGTTTTCTCTGTGTTGGATACTAATGAAAAATCAAGAGGTTAAGAGTTCATAATTCATATATATATATACATATATATATATATATATATATATTTTCTCGATCTGTGCTAAAATTGTCCCCTTTTTATCATGGGATTGTAATTGTATTACATGGAAAATGATGGTTCAGACACGAGATATTGAGTTGGTGAATACAAAACAATACTCCCTCTGTTTTGATGTATAAATGTTTAAAAGTTTTTTATTTATTTTAAAATATAAAATGTTTTTATATTTCTAAAAGAGAATGTTTTAATGCAGTATTATGCATGCACTGCATATATACATAAGACTACATTCATCCTGAACACGTAACAGAACTGAGATCCTAAACTAAAATAAATATATGATACAACAGATTATATGTCTTGGTCTGTGGATGTAACACGTGTCCGTACACGTGTCATCAGCTTGTTCGACCTCGTGATCCATAGGGTTTTTTAGACTATACCTGGACTAAAAGCATCTCTATCAATAATGACTTTTAATGAGTTTTTTAAAAATATAAATAATAATAAAAAATAAAAAAAATGAGAGAGAGTAAGAGATAGTTTCTTAAATAAGAAATCAAGTTACAATATAAGAAACCGTCTCTCCCACACCTTTGAATATTACTGGTCCGTTTCTTTTATTACTTAAAATTTTAATTTAATAATAAAAAAATTTCAAAAAATAATATTATTTTATTTTTAAGATACTCTCAAAAATTATTTTACGGATAAAGATGCTCTAAGAGGACTATAGATCTATTAAACGACTCATACAATACTTTGCTTTGCCTATTCAAGCTCTTGCGGCTCTATAACATTTCTTTATATTATTCTCTTTATTATAATATTTAATTATGTGTTTGAACGAAACCTGTCTCTTTGTAAGTTTAGACGAGGGGACACATGGCATCGAGGAAATTGGCCACGAAGAGGAGAAGTAGCTGATGAATCTAGACTTCCAGTGTCCTGGGAACTTGAGTTTCTCCTGGATCAACACGACAACGACTTATAAAATATTCAGAGAAAACCGCGAAAATTAAAGCCAATACTACATACAGTTAGTTTCTACATGATTCAAACATCCAATATAACTAACATTCTATCTCATTTTCGAAATAACCATCAAACTACCTAGTGATCCACGATATCTAGCGTGGAAAAATATTTATATTTATAAAATTTAATTATATATTATTTAAAATTAAAAATATATTTATATTATAAATAATATATAATATTTATGTAATGTATATCTTAATAAATTAGTCGTATATGTAAATTAGCGGTTATTATGTGAATTTTGACTACTAAAATTATTATAGATATAAATGTAATATAATAATAATATATATATATATAATTATATTTGTAAAAATTTATAATATGATTTAGTTAATATTTTAGGTACAATTTAGATCCACAATCATATCAATAAATTCAACGATTCGACGACTAATTTATTTTGAATTCAATGCTGAATTCTATTAATGATGAATACTAACAAAATTCACTTTGACTCGTGATCCAATATTAATAATTAATTAATTTTAGCCATTAATCTCATATTTACATTATCGTTAACTTAATGATATTTCGTATTTTCATCCACATAGATCTGATTAATTATTTTTTAATTTTTTTTAATGTTGAAATCTTATGGCATACTTCTTAAAATTAAATCCTAAAAATATCATGTGCTAATATATATACTATTCTAATTGAAAATCTTTATATTTTTGTTGTTAACATCTATTTTTTTAAAAAATTATATAACGGTAACAATCTTTAATAATAAAAATAATTATAAAGTGTTTTTTTTTGTTTTTCGATAAATATACAGAAGATATTTTTAAAAAAGGTTAAAATATTAGAAATTCTAACATCTTAAAAATATTTTCTTAATCATATTTATTTGATTAACAGATTAAAGTAAAATTCAGAAAGTAACTGATAAAATCTGAATTTATTTATATATTTTCATGATTGTTGATCTAGGTCAAATATTTTGGATAATCTAAATCCATACAAGTAAATGAATATATTGTTATTATTATATAAATTTTTTATAAAACAAATAATTATTAGAGTTTTTTATAAATAACATATAAAATCGAGAAAAATATATTATTTAATAAAAAACTAAAATTAATTTCATAAAAGAAAACAAAAAAAATTTCGTTGATATTTAGTTTAGTTTATAACATCACATCAAAACTCTACTCATTACAGTTGATGGCCACATATTCAAAATGATCTGATAATTAAAAAAAAAAAAATTGTATCTGAATTATTAGTTTATTAAATTATTTTTCAGAATTAAGATCTATAATCTTTATAAACGTGAACGAATCAAAATCAATTATATTTTAACAATTTTGATATTAAATATTTAATTTTATATCAAAATTTGTTTGTATTTATTTAATGGTAACTAATAATGAAATCTCATATAATTTGTAAAATCTTATAGCATACTTATAGGAAAGACATCTTAACAGTAGAGAAATCACTGAGCTTCCATAAACCCAAACCACTTTCGCTTTTTGGTTTACATACCTCGTAGCGCAAATACCTTGGAGGAATCAAGTGGTTCAATAGAACATAGAACTTAGTTTCATCTAAAGTGATTATAATAATCCAAACTGGTCAATGATGCATATGCATTGATTTATACATATATAGTTGCATCAAATGATTACAGTCATTCAAAAGTGGGCGATTGATAATTGAGCTTTGTATTTTATTAAACATAGTTGCATCTATAGTAAACGTCTTTTGGAACACTTCTTCATCTAAAGTAAATTTCGACTTCATAGAACTTTCAGAGCAGAGCTGGCCTTCTTGCAATTTATTGTCTTGTAGAAAAAGTTCTTATTTTATATTTTTCTTTATATTTGGTTTCACTATAAGAACCTGCCCTAACAATCTGTTTATAATATTAGATGAATATGCACCTTATGCTATTTATTAGAGAATTGATTTACTAAATATGAAATTATTATGATTATTAGTAAAATTTGAAAAAATAAAAAAATATTCTAATGGCATTTGCTGTAATATTTCACATAAATATAAAATTATTTTAGTTTTAACATTGCTTAAATAATAGTATAAAGATGTCATTGTATATATGGTTAGAAATTTCATCAGACACAATATTCTCATAATTCTAGCTACTCACTTTTATATATGATATTATATTAGAATTTCGGAATTTAACAAATATTGGGCACCGTATAGCTTTTCAATTTTAGAAAAGAAAAACAAATATTGGGCACCGTATACTGATGAATAAAGTTTGAAGGAAATGGGGAACAGACGTGAGACCAGGGGAGATGGTTAAAAGAGAATATGCTTTGAGTTCTCGTTGGCAGGAAATAAAACGTGAGGTCTCAAACTCAAATCATATTCTCTTTTAACCATCTCCCACTAGTCTCACGTCGGTTCCCCATTTCCTTCAAACTTTATTCATCAGTTTTCTATGTATAAATAAAAGTTTACATATTAGATGCCGTGTATGTTATTTAGAAAAGAAGTATTATCGACATGGATGTAAAGCCCAAATTTGATCATCGAGACTTCATATTTTTCCGTGATGTTTGTGTGTAAAGTAAAAGTCTATAGCCAAAAAGTTGGAATGGTTTGGCGAATGATATGATATCAGTTCAAACTTCAAAAAATATCACATGCTACTAAGGGTGATCATGAATAGAAGCATAATTGAAAACTTCTTTTGGTTGGATTATCAAACAAACAAAAGAAAACGTCAAACGTAAAAACGTTTCCCTTGACAAAGCCAGTAACAAAGCTCAAAGTTCTTTCCCGGTTGAAAAACGATAAACCTCCAAAACTCTTTCTAATTTAAGATGAATCTCACAAATGAGACTTCATGTTTACATATACCAAAATCGTAGAACAAATTACTCTAATTTTTTTTCTTAAATCAATAGTTTTGTAAATCAGAAGATAGAAAAAGTTACATTTCACCGCACAGTCTAATTTAAAGGACTAGTGTGGACAATTAGTTTCCGTTACAAATTACTGTATGCTTTATACAAATAGTCAAATTCGAGACTCTAAAATTTGCAGAAGTTAAACCAATCCCTAGCACCTAGTGACGTAGATATACCATATAGAATTAAGTATATTAGTATAGGAGCCTCTAGCGTAGCGTATTTATATTAATTTAGCTTTCATTTGCCACTAAATATTTTGTTCCTTTTTAATAGTTAGCTAAATTCCTATCCCACAATAATCCTATTATCTAGATTATTGTTTGAGATTCTATGATTGTTATCATCATTTGGACCCAAAAAATTGATCTATAGCCAAAACACTATTATGCATGATAACACGACTATCTAAAATCAAATTCTGATGAAAAAGATCGTAGAAATAGAGTTTTTGACTAAAATATTTTGCCCAATTTAGATTCAAAAGACAAAATTGAACAAATTTGGGTCACATTATCAGAGCCGAGCCGTGCCTACCGTCTTAGGGGCTTAAGGTGATATTCTAAAATATGATTTTTATAAAAATTTAAAATATGTAATATATGGAATATATTTTATATAAAAATGTTTAATATAGAGAGAAACATATATTTAATATTTGATGTATTATATATATATATATATGCGATGAAAGAAAAATGGTTTACCATATAAAAAATAAATATTTTATATTTAAAAACATTAATTATCAAGATTGTACATATATTCATCATTTATGTAAACTAAAATATATTAATTTTTATTTTAAATATAAAATTATATATAAAATAATAATGTAGAAAACATAATCTGAAATGAATAAAAAATTTATGTGATAACATTTTTAAAAAAATGAGAACTAAAAATAATTAATGAGTGACTAAGTAAACATAATCTTAGTATAATAAAACATGATATGGAACAAATTAAACCAAATTAACTTATAGAAAATTATTACCAAGAATTAAAACAATTAAATATATACATATTTTTAGTTTACCAATTATTCTAAATAAATAAAAAATGGAGACCCTAAATTAACTATATCAAAAAAATGCCTTAAGTATTTGCGTTTTTTTTTTACAACAGTAGACACACATGATATATGACCTAAAATGCCCAATCATGCATATAGTGTCGGGCCAGAAACAAAATACAAACTTTGCAAGCGTACGTGTTCGGAGGGCATGTCCTCAACGAAAACATGGCATGTAGTTAATGGGCCTTTGGGGCCCAATAATGTTTTGAGGACGAAAAACATGTCCTCACCATGTTTCAACATCATACTCCAATGTGTGACAAGATATTGATTTAAATGTCCAACTCCACTTTCAATCAAATATCAATGAATACAGCTTGATCAAGTTGTGGTAGCTTTTTCTTGACCATTGCAAATGTTACTCCTTCTGTTTCACTTTAAATGATGTTTAAGCAGAATTTGTTTGTTCAAATTAAGAGATGTTCTCAATATTCTAGGATGCAAAATTAATTATTATTTTATTTTTGCTTTGTGACCATTTATGTTCTGAAATTTATTTTATTATTGGTGGATTTTTGTTCAGGTAGATAATAAATGATGTTTTAGTTTTTAAAAAATAAAAATTTTGAAATATATTTTTAATCTGTGTAAAAACTTTAAACATCTTTTAAAATGAAACATAGGGAGTAACTAACAATCACAATAATACCTTAGCGTCTATTGCAATTATTTCAATTACTGGCCATAGCTCTGGGAATTAATCTGGATTAGTATTTCACTCGAATACTCCTGTTTACCATTAATTTTAAAGTGGTTACTACAAATTTGTGTGGACTAGTTTGGTTTTACCTCAAATACAATATCGATTGATTATGTTTAGTCAAAGATCCAATACTTTTTCGTTTTAAGTAAGCTAATAACAAAATATATACCTTAGCAATATCCTAGATGATCCTATATATGCAGTTCTTCAGCAATTATGCATTGTATATACTTGGAACTATACGCATCGATGCAGTATTGGATTTCTACTTTGAAAGATATTTATGTATTCATTATTATTAATATATATAAAGAAAAACTCTAGGACAGTGAACTCTGGACATATCTTTGTATTTTGCAGTCAGGCACATCGAACAGTTTTGCTTCTCCGTTGGGCTACTTTTACTGGGCTTAGTATGGTTAAGCCCTCACCAAAATCCTAATGTTGCATGCATAATATACTTGATAGTATGGGTCTGATTGTAGAAAAAAAGAAGTGAGAGTAAATAGGAGAGAAACAATTAGAGTAAAAGAAAAAATAAAATTTTCAGCATAAACTTTTTTACTTTACATCTTTTTAGAGTAAAATTTTAGTCTATAGGCATGTTGGTTTGTTAACTTCAACTTTACGTGATTGCGGCATGCGGTCAAACGATGTAATAGATGCAGATCGTTGCGTCCAAAATTTTCAACCGCTGAAAAAATTTAACGATGCGTTTGATACTATTGTGACTGCGGGTGCGGCCAATTGCTGTTTATTTGCATGCTGCAAAAGATTGTGGTTGTCACTGCGACTAAAAACACAACTATTAAACGAATAAGAATCACACTATGTAGCCATATATTGCAAATCACAACCGTAAATTACAAACCGTAATCGCAGCCATTTACAACTATCAAAACGAATATAATCTATTTCTTGTCAGCTGAAACTTTTAGGATGTGACTGAAAAGTCTAGTTGCAAAACTTTTGCGCTGGAAAGGATGTGGGTTCACAAAAAGTAAAGTAATTTTTTCTGCTACATTTAATTGGAATAAAAAATTACGCTGAAAACAAAAACGTTATTGCACTCCACTTTTTATCTCACTTACTCTAAAAGTTACCAATCACACTCTTATCTTTTGACTATGATCGGTGTACACAACTTGACTTTTGCTACAATTTTGTTTTCTTTTATTTTTATTCTAACTATGTTAAACAATCAAATCTTATTAAAACTATTAAAAATTTCAATATTCAAGTTTTTGAGAATATTTAAATTTGGATTTGGGTTCAGTGGATTTACGATTTTATTTCTAGATCTGGATAAATTTTAATATCCAAGTTTTTGAGAATATTTGAATTCTGATTCGGAGCTAATAGATTTACGATTTTATTATCCAGATCTGAATATCCAAATTTGGTATAAATTAAAAAAAATTGGTATAAAAAATAGATATTTGGTAATTCTTTTTTTATATGGAATACGGATATCCGCAAAAATCCGTTCAAAATTTTTTAATATCTACATTCATAACTTTAAATATCCGTTGTTTGAATCTAAATATATGATGGATTCAGATAATTGTTACGAGGCCTAAACCCTATATGTATTCGAGTTTGTTTTAATAATATTTCGTAAGTGTGCTTTATGAACGTCAGTTTTTTCTTTTTAGTGTGCCAAAAAAAACTTATGTCACTAGATCCAAAAAATAAAATATTCTATATTTATGTTTTACCATTTCATCATCATTTTCTTTTCTAACCATGTATTTAGAAAATATATACTTAATAAAAAGTGATCAGTATGTCTCGTTCGAAACTTGTCGAAGAACAAAATATGACAGTAGGCTTAATCCAAAGCATCAACACCAACATAGATGAAGTTTACGCACCCCAAACTTGGTAAATTGTAGCGGAATACAAGTACACTTATATTTTGGTGTAGAGCTCCAACTTTTATTTTTATTTTTGGGAAAAGGAAGCACCATATGTTTATAGACTTTTAGTACTTGGAAGATGGTCCATGGTCCTTCAAAGACTGGATGGTGATAGTGGATAAGTGGATTATAAGGAATCTCCCTATGTCCCTATCTAGACTTCTAGATTCAAGTTAAAATGTTTAAATCAAAGCGCTCAGTGGAGAAATGCTTGCAGAAGTCTAGATTCGGGTAAAAATGGATGTTCACAAAGAACTATTTTTTTGTTGTTTTAAATAAATATTTGATCCACTTCTAATCAGATTATAGTACCTCAGGCTGAATTTTTCTTTTGTAAAGGTTGTGGTTCGCTTACACATGATATTTAGCAGGTCATCAAATTTAAGCTATTTTATAATTCTCCCACTGTTGGGATTTATAGAAGAATATCAATATGTTCAAGAACCTTAATTAGCCCTAGGAATGAAGATGGCGGAGGGCATCTTACGGAACATGAGAAACATGAGCTTGAGCTCTTTGATGGAGATGAGACTATAAATGAAAATGAATCTGGATTTAACCTTCAAAGTGGGATTTCCATTAAAAAAATACTCCGCAAGTCTCTCCATGTGAAGCATTGGAGCTAAAAGAGAGATAATATCCTATATAACTACTAAAGAATCAAGCTCTACACTACATCTATTCTTCTGGCTAGGATTCAATTTGGAAAGTAGATGATCCATATGCAGATGATCATAATCCCTCAAATAAGCATCATTACAATTAAGGATACGGAGTTGGTGGTTCCCTAAAAACCACCAAGTGAGCCGTGAAGATTAAGCATTAATTTTTTTTGAAAAAGATTAAGCACTAAATATATGTAATCTTTGTAAAAGATATGAATAATAATACTTATGTTCATAATCTTTACTAAGAATTGAGTAGTGATCACCATTTTGTGCTCCCTCCAGACTCAAGTGAAAGTCTAACTTTCTTTTAAAAAAGTCTTGTTTAACTTATTTTATAACCTTACTTCAAACTACATAATCTATGTTACAAGTGACCCTAGCTACTACCTACCTATGTTTATGGTTATCCGGAGAAGAATCACAAGAATAATTTATGGCGGAAGATGAAATTAAAGGATATATGTAAAAAGGCAGAAATACAATCACCAACCTAGATGTATTTTGGTTAAATTTAATGACATCAAATGTATCTGGATAATCCTGGAGGTCCAAAAGATCTCAATCTTCATTCATTTTTTTTATCGTGATATGTTAAATGCTTATCTAGACTGCATGAATTTAAAACAACTAGAGACATATACATGGGCTGGAAAACGATAGAACTGTGTTATTGCAAAATGGTTATCCATATGCACATACAAAGATTCTTAATTGGATGCGATCATATCAAACCGATGTCGAATTCTGAGAAACTGAACTCAAACCTGCAAATCTTTTTTATCCACGTAAAGCTATTCATGCTTTTTTGATGGGTTAATGAACCGTTGGAGAAAAGGGACCAACATGAATGAACATAAAGGATTTCATTAGCATTTGATTGGTGACGTTGTACCACGTGAAACTAACTGCATTTCTATGTTATAATTCGTTGACGCGGTAAAGTGATGATGCTAAGCATTGGTTTTTATTGATAACTCCGTAGTCCATACCAAAACATAGTATTTTTTTCAGAATTGTAAGAAAAAAATAGGTAAAAATACCATCACCTTTTCCAAAAACATAAGAAATTTTTTTTATCTTTATTTATGGATTTTTAACCCTCACCTTTTAATAAATGATAAATTAAACCCTCATCTTTTAATAATTGGTGAAATAACTTCTGCTTATTATCAAAAATCTAAGTAAATCATTATATTAAAATAGAAATAAATAAAAAATTTAGTTTATGATTTTTCTAAATTTTAATTTTTGATTTTTCCAAAATTTATTTATTTTAACCATGAAAATTTATTAATTAACACATTTCGTGTTCCGTAAAATTGGGTAAAAAACTCTGATCTTTCCTAAAATTATTTTTAAAACCTTTAATTTTTTTGGGTTTTTAACTTATTTTTAGTAGAACGTAAAATAATCCCCAATATCAGTAAACCCGATTTAAATTTTTTAAAAAAAATATTAAAATCTAAATAAATAAAACCAATTTAGTTTAGGATGTTTTCCATAAATTTTAATTTATAATCTTTCTTTCCGAATAAATCTTTTTTAGGTATAATGTAAAAAACTTTTATGAAACCGTGATTTAACATTTGGTTGAGATATAGTAAATCAATTTTTGTATCATTAGTAAATTTTCTATGTAAATTATTTCAATTTACTAGTTTCGACAATCAATTTCATATTTAGGTAAATATGTCAAAACTATATCCAAAAGTTATTTCATTCGAGTTTATTTTGATTCGATTTTGGATAAAATTGATTATTTTGTATTATATATAATATATATTTGAGTATATTTTAAATTATATATATTTTAATTAATGAAGATTTATTCGATTGGGATACAAAAATTTATAATCGTGAAACTAAACCAATTTTTAATAGCACAAGCGATATGTACAACTTTATACTGAACCGAATATGAATTTATGTTAATAAATATTTATTTGGTTCGGTCACACAAACTTATTTACATGAAAACAAACAAACAAAATTGTATTATTACAAAAATCATAAATTTCCACACCGAAATATTTTAATTCAAACACATAAAATTAAAGATATACATAAAATATAAATTAAAAATATTTTAAAAATAAAATACTATTAATGACTTTTAGTTAGTCATTCAAAAAGAAAAACTCGAATAAAGTCGAACCAAAACACAAAAATGTGTTAATCTATAAATTTTTATAGTTAAAAATAAAATTTTGGAAAAATCAAAAACTCAAATTTAGAAAAATATATCATAAACTAATTTTTTTAATTTTTATTTTAATATAATGATTTACTTAGATTTTTGATAATAAACAGAGGTTATTTCACTATTTATTAAAAGATGAGGGTTTAATTTACCATTTATTAAAAAGTGATGGTTTAAAAACACATAAATAAAGATGAGGGTTTTTTTATGTTTTTGAAAAAGATAAAGGTTTTTTTACCCATTTTTTCGAATTATAACGTTATTTATAAATCTTAGTGATATCTTTAGAAGAAGATAGTGATATGTTTTAGTTTATTTTAAAATTTCAAAAGATATCACTAAAATTTATAAATTCTTTCTAACTTTTTTTTTTAATTAGTTGTAGGAGTATTTACTAAGTTTGTTGTGTTTTTTTAAAATAAATATATATGTTTTATAGTATGGGTAACTTTTAGAAAACCTGTGTTCTTTGGTTTTATGGTCAGTGTTCAAAAACGCCCCGGCTTAGCTCAAAAAGTGCCCGCTGAATCGCTGATCTGAGACTCGCCGTGACGAACAGAGCTAATTGGTGAAGTTAGGCGGTTGGACGAGTTTTGCGCGCCATGGCCGAGGAATTCGGCAAATCGCCGTGGAATGGATTAATCGGCTCCATTATGCTATAAAAACCAAACCCTAGATTAAAGAATAAGATGAAGTTAGATTGATTTTCGGCGATTTCTCTGCAAAATTTGCTGTTTTCCGACGAAATCACACATAATCTCTTCTATTTTTACACGAATTTCGCGAAATCGAGGTAAGAATTCATCCATTTCAAACTTCGTTTTTGTTTTTCCCCTGCCATTTTCACATTCGCGAAATCTTCCCCTGCCATCACAACTTTGTTCTGTTAGTTGGAGTTAGGTTCAGTTAGGTTCAATTTTGACATCAGTTTTGTTCTGTTTAACCGATTGATATCTACTTAAGTTCAGTTTTGACATCAGCTTTGTTCTCTTTAACCGCTTCACATCTAGTCATTGTTTGTTGTTCCTTGAAGATAACCATTCCCTCTTATTTTATCGATATTTTAAGTTCTTGTGCCCTACCTACTAACTATTTGAGAGAATCAACTTCATATGATGCTTGTATTCTCTGTTAATATTTTCTTTCTTTGCAGTATCACACCATGCGCAATGTTCTCTTTATGGCAGTGACAGAGTTTAGAGAGGTATTCTTTCTTTTGAACAATGTGTCATATATACAAAGTATTCAAACAAACAAACAAAAATGAAATCAGACAAGTGTTTAGCTCGCAAGGTCTAAAACATGTTTAAGCTTGCACTATAGTTGATCTCTTACAAAGCCTATTAGATGACCCACTCTTTAAATCTTTGGCTAATAAAGCTTGCAGTAGACCAAGATTGAGATTTCATGAGAGAAAGCGGGAGCAAGCTTGCATTTTTATTTGGCATTGATGATCATTGGGGTCCACTGCAACTCTTTGAAGAGATTTCAAAGCAGGCTCCATCTATTGAGAGGGAAGGTCACACACACAGTTTCTACTGCATTGTGGCTGGCTCAGCATGGGTTGCACAACACGTAGCCACTCTGATCAAAAACTGATTTTCGTCTCCAGTGAAGTAAAAAAATCCTCTTTCTCTTCTTTGAACACAATAACCGGTATGTGAATTTGCATTCTAGCATATGTGTATTGAAAGTTGGTCAGACCCAAACAAATCTAACTTCTTTCAATCAAAAAATCATATAGCATATATGTATTGGAAGAAGAAGTTAATATGTATTATTGGAATGTAATGTTTTATAAATAAACATGTGTAAAAAATTAGTTTTTGAATACTTTTCAATTAATTTCCGATTTTTTGATAATTTGTTAGGTCCGAATTAACTGTCTACTCACACCTACCGTAATCCGGAACGTTAATTATTCGAAAAACAAAGAGAGATGGTGGCAGCTTTTATATTTATGATCCGTGATCGAGTGCGGAGACAAATTATAATAATACCTTTTTGTCGTAATTAATAATACCGAAAATACAACTTAAATAATCATTACATTCACTATTAAGTCAACTCCCTGGTTACCCCACCACCGCACGTTCGTCTCTGTCCACTCATTGACTCCATCCCCACCTTTTTCTCCGCTATCGTGCGCCTTCAGCTTTTACATTTCTTTAGTGCTAACCTACTTTCCACCTCATCTCGTTAACGTGCGCCAACCTTATATTATCATTACCTTATTATTTTCCAAATCATTTCAAAGATTATTTATTTTTCGCCAACTTGCTAATGTATATTTTTCGGTAGTCGTTATAACAAAATGTCAATGACATCACACTTTTTCCTCCGTCAAATACAGCTTTTCTATTTCTTTTTTGCGAATACATATTTTCTAATTTGTAATAAATTATTTTCCCACATCAAAGTCAACTAAATTTACATTAGAAGTTAACAAATGCCACTTATAATTTTTGTCAACTAATTTGAAATTACAACCGGTTCATAAATAAATAAACAAAAAAAAGATTTTTATTAATAAAACCCTATAACTAAAATACAACTCTTCAATTATATATTTAATAAAAAAAACTCCTCAATTTAAAAATGTAAATTTTTTTTGTCTACATTGTCGTTAAAATTAAACAATTACAGTAGATATAGAAGGATTTACACTAACAAATTTTAAGTTAAATTTTTTTCATTAAATACATAATTGAGGGATTTTTTTACGATACATCTTTACTTGACGAGTTTTATTACTAAAATATTTTTTAACTGTATCTAATATAATTTTACGGTTGATAATTATAATTTTTTTAACAACGATTATATTCTACTTATGGTTTTAAAATAATATGCTTATGATTTGAAATATGGTTACAGTTCTATTATTGTCATGGCTAATTTTAATATCACTATAATTATAAGTAAATGTAATTTCGTTAAGAATCCTTATTGACAAAATTTTGACATAAAATAGAAAGCATATGATGAAAACTGACTCTGCTAGTTTATATGATTCATCAAATGCTAATTACAATATATTTTTGTTAGCCTCAAAGTTACAAGGCGAATAAAACTTCCAAAGTCATATTAGCCTTAAATAAATTATTATTTCTTAATTGTTTACGTTTGCAGTTTAATTAAATTTTGGATTCTGGATTCAGTTGCACGTTGGTAAAAATATTATCATTTAGTAACTCAGTCGAATTCCTATTTCCTATATTGGAATAAAGAATATTCTGTATTTGATTAATTTGTTAATTCTTTTTTGAAATTTAGATATGTATATATGAACCTTTAATTGGTTAAATTTTGCGTATTTATAAATGTAATGGAAAATTAGTTTAAAATCAAGCTGAATTAGGCCATTTAATTAAATGAATTTAATAAAGTTGTTTTTAGTGATAAAACTCTTCAACTAAATATGGATGGTAAAAAAAACTTTTAACTAAAAATACCTTTTAAAGTTTTGTCTTTATACACGTGGTAACTGGAATTATGTTAAAATAAGTCGTCAGTGGGCCCAGGCCAATACAAACAGGTAGAATAAGATGTCAAATAGTCAAGAGTCAGAACACGGAAATAAAAAACAAGAGCTGATCTGAAACGTCATCGTTTAAGAACGAATCCAATTCCCATATATATTAATGTAAAAAGCTATACGTGTGCTTGTGTTTGAAAGAAAACACTCACACATGTTCTTCGTTGCTGCTTCGTTGTGTTAAAAAACTTTTCTCCTGCTTTAAGAAAGTCAAAGATAACAGAAAAAGAGAAATAAACAAGGTTTGTTTCTTCGTTCGATGCTTTTTTTTGTCTTTTGTTTCTCAGATCTGTATGTTTTAGATTCGTTCTATGTGTTTATAAACTGATTCTGTGTTCTGATTACTGGAAATTGACGAACTCTGATTATGATTCTGGACTCTATCTCTTTTTTTCTTTGAATTATTCTCTAGAGGGTGATTCTTGGTAATGATCGAGAAAAACCTGACTGATTTTAAAACCGATTAAAGTGTGAAGTTGCAACATTTCTGGATTTTTTCGCCTTTGATTAGTGAATAAAATTGCTTCTAGTTTGTTTTCTTCGATCGGAATGTAAAAACTAGAGTAATAGTTAGGTTAATTTGCTTTAGAAGAAACTGTGAAAACTCTATGATCCTTTAGTTGTTGTTGTAAATAAGCCAAAGAGAGTAGAATAATAAACATTATTGGGTTTGAAACGTCAAAAAGAGTAGATTGAAAACAGTAAACCAACAATAATGATACTAAAAATTCGTGTAATAATATAATCGTCGGTTTCAGCAAAAAATGGAGAATCTACCACCCGGTTATCGTCCTAATGTTGGTGTTTGTCTAATCAACTCGGATAATTTGGTAACATTTCATCATCTCATTAATTACTTTTTAAATAATAATACTTAGTTTATGACTATAATTATAATTCACAGGTGTTTGTAGCTTCGAGATTGAATGTTCCTGGAGCATGGCAGATGCCACAGGTATGTTAATATTACACTAACTTTGATATGACATTTTTAGTGTTCTCGATCTGTTTTCTCTCTTTTTTTTTAATACCCACAAAGCTTATAATGTTTGACCGGTGAGTTCAAATGCTAAAGTAAATATTCATTGGTGTTATACTTTTGTTGTTAAGAGAAAACATAGCATGTAACTGATGTTTAACACTACTCTAATGGAAAAGATAATCAAGAACTTGATAATCAATCTTGCTAAGATGTTTCTAGATCTGTGAATGTGTGCTTTGTTATTATCTTAAAACTTTCAATGCTCTGAGTTTTTAAAAAGCTAACTAAACCGGTTGGTTTTATAGGGAGGCATTGAAGATGGAGAGGATCCAAAGTCTGCAGCAATGAGAGAGTTACAAGAAGAAACTGGTGTCGTTTCAGCTGAAATCGTCTCTGAGGTCACACTATCTGAAATTAACACTTGATATACAATACTAAACCGGTATGAATCAGAAGATTTAATACACTTGATGTTCTTCAAATGTCTAAACAGGTTCCAACTTGGTTGACATATGACTTCCCACCAGCAGTAAAAGCAAAAGTTAACCGTCTCTGGGGTGGTGAATGGCATGGTCAAGCCCAGAAATGGTGAGTCCTTGATACCGCCTAATTTCGCCAAAGTAGAGAATGGCTCATCGTTCTGAAAATTTAATGAATCCCACAGGTTTTTAGTGAGACTAAAAAACGATGAAGACGAAAGAGAGATCAATCTAGCAAACAATGAAGCGGATTCAGAGTTTGCAGAGTGGAAATGGGCGAAACCAGAAGAAGTGGTAGAGCAAGCAGTGGATTACAAAAGGCCAACTTATGAACAAGTCATTAAGACTTTTGGTTCTTACTTGAATGATACAGGACGAGCTGCTAAGTGTAAATCATCCAAGTGGTAATAACAAAACCAAACATCAATGTTTGTCTTTTTTATTTTTTTGTAAACTGTTGTTTTTTTTGGGGTTCTTTTTAGTGGAACTCTTTTGGAATGCAAAAGCATTCTCTAGGGTTTTTTTCCATTTTTGTAAATTGGTTTATTGGTACTAGAAGGTTTTGGTTTTATTTTAGCGTGGGGTTATTGTAATAAAGTCTTTGTTTGGATTAAGAAAGAAATGAGTTTATGTATGTGTTTATAACAATTAACAAGTGTAAAAAATATTCTAAGGTGCAAGTTTAGTTAGCACCACGAAATTGTATTATCAAATATAACAACTTTTTTTGTATATCATAACTAATGTCTCCAGTTTTACATTTTTAAATATGAAAATTCTAAGGTTTGTAAAAAAGGTGTGGGAGATAAATTAACAAAGGAAACATTCTGAGTTACAAAACCATATTCCAAGACACAACAAAGGAGACAAACTTCAACAAAACCAAACCACTTTAAGAACTAAGCTATTAAGAGAAAGGAAATGGAGAGGTAAATGATAAATAATGGTTCACCTGCTAAATATGAATTCACTTGCAAAGCTGCTCAACGGCGGTCACGATCTGAGACGGTTGAACCACGGTCCACTCCTCCAATGTACCGGCGTAAGGTGTAGGAACGTCCTGAGAAGACAAACACATGACCGGAGCATCTAAATAGTCATGAAAGTTCTCGTTAATGGCAGCTGTAAGACTAGCTCCAATCCCACCCGTTCTCATACACTCCTCCACGATCAAAACTCGGTGCGTTTTCTTTACCGAGTTTCCGATTGTGTAAAGATCGAATGGTTTTAGCGACCTGATGTCGATAACCTCAGGGTCATACCCTTTGTTCACCAGAGTTTTAGCTGCCTGCATCACATGGTACCTCATCCGTGAGTAAGTGAGGATGGTAATGTGCTCACCGGGTCTTACCATCTCAGCTTCTTCAAGATTACAGATGTATTCTTCGTCCGGGATTTTCTCCTTGAGATTGTATAGCAGAACGTGTTCGAACAAAATTACGGGATTTTCGCTTCTTATCGCAGCTTTCATTAAGCCTTTGGCGTTGTAAGGAGTCGAGCAAGCAACCATCTGGATCCCAGGGATGGACTGGAAGTAAGATTCTAACCGCTGTGAATGCTCAGCGCCAAGCTGGCGTCCCACTCCACCAGGCCCACGGATGACAACCGGGATGGTGAACTGACCACCAGATGTGTAGTGAAGCATTCCACAGTTGTTGGAGATTTGGTTGAAGGCGAGGAGGAGGAAACCCATGTTCATACCTTCGATGACGGGTCTTAGACCGGTCATGGCAGCTCCAATGCCCATACCGGTGAATGCATTTTCACAAATAGGAGTGTCGAGAACCCTGAGGTCGCCGAATTTATCAGCAAGCCCTTTGGTTACCTTGTAGGAGCCTCCGTAATGGCCTACATCTTCACCCATAACACATACATGTGGATCTCTGTCCATCTCTTCTTCCAGACCTTCCTGAAGAGCCTCGAAAAGCAATAGTTCGTGTCTGCAAATTCATAAGATAAAAATTGGTTATACTCTGTGTTATGACGGGAAAGGCATCAACATGACATTAACTGAATATGAGCATGGAAGTTTAAAGGTAGAGAAAGAAATGTGCTATTTGCGACGATGAATAAGTGAAAGAAAATGCACAAGTGAAATCATCATGGACATGCTTAGATGAAAATGAAAACAACAAAATATCCCTAAAGTAAACAGTAAGGATAGATAAGAAAAGAGCACATAATTGATGCATAATTATATGGAAAGTCACATGAATCAGTAACACAAGCCAAACCAATTGCAGAATCTGTCCAAACAATTTTTTCTGCGGAAACTGAAATACTCTTGGGAGATTAGCACATTGCTCATGGGAAGTAACTAAATAGTGTAACCTAATCATCCAGCATGATAACCACAACTAAGGACATCAATGGCAGAGACATGAAACAGATTAAGCTTTTGCCATCACTATCAATTATCATTGGAAAACTTGCATCTCTAGAGACCTTATATATCTCTCTCTTTTCAACAAAGATTTTTTCTAATCTAGAACTGGCCAGGATCCTAACATCACCCCATAAGAAACGAATAGCACATAGTTAAAAACTTCCTTGTCTCTTACCAAATTATGAATCCCATTAACATAATATTTAATTAAAATATTGGAACAATCTAATGATTTAGAAGCAGTGGCAATCAAATAAACAAGGCAGAGACAAGGGAAACCAAAGGCATTGTGGAGATTAGTTCAAGCAGTATCTAAATCCTTCAATCAGCATGCCATGCTTTTTATATTTCAAGAGCCCAAAAGAGTTCATTATATAGAATAAAATCAAAATCCAATTCGCAAAGCTTAAATGTGCAAAACAAACCCAGTGCTCGCAGATGTCTCCGCCTCCTTTGTCTACAAAAAATAACAAAACCACAAAAAAAAAAAAAACGTGAAATCATTACAGATTCAAAGGAAGAGAAGGAGAAACCCTAAATACTAAATCAGAAGACAAACGCATTACCGCAACAGCATTTGCAATCAATTTCTGAGAGTGGCGAACTCTGAGACCAGAACCAACAAAGTTCTTCTTACTCACATCAGATCCAGCCACAATATATCTTTGGCTCCTCACTGCATCAGAAATATCAAACAACGAAACTGCTTAAGATCTCGCAAATCCATAAGAACAGAAGGTCCAGCACCAGGAATCAAGCAATTCAATCGCCAGATATAAATGCAGATCGATCGTACGTCAAAATTCGAAATCGAACCTGGAAGATTTGTGCTAGAAGGAGCAACGAGTTTCTTGGAATCGACGGAATTGAACGTCGATAAAGCCGTTGCAGCTCCAGCTCCAGCTCCATGGATTATCGCAGACATTTTTGTTCCACAGAGCTCGGCACAATTTTGGACAGTTATATAAATAATTATACAAAGTGGTAGATAAACAAAAATGGCGATACAGAGTGTGACTAGCGGAGAAATCGAAGAACTAAAATCCGCTATCAAATCCACATGTTAACATTGTTTTCATCGCCATGCTGGACATCTGATCTCCTGTGGCGTCTCTTTTGTAGTAAACCAATGAAAATATAACACGTGTTAGTTTACGAGTAGATTAACACGTGTGTGTATCTAATTTGTTAGTTTATGAAGAAGCTTGTAACGCTAAATAACACTTCCGGGTTCGCTTAACTACCCGGCCCAACCGAATACCTTAACAAAGGTTTGAGATTTTACTTAGACTCGGCATTCGGTTTCGTGTTTGGATTCGGGTAAAACTCGATCGAGTTTTAGTTTTTGGATTTAGTGATTTACTTTTCAATAAAAAAATTGTCGGATTTGGATTCGAATTCGGGTAGAACTTTTCAGGTTCGGATTTCAGCTATAAAATCTAATAAAAATCCAAAAAAATTTGAGTTTTGATCGGGTTCGTTTTGGATTCGGATCGGTTTTGTGTATGCTACCATATAAAACTCATATTTATAGGATATGATGCTCGAATTAAGGTATTTTTTTAATGAATAGTTATGTGTTTTTGGATTTTTTGATTTCAGATTTGGATTTTTGGATTTACACATTTACATTCCAATTAAATAATTTAATAGATTCAGATTCAGATATAATTTTTCGAGTCAGATGTTTAGATTTGGTTTTTTTCCCATCCCTAATTTTACTAATTTGGGAGGCAAAATGTATCAGCCCAGTAATAGTTCAGTTTGATTTAGGGCCTATCATCACAAAACGATCATAAAAATAGGAAAATCATTTTTAAGAAATCTTAACGTTTTAAGAAATCAGTTGCTTTTGCTAGGGTTGTTAGTATGGGTGTAGCTAATGCTAATGTTAGGGAAACACTGTACCGTTTCAAATGTTTGAATTGTAGAAACAAATCTACATGCTTTTAAATAGTTTGTATTCTCCTTCAAACGTTATTATTGATTTACACGTTAAACTGTAGAAATGGTGTTTTAATTCTTTTTACGAAACGATAAAGGACTGGATATTAGGCATTGAAATGATTATCCGGATTTGGATTTAAAAAACGGATATTTAGACAAAACGGATCCAGATCCAGAAAAAAATTTAATAACAGATATCCGCAGATATTAAAAAATATTATTATTTTAAAAATTTTAGATGTATTTAAAAAATAATTATTTTAAAAAATTTAGATGTATTTGACAGATCCAAATATATGTGGATATTGAAAAATCCAAATCCATATATTCACGGATATTAATAAATCTAAATCTAAATAATTATTTTTTGGATTTAACACATTTAGTCTAAATCCAAATATTCTAAAATTTGAATATTTGATCTATATCCGCCCTATCCAAAAACACCACCAAAATTTTAAATTAGTGGGTGAGCAATAATAACCACACATTTTAACTAAAAACATACGCCGCCTGAATTTAAGTCAGAAAATATAGATGCATTATAATACACCGATGGCGGTAAATCCGCAGCCCACATTTACACAAAAGTAAAAGTAAAGGGACCTCTATACTTAAATACACTGGTATTTAACAAACAAATAAATTATATAAGTCAATCAGATAAGGACTAAAATATGTATTAATTTGAAAAAGAAAGAAAGGAAAATGTGGGAAATGCCACCACACCGCCAGCAGAAAATTTAGGATATTATTAAACAAAAACGGAAGTAGAGTTTTTCGCTTTTTTGTCCTCTTAAAAAATCCAAAACCTTGAAGTTGAACAAATACAAAAATATAAAAAAACATTTTTCACGTGAGAGAATTAAAAGAAGCTGTGTTCTAAAGCTCCGCCGTTATAAAGATCCGTGTTCTGTTTCCACCGTTTATCTCGTGTCTTTTCTCCCATCACAAAACAACACATATATAAATTTATATGTCTATCTTAGTCCAGACACAATATTATCATCAATTCTTCTTCTTACAACATGAAGATGCAGCAAACTTGCGACTTGGAACTTCGTCTTTCTCCTACTTATGATTCTGATTCTGATTCCTCGTAAGTCTTTCTCTCACTTTTTCGAAAACTTTCTTTTTGAGCAAAAATATAATCAATGAATATTATATGAATCTGATAAAAAATTTACATTTTAATGGATTGAAAGTGTGACAGAATCAAGTAGCTCTGAAAATCCACAACCAAAGGAAAACATGTGTATTTCTTCAGATGTTACTCATCTTCAGGTATGTATATACCTATTAATTCATAAATATGACTATTGTTTTAATGAATGAATAGATGGATTTATTAAATAATGTTTTATGTATGTAGGCAAAATCTATAATATCGATCGCGAGACGAGAAATGGAAGAGAAGTCATCTTCAAATGGGTCGGATTCTCAAAACAGGTCGACCCGATTTCATCATCATCAACCGCTTCCAAATCCAAATGCCTCTATGAAAAAATCTCTCCAAAGTTTTCTTCAGAAACGGAAACTTCGAATTCAAGCCACTTCACCTTACCATCAGCATCCACGACGATAGTGTTTTTTTTATTGTTCAATCCTTTTTTATATATAGTTTTAGCAGTTTTATGGTTCATATAATACGAATGGAATTTAATTGTATACTCCCAATACACAGACACACATATATACGTGTAGACTATTTAATTAATCCCAAGATCGATTTTGAATCTACTTTTGTTACTCTGTTTTGTA
Organism: Cardamine chenopodiifolia; assembly: GCA_963922655.1. Taxonomy (NCBI): domain Eukaryota; kingdom Viridiplantae; phylum Streptophyta; class Magnoliopsida; order Brassicales; family Brassicaceae; genus Cardamine; species Cardamine chenopodiifolia. The sequence goes on from OZ000467.1 coordinate 6,943,401, forward strand.
TTTTTTTAATCTTGACCAATATATAAACAGTACAATAATTTCTAAATCGATGTCCTTATTTTATATGGAGTAAAGTTATATAGTAGAGTAGTAAATTAGTAGAAAGTTAGAAACTATATGGTTGTTGTTTAACTTCTTGACTACGTATATTCATAAGCACAATGTTTTTTTTTTTAATTACTCAATGCAAGCTAAGCCCCAAAGGCCCAATACTAAACTGATTATGTATTTTAATTTAATGGACTCAATAATATTTTGGTCGAGATGGCCATTTTTTCCTTTCTTTTCTGGTTTTTTTTTTTTTTTTTTTTTTTTGCCTACTAGGCTAAATGGCTGATTAAGTTTTTGACCCAAAAAAGAGAGACTAATGTAAGTTTATGGTTGTAACTCGAGGTCTTGTTGTTATATATATAAGAAATAAGATAAGAAAATTTTCTAGTGCCTTCGACTCAATTATTACGTTTTTGATATCTCTAAAATTTGTAAGTTGAGTCTTAGCTACATTATACTGTTTTACCAAAAAAAATTGAAGCATTACATTCCATCAAAACTTCTACAATATTAGAGAAGAGGTGTGAATTGAAATCTAATCTTAGATATTGATATTTCCATGATATAGTGACTTACGAGAATTAGTATGTTTCACTAAAAGATTATCACACATGAATAAGGTTAATGTAATATGTTTGGCAATTGAAATAACTAATACGGTTCATTTAATTACTGATTTAACTAATTTTCTCTTTTAATAAATGGAATATATATATATATATATATATATATTTAAATTTTTCATTTTTAATTAAAATACATTAAATCTATTAAATAGAAAAACATTTTTTTCAAAGAACCAGGTTGAAAATTTGACTAAAAATGCGACATGTGTAACCGAGTGATTTGTGTTACAATTGTTGGTATGTTTTTTTTTTCTTTTTGAAATTCAAATGTTGGTATGTTGATGTGTTACCATCTTGATCCAGATCCACATAATATATATAGAGGTCCTATATATATATATATATTGACAAAAACGAAAAGAAAATTAGGTCCGCGAATCCACCGGCAAATTTCTAGCTAATCCATAGACTTAATTATTAACACTCAACGAAGAATGTGAAACGCACACATCTTATCTCAATTTCTCTGGCTAAATTCCTAAAAAAATGTATTCTCTTTAAAACGACCAAACGGCTACAACATAACCAAATCTTTCACGTTTAAGGACGTGAGTTTATCTCTAAACATCTTATCTTTTGCCTCCAAATAGTATTTCAAAGGCGTACCCCAATAACACTTTAACAAATCTTTTAAACCATGACACGTATACAAAATCAGCAGCATTTTTTCTATCAGATTTTGCTATAACTATATTTTGTACCAACAAATTTGTTTTTTTTTTCTCTTTAACTCGAACTCATCCAGATTCTCTTTCAATATTTATTACATTTTTGATTGTGGAACAGAGATAAGATCAATAAAAATAGAGCCTTGAATATGAAAAATGAAAATGAAATGGTGAATAAAGGATGGAGAACAACTAGTCATGTGCTGCGTGAAAGTGGAACATAACACAACCAAGAACATAAATTATAAATGTCGCTTGTTCAGATGTTTCTTCTTTCTCATTCGAGAATCATCTTTATTGACAAAGATAGATCTGTTTATAACTATCCCATATGTTTTTCACTTCTTAATGAGGTTCTTATTAGCCATTAATCACGTCAAGACCAATCGACATTATAATTTAACAATCAATCAGAATACCAAGTGCAATTTCTTCCACGACGAATTAGTCTACAAGTTCTTGAGTTCTACTCGAGTAAAAAAGTTATACTTAACTATCAAAGATTGGTTCAGTCCCCAAAAAAAGTAAAAATAAAGTCCAATTTTTTTGGTTCATAATTAGATTTCAATTAAGTACCAGATTTTTTATAGTTTGTAATTGTCAGTTTACATGTGATATTTATAGACTTATAGTTATAAATCGTTTATAAGACCATATATGTTTGTGCCGACAAAAAAAAAAAGACTATATATGGTTGTTTTTCATAGTTGAATTTCAAATGAGTTACCGATTGATCAATATAATATTATATATTTGATTTAGTATACTTGTTTACTGTAGTTTTAGTCAAAATTGGAATTCTTAATTTGCAAAATCAATTATATTGAGTCACGAATTCTGTGATTAATTACTAATGAATGCATGACATTGATTTGTGGCTAGTCATCAAATCAGATGATAAAATAAAATATATAGAAAAGATGGTGCATGTTAGAATCAAAATGTCCCACTTGAAAAGTTCGTGAACTAATATATAAGTATACGGTAATTCTTCACTTTTGAATTAGTTTTTGGATATGAATTAAATCTACATTTACTAATGTGATATCGTAATAGATCTAATTTCTCGATTGTTGGGTCCACTTTTAAATGTTAGTCCTACAAATTTCACGTTTCAGATGTCTAATCCTAAATGTACGAAAAATATGTTAGAATCAAAATGTCCTACATCAAAATTAAAAAATGTTTACGAATTAATATATAAGTGGAATAATCTTCCATTCTTGAGTTATCTTTTGGATGTGAACTAGATTGACATTTACTAATAGATGGTTGATGATTTATATTATTTATAAATTCAAATATGAATGTGTCCTTAAAAAAGGTGTTCTTTCCATTATATTATCCTTAGGATATTGTAAATTCATGTATTATATAACTCAATATCTAAGGTTAGATTTCAAATCAAACATCTTCTTTAACATTGTAGAAATTTTGATGGATTTAATTTTATTTTTATAAATAGTATGTATGGTTTAGCTTAGACTCAACTTACAAATTTTGGAGATATTACAACGTAAAGGAAGTTTTCTTATCTTAAAAAATGTGAACTAGAAGAGACTGTCGACATACAAATTTTAAGGATATTACAACGTAGTGTGAACTAGAAACTGTCAAAACGTTTTTAAGTTGGCAGTACAATATTATCCTATCTTAAAATGTGAACTAGAGACTGCCGGAAGTCTTTCTTTTTTAATAAATAATACTATATGACTTCTGACAGCTATTTTTTTGTTACAACATTTTTTATTTATTTATTTATTATTTTTTATTAGAAGAGGAGTTCAACAAGAAGTTACTTTCCTAGAAATTTACAGGCAACTAAATCAACAATATATATATATATATATATATATATATATATGGACAATGGATAGATAATTTAGTATATGGTATCGCAGAAAACCTAAATTGAGTGGTTTAATTTAGTCGCTTATATATATCATCGATCATTGATACACGATACAGTTTCTTTGATTTTTTCTTCGGAACTCAAGTTTAACACGAATCAATCTTATGATATGTGATCTAGTACCAAGTTTAACCTCTAAATTCCTTATGGAGATTTTATAATCGTTTACATAGGTCATAGACAACAACAAAAGAACAATGATTAGCATTCACATGATATATATGAAAATCAACTAAAAGAATATAATATTAGTTTCAAAATGATGGCTAAGCCGTATCGGGTGGATACATATATGATAATATCTATCAAAAGACGACAAAAAATTTCACCTTTTATATATGTGTTTGGATGATGATGCCTTTCATTCTTACCACGTCGGTCATAAAACTATAACTTAACTGGAAATATCTAACTACAGTAATAATTTTAAGGAAGACTAGGTGATGGTGAGAAAAAAAAGACTAGGTGATAGTAAGGAATTGGACTGAAATTTATACTTCTAAAATACAACTAACTTGCTGATGTAGCTGCAACTATACATTGCTTACGTTATCCTTTTTTGCGGGCAAATGCATACGTTATTGTGAAGTATTGTCTGATATTTTGACCAAACATATATGAATTGGGCCTTAAATCCACAAGAGAAAATCATCTGATTTTTGGATATTAAAATTCATTATCTATATGTTGCTAATAATGTGTTTTTTTTTATCATAGAAGGAAGACAATTCCAAGAAGAAAAAAGAGAAGCAAACCGACTTTCAACAAGAAATTTATGGTTTTCCATTTATTATAAATAGAGATACAGGTTCAACAAAGAGATCATCCATCAAACATAGCAAATAAGAGTTAAAAAAAATTGAGACAGGGTTCTAGTTTTTACAAATTTCAGGTGTGTTTACATAGATTTTTTGTTCTTGCTCTTGTTAATCTTGGGTTTAAGAGATGGTGTTAGGCTCTCGACGCATAACACCACATTAGCTTGTTTATTTGTGAGGTACATGTCACAAACAAACATAAGGGTTATGAATGAGAGATTTAAGAGAGATTGTAAACAATAAACATATAAGGATCTTTAATAAATGTTTGTGAGTTCAACTCGCACAAGATGTATTCTCTAATTTGAGAGAAACTCGCTAAATTCCGTGTGTTCATTAGCTAACTTTAGGATCTTAACATGCTAAACTAATCAAAACGAAACCTTACAAGTGGTATCAGAGCATCCAGATCAAAGCATAAAACGATTTCAATCAGGTTATGCAAATCCTAAAGACATCCGAAAAAGGAGTTTGTGTGGTTATAGTTTCAGCTAGAAACAAAATAACCATGGATTCAAGGATGAATGTCCTGAAAAAAGAACAACAATGTTGTAAATGTAGCTAAAGATGGAAAACAACCTATGGTACTTACATCTAGCCTACATTATGTTAAGGACGAATGAAAGATGGATTCATGATATACTTTTCATATCACACTTGATTAGGATATATTATATGACCTTAAAGAAGTCGATGGAGGAAAGGTTCTGATGGGGAACAACACTCACAGTGAAGTCAAAAGCATAGTCAAGTTGAAGATATTAAACCCTAATGGCTCCATGGTGACTCTAACAGACGTGAGATACATACCTACTATGGACATGAACCTAATCTTATACACACTAGGCTGGGACACATAAGTCTAAAGAGCATAAACATTATGGTCAAAGAATGTTATCTAGACTTAAAGCAAGTATCCACACTAGATTTTTGTGAAAAATGATTATTAGAAAAATCACACGAGCAAAAATTTCTGGAATCTAAGCACACATCTACAAGCATTCTAGACTATTTGCATAATGATTTTTGGGGTTCAATCTCTAATAAGGCAAGCTTATCTGGTTGCTCGTATTTTCTAATATTCATTGGTAATTACTCAAAGAAATATTGGATCCAGTTCCTAAAAGGCAAGGATGAAGTTTTTGAAAAAAAATTTGAGTGGAAAACTCTGGTGGAGAATCAAACAAAGAAAACAGTTAAGTGTTTAAGGACAGACAATGGTCCGAAGTTCTAAAATAAGTAGAGATGGATAAGCTATGCAAAGATACATGAGTTAAGAGACACAAAACATGCACCTATACTCCACATAGTTGCATCAAAAAGGATGAACATGACAATATCTAATAAAATAAGGTGTATGTTCGCTAAAACATGGTTGGAGAAATAATAAACAGGTCAGTTCAAGTTTCGAAAAAGGTGGAGGTTTCTGAAGTATTGTCTGATACTTTGACCAAACATTGGTTCTATAAAACCAATTCTACACCCACATGAGCTGGGCCAAGGCGGCCTTAAATCCACAAGAGAAAATCATCTGATTTTAGGCATTAAGACCCATTATCCATATGTTGCTAATGATGTGTTTCTTGTCTAGAAGGAAGATAATTCCAAGAAGAAAAAGGAGTAGCAAACCGACTTTCAACAAGGAATTCAAGGTCTTCCATTTATTATAAATAGAGACAAAAGTTCAACAAAGAGATCATCCAACAAACATAGCAAATAAGAGCTAAAGCAAATCGTGAAAGAGGGTTCTAATTCTTAGAAGGTTGTCGGATGGGTTTACATAAGTTTCTGATTTTTATTGTTTTTTTTCTTAGTTTCGGATTTGGGTGCTAGTGCTAGACTTTCAAGACATAACATCATATTTATTTGTTTCTTCGTGGGATATCAGTTACAAGAAAACATAAAGATCGTGAGTGAGAAATTTAAAAGAAATTGTAAACAATCAATTTGTAAAAAATTTTACCGGATGTTTGTGAGGTTAGATGGAACAAAACATATTCTTTAATTTAATTTAAAAAGAAGTCGTTAAACTTCGAATGTTCATTGACTAATTTAAAGTTCTAAACAAGTTAAACTAATCGAAGTAAACCATGCACTTGTCCTAAATCGCTTTTTCAACTATCTTGGTCTCCTGAAAAAAGCGGTTCGGTACCAACTCACATGGTCCGGTTAAGAACTCCAATTATTTCCCTTAGATTTCAACAACTGATTTTGTTCAGTTTGGTACCCTTTTTTGCGTCTCTTTTATATGTGCTAAACTGCTAATTAACAAACTGGGCCTTAAAGAGTGTTTTAAGTTCACACTTTTAGTTTCTCCAGCAATTTCAAAAGCGAACTCTTTAACTCAACTTCGACGTATACGTGGAAGATCAGATATAAAATTGCATGCCTTAAAATAAATAAATAAATAAACTAAAATACTCCCAAACGAAAAAAGACACTAAAATATTTACCCTAATTTCAGTTAATTTTAAGAGCTAATATTACATTCAGAAAAAAAAATATTACGTGCTCATTTCAGACAGGTTTATTTAAGTTTCACATAATCTAGGTTGTAGTGCTTTATAATTATGTCTTAAAAACATGTCAGTTAGTTACGTTTACTAAAAACAAAAAAAAATTTGAGGTCTACAATTGTTCAATTTTCAAAAAAATATAAATATCTCAATAAAAAACATGTAGATAATACTATTGCTTTTCATTCTAATTAACTTCAACCAATTGCGAAATGCATGAATTAATTTGAGGTCTACAATTGCTCAATTTAAAAAAAAAAAATTAAATATCTCGATAACAAAAACCATGTCAGTTAGATAATACTATTGCTCTTCGTTCTAATTAACTTCAACCAATTTCGAAATGCATGAATTAATTTGAGGTATACAATTAATGTCCTTTAAAGAAAGAAAAAAGAGAGCAAAAACTTGAGAATATCTATGATTATGTTATTTTGTTGTCCAATGATGACGTGTCGATTTTCTGCTGTACCAATGCTTTGCAGTTTGTGCCTTGACAAAATATGTTTCCCGGATTAATTTAGTGCTGTATCTATCTTACCATAATATTTTTATACAATGTAATTTCTCAGGTAGACAAGATGTACATCCTATATTTTGTATAAAGAAAAAAAGAAGATAGACAGACTATATTAATTACTAAATATGAATTGCCGGGCACCTACCAGGATGTTTCAAATGTGAATGCCCTTAAGTTTCCACGTAAATCATACAAAAATCACTATGACGGAACAAATCTTGAATAGTGTCAAGAATCCAACAATAAAATAATGTATATTCTAAGGGTAATATCGACAATTCATACACCCAATAATTCAACTCCATGAACCACTATATAAAGGCTCAAAAGATCAACACAACCACATAACTCTTCACCGCTATCTCTCAATCTCTCATTTGCTCTCTTGACAGGTAAAAAGGACAGAAATGCCCTCGTATATGATCGAGAACCCCAAGTTTGAACCTTACAAGTCAAACAAACGATATAATTACTCTGCTTCAATGCTTTTCTTCCTTTTATCGATCTTTACCTACATTCTGATCTTTAACGTTTTCGAAGTATCGCCATCATCGATCTTCAATGACACAAAGGTTTTGTTCTTCATCTCCAACACTCTCATCCTCATAATTGCCGCCGATTATGGGGCTTTCACTGATAAAGAGAGTCACCTTCTCTACAGTGAATACACCGCCACGGAAGTAACGATGAGAAGCCGTGCAGATAACTACTCTCAGATTCCCGTCTTGACATACCGAGAAAACTCTAGAGATGAAGACTTCAAGAACCCTAAAGATGCAGGAATTAAGAACCATAAAGAAGATGAAGAACCAATTGTGAAAGAGACTGCGTGCGTTCTGCCACCTGAGAAAATATTAAGGGTGGTGAACGAGGAGAAACCAAGAGATAATATAGCTATCGAGGAAAACAAACCAATAGCTTGCGACGCAAGAAAGCATGTGAACCCTAAACTGTATGGACGAAGTAAATCAGAGAAACCACGAAGAGTGAGGAGGATTAGCGAAGACATAGAGACTAAACGTAAAGGTTATGGTCGAAGGAAATCAGATAGCTCGACATGGATGGTTGGTCCGGAAAAGTGGGAGAATATTGAAGAAGAATCTGAAGAGTTTTCAAAGATGTCGAACGAGGAGTTGAACAGACGAGTCGAAGAATTCATCCAACGGTTCAATAGAGAGATTAAACTACAATCACGAGTTTCGTCTACTTGATTTGAGCCTCCTAGTAGTATAAAATTAATTTAGTCATAACTTTTTTTTTTGTTTTGTTAGTAGAGTACTGTTCTAAAAACTTGGTGATGGGACGACTTTTTGTGCAGTCGTCGTTGTAAATTAATATAAGAATGGGAAAAGGATAATTAATACCTACGGATAACTGCACTTTTTGGTCCGCTGTAAGAAAAAAAACTTAAATATATAATGTATTAATGCCAAGAAAAACATTATAATACCGGTTATTTATGATACATGTGTCTAGATTTGAAAGGAAGAAACTAGTTTTTTAAAAAAATTTAATTTATAGTATTAAAATTAAGCTAGGGATAAGAAAATACAACAATACCGGCTGCGAATATATGGAGCAAAAATATTTGAAATTTAACTTGTTCAGTATCCAAGTCGACGGAGAATATATGGAGAAAAAATATTTGAAATTTTGGGGTCAAAATAAAAATTTTGGGCATTACCAATTTTCTTTATAACGTTGCATTTGGTATTGCATTATGATACAAAATCAATTAGATTGATCATGTTCGTATTCTTTTTTAATGGATCTTGTGGGATATATGAAAACATATAGTATCAATGTTTTCGAGGGGTATTGGTTCAATCCGTTAGAACTCGTAAACAAAATTTGGGAATTTGGATGACCTATGATATCTTGATGACCCATTAAACTTAACAATGGACAATACTCAGTGCAGTTTTATGGGGCTGTATTGGACTTTAAATGTAAGGCCTATGATTTCTCTCCACTAAGGATAACTCCTTCCGCACACATAGAAGTGAATTCGTAAGACGAGCATTTGCTACACGAAGTATTATCAAAAGAAAGATAAAGTGGAGTAGTTGTTGACATTAATGCGTTTGTAGTTATTATGCTTATTAATAATTAATGATGATATCAGTTTGAACATTTCGTCAAAAAAAAAAAGAGTTTGAAAACAAAATGCTGAAGATATGAAAATGACTCGAAGATAATGCGCCAATGAGGGACGATGAAATTGGATTCAGATCAGAATTTTTAAGAACTTTTTCTATAAGTAAAGGACCACAAAATAATCACTAACAAAGTTAAACCAATGATGGCGAAAGGCACCGTTACTTCGTTAGTAATGAGTGTTTCCGATAAATATTCAAAAGTCAATATGGTCATGAGAGATGACTCAAAAATGTAAGCATCTTCTGATATTTTTTATTTTTGTGTAAACATAGTTGTTTTACATTCATTCAATCCCAAATGGAGATAGAGAGTACAAGATCATCAACCTAATGGTTGGGTACAAAAGATTAACAAACACAAGCTTACAACAAATGTAGATAGATAGATTGTAGAAGCATTAAACTTTGTTGATAGATCCGTAAAAATTTGGAAACAGAGGCTACATCGCAATATGCCACAAAATGGTGTGTCAAAGATACTTCTTCGTGAAATTTAACATTTTGATAGGTGGTGACGTTAGAAAATTGTGACAAGTGGTGGGTGAAGTTTTCATGGGATTCTCATATAAGAATCTCTTATCATCCTAGCTCTTTTTTTCATTATTTTTCTTTTTTTATTAATTATAAAATATTTATGTTAAAGACTCCTACTAATAATTGTTTAAATGTATTAATGATCATGGCCTCAAATCCTCATTAATGACAGAAAACTGCAAATGCATTCATGTACTATTATATCTATAATTATTGAGTGTAGCTACTAGCTACTGTGATCTGGCGAATCTTTCCAACCAATTATTTTCTCGTATTTTTCCAGTCACGAGATATGTTTTCACATTAAACATGTTACTATAAACTTATATATACATAGCAAATGTTTTTGTTTGATAATTATAGAACAATACTAGTTTAAGTGGAATTGTCCTCAGTCTTGGGTTGCCAAATGATAAATTGAATTTAGAACATTAGAAAGCAATATATAGCTTGAATTTGAGTTTTTTTTTTTTTTTAAATGTGTATGTTGTAAATTTCGTTGTATATATGTCTTAGTTTTTAATATTATACGGATCATATCGTTTAATTATATGATTCTAAAGAGAAAGCAGAATTATTATGGGATTAAAAATTTTAATTTAAAATACGAAAATTTTAATTTAAAATTATTAACCTAACTTAATATTTAAATTTAAATTTAAAATTCTCTTTGAATTTCTAAAGAGAAAGCAGAATTATTACGGTTTTTCAATTTTCTTACTAGACGATAATTTAGTATGTTGTAAGTTTAGTTGTATGTCTTAGTTTTTAATATTATACGGATCGTCGTTTAAAATTAAATTCTTAACTTAATATTGATCGACTAGTTGCCTCATCCAGTTTCTCAAGTCTTAGCCACTATAGTAAATCAATGAATATACCTAATCTCATTTAGTTAGTAAATTAATAACTTAATATACGTCAAACAACAATGATTATAAAACTTCTCTCTTATCAAAAAAGTTATCAACAAAAAGGAAAATATTGTTTTATTTTTGTTAAACAATAATAATTATTATAAAACTGATATAAATGCAACTTGCACCAACTCATCACTTGGTGGAGACCCATATATCGCGACTTAAATCAAGATCGCAAAATATGTCTCTATGTGGATATGCACATATTTACGTATAACCTTATATATTTATGGACAATACAAGAAACGTCCACTAGGGACGACTATAACATTAACTAAAATTACACTATAATATCCACATACAAGTGTCACAGATTTGGTTGATAATTGATTGATAACTAAAGTACTGACCAAATTTTAACAAAAAAAAAAAAAACTAACGTACTCATGACATGACATTGTCAACTATCCATACACAAAAATAACCTCTTGCAATGTATAGCATATAAATGTGTTTCATCACAATTTGTCGGAAAGCACCTAGAGTTTTTGAAACTAGGATCTAAATGGTAACAAATTAAATACCTAACATTCCTTTTTAGTCACAAAGATGGATAGCCACAAAGGGCGATGAGATACTATACATTGGTCTAAAAAGCTTCCGACGGTGTTTTTCTCTTTTGCATATAGAGTTGGAAGCCCTCACATGGACAATGAAGAGTTTGGCGGATATTCCCTTACTTGACGTTCTTTTTCTTACGGACTGTTTGACCTCATTGTAATGACGACAAATCCGGAGGATTGATTTTCTTTTACATCATAATTGAAGGATTTCTTACTAATCATATAATCATTTACACCATTTAGGATTAGACATATCTCGCGTTGTGAAAATATCTATACTGATCAATTTGCAAAATATGTAAGAGTATGAGGTTTTTGTTTTTTCCATATAAGCACATCGGTACTAATTTAGTTTTTTCAAAACCGATAATTTATTAATAAATGGAGTTTGTTGACAAAAAAAAAGAATTGAGGAATGAGGAACAGAGGAATGTTGTTTATCCAAAAAAAAAAGAATTGAGGAATGAGAAAAGCCATGCGATTGAAACTATATATCTAACACTCCTTTTTAGTCAAATACCAAACAATCTGTTATAACGTTTGGTCCATAGCTATTTCATTTATCTATGTATTTATATCATTTATTCATCAGAAGCTACTTCATTAAAATTCACACTTTTCATGATACTTGAAAACCAAAAGCTTTAACGATGGAGAAAATCTATTAGGTACCACCGTAACAATAACCATGATATGGTTTGAACTAAACCAAGTGAAAATGTTTTACCAAAAATTATTTGTCTAGAATTTATACACACACAATTTAAACTCGAATTATGATATAACCACTAGATTATACATCTCATGTACTAATTTAAATAGAATTTGAGTATCTAAATATTGAAAACGCGTTGGTTGGTTCCCCCAATAAACAATATGAAAATATTGTCTTCCTTTTTTTCCCCTTTTTTGAATTATTGCTAATTAGTCTTGCATTTATCTTTTAAAATGGAATAATGCATACATATTTAGAAAACAGCATGGTACCACTACCAACGCATGATAGAGACAGTTATACAACAGTACTCTCATTTAGCTCAACACAATAATTTAATTTAAAATTTTAAAATTCAATAAATAATATAAACATTTTGAAACTATTAGAAAATCAATTTCAGTTTGCATAAACAAAAACTAGTTCGAAAACAACTGCGTAAGTTTTTTCAAAGAGTATCGTTTTGACAAATTTTACACAAATTAAAAAAAAATTCATACTCATATGATCCTGTTTAATAAATTATTAATGAGTTAAATTCAAAGAAAAAATAGCTTTAAAACAATTAAAATATATAAAACGTTAATTTTTGTGAGACAATAAATCTCTATAACGACAATCTCATTGTTTGTGAAACAATAAATTTTCTAGAAAGACAATCTTTGCGAAATGGATGGAGTAGATATTACGAATTTTCTTTTAACTGCAAAATTAATTTTATAGTTAAGAGAGTTTAACTATCCTAATCCATAATTAATTTGATAAAATTATGTAATGAAATCCTTCATTTAATAACATATGTCTCTTTGCTCTCACTAAAAGACAAAAACAATCACGAGCCACCACCTCTTCTCCTTTCTTCAATCCATCCATCAATGGAGTCTTCTTCTCTCTCTCTCCTCTTCCTCAGATCTCTCCTAACCTAACACACACACACACACACAAATCCTCCAAAGCCATGTCTTATCTTCTTCGCTCCGATCCAGTTTCTCGAATTTACCCAGAGCCTCAATCTCTAACCTTTTTCGACCACTTCGATCTTCTCCCTGACGCACTTCTCCTCCTAATCTTCGACAAAGTCGCCGACGTCAAAGATCTCGGCCGTTGCTGTATCGTCTCCCGGAGATTTCACTCTCTAGTCCCTTTCGTTGAAAACGTTCTCGTCCGCGTTGATTGTGTTATCTCCGATGATGATTCTTCTTCAAGCGACGATCGTTTCTCTCTAAACACCGCATCGATATCTGACGCCGCCGCAGTTGGTGGCTCCTTCTCCGCTTTGTTCCGTCTCGTCTTCGCTCCTATTTTCAAACCGTTTCAAGCGTTAGGTCAGTTTCTAGGACCGAAACGATCATCGTCATCATCATCGTTCGATGCGTCGTTTTCAGAAATTAACGACGAAATCAGCGGCGAGATCGAGCAAAACGGAGTTACGCATCACTCTCCGACTCAGGTATTGAAAAACTTCGCCGAGATTAAGCTTCTGAGAATCGAACTCCCGACTGGAGAATTAGGGATCGAGGATGGGATTTTATTGAAATGGAGAGCTGATTTTGGATCTACGATTGATAATTGTATGATTCTCGGCGCATCTTCAGTGAATCGATTGAATCAAGTTAAGAATCTGGAGAATTCGATTGATGATGATAATGGTAACATACCTGAGTCGTTCTACACTAATGGAGGGCTTAAGCTTCGTGTAGTTTGGACGATTAGCTCGTTAATCGCCGCCTCAGCTCGGCATTATCTTCTTCAGCAGATCATCACTGAGCATAAGACGTTAGATCGTTTGGTTCTCTCTGATGCTGATGGTCAAGGTATTTTGTGTATGAATAGAGAACAGCTTGAAGAGCTTAGAGTTACTCCTTTATCGGCTTCTTCAGCTTCGAAGCGGACGCTTGTGCCTGCGTTGAATATGAGGCTTTGGTATGCTCCGCAATTGGATTTACCTGATGGTACGGTGTTGAAAGGTGCGACATTGGTGGCTATTAGGCCGAGTGAGTCGAAGAAGGAAGTGTGTGATGCTTCTTGGTTGACTGATGCGTTTGAAGAGCCGTTTGGGACTGCGGCGAAGATGTTGATCAAGAGGAGGACTTATTGTTTGGAGATGAACTCGTTCTGATTTCGCATTACGAACCGGTTTCAGGTACAATATACACTGTATCATTCCTTTATATTATATACTCTTCTGTTTTGGTCGTTTGAATTTGAATTAGCTTCCCTTTGTGGCATTAGCTGTGATCTGAATTCAGTTACCATTTATGATACATGAACCTGTCTGACGAAAATGCGGTTGGTTTGTTGCCAAAACGAATAACATAGCATCGAGTCTTATAAGTTATATCTGGTTTTGACAGATGGTGAGAGCAAACAAATCCACAAGTATTGGAGAATGAAGGAATGAGAACAGAGAGATAGCAAATCTCCTGAAGCTAAAAGCCAAGCTCTCTTGACTTTTCGAGACATACTGCCTCTCCAGTAACGCGGAGTGCGTCGAATCTGCAGGCACAGATGCCTAAGGGAGTTTCTCTGAAACCGAAGAAAATCATTGTACATACACACTCTTGTAAAAGAAGTCTGCGAATGAGCAAGAACATATGTTTGTAGTCTTGTAAAAGAAGACACATATTAGGATGGGAGTCGCCATGTTACAAAAGAGTGTAATAAATGTTTTTCAGCTTAATTTCGACAGTTTGATGTTCTGTTCTTTAAGCTAATTACTTTAGACATTGATCTTGTAATGCTTCCCCCTCTCTAATTTGATCTATGCTGTTGTTATCACTCAATATACTTGTTTTAACTTATGGTTTGCATCATCAACAGTGACCATCATGGACCGTATCAATTGGTTTTAAAACTGAACCAGAACACTCCTATAGCCCCAATTATAACCTAGAAGCTCAGAAAGTCTTCAAACCATGCATGATGCATCCAACAGAATGAGGATGGCCAAAAACATTGCTCAGAGTTTCAGGCAAAGTTAATGACACTGAACAGGAACACACATAGAGACATATATCTGATTCATTACATAACACATTTTCTCATCAAACAACAACAATTCCTCGCGGTCTTAACATACAACCAATCATCAGGCTTATGATTGCAATGGAGGATCCATATATATGCTCAGGGATGCTTTAACATCGTCTTCCCTCAAAGTTACACTTCTTCTCCTGCATTTTAATTTCAAGAAACATATTTTTATGGATCAACCATATATCTTGATGAAGTTGTTACGAATCATTATCAAGAAATCGAAATGTGCAAGGCATGTATAAACCATTGGAGTACAATCATTTTCCTTAACACAAAAATACATTATCAACTAATTTTGAAAGGTGATATTATGACCATAAAAACTCATTTATTCAGCCTTACAAATCATTATTACAAGAAACAAATCCAGCCATTATAAATCTTTGCTATTCCGATAAACAAATTCTATTTTATCGATATTAAAAAAAGCTCTTTTAGTTTAGAGCTCATAGTCTCAAACCAAAAAGTAAGAAATAAATTAAGCAACCAAGCTCCATTAGTTTGCGATTATATTCATGTTGGTTAAGGTTAACAATCAGTTAAGAATTCAGATCAAAAGAAAAACTGAATCACTGAAAAGTATATGTTTTATGTAATGTAAATGTGAAAGAGATCTAAAATGTGAGTGATGCTTCGTAGTAAAGGGAAAGAGCTCATGGGACAACAACGAACAGATGGGTTAGATTCCGACATACA
Organism: Cardamine chenopodiifolia; assembly: GCA_963922655.1. NCBI lineage: Eukaryota > Viridiplantae > Streptophyta > Magnoliopsida > Brassicales > Brassicaceae > Cardamine > Cardamine chenopodiifolia. The sequence continues at coordinate 6,959,135 of OZ000467.1, forward strand.
GCATGTGGTGCCACTTCAGGAGGCCAATGTTTTTAAACAATTTTTGCATTTTGCCAGGCATAAACACTCAACTTCCCATCTTTTTTACTAAAATATAAATAATAATATCTATAAAAGGACAAAACTTTTTCTGATTCTTTCACATCAAAGTCTTTTATCAAGTATTGATTCTTTCATACCAATGTCAAATATTAACTAACTTCTTTCTTATCCATAACAGTTCCTCAACTCACTACATTTTCCATATTAAATAAATTTCTGTAAAAAAATTTGAATTTTCGTGAGCATAGAATTAATCAGAAACATGGAGTCAATAGGTTAGGTGAGAATATATGATGTAAATGAAATATATACATTTAAAACAAAAGAAACAGCATTTAAATTCATCCACATGCCATTAAATATACATAAATCTAAAAGTCAGTACTTCGAGAGACACAAATACCAAAAATAAGACTCAATGCCACGCCCCAATAATCCATGTGCAGTCAATACACCAAAATTTTAACAAATCAAACAAAATGGTACTATCATTAAAAATTTAACTAATCCATATATAATTAAACAACTACTCAATTTCTTGAAGTGTTCGAGATTGTAAAAATAGATAGAAATACTAACCAAGATTGGCAAGAGACTATCTCCTATCCTTTCCTTTATCATCGTAGCTACGGTTTCCTTCGCCGTAATATAGATATAACTGGGCATCAAAAGTCGCCGGAAGCTGGTGGCTATGGTGATCAAGAGGCGGAGGTGTAGCCATGAAAAAGGAAATACTTTGACTATCCATTGGAGAAGATGAAGAAGAAGACGAAGAAATCGATCTTTGAGTAATGGTGTTATTGTTGTTGAGAAAGAGAGATTGTGAATTGGACTGAAGGGTCCCCCTACTACTGTAACCTCCATTAATGGCAGAAGAAGAGATTCCAAAGTTGTAATCCGGTACAAAGGAGAATTGATTCATTGATTCTTGAGGAAGAGGTGATGAGGATGAGTTTGGTATAAGCTGAACCGGGTTAAAGCAATCAGAAGAACCGGTCCAGTTTCGGTTACTTGGTTGGTCAAAACTGCCGGTGAGAAGCTGTGTGAATGAGCTTTGAGCATTTTGCAAATCTTTATCTTTCTCTTTAGCTGTTGTTTCTCTAGCTCTTTCTCTTGCTCTCCCATGAATCTTTGTCCTCGATAAAGACAACAATGAGCTCTCTGATGTTCCACTACTGCAAGCAGATTTGGTTTGGTTCTCATGGTTCTGATCAAGATGATCGAAATTTGTGTTGATTGAAGAAAGCTCGGAGATTGAATCAGCAGCTGCGTTGATAAGCCATTCAATAGCTTTGCTTGGTTGATCAAATCCAAGACGATCTTGAAGATCGTAGAATTGTATTGCTGTAGCAACTGAGAGACGTATTCTCCGATCTCTTAACCCTTTTGAAGTTAAGACTTTGCTGTGTCTATCTTTGCCACCGGAAGCTCGAGAAACCCTAATGATACGAGAGGCAGGGTTGTTCCAGTTTCTCATTCCGGCAATGTTATTGTCGTCGGAGAATCTTTGTAACTTTCTGCTTGGTTCTTGTTTATGTTGTGTCTCGACAATTTCGTCATCGAGCTCCATTGAAACACTACTCTCATGCTTCTCTTTATTTCTCTTTCTTGTTTTGTTTCTGAAACGAAACAGTTTTTTGTAGAGAGCTGTGAATAGAGTAAAAGCCTCAGTATGTTGCAGTGAATGAGACTTTGAATCTGTTAAAAGTCAGCTAACTACTGAATTAAAGAGGTGAAAATATATATAAATGAAACATTTTCAGCAAATTAATTAATAGTAATAATAATATTCATATAGATCTGCAAAGCCTATCTGTAAATATTCATGTTCATAGTATTTTATAGCTTCATAGCTTAAGAGCCTTTTCAGAAACCCTAAATTATTATTATAATTAAAAAAAAACTATACGCCTAGAAGGGTTTATAAAGATTATAGAATAATAAATACCCAGAAGAAAAAGTAAAGATTTTTAGCTGAAGAAGATGAATTAAGAAGAACAAGAGTAATAATTTTGTTCTTGAAGCTAGCTAGAAGTTTGCTCAAAAATGGATATAATCACAGAAATTAGCAATAGATACATTAAATAAAGCAGATATTTAATTAAGTTTTTTTTTAATGTTAGTAAATCTAAATAAATTAAGAGAGAAAGAAAAAACAGATTTGCCTCAAAAATCACCAACAAAAGAAACTCACTTGAATAACAGGTGTCAACTGTCTAAGCTCACTGTAGAACAACAATGGCGGCTGGTAGAAAAAAAAACAAATTTAATTTGTCTTAGATTCTTGTCATGAGCTTATTTTCTCCTCTCCCTTTGGCATTGTTCTCATGCTTAGATCTCATCATTATTAGCTTAGAGTGTTACGAAGATCCACAGATCTGAAATAAATCATATCAAAAGGGCATATCATATAACATTAAATATATAACCAATTCAAGGAAGTTTGAAGTAAAAGGGTTTTAGGCATCTGATTTTTTGTTCTCCCAGAAAAAATCAGCCTGAGAAAGTGAAAGAAAAATTACGAATAATGGGAATTGGAGTGAGACAATAGAGAGAGAAAACTATTTTACCTGTTTGAGAAAAATAATATCGACAGTAGCTTTGGACAAGAGAAGACAATGCACCGTTCGGACTATTGAATACTTTTCCTTGTCTCGTTTACCCTTCTTTGTTTATTGTTTTTACGAATCTACCACTCATTGGTGTTACCTAGAAGTGGAATATCAAATTGCCCTCTATTAAATGTGGTTAATTATGAAGTCTAATGTATATTTTTTTTTTCATTTTTATAAGGTAAAATTCGCAGAAAATATCCACAATTCATTTTTATTTGCTAGATAAACACGAAAATTATTTTCATTTTCTTAAAAATTATCTCAACTAATAATCTTTCTTATTTAATAAGTTAATTTTCAAATTTCATCGGTTCCTATATGATGGATGGTTTTTTCGCCTTTACTTTCGACTAATCCATGTATTTCAGTTTATTAGTGATTAAAAGACTATCAAACTCAACATACACTTTGGAGGACATGCGTCTTTAAAATTGGATGATACATAAAGAAAAACATGTCATGAATCCATATCCAGTCCATGACTCAAGCAAGTGAGAAAATGATTTTGGACATGAAAATTTTAGAAGATTTTTAAGACAATAGTTTTTTAGGTCTATACGCTTTCTTTATAAGGTCATCTTTATTGGGTGTTTTATTAATTATTATTGTAGGTTTTAACTTAACAAAACATTAATTGAATGTGTTATTAATAATATTTTGTTAGTTTAATTCTGATTTAGAAAAATAATCATAAACGACATAAAGCTTCTTTTTCTAATTGACTCCCGCTGATTCCTTCCTTTTATTTCAATTTTCTGAACTACCAATTATGTAAATTTAGTTATAGTTGTAGAGTTTTGCTTTAATCATCTAAGTATCAGTTTAAATTATTTATTACTAGCACTTAGGAACAAATTTATTATTGATTACACTTTTTTTTACGAAATTGGATTATATGATTAGTGGGATTGATTAATATTCATGGTTTCATAATTTTATGAGCTTTAGTATCAAAATTTTATATTACCATTATTTATAATTTTGCTTAGACAATTAGAAAGACCATTTTTTTTATTTGTCTAGGGCATTAGAAAACGCCGGACTGGTTTACATGGATCCTTATTATGTTACACCATCGATTTTTGATGTCTTTTGCAAAGAAAATAGAATATCAAATTTAGTTGAGTAATGTACAATGTGATGTGTTCTAAACCGTAAATATGCAAGAAAATTAAAGGATAAAAGGAACACTAAGTTGATAATTGCCCAAATGGCCAATTGTCACATTTCTTTAAACTTGAGAACTTCTTCACATTCGAATCAATAACGTCACATTTTAATTAAAATTCGTTTTGTATATAAAGCAAAATTCAGCAAATGATTGTAAAACATTTTGTATTTCTATTTAACAGATTTGATGTTATGTTTTTAGTAGTAAAAAATTCCAACAAAAATGGTAATAAAAAGATTAAGATAGTACATATCAAATGGAAATAACTACATGGGTTTGTAAAAAGAATTCCACCCAAACGGAATGATAAATTTAGAAAATGATAAAAGAAATTACATTCTAAAAAAAACAAAAGAAAAATCATGAAGTGGCGTCGAGAGATACATCGAGTGAAAAAAAAGCAAACGTTTGACTTCGTTACTTAGGACAATACTTCTTGAATATGTGAATATTCATATATACCTTTTTCTATTCACATATAATCATGTTACGTTTATTACATATCACACGATACACCCCCACTTTGGACGAACCAAATACATTTCCATTTAGGAATATGTTACGTTCTTATATGATCACATTTCTTTAAACATATGGATATTCCAGAATTATATAAATATTTGTGTGGCTTCCATTAAAAATTGTTTTTTAAGAAGCCCAACGCAAAAGAAGGTGATATTTGGGTTTCGGTGGTAACAGAGCTAACGACGGGGTCGAGACTGTGAGGCACGTGTCACTGTCTCAAAAGGCATTTGTTGATGCACATTCAGAATATTTTGTTTCACTTCTGTATTTTTCTCCAATGTATCTCTATTATCTTATGTATTTTAGAATGTATAATATATTACCATAGATTTAACATAGTTGATTTGTGTTACGAATAGGTCCCTTAAGAATATAAAATACATAATGCATAAATGGTTTTAACAGATGATATAGGTTGCACGGTTCCTTCAATCTCCGGAATTGGTGGAATCTTTATTGTCTTCTTGCGTAGGATTGCTTTGCGAACTAGGGGATTGGCAGGTTATGTTGGTTCAAGTGCTTGGCTTTACTTGAAAGGGAAGTTTACTGACAAGTTGTGGGGTTTCTTGTTCAATCTCCTCTTTGATTCTACGTTTCTGATGTACAAGCGGGACGGCATGGCGTCTTGGATTGCTGTAAAGCAGGAGCCCTGGAAACTGAAGTACGTTTCAGCAAAAAGGTTGTTCAGTACCCCTCTGCCTACCTGATTGCAGTTGCTAGCTGAAGGCTTCAGCTAGCACTGTAGTTTGACTGTTGCAATGATTGCTCCATTTACGACTCTATTGCTTTGGTTTTTTTTTTGTTATTTTGTGTAACTACTCTAATTCCGGAAAAGGATTAAAATAAGTCTTTTTAATAAATGGTTTAAAAACCTCAGCAGCAGTTGTACTCGGCCTAGTTTGAATTGGTTTGATTAGTATTAGATCATTTTCTAATGCAAAAGGAGCAAACGACCAATTGGAATTACTCAAGTCTCAAATACATAATTGTTATGCACTTACACTTGTACTTTGCAGCTTCATGCTCACAGCTAAAGAGTCAAGGTTTTATTTCAATGATTTGTTTTAATAATTTGGAACATACCATGAGCACAAGGGTCCTTAAACCATTGACAATAATTAAACAAGAGAATGTGTGTGGTTTTGTATGTTCATAAGGACCTAGTTTTATCAAAATGATTTTTGGTAAGATTTCAGTGGTACTATATGGTAAGATATAGCTCCAATAATTTGTTTCACAACAAAATATTTAACTGGTTCTTAAAAAACAGAATCGCGAAATTGTCACTAAAAAGTTTCAATACAAAGTTACAAGTCTCATATTGACACTGCTAATAAAATCCTTAAAGAGTGTCTCCTCATGCACTCTGGTTTTGTTTCTCAACAAGTTGTGATCTTTGTCTCCAAAACTTAAACTCCAAAGATCTTCCTTCAAGCAGCTTCTCAATCTTCTCCATTGGCATTCCTTTTGTCTCCGGAACACACACCACAACAAAGAGAAGAGCAATGACTGAGATCACACCAAATATGAGAAAAGTCCAAGAAGTCCCAATAGCTTCGGTCAAAGAAAGAAAAGATTGAGCCACAATCAGATTCGATATCCAACTTGCAGTTGCAGCTATTCCTCCACAAATTCCTCTGAATCTCAATGGATAAATCTCTCAGTTAACTATCCATGGAACAGTCCCCATTCTAGGAGAGAAGAAGATAATATAAAGTCCCAATCCAAGTTGAGCAAACCAACCAAAATTACTAGGACATCCTCTTGTGTACCAAAGCCGGTTTTCGTTATGACATATGTCCTTAACCAAATCATTAGAGATCCAACACGCCCCGGGATGTTCCTGAAATCATCATATAAAAAGGATTCAAATTCAAATGTTTTCGAGTTAACACATTTTTGGGTTTTCGAAAAAAGTCTTTACCTTTCCATTGGGAGATGAACAAAACCCACAAGATGTAGAAGAAGCTTTCAAACAAGTCATACAATCCCAAGCATTGGTATTTATAGCTGATTTATACCCCGGACAAGTAATATTATTGAACTTTTGTGTCTCGAGTGACCTAATCGCAGGAGCGTGAGTATGGAAAACACCGGTTAGTAAACCGAGCGAGATAATGACTCCTAAAAGACTAATGATCAAAAGCTTTTTCCTTCCGGTTCTATCAATCAAGTAAATGCTAATGATGGAACCAAATGCGTTAAGTCCTGAGGTAACTAGAGACAAGAGAAGAGCAGTTCTGTTTTAGGCGGAACCGGCAAGCTGAACAATGGTTGGACTGTAATACATAACTGTGTTGATCCCAACGAACTGTTGAAACACTTGGAGACCAACACCAGCTATTAGACCTCGTCTAACGGTTTTGGTTTTGCATAGTTTGATCATGTTGATTTTCTCGGAAGATCCTTCTTCGAGTATCTCTGTTTCAACTGATTCTTTAAGTGCACGAATCTCTTGCTCTACATTTTCTGCTGAGTATATTCTTCTCAGAATCCCTTTAGCCTCTTCTTCTCTTCCCTGTTTTACATTAACCAAAACAAATGGGTTTTAATTAATCTGTACGGCTCAACCGAATCATACCGGAATAATCCGAATGAAGCTTAATATATTGTGAAAACACATTTATTTCTAAAAACCGGAACTTAAGTTCTTAAAGTGACGAAATGTACTTTTGATTACACCTTTAGATTTCATCGTACTCTGGTGACAAAATCTTGGAGAAAAGAAAAAAATTCGAAAATACCTTGCTGTATAACCAACGAGGTGATTCCGAGCATCCATCTCCACGTCCCGGTCACCTAAAACAAGAGAAAACAGAACATTAAAACCATCAAAAATGTCATATTCAGATAAACTAATCCGATTCGATCCAATACCAAATAAAAATAATTGACCGAAAACCGAAATAAGTATTAGTATAGTTTCATTTTTTTTACTATATCCGAAAAACCAAAACCAAATCCTATCCAAAAATATTTGACTAACATTTGAACGTGAACCCGAGCCATAACCTTAACAAACAGATATTTCTTAATTATGTTTTAACTTTAAATACTATTATCTTTGGACTAGTATCACTTACATCGGTGAAGGCTAAAGTTGATGAGGTAAGACAAGAATTGTCCTCCAGTAATGAGAAACCCATTGGCACTAACCAAAGCTCCTCTGATCTTTGCAGGAGAAGCTTCTGAGATGTATAGAGGAGCGGTCATCGAGGCCATACCGGCCCCTAGGCCCACAAATACACGGCTAACGACAAGGAGGGACGGGTTAGGAGCTGCCGCCAAAACTATAGCTCCTATTAAGAAGAGAAAATCCGCCATGGGAATTGCGCTACTCCTCCCGAATTTGTCATTCGCCCAACCTCCTATGGCGGCTCCTATGATGGCTCCAGCAACTGCCATGCTCACTATCATCTCCTGTTTATTTGTATCTATGTATGTTCATGAAACTTGCTTGGGTCGTTATTTAGGTGCTTTTTAACGGTAAATACAAAACGGCATGATGTGTGGGCAGCAGCTTTAAAAAAAACGACATGATGTTTAGACATAATTAAAAAACTCTAGTTTGTATCAATATGTACTCTCTCTGTCTCTCAAATTATCCTAACCAGCTTATTAATTTTTGTGTAAAACCCACCAAGAGTAAATAAAAGGCCAAACTGAGGAATAAATTGGGCCCAAAATAGGCCCATTAATGAAAAACCTAGAGAATGTTAAATAATTTTGCTATGAACTCTGCGCCTTCTTCACTGCCTCCTTCGCTCTTCATCTTCAGCAACTTACAGCTCAGGTTTGTTCTTCTTCGATTTTCCTCGTTGGATCGATTGTTCTTACGCCTCGCTTTTGGTTCGTTTCAATCTCAATGTATACATAGTTGTAATAGTATTTGATTGGAGAATTCAAATTTAGATATTTAGATCAAACAAAATCTTGTTTATCCCCCGTGAGTAGGAACCTTAGCTCCATGAGGCCTTGTATGGTCTTGTTCATTCTCTGAAGCTATGTCTTACTGAATCGTTTTTTGATAGCAATATAAAGTTTCGTTCTTGCTGAATTGTTGGTGTTTTAGTAGTTTTGATCTGTTATGTTCTGATCTGCTTTATATTAGTGAAAGGTTTCGAGCTTCAGAAAAAATGGCAGCCTTTCCTTACCTTAACTCTGATACTGGATTGAAGAAGCTCGACGAGCATCTTCTCACTCGCAGTTACATCACTGGGTAAGTTTCATCTTCATAAAGCTATCTGTTTTTTTTCAAGTATTGTCTCTATTGAGTTGTGAACATCCTGAATAGATTATATCATAAATCTCTACCCTTTCAATCTATAGGAGTAACAATTAGTTTCCTTTGTGTATGTTTATAGGTACCAGGCTTCAAAGGATGATATTACCGTCTTTGCTGCTCTTGCAAAGCCCCCAACTTCACAGTATGTGAACGCATCTCGTTGGTACGACCACATCGATGCCCTCTTGAGGATCTCGTAAGCTCCATCATTGTCTTTTATTTTTACCTTAAATGATTTCATTGTTTGGGGTTTCTTATAACTTGTGTCTCTATTTACAGTGGTGTCTCTGCTGAAGGAAGTGGTGTCACTGTTGAGGGATCAGCCACAATCACAGAAGAGGCCGTTGCTACTCCATCTGGAGCTGATTCTAAGGTACTCTAGATTGTTTCTATTGTTTATTAAAGTGCCTTTTATAATTTGTACATCAATGAGATTGAGATTCATAGATGTGTTGTTTGTAGGATGCGGCTGATGAAGATGATGTTGACCTTTTCGGAGAGGAGACCGAAGAGGAAAAGAAAGCTGCTGAAGAGAGAGCTGCTTCTGTCAAGGCATCCACAAAGAAGAAGGAATGTAAGTTTAGGTTTTGTTCTATACTTTGTAGTTTATGATATGAAGATGTCTTTTGAATTTATCGTTGTTTTTGTCTTCCATCAGCTGGAAAGTCTTCAGTGTTGATTGATATCAAGCCATGGGATGATGAGACTGACATGAAGAAGCTAGAGGAAGCTGTGAGATCCATTCAGATGGAAGGATTGTTTTGGGGAGCATCAAAGCTTGTCCCGGTTGGTTATGGTATCAAGAAGTTGCAGATTATGTGCACCATTGTGGATGACTTGGTCTCTGTTGACACCATGATCGAAGAGCAACTCACTGTTGAACCCATCAATGAATACGTCCAGAGCTGTGACATTGTTGCCTTCAACAAGATTTGTAAGTTTCATCTTTCTAATCCCAACTCTTTAGAAACTGTAATCTTTTATAAGATAATGCGGTGTGTAACTGTGTATGTATCGGTTGAATAATAATGCAGGAGGATGGAGAAAGCTTCAAGGAAGATCTATATGTTTATGTTGTCTGGTTCTTCTTCTATATTCAACTTCCCAAGTTTGTGTTCACTGTTGTTTTGATTCTGATATGGCTTTTGCCATCTCTGATCCATTTTGATATTTAATGAAGAATAACAATTAAGTATGGCGTTTTCTTTGTTGATGACCTTTCTCTACTTCTTCCTTTTGACTTTTACATAGCTTGTATCTCTAGATATGTGAATCTTAGTGAATCCTTAGCAATTCTCCCTTAATCATTGAATCACAATATGAGGCTGCGGAAGAAGATTTCGATTTCTGCCAGGTTGACTCGTTGCTCTTGGTCTTAAATTAGTACGATTTCGAGATGGCTGATAAGAGGAACTCAAGCTGATAAAATTGTATAATTAGAATAGTTTCTCAATCTCTAGACATTTAAGTTGAGAAGATACTGCGCCATTTAGTTTTAGTGCTATTTACTATTTACTTGTAAAAACTGTCTCTATCGATTTAGCACATAGGTAGTACATTAAGACAGTATTAGCTTCAATGACCACTGGTTTCTAGCTCGTATTGGTTATATGATTATATCTCTTACCCTCGAAACTACTGTTGGATTGGAAGATTTTGGTGAAAGAATACAATCCATACATCACAACTGCTACTTTAGCATAGATTGATTTGCCGCATGACCACAGTACATGTTTCCCACTTCGAAACTAGTGAACAATTTACACAAATCTCGCGAGGAAATAAACTCTTAGAAATTTGAAACATTATAGTAGGGGCCTATTCAATGAAACATCGTCAACAAAAAAAAGAAAAGAAAAAAAAGAGGTATAATCATGATCAAAACTTTAACTTAAAAAGCAATCAAAGATTCTCTTAAGACAGATACGTGAACTCTTTTTGTCTTGCATTAAGATTCAGTATCAGAATCAGAAAAGAAATCATCTTCCTGAAGACTAGGAATAGAATCATCATCAGACTGACCTGAAGTCTCTCTTTTACCAATTGCTGCTTCCTCCATGACACTATCCTTAACCGCTAAATCTTCTCCCTCTTGAGTCACACTCACTACTTCTCGATAACCGTCTTTAGGAGCCACAGCATCTTTGCCTGAAACATCTCCTAGAGATTCCTCAGTTGATTCAGGAACCTTCTCAGGCACATTAGCTTGTTGAACATTCTCTAATGCAACCATATCTTTATGATCTTGGACACTCAGAGATATGACAGTAGCTAAATCATTCCCAAGTTTCAATCTTTTGGTCTCTTGGATTGGTAAAGTCATATCCAAGGTTGTCTGAATCTCGTTGTTATAAGGAACATCCGCACTTCCCAGCCATCTGTTGCGTAGATCATCACCATCGTGAGTAATACCATTCAACTTATTCAGATTAGCTGTGTTGCGTTTTTGGCTGACCATAGAACTGTTATCCGGGAATAGGTTGCTAACTGATGGGAGACCGTCGAGCGGAAGTGCCCTCGGATGTATGACAACTTCAAGGGACATGAGAGCGTGAGCACAGAATCCGGCAACTTTCATTCCAGACTGAAGTTTACCTGTTCAGAGCCGAAATATATGCATCAAATACTCAACATTTCTAAGTTTTAAAGCTTTAAATTCATGCCAACAAATTTAGTCACCTGTTCGGAAAAGCTCAAGGCCTTCAGCTAAAAATGCAGGGCGTACTCATGATGGAGAAACCAGAGACGCCAAAAAGGCACGGAGTGCTGCAAGCTGAAACTCAACCAGATCCATAAACGATTTATTGGGTAAAAACTGGTGGGTTTCAGCATTGGCCCATCTCCCTTCACAAGCATTTGTTGCTGTGGTCATTAGAAGATTATCCACACGTTCTCTCCAGCTATCCGATCCTAATGAACCACCCTGAAGCCAAAAAGAATAGAAGAATATTTGATAACCTATCAAATTGTGATAACAGCAGAATCACAAAGAAGAAAATATGTTGGCTATGAGAAGAATCCACAGAGTTTAACTTTCTACTCTGTGTTCAACAAGTGTAGATAAAAAGCCAAATGTTTATAGTAATAAGTCAAAAGAGCTTACAATGGTCAGAAGAGTTTCCAGTGCCTCAAGAGCTGCTATATTCAATGAAATCGGGCTACTCGAGTGATTGTGAGGGACTCCCACTTCAAAAACAGAATTATCTGCCTCAAATCCTGAATTAGTTGAATGCTTCCTTTTTTTACTGCAAGCCTGAAGAAGAGCTCTGTTAATAAGCGACAGGTTTCTGCTAGCATCAAATCCTTCTACACTTGTCGGGTCTAGATCCACAGAGGCATTAGTGACAACTTCCTGTGCCAGTTGCATTGCCATTCCTGGTCAGAGCAGTATGTTAGCAGAAGTGATCTTGATTTTTATCACATCAACCTGAGAAATGAAAATGCAAGCAAAGGCTAGATCTTGTGAACTTACCTATACCCATGGATTTGAGTAAGGTTGTAGTGATTGAATAGAGCTTTATCCTCAATTCTGGCAATGAACATTTCCTGAAGTAACTACTAACAAGTCTCACCACAGATGCAGCATATGGTAAAAGTTGGCTGCAAAATGAATCAATGCAAGAATGTTGTTTAGTTCCTATGGCACAGAAACGTGTAGTAACAATCCATTATTTGAGAATACGAGAAAAGAAAATTTCTAGCTCACAGAATCTGGAAAATTGCAAACAACAGTCAAAGAAAAAATTACCAAAGGAGCAACTCCTAAATTGTCAGTGTTAATGAACTAAAGGTCAGGTTTCAGTTGAAATATAATCTTTAATAGGTCTGACATATAGGTCTATATATTTTTGGCCAATATGGAGGTATCAAACTAGGTTAAATAGAAATATTAGTTTCTGCTACTAGCGAGAGTGAACGGAGACAGGTTTACCTGCGGATACTCTTTATAGTAACGCACAAGAGTTCCAGAGCTGATGAATGCAGAGTTGGAAGTTCTGCACAAACCAATTCTTGTTGGATCCCTGTCATGAAGGGTGACATAACTCGAGGTAGAGAGCCGTTCACCGCCAGCACTCGCTCAACAAGGGATAATAATGAGCCAACTGGAATATTAACCTGAAGGTTTAAAGAAAGAATATCAGGATCCTTCAGAAGCAAATGACATGTTTGGATTACATAGTATCACACACACCAAGAGCGCCATAAGGAGTCTGCTGAGCCGCAATTCAATCTTTGGTCACAGCATAAGCAGGGACATGCTTAACTAGATGCTTTAAAAAGGATGCTTAATCTATACATCTAAGTTGCACATTTAAATATTTATGACCAAGCACATAAAAGAATCTCTCCAGCTTCAAAATCAAGAGGAATCGTAAATTATCAACCAGGAAAAATAAGAAATTACACTACCTTAGATTTGTATGAGCTAGTTAGCATCACTGAACCGCAGAACATAAGTGTAGAAACTCTGGATACAATCAATTGTTCCGAGTTCCACGCTGCATCATTTAAACCCCCATTTTCACCTCCCAAGGGTGAAGGAGAGTCTTTTCCAAGAGGAGCCAATCGTTGGATTGCTTTTGTTCCTTTTGTTTCTGCAACATATGTCACCATGTTTTATCAGGGAAACTATAGCCGCACATAACAAAAAGAACAAAGATATAAATTACCTTCTTCTAGACCTTGGAAGAAATTATTTAAATGTACGTTTATAGATATCAACAGCTTTTGCATCATCAAGGACCAGCTGCCCTCATCCCCTTTAGCTTTAGGGAGCAATGCTAGAAAGTGAGCAAACTTCTGAAGGTTGAGAAGAAGGAAAGGAGGCGGACATTAATATTTCCTTGCTTAGTTGATGGAAACTATGAAATAGAAAATATATATAAAAGAGAATACCTTTAACATATTAGAACTGGTTTTCGCAGAAAATATTTTGGAGCAAATAGCGGCTTCAACCTGCAAGAAAAAGTATTTGAAAATAAACTCAATATAACAGTAATACAATATCACAATCACCAGACATTTTCAAAAATATTATGTTACCACCTAGGCATATATGCATGTATTCATTAGACTATTAACTGTTTTCATGTAGCTAGCAATATACTGATACTAATAGATTCAGGAAATTAGATAAATACACTTAGGAAGCGAAGAGAGCTGACCTTGTCATAATTACTGTGGAAGGCAGCAGGAAACAAGATTACAATAGTACTTAGCAGATGGACAATGCCTTCCTGCACATCCAATACCAATCGAAAATTCAAATTGAAGATTCTAGCAATGACATGAGCAGAATCATTGTTGCTAAAATATATATGATACCTCACTAAATTCTTATAAACAATCAGCAGTTCTAGTAGGTTATGATTCTTCTACACGGTATTCAAACAGAGGAATTGATGCATAACACTACATGTTAAACATCTAAAATTTAAGTGGTATAACAGTCTTGGCACAAAACCAAGATTATAGGAATGAAGCTAACTTTTTCTTTTATAATTTCAGGTTGGCTTCAACAGCGTTATGGAACAAAAATAATGAATTCTTTAAGGCATTCTTAAATGTGGTACTTACCAATAGTGCCTCTGAAGAATCTTCATCCAATAATTTAAGGATAGGCAGGATAACTTTAGCAGCATGTGAAACTGCATCTTTTTTCGTATTCGAAAATCTAGACAGCCTGATTCAATTAAAAAAAAAAGTATCTTAGATTTTTAAAAAGTAAAACTGGAAAAGCTAACTCAATGAGACGGCAGAACACAAAATAGAAGTAAAGAAGACAGATGATCATCTACAAATCATAGACTCTGCAGATGACATCATCCATAGTTCTCTAAACAAAATCAATCAGATGTACATAGATTTTCAGAGAAATACAAGTAGAACAGATTCAAATATCTACAAACCTTGTAAGTAGATCAGAGATTGTGGTACATGAAGCCACTCGGACAATTTTAGAACTTGCTGGATTCTATTTAAAACAAACAAAACCATTAAACTTTCAAAAACAAATAACAGAAGATGGAACAAATCTGAAATCTCAGCATTAGAGCAAAAGCCAATACATACCTTAAGATGTGATAATAAACTGTTAAACCAAACAGAGTAAGAACTAAAGAAACGATCTGAGCCGCATTCTTCACAAGTTACTCCCATCAAACAAATACCCACCCAGCATTTATCTGGCTACAACCCAAAAACACAACAAACCCCAAAAAAAATCACACAGAGTAAGATCAAAGTCGATAACTTTCACATAAAGTAAGTAGATTTTAAAGTAGCGTAATTGAAGAAAACACTATTGAAGAACAGATTCGTACCATATCTGAAGAAATCAAAGCCAATAACCTAACAACCCAATCATCAACAGCTGATTTCGATCTAGTTTGAAGCTTCTGGTCATTTGAAGCTAGAGGAGACTCAGATAAGAGCTTATGGGTGGAGATAATTGTTACAACCTTGGAGAGTGATTGAAAGTTGGTGAGAGGCTGCTTCTCGTTGGGAACATACTCGGAGAGAAGGTTTCGGAGAATCTTAGGTCTTAATCTGATGTCGCACATGTCTTCGAAACGCTCAAAAGACGCCATTGAAGCTGTAGGAATCAAGCGAGAGAGATGCGGATGAAGAGAGAAGGGTTTATGTGAGATGTATTAGGGTTTTAGAACTGAAGCGAACAGAGAAAACAACCGGAGGATTCGAGTTGCTGATGTTAGAGAAAAGGTTTAACGAATCAGGCTCGGTTTATTGATTAAAGCAGATTGAACCGGTAATTTGGATGGTTTATTGAACCGGATATATTTTTCTTGTAATCAAAGACATTAAATGTATGATTGGTGGTGGGAAAAAGATATTCTTGTTCCTCTTTTTCTTGAGCTAACCTCAAAACTGAAATTTCGTTTCTCGATTTTATATCAAGTATCAAAAGTCAAAACCAAGACTTTGTGAGGCTTAGTTTTTGCATTTTTCCCTTTTTTCCTCTAGTTTTGCAGTTTTTTCGTAAGAGACAAAAGTCAACTACAATTGGAGAGTTCGGTTTGATGGACCGGTGTGCTTTGACACACATATTTAGAGGATAATTGTATAATTGTTGGGCTCAAAATATCCATAACGGATATGGTCGAAATGGATATCCAACTATATATCATTCTTCTCAAAACCTTTCCAAATATGATGGTTCCGCTATTTTTTTAAACGTTTTCACGTATTAGCTTTTATTTGCAATTTCAAAATTTTGAAACTCTAGTTATTTGCAACTTGAATCAACTTCTGAAAACAAAGCACCAACCCATAAATAACATAAGACATCACTAACATAACTATTACAAGAGAATAACACTTGTGGTGAGGATCATCAAGGGCAATTGCAGCTTCGATATGTTGGATTAAGCTTGATAGCTTGATCTAGAAGTTATCCTAATCCTACCGAGTTATGGTTTCTAAAGGGATTAGGATTAGAAAGAATAATATTAGGAGTTATCCAAATATTATTAGGTGTTTTCCAAATATGTTTAGGAGTCATCTAAACTAATATATAAGCACAAGTCGAGTTGTGACTATGGTTTATGAGATTTGAGAGATTTGAGAGTTGAGAACTACGAATAGGCTTGATCCCTTTCAAGGGGTACGTAGGCAGCTTTCAAGGTGCAGCCATCGATCAATAAAGATATTTCGTTATTTATATATTATGCGTTAATCATTGATCGATCTATCATGATCATATATGGGACTTGAATTGGTATCGGTTAATTCTTGAGCCGGCGACGAGAAGATCCATGACGGGATCTAACCTCAACGAAGACAACAAAACCGACAAAACTATGATCAAATGTGTTGATCACCAAACTTTGTCACCGAAGGGGAAAGAAGACGAGGAGATGTCAATGATGGCGTTAACGCACAAAACCGAGTCATGGTAGATATGTTTTCTTATTAACATTGAGGAATCAAGAAATAAGGGGCTGCAGCAAGTAGGATATTAGAGAGTGAAGGTGGCACATCGCAAGGCATAGAACACTAAAAAAAAGGAGAATCTATGTTGAGTTATGACATAGATTAAGAGAATATCGGAGAACCTTTGTCGGGGCATGACATAGGTTAAGAGAGATTGTGTGAGCTTTAGTTTTTGAGTAAATTTTCTAAAGCAATAAAAGAGTGAGTCTTTTATTATCTCATGTTCTTAAGTGATGGTCACAGTGATGGTCACAGTGATGGTGCAGAACTCACTTGGAAGGATCAAGTTCAAGAAGATTAGAGATCTCATGGGAGTTCATGATGTGTCTAAGTGAAGCTTCAAGCTTAAGGGGGACAATGTTGGATTAAGCTTGATAGCTTGATCTAGAAGTTATCCTAATCCTACCGAGTTATGGTTTCTAAAGGGATTAGGATTAGGAAGAATAATATTAGGAGTTATCCAAATATTATTAGGTGTTATCCAAATATTATTAGGTGTTTTCCAAATATGTTTAGGAGTCATCTAAACTAATATATAAGCACAAGTCGAGTTGTGACTATGGCTTATGAGATTTGAGAGATTTGAGAGTTGAGAACTACGAATAGGTTTGATCCCTTTCAAGGGTACGTAGGCAGCCTTCAAGGTGCAGCCATCCATCAATAAAGATATTTTGTTATTTATATATTATGTGTTAGTCATTGATCGATCTATCATGATCATATATGGGACTTGAAATTTAATAAAACCCTTAACACTAAACCATTCCTTCGGTATAGCGTTACTTGGTTTATAAGTTAACCAAAGCTTAATCTCCAACAATCTCCCTCTTAAGCTTTGGAGTTAACTTTTGAAAGATCTTGAACACCAATCAAGTCTCTCATTTCTCCAAACTTAATCCTCGCCAAAGCTTTTGTCAATAAGTCGGCTTTTTGTTCTTTCCCGGCTTCTTCTCTTTTAAGCACTCGTAGGAGGTCATATTGTTTAATGCTCTCGTCGAAACTCTATTGATCAAATAGGTTGAATGGCGAACAGTTTCTCCCCATAGATAATTTGGGACTTTCATGGCTTTAAGTATGCTCCTTGTCATCTCCATAAGAGTCCTATTTCTCCTCTCAACAACTTCATTTTGTTGAGGAGTATAAAGAGCCGTAAGATGTCTCTTGATCCCGCTTTTTTCACAAAAGTCTTGGAACTCTTTTGAAGTGAATTCTCCTCCTCTATCATTCCTTAAAGTCATGACCATACACCCAAATTCCAATCAAAACCAGATAAGAGACTTGATTCTTGATGTCCAAGAAACTAGAGGTCGCCGGAAACACCGCAAGAGAATCCATCCCAGGGGCAGTGCTTGGATGATCTTCTTCTGGTGTTATCTCTTCCTCGAGGATCATTTCGAGGGTTGTGCCAGAGATGAGGCAGCACTTTCGTAAGGCTGACCCACGGCGGAGAACGGTGTCAGAGGCTGAGGTGCGAGAGCATGCTGGTCTGGTCGGAAAACGAATAGGGTATTTTGGGTATTAACAATTTTTGTTAAAGGGTTTTGAGTTCCTTAAGATGACTAAAGAGTTAAGGAGTATTAAAGCTTCTTCTTTCATTGTGGGTGTAATGTTTACTTGGAAGATGGGTTTCTCTGTTTATATAGGAGTTGCAAGACGAAAGTACCCTCATTTATAGTAGTCTTCATATGCCCTCATAGAAAATAGTAAATCGATATTCATTTTGATGATATATTTTAAAACTTACGACAAAGAAGACAGTGGCCGGCGTTGTAACATGTAATGGTCGCTACTAGTCGTTGATAGTCGTCAGACAGGTGGTAACTAGACCGCGGCAAACTGGTTGGAGTCAAGGTTGGGCGATAGATCGTTACATAATTGTATAAATCTTTCGTAAGTAATTTCATCATATCCTTTTGTTTAGACAGCACGTGGTTAATTAATTTATTACGTGAAAATGGAAATTAAAAGTGAAACCTTTTTTTAGCAACATACGTTTTTTACTCTATAAAACTCAATTTTACCATAGAAAGTTGATTAGTAATATGTTATTGTCTCAAATCTATCGATTTTTTCCATAGGAAATTTTTATAGAAATACTGTATTTGGCTATTTCCTATCTTATTATTATTTTATACGGAAATTTATATCAAATTGTCTAATTCTATTGCTATAACTGAGTTCTAACAATGAAATTTTGGCCTGCAAGTAAAAATATGGAAATATACTAGCTAGTGCACAAAAGAACCATATTCAAATACGGTTTCAGACAATTCAAACTTCTATGTATTATGTGTTCCTATCGGCTATCATTCCTCATCCACCATACTGTAGATGTGTATCTACCTTATCAAATGATATGCTCAAATGTGTAGTTTTATTGATTTGGAATGCAATTTGAGAATCTACTCCCCAAAGACGATAGGATATATATACAATAAAAATGGAAATAATTATAAATACTATTCATTGGATACTTTTTGAAATAATTGGACAAAGACTTTTTGCTAAAAATAAAAATTAAATAGACGTCCAAAGCTAAGGAACAAAAAAAAAAATAACAGCAGTAGCAACTTTATGAATTAAATGCTTGTCTTGGACATACATCAAAGAATTTTCATAATTCAGCTAACGTCTTCCTTCTTCTTTCTTCCTTCTCCCAAAATCCAAAAGCTAAACAGCGATAGTCTTTATATTCATTTTTAGATAAGATGACATTCTTGCTGCAAGTTGTATTTTGTCTATTCTATCGGTTTTTAACATGGCTTTTATTATTTAAACAATGATGTTTTGCAACAGAAGAATTAGATTCTTCAAATTTCAAGACTCTTTTTAAGTCAATATAAATCAGTAAAAATATGTTAAGCGATCACTGCAGATTTCACTTAATCAGATTAATAAATGCTAAAGACAAACCCTTAACTCGAAACTAACATATTATAAGCATGAATAAATTAAAGTCTAAGAACTAACATAGTTCCCACAAAAAGACTTGTTCCCTAGAGTGAACTTAATAAACCTAAACCAGAAGCTAGTATAACCTTAACTTCCCATGTGTCTATGCTCATACACTGAAAAGAAAGTCTTCCTAGATTTACCATAAATACAAAAATATATCATAGTTCTAATCCAAAACAAAGTTTCTTAACTTTTAAACTTGATATATATCTTCCAATGCAACGTCAGCTATCACTTCAAATTCATCTTAAATGAGTTCCTACGACATATCCCTCTATTCCTTGTGTCCCAACATATTCCTCCTATGTTCCATCAGAAATATTTTTGCTAAAGAAAATTTATCATTTGATCTTTTGCGAATATCGTTCGTGTCATACCAAGTCAAATGGTAACCTAGGCGATTCAAGTTATTAATTGATCAGAGATATGTATATATACCCAAAAGACTGTTAATGTGTTATATATAGAAAGAAAAAAAATTGTTGCGATTGATTGTTAATTAGATTCGTCATGCTTATGGTCTAATTATCGAAGAAACCGCGTGAAACTGAACAATAAGCCTATGGCTACTTTACGCTTTTATTTGGTTTCATTTTCGGGATTATATTTTGTGGCCTAAGGGACACTCCAAATATAGAAAATAAAAGGAAGAAGCTTGGTGGTTTCTGCAAAACCTTTGTCTCGATTATGGCAAAAATTGATGGCAGGCAGTTTTTAAAACTCGCTTTTTCTTTTGCCGGTGCATTGTGCCGTGTCTCTGACGGCAAACATGGACGGCTTTTGGCCTTCACTGCCGTATTGAGATAAGGCCACAAATACTTACTAGGCTGAAGCATTGAAAACCAAAATAAATTAAAGCTCAAGCATATATCAGATAGATATGGCGTGGTCCTCGGATCTTCAGGATGTTACACGTGGTATATTTATGACCCACCATATCCTATTACATTTCTCTATTTGTATTGTACCTCTTCCAAGATTTCAGTCGATTTTGCTCTTAAATGCATATGGACCCGTAAATGTACAGTATATATGAATATATTATACATAGCTGTCAGTTTTTAGTTAATATGAAAAATGTATGCATCACAAGATTTAACTTCCTTTATGGGGTAAGGTGATATCTCAAGCTAATATTAAACAAACAAAAAAAATGAAGTTGGCAAGGAAGTGAAATTTCAATTGTGGACACCTACAAATTGTTTTGACTTCCGGGCACTGTCATTCTTAAATACTTAAATGTCCCAGTCTACAGATTATGCACTGTATATATTAGGATTTAACAAAAAAAAAATTAAAAGGTAGGGTGTTTTTTTATGTACTTTCTTTGATATTTTGTATATATGTTTACATTCTTGGACAATATATATTTTATGTTACTTTCTTTGATATTTTGTGTACTTTCTTTGATAATTTTATTTAAATCAAATGATCTCAATTCAAATTATTTTCACGCGATTTATCATTATAAATAAATTAATATCATTATAAATTAATAAAATGTCAGAGTTCCAACATTATTAATTTATAGAAGTTGTATTTTAGATATTTTTCTTAATAAGGACGTCCCTTTTTCAAATACATAAGTTATGCTTTTCTTTACTATAGCTGGAACCAAAATCTGTTTTTTTTTTTTCATTTTGCAAAAGAGAGAAATCTTTTTCAATTTAAAGCGTCTTCAATGATCAGCTGATTATAACTATAGTGAAAAGCTTTGTATTTAGTCAGAATCAATTTTCAGGAAAAATGTTCAACGACTAAGCCAGAATGAATACGAGTTATATAAGTTTTATTTTTCAGAGTACGCATCATGGGTTATAAATTTTAATGTCAAATCTTTTTAGAAAACGCGGCAAGTTGATGGATCTACATTTGCCCATCAATGATTCTTTTTCTTATTATAATTGATGATGCCTTCTTCATGAAAAAAACAAACTACATTCCTTCTTCTCCTTGATGAGCATTATAATTTATAAAACCAGAAAACATGCTCTAAATTATTTGGGTAGACAATAAAAAGTCTAATTATTTAGGTTGATAAATAGATTTATATTTTTAACTTTTAAAAAACATACAAACCATAAATACAAAATTCAGATTAGGTCAATAACACTATACTTTATAGAACATCATTTCTTAATAGAAAAAAATAATCGTAGACAAAAAAATTCTAAACATTTGATCGAGCCATTGAAACTTGTAGTTTAATCAGTACATTTTTTAGTAAATGATGTTGGAGCAAAACAAAAAACCTCAAGACCTTTTAAGACAGCTACCCTTTTGTGAACCATTTAATGGTATGTGTGGCTCCTTGAAATTTATAATGGCTTTTTCCATAACGTGGAACGATTCAATTGGACGTTTTTAAGCTAATCATTGTTTAATAAATATCCACGTACATTTTATAAATCTTATATGTATATGTTTGGAATCTTGGAGTATAAAATAATATTGGATAGGATTGCCGACAGTTAAAATGAAGATAATTGGATAAATGGTGTAAGGTTCTTGATATAGTATTTTTATATTGAATTCCGGATTTGTTTTTAATATGGTAATTTAGTGGATGCATGAGTATCGAAGATCTTCAATTTATTAATGTAGATAAATCCTTTTTTTTAATTGGTTTTCAATGTTAATAGATAAGTCCATTTGGTAAGGAAGAGCTATTAAACATGAGTTTTATGCAAAACTTATAAGAACATACTTTTGATCATAAGTATTTATAACTTATAAGAATCTCAAGCCATCCATAGGAACAATACAAAATATTCTTGTATCTCCCTGTTTTCTTAAAACCAAACTAGAACCAAACCAAACTGAATATAATCCGATCCAAAAAGAAACCAAATCAAGCTACTTTTAGTTAGAAGGTTTTTTAAACGAAATTAACCAAACCGATACCTAAACCGAAATATAGTTTTACATTCAACCAAAAGTAATCATTAAACAGAATATAATTAACATTTCCCCTAAATTAAATAATTAATTTTAGTAATTTAACTTAAATTCCCTTCGACCGTCGAATCACAAACTCTCAGAAATTTCAAAACCGGCTTCGAATTTGCAATTATCAGAAATTTTATTTTCTATTTTTGCGTTACTGAAATTTCACACTCCAAATCTTTGATTTGAATATTCTCCGCACACGAGAGTTGAATTCCGATTTCTTCCCAAGTCTCGTGGTCCTTAGGGTTTAATCTTTCTGCAGATCTCAGAAAAATGAGCGTTGCGAAATCTCAAGTATGGCAGCCATGCAAGAAGAAGAGGTCCTTCTGAATGAATAGAGATCTATATACCGACGATAAATCTAAATAGCGAGCGAGAGCGCGAGCGCGAGAGAGAGAGACGGCTTCTCGGACAATACCGAATTCACGATCGACGCCTTCTGGTGGTTCTTCAGGTAGGACTCGAGTTGGTAAGTACGAGCTTGGAAGAACTTTGGGTGAAGGAACTTTTGCTAAGGTTAAATTCGCTAGAAATGTTGAGAATGGAGATAATGTGGCAATTAAGGTTATTGATAAAGAAAAAGTTCTGAAAAATAAGATGATCGCTCAGGTATATAAGTCTGCTGCTGTGTGATCTTTTGGGAATTGGATTTACGCAGCTGTTATGATAACTTTTGATTTTGTTTGTTTGTGTTTGTGTAGATCAAGCGTGAGATTTCGACAATGAAATTGATTAAGCACCCAAATGTTATCCGTATGTTTGAGGTTTGATTCTTTGCATGCATTTTGAGAAGAATCTAAAAGCTTATGTGTTCACGTTTTTGTTTCTTCTATAGATTTCTACAATAATCTGAGATTTGTTTGAAGTTATGGATTAATCATATGTATATAATATTAGGGATTTTATTCTATGTATTCTTTTGGTATCTTTTGTAGTTATAGATTCTCTTCTTCTTCTTCTTCTTCTTCTTCTTCTTCAGGTGATGGCTAGCAAAACTAAGATCTACTTTGTATTGAAATTCGTGACTGGTGGGGAGCTTTTCGATAAAATTGTAAGCTTTCATTTCAATTTATTGAAGATGGGTTTTTCCTAATACTTTGCAGAAATGAGATCTTGATTCTCTGAAATTGTCATTATTAGTCAAGCAATGGGAGATTGAAGGAAGATGAGGCGAGGAAGTACTTCCAACAACTTATTAATGCGGTGGATTACTGCCATAGCAGAGGAGTTTATCATAGAGACCTTAAGGTTAGGAAGAATCTTATTTCCTAATCTTGCATAGGGTTCTTGTGAATGAATTGGACTTAAATATTATGGTTCAATGTGTTAACTCATGATTGCAGCCAGAAAATTTGCTTTTGGATGCAAATGGTGCTCTGAAAGTGTCTGATTTTGGATTGAGCGCTTTACCTCAGCAAGTCCGAGTGAGTATTGATATATTGATTTCTTTTGCCATTATTTGGATGTGAATGTCATAGCATGATTATTCAGCTAGTATGGCGTCTAAGGAGAAATTGTTCCATGAGCCTTCAAAAAGCTGATTTTGTGACTCTTCTTGTTTAGGAGGATGGGTTACTTCACACAATATGTGGAACACCCAATTATGTTGCTCCGGAGGTATTATTGAATTCTACTGTAAACTGACACACAGTTGTCTTGAAGCTTGACGTCTATCCTTTTTCTGCTCTCAGTAACCCTCTTTATTTTCTTTTTAGGTAATCAACAACAAAGGTTATGATGGAGCGAAGGCTGATTTGTGGTCTTGTGGTGTGATTCTCTTTGTCTTAATGGCTGGTTATTTACCTTTCGAAGATTCTAACCTGACGTCATTATATAAAAAGGTGTTAAGCTTTATTTTACTTCATTTGCTTTTAAAGAGTTCAAAATTTGCATTTCTAGAAGCTGTCATTTGGGAGGCTCAGTAATTTTTTTAGGACACGAGATTTTAATAGCATAAAATGTCACCTGAATCTTCGTTCTTTATGATTACAGATATTCAAAGCAGAATTTACCTGCCCTCCCTGGTTCTCTTCAAGTGCAAAGAAATTAATCAAAAGGATTCTGGATCCCAATCCAGCAACGGTACATTTTCTTACCATATTACATATGAGGAGCTCTCCTTTGTACCTTGCCGTTAGAAGAGGCAAAAGCTTCTAGTGGATTGAGTAGATCTGAAGTCTTCACCTGATTTTTTATATTGGGCAGAGGATTACATTTGCTGAGGTCATTGAAAACGAGTGGTTTAAGAAAGGGTATAAAGCATCTAAATTTGAGAATGCTAATGTCAGCCTTGACGATGTTGATGCAATTTTTGATGACTCAGGGGTAAGGCTAATGTTTTTTCGTATCTTTTTTTAGTTTTTTCTATAAACTTTTTCTTGGAGATTCCTCAGTTTGTTTTTGTTGGTTAATAGGAGTCTAAGAACCTTGTTGTGGAGAGGCAAGAAGGACTTAAAACACCAGTAACTATGAATGCTTTTGAGCTCATCTCGACATCCATCCAAAATTTGTATTTGAAACCGAATTCAAATTCGACAAATTATTCTATTGGGTTTTGTAAATCCCTAAACCCGTACCCGATCTGAAATCCGAAAACCCGAAAACACATAATTATCCATGGAAATACCCTAACTCGAAAATCCTATCTTCTAAATGTGAGTTTTAGATGTGCAATATACAAATTCGATCCGAATTTGAACTGAAAATTCGAAAAAAACTCGGAAAAACCCAAATCTGATCAAAATCCGAATTTTTCGCATTTTGATCGAGTTTTAACTTTGAAATCCGAACTCGATCCGAACCCAAAAAGTTTTACCCGAACCTGGAAAAATATCAAAATATTTCATTGGATTTTAAATTTCTAAATCCGATAATTTGAATCCGATCAGATTTTATCCGAATCCGAATCCAATACCCGAATACCCACCCCTGGTTGTGAGTATCTTAACTTGATTCCGATAATCCGAAAAGTTAAAGCTTTACAGATTTGGTTGGTTTGACAGTGAGGTTCCGAAGATGCTGCAGTATAAATGAAAAAAAAAAAAAAAAAAAACGAATACTTGTGATGTGATTCAAATTGCTAAATTTATATATTTTATAATGTGAGTGAGAAACTTGTTTTCTTATATTTGGATTTTTGAAAAAATTATCATGAAGCTTCGTTATTAGTTTGAAAATTAAAAATTTCAGTATGTGACATTCACATACCATAGATATCCTTTGTTGCTTCTGTTATTCATACACAAGTTCTACATGGAGAAAGAAGAGTACATCACAGTTTATAGTAACATTTCATTGTCGAAAATTGGTCTCTCATAAATCAGAGAGGATACATCAGTATTGCTTAACGCAACACTAATATATCAAACTTTTTAACAAAAATGAAATAATATATCATATACTTAAACAAGAACTAGTAAGAAAAAAACCCAAGGATTTGTATCTTTCTGGAATTCCGTGGAAGCCATGAAATCTTTATACATACATGAACCATCCAAGACATTGATTTAGTTGAATCTCATGATTTAGTTGTTTATTGTATTCGTTTTAATTATGTGGCTTGTTGTCTTTTTTATGAATTTTCTGTTGTCAAATACCATGATAGTTATTTCTTTTCCTCAATAAGAATCTCAAAAGACAACAACAAAAATTCATAAACGACAATTAGGATACTTGTAAACGATGATAACGTACTTGGAGTGGTAAATTGACACTAAACCACTAAATAGTTATATTCTACAATATCAATCCCTATCTTATGAGTTATGACCTATTTAATGGATTTCGAAAAGATACAGATATATGCTGTTCTTGGCTAAATAATCTATTTTCTTAAGCATACTTTAAGAGGAATTTTTATTTTATTAAAAAGTATAAATTAAGGTTTATTCCTTCATTGTAGACATTTGTATATCCCAAAATTATTGATCAAATACGATCCAAAAGATTCGATCCTCGGGTGTGACATTCGATTCAATAGTATCTCACACCGATAATTAATACCTTAACAAACAATGATAATTCTCACGGGATATATGGAGCAAATGTGTAGCAACCGGCGCACACCTACCAAACAAAAATCAAAAGATACAAAATGTCAAAAGTAATGCAAACTGTAAAATAAAATTATGAAATTTAACAAAAGAAAAGCTTCATTACTCCATGTGAAGATGTGCAAAATAACCAGTTATTGTCTAGACAATAAGTTTTATCATTTATGGAAACACAAGCTTTACATATGGATTTCAAGATTAACCTATTAAACCATATTGAACGAACGAGATCTTTTCCAAAACACATGATACAAAAGAAGAGCTCTTCACTGGATGATGATGACTCGTCACTGTCGTCAAGCATTCCCTTTAGTTTATTATATTGTTTTTGGCGCTTCAAAAACACAAATCAAATAAAAAAAAATCGGTGACGGATAAACGAATTAGACAAAATAGAAAAATGTAAACAAACCAGACAGTGAGCATATCATTGTGACTGAACATATATAAGTGCTCTAGGCTCTAGCTAGGGTTGACGAAAGACTTTCCCATCTAGAGGAACAAACAGGCTAAAAGAATTAAAAAAAATTAGTGTGTATGTAAAGGTTCAGTGAGATAAAATTATGTAACAATCACCAGAATATATCTACGCTGCTGTAAACCGAAGATATCTCAAATTGTTGCACTCGATTACATTGTGAGTCGGTCTACAACTACCAAACTCGACTTAGAACAGTACAGTATAACATGTCGTACATATTTCACTCTATCTCATGTCGGAGAAGATTATATATGA
Organism: Cardamine chenopodiifolia; assembly: GCA_963922655.1. Classification (NCBI taxonomy): domain Eukaryota; kingdom Viridiplantae; phylum Streptophyta; class Magnoliopsida; order Brassicales; family Brassicaceae; genus Cardamine; species Cardamine chenopodiifolia. Next base: position 6,986,418 of record OZ000467.1, read on the forward strand.
ATTTGAATACCCACGAACGTCTAAGAGGTCACTTTTAACCCCGTCTTTGGTCATGTGCATTGGACATTTGAACATGATTTTGATGAAAAAAATTGTCTTAAGAAATATTTTATACACACTATAAAATATAGCTCCAATTCTTCTTCTTCTTTGGGGGGGGGGGGGTTAAGATGCACATAAATTGGAGCTATATTTTTTTTGAAACATCTAATTTTATTAATTAAAATTGAGTTTACAAAGTGAGAATATAAATCGTTTGAAATAATAACAGGAACATAAAAATGAGAACAGAAAGAAACATTATCAGGAATTCTACTTTTAGCAAGAGTATCTGGTTTATTATAATCTCTTTTAACACATCAAATATACCATTAATAAAAAAACTACACAAGACCTAACTAATTTTTTTTGAGTCTATATATGTATACTGTTGTCTGTGTATATGAGAGGCGAATGAAATGGTAAATATTTTTCATAGAATTGATGAAACCAATGTCTCAGCAATACACACGGATAGAAACACATTATATGACAAAGAGACGAGTCAATTGAGTCAAAAGATTGAACCTGTTTAAGCTCTATATTTTTAAAGATCATAGACGATCTGACAATCCCCAATAATTGTGAAGAGCTCATGATGTATGTTTGAAGTATTATGTTAAATGAAGTATGTTTGAAGGGGGAAATAAAAAGACGATATGACAATTGGCCGGGAAAGTGACCTAAATCAGAATTTGAAACAATGCGGGAAATTTCTTGGTTAATAAAACAAAATATTAGATGGTAACTCTAATCATTGCTTTTATAGCTTCTTTTACAAAATTAATGTAAATGATATATGTACACTTCGTTATTTTCTTATCCAATATCAAACAAAAAAAAATGGAAGATAAATATATCATGGATACCGAAGAAAAAAGTATTGGATATATAAAATATTTTATATATTTTCTTAGTGTCAGTATAAAGGATTTTTTTCCTCGTGTTCGGCTATAGCGGGAATTTTTGAATCTAAAGTCATTTGGCGTTTCAATCCAGTTCTAACAACCCACAACTGTTTGACGTTGCATATTAAAACTTATTAATGCTCGATTCGCATTATTATGTTCGATAAAAGGAATTAGGGAAATGCCAATGGAAAAATATTGGAAACGAAAAATGCTATGGTGATTTTATGTAGTTTCGATACTATGCTCGTAGCTTTTGTTCTTTTATTTTTTATCAAAAGAAAAACAAAAGTTCATTTCGATAAATTCATTGGTTTCATTTCACGCGTTAATTTCTAAGTAATTTTCGAACATTTTGTTGGTTTCTGTATATAAGAACATTGACAATGGAATATACAAAGGCAACACATGGGAATGTTCATATGACTTTTTACAGTAAAGTAACCAAACTTTGCTTTTCCATCTTTCTGTATTTTTTGCTCTTATTCTTCTTACATTTTTTTTTCCACGAAAGGTCTGTTTTATTAAATTTGAAATAATATCAAACATACGGCGTCGTTTCATCAGTTGAAGCTAGTAACAAATTAAAACAGAAACAACAGAATAGATAATGATCTGAAACAGAAGCTCTGGAGAAACAGAGCTGTTGCAGACGCATATATGGAGCAGAGCTTCCTTGTTGTGTTTACTGTGCGAACAGCCCTGTAGTATTTATTCTTCCAGGGTCATAACCTTGTGGTGCTTCCTCTTGTAGCAAAGTTTGTAGCCATCTCGGTCCTCCCGTTGCGATGTAAGATTGATATCTATACTCCATAGTTACACTCTTTGCTATGTGTACCATAGTATTTATTTTTCTTACATTATGAACCGATTCTGAACAGCTCCGGTTTAATATAAACCAGAAAATTATGGTTTGAAAATTCCGGTTTTACCTTGACAGTCCATTTGTAACGTACACAGCCCACGCTTCCTACAATTTCCAAATGTCAGCTAAGAGTTAGTGACAAGAACACAAAAACCGAAGCTTACAAGGTTGAACCGATCTCGGTTTTTGTTCGGTTTAGTACCTGAAGAATGGCGAAAACTCTACTCGCGATCGATTTCTGAATCGGTGAAGCTCCTCCTCTTTGTTGAAGCTTATCAGGATGTAAACAAAGCCGAGCTTTTTGATAAGCTTTCTTCACTTGTGATCCATCTCGAAGATTTGTTAAAGAAATCGCATGCCAATTGCTATTTGACCAAAGAACCTGAATTTAAAAAATCCCGGTTTGGTTCAAAATTAGTAACCGGTTTATTGAGTCTAATACAAAATTAAAACCAATTCAAATTCTGAGTGCTTGCTTACATGATGTAAAGTTGACAGGAGAAGTCTAATGTTGGTTTCTTTTCCGGTTAACCAGATTCTTATCTCTTCATCTTTCATCTCCATCTCCATCTGCATTATTCAATTGTCACAATCAGATTCTTACTTTCCCGAGAAAATGTCAGTTTCTTTTCTTTTTCCCGGGAAAATGTAAAATTACACTAACCTCTTCTTCTGATTTGAATTCATCTTCACTTCTTCTTGAATCGATTACGTCTTCTTCTATTAGCTTTGCTTCTGGGCGTTGAGATCTCTCTTTTGCCCAAGCTATTGCTTCATCCATGTCGTTTGAATCTGAGTTTCCTCCTCCTCCACCTCCTTCTTCTCTGTAACGATCGAATCGATCTGAGTTTACCTCAATTACGTAAGAGCTCATCTCTTCTTCTTCTTCTACTTCTTCAACCTCTTCGAGTTTACAGTCTCCGGTGGTTCTGTGTTTTGTATTAATGTCGTCTTCTTCTTCGCAGATGAAGGAAGAAACAGGGGAAGATGCAGGAGAGCTTGGTCCGTAATCATCCATTCTTCTGAAGAAATTTGGATCTAAGCTTATGGTTTCCGGCGAGGCTCTTCTGGATCCGCTGAAATGTGGTTTTTGGTAATAGAAATCTGTTTTTTCCGGTGTGTTATTTTGGCCGGAAAATGAATCTCTGGTTGATGGAAACGCCGGAAAACTCTGTTTCTTTGATTCTCGTTTATGACTTCTCGACGGAACGTTCAACGGTCTACAAAAACAGAACAACTTGAAGTTACGAAAGTATCCTTGGGAATTTTATTTAAACAGCATTGATGCGGAGGGTAAAATAGTAAACTTTCATTCACCTGAGTCTAGAAGTAAAAGAAGAAAATCCTGCGTCGTCGCCGGAATATGCCGCCGGTGGAGGATAGTGAGGACTGACCTCCTCTGAAGTGAGCACTGATGACGAATTCGATCTTAATTTCGCCATCGGGCTCTGTTTCTTTGACCCTTCCTTCGTCGCTCCGCCGCGACCACCGAACACGCCGTCGTAAAATCCGTCTCCGCCGGAAGGAATCCTGAACGCCGGTAGGTTTCTTCCGTGAGATTTTGAAGAAGGAAGAGAGCCGCCGGAGAAAATCCCCGGTGGTCGGAAAATGTCGTCGTAGAAACAGTCGGAACGAGAGAAGTCGCCGGAGAATTTTCGGGTGAGGACGCTTCGCGGCGGACCGCCAAAAACATCGGCGAAGTCTTCGGCTTCAATCCGAGCGTCCATTGATTTACGAGCGATGGAGAAGAATGGATCAACGCCTAAACCCATCTTCATACGCCACGATTCGTCCATTTCGCCGGTGAAGTCTTTTTTTTTCTCCGGTGTGGAATTTTTTTTTCTAAACGATTAAGTAAAGAGAGTGTTTGAATGTTGCGTAATTTACACTAACGTACATATATTTATAGTAGGCAACCAAAAAAAAACTATTTATTTTAATTATTTCTTTCATGTGTGCATTTGATTCGTTTTCTCATGTTCTGTACGAAAACCGATCTATAAAAGTCATTCGTGGATATATATATATATATATATATATATATATATATATATGTGTGTGTGGATAATATCGTATACAACGCATTTTATAATTTATCCAAAAAACGTAGTGTATAAACTGTATATAATGTAACTAAATTATTAAATTTGATTTTTCTTTTGCCAACAACAATAATGTTTTCAATCGTACGTCAATATTTAATAAATAAATAATGGTTTATCGTCTATGGTGGTCACAAATATGGACAAATGATTTATCATGTTGGATGGAAAACAAACGATTGGAATTGTAACATATTTGAGTTTAAACTTTAAAGCATTTAAGGACTTCAATTTATGATTGTCATATAATCTATAGTTTGATTCTCGTACTTATTAATATACTCATTATTAAATCTTTTCATTAAGAGAAAAAGGTTAACATACATATATGGCTAAAGAGTTCGACCAAAAATAATATATGTATATGGCTAAAGGAAAAAAAAGACTGTACTTTGGTTATGTTTCAAGAACAGGTTTCACTAAAACATTTTTTTATTGATTCATTTTCTACGTGTGTAATTCTTTATCGTCCCTTTTGACCTTGTATTGAATCATCATAAGTTAACCTGAGATGATTGTTTTTGTTAAAAGTTACAAATATATATACATTGTCTTTTAAAATATATATATATATATATATATATGTGTGTGTGTTTATGGCGCTAAATCGGGGCAAATAATGTAATAATGCATGTAAAATAAGGATTTTGACTTCTTTTTTTCTTTGTTTGTTTGTCATCAAATAGCATAGGCTGTCACCACTTGGAGTCCCTACTCTGAAAGACACGATTTAATGGTTTCCCTTTTGTTTAGCTGTATCATTATTTTCTCTTTATTTATCCTTCAAAAGAATTAATTTTCAGTTATTTTTGGGTGATAGTGATCCTAGTGGTCTTCTACTCTGATTCATTATTTACGTTCAATGTTTATGATTAGTATTAATATATAATGTAATTGTAGTCATAAAAATGTACGATGAAAAAGGGAAATCTACGTTTTTTTTATAAAGTGGAGATCTACGTTTAGCAGCTATATATGATAACAAAAATACTGGGTTTTTTTAATGTAAATGTAAACATCATATTATTCACACATACATATATATATATATATATCAACCTACGAACACACAAAACAAATGTGAAATGTGTTTAAAACAAATCAAGTTCGAGGAAAAAAAATCCGATGCTTATACACTAATTTTTTTGTAGTGAAAATATTGTTAAGAGCGCTTAAAAGTCTGATGACTAAAATCAGATTTTCATTTTTAACAAGTCATCAATAAAATAGTAAACCGAGTAATTTTTAATGTAATCCTTTTAATTGATATATATATTAGAGTCACTTTCTATTATGTTAGGAACGGATTATTTGTAACATTTTTTCTATTATGATTTATAGAGAAGTGGGTGAAGGAAGACACATACCCTTTGGAGGGGGGGCAATGCATGCTATAATTTGATGTCAATAAACATTCTTCCCTACCAAAAAGCCATACCCTTCTTACTTTCCAACACATGCTTATCATTATTCCCAATTAATTACAAAGAAAGATCGTTAATTTTTTTTATCTGATGCCCCCCAATGGACAGATCATTATTTTATTTTGTAAGGAATTTTTGGCATTTGTTGACCACAAAAACGAGAAGCAATTATTTTGGCATTTTGGGAATCTACAGAAAATAATTGTTTGTTTTTTTTTTTATCGGGGAAAATTGATTTGGTTTGGAATCACAAATCTATTGAAAATCAATAGAGTATATACAAAAATGTGCACATCAATTGTATAATCGCAAATCACCTAGAAATGGTCAAGAGAACTTTGGTGAACTTTATTTGTTTTTAGAAATAATTTTTGTAAGGAACAACCAAAAGAAAAACAAAGGAACAAGCCTTGATATAGTTTAGATCATGTATCAGATTCAAACCGTGGAACAGAAACATTACAGGTAAAAAATGCAGATCAGGTGGTCTTGAGAGGGGACAACTTTATCTTGTTTTAAAAATATTTGATTACTATATAATAGAATCAGATTTAAAAGCAATCGTTTCTTCTGGGATTTGCTCCCTTAAGATTCGAGCTTAGATCATTTAAATGACATAATAACATATTAAATAGATAAACTAAAAAAGAATCCCTTAACCTTTAGCTGTTACGAGCATGGGTGTGAGCTGTGAATGCTTCCTGCAGTTTTTTCTGGATGCTATGTTGCCTCTTAGTTATCATATATCAAATCTTTTTTACGATAGGACTTTAAAGATCAAATCTCTTTTCATAAAGGAATGATAAATCTAAGTGGTCCATTTCCAATAAAATTTTTATATCACACTAATACAATTTAAAAAGAGTAAAATGAATGAACAAATGAGAAGTATTGTCGATTGTAGATATAAGACTAAAATCTTGACTAAATTTGAGACAATTTAGTAAAGCCCAAACAAAATAGTATTTTCATTTTTCACCTCTGTGAAGGTATGATCACCGTTACAATTATTATGGTTACAGTTTCTTAGTCACTGGTTACGGCTATAAATATTTTTTAATTTTAACTTAATCATTTAATAAAGGGTTAAGATGGTTATGATTAATATGATTCTGATTATTACGGTTAATATAGTGACATACTCATAAATTTATTTATTTTTAAAAAAATAGATAATGATTTACAACTAATATTTATTACTAACTATACAAATTACAAATGATTTGACTAATAAAAAAAGATAATGCTTAATGGTCGTGTATCTGGATCTAGTGTAGATATTGAACAATTTAAATAATGAATTTCATTGAAATGGCACATTCATTGTAATTATTATATTAATTGGAAGACAAGCAAAGTAACAAGAACATGGGAGATGATTTAGTAAGCAAAAGCATAAGTGGCTTTGGATAATACCAAACACAAAATACTCAAAAGACACAAAGAGTGGATAGCCATAACCAATGTGCTTTCTCTTGACGATGCGTAATAACCCCAAGACAAAGTAATAATCCGAAGCCGACGAGAAAAGCGATTGTAACCATAAGCTGACAAAACATACTACAGTTAACATGTAACTTATATACACAATTACATATTGCATTTGTAGAGATGGGTGAAAATAAAAAGAATGAAGATATTTGTGTTTGCAAAGGAACAACATACCTACTAGTTACCCTTTAGGACTTATCTTTGTTTTCTAGCACATTTTACCCTGAAATGGAAGAAATTTCTCAATGCATTTATGTTTCATTTGGTTTGTTTTCTAAGTTTGATTCAAATTACACCAATTTGTTTGTTGGAACCAGATTTTCAATATCAAAATCTGGATCTGCCTCTATATATATTACTAGATTTGAACCAAACTTGTATGATAATTGAAAATAAAGGGAAACCACCACGATTTATTTCTTATCAAATATTTTTTCGTCAAACAAAAATATTCAAATTATGTTATGAAAAAATATTTTTTAAAACCTTTGAAATTTGATAAGTATATTTTCCTGTGTTTCATTATGTACATTATTCCATGAACTATTTTGATTTGTGTTTGTAAAATGTTACCAACTGTTTTTCCTCTTAATTAATTAACTCAATCATATAGATATTGTGGTTCACAAATAGAATGAAAAAAAAAAACATCTTTCTCTAACGCCAGAAAATAAAGTAGCATTCCCTAATTTATAACTGTCTATAAATACACAAAAGGACTCGGTTGTAGCTTTATAGCGACAAATAAAAATGAGCTCTATGTTGTGAAGAATAGGGAATAGAGTTTATGAGTCATAAGATAATATATATAAAGATACATAGATAGAGTTTATTTTGATGAATTAGTAGTTTAGAATATTTTAGTGGGTTGATAATGGACATCCATATATTATGAATTTATTTATAACATTTTCTTTTGGATGATCATTATAATAAATTTGTATCCGATGTGTTTGAGATATTGCCTCATTAAAAACTTTAATAGTAAATCTAATGAAAAAAACATAGTTAAAGAAAAAAAGAGTGCAGTGCGCATTATTCCCTTTTATGAGTACCTTACTGATCTTCGAGATGACGTGATCCCGTTTTAGTGAACCAACTTTTTGAAAGTAGCAGTTTGAGATGTTTTGGTAAATAAGTTTGCAAAATCTTCACTTGAACGAATTTTCATTCCACGTACATTGCTATATTCTTCTACAGTTCATGGGTGTCTCAGATGAAACATCTTAATCATTCTTATTTTGATACTGGCGATCTCATTTATGTACGATAAAGACTTGAAAAGAGTGATATACCTTTATCATTGGATTACAACATTTTCCGTTAGGTTTTTTTATCATTTATGTGTTTTTTATTGTTTTGTTAAAAAAAAAATTCATGTAAAAACCCCAATAGGACAAAAATATGATAAAGGAAAAAAGTACAACTATACAAGTACGGAAGATCCAACCTCACCATTGTTTTTCTCGTTGATCTCTGATGTGAAAGAAATCAGAAATTAGGGTTATAAGCTTTCACGTCTTATTACTGTTATATAGGACAATATATAGAAGTTAATTAACAAGTTTATCCAAAATTGAAAAAGAAGAAAGTTTTTTTATTAGAAGAGTAAGTAACAGAGCATACGTAACACGATAAAGGATAAAAAATTAAGCCGCCCCCTTCATCTTGTATTCGTTGCTGAAGCCAAACAAGACCACCAATGGAAAGGTACGATCTGAGCCGATCCTCCCGAGTAACACTCTTGGGCCTTGGCGATCAAATTCGCTTGAGACAGAGAAACTCTGAAGCTAATGTTCTGAAATACCTAGAGCTGTCGCTGTATCTGATCCAGATATTCCCAGTATGATCTCTTAGAATCCAAGCCCCTCCACGAGTTGACCCATGATACATGAATCATGAATGTTACATTTAAACAAACCTGTTCGGGGTTTCGACCATCTTGACAGCCAGGTCTCGAAACCGCCTTCTTAGTAGTGGCTTCATTAAAGCATCTGCAAACTCATCAGCTGAGCTTATGTATGAGACCCCAAATGTACCATCTTGAACTAGCTCACGGACAAACTGATCATCCATCGCAATGTGCTTCATACGAGAGTGAAACACAAAATTGGCATTAAGATGAGTAACACCAATATTATCACGGTAACTAGTCGGCGTCCCCACGAGTGTAATGCCGAGTTCCTTAGCAAGGATCTAGCGTAGCTCAGCCGCAATCACAGCCACCGATCGATATTCTGCCTCCATCGATGATCGTGCGACACCCTTCTGGTTGCGCGAAGACTAAGAAATCGGCTGCTTACCAAGGTAAAAAATGCACGCACATGTAGATGTGTAATCATCACAGTCTGCATCTGAGTATGCATGAAGTGTAAGTAGAGTGGAGGGCAAGAAGAAGATCCCATGATTAACGGTTCCCGTTTTGTAGCATCCAATGAACTGTTGTTGAGCGAGACCTCTTGATTAGGCCTATAGATGGAGGTTCCCTTCGGGTACATCGGATTGAGATGTGGAAAGAGAGTTTGAGAAGAGGACAAATTGGCATCGGAAAGCTTCTACTTAGCGGATCGGGTTGAGATGAAAATAAACATTCACAATGATGATCAAGCAGATGGGTACCGGAAAAACTGTGGGAAAAGACTCAGACGGTGGTTCATCCAGCCCGGCGGTGGTGGTGCAAAGAGACAGCACCAGGAGACGATATGTTGCATTCCTAGCCTTGAAATTAGGGTTTGATTAAGTTGTAATGTTAATTAGGCTTCTGCTTAACCGGGATTGGGCAATCACTATTTCTTAAACACGATTCATAAATCATAAGAAACTTTTTGACGACAAAATATATATATCATAAGAAACTTTTATAAACTCGTTTTATTCAGTTCAGTTACATATAAATTGGTTTCGGCTTTCAGTTTTCAAAAATGGACCAATTGATTTATAATAAATTTTGGTTCATATAAATAAATTTTGGTTCATATCATATTCAAGTTTGACAATTTAGTTTGGTTTGCTTCATGACTTCGTGATGCCGCCGCTAACATTTGTTTCTCTCATAGTTTGTTGTGTTAAGCGATGCATTTGATTTAATACACACCTAACTGTTTTGGGAATAAGTCAAATCTAGAAACCCATTGAAATGGTTTACGTATAGATCAAGCAATCAAAGCTTCCCATCTTTTTCTTCAACTTCACTTTACTGATCTCTCAACTTTTCCTACACGATCTTCAAAAACCTGCATAAGCTTCCCTTCAGGGCTATACTTTACCGCCAACCCATGTGGCCGCATCCCAATCTGGAATAAGTAGTGCACTCTTGCAGTGATTGGGAGTCTCAGTATGAACATCCTCAGCTTAGGATATTTTGCCATTGTGTATGAGTAATAATTGCGCCACCCAAAATTCACCGTTTCGGTTTTTGAAATTAGGTTTTAAAGTATTAGGTTTTATATATCTTCTTCTTCTTTTATATACGAGCAGGCCCGCCACCGACTTAAAATCAAATATCTCCAATGATCCATGTGTAACACTCTCTCATCTGTTTAATACACAACCAATCTATTGCGAACTTTCTAACAAGTGGAAAATTGTAGTTGCTACTCTGTTCTGTAATTTCCTTTGAAAAGTTGACCGACAGTTTTAGACTTTTAGTAATAAAAAAAAAGTGCATGCATAATGTAGTTTCATAGGAACTGTTATTTTATTTTAACAGGTATATCTGGCAATAAAAAATCAAAAGATGATAAATCAAATTTTGTTTGGTAAAAAAATCCTAACTATAATTTGACGAAGAAACAAAAATCCCAACTTAAGAGAAAAACACAAAAAAATAAAAAAAATCTACAGTGATAATGTTGATATGAAGCCATGTGAGCAAATGCATCTTGAAGAAAACTGTTTATCTCTTCTCCACTTCTGTTTCTCTGTGTAGTATATTAAGACAAGAAGACCCACAAGCATCTTCATCTTCTAATTTAGATATTCAGCCTAAATAGATTCAATTAACCAGAAAAGGTCACTTAAAAATAATGCAACAATCTTAGTTTTTTTTAATGAGAAAGGCCAAGTAATCATTCTTTTTACCTCCTCATAGGTCTATTGGGACTCTCAAGCCATCGTGAGCTAGTTTTACAGAAATCCCTTCCCTAACAAAACAAAACATTGCAGCAAATAAGATTACTCTCTTCTTTTATGTTCAGATAGATGATGTAGTTACAGGTTTTCCATAGTTTTCTACCTTTTAGACCATTCTTCAAGAACCTCGTTGTCCTTGTGGTGATCAAACTCGTGAGTCATTCCGATTAGAAGAGCCCTTTTCGGACTGTCTTTTTATTGTGTCTAATGTCTACAGCAAACAGAAGTAACCATACATAAACTATAAGAAAAAAAAACAAAAACACACCTTCAACTTATGCTAACCTGCGGGAAACATAAAGGAGAAAGAATGTGAAAACATCAGGTCACTGTAAACATAAAAAATCTAATTTTTAATGCATAAGGATGATCTGTGTTGCCTTATATAATGTATCCAATATAAGGAGATCCAATTGTCCACCACCAGATTTTGATATAACTGTATAATCCAAAGGCACACGAAGTCTGAGACATCTTCTTTGAGTATCAAAACACAGAAGCACTAAGCAAGTTGTTACACTTACCATATTCGGTGTTTGTAGGAAAGCATGATACATCAAATATATATGCCACTCTTGATTTTTCGCCAAAAAGGAAACCAATACAGACATAGTCTTCTCCATGCATCACCTACGGCATAAATAAGATTGAGTCTCCACATGGATCAGGAGAGAGACATGATTCACTATTTCTTCAGAGGCTTTGAAAAACTTACTGGAAGTGGCGTGCATCTTCTTCAATTACTCTCCAATCCAGTTGTGTTCCTCGTCTAACTTCTTGGCCTTCTTTACGTTTCTTCTGAACCAAATACGGGAACTTCACAGCAAGACTGTTTTCAGAAAAAGCATGTGATTATCGAAGCTACAGCTTCAAAGTCTAAAAGGTCAACTAGAAATTTCCATAGATCATGAAGATGTTATTACCTGTCCATAGTGTATTGGCTTACGAAAACTGGAGTAGGATCTATATCATTAGTAGGACTAAATGGTTGCGGAACGTATATCATCCAGGCCAAGTCCTGCATCAGCATGTTCATGAGTCAAAATTATCTGCAGGTCATGAACCGATTAGTCCTCATATGCACTCAGAGCTTCAGATACAGATAGGAAAAGCTGAGAATTGCAACCCAAAGATTCAGAGTTTAGTTCACGGTAGCTTTATTTCATAAATATCTCAGGCATGTTAATGCAGCAATCAGATATATAAGATCTCAATAGGCAGAATGTAGAGCAATAAAACGATTGCATCATTACTTACAGAATCAACTTGAGGAATCTTGTGAAGAGTAAACCAAGGAAGGACTTGTTCCCTGAATGTCTTCCCAACATCGATTTGAATGTATTTATGTTTTCCATCACTTTGGCAATAATAATCAATAAGCAATGAAGTATTCCCCCTGCCAAAAGCACAATATCTCTTGCAATGAGTTTTGTCTACAGGCAAACTCAGCTATAAGATGGATCTTAATCAAGCTCCACACATAAATCTTAAAGGCTTCATATGATTCAACTCAACACCATTGATCATAGTAGATCACAAAACTAAACTAATTGAATTTGCTACACAGATTAAAGTGATCCCAATCGCAATCTTACGGAAATCGAAATTAGTTCACTGTCATATGAATGAAACATCAATTCAAGAAATTTCTCTTCCCATTGCATCATAGAATCACGGAATCAAAACCCTAAATAATAACTCCACATTCGAAAATCTCTGAAAATTTCGGATTCGCATTGGAATCACCACAAAATGTACCTGCAATTAGGATTTTTCTCTGAAGGAATCGAGAGAGAGTGGGAGCAAACATAGCAAGGACGATCGGATTGCTGGATCAAGCACATTGCGTCAGGAACAGCGCTGGAACATCCGTTCCGAGGAATAAAAAAGCCGATCCATCACGATCAGACGAAACGGAGCCGCTCTCAGTCGGAATCGAACTGTCCATCATCGGCGATGTGAGTATCTCCACGAATGTTATATATGGAATATTCCGGCGAAGGAGGAATCTCGAGTCGAAGGTAATACGGTAACAGAAGGGTGTTGATGACGCAAGGGTACGAGAAGTGGACCATTTTTTACAATAACTTTTTGCTTAATATTTTCAGAAACTTGGTTAACTGTCACAAATACCAAAAAAGTTCACAAATACTACAAAAATACTTTACGATTCTCAAATATCCAGTAATAATATATTTAATAAATTCATATCCATCGAGTAAACAAAGTTATCATTAAAAAAAATTATCATTAATCTTCGCCGTAGTAAAGAATATAAACTACAAAGATAACCAAGTTTTATGTTGATTTATCAAGGTTATGGTGCATATGTGTTCCTCGCACATATCTAGATACGTCCTGCTAGATTCCACCAGCAAGATAATTAAGAGAGTATTAGATTTATTTTTCGTCCAAAAAAAAGTTTCAATTAACTTGGCAAAATCCTTTTGCAAAGTGTCTTATGGAAAAATAAGCTTGGCAAAATCTTTTTGGATAAGTGTCTTTATAGAAATATCAAAATGGATGGACGGTCTATAGTTTTGTACATGTCTAATACTTAAATGGACGGTTTATATATAAGTATATTTACGGAGCGAGTTAATATGGTTTAAACCAAATTTTGTTTATGACCAAAAAAGGTTGGATACTGTTAAACAATGGACAGTCCATAGTTTCTAAAAAGATTAGGTCAAAATCGAATTTCTCGAACAAAAGGAGATTTCTAGTGATTTCTGGCGGTTTTCGATGATTTTTAGTGGTTTTCGGTGCTCTCCGACGATTTTTAATGATTTTTGGCAGTTTAATTTTAGAAAACCAAAACATAACCGAGACCTAAATTGAAAATCGCGATTCCTGTTGATTTTGGCGGTTTCCGATGATTTTCAGTAATTTTTGATGATTTCTGATGATTTTCGGCAGTTTAATTTTATAAAAAAAAAAACAAAATATAACTAACATGCATAATCAACTCATGGATATTCCATTTGGAATGCATATTAAGGGGTTTTGTCGAATATGGATATTAATAGACACAATCAATATTTTGTCCAAAGTCAAAGTCAAAATGAATAGCATTAAATGAATTAAAATAGACGTAAAAAAATTATTTTGACACATTTATTTTGTAGACCTATCTCCATTTCTATATTCTACTCTCATGGTAAAACTCATGGTTTTGAACATTACAAATAATGCAAAAAAAATTATAAATTAAATTCAGTGTATTTGATTAAATTGTAATAGCAATGTGAAATGGACAAAATGTCAGAAATTGTGTGCGAGGAAATGTAGTAGTGGCTTTTATTACTTATCTCATACTACCGACCACCAAAATCAAATTGACCCACCATTTCGTTAAGCTCATTATGAATTCACGTAGAATTGGTATCGACGTATCCGTTCATAACATCTTTTAAATGAGTCGAAAATCTTGTCGTTGTTGACCAAAATAAAAGAAGAGTACAAACTCTTTTCTATCAACTAGTCAATTGAGAGAAATGAAATAAATCAGCGACCATTGTGTACATCACAATCATATCAACGTTGGTTTCATGTAAGGAAAACAAAAGAGCTAATTGTTTGTTTCACTATTTCTAAGGTCAAAGATTTGCTTGAGTCTTGTAAATTTTAAATTTAGATTTAAATATAATACACAGTTGAAAATCATGATTTTCTTTTTGTAGAAAGCAAAATTTTCAAATAAAAAGAAAAACATAAAACAGTTTAATGTAATGACACTACAGATCTACTATATATCACATTCACATGATTAATCATGTGCCATCTTCGTCCCGCAGATAATAATATTTTAGACCAAATTAAGATAAAAAATAATAATTTACTTTATTTCTTTATTTCTTTAGTGATGAATGATCTTATATGTTTTTGTTTGTTTGTGAAAAGACCTCTCCGAAAACATGTCCTTTAGAAAAGAAATCTCATATATATTCTGTGCAGAAGCATGTCTTCTTAGGAAAATATTTTTAAAAGAAATCTTTCGAGGAAAACAAGGTTATGCTATAGGAATCTAGCTGAGCTCGAGCCTTACAATTAGGTCAGACAAAATATCCAAATTTGATGATGTGATCCGAATTCAAGTGTCGAAAAGTTTGATTCGAATTTGAGTCAAAATTTTAAAATATTTGAGTGGATTTAAAACTTCAAAACTCAAAAATCGAATTTAAATCTGAATCCGACCTAAATCCAAATTTGAATCCCAATAAATACCTAAATATATTTGAAATATAAATACATATTAATAATATATTAGTAATATTTATATTTGTAATAACTCAAATGTTTAAACTATTCCTGTTTTTAGGTATTTTAGATATTTTAGAATATATTAGTTAATTTTAAATATATTCATTTAAAAATAATCTGATATTTTTAGATATTTTAGCTACTTTTGAATAGTTTGGATAGATTCACATACAAATTTTTTATTTTTAAATATTTAGAGTAAATCCAAACTCAACTCAATTTCGATCTGATATATTAAAATATCTGAACAATCCTAAACTTCTAAACTCAAAATAACTGAACCCGAAATACCCGATTTGAATCCAATTCGAATATTCAAACGCCCACACCTACTTGCATACATTCACGCTCGTCATTTTTTATACATTCGTATGTTTTAATTTTATAAGCCGATGAAACTATACAATTAAAGCTATAATATTCAGTGTTTGTTTGATATAATGAGCCGATTATTTTATGTCTACATGGCTAATGAGTTGCGATTCTGCTCGCTATGAGGGTACACATAACCACTATTACATCTGACTAAATATCCTGATTTCAATCCGAAATCCAATCTAAAAATTAGAAATTAGGAAAAAGTGAATCCGAATTTGGATATTAAATTTTCTGATTTGTTGAATCCAAATTCTGAAAAACTTACGGACCAGATATCCTAATCCAACTCATATAAAAAAATATTTTTAAAATTTAGCCTATCTCTTTATTCAAATTCAAACCCATTTTTATATTTAAAATAAACTTTAAAATTCTCAATTTAATAATTATTATGACGATTTTTTTATTTTTTTATCTAAAGAATTATTATAATATATTTAATAATAGATAGGAATATATATATATATATATATATTGCGGTATGTGATAAATCGAAATTATAATTCTCAGATAAAAATTATAAAATAAACATATGAAGTAAAAGTTTATGAGAAAAAAGAGGAAGAGAGGTAGTCAACGGTCAAAGTGACAGAGAAACGTAATGCCCTAAAGTGGAGAGAGTGTCAGTTCGATATTTACGTTACAGTACTGTTTTTATATCATAAACATTGCATTGCGAATCTAAACCCAACCACTTCTTTTCTTGGTTTTTTGTTATCACAACTACTTCTTCAGTTTCTCCTTAAACAAAAAAAAAAATCATAATAAAAAGAGTTCTCATTTGGGTTGACAAAAAAATACAATTCCCTTTTTCGCTATCAGAATTACTACTTTAATAAAAATGATTAAAAAGAACTTGACGGGTAATTAAAATTAACCGTAAAGGTAAACAGAGAAAATAAAATATATAACCAAATTCTAGATATTATCCTGCTCATAATTTTCTTGTTGGGGAACTTTTTT
The DNA here is from genome assembly GCA_963922655.1 of Cardamine chenopodiifolia. Classification (NCBI taxonomy): domain Eukaryota; kingdom Viridiplantae; phylum Streptophyta; class Magnoliopsida; order Brassicales; family Brassicaceae; genus Cardamine; species Cardamine chenopodiifolia. The sequence continues at coordinate 7,002,982 of OZ000467.1, forward strand.
TACCCTGAACCAAATAGGCAAATATGTTTTCTTCAAATTTTGAGGGTTCTGGTTTTTTTAACTATTAAGTTACAGTGAAAAAGAAATGATTAAAACCAATGGCGAGTGGCGAGGTCGACAGATGTAATAATCATGAATCCACTTCTACTAGTCTATTCATAGACTCTTCAGGTATCAGTAAACTTTTATTATTATCTTTAGAATTTTTCTTTCTTTTTGGCATTTTATATCTCAAGTTTTTTTTTTGTTTTTCGTTTTTGGCTTATTTCTTTTGTTATGTTTTTATCTCTACAAATCGAAATTATTACACTCGTGTTCTTACTCAGTTAAAACATTATTTTATACACTAAATTTATCATATATTCATCACATTTTTGTCACTCATATATTTTTTTTCTTTTCCAATATATTTTTTCGAGATTTAATGTGATAGAAACAAAAAAAAAATGTACTCGTGGATAACAATAGAACAAAGTACTCAAAAATGTAATTAAAAACAAAGATGAGTTAGGTGACGTGTCAAAATCAGAAGGACCGACTTGCACAGTCCCCCATCTTCACCTTTTTTCTTTCCCTCTTACACACATACCCAAAAAAGAAACAATTCCCAGAGAAATATATAAATACAATATAAATTCGTCTTTTGTTCAATCATTATCTAAAAATTCCCAAAACTATATTAGAGAAAAAAAAAGAAGAAGCTAGGAGTTAGGAAAAACCCCATTTTGTCTCTCTTTTGCTTCAGTGGAGAGAGGATTAAAGAGAGAAAGCTTGTGTTCTGTAAATATACAGAAACAGAGAGTTAGAGGGAAGAAGATTAGGCATTGGCAATGGCAATGGATTACGAGAGGATAGAGAAGAAGCAGGTTAATTAAATTTTATGCATTTCTCTCTTTCTCTCTAGTACAAACATTTTCTCTGGTTTTTAATCTTCCTTTTTTTGTCTGTACTTCTCTGTTTTGTCCTCATTATTACAATCTTAGCTTAAGTTTTTTGTTTCCTTTGTCTTTTTTCTTCAACGAAATTATATTGGTTATGGGATCAAGATTTTAGCATTCATTTATGTCACAGTGAGTTTCACTCGTCTTCTACCTTTAATTGACCTCTCTTGAAGAATCTCTAGGAGAAAGAGATGAACTTTTTTTCTTTACTGTTTGTTGCAGAGATTTTCATTTTTATTCTCCTCATTTCAGTTGAATAGTTTTGCTTTAACAGAAAAAGTTGTTGTGTCTGTCTTAAACTATCCAAATTCATAAAACCCCAAGAAAATTCAATAATTTTTAGGTTTGTTTATACATTGCAGAAGAGCATGATCTCGCCGACGAAGCTGAGAATGAAGCTAATGGGTCCACTAAATAACAAGAAGAAAGAAGGATCTAAGTCCAACAGTAATTCTTCAAGAACATCTCCTTCTCGTCTTCAGATTTCAGATGACACTGAGTTCTCCAAGTACAGCTTGTTAGCTTCTAAATCTGATTCATACGACGATGGTAATGGTTTTTTTCTCTCGTCTTCAATCCCTTTTTAAGTCCTAAAAAATCACTAAAGTCACTGTCTTTGCTCTGTTCTTGGTTAAAGTTTTCGTGTTTGATCTGTTCTTGTTTTACCTCTCTGCTCTATCTTACAGTTGAAGTCTTTAATTGCTTGATGTAGTGGCTCTGTTTTCTTATGTTAAACTTTAGCTAAAGTTTGTGTCTTTGCTCTGTTCTTGTTATGTATGACTTCTAGTGGCGGCTTCAACTACGGATATAGAACTAGCTAAACTTCCAAATGAACCGGTTTTGGACCTAACCGAGAGCGATAATAAAGCCTCAAGAAATCAACAATTTAGAAAAGGGGACTTGAGTATGGCTCCTCCTCACATAATGAGACCTCAAGAAGATGAAAATCTTGATTATGACAGTAACGCTAGCTCTGCAAGCTTTGAATTTCACCGAGCTCGTGGCGAGCATTCGAATCAGAATAATGTCTCTAGAGCATACCCTTCGAGACAAATGCCATCCAAATGGAATGATGCTGAGAAGTGGATAATGAACAGACAGAACATGGTGATGAGGAAGAACGGTCAAGGGAACCGAGTGCCCGTGAGAGTTGTGCCTGATAATGCAGGTTATGAGCATAACAAATCAAGGATGGATCAGTGCCAATCCTCACACATTGATGTATTCGAGAAGTTCCCTAATCTAACTCAAGAATATGGAGGAAACTCGTTAATTGATCAATCCACACAAAGCAATGATCTTGTGGATACAGCAACGGTTTCATCACATGATAATACAACAGGTAAAAAAGGTTGAAAGTTTTTTCTGGTGAAATTGTTAGATTATTGGAGCTTGACAAGATTAGTGTTTTTATGTGTGAAGGTGGTCCTATGATTCGTTCTGTATGTATGAGAGATATGGGAACCGAAATGACGCCAATACCGAGTCAAGAGCCTTCAAGATCTGTCACACCAGTTGATGCAACAACTCCTTTTCGCAGCCCGACTTCTTCTCTCCCATCTACTCCTAGAGGACGCCAACAAGAGGAATCTTCTTTGTCGCAAGACTATTCGAAAAACACAAGAAGAGAACTATCTGAGGAGGAAATGAAAGCGAAGACGAGAAGAGAGATTGTAGCTCTTGGAGTTAAGCTAGGGAAGATAAATATCGCGGCATGGGCGAGTAAAAAAGGAGAGGAGAGCAATAACAACGATGTAGATGAAGAGGAGACTTTGAAGATTGACTTTGAAAAACGAGCTACTGGGTGGGAAGAAGTAGAGAAATCAAAACATAATGCAAGGTTTGTATGTTCCTATGTCCTAAACCAATTTTTTTTGCTTGGCCGGTCAAGAAACACAGAGTAAAAGACTTAAAATGTGTTGTTATTATATAGGTATAAGCGTGAGGAAATCAGAATCCAAGCTTGGGAAAGTCAAGAGAGAGCCAAACTCGAAGCAGAAATGCGACGTATTGAGGTATGTGACACGTTTTAGGATCAAATTCTTATCCACTTGAAACTTTTGCTTAGTCACTCACACCAAATTCATTGCTAAAGGCTAAAGCATTGCTAAACTTATGTTGGTAGGCTAAAGTTGAGCAGATGAAAGCTGAAGCTGAAGCAAAGATGGTGAAGAAAATCGCGATGGCTAAGCAAAGGTCAGAAGAGAAACGAGCTTCAGCGGAAGCTAGAAAAGCCCGTGATGATGAGAAGGCAGTGGCTGAAGCTCAATATATCCGGGAAACCGGTGGAATACCGACTTCAGGTTACAAAATATGTTGTGGTTGGTTCTCATGAGGCATTGGAATTGAGTTTTTGGAGTTTGAGTAAACCAGGATTGGATTCTCAAATCACCTTTGTTCAATATATAAATGGAATGTATTTGTATTTGCATAGATTCAAAGGAAAATGAAATTATCTGTCTTAACTCTTAAGTTAGGGCTTACTATATTGCCTTGGGGAACATGTGAACGAGAACTCACCAAAAGAAGTCCAAGAATTGAAAGCGGGTTTAGTCACTGGAACCAGTTTAGTGCAAGTGTAACATGTAAAACTCAAAAGTTTTGGTAGACTAAAAACAAATTTAAAATGGTTTAGTTATGAACCGAACAGCAATTGTACCTACTTATCTTCATCTTGTGCTCCTCTTTACGATTACACTGGTATATTTGGGCTTTGATCCATGGGCCCGATCCTTAAAATAACTACAATTGTTGACCCAAACGTTTTCATTTGTAAATGGACGATTCGAAATGTATACATTCCTAATCTAAAAAATCAGAAAAATGTAGGGATGACGAATCTTATAAAGATATACGTGGCTTATGATATGTGTTAATGCTATTGTTACGTTATCATTCAAATTTAAACTAGTATGATATATTTAGTTGATAAGCAAAACAGTATTTTTGGTCCAGTAAACCAAAATATTAATGGTATTTATTACATCATGTTAATTTATCAAAAAAATTACATCATGTTGGGGATTCAAATCCCATGTGCAAGCTCGTGTTTACTTTGTAACGAAAGAAACATTTGCCAAAGACCTCAAATATTATAGAAATTTTGAGGTCTCTAGTTTTAAGAAAAGATCAGTTCTATTAAGAAATATTTATTGAAATCCTAAAAATACTAAATTTTTTAATGTCGTGACGTCTTGCCCCACGATTCCAATCTTCGTTCTTTTCAATCTTCTTCTACTCTACGATTGACGATTCCTATTTTTCGTCTGCAACAAAAATTTCTCATAAATGTATTTCTAAGAAAATACAAAAGACGAGTTAAAATACAAAATATTTTTATGAAGCATGCAAGGTTGTTGTCCATGGACTGTTATTAAATATTTTTGACATATACGGTTACAAATACTGCAAAAGAGCTTTTCAAATTGAAGTTAATAAAATCTTTCTTACATCAACTATATACGTCGTCAATGTAGAGTTGGGATAGTGGTAACTGCTTGTGGGTCAAAGTTAAAGAGGTCACGAGTTCGATTTCCGTTGGGAAAGATCTGCTCCGAAGAAAAGTTAATTTAATATTGGTCTGAGTACTGCTCCAAAGAGATTATGGGTCCACGAACTCTGAATCTCCTGCTTACTAAAAAAAAAAAACTATATACGTCACAAGTGAGGTTAAATAGCTTGACTATTATAGAAAGTAAGTTGATTAAACACAAGTCCACCCCTAATCTAAAGTCCATAAAATAAGAGTTTTAGGCAAGAAAAATATATTAGCAATTTAGAAGCATCAAATTTAGAAGTTTCTAAATTATCCACCAAATGATGACAAGTACAAGGGCAAAAAAAAATATTTAAAATTTTATGCATGAAAATTATCTTGGGCCGACCATGATTAAACAGTTCAATTGTGAAAAATTGCTGAACAAAGGTGCAAAACAATTTATGGTATAGACTTTTTGTCAGCGTTTTAGGCTTATTTTTCTCGCTTCCATATTAAATATCGTTTAAAAATAATTTATAGTTAATTAGCAATGTAGAAAATACCCTTTTGAACTTGTTTCAAGTCATAAGCACGACACTGGTTATACTTCTTTTGTTTTAAGATTGCGAATGAAATTTTTTGAAAATTCTGGCATATATATGATTGGATCGTTCCTTAACAATAATGCATTGTTGTTAACGCATAGCAAGTATCCCTATAAAATAATTTTTATGTCTTAAAGGGCTTACTCAGTTAATTGGTAAACAGTAGTCAGTACTACGAAAGGATGGTCTAAAGAATTTTTTTTCTTTGGTCTTACAACTCAAAAAGTGCTTTGACAATCAATAATATCACATTTTGACGTTTTCTGTTCGTCGTTTTTAAAAGAGATGAATGAGAAAAATAGTCGCACAAGAACAAATTACATATCCACTAAAAACCCTTATTGCTAAAAGCTTATTTTGGTTATATATCATCTTAATTTTCATACATTTATAGTTAGTATCATACTTCCACTCGACTATGGTGGTATTCTCATTATGAAGTATTTCTACAGAAATAACAGTGCAAATATCATTTGATAATTTCTAACGAGTCATGAAAATTCCATTAAGATTGAAGATATAGCAATGACATCTATCTAGAAAAGACATATGATTCTATGTGTAAATAGGCAAAAGCTATGTTCAATGATCTTCATTTGAATATATTCTTAATCACGTAATATGAATGGCTACAACATCCTATGAACAACTAAAATTAATAATTGATTTTGTAAGAGGAAGAAATGACATTTAAAAGAAGAAGAAAAATAAATAAATAAAGGTAAAAAAAATGAGAACTTTCAGAATGATGGGTCACCATGCACTATTTAATTAGGGCCCATGAAAGTGCCATAGCTTGTGTCATCTATAAATGTCCCTACCACATACACCCAACATTATTTTCAACCATTCCCAATTTCTTACTTACAATATATAGTCCCACCACTAAAGTGTTATGTGAATCACATTCATACACCACACATCAAAACCAAATACTTGCAAATATCTCTTTATCAAATTTGTTATTTCGTTGACTCAAAACATTTATAAAACATGCTCCTTCATTAATTGTTCACTCTATTATCATAATTGACAATCAAACAACAAATATCAAATACCAAACTAAATCATAAATTCTTCTAATTACTAATTGAGTGCTCATAGCTAACCAAATCCCATTCCGATAAAAACCAACCAAAAAGTTATTTTCCAAGATATTTCCAAATTCACAACAATTTCAAGAAATTTTTAAACGACCTCGATTGATATGTTAATAAAAGTTAGATTCTGATTTTTTAATTCACGTTTACATTTCCATGTTATAATTGTCTAATCATCATTCTTTAAATTTCGTTTCATATTCTTTCGATGAAAATTTAACTTCGTTTATTGAACCGTTGAACCGTAGTTGTGTTTTTTTTTCGATGCTACTATAAACGCTAGGGCATATATTGATTTAACTACGAATAAAAGTGTCCTAAGAACTACCGATCGATACGTGTCTAGAGATAAAGGTTATTGCTGACGCAAAACAAGATCTAATTTTAGGGTAAAGCCCTAAATTGCGGGTTGGAATATTTCGGTGTTTCACACAACAAATCCACAAAACGCTTTCACTTCCAATAAGGAATTGGGACCCAAATCACTTTCTATGTGGGCCATTAAGTCAGACAAAGTCTTAATATAACTCCAAAATAACACTTCACTGTCAAATTGATTGAAGAAGTAAAGAAAATGACATTAAAAAAAGTTCAGTAAAAATATTCATATAAGAAAAAGGCCAAAAGATCTTATAATTACAGTATTACGAGTTTATAACAGAGAGAAATGAGAGAGCTATTCTATAGTTTTTGGTTTCCACAAAAGCAAAGGCAAAGCTCCCTTTTTATATAAGTAATTAAGAGAGGGTCTTGCTAGTAATCTCTACTAATTTATAAGATTGATGAAACTTAACTTGAATGTAAAGGGGGTTTCTTTCTACTTCTAGTAGTTGAACGAACCCCCAACTGATGCGATACCGTTACCGAGATTCCTTGGGTCTGACCGGTTTCCAAAGTCATCGCAGTTCCCGTTGCTCGGGAGCTCATCGGCATTGTTGGAAGATGGTGCGGAATTGAGAAGCTCAAGGCCTCTTTTACCCATTTGCTGCACTTCTTGTGGTGACAATATCTTTATGCACCATACGCTGCTCACAAACTCCCTGTCGATAAAAGAAAATGCAGGTAAATAAACGCGGAAAATGCATCAAACAAAATTCGGAAAGGTGGGATTAGTAATATAAGCTCACGGCCAAGGGTCATCGCCTAGGAGAAGAACATCGTTCTCTCGGTCAACAAATACAAGCTGCCAGCCTGATCTCACAGGGTCTTCTAATTGGCCTTCGAGGCCAAACATGCGAGCAAGCTCGCTTCGCAGCTCGTGGTAGCTGCTGAATTTGGATATGTCTAACGACCTTCCAAAAGACTCTGACTTGTACACCTACAAAAACCGTTTGAATAACATCATCACTATGCGTGCATAAAAAGAAAAACACTTTGGGTAGGAAACGAAAAAAAGAGAGTAAACTTTACCTTCACAAAGGTATTAGATTGTGGGTTCTCAGAACCAATGTTTTCTGAGGGTTGTAGAAAACCCGATTCGTCTATACAACTAGAAGGTGTTGTCATTGCAAGATTACCCGAGAAATCAGTGTTGAAGTTAGATGATGTGAAGGGTAAAGCCATGGAGTCACCACCTTCAATGCCAATGCTTTTAAGGTTTGACATTCCATTTGGCATCAAAAGAGAAGATGAATCTATGTTGACTCCAAAGAGAAGATTGCTATGCGGGTCTGAGGCGCTTCCTTCTTGCTCAATCGAGCACTCTCTACCACCGGGGAATGGAGGCAATGAGACAGTGTTTGGAGGAACGTTGCTAGTGTGGGACTGTCCCAATTGCTCCATTATGGATGGAGTGGTGTTGTTACTGGCTCCAGAGTGCTGGAATGATGAATCAACTGCAGGACGCTTTGATGGCCAACCGGATGAAGTCATTGCAGAGTTTGTTCTAGTGAGGTTGAGCAGAGAAGACTCGTCTTGAGAGAAGTTGCTGAGAAGAGTGTGGAGCCGAGAAATAGGATTGTTTCCTCCGTTGGTGTCAGAGAAACTTTGTTGATGACAAAGAGAAGTCATCGACTGGAGTGGCAACGTGTTGGCTTGAGAAGCAGAACCAAACTGAGACATAGCGGAAACAACAGCAGCACTGGAAACAGACGGATTATGATTGTCCACCACATGCTGTTGCTGAGAAAGAAGATTGTTCGACTGAGATTGAGGCTGGTGGGTTTCAGGAACGCGGAGATACGCCTGTTGCTGTTGTTGATGCTGCTGCTGAGAGAGTTGCTGCTGCTGTTGAGAGAGTTGTTGCTGCAGCATCTGCGGCTGCACTAAGGACGGAGATTGCATTGAGAATCCCGAGGGATTTTGGAACTGGAGAAGTGAATCAGCAGCTTTTGCGGGATCAATGCCTCTCATATCTTGAAATGCAGCTGCAGCCAGTGCTTGATAAACGTCGTTTTGCATACCAAGCAAGCCTGAAGCATCAAGCCTCGGCTGCATCCACGGGTTTACTCCCATACCTTGAAAGTTTAGAGGAGATGGTAGTCCTCGATCCCACATAAGCGGCGAACTCATACCCATACCCATATCGTCTTCTTTAAGACCTGCACAAAAAGAGGCAACCAAGCTTATAGAAGGTATATAACACTAAAAATACATATTTTTGAGATTATGAATCAAGTTTTGAGATTTACAATACCGTGGGAAGATGGAAGACCAGGAGGCCATGGACGTTTAAGCCTAAGATTCACAATACCGTGGAAAGACGGATACATAGGGAACGTCGTTAAAGGCTCAATCTCCCACAAGGAAACCCTTGGTTGCCTCTCGCCTGCAGTAGACTCGTCCCACCCAACCTGCATTTTGATCAGATAATGAATGATATATGCATACGAGAAGACAAAGACTAATGAATATTATTAACTGAAGGTTTAGTTTGTGAGCTAAACCTTGACGGACCGCCAATGCGAATTAGCCCAACGAGCAGGATCTAGATCGCAAATACCAGTTATTGTACCCATGTACCTGACAACAAACAAAGATTCTTTAAGGACATTCAGCTGCAAAAAGCAAAGTAAACTTATACTAATTCTGATCATTCACCTACCGACGAACACTTGATTCTTCAGTTTCAAACAGCATTCTAAACCGCATGCCAACAGAGACGCGAGTGTGATAAACCGCTTTCACGTACTTAGCCAGGGGTATAACAAACTCCGATGGACTTGCCCTGAAGTAAAACAGAATCCTTATATCGCGAAACACAAAACAGATGAAGCAAAATAAGCGTATGCATATGGGATCTAAAACGGTACCTTGGGTTATAGAAGATGGTGAATCGGCTGTTTGTGGCAGCTGCATGAGCTGCCGCAGCAAGAAGGCCTAAATGCATACTGTCACTTGACAAAACAGATGAAGGCATGACAGTTTGCGGTCGATTGGCTCGTCTTATACCAAGAAGTAACTGATTCTTATCGTTCCTAATGTACAGACACTTGAGTCAGTTCCAAAATTCGCAAATATCAATATAAAAAGGAAACAAATTCAAAGAGAAACGTTTCTAACCAGATGAAAAGCACAGAGTCACCAGCAACAAGCCTTTTAGCACTCACGAATACGCTCCAACCCGTAGTAAGGAGATGTCTCTTGGGTTGGCCTGAAAGAGAAACAAATGCAGAGTAAATAAACCTCTCTGTTCTTGAACTTGGATTCTCACGAGGAAAGCTAACCTCGGAAAATATGCCTGAACTTCCATTCATTATCATGCAGATCTCTCGCCATTAACTCTTGCGCTGGAGGCTGCTGCGAGTAATCCTGAAGAACACATAACATCTTCTTGTTAAAAGAGGCAATAGCTAAGTTGTAAAAGGAAAAATTCATACAAACGAGAAAATGACTTTACCAAGGGAGGGAAAACTTTCTCAGCAGCTCGGCGAGGCACAGAGAAACCTCCATGAGTGCTTGTATCACTAGCTGTCAAAGTTTTACAGAAATAGTTGGTAGGTTGTCTACTCGGGACACCTAATTCCGCGGGAAGGTAGGGATCTTTTTGCTCTTGCTGCAATCAAACAACAAAAGCAAAGCGAAGTAAGCTCACAACACCGACAAATTTCGCATAAACGAAGTGTGGATTACAGATAGTAAAGTCTCATACCGCATTCAATGGTTGCAAAGTCATCTGTGCATAGACTTCATCAGTCTCCACATCAGCCTGAAATTGTTAAGAATCAAGTTGTTAATTAACACAAAAACCAGAATAAAACATTAGGAGAAGTTTCTAAATAAAACAAGTGTCTTTCTCACATGCATTGTGACATTGTGAAGCTGACAGATAAGCTGCGGATGCAAGCTTGGATAGTTTGGTATATGAGCATCTACTTCTTTGTTAGTCGAAGCAGCGACCTGAAACACCAAAAAAACGTTCTCTCAAGTAATCTGAAACCAAAAGAAGAAAACATATAAATCCAAAGCAGAGAGGAAGGAGACAAAAACCTGTTCACTATGACCTTGAGGGAAATACACAACTCTGCTTCCAACAGGAGGTAAAGAGACAAGAGGACCAGCACAAGCATGCCACAGCTCAGAATTAAGAACTCTTTTCTCTCCTATAACTTTTGTTTACAAACACAACAAGTTGGTTAAAATCAACACAATTACTAAAAGTATCAAACAATAGAGAGAAAGAATTGAGAGATTTACCATCATGAGGTTGAGGATTAAACCCAGCTGAAGACAATCTCATTTTTTTTTGTATTTACTTAGAAAGCAACACAAGAAGAACAAAAAATTCCAACTTTGTTTCTTCAAAGTTCCAAGATTTTTCAAGATGCCTAAATGTAATTATGAAGAAGAGACACTAAAAGCATAACTTTTTTTAACTGTTTCCCTCCACCTCTCACCCATCCACCAACCAAATCTTTTCACAATCTTAAAACCCTAAAAATTTAAAACAAAAACTAGATTTCTTCTTCTCTTCACAGAAATGAAAAAAAAACCCCAAAAAATCCGGAATTTTTTTCAGCCAAATAAACTTGCAATCTTCGTCTCGCCGACTTCAAAGCCGCTTCTTCGAATCTTCAACTCCTTCATACTGGTAATTAATTACCCACTCATAACTCTCATTAAAATTAAAAAAAATTCCAAACTTTGATATTTCGTTTGGTTTCCACCACCGCCAAAAAGCTCAGAAGCCAAGAAAAGTAACACAGATCTCGAGCTAATAACTAAAACGACAGAAGATGGAGTCGTTTCAGCTTAACAATAGAGAGATCTTCTTTAAGCTCTGGTTTAAGCAAAGAGAAGAGAAATCGAGATCCCAACAGGACTATGATTAATGCGAAGATCGTGAAACGAGAAGTAGAAAGTTTATAAGCATGCACTTGCTCAAATGTTGCAGAACATGGGTACATAGAGAATAATCAAACCCAAGCAAAAAAAAAAAATAGACAAAGAAAGAAAGAAAGAAAGAGACTATTTTTATTTTTTTTATTCTGAGAATGATTCCTGCCGTAACGGAATACGGCGGTGCTAGATTCTACGATTATTATTGTTTTATTCTCTGCTCAAGTTTACTTGCTCTTCTCTCTCTCTTTCTCTTATTTGAGAATCAGAAGAAGAAAAGAACGACAATGGCTGATTTGACCCGAACCCGGACGGAGCGGGTCTTTGATTTTTGCTTTCACATTTTTAAAGCAACTTGTTGTTCTGAAAGGATACTCTGAAGTTACTAATTTACCCCTTTATTTTCTTTTTTATTACAGTTGGGGACTCGTGCCTTTTTTTTTTATGCTTCTCTCCCGAGTTTCAAAACTTCACTGCGTCGTCCATGTAACTAAATTAGAGTAGTACTGTTGATATAATATTTTTTCATTGCATAATATTTTAATTCTAATTATGTACTCTATTATAGATCCATGATCCATCCCTCGGGTCAGGTGTATTTATGATAGACTGTCATATACTAATGTATAGATTGTTTGCAGAAACTGTTATATTTAGAAAACTGATCAAACATTTTTTTACCCAAATGAATGAAAAAAATTTCAAACATTTTACACGAATTTACCTCTTTTATTTAACCATTATAATATAATTTTTACCTCAATATATGTTATTTTTAACGTGGATATCTAATTTATAAAATACAAATTTTAATTAAAAATATTTATATTATATAACTAATTTATCAGCTGGATATTTCTGTATCCTATATAAACGTGTGATCTATTATTTTAGGATTTTACATAACAAATGAACACATTTTAAAGATGCCTTTGATAAAATCATTTTGCTATTTCATAATAGCAACTTAAAATATTTTTCATTTTCATAGATAATTATTTGTTTATTTTCATTTATTCATTCAACGCTAGTATGTACATGATCGAATTTCATGTTTTTAAAATATCGTATACTGTTGTGGAAGTCTCTTAATCTAGTGGTTAACTAAGAACTTAGTAAGTTTACATTATGGACTTTTATTTCATTAAAATGTGAATTATTACATATAAATATAGACAATTGTATACAGATTTCCAACGTGATGCAAGTAAAACCATTTGCTAGAGTGTCATAACATTTTACATGCTCCAAACAGCTTAAAAATATTTTTTTGTTCCAAAATTAACTATTTTCTAAATTAAAAAAAAAGAGGAAAAATTAGCATATACTTTTGTGGCATTTTGTTCATTTTTTTTGTTGGACCAACGGGTGTTTGGTCTCCTTTGTATGAGGGCAGACATTAGTTTTATTGTAAGAATAAAATTATTAATTGCGGATATAATACATGTAGAATCGAATATCCAAAACTTTTATAATATGGATAGCGGTATAAATTGTGAAATCATCTTTAAAATCATTTGTCGTGTTTATGTATGTATATAATTAGATTTTTTCATCGTAAATAATAAAATTATTATTTGTGATACGATAAAATGTATTTTTAATGATAATACAAAATTCGTAAGTTGTTCAATGACGTTGGATTCATATTCATATTTTTTGAAAAAAAAACGTTGGATTCATATTTTTTCCTTGTAGCATAACCTTTCATTAAATAACAATACAACAACGGATTTGAAGGAAAATAAAAAGGCCACAATTTAATAATTCAGAAAATAAAATCTATGGATATAATTGTGTATTCCACGTGTATATATAAGTTATAGTTTAGTTAGGTATCACTACATATTAGGGAATTATTGCGCGCGGGAGTCCGTCATAGAACTAATTGGGCTAATTAATTAATACATAAGTTTTCTTTCTTTTCCTTGGCTATAATATTTTGCCTCAATATTTAATTGCATAATGTGAAAATGAAAGTGTGAGAACTATAAAAGTATATTTTTATGTATAAAAGAGTATAATACAGCAATAAGTCAAGATAGACAGTGAAATCACCTGATAAAAATGACAGGACGCGCTTTTAGGGCTTCCTGATTCTATATTTTTCTTTATTTATGTATGAATTATAATTGTTCGAATTGCATGTCGGAGAGGGCAAAATTGGCAATAGATATACGTATGTAAATTTTTGACATCATTGCATATGCAGTTCCTCATTCAAAAATTTGCGAATCTGATTTCTTCAGCTATAAATTGTAATAAGGAATAACCCAAATTTGTTCGTGGTTAACGTTTTCAGTAATTGTTTTCCGTCTAAGAGCAAATTAAAAAAAGGAAAGATATTTGCGCAAAAGCGAGAACTAAAAAGAATATATCATAATCCATATTTGACAACAAATGTTAATTAGAAAAATGATTTTCCACCCAGAAAAATGATTGACTATCAGTTTTTTGGAGCTTCCTTGGTATCTTTTATAGGACAATTCTCTTAACACGAAAAAATTTTTTTAGTTACATTTATCACACGTTTTCATGTAAACCACAAATAATTTTTTATTAAAGGATAATTCTCTTATATAGCACAAATCTTTTAATTTATGCTTTTAAAATTTAGGATTTAAGGTTTAAAAATTCTAAACCTTAAGTCATGTATCCTAAACTCTACCCCAAAAACTATACTTTAAATTTTAAATAGTTACTCCAAACTCAAAAATTTTAATTATAAACTTTATAAAATCAATGTTTTATAAAATTAAATTTTATGTGTGGTATCTTTGGAAACCAAAATTTTTGCTGGTTTTTTGAAATCCTAAATTAATGGTAATATTTTTATCAACAAAACTTAAAAATGTGGTATTTTTAAAAAAGTTTCTTTTTTATATACGATGAATTTCAATTTCCAAACAGTGAACATTGTGATATTATAGCTAAACTAAGTGACAAGACTGCGCTAAGAAGACACGTGCAATTCTTGACGTAACAAGGGTAACGTTGGAAACAGCATCGATACAAATAGATCAGTACTGTCGTCATATATTTTGGCAAATTTTTTATTTTTTATTATAGTTGCATTATTGAAGTTTATCAATAACATGGGAATTAGTTGCTAGAAAATTCGGCTAATTTGGGTTTATGCAAGAAAATATATTATGTACATGACGTTAGCATCATAGATAGTATCCAACTAGCATTATGCAACTAATTAATTCAATTAATTCTTAAGCAAAACCTTAAAAATTTGCGACATATTAGAAACATAGTTAGTACCTAGCACCTGTCTTTATTATATACAAGGAACATGTAAGGTATGCAAAATAACAGTTGCTACATACATTAAAATTAGATTTAATAATTTACAGTTTTTTTAAAGATATAGAAACATGGTTGTATGCAAAATAACAGTTGCTACATACATTCAAATTAGATTTAATAATTTACAGTTTTTTTAAAGATATAGAAACATGGTTGAATTTAGTGAAAAGCAATGGGAAATTACAAAATTAATAAAAAAGAGAGATAGTTGAGTGATAAATCATTTGTTTGACTATTTTGTCTTTCGAGACATCTTCCCATCCCCTATTTTTACCTATTTCTCCCTCCAGTTTTTTCTTTGTCACGCAAAATTATGTCTCTTCTTCTGTCCTATCGCTGAACACAAACATAATCATTGTCTAGGGAAGACGAACATTATATATTTTGATGGTTCATCTTTCATCGAGATTCAATGGTTATATCTTATCTAAACCTCCGGAGATTCGACTATATTCAAACTTTTGGCAAAGACAAATATGGTCAGTAGCTTCGACGCTCGGCATGCTTATGTTAATAAAGATATTACATCATACAAAACATTATTATTCAAGTTACACATGAAGGAGAAATTTTGATACTGCTGGTTCGGAAACTAATCTTCTAGTAACGAATTGAGATGTTTGTGCCTAATAGATCGTACAGCTCAGATGTTAGTGGTGTCTTTGCGGGCGGCGGCGAGAAAAGTGTTTCGTAGTCATACTTGAACTCCTTATCATACCTTGGCTTTCGTTATAACCCTTTTAACAAACAAACAAAAAAAACATTGGCTTTCGTTATTCTTGTATTCGCTTTTGATTCGTATATCCATATTTATATTATCCCAAATAATAATCGTGCCTTGTTTTAATTTTTGTTACAAGTGAAGCGATAGAGTTTTCAATAGAGATCGATTTTGAGTTGAACTGAAATTAATTTGTATACGAGCAAATTCGTTTAACTCGAGAAAACACAAAATATACGTTTTGATTTGGCCACAGCCGGTATGTGCATACGAGTAATGTATTAAATCTATAGCATAGAGTAGTATTTGTTGCTATATATATAGTGGAACTGACGAGTATATATCTTTAAAGTACGTATAGGATGGATTTTTCGACGTCAAAATAGAATAATTAAAATATTATTATTATTATACTACGTAAGAAGAAGAAGAATAGGACAGTGTATGGTTGTCCCTAGAAAGAAAGGGTAGAGCGGCAGTGAACGGTGTACGATGATAGGTTATTGAAAACAAGGAATATGTTACAGCCGTTAGATCAAAACTATTGGACCGACATGAGTTGGAGAGGGACGTGACATTATACTAAAAACAGTAGGGCTTCTCCCATTGGTCGCTTTCACAGTACTTACGGTGTTCTATCGCTACACGCAATTACCTTTCCACCCCCCCCCCCCCCCCCACATTCTCATCGCACGTGGGTCAATTGCACACTTATACGAAAATTCCATGTTTATTAGTGTTAGCTCGAAGGTTCCGAAAATATGATTTCTCTATCCACTTGATGAGATTTACAAGGGGTAAATAGCATTTTCTTCCATAAATTTGGTTACTTTATCAAATATATATACGAGTCTATTCTCCCATAAATTTTGTTATTTTATCAAAAATATATACAAAACTTTTAATCGTGCTTAAAACTACATAAACTTATATAAAATTTGAATTTCATACACCAATTACCTCAATCCGTTTAAAATTATCAAATTGTTAGACAATGTTAGCCTTCCGTTAACGGATGCTGAGTAGGACGACACCTCAATGATTAAACGACGTCGTTTTGGTGTTTTGTTTATATATATTATTTTGCGACCATTTATAATAATCTATTCTCAGTCTGGTGGTAGAAGGCATGTTTTATGTCTTTAAAATGCTCAGTTCGAATCTCCATGACACATGATTTATCTCTTTTTTTGGTCCTGAATCTCCGGTTCAGTTCGATTTGGGCCTAAGACCATTGGTTTTTGTTATCACATGAACCAAAAACCATTGCCGGAACCGAAACCAGAACCAAAGATCCTCCTCCACCGTAGTACGCCTCATTAGCACTACTAGCCCACTCCATTACCTATGAGCTACAAGCAGACGAAGTTGAAGACATATAGATCGACGACGACGAACTCCTCTTACTCTTAACGAATCTCTTCTTCATCTTCATCCATTCCACGATCCCTTTAATCCCTAAGTTGCATCCACACTGCTTTGACTTCTATAGGACGATGCCTTTTCCATTTCTCTCATCTTCTTCTTTTCTCTTCGTTTCACAAAGCTCATCTGCTTTTAGATCGCTTTCCAATCTTAACATAAAAACGACATGTCCTTCGTCACCAAAATTTTTACTTTGAAACAACTAACTGTAAACATCCCATCAGATCTGAACTTGAACTCCATTGATTTTAACTTTCTCATTTCCTCGAAATCTCTATGTTTCCCCCTCCCCCAAATCTCGCTTTCGTATTGAAAACCTTAGCTAAGAGTCCAATCTCTCTGATGACGACTACAACGATGTAGAATCCGGATCTAGGTTTGGATTTTGGGGGAAACGAATATGGATCCGCATTTCTCTAGAAAGCTAATGTGTTTAAGTTGAGATGGAAAGAGACGATGGAAGAAAGAGAGACATTGGCGGAGGAGAAAGAGAGAGGTGAAGAGTGAGATTCAGATCTGTTTGGTATAGGGAAGTTGTGAGATTCGGATCGCCAGAGACTAAAGGAGAGGGAGATTGCGACGACGACGATGGAGGATGGAGACATGGTGGCTATGTCCGGTTTATTCTAATTTTGTAAACCGTATTATGCCCGGTTTTGGTAGATTAATATAATATTTAAATTAATCTTTTTAATGAAATTGCATAATTGAGGCTCGAAAACATGAAACATGGTGGATACAAAAAACTCAGCTTCTCGCTGGACTACTGCATGTTTCTTTTAAATTGTTCCAGTTATATATAAATATATCTTAAATAAAAATTTGTATCAAACAATACCAAAACAACGTTGTTTTATCGTTTACGTGTCGTCATAGTCAGCGTTCGTTAAAGGCACATTAACACCGTAACACAATTTGATGGTTTTCATCGGAATAAGATAGTTGGTATATAAAATTTATATTTTATATAAATTTATGTAGTTTTACGCACAGTTAAAAGTTTCGTGTATAACTCCAACAAAATAACAAAGTTCATAGGTAACATGCCATTTATCTCAGTTTTTTCTTTTCTGACTATAGCATTTGTTAGCATTTGGATAACAAATAGTATCATAAGAGCGAAGCTGAGTGATGATTCTAAACAAGGTCTAAGTTAACACAAGATTACAAACAAGATAAATAATTAATAATATGTTAGGGAATTAAAGCTTATCGAAGATAAGTATTGTAAAACTTTTCGCTTGTTGTATGAAAAGATTTTATGTTGACTGCTCTGCATATGTATTATGTAAAAACTTCCCTGAAGATAATTCGAAAGACGTTAAAACTAACATTTTTTTGTTTTTTGATAAAATGGTGTGAAATGCGTTGGGATTAAATGGAACGCACACCACTTCGAGAATAAATATTAAATTAGTAAAATGAGTTAGTATTTATATATTTGGATTAAAACATATATGTATATATACATATTGTTTAATATTATATATATACACATTGTTTAATATATATACAAAATAAGCAAAAAAATGATGAAATCGAATCAGGGAAGGAAAATTACATCTAGATACAAATAAACCAATATACGTACTTTTACTCAGAGAATCACATAATCTTCAAATTTTTACCATGCTTTGTATCCATGATTGTCAGAGCGGTGGCTTTGTTTCTCATGATTTTGAAAACTTTCGTGATTACCGTGCGAGGAGGGAAAGAGAGACATAGATGGGATTGCGTTTTTTCCAGACTTCATAAATCGAGGCTTGCAATCCTTGTCGAATAGCAAGATTGCGAGTGAAAGAGGAGGAGGCTCACGACAACCATTGTATAATCAATTCCCATGTTGATGGGGTTGAAGACATTGTAGCCTTCTAGCCAAAACTAACCAAACTTCGTTGGAGTATGAGCATTCAAAGAACATATGATTCTAGGATTCATGGTGTGAGCCACAGAGGAGGCACAATTGTTCGGTGTCCCTACTCCAAGCTGTAATCCGTCGAGTGTGGGATTCCTATTCAGAAAAATAGCCATAGTGTTGTTGAGTGCTTGGGGATGGCTGCTGAGTGCCAAACAAATGGGAACCATGAGACCTCGGGCCTGGACTCTATGATAAAATTCTATATATCTCTTGAGGGGAAAGTGTGCAATATTCTTTCACCGATTGACCAAGTGGCTTAATCATTAGTGGAAAAAAAATCAATCGTTGTGATACAAGTGCAGAGAGGGAGAAGATGCTCTGATCTAACCGGGGGTAAGCGCCAACCATCTGTAGAAAGGTAATATTTGACAAGAGCATTGAGCATCATTCCTAATGTTGATGGACTGTATGGTCCAATGTAGTGAATTAGTAAGCCAAATGGAGTCTACGAGTCCCACTAGAAAAATGTGTCTTCCCCGTTGCTGATCCTAATCCCGAGAAAAGATGCGGCTTTTGGGCGTAGTTTGAGGAGTTTCATGACTGCCCATGACTTAGCCTGATTGTCCTCATTCAGTGACCAAAAAAGCAATGTCTTTGGAGATACATGTCTCGAATCCAGGCTACCCAAATGGATCCCACCCGAAAGTAGAGCATCCAAATGAGTTTAAGACCACAAGTTTCATTCCAAGTTCTAAGTGGTCGTAAGCCTAACCCTCCTTCCAGCTTAGGGAATGACAGATTATACCATGAAATTTTAGCGCATGTGTGCTTGTCCAAGTTACCATTCCAAAGAAAAGAAGTCGACATATTGTTTATTAACTGAATAACCTTTTTGGAAAGAAAAAGGCGGAGCTCCAGAAGTTGACAAGACCATAAATGACTGTAGAGATTAATGTGAGGCGACCCGCCAAGCTTAAATGCCTATGCATCCAGTTGTGAAATTTGACTCGAATCTTGGAAATAAGAGGGTAACCATCCGTGACGAAGAGTTTCCTGGAACAAAGAGGAAGACCCAAATATCTAACCGGCAGTTGATCATGAAAAAAAAAACTTTCTATTGATGTGGGCAAAACACTCCGGTGAAAGGCCGGAGCAGAACATGGAGGTTTTGAAAATATTTACACCTAAACCAGACATATTTTCAAATTGCGAAAGCACAGTGAACACACCAGTAAGAGAGGATTCATAACCATCCAAGAAAATGAGTAAGTCATTCGCGAAAGAGATATGTGTAAGTTGGAGATTCTGACATCCTGGATGATAGCCAAATATGTTGTCATGCACCGCCCTGTTAAACATTAAGGAGAGAATATTCATTGACAATACAAATAGTATTGGAGACAGAGGGTCCCTTGGCGAAGACCGGTACAAAATTTGAAGTAGCCTGAAGTGACTCTATTTATGCTGAGGGAGAAGCTCGGGGTGCACACACATGCCTTAACCCAATCAATAACCTTATGCGGGAAATGCTTGCATGGAGGGAGGCCAGGATGAAGTCCCAACGAATTGAGTCAAAAGCCTTGGAGATGTCAACCTTCAAGGTGATCCTAGGTGAAAGGGAATCCTTATGAAAACCTTGGAGAACCTCAGTAGCAAGAAGGATGTTTTCCACGAGAAGGCTGTCTTTGATGAAGGATGTCTGATGCGGAGCAATAAGAGAAGAAATGACATTTTTCATGTGATCTGAAATAGGCAGGAGATCACCTTATAAATTGTGTTATAACACAAAATCAGACAAAAATCTTTCAAATCCTCAGCCCCTCTGTGCTTGGGGATAAGATTAGTGAGTTTGAGTTAAGACATTTTGGCATGAACGCATTGTTGAAGAAGCCTTTGATTGAATCCACCACCTTTAAGCCAAGAAGATCCCATGTTCTTCTAAAGAATTTTGCAGTAAGCCCGTCATGTCCTGGGGTCTTATTTAGTGGCATACACCAAATAGCTTTCTTGATTTGATCTGTTGAAAATGTCCTGGTAAGTAGCAAATCCTGTGACAAAGTAATGTGGATATCTAAGAATATATCTAAGAACCGAGGCAGAAATGGGTAATAATCTCATATGATTTTGCAAAGGATATTAGAGAAGTAGGCTTCAACTACTTTGTGAACCTCTTGCAGTGATGAGCTTCTTGATCCATCCGACTTTAAGATATATTTGATGGCATTTATCGCATTTCACACTTTTGTAACCTTGTGGAAGAAATGGATGTTGGGATCGCCTTTTTCCAACCAACGCGCGACCGCTTCCTAAAGAAACTCTCCTCTACGAAGCATAGGAACATCTAGGGGTCGCGAGCCAGGGTTTCGTGTAATACGCTCGTTGAGGACGAGTCATTGAGGACAAACACCTGCAAGGATTTAAGAAGAATTTTAGAGTTTATAACTCGCCTCTTAATCTCAATAAAATTCTCTCGCGCTAACGATTTAAGGGGGATCTTTAGGGTTTTGAGTTTGAAGCATAATTCTCTGATACTGCAGACCTGATTGACCGCTGAAAACCAAGCTTCCTGCATCACAGAGATGAAAGAGGGGGCTTTGTGAAAGAAGTTGGAAATTTTGAAGGACCGGCTCCCAAAAGAGGGTAGAGCCGTGAAAATCTTTAGGTGGCACGGGGTGTGATCAGAGAATTCAAGAGGTTTGAAAGTTGAATGGCTAGAAAGGAAGGACGAGATCCACTAATCATTTATGAGATAGCGATCCAACTTTTTAGCAATCGGGTCTGATGGCTCTTGTTCCACCAAGAAAACTTTGGTCCTTGAGAGGTGATCTCGAACAAACCAAGATGGGAGAGGCATCCACCAAACTATCTCATACCCAAGGAAGAAGAAAAAATGTTTGAGTTGGAGGTTTCAGAGGGGTACATGATTTCATTGATGTCTCCGCGAACCAGCCATGGCTTCAAACCAAGGCCAAAAGAGACATATATGTCCCTGAGAGGTTGCCATAGTAGTTGTCTTTCTTCTTGAATGTTCGATCCATAAACTGCAGTGAATATAAAAGGAACCTCATCCTCTAGTTGCAATTCACATGTAATGGAATGGAGGTCCGAGAATATATGAGTAACCACTGTTGGTTGCTTGAAAATTACCCAATTCTTCCCCAAGTTTAAGTAACGATAGTTTAACAAGGTGGTCCAACCCTGACCAAGAGACGACAAAATATGGTTCTAGTTCGATTCCATAACATGCATCTCCAAAATACCTCCAAAAGTTATCGGCTTTAAATTCATCCATAGAGAAAGATGACGATGCTTCAATATATCATTAGGACCACACACGCTCAAAAAAAGGTGTCCGAGATATATACAGATTAGTTGTTGTGGTAACGCTCCCCTGCTCGCAGAATATTGCCACTATGGGACGATGAGTTAGAATTCATTTTTTTCTCTTCTTTTTCTTTTGCTTGGAAAAAGAGGATGACGGAGATGACCTATAGTCAGCCTCAGATTCTGATTAGATGGTGAAGGCTAGTGGAGGACAAAATTACTAGTGGAGGTTGCGGACATTGACCAACAGACCAAGGCCCGGTCGAAGGGGAGCTTTCACAGGTTCCAAGATAATGACGGAAATGTCGGATAAGATGACTGCAACAACATGGATCGCAACTTCAGTCACAATATGGGTTTGGGGATTAACCGCTAAGCTTTCTGAGAGGCAATTTTAGCCTTTTGATGAGAGCTCGGTTCCTTTAGTGGTTCTTGCTTGTTTGGTTTGGCTATCGTAGAGGGACATAGACCCGCTTTGTGCCCTATTTCGTACAAATTAAGCAAAGAGGAGGGAACCAGGGGTAGATAACTAAGAGAATAACCACATTATTATTCTTTATTTCCACTTCAAACGAATCCGTTAAGGGGTTACCCCTCGTTTGTCACCAAATCAAAGGGTACTTGGCTGATTGTTGCCCAAACAATAGCTCTTTGCAGTGAGGGAGGGTCAAGCAAAAATGAAGCTTTCCATTCCGTGACGAAGAATAGTGAATTACCGACCCGCCAAAATTCATGTTGCAGAACTTTTTTCCTCAAAGACGTCGGGAGGATATGAAATAGGAATGCGTTCTTGGTGACGTTGTGGATGGAACCTTTCGATCTTTTCCCCATAGGAAGTTTAAGACTGCCCACACCTTTCCATAGGAAGACGTGTTACTGTAGAAGATACTAACAATAAAGTAGGAATGAAGCCAAACTCCTCGATCGAATACCACATTAGGGATCTTAACTTGTGGTCTGTCAGCTTCGGATAACGAGACATATGCTTTGACATTTTCGGGAACTTGGAAGCCGAGTGGGAATGAGACGCCCAACTACATTATAGGAAGAGCCTTTCTCATTCACCGTAACTGGGGTTGGTGGTGATACATTAGAAGCTAAGTTTACTAGATCTTGAGAAATCACGGAAGATTTGGGGTTTATAGAGGAAGAAGAGATCTCGGGGGAGAAACCTTTCTCAGTCAACTGATTTGGGGTTAAATGAGCGACAAAAGCGGCCAAAATAACCGGATTTGGAGGAGACACATAAGAGGGCTTAAAAAAGGAGGAAAGGACGGGGGCTGAGGTGATGGGTTAATGGGGGGGGGAGAAGAAGAATTTAGGGGCGGAGGTGATGGGTGAGAGACGAGGGACAGAGACTCGCTGGCGACATCCATCTCAGAGAAAAAAATGGGGCGGCAAGCTGAAAAGGAGGAGAGGCGGGCTTGGAGATTTGGCTGGAGAAGAGTTGGAAATGGTGGTATCTGAAAAGGGCGAAACGAAAAACATATCAGGGAAAATCAGAGAGATAGGAGAAAAGGAAAAGAAAAAAAAACATAGATGACCGACGAATTAATCATCAGAAGACTGAACTGTGATGCTAGGGTTTTTCAGGTAAATAGGATTCGTTTTCGAAAGAAAAACTATAAAAATGTATTTTCCACATTGTTTAATATGAATTATGTCTTGGCTTTTAACCAAAAAAAATGTATTGGTCAATATACTTTTAACAGCGAACTCTTTTACCTACTATACGGAAATTCAAGTAATATCGTGAGAAACAATATTTATATAGTCTTATAGAACATAAAATATATTAGAGAATTACTCAAAAAATTGGTTTTAGAGATAAGATCGTACGTACAGAAAGGAAAATAAATGAAGATAACAAAGGCTGTGCCTACAAAGTAAATAACAGTTATATAATGTCTAAATCCAATGTCTACACAGATCAAAAAAATTGAAGGCGGAAAATTAAAAGTAGTTAAAGTCTATTATTTGTAAGAGTTTAAATAAAAAATAATCTAAACTGAGGAACAAGATTTGAACACTAAACTCAAGCTTTTCTTGCATGGACATTGAGCCTGCACGGTCTATATATATAACTTGATCAATTGCTTTCAGAGCTAGATTTTGGAAGAATCATAGTAGGTCTTGAGTACGATATCGCATGCGGTGAAAGATTACACTGACTATGTTCTGATTTCCAATCTGTATAATTTTTTTGGATATAAAAAAAACTAATAAATGCAGAGTTTTAAAAAGAAAAAACTAAGTGAATAAGAAGAGAAATAAAAGAAAGGGCCATTCATGCATGTCCCTCGACTACCAGTTGGATCAGAGGGTCTGGCCCATCTCACATGCGCTATCTTATATTTTGTTTTCATTTTCTTGAAAAAAAAACAATTGTTAGATATTTAGTTATGTGTATTAATATAATTCTCGGAAAAATAATTACTTATTTTTATAATATGGTGAATCATTTTTGAAAACGAGATACTTTTTCTATCAGCATCACATCATTCTTAGACTTGGTTTGTAAAATTCCAAGTGTCTGTCTCATGCAAATTTGGCGTATGGCATCCAAATGTTTGGTGCTACTAATATCGAATATAATTAATAGTGGAGCATACCATTACTTATATAATTATTCTTTATAGTCCGTCTCGGATACGTTACTAAGTCAGTTTAACGACGCATTCTCTTCAACATAATCAATATTTATACTAGAATTTTCCTATTTTCCCATTAAATTTTGTCTGATTGCTGATATTAAGTGTATTCCAAAAATGTATTTGATTTCAGGTCTATGGGCATTGCACGTGAAACCTGTCTTATCGAGCATAAGTTTAACTCTTCTTTAGATTTTATAATTTAAATAAAAAGGAAAAACTAACAAATTTAATTGGCTAGACAATATTATTTGTATCTGACGATTGAATAATTAGTTAACGCCAAAAACAATACCTATTTAAAACACCGACTTCTCTGGCAAACCCGTCATTGGAGTCAACGTCATGGTCAAAATTTTCATAACCAACACACTTTTTGTATAAACAAGAACTCAATCAAAACAACACATTAAATGCAGACATATGCTATGAACTCAATTAATAAATACTTTGTCCGTTCCTTAAAAATTAATGTTTTGAAGTTTTCACACATTTAAAAAAATTAAAATATCAAATATATTTTCATTGTAATGTTATTATTTCACAATATTTATTTTATTAACTATTTTATTGTATTTAATTAGTAAGGGTAAAACATATAAACAACTAAAACATTTACATTGGAAAAATAAAACTTTTATATTTGTGAAACAACAATTTTTTTAAAAAACTTTCATCTTTAAAAACTGGAGGTAGTATAAAATACTGTCTGACAAAATTAAACTTAAGTTGGCAGTCATCGGCCGCCAATACAACGACTTGTACTGTCCGAATAAACTTTTTGTTGTTGTTGATAATAGTCCGAATAAGGTTTTTTTTTTTAACATTCGTTCTCGAAGAGTCATGTCCGCCATACTGCAAATATATTATTTTATAATAAATCATTAAAAATGTAAAATACGAACATAGGTATTATCTTTTCTTTTTGTTTGACAATTAAACACGGATTATTATCTTGATACTAACCGTGAATGTAATACGATTGCTCATAGGTTGGCTAAATCAGCTCATAGCCAATCATGTTTATCTCAAACTTATTTCTATCTTCCTAGATATATAAGAAGTTGTTTATTCAAAGATTATGTAAACCGTTTCTAATATATATGAAAGACTAAAAAAAA
Organism: Cardamine chenopodiifolia; assembly: GCA_963922655.1. Classification (NCBI taxonomy): domain Eukaryota; kingdom Viridiplantae; phylum Streptophyta; class Magnoliopsida; order Brassicales; family Brassicaceae; genus Cardamine; species Cardamine chenopodiifolia. The sequence continues at coordinate 7,028,798 of OZ000467.1, forward strand.
AAGAGTTATATCAAAGTACTCTTCTTTTATAATAGTAGTTCATTATTTAACATTTTAATGGTACTGTATATTTTGTACTGTACTGACAATGCGAATCGTTTTTATTATTAGTCGAACGCACTGTCATATTGTACCAGCCAAATAAAATATCAAAGAGGAAAGGTTTGTCTAGAAGTAGCATACGTTGATGTAGATACTTACTATTAGAACTTCTCACTTTTTAATCAGAAGTGGACCTAACATAAAAAATATGAACCCATTAATTTGTTGTCAATTAGTTTTAATTATAACTACATGATTCTTAAAATAGTGTCAAAGTCCGGTTGATCTAATCGACTTTTCATTTTATCTCGGATTGTTTTTTAGTGGTATTTTTTGAGAAGATTGGTTGATGTTGCTTTCATCTGGAAAATATCTATTAAAATATCTTACATCATAAATAGAGATAAACAATCAGATATAATATAATATGTATATAAGACATGGATCAACCTGTGGGAGACGAAACAAAAGATAAGTTGAAGAAGATAACTCAAATTTTTATTATTTTCTCTTCTTTTTTATTCGTTTACATGATTAGAAGTTTATATAGAGAGCACAAGAAGGATCTAGACTAAGACATGTGGCATCACAACCAGCTCATGATTGAGGATTAAAGAGAATATCAAATCTGTTTTTTAGCTGGATTTGCTAAGCTGTTGAAGTCATACAGAGAGGACGATTGAGAACCATGCTAGATGCTTTGCTTTTTTTCAATGTTACTGCTGGAACTGTTGACTGACTATTGGGTTTATTTTGTTGTTGGGTGAGAAGGCCAAGTTTGATTCTTCATATCAGCATAACCCTCTTTTGGTATCAAAGGTTTTGTTCCTTTGATGTTTACATGCCCCGCAAATTTGAGTTTGACGGATGATCAATTCCGAATTTGAATCTCAACAAGAAAAAGTTTTTTTAAAGTAATAAATTGGTAAAAATTTATGCTAACTGTAGAGCAGCAGAAACATGTTTGATTAGAAAAATCAAATCTATCTTTTTTTTTTTATAATGATAGTGAGTCTCAAAATGCTTTGACTTTGCATGAAGCATTGGATTTGTTGTAAAATACACTGCATAGAGATTATTATAATATAGTTTTGCATGTTTGTCTTGAGTCAGCTCTAGAGATCGAAGTAGACTACACAACCAAGAGATTACAGCTACTCTATCTGACAAGGCTCTATATTCTTCTTCAGTGGAAGACCTTGAGACGGTAGGTTATCGCTTTGCTGACTATGAGATGATGTTTGAGCCTAAAAATTTGCAGAACCCTCCTGTAAACCTTCTAGTATCTCTGCAACCTGTCCAGTCGTTGTCACCATAGGCTTTCAGCGTTGAGTCAAACTCGGAGGTGAAATAGAGACTCATTTTTAATGTACCTTTGAGATATCTTAGAACCCTCCTGAGTAAAGCAAAGTCAAATACTAAGGTGTTGCTGCATCTTCTGACTTACAAAGTTAAAACAAACTGTATGTATGGCGGAGTGAGTGTGAGATATTGTAGCTTTCCTGCTAAGCTTTTAAAGTATGTTGGATATGAGAAAGATTCATCTAGATGTGGTATCCGATCAAGTTGAAGTGGCAATGGTGTAGGCATAGGAGCACAGTCTAGCACTCCAGCCGCTTGAAGAATATTAGTGGCATATTTTTGCTGATTTAAGAAGAGACCAGTTGGTGTAAATCGAGCTTGGATTCCCAAGAAGAAACTGAGAGGTCCCATGTATTTCATCATTAGTTTATCACCAAGAGTTGAAAGTAGCTTTGCTAATAAATCTTGACTATTCCCAGTTAGCATCATATCATCAACATACATAAGAAACAACATAATACTCTTGTCATTTTGATAGCTGAAGAGTGAAGGATCACTGGTGTTACAAACAAAGCCAAATTCCAGAAGATACGAGCGGAACTTTCAAACCAAGCTCGTGGTGCCTGCTTCAAATCATAAATAGCTTTGTGAAGTTTGCAAACATAGTCGGGATGAGCTGTATCTTCAAACCATGAGGTTGTCTCATATAAACTGTTTCTTGCAAATCCCCATGAAGAAATGCATTCTTCACATCTAGTTGTTTTATATCCCATATTTTAATTATTGTAAGAGGAAACACTACACGAACTATGGTTGTTCTCACAACAAGGCTGTAAGTTTCCAAAAATCTACTTCTTCTTCTTGTTCATACCCTTTAAAAACCAATCGAGCTCTGAGTTTATCCAGAGATCATCTGCATTTATCCAGAGATCATCTGCATTTATTTTTAAAAATTCACCTACATCCTAAAAGATTAATGTTTGCAGGAGGAGGAACTAAACTCCATGTGTTAGTGTCATGACATGTTCCAATCTCTTTTTCCATTGCAGCATTCCAACCAAGATGCTTTAGAGCCACAAAAACTATTTTTGGCTCCTCATGTATTCCCTTAATTGTAATTAATGCATAATGAGGATTAGGTTTGTGAATACATGTTTTTGACCTGTGCTCATTGAATGAGTGTGTTGATCTTCTATAGTAATTGTATCTTCTTCAATAACTAAAATATCATAACTATTTAAATCCTCAGAACTGGAAGAGGTTGACTATGTGATTGAGAATGAGTGATTTATAATGCAGGTTTTGATTCTCCTTGTGATACCATGACATGAGTAATTGGAGCTTTTGTAACAAATACAAAAAATAAAATAGAATCCTCAGTATCTGAAGTTTGTTGCTACTCATTAACTGAAGAAATATTTTGTTTTTCTTTTGTGCCAAGCTGAAAGCAAAGAAGTTACAAACTGAGGCAGAAACTCCTTGTATTTATCAGTTAAAGGAAATTGAGTGTCATCAAATAGTACATGCCTAGTGATATACACACAATCTAAGGGTGGATGAAGACATCTATATCTTTTATATTTTCCATTGTATCCCAAGAAACACACTAAAAGGATTTAAGATCAAACTGTTTTTGTTGATATTACCTAAGATACGAATAACATGCGCATCTAAACACTCTGAGAGCTTAATATTCCGGAGCATACCCATAGAGTTTTTGAAAAGGACTGATCATTTGGTCGTGGATTGATGTAAGTAGGAGATTGCTGAGAAAATTTACAGTAAACAAAGGTTCAACCCATAAGCGATGTGGAATATGACTTTAAAAGAGCATAGACATTCTCAGTTCTATAAGATGCCTATGTTTTGTCTTAGCAATTCCATTTTGCTGAGGTGTATGAAGACATGGAATGTATTGTTTAATTCCATAGGTTGCAAAGTTTTGTTGAAACTGATTGTTGACAAATTCTCCACCTCCATCACTTTGAAATATACTGATTTTTTGATTGAACTGTGTTTTTACCAGTTGTTAAAACTTTTTAAATATGACAAACATATCAGATTTTTTCTTAAGTGGAAAAAACCAACTGAACCTTGAATAATTATCGATGAATATAATATAATATTAAATCTCTTAATCCGAAAACCCGTACTCGAATTCGTTTCGAATCAAAAAATCCGAAAATACATAACTACCCATAAGAAAATACCTTAATTCGAGGATTATATCCTATAAATGTAAAAAATAATTATGTGTAAAATACACAAATCGAGCCGAATCCAAACCGAAAAATCCAAAAAACCCCGAAAACCCAGAACGTGATCCGAAAACCCGATTCGAACCCGATCCGAAATCCAAAAAAAAACCGAAACCTGAAAAAAACCAGAAAAACCCAAAAATCCGACCCGAAAAAACCCAAAAAACCCGAATTCGAACCCGATCCAAAAATCCGAAAAAATCCAAAAACCTAAAAAAAAACCCAAAAAACCCAAAAAACCTAAAAAATCCGAACCCAAACTGGATCAATATCCGAATTTTCTGGGTTTTTTTTGTGCTTCAACTCTTATACCTAAATCTAATCCGAACCCGAAAATTTTTATCCGAACCGAACCCAAACCCAAAAAATTATTCTATTGGATATAAAATTTTTAAACCCAAAAACCGAAATCCGATAAAATTTTACCCGAACCTAATCACATTACCCGATTGCTCACCTAGTTTTTCTGAAAATCGACTAATCACGTTGACCTTTCTAATTAGAACGTCACAAGTCAAACCTATCTAATTATAACGTCAAACAGTCCTCCAGAAAATAAATATTATTTAGAATACCTATCCAAAATGGAGCACAGGTTGTCTCTGGTGGACGACTCTCTCGCCATATGCTATTATTTATTTCTATGCAACCCAAATACTCTGCCAATAAATTTTTCAACAATCATGAAAATACGAAATCCACCTAAACATATACTTTCTCTAATCCACTAAAATTGTTATTCTATATTTTTTTTTGTTTTACAACATTATTATTTTATGTTTTAATGTAAATTTTCAATACACTTCTAATTTACCCTCAATTTTAATATATATATATATATATATATATTTCTTTGAATTTAAGCTAATCCCACTTCTTAAATACAGGCACATATGCATAAATTAAAGTTTTTTTTGTATTTTAATTTGTATGAAATGCGTCAAAACGATAATTTTAGAAAAAACAAATAGAGTAGAGTATATATGTGTATGTACTACAATAGATTTGGTTGAATTCCCAGCAAACTATGCTCATTATTTCAAATTAATCAACATCATAATATATCGATATTAATAATCTAAAGCGAGCATGCAAAGGAATCATCTACAAGAAAATGATTACAATGTAAAAAACGAGAAGCTCTACATATTGCTATATAATAATCATATTTTTCAGGGGATTTTTCTCGGGAAAAATATACCTTAAATGAAACATTTTTTTCTTTTAAGGATGTTTTCTTTGTTTAGAACACATTGACCCCTCTTTTGTGCGAAAGGAAACTATTTATAAAAAAAAACAATTAAAGGAAAAATAACATTTCTCAAGTGAAGGATTCTCCGCAACTTGTAAACTATATATATAGTAAGATCACCTAACCATTTATTAAATTATAATCGAAGACAATTTGGTACAAATATCGTACCTCAGGACTCATGAGCATCCAACTTTTGTTAAAGTAAGGGTTTAAAGAGTTTAACATGTGAAGACTCCGTGTTTTCAATTTACTTGCGTTTGGTTAAATGAAAATAAAAAAAGAAATAGGCAACTTTCCTTTTAAAAGCACACACTATAAACAAATTTAGTTTACGTATATAACTTTGTTGTATTTTTCAATAGCGAAAACAAGTTGTTTCGTGAACCTAAACGTATAATACATTATAAATTTCTGAAGGAGATGACTATAACTAGTTATTTTTTAAACTAAGACAACTACTTAGCCTTGTTAACATACGAGTGATTTAAAAAAAATCACATGATTATTTCTTATAATATCTTTTTGTCTAATCAAGACACACATGACCTAATTAAATTAATATCCACCTATGAGATATATAACTGTATAAGGGAAAGAACATGGTAGACTGATATATATATATATATATAATCTTAATTAACATGGTCCGGTTGGCTGGCTAGATTATAAAAACTCTAGGTTATCAACTTGAATTGAAAAGTTTCTAAAATTCAATTTCTACTTAGTTTTTTTTCTTTTGGTCAACCATTTCAAACTTAGTTTTATTTAACTTACCATTACACGAAAATGAAAACTCACGACATATGACTAGCTAGTAAAAAATTATAATCGAAGATTTGAAAAAGAAACTCTTCAGTTTAATATCTATATCTATACAACTATTGCAGTGACGGAATAGAGGAGAATTGACCACTACTAGCTACATCTACAAAAAAATTTATGTTTTTGTAATCATTCTAAAATATTTAGTTAAAAGAAAGTTTTTTCTTTGTTTATTCCGTCAAGTTTTAAGCCCGTAGAGACAACATTAAACAAAGGGAAAATTAGTAGAATAATACTACAATTAGAATTAATTACTAGATTAACCTACAAAAAGTAAGGTTAAATGAGTTTTTTAATCACAAAAATGTCCTTTGTAGTTAAAAAATATATTACAAAACTGTCAAAACTGTCATTACTAATTAATTTCATATCATTATTATTTCCGTTTTTTAAAATAGTAAATATTTACAACTTTGTCACTGCTGACAAATAAATCTGCGGCTCTATGTTATGGCAGATTTTTGAAACGACAGATTTTTTTTGCCGCAGATTTTTCTCGCAGATTTAATTTATGCTGCATAGTTATTTATGATAGTGGTTGCAAATTTTGTAATTCATCGTAGATTTTTTTTTCTGTAGTAAATTTATTTTTCAAATACATGTTAGAGGCAGTAGATTTTTAAATTTTTCGATACAAGATATCAGACACGCAAGTAAATGTAGATGGCCGTTGCGTTCTATCGGGTATGAAAGGTCGGTGCATATAGCCCGTTAGGTTCCCAACTGGTTTTTGTCATCTCCGCAGCGGCCTCGCGTCGCTGCATAAGGTCGTTGGTTCGTACCGGTCTTCACTAAATTGGTCTTATCTCTTTAAATGCTGATCCAAATCACTCGAGACCAAACCGACGGGTCACTGTACCCCATTAACCGGTTGACGAGGCTAGTGGAACATATATGTTACATGCACGTAAGAGATCGCTGAACCTGATATTGATGTGGAGATTTTGTTGTAGGCAAGAAGAAAATATGTTTGTTATACTTTTGCATAGTGATGAGGGATATATGTTTGTTGTGTCTATTTTTATGCGTTTACTGATAGTTTTATAGAGGTAGAATCATGTTATCATGATTTTTTAGTGGCGGAAAGGATCTCCTCACTGAATAATTCATTATTCACCATTTTCTCTTTTTCCTCTTATAAAAAAATTGCGATTTGAAGTTGTTCGTTGGTGAATATTTTAAAAGAAAAAATGTTCGACGAAACTAGATGATAATACGTTGTCTACCCTTATGTAGCATGACATATATTATATTCACATACTGTCATACATGATATGTTAATTAAAAGTAATGGTCTTAAACATAGATGTTAATTATATATATTAAATTTACTAAATTCTGTGAAGTTTCTTTCAAAATTCTATATTTATCATATTTATATTTATTATATATAAAATTTAATTATCTATTTATATATACCCCTAGCTATATTTTGTATTGTTATTTATAAAAGTAAAAATAAGTGAGTTGTGTTAAAAATTTCTTAATTCGTACATATTCAAGCAAACATTTTATGAATTTCTTAATTCGTAAATATATTCTTGAAGAATCCTCTGAATCTATAGGGTTGTACTGCCACCAAATGACTCAAAGTATTCTCATGATTTATCACTCTTACTTATTTCCCCCTTTGTAAACAGATTTTGCAAGGCCTTGTGTACCTGCACAACGAAAAACATGTCATATACAGAGACAATAAACCATCAAGCCTTCTTGTAAACCATAAAGGAGAAGTGAAAATCTCAGATTTTGGTGTCAGTGCAAGTCTTTGCAAGCTCCATGGGACTGAGGAACGCATTTGTTGGAACCTACAACTGTATGTCGGTACGAAAGTTTGCAAAATCACTACACTGACAATTCTTCCTAGTATGACTAAATGAGCCACTTCAGTCCCAAATCAACTCCTTATAATAAGGTAAATAAACTGACCATAAATAAATAACTGAGAATATATATTTTTTCTTTGTAAAAGAGTTTTCATGAGAATATTTTTTAACGGCACAAAACCATTCAACTTAGTAAGTTTGGTTAAAACGTAAAAAAAAAATTTTAATGGTCGAAAACTCTCTCATGTCCTTTAGCACGGGTGGACAAAATACCCGTTAGATTCACTTTCGATATGTTATTCGCTTCGATTTGATCCAAAAAAATTAGATATTTGCAATTTTACAAAACAAAACAAATATTTTAAAACATCCGTGAAAATCTGAACAAATCATAAATACTCAAATTTTAAGAGGAGGATATTCACTCTGCTCTATACATACATATATATATATATATATTAGATGACTATATCTATATGTAAATTTATTAAATTTTTATTCATCAAATTAATTATGTAAATATTAAAATTTAACAAATTAAGAAGAAAAAATATTTTAATGAGATATTGCTATTTTGTGATAATTTTGATTTTTTAATATTTAGTTTTAAAATTATTTTAAAATTCTTAAAGAATAGATCGGATTTCAGACAAATAATATGGATTTTAGCAGATATCTGGATGGGACATCACAATTGTTTTCATCCAAAGAAAAAAAAACCAAAGTACTACCTATTATGAAAAATATAGACTTCGATCGTTTATTTTACATGTAGTGACAAAACTACAAAAGTTATTATGCGTTAAGGTAACAAATATACAAAAGTTATTATGCGTTAAGGGAAATATTCCCTTTATTTTAGAATGTTTCCAAATCTCTAATCCAATTTGATCTACCGAGCAAGTAGGGTTCACTTCAGTACCGAAAGTCATGCTCACGACTAGCTCCTCCTCTTGAGTTTTTTCATATGCCAAACACTCTTTTAGTTCATTAATCTTGTTGACTTCAAGTGATTTGATTGTTGATTAGAAGTTATATTTAACATAAAATGGAGTGGATTGACCAGATAATTATTGGTTTGAAATTTTTTTATATTCACAAGAGATAGAGAATTGACTAAACTTGAAAGTGTTCACGGCAAGTTCGTCTACACCGTACGTCAATAATGTGACATCATATTCTCAGTTTTACCCCTCATCTCTTGGAAAATATACGGACATACCACTAGGCCTACAGTGACACTAGCCTTTCCGAAGACCACTAACGTGGTGAATTTTATAATACTCATTCGAGTTATTCAATCAAACCGTAATTTCTGTATGTGTATATGAATATTTCTCATTTTTGAAATGTTAAATCAAAAAAGTGTTTGGTAGTGCAAACTCAAAGAAAAATAATTTCGTTTGCGTTTGGCATTAAAGTTTATAGTTAACAACATCGTTCTGTTTCCCTTACCACAGAAAGGCGGGAAAGTATAATGGGCCTGAAATGAAGCCCAAATAAGAAAGGTTTAGAAGAAAATCTGCGGAGTGTGATGGATGATACAATCATACAACAGCCTTATCCAGAGTCAAAATCCGCCAATGGACACTTGACGCGTCAGCAAGAAGTAACCAAAACAGAATCCATTTCTGTGAACGCCAAAGCCACACGATGATCCTTGCCTAAATCATTTTAAAGATTGTATGAAGAAATTCTGCTAAAAACAAAACTAAAAAACCGATCGCACAAGAAAATAAATATATTTTTTGATTCAACTAAGAAAATGGCGAGCACTATGATGACTACACTGCCTCAGTTCAATGGTCTTCGAGCCACCAAAATCTCTGCAGCTCCTGTCCTAGACCTGGTTAGTAGTTCTCAGTTTTCTTGATTTAGTACGTACACGCATTAATAAAAACAAGTATACTTTCTTGGGGTCAATGTTTTCCTGGATTTTAATTGCAAATTCAATAGAGATTTGTATATCATACTGCAAAAATAATTTGTTACAAATAAAGTTAATTAATTTTTGAATTTTTTTTTTGGTCCCAGGCAACTGTTCAGCCCATTAGACGCAAGGGAAATGGAGCTTTGGGTGCGAAGTGTGACTTCGTCGGTTCATCAACAAATCTGATAATTAAAGGAAAACAAAATTTAATGAACGTTAATTAAGTTTAAGTTATGATTAATTATACTTTAATTAGATAATGGTAACATCGACGACGCTGATGCTGTTCGCGGGGAGATTCGGACTAGCTCCATCAGCCAATAGGAAGGCGACAGCTGGACTTAAGCTGGAGGCACGTGACTCGGGTCTACAAACGGGTGACCCGGCTGGGTTCACGCTTGCCGACACGTTGGCTTGTGGCACCGTTGGTCATATCATTGGCGTCGGAGTTGTGCTTGGCCTCAAAAACATCGGTGCTATATAAAATTGTTAATGCTCTTTTATTTGTATTTGTAAAAATTTGTAGATTTTATAACAAAACCTCAAGAACCTGAGGGAGATTTAATGGATTTTACAAGTCTTTATGCTTATAATGTTTTGTATCGCATTTTATTTTCTTTAATTAGTTCATAGGTGTGTTATTATTTCTTCAAAGCTTGGTGGAAACGACCTTTGTGTTAGAAGATCTTGGAATTTTGAGTTTGGTTTTGTGGAATTTTTCGGACTTAGGAGACGCTTATAGTTATTTTTGGAAAATTTTGAATTTACTGTTAACAAATAGAATATCTGAAAATTAAGAATATTGTTCAAAATAAAAGAAGCATAAAAACGTTGAAACAATTAAGACGACCGTACGTGGATTTTTCCATTACTTAAATATGTGAACCGAATTTATTGTTTAATAGTAACACCACTAGGCTTTGAAATTTTACGCAAGTCTATTAATTAAGTAGAAAATACTTCATCGCTTTATTTGGTGTTAAAATCCGAATTAAGCTAACATAATTTGATCGGATGCAGTATATTAGACAAAAATGCATTTGACATTTTTTGTTAATGTATTTGACATTTTGTGATAGTAATTAAACACATACCGTGTCATATAAGCCAATACTTGGATTGGATCCAACACTATCTTTGGAACAACAAGAAGATATATTTTCGAAATAACTGGTTGCAATGATTAAGTTAATTTTCCCATATGAAAGAGTATTAACTTTGAATCTAACAAGTAACAAGATAGAGGGAAAACACCTATTGTGATAGTAACAACACGATGCAGATTTGATGCCTAACAAAATGAAAATGATAACCCGCGTAGAAGTTATTTCAGAAGATATTTGTATAATAGAAAATGTTATCACGAAATATGGTTTTCAATTTATTTTATTTTACATAGGTGTTTTCTCTAGAACATGGTCAGACCACAACACTAATTGAAATATGAACCCAGAAAATAAGTCAACAAAATTGAATCCGACAAGTGTAGATTTTGTTTTATTTGGAATTAATACTACTATATCAAATTAAGGAAAAAGACAAAATTTGTCAGAGTAGAGCAGTCAAATCGAAAGCAAGCATTCCCAAAAGGAGAAAGCCAAGAAAATGAAAAGGTTACTTCCACTTGTGTTACATTAGTTTCTCGGATCCTTCTCCCATAGTCTTATGTGGACCATTGGGTTTGAAATAAACAGTTGTTTGAAACCACATAACATGTAAATATTTGCAGGCAAAATTTTGGAGACTTTTGTGTTGTCCACTGCTGACTACTGAGTCTGAGCCTATGATGTGCATTGCTAGTTGAGTTCTCTTGGTAATTGGTAAATACATTTTTCCTCTTAGTTGAAAAAACAAATCAATATTTAAATAAATTTAAAACTTCTAACAATGATGTAGTAAATGATAAAATATAGGGAAATATAACACTTATGACTTTTGATAGTAAATAAGAATACATTCATCAAGTGTGAAACGATCAAAAGGATATCCAAAATTCTATATTCTTAAATTTTTTTTTTGATTAAATAAATATAATGTAGTTTCGAAATCACATAGATTATTCAAAACAAAAAAATATCTAAAATGACTAAGAGATAATATTTGTTCCTTCTCTTTTAATATTCTTTCACCAAATTCTCATTATCTAGGTTCTTTACTAATTTTTTTCTATAAATATAACAGTTATAATATTCAATATTTTTGGTGACATAAATGATTACAAATTAAATTTTATTTTGAAAATTTTATTTCAACAAAACAAATGTAAATGGAATCGTCAACAATATATCAAATAAGCAATCCATGAGTTAGGATAACAATTTTGTATTTTTTTAAAAAAATTCAACACTTCTAAGAGTTGATTTGGATATTGAGATCTCAAATTTCTTTTTGTTTTCTTTTCTTTTCTTAAACCACATATGATTAAAAAGGTAATCTAAAGAATCGAACTTGAATCACACGAAATATAGAGCTCTAAATAACTATTTTGATACACTACATTTTATAGATTCGGAAGCCCCAAAAATTTTTGGGAGTCTGAGACAAAAGTTTTTTTTCAACTTATTAGACACGCTTCTGGTGCTACTCCTATTATACGGTTTCGTAAGATAGAACCATGAGAAACCAGAGAATGGGGTTACATTCTAAACGTGTTCGGTTCGGCAGACAACCACTTCATTAAAACATTACCTCGAAACAAATAAGGCCGGCTAAGCATTGATCCAAAGAACACGTTCCATCTAAGCGAAGTATGTCATCTATAGCAGACTAGTTCCATCGTCGCAGCTAGAAGCATGCAGTGCAAGACTTCCTATGACTAAAATGAACTATACCAAAAAACATCTTATCCGACTTTAGAGCCCAAGTGGTTTACGTATATGTGATGAAATTACATGGAATGCTCTTATTCACGGAAAATCTTTCCAACAATATATACTTAAATACTTTAAAATACTATTTAATTTATCGACAAAATATCTCAACGTGGTCGCCCACGACGGTGGACTTCGACAACCCCAAGAAGAAAAAGAAAGCTTCACTCAATTCTTTGTTTTTTAGTGTTACGATTTATGAATACAGGAAGTGGTGCAGTGTAACCAAAGTGAAGTGATAGATTCGTTTGGAACATGTGATCTTCAACCTTCATTTAATTATTATATATATGATTCACGTCGTTTATTATTTTTTGCAGTTAGCATTTGTCTAGAGTTTAATATATATTATTTAATCGTATTTTTATAAATAATTGATCGGAGTTTGTATCTGAATGATTTTGTATTAATTTTGTTATCGCGTAATCCAATTCAAATCTAACAATGAGTTGTAGATAGCAAAACAAATCATATATCATAATAATTGTTCTTAATATAAGTATTCGGGTTCATATAAATGGTAAAGAAAGGTAATGCTTTGATCATGTACGTATAATCTGTTTCTTTAATAACATGATTTCATTTTATATCTACCTAAGCTAAGCAAGACTAAAAGTTCGAAAAAAAATTGAAAGAAAAACCCAAATTTTAAAATTAGAACCGATTTAATGTTGGTTAATTACTTGATTCGAACTTGTCTAGCAAATAAACCGAAAATCTTATTAAAAGAAAAAAATGTTTGTAAACTTGACCGTCAACAAATGATTACGAATATAAAAAAATGTTAAAAGTAGAAAAAAGTAGTGATTGTTACTTATGATTTGTATGAATCTTTTTGACCTTTTCCGTCTCTTGCCATATAATATGAATCTCTTTTTTTGGCAGCATAATAATATGAAGCTCCATTGTACTATTATTGTACTATAAGCAGTGACGTATTGATTCTCATCTCTCAAAATCTCAAATCTCTCCTCAGAGTCAGCGACTCGAATCCAGAGCGAGAGAGCGATCTTTTCTCCGGCGAAATGAGTTCATAAGATTTCGTTCACGTCTTCCTGATTCCTGCAAATCTCCGGCGAAATTTCACCCTTCGTCTCTTTAATTAACTCCGAAGGTTTCGTCGTTTTCTCCTTTTTTGTCTGCGTTTTACGCGGGAGAAGTCTGTAGCAGTGAAATCTTAATCGAATCGATTTCGTGCTTGTTACGTGGTTTCTTCTTAATACTGTTCATTGGTGGTTGGAGAAGCGTTTTTTTGACTTTTGTAGATTTTATTAATGAGTTATCATCTTGTATTGATGATTTGTTTTCTCCTTTATATCCGAGAATCTATGCTTAAACCTTTATTATTGGAGATTAGCTAACTTTTGTTGCTTGTCTCTATTCTTACTTTTTGGGATCTCCACTAGCTTTTTTCTCAATAATTTATCCAAATCGTTTTCGTTTTTTACTCCATTTTCCCGTATTGAGGTCATCATAGCCACATGATAATTGATATCTTTTTTGTTTGTTTGTTTCTGATGCTCGTTTATTTTTACTTCTATGGTCCTGTATCTATAAAAATGTTCATTTCTCATTGTTTCTTTCTTATTTCAGATAGAGGATTGTTAGTTACTTATGATGTGTAGTGTTTGAGAGGATAAACTCGGAAGCAGGGGATTTGATTACTGAGGTAGAAGATGAGTTTTGAGCTGTTGGATTGGTATTGCAAGCCGGTGCCGAATGGTGTGTGGACAAAGTCAGTGGATTTTGCGTTTGGTGCATACACGCCTTGTGCTATTGACTCTTTTGTGCTTGGTATTTCTCATCTGGTTCTGTTGATTCTGTGTCTTTACCGCCTATGGCTCATCGCAAAGGATCATAAAGTGCATAAGTTTTGCTTGAGGTCAAAATGGTATAACTATTTCTTGGCTCTTTTGGCTGCTTATAGTACTGCTGAGCCTTTGTTTAGATTGGTTATGAGGATCTCTGTCTTAGATTTGGATGGAGCTGGGTTTCCTCCGTATGAGGTGTGTCATCATTTGCTTTCTCTACAGTTTGCTTTTTTTTTGGTTGTATTTGTTCTGTATGGTTTGCCTAATGATGCTGTTGTTTTGTGCTTTTTTCTGGCAGGCGTTCATTTTGGTTCTTGAAGCTTTTGCTTGGGGTTCTGCTTTGGTTATGATTGTTGTTGAGATCAAAACATATATCCATGAACTTCGTTGGTATGTCAGATTTGCTGTCATTTATGCTCTTGTGGGAGACACGGTGTTGTTAAATCTTGTTCTTTCAGTCAAGGAGTACTATGGCAGGTTGGTAAATTTGTAGCTATTTGGTTTATGCAAGTTCGTTGCCATGTCAGGATGAACTTATATGTTTCATGTTTTGTTTTGCAGTTTTGAACTGTATCTTTACATAAGCGAGGTGGCAGCTCAGGTTTGCACATTTAGACTCCCTTTTTGCATTCTCCAAATTTCTCTTTACTGTGTGCTGTATCTAAATCAGAATGCAGATGATACAACTGTCTTTTGATAATGACGTAGTGGGTGACTTTTGGATCCAGGTTGCATTTGGAATTCTCTTGTTTGTATATTTCCCTAATTTGGATCCTTACCCTGGTTACACACCAGTGTCGACTGAAACCTCGGACGATTACGAGTATGAAGAGCTTCCTGGAGGAGAACAAACATGTCCTGAGAGGCATGCAAATTTATTTGACAGTATGTCACTCCTCACTTCTCATTCCTGCCGTTTGTATTTGGCTATGTATATGCATTTTTCTTTCATTGTGAGAATCACCACAGCATCTCTGATCTCTCTTCTGCACTTACTACCTATCTGAGTTGTTAGTTCTTCAGAGCTTAATAATTTCACCGAATCTGTTAATTTCTTATGGAATGCTAATAGTTGGTAACCGGTCACTAAATTTGTTTTAGCATGTAACACAGTAAGTTGTCTATAGGCTCTTCAATTTCATTTTGACTGATCCTCCAGTTCTCTGTAGAAATGAACTTAGGAGAACTAGATTGTGTCTGTGAGATCAGAGTTTTTTCTTAGTGATCGTCACCTGGGCTAAGCTGCAATATATTGTATAATAGATTCTTCAATATTTGTTGAAGTTTGACTATTATGTACCTTCTTACTAGTATCTTTTTTTTCCCCACAGGAATCTTCTTCTCATGGTTGAATCCATTGATGACTCTGGGATCGAAACGGCCTCTCACAGAGAAGGATGTGTGGCATCTAGATACTTGGGATAAAACTGAAACTCTCATGAGGAGGTCTTTTTTTCTGATAAAAAACAACTGTTCTCATACTGTCTATGACTGGCATGGTTGCGTGATATATTTTTGTCTCCTTTTTTAGCTTTCAGAGGTCCTGGGAAAAGGAACTCGAAAAGCCCAAGCCATGGCTCTTGAGAGCACTGAACAACAGCCTTGGGGGAAGGTAAATAGAAATATCTTTGCGATCATGTGTTCTCATCTCTTTGGAATATGGATTGATTGTTTGGGCTTTGACATGGTGTTTGATTTTTAAATTGAAGCATTTGCTGTAATAGTATATGCATTTTGAATAACTAGAAGCTGAGAACCCTGTTTTGGTTGTGAATTCATGTATGTTTTGGTTGTGAATTCATGTATGTTTTGAATTTTGATGCATGTCGAGTTAATAGCAGATGTGTTACTTTTCTGGTTATAATCTGCCTAACACAATTTTCACTTTTTTTATGGACTGCATGTCTTAAGGAAACCGGTTTCTGCATTTTGTAGGTTTTGGTGGGGTGGGTTCTGGAAGGTATTTTTGTTTCTCTTACTTGTGTTTCTCTATAATCCGCAACAGTTTTTTCCTTGTCTATTTGATAATATTGATGGCTTCTGAAGTCTTCTATTGCCGAAATGGTGCGTTTTGTAACTGGTTAACCAAGTGTTTTGATTTTTTAAATCTAAATTGTATCATAGATTGGGAATGACTGTTCACAATTCGTTGGACCGCTTCTTCTGAATGAGCTCTTAAAGGTTTATTCCTTTCCTTTTTTTTTCTTCCCCAGTGCACGCCGTGTTTGAACCTATTTAACACAATGCTTTGTAACTTTTCCATTCTCATGGATCACTGAGATGGATTCATATTCCTACTGGCTAAAATGAGTGTTTAAGCGCTCTTGGTATTCAAAATCCTATCATCCTTTGGATATGATTTTCTGAAGATGTCTCACAATGTGGTCTTATAACTTTCTGCAGTCAATGCAACTTAATGAACCGGCATGGATAGGTTACATCTATGCAATCTCTATCTTTGTTGGAGTGGTATGCAACAAATTCCTTTTTCTCTCTGCCTATTTTAATCTCTTGCATGGACTTTAGAAGATATATCGGTGCATTCTAAATCTATGTTTATGTTGATATTTTCAGGTATTGGGAGTTCTATGTGAAGCTCAGTATTTTCAAAATGTGATGCGTGTTGGTTACCGGCTAAGATCTGCACTGGTAAGCTGAAGTGTCACATAAATTATCTTTGCTACTTAGTTTTTTTTTTGCTCTGCATCTCCTGCATTGATATGTTTGCTGAAAGCTATAGCAAAGCTTTTCGATTACTTCTTTCTGTTAATGACTTCCTCCCTTAATAGATTGCTGCTGTGTTCCGAAAATCGCTGAGGCTAACTAATGAGGGCCGGAAGAAGTTTCAAACAGGAAAAATAACGAACTTAATGACGACTGATGCTGAGTCGCTTCAGGTTTGTTACTTTTCACTCTTTAGCTTTATCTGTTTATCATTTTGGTTGTATTTTTACCTCAGAATATGAGTCTTAAATGCAATTTACCAAGATTATCCTTTTCCTGAAAGTAGTTGACTGAATCTGAAAGCTAATTCTATGATTCAAGGATTCATTTTCAACAACCTTTTTCTTTTGTTGCGGTTGTAGGAGTAGGAAACCTTTAATTTGCTTGTTTTCTATAAAAAAACTTACCTTTGGACAATGCTTTTTATCTAAGTTTTGGTTTGAAATCCATAGTTTTCATCTCGCTCATAGGCTGTTCTGTTTCCTAAAGTTTCTTCTGTCTGTAACAGCAAATTTGCCAATCACTCCATACCATGTGGTCGGCGCCATTTCGTATAATTGTATCACTCACCTTACTCTATCAACTACTGGGTGTTGCTGCGCTCATTGGTGCACTGTTTCTGGTCCTCATGTTCCCTTTACAGGTCCGTATATCTTTAACTCCTCATGCTGTTTCCTGTGTAGGTTGTTTTGCTTTTGAGGCTTCTTGCTCAGTTGTATTCCGATTGTCTCTGCTTCCCTACTCATCAGCCTCATGTTTGTTTCAGTTCAGTGACAATGATTCGTTTTTTTTCTCTTTCTTTTTTGGGTCGAAACAGACTGTTATTATTAGTAAAACGCAGAAGTTAACAAAAGAAGGGTTGCAGCGTACTGACAAGAGAATTGGCCTAATGAATGAGGTTTTAGCTGCAATGGATACAGTGAAGTACGATACTTTGGAAAACTGGAATCTGATCTTTATATTTTGCATGGTTGGAAGTTTGAGGCAATGATTGATTCACTAAACCAAAAATACTGTAGGTGTTATGCTTGGGAAAACAGTTTTCAGTCCAAGGTTCAAACTGTACGTGATGATGAATTATCTTGGTTCCGGAAAGCACAACTCCTGTCAGCGGTATGGCTTAAGTGATGTGACTGTTATATTATTTCTTCTCTAGACTGTATGCATAATTGTCTTGTTCATTTACTTGTCACTCTGTATACAAGGAAAAATCTAAGCTACTCGTCTAAGTAAATACCTTTGACCATTTTGAGAATGATATCCATTAAGATGTGTTTAGGGCATTTTCTGTACTGTGAACATTGTTTCAATTGTTGTTTCTAGTACAGTGAAAACTGTTTCAATTGTTGCAGCCACGTGTAGCAGCATTCACACACGATCTTTAACATATTTTGCGTTACTGTGTTTCGATTTCCTTTTGTCATGGTATATTTCTAGACTCATTCTTGGTCTTCTATTTGTTCTGCAGTTTAATATGTTCATACTAAACAGCATTCCTGTCCTCGTGACTGTTGTTTCATTTGGTGTGTTCTCATTGCTTGGAGGAGATCTGACACCTGCAAGAGCATTTACGGCACTTTCTCTATTTTCTGTGCTTCGCTTCCCTTTATTCATGCTTCCAAACATTATAACTCAGGTGATTTCCTTAAAAAATTTCCTTGCAGGCTTGCACCATGTTTTCATTTTTGGTACTGAATAACGTGGGGCATCATTTCTGATGTCTAATTGCTCTTTTTATTATAGACCAGTCATTGTCATAACTATTTTGTAGATGCTGACCAGGCTTTTACTTTTGTAGGTGGTAAATGCTAATGTATCCTTAAACCGTCTAGAGGAGGTATTATCGACGGAAGAGAGAGTTCTCTTACCCAATCCTCCCATTGAACCTGGACAGCCAGCTATCTCAATAAGGAATGGATACTTCTCCTGGGATTCAAAGGTCTTGTTTTTTTTAATTTATCCCATGTTCTTACTTCGTTTATGTTCTGTCATTACATTTTGTCATGGAAGTACAAAAAATGAGCCAAAGTATACATATGCAGGCGGATAGGCCAACCTTGTCAAATATAAACTTGGATATACCACTTGGTAGTCTAGTTGCGGTAGTTGGCAGTACAGGAGAAGGAAAAACATCCCTGATATCTGCCATGCTTGGGGAACTTCCTGCACTATCTGATGCGACAGTTACTCTTAGAGGATCAGTCGCTTATGTTCCACAAGTTTCATGGATCTTTAACGCAACAGTATGTTCCTATAGGCTTCTGTGTTTATAGTATGGTTCTCAGTGCGTAGCTGTTAAATTTTCCTCTTGGCATATTACTAATTTTGGTATGTATTATATGTTTTCTACATAGTGGTATGTGGTTTTAGATTCGTCCGCTTGCAGATTCTGGATAGTTTCACCAGTATTTTATTTTAAGCGATTATGAGCTGATGATTGTAAATTACATTGTGTAGGTACGTGACAATATATTGTTTGGTTCTCCTTTTGACCAAGAAAAATATGAAAGGGTGATTGATGTGACAGCGCTGAAGCATGACCTTGAGTTACTGCCCGTAAGTTTTGTGGAGAATTGCTTTTCCATGTGCATTGAAAATTTCGTTAGGTGAAACGAACCTTGAAATTTGTTAGAGATGTAAAATCGATAAAACTGAACTGCATCAGTTCCTTGGATACTTGGTAGCTTTTCTAGTTCTCAGGTATCTAAGTTTGTTTCCTCTTCTTTCTCTTGATTGATAGGGTGGTGATCTCACGGAGATTGGAGAAAGGGGTGTTAACATCAGTGGGGGACAAAAGCAGAGGGTTTCTATGGCTAGGGCCGTCTACTCAGATTCAAATGTTTGCATCTTAGATGACCCATTAAGTGCCCTTGATGCGCATGTTGGTCAGCAGGTAAAGTAGCCATAGGCTTTTTTGATAGTACAATACTCTATAACGTTATCGGCATGGATATTCTGCTTCTTGTTTGCCACAGATCCTTCCCCTGTAACTGATTTTGAGCAAACATTTTTATCTGATGTTGAGAACTGGCTGTTATAGGTTTTTGAAAAATGCATAAAAAGAGAACTAGGTCACAAAACGAGAGTTCTTGTCACAAACCAGCTCCACTTCCTATCACAAGTTGATAAAATTCTACTTGTCCATGAGGGAACAGTAAAAGAGGAAGGAACATATGAAGAATTATGCCAGAGTGGCCCATTGTTCCAGAGGTTAATGGAAAATGCAGGGAAGGTTGAAGAATATTCAGAAGAAAATGGAGAAGCTGAAGCTGATCAAACTTCTGTAAAACCGGTTGAGAGTGGGAACACTGATAATCTGCAGAAGGAAGTAACCAAGACGAATAAATCCAAAGAAGGAAACTCTGTGCTTGTCAAGCGAGAAGAACGTGAAACTGGAGTTGTGAGTTGGAAAGTCCTGGAGAGGTAAGTTGGCTTTTGATTTTTTGCTCTTTCTTTTTGTGTTCTTGCGGTATTCCTTTCTATCTCTTTTCTATCCATATTGGGAATATCAGTAAATAAGATGCATACTTTTTTGGTCCAGCAATATGTCAATTCATCTGTGGTGTTATATACGGAGTTTCCTTGCTAAGCTTCGTATTTGAAGGTCATTTTAATGATTAGTGAGGTGCCACCATGTTTCAGGTACCAGAATGCACTTGGAGGTGCATGGGTAGTGATGATGCTCCTTATATGCTATGTCTTGACTCAAGTATTTCGGGTTTCGAGCAGCACTTGGTTGAGTGAGTGGACTGATGCAGGAACTCCAAAGAGTCATGGACCCTTTTTCTACAATATTGTCTATGCTTTTCTTTCGTTTGGACAGGTATGAGTTGTAAAATGGAGAAGAAAAGGAAACAAAGAGCAAAAATTTTGTGCTAAGACTTATTTCTTCTTGGTTTCAGGTCTGTGTGACATTGATCAATTCATATTGGCTGATTATGTCCAGCCTTTATGCAGCTAAAAAGATGCATGATGCTATGCTTGGTTCCATACTAAGGGCTCCAATGGTCTTCTTTCAAACCAATCCACTAGGACGGATAATCAATCGATTCGCCAAAGATATGGGTGATATCGATCGAACTGTGGCAGTCTTTGTAAACATGTTTATGGGTTCAATTGCACAGCTTCTTTCAACTATTATCTTGATTGGCATTGTCAGCACTCTGTCCCTGTGGGCCATCATGCCCCTGTTGGTCGTGTTTTATGGAGCTTATCTGTATTACCAGGTAACATACCTTTTAAACGCAATGCCTTCTCAATTCATAAAACTTTGAGAGAATGCTTATCGAGACATCGAACACTGAGACCAAAAGGAACACTAGTAGTGTTAAGTCTTCTTCTATTTTACTCTCCTTTTTTCACATGAGACTTATGAATGTAAGATTTTGCTTGTGTTTGGTGCTTCAGTTCTCTAACCTTAACTGTCAGAAAAAAAGTCCCCATCATAGGTGTTGGGTGCTAACCTCTTTTTTCCTTATTGTAGAACACATCTCGTGAAGTTAAACGTATGGATTCCGTTACAAGATCGCCTGTTTATGCCCAATTCGGAGAGGCATTGAATGGACTATCAAGTATCCGTGCTTATAAAGCATATGACCGGATGGCTGAAATTAACGGAAGATCAATGGATAATAACATCAGATTCACACTTGTAAACATGGCTGCAAATCGGTGGTTGGGAATCCGTTTGGAAGTTTTGGGAGGTCTCATGGTTTGGTTGACTGCATCATTAGCCGTTATGCAGAATGGAAAGGCAGAGAACCAACAAGAGTTTGCATCTACGATGGGTTTGCTTCTCAGTTATGCTTTGAGTATTACCAGCTCTTTAACAGCTGTACTGAGACTCGCAAGTCTAGCTGAGAATAGTTTAAACTCGGTTGAGCGTGTTGGAAATTATATTGAGATACCATCAGAGGCTCCATTGATCATTGAAAACAACCGTCCACCTCCTGGATGGCCATCATCTGGATCCATAAAATTCGAAGATGTTGTTCTTCGTTACCGCCCTGAGTTACCTTCTGTTCTTCATGGGGTTTCCTTCTTCATTTCTCCAATGGATAAGGTGGGAATTGTTGGAAGGACAGGCGCTGGGAAATCAAGCCTTTTGAATGCCTTATTCCGTATTGTGGAGTTGGAAACAGGAAGGATCTTGATCGATGAATGCGATATTGGCAAATTTGGACTGATGGACCTACGTAAAGTGCTTGGAATTATACCACAAGCGCCAGTTCTTTTCTCAGGTAAATCTCAGCATTGCTTCTGGTATTTATCTTTCTTAAAAGTAAAAAAAAATGAATACTATATGTGCTAATACAGTAACTAACGTGTCACCTATATGTAGGTACTGTGAGATTCAATCTTGACCCATTTAATGAACACAACGATGCTGATCTTTGGGAATCTCTTGAGAGGGCACACTTGAAAGATACTATCCGCAGAAATCCTCTTGGTCTTGATGCTGAGGTACTTAATTTAACATCTTCTCTCTTGGAAACTCTCTTGTGTTCAGTTGTTGTAACTCAAGTCTTTATGGTCAGGTATCTGAGGCTGGAGAAAATTTCAGTGTTGGACAGAGACAGTTGTTAAGTCTTGCACGTGCATTGTTGCGAAGATCTAAGATACTTGTTCTTGATGAAGCAACTGCTGCTGTTGATGTTAGAACCGATGTTCTCATCCAAAAGACCATTCGAGAAGAATTCAAGTCATGCACGATGCTAATCATTGCTCATCGTCTCAATACTATCATCGACTGTGACAAAGTTCTCGTCCTTGATTCTGGAAAAGTAAGCACACTTCATCTTCCAAAACTATTTTTGCATCAACAAACCCCACTTTTGAGATCTGCTTTATGTCTTCACCTAATATAAATTGAAATTCTCAACACCTCAGGTTCAGGAATTCAGTACACCGGAGAATCTTCTTTCAAACGGAGAAAGTTCTTTCTCGAAGATGGTTCAGAGTACAGGAACTGCAAACGCTGAGTACTTGCGTAGTATAGTGCTTGAAAACAAACGTACTAGAGATGCTAATGGTGATGATTCACAACCTTTAGAAGGTCAGAGGAAATGGCAAGCTTCTTCTCGTTGGGCTGCAGCTGCTCAGTTTGCTTTAGCTGTGAGCCTCACTTCATCTCACAACGACCTTCAAAGCCTTGAAATCGAAGACGATAACAGCATTTTGAAGAAAACAAAAGACGCCGTCATCACTCTACGCAGTGTTCTTGAAGGGAAACACGATAAAGAGATAGGAGAGTCTCTTGACCAAAATGATATCTCTAAAGAGCGTTGGTGGCCATCTCTTTACAAAATGGTCGAAGGTAATATTATTATTATTAAGATTTTTGCTATTACATCAAGAAGTTTCTTGATCTAATATTGTGTGTATATACACTTTCAGGGCTTGCGGTGATGAGCAGATTGGCGAGGAACCGAATGCAACACCCGGATTACAATTTAGAAGGTAAATCGTTTGATTGGGACAACGTCGAAATGTAGACGAAGAAAGGCTTACATTACTTTACCTAAATGTCACATTTTGATGAACTTATCATTGTGTTTCCTGTAATACACAGAACAAAATGCCCATTTATTGTAGTATAACTATAGCTTCTTTGGGAAAGAGAGTGTTTGGATACTGAGAATGTGATATCCAAAATTGGAATTCAATTCTTGTATGTAATTTAATCCATCTCCATACATAACTACATATACGTAAAGCCAAAGAGGCAAAGACATAGAAGTTGATTGGTGTTGAATCACGCAAAGCCATGACACTGAGTTTTATTTTATTTTGTAGATGCCAAATAAAGCAATAACAAACAACAAATCGAATTTCATTCATTATTTATCTGAATAAAAAGAAAATGATATGATACGTATTAGAATGTCATGAGATGAATCGAAAGTAATATCTAAGCTACATTGAGTTTTACCAAATAAAAGTAATAATATCTAAGTCGGTTAGTTCTGAGTTATATAAGCTAATGATTCTTAAAAATGTATCAAAATAAAAAAATGGAGAAAGTGTTACTATGTCGTGGCCAGTATTACAGATTTACAGTTATTATATTCGATTTACGTATTCATATCGACGAGTTTACATCAAAAGTGGACCTCTCAATTGATTGTCACTGAACTTTCAGTAGGAAGTCAATGATTTTAGAATTGGTATCAGAATTTGTTTTGGGTTTTTAAGACACGTAAGCCATGACCGATGAAACTTTGTTTTCTTTTCTTCATATGCCAAATAAAGCAATAACGAACTTTAATATGCCAAGTAAAGAAATAACAAACAACAAATCCAGTTTTGCTCATTTTTTTATTTGAATACAAGGAAAATGATATCAATTTCTATTTCTTAATATATATTTTTTTAAATTGTTGCCAGACAGAAAACTATTTAAATTGATTTTCTTATATTATACGCAATTGTTTGATAATTTCTTATATTTTCGGGTATCGGGTTCGGGTTCTGGTAAAATCTTATCGGATTCGAGTATTCGGATATAGGAAGTTCATACCCAATAGAATAATTTTTCGGATTCGGATTGGATTCGGATAAAAAGTTTCGGGTTCGGGTACAAGACTTGATACCCGGAAAAAACCCGAAAAATTCGGATATTGATTCGGTTCGGGTTCGTGTTCGGATTTTTTGGATTTTTCGGGTTTTTTTCGTGTTTTTCGGATCGGGTTTGGGTCAGGTTTTTTGGGTTTTCGGGTTTTTTCGGGTCGAGTACGGTTCGGATACGGATCGGGTTTTCATGTTTTCGGGTTTTTTTGGTTTTTGGATCGGGTTTTCGGGTCTGATTCTGGGGTTTTTCGGGGTTTCTTCGGATTTTTTAGATTTTTCGGTTCGCATTCGGCTCGATTTGTGTATATTATACGTAAAAAATTCCACATTTATAGGATCGAGTCCTCGAGTTAGAGTATTTTCTTATGGGTAGTTATGTATTTTTTTATGGGTAATTATGTATTTCGGGTATGCTTTCGGGTTTCGGATTTTCGGATTCAGAACGGATTCGGGTTTAGAGATCTCGTACCCAATAGAATATTTTGGTCGGGTACGAAATGGGTTCGGGTACGTTTTATCGATTCGGATTCGGTTCAAGTATGCGGGTACGGGTTTTTTCCCACCCTATTTCTGACAAACGTCAATGGGGATTTAAATAAATAATTTCTCATATAATCACGTGAATACATACATATGTGAAGATCGGAACTCGCGACTCTTAAGTCTTATCTTAAGAGAATCTTTCTGCTTTTTATTGCTTTTGATTAGGAACCCAACAGTGACCCGCTTCGTCGTTGCTTCTCCACTTGGATTCTTCCCAAAACTCTCCCTTATATTTCTTGGGGATTGAGATTACTTAATTTATTGGTAAAGCTCCAATTTTGGAACAATCACGAACCAAAAAAAGTAATTATTTTCGTCTTCCCCTAAATCATCTCTTTTCTCGTTTTCTGTGTAAGCATTTAAGTTGCTCACTAAAACCAAATGTTTATGCTAATGGACTTTAGCTAAAGGTTTTAGCTTTTGTTAAATGAGCTCGATACTTTTGGAACCTTTAAAGTCTCTCCTACATTGAGTGGATTATTAAGAAATTGTTTACCATGCAAATTTTGCTTGTATAATTTTATGCTGATGATGGTTGCCTTTTTAATTGTATTAAGCAAATGCATTTTGTTTTTCCAGTTTCGATAATCAAGGTTTGATTGAAAAAGATGGGCTTTGAGGCCTTGATTTGGTATTGCAAGCCAGTTGAAGATGGATTCTGGGAAAAAGCAGTGGATGGTGCGTTTGGCGCCTACACGCCCTGTGCAATTGACTCATTAGTGATGCTTGTTTCTCACTTTGTGCTTCTGGGTTTGTGTTTCTACCGGATGTGGATCATCTTCCACAATACCAAAGCTCAGAGATATGTTTTGAGGAAGAAGTACTATAACTGTGTGCTAGGGGTATTGGCTTGTTATTGTGTTGTTGAGCCTGTACTGAGATTGGTCATGGGGTTTTCACTCTTTGACATGGATGCAGAGACCGATCTTCCTACCTTTGAGGTGATTTCCAATTGTAACTCTGTTTCTTAATCATATGGCCGTGTGGAGATTAAATTTGTATGCTCGTCTTGTTAAAGTGAAAGTTCAAGATCAGAAATGAAGTATGATCCTGGTGTTGTTAAAATGGCAGGTTGCATCTTTAATGGTTGAAGCATTCGCTTGGTTCTCCATGCTTGTTTTGATTGGACTTGAAACCAAACAATATGTTAAAGAGTTTCGATGGTACGTAAGATTTGGAGTTATTTATGTTTTGGTTGCTGATGCTGTGCTGCTGGACCTTGTGTTGCCTCTCAAGAACACAATCAATAGGTTTGTTATTGTACATTTCATATTAAGGAACTCAACTGGGTGATTCGACATTTAAATTTCAAGATTTTGTTTATATTTCTTACAATCTTTTTAAAGTGGGACAAGTTTTAGGCATTGGTAGCTGTAGCCCTGAATTCTTTATTGAATTTCCTCTATTTGCTGTTGCAGAACTGCTCTCTATCTCTGTATCAGTTCAAGATGTTCCCAGGTTTGTCAGAACATGGTCCTCATGTATAAGCTTGCAATTCATTGTTCTGGGAACTTGCATTAAAAAGCTTCAGACTTTATAAAATTATCTGTATAGTGAAAAATATAAGCTACATTATAGATAGCTAGCTTTCAGAGGAGGCTGGCCCTCACTGATTTAAGTATTCATTATTTTTTCTATTGCAGGCTCTTTTTGGAATTCTTCTTCTTGTTTACATTCCAGAACTGGATCCTTACCCGGGTTACCATATTCTAAACAATGAAACGTTAGACAATGTTGAATATGATGCACTTCGTGGGGGAGAGAACATATGTCCCGAGCAGTATGCCAGCATATTTTCGAGTAGGTAACCCTATAATTGATAAACAAAGTTTCTTCAATGCTCGGTCTACTGAAAAATGATACATGTTTGGCAATATATAATAAAGCCATTAAGATTATATAAGATTCATGGTTTCTTCTTGACTGATTTGGAATTCTTGTCCACTTATTGACAAATCAAAGGAATATACTTTGGTTGGATCACGCCGCTTATGCAGTTAGGCTACAGAAAGCCTATAACCGAGAAGGATGTTTGGCAATTAGACAAATGGGACCAAACAGAAACTCTGATCAAAAGGTACAGAAGATTTGCCGCTTTGCTTCTGTGTATATATATATATATATATATACGTTAGAAGGTTTTGTTTGGAATCAAGAACATTCTTATTCATTGGATGAGTTATATGACAGATTCGAAAGATGCTGGACTGAAGATTCACGGAGACCTAAGCCGTGGCTTCTCCGAGCACTAAATAATAGCCTTGGTGGAAGGTAAAAGCTGATGATTTTTCTAAAAATCATATATTCCACTTTAGTTTTCCTTAAAGCCACACAATATATATATACTGGCATTAATTTTTTTCTTTCCGGTCTTCGTAGGTTCTGGTTGGCTGGTATTTTCAAGGTAAAGATCCCGTGGTTTATTTCCGTGCTCTTTGAATTATGGTTGCTTAGACTCGTGTTCTGTCTCTCGGTTGGTTAAAATAGATCCCAAAAAAGATCTTGATTGTTATTTTCTTGTGCATCAGGTCTGACCTGCATCCACAGTAATGTTCAGTTCTGTATTTGACAACTCTCAAGTAATTGATACGTTGTTTTAATTGTGCTGTAGATTGGAAATGATCTTTCTCAATTTGTTGGACCGGTTATACTGAGCCATCTATTGCGGGTAAGCTTTCTTTCTGCTTAATCCTTACTAAACTGTATTGCATAGTTGTTTCTGGTTTGTGCTTCTACATCATGAGGTTTTCCATATAGATTATAACTTTAAAAATTTGAGAAACAACACAGTGACATATATTTCTCAAAGGAGTGATGATTTAATAGGCTGCACTTGGCTCTGCAGATATCACTGATTCGTATCTCACTTATAAATGACGGATTCGTCCCAATATTAAGACGTGTGCTGCTTCGCTATACTAAATCTAACTTAAGCAAATCTTTGATCGTTTTATGTAGTCAATGCAAGAAGGTGATCCAGCTTGGGTTGGCTATATCTATGCTTTCATAATTTTCGTTGGAGTGGTATGTATAAAAATTTGTCCCTGATCTCTAAAATAGTTTTTCTCAGACTGTCTTTTTTGGTTTTCTACTCTTCCCCAGAATTTCCTCGCTATTTTGTGTCTCACATTGTCGATTTTATTGTCAAAACCTCTGAAAAGCTATTCCATTTCGGTTTGTTACAGACACTTGGAGTTCTTTGTGAAGCCCAGTACTTTCAGAATGTTTGGCGTGTGGGATTTCGATTGAGGTCAACTTTGGTAAAATTTGTGAAACTTCCATTTTTCTCCGACTTGAATGATCATTTAGTCATGTTTCATCTCTAACTAATTATGCTAGTGTCCTTGTAGGTTGCAGCTATATTCCATAAATCTTTAAGACTAACTCATGAAGCTCGCAAGAATTTTGCATCTGGCAAAGTCACAAACATGATTACTACAGATGCTAATGCACTTCAGGTATACTTAGGTTCAGTAAAAATTTCCATCTTCTTTCTCAGTTTGGACCATACTCTACTTTTCAGTGGTAACTGTTAACTACCCTCCTGATTTTTTCAGCAAATATCACAACAACTCCATGGCTTATGGTCAGCTCCCTTTCGCATCATTGTGTCTATGATTCTTCTCTATCAACAACTAGGAGTTGCTTCGCTTTTCGGTTCATTGATTCTGTTTCTCCTTATTCCTCTCCAGGTATTTAGCTTCATTCTGTTCTTTTACCTATTTAAAAAATTGCACAAGTTGTGGCAATTGCATATGTTTACTTACTAGTCCACCTATTCTGTTTCTTGATAAACAGACTCTCATTATAAGCAAAATGCGGAAACTGACTAAAGAAGGACTCCAGTGGACTGATAAAAGAGTCGGTATCACGAATGAGATTTTGGCATCCATGGACACTGTAAAGTATGATTGATATTCGTAATAATTCCTTTTTCAGCTTTTCTGAATGGCACATTCTTAAAGGGTTTGGTAACTCTACTGTTTTTCTTTTGGAATTTTCCAACTTGTTAGATGCTATGCATGGGAAAAGAGCTTTGAGTCCCGGATTCAAGGAATTAGAAACAAAGAGCTTTCATGGTTTCGTAAAGCGCAGTTACTATCAGCTGTATGGCGCCTCCTTATCTTTGAGTTACGTATTTTGTATGGGTTAAACGGATTGGTTATAGGTTAAACCCATTTTGCTTAGATGCAAAACCAAGATATGTAAAACCAAGTTACCTATTCTTAAATTTTTTTCCTCCAACGTTGTTCCTCTTGCAGTTCAATAGTTTTATACTGAACAGCATCCCGGTAGTTGTGACCGTGGTTTCATTTGGGGTTTTCGTTCTGCTTGGAGGAGATTTGACACCAGCAAGGGCATTCACATCTCTTTCTCTCTTCGCAGTTCTAAGATTTCCTCTCAACATGCTACCAAATCTACTAAGTCAGGTTATTTCAAAAATCATACCAATGGATTTACTCTTCATAATTAGGATTCACCTCAGTGGTTTCATATAAATGAGTTATATTTGTGCTACATTATCATTTTCTGGTCTGCATTTGATTTATCTTGTGCCAATGGATTTACTCTTCATAATTAGTTTTCTTCTCTTTACTACTTCTTCACTTAGGTTGTCAACGCTAATGTTTCACTGCAACGCATTGAGGAACTACTTCTAAGTGAAGAAAGAATTCTAGCACAAAACCCACCTCTTCAACCAGGAGCTCCAGCCATTTCAATTAAGAATGGATATTTTTCATGGGATTCGAAGGTGAATCCTCAAAAGATGCCCTCTTGTTTAGATTATGTTGAGATGCAATAGTAGCTTCTACAAATGCACTATACATAAATTTCTGAAAGGCTCACGGTGTTTTGCTTAAATGTTTCCCAGACAACCAAGCCCACACTATCCAATATCAATTTGGATATACCAGAGGGCAGCTTGATTGCCATTGTAGGTGGAACCGGAGAAGGTAAGACGTCACTTGTTTCGGCAATGCTGGGGGAGTTATCTCATGCTGAAACCTCAAGCGTTGTTATTAGAGGTTCTGTAGCTTATGTTCCTCAAGTTTCGTGGATCTTCAACGCCACTGTGAGTCGCCTTTTCTTCTCCCTGGCTGTGACAACAAAAGCTATATTATAGCTTTATTTACATTTGGTCAATTAGTTAGGCTGGAAGTGCCCCAATACAAGTGTCAATGTATTGCAGGTGCGTGAAAACATTTTATTTGGGTCAGATTTTGAGTCGGAAAGATATTCGAGGGCTATTGATGTGACTGCCTTACAACACGATCTTGATTTACTTCCAGTTAAGTGAAATGAAAGGCTTACACAGCCCAGTAACATGTACTTGATATGACATTTCTTAGTAACTTCTTGAATATGCTTATTCAGGGCCGTGATCTTACTGAGATTGGAGAACGTGGGGTGAATATTAGTGGAGGGCAAAAGCAGAGAGTTTCAATGGCTAGGGCAGTTTACTCAAATTCAGATGTTTACATATTCGATGATCCTTTGAGTGCTTTAGATGCTCATGTTGCTCACCAGGTATTCTTATGGTTGATGCATTACATAGCAGGTCATCTCTTAGGGCTGATAGTAATTCTATGGATAAAATTTTCAGCCCTTTCATCTATGAGGAACCCACCTTTACTTGAATTCACATGAATTATCCAGTGTTAATAATTCTTCAAGGTCCATCTCACGACAGACTTCTCTGAATCAAGTAACAGGTCTTTGATAGCTGCATGAAGGATGAACTAAAAGGGAAAACGAGGATTCTTGTCACAAATCAGCTACATTTTCTTCCTTTGATGGATAGAATAATTTTAGTCTCCGAAGGAATGATTAAAGAGGAAGGAACCTTTGCAGAGCTGTCAAAAAATGGGATTTTGTTTCATAAACTAATGGAGAATGCTGGGAAAATGGATGCAACCCAAGAGGGGAATAGAAATGACGAGAAAAGATTGAAGTCGGGTCCTACTGTCACGAT
Organism: Cardamine chenopodiifolia; assembly: GCA_963922655.1. Taxonomy (NCBI): domain Eukaryota; kingdom Viridiplantae; phylum Streptophyta; class Magnoliopsida; order Brassicales; family Brassicaceae; genus Cardamine; species Cardamine chenopodiifolia. The sequence goes on from OZ000467.1 coordinate 7,059,724, forward strand.
TGATATGAGTGAAAAATATCTGGGCAGTACCAAGCAAGGGAAACGGGGAAGATCTGTGCTTGTAAAGCAAGAAGAGCGGGAAACTGGCATCATTAGTTGGAATGTTCTGATGAGGTACATAGCTCAACATCTTTCTAAAGCTAGAAATTGATCGTTCATCCCAAAGAAAAATATCTTTTCACTGAAATCTGGCTTCCAATCTTTATGTTTTAATACAACAGATAACTAAGGTACTTTCCAATTTTTCAGGTATAAAAAAGCAGTAGGCGGCTTATGGGTAGTTATGATTCTCTTTGCATGCTATTTAACAACTGAAGTTCTCCGAGTTTCAAGTAGCACATGGTTAAGTTTTTGGACTGATCAAAGCACGTCGAAGAACTATAGTCCTGGTTTCTACATTGTCGTATATGCTCTTCTCGGATTTGGTCAGGTTTGTTTCTATAAAAGACTGAGATATGTAATTCTGACATAAGACTCGAAATTGATGATTTTTATGGTCATTGTTTTAGGTGGCTGTCACGTTTACCAACTCGTTTTGGCTGATCACATCAAGTTTACATGCCGCCAAAAGACTCCATGACGCAATGCTAAATTCTATCCTGCGAGCTCCTATGCTCTTCTTCCACACAAACCCAACTGGACGTGTAATAAACAGGTTTTCTAAGGATATTGGTGATATAGATAGAAACGTCGCCAACCTAATAAATATGTTCATGAACCAACTGTGGCAGCTCCTCTCGACATTTGCTCTTATAGGTACCGTCAGTACAATTTCATTGTGGGCAATAATGCCACTCCTAATACTATTTTATGCAGCATACCTCTACTATCAGGTAATTTTCTACTTCATGTCAATTTGTACGCTTCTCTTTGATTGTTATATGCATCAAATACATGCAGAATTTTGTTGTTAAACTATATGATCCACTTGGAATTAATATTACTCTTGTGATTTGTAGAGCACATCTCGTGAAGTTAGACGTTTGGATTCCATTACAAGATCACCTATCTATGCTCGATTTGGAGAAGCTTTGAATGGTTTGTCAAGCATTCGAGCCTATAAAGCCTATGAGCGAATGGCCAAGATTAATGGAAAATCCATGGACAACAACATTAGGTTCACTCTTGCAAATACTAGCTCAAATCGTTGGCTCTCTATAAGATTGGAGACTCTTGGGGGTGTCATGATTTGGTTAACTGCAACTTTTGCGGTTCTGCAAAATGGGAATGCAGAGAACCAAGCTGGTTTTGCATCTACGATGGGTCTCCTTCTTAGTTACACTCTGAATATCACTACTCTGTTAAGTGGTGTTCTAAGGCAAGCTAGCAGAGCAGAGAACAGCTTGAATTCTGTTGAGCGGGTCGGTAACTACATAGATCTTCCTTCTGAGGCTACAGATATAATCGAGAACAATCGTCCAGTATCTGGCTGGCCTTCAAGAGGATCAATTAAGTTTGAAGATGTTCACCTGCGTTATAGACCCGGGCTTCCTCCGGTATTGCATGGACTGTCCTTTCTTGTTTCTCCCAGTGAGAAAGTGGGAGTTGTGGGAAGAACTGGGGCAGGGAAGTCTTCCATGCTGAATGCATTATTTCGGATCGTGGAAGTGGAAAAGGGAAGAATTATGATTGATGATTATGATGTGGCTAAGTTTGGACTGACAGATTTGCGCAGGGTCCTAAGTATCATACCGCAATCACCAGTTCTTTTCTCAGGTTCTTGTGTAATTTTAGAAGACATTGTATGATGTCTTGCATTCTGTTGTTCATTATGAGAATTGTTTCTTCTTGTTAGGGACGGTGAGATTCAATATTGATCCATTTAGTGAGCACAATGATGCTGACCTCTGGGAGGCTCTACAAAGGGCGCATATAAAAGATGTCATCAGCAGGAATCCCTTTGGCCTAGATGCAGAGGTGTAGTATATCTTAAAAGACATAGTTTAGTAATCAGAGTTCTTAGTCATAAGCATTCTTTATTATGCTATGATTGAGATTATTGATCAAACTGTCACTCACTTTGAGTCTGTGAAGGTCGCTGAGGGAGGTGAGAATTTCAGCGTAGGGCAAAGACAACTGCTGAGTCTAGCGCGTGCTTTGCTAAGAAGATCTAAGATCCTTGTTCTAGATGAAGCAACTGCATCTGTTGATGTTAGAACAGATTCTCTAATACAGAGGACCATCCGTGAGGAATTCAAGTCTTGCACAATGCTTGTTATTGCTCACAGGTTGAATACCATCATCGACTGTGACAAAATCCTTGTGCTTAGTTCTGGTCAGGTAATGCCAGGATTATTGTTCATGGAACTCACTTAGATCCTTCTACTCTTTGCAGACTAAGAACCATCTTTGTGTGACTTACATAAAAGTATGTCAATTTTGTTAGGTTTTGGAGTATGATAGTCCACAAGAATTGCTATCAAGAGATACAAGTGCTTTCTTCAGGATGGTTCATAGCACCGGACCAGCAAATGCTCAATACCTCTGCAACTTGGTCTTTGAAGGGAGAGGGAAAGGAATGAGGCTGGATGGATAGATTTGGTCACCAGCTTTCCAAGAATGAGTTTATAAGTTCGGTTTGTGACAACAAGAACGAGCGATAATGGAAGTTACAATTGTTACTTTTCATGATGATGGAATTTGCATCATTACCAATCACCAGAGTCCCAAAGTTACAAGGTGATAGTCTTATGCTGAACAATTGAAGGTAAACTTAACAATCTGAAGCCATGACCAGTACTCGTAATAGCACTCTTGTGTACATATGATCTCTTTGACAGTTGGTAATTTTACCAAAACCTTTTGAGGCAGATGCTAATCCTTACAAATGTTATTTTGTTCTTTGGGCTTTTTCGAACAATGGCAAAGTTAGAAGGCAGAAGTTTGGGACATTGGAGAAATCTTTAGAAGCTTATGATCCCTTTTTCTTATTTGTAGCATAGGGGATATACAATGTCTTTTAATGTACACATTATAAACCTTTGTGGTCAATAGAAAAAAAATCAAAGACACAAGTATAAAGCGTTAGAATTAACGTTATGCTCTGTTAATTTCTACAAGTCATAAATTGGATTAGTTAACTAATTCACACAGTAATTTCCTTAGATTACGATTTTAATTTTTTGGTTTGTAAAAATAATCAATCAAATATGTCATGAGTTTTTAGGCATTTATAGTTCACACACGCACGTTTCAGCGAACGTATATGATGATGTAAGATGTCAAGTGACAATAAATTACATTAATTAACAAAAGCAAATTTTGAAAATACTCCACTAGTTAATTGAGAATTTGATAAACAGTTGTATTTTAAAGAAAAAAAAAACACCACAGAAATAGTCAATGTTTATATTTCAGCTTTTATCAATGGTGCATTCATAAACCTGTTATTCTACTATTTTCCTCTTGGAAATTTTCCAACTTTTTTAGATGCTATGGGTGGGAGAAGAGCTTCGAGTCCCGGGTTCAAGGAATTAGAAACGAAGAGCTCTCATGGTTTCGTAAAGCGCAGTTACTGTCAGCTGTATGACTCCTTATCTTTTACTGTAAATGTGTGCTTCTCTTTGAAAGTTCTATGCATCAACTATATGCAGAATTGTTATTAAACGATTTGATCCACTTGGAATTAATATCACCAGTGCGATTTGTAGAGCACATCTTGTGAAGTTAGACGTTTGGATTCTGTTACAAGATCACCTGTCTATGCTCAATTTGGAGAAGCTTTGAATGGTTTGTCAAGCATCCGAGCCTATAAAGCCTATGACCGGATGGCTAAGATTAATGGAAAATCCGTGGACAACACCATAAGGTTCAATCTTGCAAATACTAGCGTTGGCTCACTATAAGATCGGAGACTCTTGGGGTGGGGGGGAGGTGTCATGATTTAGTTAACTGCAACTTTTGCGGTTCTGCGAAATGGGAGTGCAGAGAACAAGGCTGTTTTTTCATCTACGATGGGTCTCCTTCTTAGTTACACTCTGAATATCACTACTCTGTTAAGTGGTGTTTTAAGGCAAGCTAGCAAGGCAGAGAACAGTTTAAATTTTCTGTTGAGCGTGTTGGCAACTACATTGATCTTCCTGCTGAGGCTCCAGATATAATCACGAACAATCGTCCAGTATCTGGCTGATTTTCAAGAGGATCAATTAAGTTTGAAGACGTTCACTTGCGTTATAGACCTGGACTTCCTCCAGTATTGCATGGACTGACCTTTTCTGCTTCTCCCAATGAGAAAGCAGGAGTGGTGGGAAGAACTGGGGCAGGGAAGTCTTCCATGCTGAATGCATTATATCGGATTGTGGAATTGGAAAAGGGAAGAGTCATAATTGATGATTATGATGTGGCTAAGTTTGGACTGACAGATTTACGCAGGGTCCTAAGTATCATATCACAATCACCAGTTCTTTTCTCAGGTGTGTATGTAATTTTAGACGATATTGTAACTTTGATCCTTCATACTTAGAATCAGTTCTTCTTGTTAGGGACGGTGAGATTCAATATCGATCCATTTAGTGAGCACAATGATGCTGACCTCTGGGTTAGATGCAGAGGTGTATAGTTGATCTTAAGTGGCGTAGTTTAGTTAGAAGAATTCTCTGATTTGTTATTGAGATTGTTGATCAAACTGTTACTTGAATCTGTGAAGGTCTCTGAGGAAGGTGAGAACTTCAGCATGGGGCAAAGGCAACTGCTGAGTCTAGCGCGTGCCTTGCTAAGAAGATCTAAGATCCTTGTTCTCGATGAAGCAACTGCATCTGTTGATGTCAGAACAGATTCTCTGATACAGAGGACCATCCGTGAGGAATTTAAATCTTGCACAATGCTTGTTATCGCTCACAGATTAAATACCATCATCGACTGCGACAAGATCCTTGTGCTTAGTTCTGGTCAGGTAATGCCAGGATTTATGTTCATGGAACTCATTAGATCCTTTTACATTGGAGCAGAGTAGCAACGCCCTTGTGTGGCTTACATAAATGATAAAAGTAAAAACTATGTCAACTTTTTAGGTTTTGGAGTATGATAGTCCACAAGAATTGCTAACAAGAGATAACTTGCCTTCTTTAAGATGGTTCATAGCCCCGGACCTGAAAATGTTCAGTACCTTTCTAACTTGGTCTTTGAAAGGAGAGGGAATGGAATGAGTTTATAAGTTTGCATGATGATGGAATTTTCATCATTACCATTTACCAGAGTCCCAAAGTTACAAGGTGATGATAGTCTTATGCTTGCACGTTGCCGAACAATTAAAGATATACCTAAAGATCTTCACCAATGACCTATATGCGTTATAACAGTCTTTCAAATATTCTTTTGTTCGTTAGGGCTTTGCTACAATGGTGAAGTTAGAAGGTAGAAGATTGGGACATTGATGAAATCTTGTAAAAGCCTATTATGATCCCTCTTTCTGGTTCGTAGCATAGTGTGAGAGCTTCTAATGAAGTATCACTCCATGTGTTTATAAAATGTTCAAAGACTTCATAAAACTAATGACTTGCAAAAAAAATCTTGTTCAGTAGTAATAATAATTTTCTTGTGTTCCTGTTTGATATGATTGTGTTCTTAATTCTAGCGTCTTTGTTGGAGGCATGATAAAATCGTAGATTAAAAGGATAACTATATTTGTTTGGACTTTATATTATTATTAAATACAAGTGTAACAAAATCCGTTGTAGTCTAGCTGGTCAGGATACTCGGCTCTCACCCGAGAGACCCGGGTTCGAGTCCCGGCAACGGAGATTATTTTTCCTCTCCACCTGAGTTGTTTGCCACGTGGCATGATTACGTCATTATTAGGGTTTTTTTTACCTCTTTCTTAAAGTTTGACGTAAAAGGCGTGACGCTTGTGAAAACCGAGGCGGGTGGTGAGTTTGTTTCGCATGTGGCTGAGGCTCTCTCACGCCTTTGTCTAAAAGGCAAAGCAAATTATGAGACATCTATTAATGATTTTGTTCGGACTTGTAAACATTTTTTTACTCCCCTGTTTTTTGTAAAATTTTCTTTTTTTTTATCTTTTATTAATACACTAAATAAATTGATCTCTCTAATTAAATAAACTGAAATAATAAATCCAAAACTGATATTTAATTTAAAAATTGTATTGAAAACATAAAATAATATTTTTTTGTGAAACAAAAATTAAGTATCAAAATTACATTTTTCAGAAACGGAGAGAATAATAAAGATATCTTTTGTTTTTGACCTTTTTTGTTTGTAAAAGTAGAATGTGAGGTAATTTATCATGTAAAATGTTTTTATATACACAAAAGTGAACACGTAAACCTAGGCATTTTTAGACAATTAGACACCCTCAAAATGAGATCTCGATTTCACTATTCCATCTAAGATAAGTTAAACTATTTTTTTTTAACGGGGAGACCCGGTTTGTAAAAAAAAAGCATACGACTTGTTTTTTAGTACATTTAAAGATATACAATTTGAAACAAAATTTTGGGGTTGACTTGTGGGTTTGGGGGTTGAGTATGAGCGACAAAGGCATGGCATTAGCATAAACACGTAAAAAGAAAAGGAGCTTTTTGTGTGGACAAGGAGCATAAAACTTTATAAAATGTATTACATGAAAAAAAAGAGCATAAGAAATTTGAGATTTCAAGAATCCTAAGATATGAGAACAAGGGACATCCTCCGTTTACGTCCGAACTCCGAATCATTGAACACAACTGCATGCGTATTTTTGTTTTATATTTCTGTAAATGTTTCTTAATTATTTTTGTACATAGACATGTACATTCATATATACATTCGCAAACAAATTTACACGGCATTTTAGATTTAGTTTTAATTTAATCTAAAATGGGAAAGAAAAGAGATTGGATGATGTTGTAATGGATCCCTATTCAACTATTTGTATATCATGTGCAACTATTCATAAGACATACATTTACTTTATGTTATTCAGTAGTTTACGATTGATTTTTTCATTCTACTGATGATTATGTCAGATTATTCTTGAGTCAGTACATAGCTAGAAACCGGATAAAACTTCAAAAATTCAAACAGTTTAGTTATTACTTAACTTGCAAAAGTACAAACTAAACTTGAGATAAATAATTTGTTGAAGTCGTTGGTTCAGTTTTTTAATTGGAAGTTGACAAGTGTAAAACCTAACCAAATATAAAGATGACAATACTGAAGAGAAGAAGTCAAAACTTCACGTGGTCAAGCTGGTTATAGCTACGTCAGCATTGAACTAACAAAACCGTCGTCGGACAACGAAGCTTCAACCTCATGCTTCGATAGTATATATAGTACAGACAAAATCCCATTCCATCACTAATAATAGAAGAATATTTTGTAATAAAATGTCTTTCGTGACTTCGCTAAGTTCGCATTATTGGTTTGGAAATTCAGGCAAATTGAAAATATACAATGGTTAAAAATGGCAAATTGAAAATCCATAGATAATAATTTGACTCCTAATTTTAATCAGCAAGAGGAATATTCAACTAAAGTAATACCGTTAAGACATACACCAATGCGCAAAACTATTTAAAGCCACTCATAATATTACACCTATTACGCACTCCTTCGTGACTATGACAAGTCGGCCAGGTGCGTGCTTGGTTCGACAAGTTTAACGATTTTCGATTTTTTTCTGGAATTTAGGTTTGTCTGCAGTTCAACTGATCCTTTTCTGGACATACAAAAGATTGTATCATGGGTTCGAATCTCATTTCCTCTGGTGCAGAAGTGAAACTGGCGGGAGACTGGAAATAATTGGAAACAAAGAGAAAACCCACTCCACCAGTAACATACGGACACAAACAACAAAACTACCGAAACGCAAAGAAAAGGTTGAATCAAGAAAAGGGAGTACTACGAGCCAACCACATAATAAGTATCATGTAGAGCAATGTCTAGCCCTAAATTTGTCAGGATTATTCTAGTGAGTCCTCTTATGGTAAACAAAAAGATGAAACAAGCTTGACTGGAATTTGGAAGATCTTTTATTAAGTCAGATTGGCTAGAAGCTATGTTTTGGCGACGTTCTATCGCCTCCACGCTATCCTCCCCAATCATTTCATCCCTCCTATAGGGATAGGGGACTACTAGCCCAACTTCGTCCCCTTGGAAGGGACTGAATTAGTTGGAAGCGCTGACCCAATTTCCTGGGGACCTTGATTTACTGACGGTTTCCCCTTTTCTGTTTGGGACGTTTCTAGCCCCTTATTTACCGAAGATTCCCCCTCTTCCGTTCCGTTTGGCACTCCCCTGCCTGAGGAAAGTCCATGTCCGTTTTGGGAAACGAAAATATTCTCCAAAAATGTCCATTTCAAATTCACTCTCCTCCCACATGGAGGAGTTCTCCGTCCCGTTAGGGCTCGTAGAAGGAAATGCTCCCCCTCCTACTGCATGCCATATAATAAGGGTTGGTTTTTTCTCGTTGTTATACCGACAAGATCTGGATGTCTGTTGGTTGGTAGTGAGAGGCATGAAATATTCAGGGCACATGTTCTAAAAATTGTGTGATAAATAGTTTTGATAGGGATTGATCACTATGGTTTACTAATTATATGTTTTGGCAGCAAAACATAAATCAAAATTATTATAAATTTCTACTTTATACTTGAAACAAGATATAATAGAAAAATTTACAGATTTTTGTTACAAATTCTTTTCAAATGGTATGTACAACACAATTTTTACTTTAGACGAAATTGTGTTTGTATATACCATTTGAAATTTTTTGTAACAAAAGTCTGTAAATTTTTGGAGTTGGACGTGGAGGAATTGGAATAACATGTAAACATAAACTGTATTTGTAACAATAAATGTGGTTGGATTTTATACATGATGCTCAATTTAGAAAGATTGATTTTGAAATTAATATATTTATTTTAATAATTTTGTAGGAATACAATATTTCATGTTTTATGATAAGTTTTTTTAATAATATAGTGCTGATTTGTACTTTTAACACTTATTTTCCAATTAATATACAAAAAACATAACTAGGTAATTTACGGTCTATCAAAATTATAAGCGTACTCGCACGCCAAAAAATTAGTGGGAAGGATTGGATTCTTTGAGTAAAGATTAGGACATAATTAATCTCCACTTTGTATAATTTAAATGAAAACAAAGTGTTGTTAATATCGAGAATCAACACAATGAGTATGTTTGAAGATACAGATGACCCCACATGCGTGCATGTGTTCATCAATACTAACCTTACTCTTCTCATTAATCTCCCAATCTCGAGATGTTAAATATCCATCATCTGTTTCCTTTTTTTTATACTTCACTATGGATTTTCATAAATCCTAAAGCAACCAATAAGAATGATCAATTAACTAATTTCTATTTTCTTCCTTTTGCCTCTTATAAGGTCACAAGTTTGCCTTTTTATTTATTTCTTAATGTAATATATGTTGGCTCTATGGTCCCATTACATTACATGTATATTCTCGTATAAATGTACGAGAGCTGGTAACTTCTGCTTAGCTGTTCTTGTCTAGCTGGGTTCTTGGGGTTGGGCTCTTTTTCTTCCTTTTTCATTATTTTGTTGAAAAGGTTTAAATTTGGTGTTGCAGATAAGATTATTAGAGATTCTGAGTTTCTTCTATTGCACATCGGTGTTGATTATTTGTGGGGTTTTAGGTAAATTCTGTTACGGAATGTGGAGGAAGGAGGCAGCTTAAGTGTTTGTTAAAATGTCTGAGGGAAACTGATCTGCTTTAATTAAGATTTCGATCTGGGTATCAAGAGATGGATTCAAAGTCTCTTTCTTTCTGAGAAATTAGCAGTTGCTCTGTGCAGTAGGTTTTTTTATTTTGTTGGAAGGTTTTTTTAGGGCTTTTGAAGTTCAACTATCTTAGTTTCTTTTGGTGGGTTTTTTTGGAATTCTGGTAAGTGAAAGTATGGCTTGCATGAAGCTGGGTTCCAAATCTGATGCTTTCCAGAGACAAGGCCAAGCTTGGTATATTCAGTTTGATCTCTCTAATTTTATATTCTATTTTTGTTCCAAGTCTATGCTTCTTCTTGCTTTCTCCTTCCAATGGCTTAGACTTGGTCTTAATCTGGGACAAAATTTGAGACCTTTGGTCTTTTAAGGCAGTCTCAGCATCGAGTCAAAGCTCTTTCCCTTTGTCTGACTTTGTCTTGTTCGGTTTTTGCTAATGTCAGGTTTTGCACAACTGGACTTCCAAGTGATATTGTGGTTGAAGTTGGGGAGATGTCTTTCCATCTCCACAAGGTAAATTTGATTAACTTGGAACAAGACAACACATTCTTCTTGAACCTTAATGTTATATTGTTTCCTTGATCTGGAATAAAAATGTTGTGTCTTTCTCCATCATTGTCGAAATCTGTACTGCTATGTATCAAAGTGGTTTGTATTTTCCAACATTGTGTCGTATAGATATTTTGTGGATCAAAAGATTAAAACTTTGGTTTTAAGCTCTTTATCTTCTTGTTGTGACAATTTGCCAAAGGAACTGTGCTGGCTGGTTATTGAACTTTGTTTGCGGTGTCTTTCCTTTGGTTCCTACAAAACTCACTCAGTATCTGTAGTTTCTCGCAATGCCTTGTTTATAACGATGGGAATTCTGATACTTATTTAGAAACTAGTCTTTACTAAACCTTCTCATTGAGAAATTTGCAAATTTCTCATACTTTGTGTTCTTTGATATCTGCAGTTCCCCTTGCTCTCTAGGAGTGGAGTCATGGAAAGAAGGATTGCAGAGGCGTCAAAAGAAGGGGATGATAAATGTCTCATTGAAATTTCTGATCTTCCTGGCGGAGACAAAACGTTTGAACTAGTCGCTAAGTTCTGCTACGGTGTGAAGCTCGAACTCAATGCTTCTAATGTTGTATATCTCAGATGTGCTGCTGAGCATCTCAAAATGACAGAAGAGTATGGAGAAGGAAATCTTATTTCTCAAACTGAAACTTTTTTCAATCAAGTGGTTCTCAAAAGCTGGAAAGATTCAATTAAAGCGCTTCAAAGCTGTGATGAGGTCCTTGAGTATGTGGATCAATTGAACATTACTAAGAAATGCATCGAGTCACTAGCCATGAGAGCATCGACAGACCCAAACTTGTTTGGATGGCCAGTTGTGGAGCATGGTGGCAGCGTTTTATGGAATGGGATAAGCACCGGGGCTAGACCTAAACATACTAGTTCAGATTGGTGGTACCAGGATGCGTCTATGCTTAGTTTTCCTCTTTTTAAGAGACTTATCACGGTCATGGATTCCCGAGGCATAAGAGAAGACATCATTGCTGGTTCCCTAACCTATTACACCAAAAAATACTTGCCGGGCTTAAAAAGGCGACGCGGTGGAGCTGCTGAATCTAGTGGTCGTTTCACCACGCCTTTGGGCTCAGGAAATGTGCTGTCTGAGGAAGAGCAGAAGCACTTGCTTGAAGAGATCCAGGAGCTTCTCCGAATGCAAAGAGGTTTAGTTCCAACCAAGTTTTTCGTTGACATGCTTCGAATTGCCAAGATTTTGAAAGCTAGTCCGGATTGCATAGCAAATTTGGAGAAGAGGATGGGGATGCAGCTTGACCAGGCAGCATTGGAAGATCTTGTAATGCCTAGCTTTTCTCATACTATGGAGACTTTATATGATGTTGACTCTGTGCAAAGGATCTTGGACCATTTTCTTGGGACGGATCAGATTATGCCTGGTGGGGTTGGCTCTCCTTGTTCTTCAGTCGATGATGGGAATTTGATCGGATCCCCACAGTCAATAACACCAATGACAGCGGTTGCAAAGCTGATCGATGGGTATCTTGCTGAAGTTGCTCCTGATGTTAATCTCAAGCTTCCAAAGTTCCAAGCGTTAGCTGCTTCTGTTCCTGAATATGCCAGACTCTTAAATGACGGACTCTATCGCGCTATAGACATTTATTTAAAGGTAAGACTCAATAAAAAACTCATCAATCTTCTGAAATATCATATATTTTTTTTACAGACACATTAAGTTTTGTCTTCTTTTGATGATTCACAGCATCATCCATGGTTAGCAGAAGCAGAAAGAGAGAATCTTTGCAGGTTGTTAGACTGCCAGAAACTCTCTTTAGAAGCTTGCACACACGCAGCACAGAATGAGAGATTACCGCTAAGAATAATCGTCCAAGTGCTCTTCTTTGAGCAGCTTCAGCTCAGAACCTCTGTAGCTGGATGGTTCCTGGTTTCAGACAACCTCGATGGCGGATCAAGACAGTTAAGAAGCGGAGGGTTTGTAGGAGGATCAACTGAAGGAGGAGGATGGGCAACTGCAGTAAGAGAGAATCAAGTCCTGAAAGTTGGAATGGACAGTATGAGAATGCGAGTTTGTGAGTTGGAGAAAGAATGTTCCAACATGAGACAAGAGATTGAGAAACTCGGTAAGACGACAAAAGGCGGTGGTTCAGGAAATGGTGGAGGTGGTAGCAAAACATGGGAAAACGTCTCTAAGAAACTCGGGTTTGGTTTTAAGCTGAAGTCACATCAAATGTGCAGTGCTCAAGAAGGATCTGTGTCTAAGTCTAACAGCGAGAATATGAAGATAGAAAAGCTAAAGGATGTTAAAGAACGTCGTGGGGAGCATAAGAAAGCTTCGAGTATTAGTTCAGAGATGTGAAAATGGTAAATTTCCACGGTGAAAAATGTCCAGTTAATGTATTTTGGACATTTGTGTTTGTGTAGCTTAAAAAGAGAGCTTCCATTGTTAAATGTGTGCATTGTAGTTATGGTTTTTTTCAATTGTTTTTTTTTGTATCTTTGACCACCAACTATTCTGTCATTTAAATTTTTTTTATTTGAACTCCTAAGAAAATTAGGAAAAATCCAAGTATTGCTAATTTGCTGATAACGATAATCTTTGAACTTTTTTTTTTTTTTATAATAATCTCAACAATCAGAAGTATTCTTAAGATATAAGGCTTTGTCTGGTAAGAAAGCAAAATAATTTCAACTCTGTTTTGTAAGCACAAAAGAAAAGTAAAGAGATTGAAAATTTTCTGTACAAAACTCATGAGGAATATATATTCCTCAGAATTAAATTTTCTTTTCTTATTGTTTATTTTTCCAGTTCCACTAACTGGCTCTAAAAATTGTATCAGTTATAACAACAATCTTACTAATTTCCTGAAAATTATTATTCTCATTGAGGATTTTCTTTTTAATTTCTCAATCACAGAAGTATGCTTTTTGACATGATAATGAGTAAATAAGCCTTTTAAAACAAAAATAAAAGTTACTAAGCTTTTACTGATTGATATGAATGCAATTTTTTCCTTAATAAAGAACTCTGAATGGGGGAAATATGTAATTAGTTGCTTAAATTGGCTTATTAGAGTTAAGAAAATAGTTAATTAAAAATAAATCTGGAAGACTTGAGCTGACCAAAGACTCTTACGCTAAGCAATTGAAGGACATATCAGCCGCCAGCTAGACCCAATTTAAAATTTAATTTTCTATTTTGTTGTTTTTTTCCCTTCTTTTCATTTCCTCTGTTTATAATTATTTTTCTCTGAAATCTGAAATCATCTTTTTATTTTTTTTCTTCTGAACTTCTCTTTTTATTTTCCGTTAATTCGTCGAGTCTCGATCTCCGTTATAGTCAGATTCCAAATTCTCCGATCTCTGATTCCGTCGTAAAATCCCCTCTTATTGTTGAAAGGAAGTGGAGATAGAGATCTGTCCAGTTACGGCGGGAGAAATGGATAGCGGCGACATTGAAGAAGCCGGTAGTAATGGCGAAGAGGAATTCCGGTCAGGACCGCGTCTCGGCGGAAGCAAATATAGGCCGGTGGTGGCGCACGATAGAGCTGTTGTTGAGATGTCCTCCATGGATCCTGGATCTTCTTCCTCTCCCACCCTCAAGTATTTTTTTTGTTTTTTTTTTATAAAATTCGTCAGTGATTTTGGGAACTTCATTTTCATGTGTTGTTAGCCCAATATTTTCTGTGTATTGATCACGATTCTAAAGCGTTGATGATGATGACAATTTTATGTACTGATCAGTAGAAATGGAATGCGATTTGGTTCGTTTCTATGAATTTCGGCTGCTATGATTTTTAGATTTGTCATTTCGTATTTCTTCTGTAAGATTCTCCAAAAAATTTATATTGAAAGTGACGTTAGCTTAGTATGATTCAAATTACATTTTTTTTTTTGCTTCATTTACAATTGCTTTAATCACTAGTTGTGGCTGAATTTGTTTTTTTGTTGCTTTCTTACTGCTTGTAAAGAGAATCCTCAAAGGTGATGCTCTAGTGTAAAGAATTGTGAGCACGGAATATTCCAAACACTCCCTTGGAAAGTCATATTCAATGTTTCTGTACTCTTTCATCATGAGTGTCTCACATTTGTAGGTTTTTGACAGGAACATAAAAGTAGTTGCACCAGGAGAGGTGGGCGCTAGAGAAAGGGAGGGGACAAGGCCGGAAGATGGAGTCAATGGCCATCAGAAGGAATCTAAGCTGGAATTATTTGGTTTCGATTCTCTTGTGAACATTCTTGGTTTGAAGAGGTACATGCGATCTTAATTATTATTTACATTTATGAATGCACACGAGAAAGATGAATGATGTTCATTTACTGCATTAAGTGGTAGTTAGAAATTACTGGAAATGATCTCGTGCTTCCATTGCTTTCTTTTGTTAATCACCCAGGTTTTTTTTCCATCTGAACTGAATTAGTAGATAACATACTAGACAGAAGTTTCCTACTTGTTTGAACCTGGTGTATTATTTCCCCTGACTATGGGTAAAGTACAGGTCTTTATAGTGACATTGATGTTCCTTCCATTAGTTCGTGTTGTTCTTGGTGATTCTTTACTATTATTCGTGTATTTTCTTTTATATATAAAATAGTAAGGATGTATCTTTTTATCCTCCTAATGTGGATCTGACATCTTTACCTTAACCTAAGCTTTACATTTAATCAACTCATCAGTTCAGTTTTTCAGTGAAATTTGATGTTATCCCATGTTCGATTTTTTCTTCCACAGGATATCTGTCATTTGCTTTGGGAAACACATATTCTCTTAATTCTACATGTGGTGATGTAATAAAATTTCTCTTTCAGTATGACAGGGGAGCAAATTGCTGCACCATCTAGCCCTAGAGATGGGGAGGATATCTCCATCACGCAAGGGCATCCAAAGGTATCTTCCTATTCCAATTAGCTTCTCACTGCTTTGTAAATCATAGAATTGATGATTTCTGCCAGGATCTTCTGATCAAGTACTTCTCTCTGTTCTCTCTAAAGAAAAAGACTGTCAAGTCATATCAGGCTTAGTCAAGATAGACATATGAGAGATATTAGGGACTATTCGAAGATAACACAAAAGTTAATACCTTTCTACCCTGGCGAGGCAGGGGCACGCCAGGTGTTCAAGTGTCATGTACTAGAATTACTCCTTGCCTCCTCCAGTTTTCGTTCCTTATTTGTTTTGGAAAAGTTTATAAACAATTTTTAACTTAAGATGCGCAACATTTTTCTATACGGAAGTATGACTTGTTACATTGCAAAGATTGCTGATTTATGTTTGGCAATCATTGTTTCAGAATGATTAGATGGTTTTAGTTCGTCTGATATTTTCCTTCATTGTTCTGTTGTTGACTCTGTCTATTATGGTGCATGAAAAAGTAAGGTTTTCTTATGTATTCTAGTCTGGCAAAAAAAATTCGTTGTTTTCTGTAAGGATCTTTTTGACATATGCATCATTTATTGCTGAATTTATGGTTTTGCACCATGTTACATTATCTGCATCTTTTTGCAGCCTCTTGCTCTCAAGATGGGTACAATGATGGGAGTTTTTGTTCCCTGCTTGCAAAACATATTAGGAATTATATACTATATCCGTTTCACATGGTAAGACTACACACTACTTGATGTTTCACAACAGACTGCAAACTCATCATGGCTTGCCTTAATCTGTTCAATTGTCAGGATTGTTGGCATGGCTGGTATCGGACAAGGCCTAGTATTGGTATTGCTCTGTGGCTTATGTACATTCTTGACGACAATATCTTTGAGTGCTATTGCAACAAATGGCGCAATGAAGGTTATATATCACCTGAATGAATTAATCTGTGTAACCATATTTAAAGATATCCTTCCTTCTGTTCGGTCTGTGGTCCATAGTTGGCAGCCCTTATTACTTTTATATTTCTTTTTTGATTGAACAATAGTTAAGACATCAAGTTTATTAATAACTTTTGTGTTACTTCCAGGGTGGAGGACCATATTACCTCATTGGTCGCGCTCTTGGTCCGGAAGTTGGGATTAGCATAGGTTTATGCTTCTTCCTTGGGAATGCAGTTGCTGGAGCTTTGTAAGTGTAAATCCTGAATCCTTTCGAGGAATCTACCTTGGGAAAAGTCTTAAGCTTGACACTCATTCCTTTAAGATGCTGGTGCTCTGTTCAGTTCACATGGTCGCCAAGTGCTTCTAATGGCCACTTTTTCTGATTTCCTCTTTATCATTGTTAGGTACGTTTTGGGCGCTGTGGAGACTTTTCTAAAAGCATTCCCTGCTGCTGGGATTTTTAGAGGTATTAATTACTGTGGAACTTGTAAGAATGAAACTTGTGAACAAAAGTAATTTGTCAGTCGTTTTTTTTTGTTAAAGAATTTGTCAGTTTTTTTTTATCTCCTCCATTATTCTTATCTAAGCCACCACTTTATCATCCTAGTCTTGAGACCTGAGATTTGTTTCATCAGTTTGTTGGAAGTGTCAAAGCGTATATGCAATCCAGGATTTGCAAGAAACAACAGACTATATTATCGATTACCAATGTCTGACCTTTATTTACCAAAAAGTTTACTTGTTTTCCATTAGGATATAATCTATAGCCTACAAGTCACATTTAGTTATTTAGATGTGTTTTAATATTAATTGCAGAAACTGTCACAAAGGTTAATGGAACAGCAGTTTCCGAATCAATACAAAGCCCGAACTCACATGACTTGCAGATTTATGGAATTGTTGTGACGATCCTTCTTTGCTTCATTGTGTTTGGCGGCGTGAAGATGATCAATCGGGTTGCACCTGCTTTCCTCGTACCCGTTTTGCTCTCTATCTTCTGCATATTCATCGGGATATTTTTGGCAAAGACAGATGATCCTGACAGTAAGTCGTTTCTGGATTTTTTGGACACAGGCATAGCGTTTATTTTTTCCCGAATTGGTAACCTACCTTTTGTTCCCTTGTTATGATTTGAACAGCTGGAATTACGGGCTTGCGTTTAAAAAGTTTTAAAGATAACTGGGGTTCTGCTTACCAGATGACAAATAATGCGGGAATTCCTGATCCAACCGGAGGCACGTACTGGAGTTTCAAGTGAGTAACTTTCAGATATTGTGTTTCCTATTATAGGTTGATGAAATAATTTTATCTGTTCAGTTTTTACTCTGAAATATATTTACCCTTCGCTTTGGTTGTTTTCAGTGAGCTGGTGGGTCTATTTTTCCCTGCTGTAACAGGTATTATGGCTGGTTCAAATCGATCAGCTTCATTGAAAGATACACAAAGATCAATTCCCGTTGGAACGTTGGCTGCCACTCTTACTACAACCTCACTATATGTGATCTCTGTGTTGTTTTTTGGAGCTGTTGCGACACGTGACAAACTTTTGACTGATAGGTAATGATGTTACTCCTCCTGTGTTTTATTTTTTTTGTTTCACAGCTGATCTGTTGTGTGTTTGTTAGGCAGAAGTGACCTGGAGTAAATGCAAAAACCCACCTATTACCTGCATTTCGTGCCTTTAGAAAACAGTGTAGCTTCATGTTCTGAATATACTTTAAAAAACTACTAGGGGCCTACAAAACTGTGCTTTTCTTAGTTTAAAAGTTGGAATATATTTATTATGTCTAATACTGCTCGAAGAGACCTGTTCTTTAGGATTTAATACCTAGCTTACATCATGAACTTTTTTAAATCATGCAATGAATAATTTTCCCCTATTGCAGGCTACTTACTGCTACAATTGCTTGGCCTTTCCCTGCCATTGTTCACGTTGGAATCATCCTTTCAACCTTAGGGGCTGCTCTCCAGAGTTTGACAGGGGCCCCACGGTTACTTGCTGCTATAGCAAATGACGATATTCTCCCCATCCTGAACTATTTTAAAGTTGCAGATTCTAGTGAACCTCATATAGCAACACTTTTCACAGCCTTGATCTGCATCGGATGTGTTGTTATCGGAAATCTGGATCTTATCACACCGACTGTGACTATGTTTTATCTTTTATGCTATTCGGGAGTAAACTTGTCTTGTTTCCTGCTCGATCTTCTTGATGCTCCAAGTTGGCGTCCACGGTGGAAATATCATCATTGGAGCCTTTCCTTTGTTGGAGCCTCACTGTGCATAGGTATGAACTTTCAAATATTCTCTGGAGAAAGTGTCGGCTTCCTGTGTAGACCATTCCTATAAAACAAATTTTAATTGAGTCTACTATGTAGCTTATCTCACCTGAAGCTTGAGATGTCTTATTGTGAAGACTTTTGTTGATTTTTCCATTTCTCTCCACTGTTGCAGTGATCATGTTCTTGATTTCTTGGTCATTCACTGTGGTTGCCATTGCACTTGCAAGTCTTATATACAAATATGTTGGCCTAAAAGGAAAGGCAGGGGACTGGGGAGATGGTTTCAAGAGTGCATACTTTCAGTTGGCCCTTCGTAGTCTCAGGTCACTCGGAGGTATGCTGCATATACTATTTTGCTTGTAACCATTGGGTTATATAATATACATTCTCTAAGTTCCTTTATCCCGAACCTGCTGTATCTATTTGGTTCAATATTAAATGGTCCATGTATTTAAAGCTAATCTCATGTACTGTCATTTCTCCTAATTGCAGCAAATCAAGTGCACCCAAAGAACTGGTACCCAATTCCCCTTGTTTTCTGCAGACCGTGGGGACAGCTCCCAGAAAATGTTCCATGCCACCCTAAGCTGGCTGATTTTGCTAACTGTATGAAGAAAAAAGGTCGTGGAATGTCGATCTTTGTCTCAATATTAGATGGTGACTACTATGAATGTGCTGAAGAAGCAAAGGAAGCCTGCAAACAATTAGCTACCTACATTGAGTATAAGCGTTGTGAAGGTGTAGCTGAAATCGTTGTTGCCCCAAACATGACGGAAGGGTTCCGTGGAATCATCCAGACAATGGGACTTGGAAATCTCAAACCCAACATTGTGGTAATGCGGTACCCTGAGATCTGGCGCCGAGAAAATCTAACAGAGATTCCATCCACATTTGTTGGGATAATCAACGACTGCATAACAGCAAACAAAGCAGTTGTCATCATCAAAGGGTTAGACGAGTGGCCAAACGAGTACCAAACACAGTACGGAACAATTGACTTGTACTGGATTGTGAGAGACGGTGGTCTCATGCTTCTTCTCTCACAGCTTCTTCTGACAAAAGAAAGCTTTGAAAGCTGCAAAATCCAACTCTTCTGTATCGCTGAAGAGGATTCAGATGCGGAAGCACTCAAAGCCGATGTGAAAAAGTTCCTCTACGATCTCAGAATGCAAGCTGAAGTAATCGTGGTCACAATGAGATCATGGGACATAAGATCCGAAGGAAGCAGCCAAGAAGATTCATTGGGAGCTTTTGATGCTGCACAGAGACGAATCTCAGATTACTTGGGAGAGATCAAGAGACAAGGTTCGAATCCTTTGTTGGCGAATGGTAAACCAATGGTGGTGAATGAGCAACAAGTGGAGAAGTTTTTATACACAATGCTGAAACTGAACTCAACCATACTCAGTTACTCGAGGATGGCTGCTGTGGTTCTGGTTAGTCTCCCCCCCCCTCCGTTGAACCACCCAGCGTATTTCTACATGGAATATATGGATTTGCTGGTGGAGAATGTCCCGAGGATGTTGATCGTAAGAGGGTATCATAGAGATGTTGTAACTTTGTTTACGTAAGTTTCAATCTCATTTTATACCCACCAAGAAATATCTAAAAGCCTGCCCTTGAAGGTCAGTTTTTCTTATAGTTCATAATTTCTTTTCTAGTAGTACAGAGAATTCCATTTTGTTGAAAAGAATTGAATAGTCCTGCAAGCTATAGTTTTTTTCCTTTTTTTTTTGGTTGCAGATGGAACATTTCTGAGGTTGTATTCTGAGACAATTCATACATTTCCCTCTCATGGATATCTCCTGACTTTTGGAAGATTTTGAGATAATTAGCTTCATTTAAACCTATGGTTACATACTTACATCCATAGTTTTCATATATATGGTTACCGCTCACTAATTTTTTCATGTTTTTAAAAATCTTCAAAATTACATGGATTCACCAGAGGTGAAACGAGAGAAGGATTTTGTTAACCTGATAGAATATTTTTCAAGTTACAACATCAATCGAAATAGAACGATCAAAGAAAGGCAACTATAAATTGCTGTGATTTGCTATGTACAGTTTAAAAACTCTATTTAGATATTCTTTTCAATGTCTCGTAAAGCCCTAAGCCATAGATTAATACAGTAACATTAAAGATGCATGAGAGTTGTGTCAGCTGTTGTCTGAAAATACAAAAGGTTTAAAGCCAAAATCTTCTCATTTATCAACGGCATACAGTAAAATGAATTATTGTGCATAATACACTAGGGAGTTGTGTTTAATATTCCATTGAACTATATATTCACCAAAAAAAAAAGACTAGAAAAGAAACCGAAAACATTTTAAAACACACATCAAATGCAAATCATCAAATCCTAAGATAACAAACTAGCTTGGCTTGGTGATGAAAAGCCAACACTTCAATTATTTGATATATTAAAAGAAAGAAAAAGAAACCCCAGAGTTTGTCAAGCTCTTACATTAGAATCGTTCAAGAAAATACATAAAACACATTATAAAGAGGCAATACTTTCAACGTGTTCGGGTGAGATAGAGAAAACACAGCTGCCTTTGAGTTCATAATGGCGCCTAAACTCTTCATCGTCTGCAATTCCTCGGAGCCTAACTCTTCTGATGTCTTTTCTTTCTACATTGTAGTAGAAAATATATAAGGGTTGAACCATATTGTATGACCTAGATGTAGGGGCAAAAATGATTTCACCAGCCTTGTTAGTGCCTGGGGAAATCACATCCCTACCCATCCCCAAAAAGAAGGGAAGCACAAATGTTTGCTTGGACCAATCTTGTTTCTTGACATCCTCTAGTATCCCTAAATCAAAATTGAGGAAAGGAGTATAAGGGTGTCTTGCGATGGAAGCTAACTTGCCTTTGTATTCTATCAATATTGATTCACTCTCCCTATACACAACATCCTTAGGCGCTTTGATAAAACTTAGCCTCTCAAATCTAACATCAAACACACAATCACCGGATTGGTTCTTTGGCTTGGGGCGCGAGCACCCCAATAAACAAAACCATTGATGCATAGATCCTTAGTTAGAAGGAAATAAGGTGGGGAGGTAACCTTATTGCGTCTCCATGGAGATTCTCCTCCTCCATGTGTTAGAACCTCGTGCTGTATGAAATCAGGTTTCAGGTAAGGATAAAACAGCAGTGTGAATGCTTTGAATTCATTATTAACAGGATCGTACCCTAAAGATGTGTCCTCCGCTACAAGGTAAGATAGTGACTTTCCTCGTGCTAGGGTTACAGAAAATGAAGGACCATTCCTAGGACACCAGATAAAACCATAGATGGAAGCACACGTGAAGCCGTTATGCAAGGTCGCGCAAGGTATTGTCATATCGAGTTTTGCGACCAAAGAAAAAGATTACTTTTCCCTCTTGTGAAGACGAGAAGATGAACAAACGCTTGTCATCATCCTTGGCTAATGCACCATTACTAAAAGCGATTATAAACAGAGATCGTGTCGAGGATATAGCGAAGAAAGAATCGATGAATCTTTGGCTTCCGATGATGGAAGACCACATCTTTGACACGCATTGGAACTTCATAAGAGACTTTGCCGGCAATCTAGTCAGTATCTCCACCTCTAGGTCAACAGGGATCGGATCTAGCTTACTTGAGCTTGAGTCTTTCTCATCGTCCTCGTTACAATCTAGCTCCTTGCGTTTCAAGGCAGCTCCCAAGCAAACCCTAGAAAGGTCTTTTGGTGGGTCTTCTTCAGAAACTTGGCAGGCAATCTAGTTAGCTTTAGATAAAGAGAGATCGGATCTAAGCTGCTGCAGAACCTGACCTTGGCATTCTCCATGGCGAAACCCTGAATTCGATTTGGAGAAGATAGAAAAAGGAGCTTCCTTTTCAACACAAGATCAGCTCCTGGAGAAGCCCTAACGTCGATTTGGAGAAGAATCCCAAAGACCTGGATCTAGAATTATTTGGAGGAATTTCCTTGTTTGGTCTTTGTTTTCTTTTCAAAGTCTCTTAAAACCCTAAATCATAAACTAAATTGTATACTAAAGACCCTGAGAGTTGTATTAACAATTGTTAGATTGAAAATACAAAAGATTGGAAAAACGAATATCTGGCTCTAATGTTAAATCCAATAGAGAAGCAAACTTTAGAAAAATCGTAGCTTTTTTCCTCACTCTCTGTCTCTTTCAGCGACGCTTCTTTCCTTCCCCATGTCTTGATCGTCTTGGAGCTTCGTCTTCGTCTTCACTTTCACTCTCTTTGTTTCTCAAACTGTTTCCACCCTCAAACTGCTCCATCTCATGTGATGTCTCCTGATTCTGTTGATCCATCACCACTCCTCTGTCATCGCTCCTCTCAGGTGTTTTCCGGTTGGTCGGGCCAGGACGTGCTGATGATGTTGTTGGTGGATAATACATTGGCCGGCCTCCTCGAGGAGCATTTCCCATTCCTCCCATATGCGGGCCTCGTCCCGCGCCTCCCATCATACCATAACCGCCATGTGGAAACTGTTGTGGAGGCCTACCAGGAAACATCATACCGGGTACAGGTCCTCTGAAATCACCACCGAACCTCGGTCCATATGGTCCAAAGGGTCTTGGACCCATCCCAAATGGATCTGGCATACCGTTATAACCAGCAGGCCCGTAGGGAAATGCATCGGCAGGGCCCATTACTCCGAGAGGGAAACCTCCCATCCCGGGCATTGGTCTGATTCCGCGTCCTAGAGGCATTTGAGGAGGCCACATCATTCCTCTTCCTCTTCCTCTGCCTTGAGGACCTCCCGCCATGATGTCCTCTTCTTCCTCACTTTCATCTTCTTCCTCTTCCTCTTCTTCGTTGTCTTCAAATGGCACAATGTCTGGATTCTCAGCTCTGCTCTCTGGATTCACACCCTTTGCTTTTTCTTCTTCTCGTTTGGCTTCCGCAACTATGGAGATTGCCTTGGAGTTATGGAAAAAAGAAAATTAACACTCCATATGAAGTAACGGAATGAAATATCCTTAAAGAAACCAAAGTCATCAATAAAAGAGCATCTGGAGCTTGGTTCCTCAAATGTGTCATAAATTATACGCTTAAGAACCATGAAAGAACAAAGTAAAACATAGAGAGAGAGTGGGAGAGAGTATAAACCATAAGCTCGCTATCTGGTTCAAGATAAAGCAAAGAAGCCAGCTCATCACCAATGGAAGGTTCTAACTCTTGACAGTCTCTGCTTATCTACGGTCATTGAACAAAAAGAGTAAGATGAAGGTGACTAGGTTACAAGCAAATACTAAAAAGAACATAAATATTACACAACCACCATTAGCTAATAGTAGTAACTTGCAATGACTAGCAAAAATATTTGTGTAACCGTACAAGTGAGGTCAACATGTGACAATTTAGACCTTTGCGGCCAATGTACTGATATAAACATATTTATCTATCATGAGCTGTATCTAACAAACGATATCATTCCCAAATAGGAGACCAACCAGAGCAGCGTAAGAAAAAAAACATGGTGAGAAGTTCCACATACCTTCACAGGTAAGTTTTCGTTGTAAGGGTTCCTCAAATTCCGAGTTTTGTGGAAGGATAGTTCGCACAACTACAATGGTAAGAATTACAATCACTCATCAGCAAGAATTATGAAAACATACCCTTTACTTCTCAGTAGCTTGCCCCAGAGCTCATTATTAACCTCAAGCATAACCGATATCAGAGAAATAAAAAAGTGGAAAGGTGTATATTGATATCGGTGGTGTAAAAAGGCACAGTGACCTATCAAGCGAGCTGAGACTTGCCGTTTAGAAAATAACACCAGTAATGCAAGACGAAAATAAACCGGGACTCGGAGAAAGGACTATTTATTAAAGGGAAAGCTTAGTCACACAGTATACCTTTAACCATTTAACTGAAAAGTTCCGGCCATACTGTGCAGTTCCATGTTCATGTTTCCAGTTTCCTCCACCAATGTAACCACCAATTCTTGATGTCATCTTAGCACAGCCCTATAGCATCATGTAAAACAAAGTTATTTGGAATCATAACGCTGCCTACCAAATACAACCCTATGGAGATGAAAACTACAATGGCAACCATCGGTACAGATGAATAGTGAATTTGATCTGTCAATATAATAGGCTCACAGTAGCCAATGTTTAACCCAATAAACTACCTGGAAATGCCGGGTCCGGTTGACAGAAAATATTAAGATCACATTTTCCACAGAGTCAAAAGCTTCATTAAGTTTAGCTTCATTGCTCCTTTGTGTAGCCCATACTCCTTGTTGCACAGATAATTCAAAATTTTCTCGATTGCAACTTTTAACTACAAAATACCTGAAAAACCAAGATCCTAAATTCTATAAGGGATGACCAATGAAGAGTAACAATATAGCATAAAGCATATATATATATATATATACAGTAAACGAATCCATAACATCAAACATTACAGAAATTACATCAGACTTAATATCGAGCAGTCAAGATGATCATCTTCGAAAGCCGAATTCCTAGACAATGTTTGATGAATTACATTCTTCTTGTGATAATGATTCAAGATCAATTGTATGAGATTTCAGAAGATATAGCCACATGAATTACAAGGTCCCTACCAAATTGGTGCTATAAATATAATGGTTATACTGAAACAATAGAGGATTTCTGGTATGCTTCTTTGTGACATGAATCAACTATAATCATCTACAAAATAAAATATTAACAAAGACCAGTATATCTACACCACCATTTGCAAAGCCTATCTTCCACATTTTAGCTGAAGGAAGAAGGGGACCTGATGACAAAAGGACACTAATAATACTCAAAAGAAAACTCAGAGGGCAAAGCCAGCCCAGAAGCAGGTCGATCTTTTGTTTATTTAACAACTGAGGTCAAATATAATCTCTAAAATTTACTTAACTATCAAAGAAAATATGCTAAAATCAGGTAGATTACCATTAAGTTAAATATATATATATGTATATATGAAGCTTAAAAAATCTGAGCTTTGCAAAACCCTAGTTACATTTTAAAGTGATCAAAGCTCTGATAAGATACCAATGGTTCAATAATATACCAACAACAACTTCTTGTAGGTATACACAAACATAATTTACATAACCCGATTAAAAACCTTGGGACTCTGAACACACCTATTTACCCCTTGAGGCAAAGGATGAGATGTTCTGTTTGTTTGGTCAGCAGGGTTTTGTATCTGAGTCAGGCTGACCTGGTGTTGTGATTGCTGAGGCTGTTGCTGTTGCTGCTGCAAGTTACCTGATTCTTTTGGCTGGGCTAGCGTCGGAACTTGCACCTGAGGTTTATCTGGTAGCTGTGGAGCAACATTTCGAGGTTGATGGAACCGATTTGGCCCATAATTGTATGAAGTCAATTGTTGTATCTTCTGAAGAATTTCCTCAACTGGTGGTGGAGGTCCAGGAAGCTTAGCATGCCTATATCGACACTCAGGACCATTGGGACAAAATCCCAGCTTGTACCTATAAGCAAAAAAAAAACTAACTAAATTAAGAATCAACACAATCTCAATCATTGCATCGTGTAGATCATTGTTGCATCATTTGACAAGAATCCCTAAATCAATAAGAAATTTCATATTCTACTGAAAAAAAATGGAAATTGAAAGTAAAAAACGAAGCAAGTTGATATGTACATACATATTGCATTCTTTGATATCTTCATTGGTATGTTTATATACACAATCCTGCTCTCGGCATTCACCGTATAACCGGAAAAACCTGCAGATTGGCATCCGAGCTTTGTCATACTGATGGAGAAACCCACAGGCGTCACCTTTCATACACAGACCTCGAAGCCAGTGTCTGCAAACAGTCTGCCTGAAACTTCTTCCTCTCCCAGCTCCACCCACCGTCGCGGAAGGATGATCGTAGCTCGGTCCTATGTTAACAGCGGCGGAGGAAGAGTTTTCAGGAGGAGCAACTGGGACAGAAGCTGTGGGCTGGATAGGTCCGGAATCGAGACCGCCTTCGAAATCGAAGCTGAGGCCATCGGCGTCCTCCATTGATAACGATGCTCTTCTGAAGGTTTGAATTTTCTAGGGATTTGAAGAAGCAAACAGAGACAAGAAAATTAAATGACGACCGAGAGAGAGAGAGAGAACAGTCCGAGAATTAAGCTTCTTATGTAAATAAGGTTTTACGAATCAGGTTCGGTTCATCGGTTAAATCAGATTGAACCGGTAACTTTGACGGTTTATTGAACCGAATGTAGTTACAGTAAAACCACTATAAATTAACAATGGTTTCGACTTCTCAAAATTCATCATTTTTATTTTTATGTATGTCATTTGCGTAAATGAGTTTATCAATAGCTTTTCTGATTTATCGTCAAATTTTTTTTTTTCTAAATACTAATATTCAAGTCAAAACTATAAGCGTACAACATCCAAAATATTACTTTTATCTAAATTAAATTATTTCAACTCATATCTTTCTAGAATTTTATTGTAAAATCTTAAATAATAAACCAATTAATATTAATCTCTCTATAAATATCAGTATAAACAATAAAAATTCTCTAAAATGTAAGATTTTTAGAAAATAATAACAATACATTAGTATATAATCTTATATATATAATTAATAATTTGTAATATTAATGGAACCATATATTTATATAGGATTTCAAGAAAATATTATCTAATTATCTTACTGAATTTTGTTAATTGTTAATTTTAAAAAGTTATTATTTATTAGATTTTTAAACTCTATTTTATTTTATAATTATTAGTTTATGATATTGGAAATCTATGTGGGTTCAAAATTGTTATATCAAATTTCTGATCATATAAAATATGTACTAGATCAAGAGATTAGAAGTGTTGATCATTCATTTCCAATCTAAACTCACATTGCCTCCAACTGGTATTATCCATTTGTTAGTTTCAAAATCAAGAGTTTCTATATGCCCTAAAATTTCATTCTTGATACTTTTGTATCTCCAGTTTCCAACATTAGACTTATTTCAAATCAGCCTATTAGGTCTATCATTTCTTAGTAGCTCTCTATGAACATAATACCAATACGATTACGGTGGAAAAATTTATTAACCTCATGACCTAAAGTATCCAGTTAAAATTGAAGTGTTGTAATAAGGTTTTTTCCATGTCTAGATAATTCATTGTTATTTAAGATTATTGTTGTTTAAGATTATTGTTTTAAGATATGGAATATGCATTTATATATATGGTGTGCAAACTTTGTACTCTCATTTATCATATCATTATATGTTATACCATTTCTTACATTGATCACAAGATAAAAATTGTATATATGATATTCCAACATTCTGAATATATATGACTCCTATGTTATATGTTATACACTTTTTTAAAAAAGTTGCCTAGAAAAAATGATATTGTTTGGGCTTTTTTCAAAGAAGTAATATTATTACATCATTTGTTTAGTTTTCTAAAAATAGAAACATTTAAACAACAATATTTTGCAATTTAGTAACTAGTTAATCATCTAAAAATTGTTAATGTTTAAATATGATTTTAACCAATGTATACAATTATATATAGAATATGAATGTGATTATTTCTCATTTCATTTTGGAAATTCATACAGTTTTTATTTCTTTTTGTTTTGTAGCTTGAAACACTTTTGTAACTATGTCATTTCACTATTTGTTTAAACCTACTAGTTCAATACTCCCTCCGTTTTTAGTTGATGTTTTAGATTTTTAGTTTCAAAATAATTGATGTTCTCACAAATCTATGTAAAAATTAACATCAAATGATTATTTTATCCTTGTATTATTGAGATAGTTTTCAGTTAAAAGTCTCAAAATTCAAAGATAAACAATGATGACGAAGCTTATGATAAATATTATACAATCTTTTCTTAATTATTGTGCATAATCCTAAAAACATCAACTAAATAGAAACAAAGCGATTGTTACTTAAGTTGATACTTTAAAATAATTTTGGTATTCATGTGATAGGAATTTTTTTGATATTCATGTTGAAAACCATTAAACAATTTAACATGTGGTATCTATTAGAATTTTTTATTTTGTTGTTAGTGTCATAAAATTTGTGAGTATGATGAAAACAAATGAGAGGAATGTTTGTAATCTTATGTCACCATGTTCCTCGTAAAAATCCTTCTCTTCCCTCTTATTCTAATGTTTCTTATCAATACTTTTTTTTCATCTGCATATATTTTCTTAAACCTACAAATCGACAGCCTATTAATGAGATGGTGACTCGATAATGTCACACTCAATATTATAAGTTTTTGATTTTAAAATCTTTCATGCACGTATTCTCATATAACTTTTTAGATTTTTTATATAAAAAAATTCTACCAAACACAAGATATAAGAGATGTAACTTTACCTCGTATTTCCTACTTCTATGATATCTTGTTCAAATAGAGATCCTATTATGTGACTAGGGTTGATTCCTCAACGATGACACAAATTTGAGGAAATAACAATAGATGAATCATGATAAGAAAAAAACAATAGATGAATCCAAACCGCAAGGTCTACAAAAAGACATAAATGGATTCTTTTATGACCGACTTGTATGATAATCACATTGATTGATCTCAACTCATAAATTTTTTGTCCGCTTACATGTTAAATGTAGGGTGATACAGTTGATGAAGAAAAATGGTAACGATGTTAACTTTTTTGGGAAGAGACTGAAGAAGGAAAATAAAACGGCTGGAGAGAAAGCAACTATGTGATTTTAGAAGCCATTAAT
Organism: Cardamine chenopodiifolia; assembly: GCA_963922655.1. NCBI lineage: Eukaryota > Viridiplantae > Streptophyta > Magnoliopsida > Brassicales > Brassicaceae > Cardamine > Cardamine chenopodiifolia. The sequence continues at coordinate 7,088,770 of OZ000467.1, forward strand.
TCACCATCTCTAAAGTTTGTGCTACATAAAACTTAACATCCCAAAATTTCTCAAATACTACATCATAAGCACAATTATATACATGTTTTGTTTAACAACTTGTAAGTTGTAAATTGTAACTAAGTATAAACAATTTGTCATATAAGCTCCAAACTGCTTGTTCTGATTCACTAACTCTCTTGGTTTAAAAATGTTTTCTATCAGTTTTACCAACGTTTTAAGTTCATTAATCGACAAAAAATAAAGTAAATCCAGTAATGGTTGAAAAAAGAAAAAAACAGTAAATGTGGTATCTTTTTCTATTTTGTCAATATACTAATGTGGTCTGCTTATAATACAAATTTGGGTGTGTAGTAATAAATATTTGTCTCAAAACTATAACACATACACACGTTGAATATGGACCACTACTTGGGACGAAAATAGCAAAATAAATTAATTTGGGGCTTGTAAAAAAAAGAAACACATGTAAATCTTGATTTTATTTTTTTCCTCATTTTGTTTTTGTGTCTTCCTTTTATCTCTAAGCACATTGAAGGTGCCATCTCTTTCGATCTGAGATTCGAATTTGTTTTTCACATAGCACTTACAGATTCTTGGGTTCGTAATAGTTCTTTCCGGTCGAGTCTTCTTCTTTTATTTCTGGAAGAAATTTTCCCTTGTCTTGTTAGGGTTTCGAAGATCCGAATCTGTGGACGTGAAGCAATTCGACGTTTTCTTGAGCTGTAAAGATGTTCTGGCGAATGGCGGAATTATCGACGGCGTCTGCCGTGAGTTTTCTTCTCCCTCACCTATTTTTATTTTACAATATATGCGAGTTGAGAGTTTTTGCTGATTGTTTCGTTCCGGGACACGTTTCTTATTGATGGATTTAGCGTTTAGGGGTTGTATCGATTAATTGGGTTTCATTTCTGGGGATTTGAGAGATGCCTCCTCTGTTTCTTTAGAAGAATATAGTGGAGGTATAATGGATTATAGTTTTTTGTTGTTTGCAGGTTGAGGCAATTTTGGACAAAGATAGTTTCACATTAGAGGAACTTCTTGATGAGGATGAAATTATTCAAGAATGCAAAGCCCTGAATGGACGACTCTTAAATTTGTATGCTCTGTAACCACATCTTCTTGTTGTTTCATGCTTCATTACTTTTTTTGGGAGAGAAAAAGAAATGCAATTATTCATGTGTAAAGGTTGGAAGTAACAATGCATGCATTTGCCTTCTAGTGTTGAGTATTTAACCTGTCGATGTTATTTTGATGTCCACCTTAAAAGCTTAGCTAATTAATTATGTAACCACTAAAACTTTTTTAGTTTCACAATACGATATGCCAGGTTTTTGCATCACATGTGATATATTTCTGTCATAGGGTCGAGCACAATAATCTCCATATTCTGCGCAAAAAATTTTGGATTTTCAAACCTATATTCTCTTTCTCCGACAATACCCGCTCATTCTTGGTTATTGGATTCTTTTTATTTCAGCTTGAGAGAAAGAGCGCAAGTGGAACAACTAATTAGGTATATAATAGAAGAGCCTCTAGAGGATGTGGAAAAGAAGCGAATATTCAAGTAAGTGTTTTGGACAAATGTTATTTTTATTTATATTTTTTTGCTGATTGTGTCTGATGAATAAACAGTTGAATTGTTTTTCTGTTTTAGGTTCCCATTCATTGCCTGTGAAATTTTCACATGTGAGATTGAAATGATACTGAAAACACTAGTAGAGGATGAGGAGGTATACATTAACTCTGTTACGTTCTCCTATATTTATACTTTGTAAATAGTTAAAGATTTAGGGTTCTTACCTCTCGTGATGTCTTCTTTTTGCAGTTGATGTTGTTGCTGTTTTCGTTTTTGGAAGCTAAAGAAACCCATAACTCGTTGCTTGCTGGGTACTTCAGCAAGGTATTTAGTTTAGCATTCAACAATTTGTAGTTATCAGAAAACTCATTGAGAACTTTCCCATGCTCTTACAGGGGCTCTATAGATTTTTGTTCATCGTGTTCACTCTGAAATTTTCTTTTAATAGGTTGTCATTTGTCTGCTGGTGCGGAAGATGATCCCTTTCATGCAATTCATAAAAGTAAGTTGATTTTGTTTCCCATATTAGGAATTCGCTTAAGGATGACTTGAACTTACTAGAATAAGTACTTTTTCCTTATAGTTGTAGAAATTATTGAACCATTAGCTAGCTGCTCTCTTGTACACTTTGGATCTTCTGTGTAACTTGAGATAATGTTGTTAAATAATCAGGTATAGTGATGAAGATCTGTGTTTGCTATTTAATGAATGAAAAGAGCTTTTTACTAATAACAATATTCAATCCAACTCTGTTGATAAAATTTTGATAACTGGTACACAAGTTCACAATGCTTTAAACCATCTGGAAGTTCATAATTCACATTATGATTAACCTTGGCTTTCTCGTGCTACTAGGATCACCAAGAAATACTGAAGCTGCTTGTTGATTTGATTGGTATTACATCTATAATGGAGGTTGGTTTGCACTTTATTTGTGTTTTAGGAACTCCTGATTTTGGTTTAATGTTTTTTACACATCTACTTGATTGCTTGAGAACAAACTAAATAGTTGAAAATAATGTCATGTTTTCCCCACCTTCAAAGTACTTATGCTTCTTTCTACGACAACAATAGTAATAGACTATGGGTTTTATTGCTGTATAATGATGAGAACAATATTACTGCTAATATTGTTCTCATCGTTGTCATGGGGTTTATTGCTGTATAACTATTATTGTTATTCCAGTGACTTTTTCAATTATGATTGTCTGTAACAATGAAGGTTGTAGAATATTAGATTCTTTTGTAAAATATTTGTTTCCTAGACTCTAACTTATTGCTTGGACTCAGGTTTTAAAACGTCTGGTTGGTACAGATGAGCACCTATATTCAAACTACACAAGTGCAATGCAGTGGGTAGAAGATACAGATGTTTTAGAGATGATTGTTGACAAGTTTGGCTCCTCGGTAAGTTTCATTCAGTAGTCTTATGGCTTTCTTCTTTTATTTCAGATTTATTTTATCATCCCAGGCATTGCTGTTTACTGATATCTCGGAGATTTTCGTTATATTTTTGTAGGACTCTCCTGAGGTACATGCCAATGCAGCTGAAATTCTTTGTACAGTAGCTAGATACGCACCCCTTGGTCTTGCCACAAAACTTTCCAGCCCCAGGTGGACTTTTCTCAGCTTTGACTAGTGTTTTCATATAGTCGTTGATGCTGTTGAAAATTTCTAACTTTTTGACTCATTGCATTGATTCCTGTACGATTTTATGCAGCTGCACTGGAAGGTTATTAAAACATACTTTAGAAGATTCACGGCCTAAGTCTGTTCTGGTTAATTCATTGTCTGTATGCATATCGCTGCTGGATCCCAAGAGGTTTACATTGGGGACTTATCATGTATATGGTCGTCAACTAACCCATGGAAGCATGGTAACTAATCCTGAGACAGTGGACGGAATGCTTGGAAGCCTAGGTGAGCAAATACAGTATGGTTATATAATTTTCATATGTAGTTGTGCTTGTATGTTGTTGTGTGCTGACTTCTTGAATGCTATTTTGCCTATTGTGAGGGATGTGGTTCGATTGGGAAGGAAAAATACTGGGTTTTTTTTGGTGTGATTTGGATCCTATAACCAGATTTCATGTGTATTTGTTGCATGTTGGTATGAAAATTGGTGGAACTGTAATTTTTTCCTGATTGTGTAGAGCCTTACTGGTACCTTATTGAGGTGCAAAATATCATTAGGGCATTTTGCTTTCTCAACTTTAATTGGTTTTTGCTGTTATTTTCTGGTTTGCAATTTTAACTAGCCCTCTTGGCTGTTATGGAAACGATGTAATATGCTTCTACTGTGCAGGTGATTTACTTATGCTTTTGAATGTTTCATCTACTGAGGGTGTTCTGCTGACAACGTATGGCAAGCTGCAACCACCTCTTGGAAAACACAGACTAAAGGTACTCTTTTTAATCTCACTTGTATGATTTTTTTTCTAACTATAATGTATCTTTCACTGTTATGGTTAATAATTTCAAATTTCTGAACTACGTATGTTCAACAAACGAAATTTTGAATTTGTTTATTTTTCCTAGATTGTAGAGTTTATTTCAGTTTTACTCACAGTCGGTAGTGAAGCAACAGAGAAGGAAGTAATTCGACTTGGAGCAGTGAAAAGAGTGTTGGACTTGTTCTTCAAGTAAGTGGGAAATTTCATTTTCTTAGTTTATAATATGCAGACTGCCATGCTAAATTGTGATGCAATTGTGTCTCAGGTATCCCTACAACAATTTTTTGCATCACCATGTGGAGAATGTAATTCTCTCATGTTTAGAGAGCAAAAACTCTCAACTTGTTGACCATCTTCTCAGCGAGTGTAATCTTATTGAGAGTATACTAGAGGCGGAAAAAGACTCCATATTAACTGCTGGTGATTCTGATAAGGTGAAGATACTTAATTGCTAATGTCTGGGGGTGCCATCGTTTTTTATTAACCTGGTATACATGTGATGTATCAGCTTCAGCCTACAGTCCCTGAAGAGGGTAGAAAGCCGCTCAAGATTGGAAACATTGGTCATTTAACTCGTATCTCGAACAAACTTCTTCAGCTAGCTAATAGCAATGTCGAGATTCAGTCACATTTGCAGGTATACCACAATTCTGTCGTATGGACTTTATTAATCTAGTTGCTTGTTACACATTCATGTGCACAGATATGAAGTGGAAATGGTTTGTTTACTGGACTTGAAAATATTGAATATGTTTACTATTCCTAGATTTTTTCTTGAGTTTTGGATGAATGTATGGTATTTCTTTACATTTGCTCTATAATTTTTATACACGATCAAATGGTCAAAAACAGTTTTCTCAGGGCTGTACCCATGTTTGATTTCTCCAAAAGATATTTCCGTGATAACTTGTTTGCATGTGAAATGTTGAGAGGGGTTCTAGCCTTGTAGGGTACTGGTCTTTAGTATCAAAACTCTTCACATCTTGCTCAAGATTCTTTTTTGCAACATTTTTTACCAGGAAAATAGCAAATGGGTGGACTGGCAGACAGATGTCCTGTCAAAGCGTAATACTTTGGAAAATGTCTACTCTTGGGCCTGCGGGTATGTGTTTTTCTCTCTTATAGGGAGTTTTGCTAGACTTAAAGAAACATTTTGACACTCGCTTTTTTCCAAATTATGACCAAAAGCAGAGGTTATACTTAAAATAGTATTTCTCGTATAGAAGTTTGTCACATTTGTGTAGTTTGCTTTGCTTTAATAGCAATCCTGATATATAGATAATTCTTTTTACTGATATTCTCCTCCTTAACAGGCGGCCAACTTCACTCCATGATCGTAATAGAGATAGTGATGATGATGATTATCACGATAGAGACTATGATGTGGCAGCCCTAGCAAACAATTTGAGCCAGGCATTTCGATATGGAATTTACAGCAACGATGACATGGATGAGGTGATGTTCTTGTGTTTCTTTGTCATAGCTGCTACTTGTGATTTTTTTTCTTGGCCGCATATTTCAGTTAGATTTGTAAGGTCATTGGTGTCGACTGTTGAGTCAAAGGAGGAAATTGATTCAGGAATTTTTGAGGAATTCATTTTATTTTGTGTTGGCCTTTGATCCTGTTAAGTTCTCGAAATATGATACATTGAAATCTGATGAGTGAATGTGTAAAGTTTTGCTGATGTCGTGGACCACTGAGAGTGATACAGTTACCAAATCTCTGTATTTGATGAATTGTTAAACTGTCATTTCTTTCTTCAATCATTCTGCTTGGTTTACCTCTAGATAGTTAACATGTGGGGTTCCTACCGTCTTCTCTTCCTTTATTATCTTTAACGAGCCTGGAAGTAGCTTGGATAAAGTTGGTTTACCAGAGCATCTATATTGATTTTCATTGCATTACTTTCCTGAAGATGTAAGTGGACTACATGCTATTAACATTTTCTATTTATCCACTGCAGGCCCAAGGCTCTATGGAACGCGATGATGAGGTATTATAGTCTTTTCTTTGTCTTTAGGAATTGAGACTTGACTTTCATTTATGGAACAAGTAGGAACGGATTGTAACTTCTTTCCTTTTCTCATTTCTGTGCTATTTATTTATTGCTGAGAAATCCCTTAGCTTATTATTGCGGCCCCTGTGCCTGTAGCAGCCAATATGAAATCTTTAGTGATTATGCTAGATATGAAAACCTCTTATGAAGTCTATGTTGCAGGATGTCTACTTTGATGATGAATCTGCAGAAGTCGTCATATCTTCCTTGCGCCTTGGAGATGATCAGGAGAGGTAATGGGTCGGTCTGACTTTTCTTTTCTGGTAGAAATATATTCGTTTCTGTCTGTTAATTCTCATCATAGGGTTGATGCGGTCCTTTAACTTACGAAATATAACATGGTGTCTTTGTAGTGATTCTCTCTTCACAAATTCAAACTGGTTTGCTTTCAATGATGAAAAAGCTGCGAACGAGCGCTCAATGAGCTCAATCGCTTCCCCTTCACCCAATGCTGATGGAGATGGTGATGATGATGATGTCGTCATAGGTGAAGCTGATGAGTTCAAGGACACTGCAGCCTCTTCCCCATCTGTTGATATGGATACAGAGGATTCTACAACAAAGAATCCTTCTGAAAACCCGAGTGAACCAGAACCTGAAAAATCACCTGCTTGGGTTGAATGGAGAGAGACCTCTGAGTCCACTGCGCCTTCATCCAACTCAGATGAAGCTACCATAATATCTAATGGTGAGGTTCAAATCAACAAAGAGGATATTGGTGATGATACCGGTAAAAAAATTTCAGAGAATTTACCAGGTGCATGTGGCGATGAAACCACAGAGAAGTCACCAGATGCAAGTGGCGATGAAACCACAGATAACTCACCAGATTCGAGTGGCGTCAAACCCACCGAGGGCTCACCAAATGTGAGTGGTGCTGAAATAACCGAAAACTTGAGAGATTCTGGTCCTGATACATCAAAACCAGCTGAATCGCATGCGGATGCTGAAAGCTCTGAACCTGCAAGCCCCGAGGAGACGAAGGAAAGCCAAGAAACAGAAGATGCAGCAGAAGCCAAAGAAACTGAAGAAGCTGTGAAGGAACCAGAGAAGGTGTAGTGTGAGCTTTACTCAACCGAGTCTCTTTGACTAGTAAAACAAATTCATTCCTGGTGATGCTTGGTTTAGTTTGGTCAAGGGCTTCGTCTGTTTTGGGTACAATTTATTATTCTTTTTTTCTTTTCCTTTGTTTGTTTACGTTTCATTGTATCATCTCCAAATCTGGCCTTTATATTCAACATTAATGTCGACCAAAATTTGTTACTAGCTTTTCATTTTTTAATTAGTTTAAGCTTTTACCTCATCCTAGACTCACCAAGTGTATTGTAAAGTTGTTGCTCTTGAGCCACACATATGATACTCTTATCTTTTTGCCAATCGTCTTTCTCTACTAGTCACTCTTTTGCTAATTCTCCACTTCTTGTTCCTGCTAAATCTTAAATATCGAGAACGCAGCTCGATATGGAAACCAAGAATATAAATTTTAAAATATCGAGAACGCAGCACAATATGGAAACCAACAGTAGTTACCAAAGTCAATAAATGTATCATCAACTTAAAACTTTTTGTAAAATTTTTTACATCATTAACCTCTTATGAAGCTCGGGTGTTTGTGTTATTTGTGTTTCATGTTAACATTTTTTAGCCCACTCGTTCTAATGGGTTTGATGAAATTTTCAGATGACAAAAAACTTAAAACTTTTTGTAAAAGTATGCTAATTATGGCAAGTTAACTGATTCTCCCTTGTAACGATGCCTATAATATTTTCTTTTTCTCCATTAAGTTTCAGTTTAGGGCTTTCTTCTTCTTCTTTTCACCAAGCTTCCTTCCATGGCGAACGCAAACCAATCCGTCCGGGTACTCAATCAAACTCTCTCAATCTATGTCTATATCTCTCTTCAGTTGCCAATGATTTTTCTGTTTGCAGACTTGCATACTAAAAGTCGATATAAAATGTTGTACCAGTTGCCAGAAAAAAGCAAGCCTGAAGTTGAAGAGTATCTCTGGTAAAAAAAAAACTCCAAACTTTTCAAGTGCGAGACTCATAAACCTTAAACATGAGATTTTAATACTTTGTTTCTAATGGAAACAGGTGTAAACGAAGTGGAGTATAATCAAGAAAAAGGGCTCATGACGGTCACTGGTGACGTGGAACCAATGGCTCTTGTTCGTAAACTCACCAAATGTGGCAGAAAAACAGAGCTTGTCTCAGTCGAGTACCAGCTTGATGATGTTGATTTGCATAGCGATGAAGAAGACTCTTCTTCTTCTGACACTAGTTCAAATCCTCATCCTAAAACCATGGAACGTCAAATTCAAGATAAGATGATGATGCAGACGAATAAGAAGAAGACTGGGATATTTAAAAAGCCTTTTTCTCTTTTAGGATGTTTCAGCAATAAATCAAAGGTTGTTCAGCCTTTACCAATGCGAAACCGAAACTGGATCCCATCAAAGTTTGAGAATCATCCTCCTGGCTTTGGTTTTCCTTTTGCCAATGCTACTACATCACAGTTTCGACCTCCACATCCACCAATGATGCAGCAACCACCACAAGGTCTGATGACAGGAGCTCCATACAATGCCAATACTTTATGGCCAGCTCCACCACCAAGGCAACCTTATTACCTGTCAAGGCAGCAGGCACAAAAGGTCACCCCTGCGCTGCATTACCAGAAATAGTGTATAACCCATTTTCATTATTTAGGCTACTTTGTTCTGTTTATTATGTCCCTTATGCTATATACTAAGCAAAAACATGTCTTTTACTGGACTTGAGACAAACTTTTAAGCAAAGAAAAATATTAAATTCTTATAAGTCATTCATTCATGTGTTTGATTCCATAGTTTAAACATTTGTATAAAGATAAGCTTTGTTTGTGTCAAGTAACAAGAATCGGATTCATAACACACTGAGATAACATGAAATCTGTGCCTATTGCTAATACTAGAATCCTATTATCTCTGATCTGATTTCTCTCGGAGAATACTTGTCTTGAGATTTGTCTGTTGTGCATCATGTTTCCTTCCCTCTTCAATGGTTGTTTTCATGTTCTCCCTCCAAATCTTTCAAGTATCCCATGAACAAAAGAAACCCGAAAAGGAAGAATCCACCTGAAGAGCTTCCTCCACCGCCTCCGCCACCACCGCCACCACCATCATCCCAAGGTGGGAACCCCTTTCCACCGTCATCAAGCTTTGGGGATTTATCTGTTCCTGATGTTTAAGCAAAGGCTAAGGAATTCAGTTCTGAAGATACCAACTAGAATAGACCAGTATCGGTTTTCCAACAAGAATAAGAACCATAACAAGCCACAATATGAGTTCTGAATAACTAAGAGTCTAAGATTCATAACAGATCATGGTCGTAAACCTTCTTATTTGCTAGAAGTATAAAACAGGTTTCTCAACATTTACCATGAGTAGGAGCTTTTGTGATTGTTGGTGTTTGCCAAGTAACAGTCTGTGTTTGGCCTTGACTGCATTTTGAATTCTGAAAAAAAAAATTAGCTAGCTTTTAGAGACACTTATGAAGAGAATACCGGAAAACTAATTAGTTGCCATGAAAGGAAAAAATCTTCTTGATGGGTTAAGCAAAATGGTGTATGATGACATACAAATCCTGGAGTTATCTCAACAGCTAAGAGTTATGAAAGTAACATTACACGCAAAGAGAAGGGCTTAACTCGCGAGTCACGAATGGAACCTACCAGCGCAGAGTTACATGAAAAGACAGCTCTTTTACTCTTAGAGACAAAACCAAATCCTTTGCTAGCAACGGGTTGCACTGCACCTGTTGCAACTGCCAGGACAGAAGGAAATTTTCTCTGGCTCAAAGGTTGGACTTGCATAGGATAATAACGCCCACGAAAGTATTCTATATCAGGACGACGAGTACAAGAAGACAAATTCAAAAACTTGAACAATCGGAACTAGGTGAGGATAAACTTTTTTTTTTACAATTCTCAAACATAAATAACAACAATCCTCGTTTCATCAATTTTTTCATGAGAAAAATGCGAACTCAACTTCAAAACTGAAATAGCTTGCAAAATTACACAGGAGTTTCTTCTTACTCAATTCCAATTATATAAACTTAGAGCCAATAAGAAATCAAGAAGGAAACATATAAGCAGAAAAAGTGTTAAAATGTAGAAATGATACCATTACTGGGAAAATGAATCCCGCGAGGAGGGAGGTACACCAATGGTTGTGCACCAATACACAACGATGGATGATTCATCACTGGCATATCTGCAAAATAAAGGATTAACAATTCAACCAAATATTAAACCTTAACCAATTTCACAGCCTAATGGAATCGTTGGCTTCATCAATTTTGAGATTCGATTAACAGAAATAACCAAAAACAAAAAGAGAAAACCCCATAAAGATTTGCATCAAAACCGTAAACTTTTTGTCGAGAACAATAAGGCAAAATCTGGTGGTTCCTCGAAGTTTCTCGATCATAGAGGACGAAAAGCAAATAGTAAAGAGGAAAAGATTAATAATCACACCTGAAGAATTAAACGCAACGAAGAAGAACAGAAGGGGACTTTTCTAGGGTTTATGTAAAGTTGTCGCACAAATCAATTTACAACGTTGGCTTCTACTGCAAGAATTTAACAATGAGATGCAAATATTTCTCCGTTGTAGGTCGGTTTTTTATACATATTTATTATTTATCAAAAATGATATTTATGAATAAATTTTTTTAAAACATATTTTTATAATTTATCTATATAATATTATTTGAGCAATATTGAAAAAAAAACCTAACTTTCATGTGTTATTTTACATAAAATGCCATTAGTTTTTAAATTTTTAAAATAATTATTAGTTTTCAAAAAAATAAATTTATTTTTTCTCTCTCTAACTAAATATAAACGAAAATTAAAATTGTTATTTTTTAAATTGTTAACCAATCAAAATTAAAAAAAACTAAGATTTGATATCTAACTATATCATATTATTTATTTTAACTTATTATATTTAAAAGATTTTGTTAAGATTTGAAATTATATTTTTTCTATCATCTTGTTTGATCTTATTTTTAATTATTTTGAATTATTATATAATATATATACTTAATAAAAATGTAGATGTTTTTTGCAAATGTTGTGAATCGATTTTTTAGACACGAGATATATTACTTATTCGATGAATAAAAAGTGTGCTAAATGTGGTTAAAATTTTGAGCAATAATTTTTAAATAAAATTATTAAACGTATAATAATAATCATAAAATTAATATAATTAAATTTAAGATTAAAAATAATATTTTAAATAATTATTAGTTTCGAAAAAAAATTAATTCAATTTCTCTATCTTATTAATTATGGACGATTTTTTTAATTGTTAACCAATCAAAATTGAAAAACTAAGATTTGATATCTAATTATACTATATCATTTATTTTAGATTATTATAATTGAAATTTTTTGTTAGATTTAAAATTTTGATTATTTTATCATCTTTATTTGATCTTATTTTCAAATTATTTTAAGTATCATATAATACATATAATTAATAAAAATATAACTTTTTTTATATGTTGTGAATCGATTGTTTAAAAACAGAGATATATTACTCAATCGATAAAAAAAGTAATCAACGTATCACATTGGTTAAAAATTTGAACAATAATTTTAAATAAAATCAATAAACGTACAATAATAATCATAAAACTAATATAACTAAATTATAAATCTTAAATAATATTTTAAATAATTATTAGTTTCCACAAAAATTACCGCACTTTCTCTCTTATTAATTATGAACTATTTTTTAAAAAAAATTGTTAATCAATCAAAACTGAAAAAGTAAGATTTGATACATAATAATACCATATTATTTATTTTAACTTATTATACTTGAAAGATTTTGTTAAGATATAAAATTATAATTTATTTATCATCTTTGTTTGATTTTTTTTTAATTATTTTAAATTATTATATAATACATATAATTAATAAAAACGTAGATTATTTTCTGTATATGTTATAAATTGAATTTTTAGAAACAGAAATATATTATTTAATATATGAAAATATGTGTTTTAATATCCTACATCGTTTTTAAAATTTTGAGTAATTGTTCTAATTCATATTATATAAAAAAAGATAATAATAAATCTAATTTAAAACACTAATCATAATTTATAATTATATAAAATAATGAAATAAAAAATAATTTTTTTCCGGATGAACTTAATGAGGCAAATAACAAAAAAAATGCTTATAGGAAAATTAAAAACCCTAATGGAAAGCTTACCGTAAATCAGAAGCTGAAGAGGTGAAATTTCTTACCGGCGGCGAAAAATGCTTGGTGGGTTATACGGAGACCTTCCTCCACCGTCCGATGATGAGAAACCCAGCGGAAACTCCTCTTCCGTCTGGTCAAGCAGTACCAAAATGGCTCCACCGAATCTTCGCAAACCACCTGCTTTTGCTCCGCCGCAAACAATCCTAAGACCTCTTAACAAACCCAAACCTATAGCGTCGTCACAGTACAAGCCTTCTCTTCCTCCTTCTTCCTCCCAATCGGTAACCGAATCAGCACCTTCGCAGCCAGCATTGGTTGGTGTGACATCATCAGTGATTGAAGAGTACGATCCAGCCAGACCTAACGATTACGAGGAGTATAGGAGGGAGAAGAAGAGGAAAGCTATGGAAGCTGAGATGAAGCGAGAGATGGATAAGAGAAGGCAAGTGGGTGAAGAAAGAGAGAAGAGAGAAAGAGAAGAAAGGGAGAAAGAGAGAGAAAGAGATAACAGTGATTCGTCTCGATTGAATATCTCAGGTGAAGAAGCGTGGAAGAGACGCGCTGCTATGAGTGGTGGAAAGCGAAGATCTTCGTCTCCTCCGGCGAATGTGGACGGATTTAGCATTGGGAAATCGGAGACGAGTGGCTTAGGAGTTGGAGCAGGTGGACAGATGACAGCTGCTCAGAGGATGATGGCGAAGATGGGATGGAAACAAGGACAAGGGCTTGGGAAGCTAGAGCAAGGGATTACAACGCCATTGATGGCTAAGAAGACTGATCGTAGAGCTGGTGTGATTGTGAATGCTAGTGAGAATAAATCTTTGGTGGAGAAGAAGGTTAAGAGTGTGAATATCAGTGGTGAACCAACCAGGGTTTTGCTTCTTAGAAACATGGTATGTGTTTTCAATACTACTCTTAGCATATGCATTCTAGAATCAATATGATGTGCCAAAGCCAGCAGGACTCGTTCAAATCGATTTTGTCATTGTGTAAAGACACACGTCCTACAATGATTTAGAACGTTCTGTTAGAATGATATTGTTTTGTTTTAGCATTTGATGTGATCTTAGTTTAGAAATAGTTAATTCTTATTGTTGGCAGCGTGTTAGATCGAATCTGAGAGCATATTGGAATACTGATGACAAGGATGTCTATGTGAAAAAGGCATTGAGGTTTTGTGATAAGTTGATTCATTCAAGCTATCTTGAGATTAAAAAGCTTTGGCATTTCTACGATGGTAATTGGAGTTTGTAGCTCATAGAGTTACTTATGTTAATGTTAGCCTAGTGAACTGCTGGGTTGTTATAGAGTTACCTGAGCCCTTATGCTTGGCTTGTTAAATGCTAGAGAGTTGACAAAGGAAACCGGAGGGGTTGGCATTTGACTGAAGTAACTTTTATGGTTCTTGGGATACTGTAATAACTGTCATATCTATTTTTTTTTGTAATTTGTGAGTTACTTGACTTATGTGTGATAGAAGTATTGGTATGTGAATGGGATCTTCACATTGATTTTCATAAATGCAGGCATCACTCTTGTGACTCTGATTGTTGTTCACCATAACAAATACTTGTTTCAAAGATTGCATCTTTCTTTTCTCATCTTTTACCCTCTGCACTTCTGATTAACCCATCCTCTGTTTTCTCTACGCCTAAAGGTTGGACCAGGAGAAGTAGATGATGAGCTAGAAGACGAGGTGGGATCCGAGTGCGGCAAATACGGTACAGTCACTCGTGTGCTGATATTCGAGATCACTGAACCAAACTTCCCTGTACACGAAGCAGTCAGAATCTTTGTTCAGTTTTCAAGACCCGAAGAAACAACCAAAGCCCTCGTAGACCTTGATGGGAGATACTTTGGGGGAAGGACTGTGCGTGCAACATTCTATGATGAGGAGAAATTCAGCAAGAACGAGTTGGCTCCAGTTCCAGGTGAAATCCCTGGCTATTAACAACTCCCAAGAAAAGCATTGCATCCTCTATAAGAATCTTTGATAGAGAAAGAAACCATAGATTACTTTTTAAAAATATTTGTAAAGTACTTAGAAACTTTTTGGGATCTATCTGTTTATTGTTGTTCAAAGTAGCGTTGGAATGAACAAGAAATGTTTCTGATTTTGCATTGGAGTTGATCAATCGAACACACTAGACTTAGTGGGTCGGGCCTATCCGGTTCATAAAGCATGAGTAATTTGGGTGAAATCCTATTTTCTTAAAACTAGGCCCAAAAGTGATTTCATGACCCAAAAAATGTCCAAATTTGTTAGCATTAAACACTAGTTAATAAAACCCTTGACCAATATTTTTAAATAATCGAAATCGTTGTACAGGTTATAAGAGTTTGTCAATATTACCATTATGTCGTTTAAAAAGTAAAACGACAATGTATATCAACTTGCAGGAACGAAGCATCGTATCATGTAAAAAATCAAAAGTATTGGTTGTTTTGGTGCTGCACAAAATTCAAAGGCCTAAAGCCCTCAATCATCAAACCTACATTTATATTTTGAACATCATATAAACTTTAATTCAAAGTCCAAAAGTTACGAATAATTTTGGACCTATAAAACCCCTCTTGCATTTACGCACCTTTTTCACTATATTGATATCTCTCCTTAATGTCAACAGTTACAGCAAGTACCACAAAACAAAACAAACATGCAAAAGAACCAGAGCACTGATAAAAAACTATTGAGAAACATGAAACTAAAATTAAAATGGGTCAAATACACTAACAAAACTTTAATGGGTCAAACTGACATTTAGCCAATAAGATATCACTGCATTATCCAACAGTTTTTGTTACTGCTTACCAAAATAAAATGAAAATACTAAAATCGTGTAACCCTATTTCAAAACTCTGGACTATTATTATTTTTTTAAAAATTTCTGAGTTATGAGTATTGCGAAAAAAAGGCAGAAAAGACAAAACACAAAAAGTTTAATAATATAGGTTCCGTAGGGTTCTGTTTTGTTCATATAATTGCACTTATTGAACTAGCTATATATCTATTACTCCCTAATTTCCAATTAATATAAAATGCCATATTCACGACCGGTTCCATCGTATCGGACTCATAAACTATTAGTTTTTTTCGTTCTACTTATAAATTAAGTTTTTTTGGTTATAAGATATATAAATTAAATCAAACACCTGATCTGAGTTCTGTGACATTGTAAATTTATAAAATAAGTAAAATGACATGTTTTCGTCAAAGTACAATTAAGTGTAATACAAATTTGGAGCTAAAAATAGTGTTTTAAATGAACACATATTTAATTTGTCCGGCCCTGCAACCAAGTAGTACTTAATTAATACACATTTTGAATTAACAAAGTATAACCCAAATGAGCTCTTGTAGGCTTTCCACGAGGGTTTTAATACGCCCCCAGAGAACGAATTCCATAATTTCCCAATTTGGGAAAAACAAAATATACGCAGATGCCTACATAGTTACATGTATATATGTACATATATACTCTAATGTCCTACCTAGTGGGTCCCACTGCCTCAGAACTTAACTATGCATGCATGCACATGTGAGTATGTACATGCTCATGCAACGCTGCCTGACGTATATGTATGGATATATGTGTGGATGGATGTCATGTTGGTAATTATAAAGTTTCCCAGTTTATAGGTTCTCTAGAGTTTTATTTTGGTTCGGTTTCTAGTTTTCATAGGTTGATTTTTTTCTATTTTAAAATAGCAAACCAGACTTCTCTTACGTGCCGATTGGTTTGTTATTTTTCTTTTGTTTTTTTTTGATAAAGCATGCAATTGGTTTTGTTGAACAGACAAATTTAAAAAGTTCTCCTGAAGCAAATTATATCAGGAAGGGATCCTATGGACCTAAGTAATGTTTGATTAATCTATACTTTTCAAGTTGTATTTGAAATTTATTGTCAAGCAAAATTTTAAAATGTGGTTAGATGATAAAATCGTAAGAAAAAATGGTTTTGGATGGCTGATCGTTTACTTGTTAGTAGCTAAAAGAAGGATATGGCTCTAAAACTCTTATAGCTACATTTAAACAAAAAAAACTCTATGTAATTCTAAGTCCCAAACTCAAATTTTCTTAACCAAGGATTGGTGACAAATAAATAAACCATTTATAAGCAAAGAGTTGTAAATAAAAACCAAAATGAATTCATATTCGTGCTAGTGATCCCTTCCCTTCCTTACATATCAATTAAAGCACAGTTCGTTTCAGATCGGTCTTTCAGTTTATATAATCCGAATTACACATCTTAACTAATACTCAAAAGTATAACTTTTGTAAAGTTTGTAGATGAGAAAAAAA
Organism: Cardamine chenopodiifolia; assembly: GCA_963922655.1. NCBI lineage: Eukaryota > Viridiplantae > Streptophyta > Magnoliopsida > Brassicales > Brassicaceae > Cardamine > Cardamine chenopodiifolia. The sequence continues at coordinate 7,105,427 of OZ000467.1, forward strand.
TAGTTATCTATCACAGTCTTTTCAGCTTATGACAAAAAAAATGAATATTTGCAGCCCGTGCACGAAATGGATTTTGTAAATTCTATGGGTAGGATTAAATGGTAAGAGAGGATGACATCAGCAGTGTTGACTAAGAAGGCAGAATCGGGTAAGGCATGTCCTTACACAAAGCCAGATCTGTGCCAAACAGAATCAGTTCTGTCTTTTCACCGTTCTCTTTTCTTTTCTTTTTTTTCTTTTTATTTTACCACCCAAAAATCAACTTATGGTAATATTTATATGAGCCCCGCCCCACATTCATTTCATCACGCAGCGGTCAAATCAGCCGCCCCACACTCATTTTTTCATTTATCGAGCTGTTATTCATTATAGTTTTGATACCTAATTATTAGTTGAGTTAGCTCTGGTTTTCAATAGTTATACGGTTTGCTTATTGTTTGACATCCGTAGCTAGAAGAAAAAAAAAGATTTTGAAATTTATTTATCGTAACACATCTTAGTTAGTTATAAGTTCTTTGCAATAATATTAACGTTTCGACTTTCATATGCAAATAATGATTTACCATGTTTATCTATTTACATATAGGTTTAAACGTTTTTTTCCCTTCCAAACACTTTATAACTAATAACTATTGTCAATATTTCGGATTATAAATGTAGGATCCAGAAATCGGAGTTAAGAAATGCGAAGAGAAATCGTATAAAGAAAACAAATAAGAACGATTTAAACAATAAAACGATTTAGAAAACCCCGTATAAAACCGATTAGAATCGGAGGCGAAATATGATCTCTGTCTTTAACTCAATAAAACTCCCGTTAGGGAAACGGATCCACAGAGCTTTTGGAGTCCCATGATACAACCGATATGAGACCACAACGCTACACTCGGTGTGGAATCTACGAACGTAGACAACTATGATATACTCTAGACGTACCGTTTTCCGAAAGAATGGAGAAACGCTTAGCGAGAGAGTGAAGGATCTTAGAGAGAGATGTTTTTGTTTCGAATGAGTGAATTCTCCAAATGAGACGAGTCCCTTATATAGGCGAGCTCGAAGTGACTTTAAACGCATGCAATTGATGGTAAGATTCTGTGTTATGATTGCATGACATTAACACGTAGAGAGTTACGATTTTCATCATTAACATGATGCGATTGGTTTTGATTTTTGTTATAAATAATCAAATCTCGTATTAACCGAAAAATTTAAGAGGATATTTTTAGACAATTTAAGATAAAAAATTATCCAAAAAGAAATGGGCCAATCGACCACGAGACATTCCCAAAGACCCAAAGACCCGAACCCTGAGCTCCGAGCTCCGAGCTCTGAGCCTGAGCCCGAGCCCAAGCCCAAGCCCACGCCTGCGCCTGTCCTGGCGGCGGTGGTGGTGGTGTGCGCGTGGTCCGATCCATCCTCTCTCACATGCACCATAAGTCTTAGCCAATTTGAACACTTGTATTACCTTCTAGTCATTTATACTAGAGCAAAAAAGTTTGGCTAAACTATGTGGGACATTTAATAAATCCCGCTTACTCACTTACACTCAAATGGATCTATTTTGACACTTAGCCCAAAATCCTATCCATTCCATAAGTTATTTCTTATTCACATTCTCAAATATTTATAAGCCCAAAGCTTATAATAATTTAGACCCAACAATCCCCTACATGAATAGAAATGACTCTAAACAGGAATGACTTGAAAGACTCTTTGGATAGAAAAAGCTAAAAAAGAAGTCTCTAGAGTATATGCGAAAACTAACTGTGTCTGATGTGGTAGCATAATTCAGCTTTGAACCAATCATTGTTAATATCTGTCGAGTTTACTCGGCCAGGAGGTGAACATGATGTCTTGAACCACCCGGAGTTTTATGTAAACTTAGACAACAGGCATAACCCAATTAGGTTTCTCATAGAACTACGTTCTCTTGTTGTGTTCATTGTGGCCATGAACATGCCTGGATTCATGAGTGAACTTGGAGAATATAACCTTTATCGTTCATTCTCCTAGAAACGGTCCCATTTCACACTCACATAGGTGATTTCCCATAAGCTTTACCGTCTTGTTGAAATCATTACTTTGTACTTCATAAGAATGAAAGTATGAAATCATTAAAAGCTCAACGCTTATCCTTAAAAACTATCACTTTCTAATCATCGTAGGAATCGGTTTGAGACATTCGTCTCACAGTGCTTTCAGCAGAATCAGTTTAATATAGTTGTCCCTTTGAACCTCATTCTTGGGATCTCCAGTCATTGAGGTTGGGTGTCCATCAAACGTCATCTTTTAAATTCATAGGCTGTAAACCCATTCCTCTTGATGATTTTAATACTTGATCTCGAGTCAGACCTTTTGTAAAAGGATCTACTAAATTATCAGCTGATTTGATATAATCCAACGTGATTATACCACTTGAGATCAAATGTCTAATGGTCTTATGTCATCTTCGTATATGACGAGATTTACCATTATATTGAGTATTCAGTGCCCGTAAGATAGCGGATTTACTATCCCAATGTAAACATATTGCCGACACAGGTTTCTCCCACATAGGGATATCTTCCAAAAAATTTCGAAGCCACTCAGCCTCCTCTGCAGCTTTGTCTAAAGCAATGAACTCAGATTCCATGGTTGATTTGGGCAGCAGAGTTTGTTTAGAAAATTTCCACGACACAGCACCACCACCTATTGTAAAGACATATCCACTTGTGGATTTTGAATTCTTGGAGTCAGATATCCAGTTTGCATCAGTATATCCTTCCAAAACTCTCGTTCTTTATCATAGTGCAATCTATAGCTTTTCGTAAACCGCAAGTAATTCAATACTCTAGTTATACCTTTCCAGTGTGTGTGTCCTGGATTACTTGTATAGCGACTTAATACATTGACAGCGTGCGCTAGATTGGGTCGAGTACAATTTGTTAAGTACATCAGACTTCCGATAACTCGTGCATATTCCACTTGTGATACGGCTTCACCTTGATTTTTAATCAAATGAAGTTGAGCGTCAACAAGTGTTTTTGCAGTCCCACTTGAGTAGAGTTTGAATCTATCAAGTATCTTGTCAGCATAATATTCTTGGGATAAAATGATTCCGTCAGAGTATCTAGTGATTTTAACTCCTAGAATCACATCTGCTAATCCCATATCTTTCATATCAAACTGTCCAGATAACATAGTTTTTGTTTGATTGATGATATAAGCATGTCATCTACGTATAAACATAGTTGTAGTAATTTTAACATATATGCATTTATCACATTCATTAATGCGAAAACCGTTGGACATCATTACATTATCAAACTTTTCATGCCATTGTTTTGGAGCTTGTTTAAGTCCATACAACCACTTCACAAGTCTACAGACTCTGTGTTCTTGTCCAGGTACAACAAACCCTTCAGGTTGTTTCATGTAAATTTCTTCCTCTAAATCTCCATTTAGAAAAGCAGTTTTTACATCCATCTGATGGATTTCCAGATCTCGTAAAGTAGCAATGCTAATTAGAATTCTGATTGAAGTTATTCTCGTTACCAGAGAATAGGTGTCAAAGAAATCCATACATTCCTTTTGTCGGAATCCTTGCACTACGAGTCTAGCTTTGTATTTGTCTATTGTACCATCATTTTTCAGTTTTGTTTTGAAAATCTATTTACACCCGAGGGCTTTAAACCCTTCCGGTAAATCAGCCATCTCCCATGTATGGTGTTGCATAATGGAGTCAATTTCACTATTTATGGCTTCGTTCCACGAAGGTGCGTCTGACGTAGACATAGCTTTTATGTAAGTTCTTGGTTCATTTTCTAAAAGAAAAACCATTAGGAAATCATCACCGAAGGTTTTTTCCTTTCGAGCTATTTTGCTCTATCTAAGTTCATCTTCAACTTCTTCCGGCTCATTAAATGAAGTACCGAAAGTGCTTGCCTCATTTTGAGAGGAACTTACATCTCTTTGATCCCGTGTCCGTTTTAGATATTCTCTATCTTTTAACGGAAAAATATTTTTAAAGAATTCTGCATTCCGGGATTCCATCACAGTATTAATGTGAATGTCCGGAATATCGGATTTATGAACCAAAAATCGATAAGCACTACTATTGTGTGCATAACCGATAAAAATATAATCAACGGTTTTTGGTCCAACCGTGACTTGTTTCGGAGGTGGTACAACTACCTTTGCTAAGCACCCGCACACTTTCATGTATTTGTATGAAGGAATAGTGCTTTTCCATAATTCATATGGAGTTTTTCCCGTCACTTTGTGCGGAATTTTGTTGAGGATATAATTCGAGGTAAGCAAAGCTTCCCCCCACATGTTCTGAGCTATCCCATATTCCTACAACATAGCATTCATCATTTCTTTAAGAGTGCGATTTTTTCTTTCAGCAACTCCATTAGATGAAGGTGAATAAGGAGCGGTTGTTTGATGTATGATTCTATTTTCTCTACAAAATGCATCAAAAGGTCCTTCATATTCTCCACCTCGATCACTTCGAACTATTTTAATAGTTTTCTCAAGTTGATTTTCAGCTTCAAGCTTATATTCTTTAAATTTATCCAAAGCTTCGTTTTTTCTTTGTAATAAATAAATACAACAATATTTTGTGCAATCATCTATAAATATCACAAAATATTTATTTTCTCCTCGAGTTGGTAGATACTTTAAATCACATAAATCTGTGTGTATCAGACCAAGAGGTTCCGTCGTTCTTTCTCATTTAGGGGATGGCCGTTTTGTAAGTTTTGCTTGTACACAAACTTGACATTTATCTTTAATCGATTTGCATTTAGGAATTAGACTTAAATTCATCAATCTTTCCAAAGATTTATCATTCACATGTCCTAATCGTTCATGCCAAATAGTAAAAGAGTCGACCAAATAAGCAACTTGAGCATTTTCATTAACGGAAACAACATTGGTTACATTTTTCTTTGGTAAGAATGTCATTACATTCATCTTGACAAGTCCACCCCTAACATAACCCTTTCCCAAGTACACCCCATTTTTCCTAATCACTAGCTGATCGGATTCAAAGTTAACACCAAATCCGGCCTTGCTCATGAGTGTGTCGGAAATAAGATTCTTGCTTATGTCGGGAACATGTTTCACATTGTTGAGAGTGATCTCATGTCCCGAAGTTATCTTTTGCACAACCTTGCCACGTCCTAAAATCTTGGATACTTTGGTGTTGGCCATTTTCACCCTTTCGTCTTCATGACTTTTGATAAGTGTTAAACAACTTTTTATCACAACAAATGTGAGTGGTTGCACCGGTGTCGTAGAACCACTCCCTTGGATTGGTCTCAACCGCATTGATTTCCGGAATATCTTTGGTGATTACCGCAAATAGATCTTCCGAGGTCAAGAAAGCTTGATGAGTAGACTTTTTAGCCTTTGCCTTGCTATGAAAAGCTTGAGCTTTGTGGTCTATCTTACCACAATAGTTACAAGTCCCGATGAACTTTTTCACAGCCCCATTGTGCTTCTTGAAGTTTGTGGATTCCGAAGGTTTCAGATTTTTTGGGAAAATCTTATGCCCGACCTTACCCTTGCCTTTGACCTTAGCTATTTGAGCAAGATAAGCTTGGTAAGAATCTTGCTCCTCATGATTGGCGAGCCCGTTTTTTTGGCAATTTCTAACTTCAATTTGAAGCCTAGTGATCAAGTCTTGAAGAGACATCGCCTTTCGCTTGTGCTTGAGATAATTTTTGTATTCCACCCAACTTGGAGGAAGTTTCTCAATAAATCAATTAACCGTAAAAGGCTCACAAATTTTCATAGCTTCGGATGCTATCTCATTGCATAGCAATTGAAGTTGATCCACTTGTGCCATGATAGGTTTCGAGTCCACCATCTTGAAATCTAGAAATTTTGCCACCGCTAATTTCTGAGTTCCCGCATCATCAGACTTGTACTTCTTCTCCAAAGCATTCCATAACTCTTTGGCTGTTGGGAATTGCTTCTCATTGTTGTATACAGCATACAACGAGTCAACGGGGCGGCTTAAGATCCAACCCCGACACAAGAAGTCTGAATGCGTCCATGCATCAATGCTCACAATGGTGTGGACATTTTCGGCTCTAAGAGGAGCTACCGGCTTGTCCTCCTTGAGGAACTTGTCAAACTTGAGGGTGGTCAAATAGAACAACATCTTTTGTTGCCAAGTTTTGAACCTATTCCCATCAAATTTTTCCGGCAATAGTCCAGCAGTCACAGCGCTTGTTTGAACAACTTCATTTTCCTTGTTGATTGCAACATGCCCAGTCTCAGTCGACATCTGTTGACAATCCATGGAATAAAATGAGTGAGATGCTTGAATCGTTGGATAAATAAAATTTATTTACGAATCAACTATTATTTAAATTTGTTTAACGTTTTAAATTATAAACACTATTAGTTAGTGAAATAATTTAGAACCAATTTATAAAACGTTTCGGAAATATTGCAAATTTATTTGCACCCGAACCTGTTTCTTAACATAAACATTTCTCAAAATCGCTAACAAGCGTTCGCCGAAACCGTTTTAGATGTGTTATATTGGTTTGTAAAGACGCTTATGAAAGCGTTTACTCAACCGTTTGAAACCTTGTTTCCAAAGAAACTACATTTCTAGATAAGAAATAAAACCGAATAAAATTGTTTTATAATTTCGCAAATCTCAATCCGATTATAGCTATATGCTAGAAGCGGATTTTATTGAGTTAAGCTTGTAGGACCCAGAAATCGGAGTTAAGAAATGCGAAGACAAATCGTATAAAGAAAACAAGTAAGAACGATTTAAACAATAAAACAATTTAGAAAACCCCGTATAAAACCGATTAGAATCGGAGGCGAGATATGATCTCTATCCTTAATTCAATAAAGCTCCCATTAGTGAGATGAATCCACAGAGCTTTTGGAGTCCCAGGATACAACGCTACACTTGGTGTGGAATCTACGAACGTAGACAACTACGATATACTCTAGACGTACCGTTTTCTGAAAGAATGGAGAAACGCTTAGCGAGAGAGTGAAGGATCTTAGAGAGAGATGTTTATTAAACGCATGCAATTGATGGTAAGATTATGCGTTATGATTGCATGACATTAACACGTAGAGAGTTACGATTTTCATCATTAACATGATGCGATCGGTTTTGATTTTTGTTATAAATAATCAAATCTCGTATTGACCGAAAAAATTAAGAGGATATTTTTAGACAATTTAAGATAAAAAATTATCCAAAAAGAAATGGGTCACTCGACCACGAGACATTCCCGAAGCCCGAAGCCCACGTCCAAACCCAAGTCCAAGCCCACGCCCAAGCCCACGCCCACGCCCACGCCCACGCCTAGCCTGGCAGTGGTGGTGGTGGTGCATGCGTGTGGTCCAATCCATCCTCTCTCAGATGCACCATAAGTCTTAGCCAATTTGAACACTTGTATCACCTTCTAGTCATTTATATTAGAGCGAAAAAGTTCGGCTAAACTATGTGGGACATTTAATAAATCCCACTTACTCACTTACACTCAAATGGATCTATTTTGACACTTAGCCCAAAATCCAACCCATTCCATAAGTTTTTTCTTATTCACATTCTCAAATATTTATAAGCCCAAATCTTATAATAATTTAGACCCAACAATAAAAGGCATAAGAAGAAATGGACAAAGTAGTATAGTGACCAACATAACCATTATATATTACAATTTTATTAATAACATATTAAATATTTGTACTATGTTTAGTAGTTTTTAGTTCCATCTTATCGTTTGTTTTTTTATCATCGTGTGAGATAAATCTGAATAAAATATAAAATACCATAGAAATGAACCGAATCCCACCCGAAAAAGGGTTCCAAACCCAAATTTAAACTGACACAAACTTAAATGGATCCTAAACTCTTATATCCGAAGAACCAAACCCGACGCAAACCAAACCGAGAACCGAATAGATACTTGAAATACAACTATATACCCAAAATATTAATAATATATAACACTTGATATAACCCTATTATTCTACAATTATAAACACGAGAATATCAATTATTTTTAGATCGAAATAACTCAAACATTTGAAATTTCTTATTTATATTTGTTTTAACTATTTTTACCTATTTTTCTTGATATTTCATGTACCCTAACCTGACTCGAGCCGAGATAGAATCAAACCAAAAAATATAAACACCTGAGTGGATCATAGACCACTAAACCCAAAAACTCGAAAGACCTGAACCAAACCCGAACGCCCAGACCTAGTGTGAGATATGGAAAAATGATCCAGTGACTGGCAGCTTTGTTCTCACTCATATCTAGACAAGATGTTCTTCTGGCATGATCTTTGTTGTCCCTCTGATGTCCTCTTGTTGAGATCTTATTTTTGCTCCAAACAGAATATCATATTTCTCTAGCACTTTGACTTGCCAAAATCTTTTACCATTTTTGTCTCTTGGCATTTTACGGCAACATCATCTACTTTCACCCTTCCGTCACCATCTCTAAACTTTATTCCTATCTCGGGCTCTATACCTAAAGATATTTGGTTTTTGCAGATTCCTTTCTTAACCGTCGTCGCATTCTCGTCTACCATCATCTTCAATCTCCACATGACGCCCATCCGCCTTGCTCCCTCCTTTGGATCCAAATTAGTGTATGATAATTCGCTCCGTATAAGCAACTATCTCTGAGTGGATTTCTGCCTCTTTTTTTTTACTTATTTCCTTATCCTTTGAGTGAGAACAATTTCGACTTCTTTTATTTGAGAGATATTATTTACACACTTTATCTCTTCTACTGAGAAAACATTTCCTTCAATTTTTATGTCCAATAGAGGTGTTATTTCTTCGTTTCGTAAACCGAGAATATCATACATTTTTCTAAGCAATTTCTTATCTTGTGCCAATTATATGTAATTCTTATTGACAAATAAGAAAAAACTGTTTAGCGACCGGTGTTGAATCTCATTTTAGTGCTCTTAACATTTCATATATGATATCATCCCTTGACACTTTTGCTCCCACTTGTTTGCATATTTGGTTCACTGAGTTGACGTTGATGATCCTCCCGGTGTTCATGCATAACTTATATTCTCTTATAAGTTGCAAGTGGATAACAATCATCATTTTTTAATTCTCATTTCTTTATTTTTGCACAATATATCATCCCCATATTTTGTTTATTTATTCCTATTTATTTGAGGTTTTTTTCACTTATAACTTGTTTGATATTTGGGTTTCTTACATTTATGACATAAAAATGTCTCATTAAAAAACTAATTTTATAATTTTATGTGAAAATTGTGATTATGTACTTTATTGAGTTTCATGTAATTAATTATTTTTATTTTATTTTATGATAATAAAGTTATACAAGAAAACAGTCTATTTATTTAACCATTTGATCTATTCAATTAAGTATATTATCCGCTCATATGGCGAGACTTCAGGTCAAGAGATAAATTTTTAAAAATCATATATTATGTTTGGAGCAGATGTACCTACTCATACTCGTCAGGAGATTAAATGAATAGTGATTATGAGGGAAGAATAGACACTTACCTAGGCTTCCCAGAGAAGATACACGACTCTAAATCCCAAGTTTTTACGTTTTTGCAAGATCGACTCCAAAGTCGGGTTAACTCTTGTTCAACTAATTTTTTTTCCAAGGAAGGGAAATAAATACTAATTAAGTCTCAAGCGCAAGCCCTTCCGACTTATGTAATGTCTTGTTACTTCTTACCAAAAATTATATGCTATGAACGGAGTAATGCGATTGCCAATTTTTGGTGGAGTAAGAAACTACAAAATAGAGGAATCCATTGGCTTGCCTGGAACCAAGTTTGTTTGGCATATGCTGAAGGAGGATTGGGCTTCCAATCCTTAGAAGATTTTAATCTAGCTCTACTGGCAAAAAAACTTTGAAGATTACTCAAAAAAACCCTGATTCTCTACTCTCTCGAGTATTGAAAGGGAGATACTTTAGGTACTGCAGCCCCTTGAATATACAAGTGTCAAACCAATCATCTTATGGATGGAGAAGTATGGTGGCAGCAAAATCTCTTATGAGGTCGGGTCTTAGAAAGACGATTGGCTCAGGGTTCAGAACGAGCATATGGTCTAAGTCTTGGATCCCGGATGAGTCATCGTGCCCTCTTAAAAGCCTTAATGAAGATATAAATCCATTTTTTGTTGATATTTTAATAGATTTCGAGAACAAGAAGTAGAAGATGATCGTCTCCGGGAACTTTTTTCCCCGGAATATATTACCCTGATATTAGGGATCAATCCAATCATGCATGCATCAAACGACGAATATAGTTGGACCTTCACAAAATTTGGCAATTATTCCGTAAAGTCTGGATATTGGGTGGCGAGAGCTACCCCGAGACACCCTTCTTTGTTATACGGATGGTTCGTGGCACGACTCGGATAGTAGGAATGGATAAGGTTGGGTCGTTACCATTGGCGACAAGATTCTACATGTTGGTCTGAAAGGGTCTCGGTGATGTCTTTCTCCTCTTCATACAGAGGTAGAGGCTACCCCGAGACACCCTTCTTTGTTACACGGATGGTTCGTGGCACGACTCGGATAGTAGGAGCGGATAAGGTTGGGTCGTTACCATTGGCGACAAGATTCTACATGTTGGTCTGAAAGGGTCTCGGTGATGTCTTTCTCCTCTTCATACAGAGGTAGAGGCTCTTGTCTTGGTGATGCATAGCTTGGTAGCTATTCTTTTGTTGGATTTTATTTTTATCAAGGATTGTTCGGACCTCATTAACATGACAGCAAATCCGGATGATTGCCCATCTTTTGCAACAGAGTTTAGGGATTTATTTATGTTTAGGAATTTATTTGTGTCCTTTATGATTAGATTTATTTCGCGTAGCAAGAATATCCGTGCAGATCAACATGCGAAATGTGCAAGGACACGTGGTTTATGTTTTTTTCCGTGTAAGTACATCGGTATCCATTTGGTTTTTCTTAGATGAAAATGTCTAAACCGACGATTTATTGTATGGGGTTTGATGACCAAAAAAATTCCAATCAATTTATTTTTATTTTATTCAACATATAACTAATTAGAATAATAAATTAGGTTAGAGTATACTAAATCAATTTTGTTAGTTCAAATATTTAGTAGCGTGTAAAAAATACTTAATTGGAGTTTAAATAATATAAATTCTAAATTTGAAAAGAAATTTTTTTAAATTTCTATTAGAAAAATAAAAATTTAAAACTATTTATTTTATTATTTTTAATTATTGATTTTTGTTTTTGATTATAAAAATAAAAATAACCTAACTTTTTTACACATCATTTGCCGACATATCTTGTTAATTATAATTTAACACGTGTCAAGTTTTATAAAAACACCCAAAATTTATAAAAGAAGATTCCACCATTTTGCACCTTTGTTGGTTCACCAGTACCAAATGATAAAACGAGTTTTAATAATTTTCACATAGTATAAAACTTCCATTTTTTTTGTCGGCGTAAGGCTTTCTATTAACTAGAAAGTTTGTAGGTTTCCAAAAGAAAAGTTACAAATTAACTTCCATTATTAGTTGGACTACCCAAACGAAAAAGTGTATAGGTTTCTGCCTACAAGTCAAAGAACAGCATCATCATGACTAGTTTTCTTGTGATAGATACGATCTCAATTTTAATTGATAAATGGTGCTAATGATTATAGATAATTTAATGCCAAAGATTTATCCAAAGCCAATCTTCAGGATACTTTTACAAAGCGTACAACACACTCCGCATGCAATTTCATGTTGCATATAATACACTCACCAATCACAAGTTCCATACTCTTTTTTATTTATTTACACATACAAAATTAGCAACCACATCCATGAAATAAAACTTTTAGAAAAGCAATAAATGATTAGTTTATTCGACAAACGCTTTTGATGCCAATGTCTGTGTTTAGTATGTACCTAAACAGTGAACACAATGATAAATGTTGACTCTACTTAAAACAAATAATAATTCATGTAATATATCTATCATACTTAACAAGTTAATATTCTTACGAGCATTAAAACAGAAACGAGGGAAACAAAATAACATAAGCACAAAATAAATATCCTGGCATACAATGTCATAATTGATTAAAGAGATCATCACCACATTTGTCCACATTGGAGATATTGACCCTCTAAAATCACCAAAAAAAAAAAAAAAACAGGATCCTAACTTGAATATCTAACATAACCAAACCCTTACTTCTTCAAACGAACGACCAATTAACGAGGATAAAAGCCAAGCAGTGATTGGATTCGTTGTCGTCAACAACTTTCCACACAGTGGCTTGCTCATACGAAACTGGTCTCCCCATGCTCGACACACATATTCCCGCCGGAAGATTAGCATACCCCTGACACTCCAAATCCTAAATTTAGTATTTTCCAGGGGTAAATTTTGACAAATTAACCGGTAAAAAGGCTTAACAAGAAAATGTATTTACCTGCTGCATGATCTTAGCAAATTCAGAGCAAAGAGCTTTACGACCAGAGTCATCGAGAGTTTTGTCAAGCATTATATCCTGAAGTGCCACTAGCGTTGTTTCAAGCATGTCTAAACCAGCTTGGTTTGCAAATGTAAATACCGGTGACGCCTGAGAACCAAACAAATCAGACTTTTTATCTTTAGTAATTCCCAATAACCGATCCATAAATCAACAATCGAACCAAAGAGTTCCAATATCTCGGAAACAGAGTTCTTACATTAGTTTTCACGGAGCAGCACAATATGGGATCGCTATGGTTCCAGAGTTGCTTAAGCAATGTGTCTCCACCACAAGCTAGAGAATCAGCTCCAAACAGCTCTGAACCTGTATGAATGCTAAAGCATCGAAAAAACAAAAATTGAATTATTAAATGAGATTAACACAATGTTGTTGCAAGTCCATAAGAGTGTAAGGTTCTATGAAGAGTACCTGTAACTACGTGTGATCCAACAGACAAGAGTGAGAGCTTCAGGGGAAGTGGGAAGTTGCATTGAGCCAGGACGAGGCGTAATGGCTAAAGCCACTCTCTGAATCGAACCAACAACATTCCTCACATACTGTCTTGCCATTGTAGCAACATTGTCTCTTGAATGGTTATCAAATGTGAACTGGAAGGCTATTGTTAACACCAATCTGAAGTTTGTTTCTGAATCAGTTTTGGTGGAACCATCAAGAGATGATGCTAGATCTCGTGTTCGATTTGCAGATTGATGATCATTCTGTTACATACACAAAAAAAGAAACATAGATTTAATGCTCAATTAGCTATTCCAGGGTTTAAAATGTCTAATCAAGAATAGAGTTCTTTTTTACCGGATTTGTTTTTTGTTCGAGCGGTATGACACAGAAACCAGAAGGAAGCAAAGGTGCATCATCAGCAAATGATTCATCGATAGGAGCAAAGACAAGCTGAGCACAACCTCCAACCACATTTTCATCAACGCCGCTGCAAAGCTATATAAAAACCAAAAAAAACAAGAGTTATGTTTCAATAACACAGCTTTAAGAATCCGAGAAAGTTTTCAATATGAAGCAAACCTGAAGTAAATACATATCCCGGGATAAGCCCATGTCTTCAGGTGGGTAAGCATGACCTCCAAGTCTAACCACTTCAAGAAACTGAGAAACGAGTATACAGAATAGTATTATAGGCATGGCTAAAGAAGAGACTACAAGGACAAGGTTCTTGAGATTCTTATTACCTCTTCATGTTCAAGTGTCTGTGCTAGAGGAAGAATGACTTGGTTACTCGGGAACCCACCAGATCTAACACATGGAACAGCGAATGGAGTTGCTCTGAGAGATGCAGCAGAATAGGCATCAACACCATAGTCTGCCCATTCAGCTCGGTGTTCTCTCAGGAAACGAATCAGTACAAGGGGTGGAACATTCTTCAAGGGAAGATACATAAGAGAATGAAGTTAGAAATTGAAGAAACTGACTCCTATGTCTATATTCATAAATGTCAAATCAAAATATAAGCACCTGCAACAGCATAGAAGCTTTGGCACAGAGGACACCGCTTCCAAAACTTGGAAGAAATGAGCTATTGTATTGAGAGCCAGCGAATTTAGCAGAGGAAGAGTTAATCATGATAGTAATATCCTCTCCTCCATCACTACTCATTGGAGACCATCCATCATCCGCAAAACCATTAACAGCATCATTGAAACCACTGAATTTTCAAGAAAAACAATTAGAACAATGCTCCAAACAATAAGAAAACTAAGCTTATCAAGGAAATATATTACCGGCAGAGTCTTTGGCTAAAAGTTCTTAAAACTGCAGGCTGGCGTCCACCACTGTACTGAACTTCTCCACTAGTCTCTTGAGCAATTTGCCTCACATGTCTCAGAGCCTGAAAAGTGGAAGTAAGACTCAGAAACACAGCCTAATCGGGTCGCAGGTAGGTCAGGTTTATATGGAACTTACAGTGACGGTCATTTTCTGAGCAAGAATTTTGGAAGACTCGTAAAGAGGCATTAGGACTTCAGGAACACTTGAAACCTACCCAAACAAAGAAACTTAGCAATCAACATACAAGAAGAGATGCTTAAGAGACCTGATCTGATTCTATCAATCAAATACTTACATCCAAGTCAACATGATCGACAATGTGAATAATGGAACCACCACCATCACAAGGACGGATAAGAAACCCGCTTGACAGCATTTTGGCTCTCACAAAGCTTGAAGAAAGCGGACCATTGGGGCCACCAGTTGCAGAAGTGAGTGACCTCTCACAAACCTGAAGGCAAAAAGCAAATGTAAAGCAAATCTAAAGCAAATCTAATAAAGAGATTTATAAACGAAAAAACCGGTTCCTAAGATTCACCACATAGCTTCCATCTTCAAGACTTGTACTATATCTCAGCGTCCAAAAGTCACGAGCTGCTGCTAATGTTGTAGGAGCATAAATCTGATAACACAACATGAACAACGATCAGAATCTTCTAGAAGGAAATAAACAAGAATGAGTGATTTACGAAACAAACCTGAGTGTTGGCAAGCTCAATAGTACCACCATTTCCAGTGGGTATGACACTCAGAGTCTCGACACATCGACAGTCACGGAACCAAGATGGACGATCTTTGAGGATTTCAGCAACCTACACAGTAGTTGAAGTTTAGAATTCCTTCATAGAATTTCTCTTTCTTACAAAACAAGACCAAATAAAAAACGAAACACCATTACCTTCACGGGTTCTAAACTCACGAGACCACAGGCACGTGCTGCTATTCCACTGCAATTGCGGGAAACAGCTACGATGCCAATAGAATCCGGACCAGGCTACATACATCACCATGAATATACAAATAACACATTTGAAAACCACTCCATTTCCACATATTGAAAAAACCTTAAAATCTTACAAGTTATCTACCTTCATCCCAATCATCTGAACCCAATCGACAGCAGTTCCTGTAGCCTTGCAAAGGAACTCCGCCAAGGTCTCCTCCGCAATCGAGAGAAGACTACAAAAAAAAATTCAAAAACACAAAATATTTTAGTTTCTTCTCATAATCTCACAATGAGAAGTTCACAAACAAAAAAAATTCAAGAACCATCCTTACCCAACTGGGTTGTTAGCATCACGTTGTGGATGCTGATGTGTTGGGTTTTGCTGCTGACGTTGCTGACCACTCACGACCACAGACTCACAGCTGTTGTCTGTGGTCGTCCCAGAAGCCTAAGGCACATACACAGAGACTTTCATCAGTCACTTTCTACTAATTCAAATGTGGTCAGCTTCTTTACATTACGTTAGCAAAGGAGATTAAGTACTTACAGTGTGGATTCGATGTTTCATAAACCCATTCTCATAAACCAAATGAGAGACTTGCTTCTGTAAACGGTCGTTCTCTTCCATCAAAAGCTTGTTCATGGCACTAAGCTTTCTGTTCACTGTTTGAAGACGAGCTGATTCTTTCCTCTGCTTCTCTCGACATCTAAAAGTCAAACAACCAAAGGAACAAAAAAGCTTAAAAGGACAAAACATAGTATGATAAATATGTTGAATAATAGAGAATGAACAGAACAGAGTTAAAGAAACACACTTTTGCTTTAAGAAATATACACTAGAATGACATAAAGAACAAAAGATAATGTAATTTCCAACATATTCGCTGCAAGATATAATTAAAATTCTAAGGAAAAAAAGATGTTTTAAAGCTCATCAAATACAGTTTGATTAGCTGTCACTTTTCTTGTAATTTTTTAACTTTCAACTGTGTCAAAACCTTAGCCAAAAGAAAAAGACATAGATCTGAAAAATTCAAAAGCTCAAAAACAAGAAAATTATCAAAAACATTCTCAGAGAAGAAACAGCGTTTAAAATTAAACATATGGCTTCAAATACAAACAAAACAAATTTATTTTTTAATGTCAGAAACAAATCAGTAAACACAAAAACATTCCCATTAAAGCAGTTAATATATTCACCTGCGATTCTGGAACCAAACTTTGATCTGTCGAGGCTCGATGTTACAGAGAATGTGACATTCACGAATGAGCTGTTGTCTTCTAAGAGAGCTAGGTTTAGGACACTCAGCATAAACTCTCTCAAGAGCTTCAACTTGCTCCGGCGTATATCTAACGTACTTGCCCGAGTCAAATCCTTTATCAGGAGAGTCTCTATCGTCCATGGAGTGAGCCATCATAACTTCGAAAATCACAGAGATGCTATAAAAAAGAAGGATAAAAATCGATACTTTGAAGGAAATAATAGAAACCCAGGAGGAGAAATGTTTAGATTGATAGGCTCTCTTAGTGGAGAGAGCCTCCTTTGAGGTAATGGTTGGGGAAAAGAGTTTGGGTTTTCATTTGTTTCTCAATGGGGAAGAAGAAGATGGGAAAGAGGAAAGTAGAGAAACTAGAGAGATAGAGGGAAATACTGAAAAAGTAAAGTAAAGATTTTCTGAGAGAGAGAGGACAAGGAAGAACACAACAAGAAGCACTAAAATGGGTAAATATTATTTTTAAATTAAAAGGTGAAAATTCCAAATGTTGAGTAGGTTGAATTCATTGAATTGGTTAAAAGCTTATGCTGTTGAAAAGGAAAAAATAAAATAAAAAATCTTACAAAAGTTTTGTTATTTAGAGCTTGTTTTTTCAATATTGTCTAAAATAGAAATGATTTAACTGAGATAAATATATGGGAATCGTTAAGTGTTTTTCGGTTGCCAACTAAATCACGTGAATTTTTATAACGTTAACAGCATTGGTTATTGTTTTGATTTTTTGACTGATATGAGTATAGGTTCATGGATGAAAATCACTTACTTCTCTAGTTTGATTGCATATCATTATCACCTAATTCTCCTTATTAATGTGTTTTTGTCATCACTACTCTTGATTTAGATTAAAAGTAATTAGATGTTGACAAAAAAAGGATTGAAAGCTATTAATTAGTTATGAAAACTTAGATGCATTAGAGGCTAAACATAATAGATGAGAAAAGCCAACACGCAAAGCTGTCCCTGCAAATATAAGACATTAATTTCAGTTATTATCAGTATTCCTAATACTAATCAACTAATCACTAAAATTAATAAGGGGAGTGTTGTTTATATAATAAGTGTAACATAGTTATACAACTTTTATTCGTAAAACGTAAGTGTTATTGTCAGAAGAAACGGAATTTTGATGAAATGGGTAATTTGCTAACTTAGGGAAATAAAGCTGTTGTCTTTAAACTCTGTGAAAGTGGCGTGTCCAAACATGGGAGAAGGGTCTGAATTTGATCTGGAATATCGTGAAAGTGTGCTTTTATATCTGAACTGAGATGTAGTGCATCCGGATACCTAGACGGCAATAAAATTCAAATTTCGTACCTGAACTTCTAATCTCGTGCACAAACCAGATTTGTCGTTAACAGACGTTAACGAACCGTTTACGTTGCTGACTAATCTGCCACGTCAAATAATGATTTGGCCAAAACGACGTCGTTTTGGTCAGCCCGGGCAAAAAAGTTTTAAAATATGTATCTAACGAGACTCAAACTTGCAACCTATAACTCATTAATGCATGCGTTTAACTAATTGAGCTACGACCATAATTGAGTATTTCACTACCATTTTAATTTATAAACACTAAAATATTTTAGCAAAAAAAAACAAAGAGACTCTGACTGTTTCTCTCCGTGGCTTGGGAGATCTCATAAGCCCTCTCTCTTCTCCTCCCACAACCATTGACACGTCTCTCTCCTCCGCTCCCTCCCAACTTCTCCCCAACCGGCGACTCTCCTTTACTGTTACACACGCGCCGTTCATGGCTTCTCCGCTCTTCTCTCCCCTATCCAAACCGCTGCCCTCCGTCGTCACCCTTCCGTCATCTCTGTTATCCCAGATTAGGAACGTCAGATCCACACAACTCACACGCCTGCCTTCCTCGGTTTCTCTCAAAACTCTGGGCTCTGGAGCAACTCCGATGAAGGCGAAGACGTGATCGTTGGCGTTTTAGATACTGGAATCTGGCCAGAGCATCCAAGTTTCTCAGATTCAGGTCTTGGTCCCGTTCCATCTACATGGAAATGCGAGTGCGAGATCAGACCCGGAGTATCACGTGGACTCTATTGCGATCGGAGCATTTGGAGCGACGCGGCACGACATCGTCGTTGGCGAACTCTGCTGGATTCTCAAATTTCTTTGGTATATTCCGGCGATTGCGGAAGCAGATTGTGTTATCCTGGGAAACTGAACTCATCATTGGTGGAAGGCAAAATCGTTCTTTATGACATAGGAGGCAACGCCAGAATTGAGAAAGGAAGTGCCATCAAGCTAGCTGGTGGTGCAGGTATGATTCTGGCGAGTTAGACGGGATCATGACGTTATTAGAGTGGTGGAGAAACTGAAACAGGGAGGGTTTTCTTTTGACTTATTGGCTTACAACATGCTTATTGGGTTGTTTTGTGATAAGAATAATGCAGAGAAAGTCTATGAGATGCTAACTGAGATTGAGGAAGCAGGGATGAAACCCGATGTCATCACTTATAACACTCTGATTTCGTTTTTTGGCAGACACACAAGGCTTTGAAAGTGTTCAGACAATGTGGACCAGATGAGAGAAGACGGGTTAGATCCAACAGTTGTGATATATAGAGCAGTAACGGAATCGTATTGCTCAGCCGGAGAATTAACCGAAGCAATGAAGCTCTTCAAGGACATGGGTTTGCTGTCAAAGGTCAATTCAAACACTGTGATATACAACATTCTCATAAACGCCTTTTCCGAGCTGGGAATCTCCAGCAAGCACTGTCTCCGAAAGAGGAAATGAAGCAGAAAATGGTGACACCGAATGTTGAAACTTACAATGCCTTGTTTAAGTGTCTTAAAGAGAAGAACCAAGCAGAGACATTGCTTAAACTGATGGATGACATGGTGGAACAATCATGTGAACCAAATCAGATCACCTTGGAGATTCTAATGGAGTGTCTCTCAGGTTCTGATGAGTTAGTAAAGCTGAGGAAGTTTATGCAAGGCTACTCTGTTGCTTCTCCAACCGAGAAAGCTTCATCTTTTGATGTTCTTTAGCTTAGGATAATGGGTTTTTAGATTCAGTAGCTTATAGAGAAGTAAAAATGAATCAAATTTAAATTGAAATGGTAGTTTTTTTTTTTCTAAAATATTTTAGTTTTTACAAATTGAAATGGTAGTGTAATATATGATGATGGTTGTAGCTCAACTGGTTAAATGCATCCATTTATGAGTTCAAGTTTAAAGGTTCGAGTCTTGTTGGTTACACATTTAAAAATTTTTTTTACCCGGAATGGCCAAAACGACGTCGTTTTGGCCAAATCATCATTTGACGTGGCAGATTAGTCAGCGCGTAAACGGTTCGTTAACGTCTATTAACGACGAATCTGGTTTGTGCACGAGATTAGAAGTTTAGGTACGAAAGTTGAATTTTATTGCCGTCTAGGTATCCGGATGCACTGCACCTCGGTCCAGGTATAAAAGCGCACTTTCACGATAGTCCAGGTCAAATTCGACCCTTCTCCCTCCAAACATTGCATCAAATTTTCTCTATCATCTTCCTATGTCGTCTTAAATGATGATGATGAGTATCATGTATGTATGCATTATGTGTGCATCTACATATTTCCATGATGATGTTTTTGGTATGTCCATCTTTGGTATCCATGCGGAAGATGATGCAACATGAAAATTAGGGCTGGGAATTAGGCTTGTGACCCGTGGGTTTTGCGGATTTTGGTCTGTTCGGGACGGGTATGGGCTTTAGTTTTGAGTCTATATTTTAGCGGGTCTCGCGGTCGGGTTGAGATTTCTTGCGGGTTTATCGGGTAAATCCTGCGGGCCCTGTGGGTACCCGTATAAAAAAAATGTTGCGGATTTAGGGTTTAGGTGCGGGTTTATACCGGTTTATGCGGGTTTATACGGGTTTATGCAGGTTTAGGGTTTACATGCGGGTTTATACGGGTTTATGCGGATTTTATGCGAATTTTATGCGGATTTGAATTTTATGCAGGTTTTAGGCAGATTTTAAGCGAATTTAGGTTTTAAGAGGTTTTTACGTAGGGCGGAATGGGTAATGCGTTTTTTTTTTCGGGTAAACTGCTGAGTCCGCGGATAATTGTGGGTTGGATACGGGATTGGTTTTAAAAATTCGCTGTGGAACGGAACGAATTTGAATTTCAAAAATTTAGGATAATATCTGTGGGTTTTTGGCGGGACAGGGCGGGTTGGCCCGCCAACCCAGCTCTAATGAAAATCGTGAAGAACGTTTTCTTTCTATAAATAACGTTTTAAGTTTTTTTTTTTTTTTTCTATTCTTAAACTTGTTTTAAGTTTTTGAATAAATAATTATGGGAAAACAAAGACAGGTCCATTTCTTGTTTATAGCTTAGCTGCTTCTTTTTGATTTCCTCCTAGGCCTGATCTTCCCTGTTTTTAATCTTTTTTTAGCTGGTACAAGAATAATGCACAAACTTGTTCTAGCTACTACTCATGCGCTCTGCAATGGTACAACCGTTATGGATGCTATCTAGTTAGCTACTAGAGGTGTTATGGGTTGTCCACGTCTATTTGATCCGTTCAATGTTGTCTATTTTGATTGTGGACAAAATTTTGACTGTGTCCATTAACGTCCGTGTCCATTAACGATCATGTCCATTAATGACCGTGTCCATTAACGACCGAGTCCACTAATACTTATTCGAAAATAGATGTCCATGGTCGGAAATTCGCCAGAAATCACGAATGACTGAGATTTGAAGAAAATTGTGAATGAGTTTCACATTTGAGAAAATCGATTTTGATCTTAGGGACCATTGTCAACAGTGCCCGACTGTTTTGTCTAAGGATGAAATTAAGCTAAAAACATCTTAATCTGTTCCGTAAATGAGTTTGTTCATAAACTGCCTATTATGTATTGGACATGGACAGTCCAACAACACTTTTTTGAATCCAAGTTGATTCATTTTGAAAGAAGACTGAAACCCTTGAATTGCTCATCTCACTATTTTAATGGATGAAAGTGTCTTTTATTTCTTCAGAGATTTTTTTTTCCTGGGGAGATATATTAACACATTACAGAGAAATTAGACCATTAGTGATTCATGAGGCTATGATTGGTTTCGTTATGTTTGTTACTGTGCTCTTTTTGAAGGTTAATCCATATTTAGAAACTGCCTTGACTATGGTTGATTGTAGAATTCATGGGGATGGAATGATGTAGAGAATCATGGCTTTGTTTGTGGCATTGCAGATTGGGTTGCCAAATGTTGGAAAATCTACTCTTTTCAACGCTCTTACGAAGCTTTCAATTCCAGCTCCCTTTTGTACCATTGAGCCTGATGAGGCATATGTGAATATCCCCGATGAGAGGTTCGATTGGCTTTGCCAATTGTACAAGCCTAAGAGTGAGGTAAGTTTGTAACTGTATATCATGGCTTGCTGCTACCAAAAGTAGAACAGAGAGCACACCATGAAAGTGGGCATGTTGCTTAAGCTGACTTCTGTCTGTCTGTTGTGATGTCTCAGATTCCGGCTTTCTTGGAAATACATGACATTGTTGTGCTTGTTAGAGGCGTTCATCAAGTACATGGACTTGGAAGCAACTTCTTGTCCCATATTAGTGCAGTTGATGGAATTTTCCATGTTTTACGTATGATTTTTGCTTCTTTTTTTTTTCTCCTAGTGCCAGTTTAGTTTTAGTGTGATTTGTGGTTGAAATTGCAACTAAAATAAGAACTGTCAAGAGAATAACAAGTGTCTCAGGAATTGCAACTAAAATAAGAGAAAGGTCCACAAGTGTAAGCCGAGGATCTCATTTTTCAAGTGTTGTTAGCTTGAACTTCTTTTTAGGTGGAGATCGCATTGTGTCAATCACATGGAAGAGTTCCTTGATATGCCCGGCTTGTCCAAGTGTGACTGCAATTGAACGGTATGCTACCATATCCGGATATGATAAAATTTGTAACTGGTGCAGAAAGCAAAAAAGGATTACCTCAAATTATATCAAAAGCAGCAAGAACACATGCAGGCATGATGGCACAAGGGTTTTACCAGCATTGCATGAAATACATTGAGAGCTTCCACAGGCCTTCTTGAGTTACCAAGCACATTTACTGCAGTTGTATAGATGATTCTGGATCCAAAATGGTACAGAATTTGTCAGCATTACTTTTTTCACTCGACTTGAAAGAAATTCTAAAGCTCTACAATAGTTTTCAAACAGGTTTCATTATGCGATATATATCCCCAGCTCACTATTAGTATAGTCGGTAAAATCGTTATTTGTAAGGATCCTGCCTTTGAAGCCATTCGATGACTTGAAGAACTTGTCCCCAGTTTCCTAGTTTCCCTTTGCACTCTGGATCGCCTTAGAAAACAGCCACTCAGGCTTATTGATGTCTGCACCATTGAACCTAGCGAAATAAACTTCCTTAACATTAAAACTCAGCTGAATTTGATAATAGTTTCATGAGAAACATACTAATGTCATCTGCAGTAGTACTACGCAAATCTAAATTCAATATTAACCTCCTAGTTTTCTTCTTCTAGGTAATCTAAAAACTTGAACCAAATCTAGATAATAGCTTTAAACACATACACTTCTGCTAAATTGTCAATTCCGTCTTCCATTTCGAGTCGTGAAGTAGCTGGCTTCCATTTCAAGGCAGGATTTCCAATGTCAAACAAGCGATCATCATCATCATCATCATCATCATCATCTTCTTCTTTCTTAGCACCAGTTCTCCTGGTTATACTCAATTTGATACTTCTTAAGTCATGCCTCTTGTTGGCTTATCTCTCAGTTCGCCTTTCTTCAGCGAGGAGATCCAGTTCATCTCCTTTGGAACCTCTCTCAATTCCTTTCGATGTATCAGAGAAACGCTGATACCTCATCATCTCCTGCTTCGGCTTCCTTCTCCTAAAACTCTCATCTTCTGGCACAGTCACTGAAGATTCACCACTCGTAGACCATCTCACATCTTTGGCTATTCTCTGAAATCGTCTATCTTTGGCTATTCTCTGAAATCGTCTATCTTCACCACTCTTAGTTCATCAACTTTGGAACCTCTTTCAATCATAACCATCTCCTGCTTTGAGTACTCCATTTCACATCTTTGGTTGTTATTCTCTAAAAGACCAACAAAGATGATCACTTTCACATATACAAAGATGCATTATAAAGCATAAACATACTTGGAGACGATAGGAAACTACAAGCGAATAGAAGTCCACCGATCTTTGCATTAATAAAGCATTCAGAAACCGAGAACGCTTTTTCTTCTTTCTTCCAGCCAAAAGTACTCTTCTTGCATTTCCATCTTGAGTTTAAACCTGTTTCATCTAGAAATTACAGTCTCCTGGTGTATGATCTTCTCGTTCTGATGATCATCATCATCCTCAACATCTCTATAATCTGCAGCATACAGTTCAATGAAATATTGAGCATAATACACTAATACAGAGCAAGGAGTTCAGTTCACTTTAAACACACACACCAAATGCAAATCATCAAATCCTAAGATAACAAACTAGCTTGGCTTCGTGTTGAAAAGCCAACACTTAAATAATTGATTTAAAAAAAGAAAAAGAAACCCCAGAGTTCGTCACAGTTTACGGCAACCGGAAGCGCACCGGCCGGGAGTTCGTCGACGGTGTACTGAGCCTCGCCGCCGGACTGATTCGTCTCGGCCTCCATAATGGTGACGTCGCTCTATTGCTGCTCTTAACAGGTCGAATGCGCAATTCATCTACTAGAATTCCAATTTGGTTTCTTTGCATTGACCGCCAATTATGGGTTTTTGAATCCAAACCATTGAATTAAAGTTTTCATCTTTTTGTTGGTTGCAGTGATTTGCTCTTGGAGTGGTTATTGGCTGTTGCATTGGTTGGAGGAATAGCTGCTCCTTTGAATTACAGATGGGTCAGTATCATTCCCTTTTAAAGTCTAGTCCTTTTAGTAGATTGTGTTTTTGTGTAAAAGCCACATCTTTTTTGTGTTCTTGATGATGTATTTTTGCAAAAGGGCAGAGCTTGAAAGCAGCAAAAATGGCAATGCTGTTAGTTGAACCTGTGCTTTTGATTACCGATGAGACCTGTGTCTCGTGGTGTATTGATGTTCAGAATAATGGAGATATACCTTCGCTGAAATGGCGTGTGTTGATGGAGTCTACCTCTACAGAATTTTCGAATGAACGTAATCAGTGTATGATTTGTTTGATAAACCTTTAAACTCAACGGTTAAGAGATGTAATTGTGATCTAAGTTCTCTTGTTACCAGACAGTTTTGACAACTGAAATGCTTAAACAACATGAAATGGCGCCTTCCTTAGCCACATATGCTTGGCCTCCTAATGATGCTGTTGTGATATGCTTCATTTCAGGTACAACATGTTTATTTCTGCTTCATCCATAATATTCATTTTACTTGCTCTCCTTTTGTTTTGATTTATCACCTTCTTGGCATTAGGTACAACGGGAAGACCCAAGGGTGTGACGATAACCCACTTGGCTTTCATCACGCAGTCTCTAGCTAAGATTGCTATTGTTGGCTATGGTGAGGATGATGTACGCCTTTTATCTCCACTTATCTGTTTGTCCTCAATGAACTATATAGAGCTAAATGCTTCCAAAAGTAAAAAGTCTCTTAAATTTCTTTGTTCAGGGTTTTTTTTCAGCAGGTGTATTTGCATACATCCCCATTAGTTCATATCGGCGGTCTGTCATCAGCCATGGCCATGCTAATGGTCGGGGCTTGTCATGTTCTACTCCCTAAGTTTGATGCCGAAACAGCTCTTCAAGTTATGGAACAACACCATGTTACTTGCTTCATCACTGTCCCTGCTATGATGGCTGATCTAATTTTTGTAAACAGGTATAGTGAGAAGTAACAAAATTCCTCTTGAGAAGTAAATATTGGTCTTTAAAATCGTGTGAGCTGATTTTTTTATCCAGGACGATGAAAAATGGAGCTCAAAACCGTGGTGTGAGAAAGATACTCAATGGAGGTGGATCTTTATCAAGCAAACTCCTGAAAGATGCTGCAAAAATCTTTCCATCCGCAGAAATTCTTTCAGCTTATGGTAAGTCATTGTCATTTTACTTTCTAAATGAACCGTGTTTAATAATCCTTTTTACCCTAAGCTCTATGAGATTTTGGTTTGGTTTAAAGGGATGACAGAGGCATGCTCTTTGCTGACCTTCATGACTCTCCATGATCCAACACAAGATTCTTATAAAGTGACATATCCTTTGGTTAATCAACCAAAGCAAGGCACATGTGTTGGAAAGCCTGCACATCATATCGAACTGATGGTTAAGGTTGACGAAAATTCATCGAGGGTCGGGAAAATTCTAACTCGCGGACCACACACAATGCTTGGATACTGGGGACATCTATTAGTTCAGGAAAATGTTGCAATATCAGAATCCAGCAGCAATGAAGCTTGGCTTGATACAGGTGAGATCGGGGCCTTTGATGAGTTTGGTAACTTATGGCCTATAGGTCGGTCCAATGGCCGCATCAAAACTGGAGGCGAGAACGTTTACCCTGAAGAGGTTGTGCATTTTATATGGATTGAATCCATTCATTTATGCAGGTTGAAGCTGTTTTACTAGGGCATCCTGGGATTGTCTCTTCAGTGGTCATAGGCGTCATTGATTTTCGGCTTGGGGAGATGGTTGTTGGTTGTGTTCGTTTAGAAGAGAAATGGATATGGTCTGATGTCGAAAATAGCAACAGAGGTTTCGAATTGTCAAGTGAGATACTCAAGAATCATTGTAGAACACAGAATCTGACCGGGTAAAAAACCTTAAAAACCAGTTTCTACACGAAGCAAATGTTTTGAATTTTTTGTCTGCTATATACGTAGTTTTCACGAAATGTGTAAACTTGTTGAACAGGTTTAAGATTCCGAAGAGGTTTGTCCGATGGGAGAAACGGTTTCCGTTGACAACAACTGGGAAAGTGAAAAGAGATGAAGTTAGAAGAGAAGCTATGTCTCATTTCCAGATCCTGACTAGCTCTCTCTGATCATTACATTCTAAAACCGTAACATTCTCTATTTGTATGATCAACTTTTTTTATTTTTCTAGTTCCATCATCAAATCCATTATTGCCCTTTTATACAGAGCAGAACCAAACCAAACAGATCAAATCTAGTTTTGGTGTTTCTCGCAGTTTTGTTTTGTCTCTGATATTGGTTAATACACCGGGTTTACTTGATTAATAGTTTGTTATGAACACTACATAATCAGTACATTGACCAAGTCTCCTATGATCAAACAGTTTCTTTCAGGCAAGTTTCTTTGCATTTCTGTTGTACAAATTAACATCCACTATCAAGTTTGTCTCTTCGTGTTGAGTAGGTATGTTTAGTAACCAAAGAGATTATCAATAGCAAGAATTGGAATTTGGCAACAAGATTCTTATGTACTATTGTACAAAAGTACCACAGTAAGAGAAGAAAAATATATCACTATGGCATGTGTAAAGATTCAAGAACATTGATATCAACAATATAACTTCATGTGACCTGATGATTCTCTAGTTAACTTGTAAAGAAGTTCATGGCCAACAATGCTGCTCCAACAGCTGGCTCTACCTGAAGATACTTATCAGTATATACTTATTCAGTCGTTGGCAGGGTGAGATATATATATATATATATATATATATATATATATATATATATATAATGAATGAGAGCTAGGATGCTGAACCTTTGGTATGATAGTTTGAGCCCCCGGAAAGTATCCGTTAATGCGCTTTGAAACTTCTTTTCCGATGTCCCATTTCCGATTAGCGTTTAGGACTCCGCCCACCATCACAACAGGGAAAGACGCTGTCCCATCTGTAACAAGAAAAATCTTACACTATAAGGAACCAGGTGGCGGAAAATAGAATAAAACAGTCCGTTGGAAATGTGAAATCACCTTTGCCACATAAACCAAGTCTCTGTACAACAGCTTTCACACTTAGAGCTAAATCCTCAGCTGCATCAACCAAGATCTTATCTGAAATTTCATCACCAGCTTCTGCACAAGATACTACTTGAGGAACAAGAGCAGCGATACGTGCCCAAGATGCATCAGTGTAAGTCCACCTACATTCAGAAACGTTAGACTACCATTCAATGTGGTGTTGGGGTTTTCGTCCTACGAGATAATAAAAAGAAAGAAACTCTCTTTTTGTTATCAAGAATGCAGTGATGGGTATCAAGAAATTATAGCAAAGTACAAGTTTTGAGACCGATTCATTCGTTTGAAAAGAAGTACCCGATGATTTCGTCTGGAGAGGAAAGTCCAAGTGCTTTTAAGATGGTACTTGTAAGCATCGTTTGTGGGCCACGACCATCATGAGCTTTAATCACCGCCGTTAAGGCCTGTGCAGCAATTCCATAGCCACTGTAAATAATCACATCATCATTCACACAATTATCGACTAAGGAATCTCCATATATTTTTTAAGTGTATTTCCAACACATATGTGATGACAAAGTCTAAAGCTGCGATCATAATTTTGACTCAGGCATCTGTGAAACCTTATAAGAGGTAAAATTTAAACTAATATCTCTCTGGCAAAACGATTCGATGATAAAACAAACCCCACTCGGGAGGATATGTAGCATAGACCACAGCATGGAAAGAAAAATACCTTCCCCAATCACCTAAGACTGGTCCACCACCAGATGCCCTAGCCTCCTTGCCATCTTCATCAAAGCCATAGGCTATACATCCTGTACCGGCGATTAGAACACAGCCATGGAGCTTTCCCATGGTTCCACTAGCTAAAGCCACAATAGCATCATTCTGAACATATACCTTGACATGACTAGGGAACATGTCCCTGCAAAACATTATGAGAAAGAGGGTAAATTCGAGATGATTTAACACCTGAAAACTCCTATAGCGTGATCTGCACTTGACATGACTACCACCTTATCCAATTTTCTATCTTTTCTTGGTCTGACGGATGATTTACACCTGAAACACCTAAGCATACACCGCGAACATCTGATTTATCCGAACCCGATTCTACAAGTGCCTCGGATATCACTTGCTCTAGTGAATCCCTCGCTGCAGTTTCTGCATACATGATGCACACTGAAAGGTGACTTTAATAAGGAAGAATATCCAAGTGGTGCCACATCTAGAGCCAAATAATTGTTGCAAGCAGAACCAATACCGCACAAACAGAAAAGATTAAAATTGGCATCTATTTGTCCAAATTCCACACAAAATACTATATTCAGCTAAGATCAAATCCAAATCCACTTCCAGAATCAGCTAAGGCAAATACCACATTGCAGCAAAACTTGGTTAATTAAGATTATCAAAGTCAAACATTCATTCACAGATGTCTGAAGAATCACAATCTACGGAAAATAACTATTGTCCCGAGCTAAAATTACGGCAAAAAGCTGAAGAAAAAATTCAAACTTGAGGAGAGAAGATAAGAGGGAACCTCCTACGCTGTTGCGATTGGTGCAACCGGCGACGGCACGACCGATGATGGGAAGAGGCTCCGGTAAACGATCACCGAACGGGTAAAATGGGACGCAGACGCACACAGTTGAGGTGGCGCCACCGTCAAGGCCCAATATGACGCCATCTACGAAGCCGTTCTCCGTCGTTTCTCCTTCATCAGCTTCCAGCTTGCGAAGGGTTCCATTGCTATGAGGATTCCTCATTCACCAATAAGATGAGATCAATGAAGATGGAGAAATGGATCTTCAAGGTTGGGAATTGCCGAATTGGGATACCTCAATTTTCAATTTTCAACTTTTATCTGAGGATTATTTTAAGGGTTTATCAACGACAATGGGAAAACAGTTAGAAAAATATCTAATAAAAATTTATTTCTTTTAATTCAAAGAAATATTCGAGAAATAGACATTTTCGTGAATGCTTTTTGATTTGTTATTTGAAAAAAAATACTTATGAAAATTAGTATGTTGAATCTTTTTATTATCGCTGACAAAAAAAAAGAAAAGAAAATACTTTACATTCGTTGTTCAGTTAAATTTGTGAATAATTTCTTAAAATTATAAATCAAAGACCGTTGTGAATTAAGAAAATGAGATACCCACATTAATGTTGCGTACTTGATTACCTGAATACAAAAACAGAATCATGTGTAAACACATGATGTCCTAAAGGAAGATAAGTTTATAAAAGCATTTTATATCCTGTGCCAGAGGTGCAAAAGCACAAGACCACCACTAGGACATCGAGAATTGGATTTTCATTCACAGGATTGGTGGATTCTAAAACCATTTACTTCTCTTCTTGCATAAACCGCAGTTTGTCCTATCAATGCAGCAGATCAAAGAGTTTAAAAAAACAAGGGAAGTTGCTGAATAAAACAGAGGCTTCACTTAATGATAACTCTCGAAATCAAAAAGAATTGGGAAGTAAAACAAATGGATGTAAGAAATGCTTTCTTATATGGATATCTTGTTGAAATTGTATACATGAAGTAGCAGGATTAACAGACAAGGCAAGACCTGATCATGTCTGTCTACTTCACAAATCTCTTGAAACAATCCCCGAAAGCATGGAATGACAAGTTCAGTACCTCTTTATTGGAATTTGGATTTAATTGCAGCCATTCAGATCTTTCATTGTTTGTATACACACAATAAATATGTTATTCTCCTACTTTTGTAGGTAGACGATATGGTTATAACCGGTAATGATTCTTTAGCTATGAAAATACTGTTTCAGGAATTGAATTAACAGTTCAGAATGATTTTTTAGGGATTTAAGCACAATATCACTCTGAATGCTTGTTCCTTTCTCAACAAAAATATGCAGAAGAATTGTTAGAAGTTGCTGCGATGAAAGACTGTCAACCAATGTCAACCCCTCTTCCGCTTCAGCTTGACAAGTTTACTAAGAGAAAAAAAGACAAAGAGTTGTTCCCTAATCCTACCTACTTCAGAAGTTTAGCGAAAAAACTTCAATATTTGACACTTACAAGAGCGGATATACAATTCTCAATTAATTAATTAATTATGTATGTCAAAAGATGCATGTTCCATCAGTATCAGATTACAAACTACTAAAGCGAATACTAAGATATGTGAAAGGCTCAGTTACAATGGGGATATGCTTTAACAGAACTACAGACTACACTTTAAGTGCATACAGTGATAGTGATTTTGCAGGTTGCAAAATCACACGACGATCAACTGGAGGATTATGTACATATCTCGGAAACAATCTGATATCTTGGTCATCTAAGAAACAGCCCACATTCTCGAAAAACTCCACAAAAGCAAAGTACCGAAGCCTATCGGAGGTTGCTTCAGAGTTAAAATGGATAGGCTCAGTTCTTAGTGCGTTGAAGCAACCTCCGATATTCCACTTATCGACGTACCCACTCTCTATTGTGCCAATCTTTCTCCCATATATCTCACAGCAAATCCTGCCTTTCAAGTCCGCACGAAGCATTTTGATATTGACCATCATTATGTCCGAAAAAGAGTGGCTCTTGGAACACTAGTCGTGAAACACATTCCTGACTATCATCAAATCGCTGACATCTTTACGAAGTCTCTTCCATCATCATCATTCTGCGCTTTACGATTCAAACTTGGCGTTGCAGAACCCCAACACAAAGTTTGAGGGGTAGTATCAATGCAGCAGATCAAAGAGCTTCAGAAAAACAGGGGAAGTTGCTGTATGTAACAGAGACTTCACTTAATGGTAACCCTCGAAATCAAAAAGAGTGGTAAAAAACAAAACCTATCCTCTTCAACGGCAACAACAACCTGCAGAAGAAAACAAAATTCAAAACAAATCAGAGCAGGCAAACGGAAGTACAAGCTTCGGAATAAAGACGAAGAACCAGTTATGCATTACGCATAGAAGACGTGTGATAAAGCAGCACAGTTGGGAATCATTGAGCTGGCAATCTTATCCTTGTAATCGCAAAACTTATAAAAGCAAACGCTGTAAACCTTTAATGGTTAAGTTGAATAAAACAGATTAAAAGCATAAAGTTTTCTTCTTCTTCAAACTCTCGAGCTCCTTTCATCTCCTCTACTAATGAGCTCATCCCACGAATCAGGCATATTGTGGAGCAAATTCTCTTTGCAGCAGCATTATGCATTCAGTGAGAACCTTGTCTTGCACTTTGATATCGCTGAAAAACCAGGACCCTCGAGGCTGGAAGTTCATAGGTGGAATCAAATCCTCTAGGAGCTCTAGGTGCTTGAGGTTGAGAGACGTTGACCCCATCCTTACATTCTCAAAAGGAACTTAACCCTCTTGTAGAACCCGCAGTTCCTTCTCTATTATGGAGGACTCATTCTCTCAACCCTCCTCATCTTGTCATTCATTTTCTAAGGATCTAATTTTAGTCAAGTAAGATGGAAGACAATTTTGTGTCCTTGTTGGAAGTTGAATTGGAATTATAAAAGAACATCTCTTCAAGAAATTATAAAATTCTAATGAATGACAATAGTCTATTCCTCTAATGGTGTGATGCAAAAAGACAATTCCTTTAAGACAATGGTTCCAATTTCCCAACTAAACCGCATTGCAACTAAAATAAGCTGTTATGGCTTTCATTCTGCCTCCAACAAAGTTTTCTTCTATCTGAAATCACAGCATATGAGATTGTCAATAATTAGTTCTCCTAGTGTTCTTCTTGACAATGCGTTGAGTATAAATACCTCAAGAGTTAGAGGAGGCGACGAGAGCCAAGCGAGTTCTTCCACTTGAGCTAAATCAACATTTCGCGGTAGAAACATTATGATGGTAGGTGTAATGGATTGTGCAATCTGAAACAATGAGTACCTACACAAAAACAAAACTTCACTACAAGATCCAAACTGGTGTGTATCTTCTATTCCATAAGTATATTGAACACAAAACTACATCAATAGAATTATCTTATGTTACCCATCTCTAGGTTGGAGCATATCCATCTTGTAACTCTCAACTTTGTTATACATTGGTCCTCCCCAAGGTGGTGAAAGAAACAATACATCTCCCTGGCACCAAAAATCATTAGAATCTAGTTGACATTAGCATAACAACAAAAGGGTCAAAAGATTACATATAAAACTAATAGAAAAGAGAATACTTTGAGAGATGGAGCTAAGTGGATGAAATCACCAATGACAAAATCTACACGATTAGCAACTCCATAAACCTTTGCATTGTTCATTGCCAATTCAACTTTCACCGGATCAATGTCAATAGCAACAACCGAAGAACATCTATTAAAAAAAAATTGGTTTAGAAAACATGTCACAACACATTAATCATCATACTTATTTAAAGGAAGATATAAAGCTTTACACTTTAGCAAATTGAATAGTGTTACCACCAACGCCTGAGAAGCAATCAATCACTACTTTACCACGACATCTCTGAGCTTGTTTGATTGCGATTTCTTCTGGAGTCACAGAGTACCATCCTTCTTCATCCATTTCAATACCTTCATCATATCTCGAGAAGAGATCGTAACGTTGAATCCAGTACTTGTTGGTCTTAGGATTCGTACCATTTGCTTTCTCTATCGATGATTTTATCCCTGTAGCTGTATGAAAGAACAACAAGAGATAAAGGAGAAGAATTAGGATTTTTTTTTTAAGTCAGAGGAGGCTAATAGTTCAAAAATTGGAGAAACCTTTCTTCAAGCGCGATCGTTTCTTGGTCTTCATGAAGCGAGTTCGTGTTGTCAAAGAGTCAACTCGTGTTTAACGCCTCCGATGGTTCGACAAGAGAAGAGAGCCGGGTTCGGTTTTACCGGAAATCGCTTGAGAAATTTGGCCGAATTAGCTTCTGGAGAGAATAAAATATCCGGTGTAGGTGGTTCATCTAACATATGACTATGAGTGGTCTCTTAAGTTCTTTAGTTTATCAAATTTAACTCGGTTTGGAGATTTAATACTCATCGAAGCAATTTATTATCATAATTCTGACCTTATCAAGAATATCTCGGTTTATCTCTAACTAAACCGGTATCACATATCCTTCTTCCAAAATGATAAATGGGAGAAGTGATAAAAATCATATTCATGTATCATGGAGTCTTGACTGTCTCATTTTCAGCAAATGCAAGCTTCAGATGAGAAATTGTACAAAAACTTCTTCCTATTACTTTGAGAGAAATCTACACAATTAGCAACTCCATAAACCTTTGCATTGTTCATTGCAAATGCAATCTTATATGGATCAATATTGATGGCAATTAGAGAAGAACATCTATGTATAAAATAAAAAGAAAACATCTGATAAGACTGAAAATCGGGTTTATCTTAAGATCAAAAAGAGATGAGAAAATACAAGTAATTGGACGTTGAAGATGAAGAATGATCAACTTTCTGTTAATGTAGCAAATTGAATAGTGAGTGTTACCACCAAACCTTGTTTGCACCTCCATTTTAGTGCCTTTAAACTTCATATCTGGAAGTATATGTGTATAGGGGTTGTTCCTTTAGTTTGTTTGTGAGAAAAGGAACAAGTATAAGATTAAGAGAATAAAGAGTAGAGATTGGAGAATAGAAAAAATAATTTTTTTTATTAATTTTGTTTAAATAAATACATCCAAATATATAGATGACAAATTTAAAATATAGATGTGCAGCATGAACATCACAGAAATTTGTAGA
Organism: Cardamine chenopodiifolia; assembly: GCA_963922655.1. Classification (NCBI taxonomy): domain Eukaryota; kingdom Viridiplantae; phylum Streptophyta; class Magnoliopsida; order Brassicales; family Brassicaceae; genus Cardamine; species Cardamine chenopodiifolia. Next base: position 7,139,524 of record OZ000467.1, read on the forward strand.
TGAGCTGCATGTGGTTGCAGGGAAAAGAGAGGGTGGAGAAAAATTGAATTATGGGTGGCAAGGTCGATCTGGGGTTGGGATCGATCGATCTAAGGTTGGATCAATCGATCCCAAAACTTACAGCAAAATAGAGTCTAGGTGGATCGATCGATTCGAGGTGGGATTGATTGATCTAAAAACTTACGGTCGTTTTAAGATAAACCGGATCGATCAATCCAAGGTGATCTTGATCAATACTCCCCCTCAATCTTACCTGCAAAGACACCGATGGCTAAGGTTGGAACCCCGTGAACCATCATCTCATTAAAAAATCTTTATCAAGGAAGAATCATTGGGCAAACTTTGGTAACGAAAAAAGAGTATGATGTCCACGGAGAGGGGATAACCCATGGACTGGAATGGTCTATAAGTACAAGTTTGCGGTGAATGTGAAAGCAAACTTTAAGACTTACAGTCTTTGTGAAGATGTTTGCCAATTGATCCTCGCTTCAAATATACCATGGTAGGATCATGCCTTCTTTAATCTTTTTTTTGGATCTTGTGAGAATCCACTTCGATATGCTTGGTTCTTTCGTAAAAGACTGAATTTGTTGCGATGTGAATAGCCACTTGGTTATCACATGAAATGTGATAGGACTGAAAGATTCAACACCGAAATATTTAAGGAGAGCTTTGAGCCACGTAAGTTCATTCGTTAGTTCTTCATTGCTCGGTATTCCGCTTCTGCACTTGAACAAGACACCACCTTTTGCTTCTTTGATTTCCAAGTGACCAAATTTCCTCCGATGAAGGTACAATAGCCTATTATCGATTTCCTATCCAATGTATCTCCGACATAATCTGCATCGCAGTAACCTACTATCTCGATGTTCTTATTTCTTCCCATCCAAATTTCTTGGCCCGAACTCCCTTTAAGATATCGAAGGATCCACTCCACCATGCTCCAATGAAACTTTGTGGGAGTTTTCATGTGTTGACTGACCTGATTCACAGCAAAACAAAGATCATGTCTAGTAATGGTTATATAGATCAACTTACCAGCAAGTCAACGATATTGTCATATAGTCTGTCTTCTTCTTCCTCTTTTTCGTCTTTTTCCCCCTTTCGCTTGGCCTTGTAGTTGTCTATGAGTGGAGTCTTGGCCGGTTTTGCTCCAAGTTTACTTATCTCATCCATAAGATCAAGTGTGTACTTCCTTTTCAAAAGAAATAAGCCTTCCCGAGAACAACAAACTTCAATGCCTAGGAAGTATTTTAGTTCCCAAGGTCTTTAATAAAAAAAAACAGATTTAAGGTAGTTTTTAGTGGATTGAATACCTTCCTTATCATCACCGAGATGATAAGATCATCTACATATATGAGAACTATAATGATACCTTGAGAGCCTTGGAGTGTGAACAAGATGTGGTCGACTTCAGATTTCTTGAAACCTCTGTCTTTGGTGTGAAGCTCAACTTTTGATACCTAGCTCTGGGAGATTGCTTTATCCTATAAATAGCTTTTCATAGTCATAAAACCTTTTTGGAGGTAATGGAGTCCTCAAGGCTGGGTGGAGGAGTCATGTAGACTTCTTCCTCAAGTTCACCTTGTACGAATGCATTCTTGACATCCATCTGCCATAACTCCCAAGAAAAATTAGTAGCCAAAGAAAAAATAACTCTTACTGTGTGGAGTTTAGTGACGGGAACAAAGGTATATATGTATTCTTCTCCTTAGGTTTGTGTAATACCTCTTGCCACTAATCATGTTTTGTACCGTTCAATATCTCTGTTGCTTAAGTATTTGATGGTGAAGACCCATTTGGACTTAACCGTTATTTTTCTGTGAGGAAGATCCGCTTCATCCCATGTATGATTATGGTTCATATCTCCAACTTTATCATCAACAACATCCATCCATTATTTTATTTCTTTGGTTTCCTCATAGCTTTGAGGTATCATGTCTAGTTTAATTTTTCCAAGAAATACTTGATGGTTAGTTGGCAAAAGATCAAGCGAATATACTGATTGGATAGGGTGAGCCACAACTTGATTATTGTAATAAACTTTTGTGTTCACCCATCGGATCCTTGTGCTTCGTCTAAGTGGAGGAGAAGCATCTTCATCATCTTGGTCGTCCTCTTCTTCTTCTTTTTCATGAGGTATAGACTCCTCATTTTGAGTCACTTGTTCTTCCAGTTCATTTTGAAGAGTTCAACCCTCCAATCATGTTCACGAACACGTGGATGCGATGTGGAAGATGATATGTTATCGTTGACTGCCTCATCCTTATGTGTTTGTGGTGGTATATTTACATGCCCGGTCGGATGGAGAATGAGATAGGTCTTTCATGTATTCACAATCCTTCTTGTCGTGATATCCTTGATTTTCAATAAACTTCACATCTCGATACACAAATAGATGGTTGTTGATGAGTTCATAGCACTTGTAGCCCTTTTGAGTCATTGAGTAGCCTATGAACATATACTTATTGCTCTTGACATCTAACTTGTTCCTCTGTTCACCTGGAACTAACACAAAGCAAACACACCCAAATACTGGTAAATGATCAATTGATGGTTTGATTTTGTTAAGTACCTCAAATGGTGACATATCTTGAAAGACTTTGGTTGGAATCCAATTGATGAGGTAGTATGCTGTCATAACTGCATCACCCCAAAATTTTCTTGATACATTGGCATGGAACATTATCAATCTTGCTACCTCCATGAGGTGTCGATTCTTCCTTTCTGCCACTCCATTTTGTTGGGGTGTGTAAAGACAACTTGTTTGATTCATGATCCCGTGTTTTGCAAGATGCTCGTTGGATCTATGACTTGTGTATTATCCTCCATTTTCTGACCTTAGTACCTCAAGTTTCACATTAAACTGATTAGTCACGTATTTTGGAAATTAAAAAAGGCATCAAACACACGATCTTTAGACTGAAGTAATGTTATCCAAGTATATTTTGATTTTTCACATATGAAAGTCACAAAATACTTGTTGTTATCTCTAGAAAAACATAGAGATGTCCAAACATCATAATGAACAAAATCAAAACAATTTTCGTAAATAGTAGAAGATTTGGAAAAAACCGACTTGCAATGTTTTCCTAGAATACAAGTCTCATAACTTGACTGATCAAAATATACATTAGGCAACATCAACTCAAGAGCACGAGAATGAGGTGACCTAATCTAGCATGCCACATATCACTATTAAAATAAGAATTAAAAGAAAATGAAGTATAAATGTTTGGTGAAGTATCTTTAAGAACGTATATTTCCCCTTCGGTATTCCCTTCTCCAAGTACTTTTCCAGTCTTAATATCCTGAAAAGAAACACTATTAGGCCCAAATATAATATAACAATTAATATCACAAGTTGCTTTTTTTTACCGACAAAAGATTAGATGTAAAACTTGGCATATCGAAAGCCTTAGAATGTTTATTAAAGAGTTTCAAATCTCCTACACCTTTTATGGGAATCATATCACCATTAGCAATAGTCACATTACCGTTTCTAGTTTTGTATGGTCTATAAAATTCGGGTTACTAATCATATGGTGAGTAGCCCCGGAATCTATGACAAGAGATTTACTCAGTTTTCTAGCAAAGAAAGTGGTATCAGATTCTTTTAAAGAGGCAATGGACCGGATGAGAGCCTCAAGGTCAGATTTCCTCATGATATCATCAGCTACATCTTCTCCTTGTTTTGATGAACCATTTTGTCCTTGGTTACCCATGACTCTTTGAGAAAAATTGGCTTTTGGGTCTTTGAACGTACTTGGTTTGAGATGAGGATGAAGCATCCAACATTTGTCCTTGAGGTGACCCTTCTTCTTGAAATGATCACAAATTTATACCTTCCTTTCCTCTTGTTGGTACACTCCTTTGTTAGCCATGTAGAGTCTCCCTTTTTCACTAAAGAGCCCAAGAGAACATTGCTCCTTTTGAAATTGAGAACATACATCATCAAGACTAGGAAGCTTGTCTGCTCTTAGAATGTGCTTGATGAGGTCACTGAAAGTTGGATTCAATGTGAGAAGAAGTCCAAAGACCTTATCTTGCTCACGTCTCTCATTTATTACTATTGGATCCATGGTGTTCGGTCTTAACATTTCAAGCTCCGCCCATAGAGATCAGAACTTGCCAAAATATTTGGTGAACTCCAAATCTTCTTGGCTAAGGTTGTTGATGACCTTTTTTACTTCAAACACACGAGAGAGATTTGACACATTACCATATACGTTCTTGAGAGTGTCTCATAGCTCTTTTGCAGTTTCACAATAGGAGTATGCTTCAAGGATAGGAGCTTTGAGAGAATTTTGGAGAATTCTAAGGACGGTTTGATCTTCTTGAAACCATTTGGCTTCTTTCTCAAGGGCCTCCTCCTCTTCTCCTTCTTTGATGATTCCTTTTCCATTCTTTTTGGTGGCTTCTTTTGGAGTTTAAGCAGTTTCAATGTGACTCCAAATTTTGTGGCCACAAAGCGCAGTTCTTACAGTTCTCGACCATAGCAAGTAGTTTTCTCTTTTGAGAACAACCGGAATTATCACAGATTTGGAGTTTTCCATACTTTAAAACAAGAGAAGAGTAAGAGATTTGAGTAAAGGTTTATACGGTACGTGGCATTGTGATCGAAGAATGGGACGATACAAACAAAAATGTATTTCTTTTGGTAGGAGTAGCATCTTAGGGTCTCCCCATACCCGTGTTGGTTTTCCAACCGTTTATACCGTATGAAATAGTGACAAGAAGATTGAATATAATGAGTGAATCGAACTAACGCTCTGATACCATGTTAGATTTTGCGGAACAACTATAAGATTAAGAGAATAGAGAGTAGAGATTGGAGAATAGAAAAGAGAATTTTTCTTATTAATTTGAGGTTGGATCGATCGATCTGAGATGGGATCGATCGATATAAGGTTGGATCGATCGATCCCAAAACTTACGGCAAAATAGAGACAAGACAATCGATCGATCCGAAGTGGAATCGATTGATCCGAAAACTTACGGTCATTCCAATATAAACCGGATCGATCGATTCAAGATGATTTTGATCAATAAAATATACTAGCTGAAGTTTTTGTGGAGGAATCAAGATGTTTTCAACACGAATATAAATTCATATCCTCATAGATTTATTATGTTTGTGCTCAGTGTTGTTGTATGGCTCTTACTTACGTTTGTTCCTTGAATTGATTAAAGGTGTTATGTTGTGGACACTTAGCTTCTTCTTTTTTTTTCTCAGAGATACCCTTATGCAGAATTGTCTGGCCTTGGAGAGAGTGCAAATCCTTGCTGTAGACTATTGCATGCAACTCTGAATTTTCAATTGCCTTTAGGTTTTAATCGCATGTTATAGTTTAGAAGACATTGCAATCTTTATGTAGAATATTGCAACTTTTAAACTGTTAGTTGTGGATTTTGTGACAAGTGCAGTGGAAGTGGAACTCTCTAGGAATATATGAGTAGCAGAGTAGGTGACTCCTATGACCAGTCTTCAACTTGTATCGCAATTTATAGATTTTTTCCCCTGCTTTGCTTACTCATTATTGTGACTAAACTTTGGGTTTTCATTTATAAAAGAAAAAAAAAAAGGGTTTTCAGTGGTCCGCGCATATTTTGTTTTTCTGGTTTCTTGTGATGCATTAGTATAATGATGTATATAATATACATCAATCCCCTAACAGCGAGAGGCAGCTCACGTGATAGAGATATACACATCATGAGATATGCTAATCACAAAGTCAAATACATTAGTATTCCAAGTTTGAATCATTACAAAGCTGAGTTGGTAATCTTAGTCACAATAAAACTAAATACAATTTTGAAATTGTAGGATATAAAGCAAATTTTGTGTCTTACAAAGATTATGATTAATAAGAACATTTCTTCAATTGTGGTTCCTTTTTGAATAATCATATAAGCTTTATGGTATATTCCTTTGTACTAACGAATATTTGTTGTGTCTAGTTGTTTTTTCTTTCCTCAATTCATAAACCTGAATTCTTGATTTGAATTATTCTGCCACGGTTAGCTCTGGTTTGACCGTATGTGCATACATGTTATGAAGCTTAATCTAGAAAAAGTAGGAGGATAGTAAAATGAAGCAAATGAGGCAAAAGTCAAACAAATAAAATACGGCAAATTAAGTAATTTATGTTAGTTATTCTCACGTTCTTTAACTATTAAGTAGTGATTTTTTCCTTCCCAAATTTTCCAATCATTTAGTTTCAGAAAAACTAGAGAGAAGGGGGAGAAGTAGATATTTGTTTCTTTTCTCTAAAAATTTCAAAGGTCATTGAAAAATTCTGTGAGGCAATCTCATGTTTAACATTGTTCTTAAATTGTCTTTAGTGTTTCTCGTTGGTTCTGTCTTTTGACTTTTTTTTTTTCTTGTCTTGATCTCTCTGTATTCAGTTTTTGGTCGCGTGAGAAAGAAGCTAAAGAAATGGCGTCGTGGACTTCATCTGAATTCCTCTATATAGAAACAAAACCAAGTGGTATTCGTTTCCTAGAACGTTTTAAGCGTTCAGGCAAACTCTCTTTCAAGCAATATCAAGCAATGGTCTTTGTCTTGACCTTCATCGCTTATATTGCCTTCCACGCAACTCGAAAGCCTAACAGCATAGTCAAAGGAACGCTCACCAAACCATCAACAGGACATTTCAAGGCCACAGACAAAGGTGGATGGGCTCCTTTCGATGGTCCTGATGGAACAGCTTTGCTTGGACAAATCGATTTGGCTTTCCTAGCTGTTTATGCGGTTGGAATGTTTGTTGCTGGTCATTTGGGTGATCGTTTGGACCTCAGGACGTTTCTAACAATAGGTATGATCGGGACGGGAGTGTGTACCACTCTGTTTGGAGTCGCGTTTTGGGCCAATATCCATAGTTTCTACTATTTCCTTGCGATTCAGACATTGGCAGGGTGGTTTCAGTCTATTGGATGGCCTTGCGTGGTGGCGGTTTTGGGGAATTGGTTTGATAAGAAGAGGAGAGGAGTAATTATGGGTGTTTGGAGTGCTCATACATCACTAGGGAATATCATTGGTTCTTTAATCGCGACCGGGCTTTTGAAATTTGGTTGGGGGTGGTCTTTTGTTGGTCCTGCTTTGCTCATTACGTTTCTTGGCATTGTGGTTTACCTATTCTTGCCTGTGAATCCAGTTGCTGTTGAATCTGAGAGAGATGGAACTGAAGTTGATTCAACAACGAGACTTGGTGACACCATTACTGAAAGCTTCTTGAGCTCTAGGATGAGTACTGGATTCGATAGAAGAGCCGTTGGGTTCCTAGCCGCTTGGAAATCCCCGGTGTTGCTCCTTTCGCCTTTTGTCTCTTCTTCACCAAATTGGTTTCTTACACTTTCCTTTATTGGCTTCCTTTCTATGTAAGCCAGACTGAGATAGGAGGAGAACATTTGTCACAAGAGACATCGGGAAACTTATCGACACTTTTCGATGTTGGAGGTGTTGTTGGAGGAATCTTAGCCGGATATTTCTCTGATCAGCTCGATGGGAGAGCAATTACAGCCGCAGGATTCATCTACTTGACAATCCCAGCTCTGTTCCTTTACAGAATCTATGGTCATATCTCAATGACAATCAATATCATCCTCATGTTCATAGCTGGAGTATTCGTTAATGGACCTTACGCTCTCATCACAACCGCGGTTGCAGCTGATCTCGGTACTCATAAGTCGCTTAAAGGCAATGCAAGGGCTTTGGCTACAGTCACTGCTATTATAGATGGAACAGGATCAGTTGGTGCAGCTATTGGACCAGTTCTTACAGGTTACATCGCTGCCATTAGTTGGAATGCTGTGTTTTATATGTTGATGAGTGCGGCTTTGATCTCTGGATTGTTGCTCACTAAGCTTATTATAACAGAAGTGAAAACTTTGTTGTATGGATCATCTGAAGAAGATGAAGTTGCTGCTGCTTCTGCATCAAGACCTCCCATTGATGTCCTCATATGATAATCACTTTGTTTTTTTTTTCTTTTGTTCTTCAATCTGACTTGTATTCTCTTCATGACTTTGATCTTTTTTCATTTGTGTTATCTTTTTTAAGGTTTGAATGAAAAATCTACCCCTCTTCTTTTTTATGTATCCTAAATTGCTCATGAAACAATAACCAACTAATTTAACACAAAGAGATGGCCTTTTGTAGAAGTTATTTTTCTTATGGATTATTCTTTAAAGATCTTCAAAAGCAAACATGAAAGTCAAAACTTCAAAACCCCTGTTGGAGTCATTAGTAAGGCCATAAAACATCAAAAACATATAGATCTATTCTTAAACCAAAAATTTCAAGCGGTGGTATTGAGCACTACACCAAATGATCAATCCACAAGAAGGACCATAAATGTAGCAATCATCACGAACTTTATCAAACGTTTCTTGAACGTCCTAAACTTCATCCCTCCCTGCTTCTCTCTAATCGACTTTAAGATTTCCTCAACTTTCACCTCCATCTCTTCCGAACGATAATGAGAGATCAATAAAACCGGTATGCTCATATCAAACAATGGTCCTTGCGGTTTCCACTCTCCATATATCTTTTCTGCTCCTTCTACATCACCTAGTTTCAATAGTGACCTAATCCCAGTTCCATCATCTATGTCGTCTCTTCTCTTGCACTCTTTATTCCGAAGATGGTACACTTCTTTTTCACTCCCTGCCACTTCACCATACATCGCTATGGCCTTTCTTGTTAAACAACCTCTCTCGTAAGCCTTTGCCATCGCAATGACCGTCTCTAGTTTCAATTTGATTCCATCAAACTCTTTCATATACTTCTCCATCACCACTATGTTCGATACATCAGCTTATATTCTCAAAACATAGTTTGCTATAAAATGATCGGGCTCTACTTTTTTCTCCTCTACCTCACGCAGAATCTCTTCGACCATATTTTGAATTCCGAGCTGATTGTATAAAGTTAAAATTGTGTTGAACGGGTTCGGTGTCGAGAGGAAACCTAGCTCTCTCATCTTCTCAAATGTAGCCTTGGCTTTATCCAGAGTTTCCTTACATCTCACGTAAGAGGTTAAGGAGAGTGTTGTAGAGAGAGTAATCTCGACTATCCTCTCGTATGGTTTCGAAGAACTTCTCTGCTTCTTCCAAATCCAAAACATTCTCAATCAGATAAAGCCGAGCTGCATTGTACAGTCTTTGTTCACACATTCACTTCCGCGCCTAAAACATTACAAATAAAAATCATAGCTTATATCAAAATTTACAAAGACTACAATGGATATAATTTTCAAAAGACTACGAAACTCGGAGGTTAAAAAATCGAAACTGAAAACCTGATTACGTGCAGCACAATTCATGTTGCACAATAGGGAAAAAGTTAGGGCTTTCGTTCTTATTAGCCTTATAAACAGGAAATTATGCGCAAACTTGGGACACACGTCACACACTATTTTATATCAAAGGAGGCCTACAATTTTAAATGGGTTTTGTTCCAAACCAATTCTGCATTGTGTCCAAGAACCCAAAAAGATAAAAAAGATAAAAAAACAATCCTTTGATTTTTAATTTTCTACTCAAACCTTATTACAGATTATTCAATATTAAATAAAGTTTAAAATTTGTGGGTTATTATTTTTTTTGTCAACAATTTGTGGGTTATTTATAACTGCATTATTAGGATCACACAGTTATTTTGAAAATAAATGTAAAGATCTCAATACCAAACGCGGGAAATGTCCATGCAATATCATCCGAATTTATTAGTAGCTTGCAAAACTATTTAACTATATCTTATTCGTTTGATAACAGAGATAATTGTAAGTTTCTAACATTAGTACATATATAAGCCTTAAAAAAAAAAAAAACGAGTGGAAACAAGTTTTATGATTATGATATGTGAACAAATGTTTTTTCACCTAGCAGTGTACTTCTAGGGACCGTACGGACCAAACAATATCGAAAAGACAATAAAAGCCTTAACATTTCACGACGCAAGCGTAAATTGAGAAAGGGTAGAAGCAGAATTTCAAGTATATGGTATTAATGAATTCTGATGATCTACCGGACAGGTGCATGGGACGCAATTCCCTATTATTGCTACCGCTTTATCTTTTGTCTCTTTCTCCTTTTTTTTTTGGTTTCTCTTTTTTAAAGTACTTTTATTTACTTTTTGGGCAATCTTAAAAATTATTAAGTGTAATTTCAGTTGTGTTACATAGTTCATTTCTTCATTGTAGTTACATTGAGAAACTCTCCAAAATATACGGATTTTATTTCTATGAGTGAGTGCTATGCTCAGTTTCAAAGTGACAAGAAAGAGTGATTTGGTTCTTCGGACTTGACTTCTTGGTGAAGTGAAGAGAACAAACAAGCAGCAAACAAAGATTAATTCTTTATAATCAAAATAAACAAAAGAATTACTTTTTATATAATTATTATAAAAAAAAACACAAATTTCAAGGAAGGTTTATTCTCTCTTTTCCTATTTGTTTCACAAACTAACTCATTTTCATAATTGGGTTTTCTGCAAAAAAAATCAAGTTATTCACTTTTTACAAGAAAAAATCTCATCTTAAATTTGTACAGATGAATTATATCACATCTAAAATCACCCGCAATATAAGCATTTCGCATATCGTCGATGTGGTTTCGTTAGTCGGTGATAAAAAATTAACGGAAAACTCAAACCGACATCGTTTTGACACTCCAAAAAAGTTATACGATGTCTTGCTTTTAACTTAAATTTTTAAATTTTTTTTGTCAAACACGGGATTCGAATCATAGTATTGCCATTTACCACTTGAGCCCACAACCATCTTCGAGATTAAATCAAACTTTTAAGTTTATAAACCTAAACTCAGCCATAGATTCCCTCTTTATCTTCCCATTTAATAGTATCAATAGTCTCTTTCCTCTCCTAAATCAACCGTGCTTCCTCTTCTAAGTCGCCATTAGCGAGAAAGTAAGAAACTTAAAAAAAAAATGCATTCTTCTTCTTCGTCTGATCTGATTTTTCAATATTAAAATCTCAGCTATATAATTTTATCCTAATTGAATCACCCAAAACCTCAACCACCTTGTAAACAACCATCTCAAACAACACAAATAACCGTTTAATTTTCTAACTTCCTCTAGATCTGTAGAATTGAAGTGTATTCAGGGAGATTTTGTGTTTGCGTTTCGATCTTCTCAACGGTTGTTTCATTTGATATTTAGATATATTGTGTGCTTGAACGTAGTTTATAATAGAGAAGGTCTATGAAGAGATGGATGAACTGAAAGCAGAAAATGAAAAGCTTAGATTGGAATATAGAACCAAAACAGAGCTTCTTGACAATCTAAACAACGTTCAGAAGGAACAATTAGTAGAAATTCGAGAGGCAAGATTGGTAACTGAGAAGCAGGGAGTTGAACTTGAGGAGAAAACAAGAGAAATTTATGAGTTGAAACGAACAAACGAGGATCTACAATGTTGTTCGAGAGAAAATGATTTTGTTCTCAAGCGCGTGAATGAAGCTAACGATAAGGTTAGAGCAAATGGGGAAGATAAATACAGGGGGTTTGAAGAGGAGAAAAGAAAGCTGATGTCAGCTTTAGATGAAGCAAGTGAGAGAAACATTGATATGAAGCAGGAAAACAATGTCTACAGAGCTGAGATTGAGGGACTCAAAGGGCTTCTAGCTGCAACGGAGAAGATAAGGATGGAAGTTGAGAAAATTGTGAAAGCTATGTAAGAAATAAGAGGAAGAGATGATGTAGTTATTAAATTGGAAGAAGAGAAGCTGAAATGGAAGAAGGAGAAGTTTAAGCATCTTGAGGAAACATATGAGAAGCTCTAAAACATGTTCAATGCTAGCAAGAAAGAGTGGGAGGAGAAAAGATCAATGCTTTTAGATGAAATATATTCTCTTCAGAAGAAGTTGCAGATGTGTAACTCTGTACTGACACAAGAAGAGACCCGAAGAAAACATCTTGAAATCCAAGTTTCTGAACTCAAATCCGGATACGTACATGCTTTTGCAGAGTACCAAGACGCAAGAGCACAACTTGATGATTTAGCTGGCAAAAGAGATGAGGAGTTGCAGAGTTGAGACACTCCTTGAGCATGAAAGAGGCATATGTTCTTTGGAATTATCATCCTCTTTGTCCCATGTTTATGATACAATGTCTATATCTATCTCCCTTGTTTAAGCTTCTTTTTAGAAGTTGTAGTTTTGAATTTTGATAGAATCATCTAATGAGATTACGTGACTACGCATACAACCAATTTTTCTGTAACTATTTATTTGTTAATGTCACTTCTACAAAACTGAAAAGAGTATAATCGAGGCATAAACACAAACGTTTCTCTTGTTGCCAAATAAACATAGGCTACAAGTACAAAATTGAGGTATTGTTAATCTGATCGATTCAAGACAAATTCGTAAGTGATGTCTGTTTTCACTTGGAAACCAATAAATTGAAGACATTTAACAACTAACATGTACAAATACTATGCAAATCAAGCATAATTTCACCATCAAATGTGACACCAGAACCACCAATCTAATCAAAGACTCACCTCCGTGAAAAACCACCATCTCTCTGACTCTGTTTCATGAAAAGATCTCTCTCTCTTTCCTTCTCAATCCTTTCCCTCTTCATCCGCTCTTCTCTAAGCTCATTCAAGCTCTTCTTCCCACTCTTCTTCTTAGCTCCATCACCTCTATATCCACCATCATCCTCATCACGAACACTATCATCTTCATCATTATGTTTCTCAAGATACCAAGGACGTTTCACACCTTTACCAGCAACTCCATAAGCCAATCTATACTTCTCCTCATCTGGATCTCCCACTCTCATTGAAGCATTTTTGGCAGAAGCTCTTGCCGTTGCAGGATCTTCTTTCCTCATCTTTTTCCTTATATGATCTTCTTCCTCTGCAGGCTTATCGTTCTTCGGAATCTCAATCGGATCAAATATCTTAATCCCTTCGAATAGATTTATCTGACATGTCTTAGGCTCCTCCGATTCAACACTCTCCACAACAACGGCAGTGGATGTAGCAGCAGCAGTAGCAGCCACCACCTCATTATCCTTACTTTCTCTGCCTCCGGAGAAGCAGACTCACCACCTCCACTGCCATTGTCTTGTTGTTGGTTGCGCCACCACGCGCCCTTGCATCGTTTTCATGGCTCTGATGACCGGAATAAAGCAGGCCTCAAATCCGAATTTTAGCCAGCCTCACCACTTCCATCGGGTTTCAACCCCATAATCCCGAATTGTGAGAGAGAGACAAATAACAAACCCTAATTTTAACCCTAAATTAGATTTATCTAAATTAAACCCTAATTCGCCGATAAGGACAAGGTTTCATTGTTTTGAAATGAAAAAAAATGACAATTAATTTTCAACCGATATGTTGTTTTTAATAGACAAAACGACGTCGTTCTGGGACTATAGTTAGTCTTTTAACATTGATTAACCGGGCCAACGATATACAGAAAGATTATCGTTAGTTTTTTAACATTGATTAACAGGACCAACGATATACAGGAGGATTATCGTCAATGATATATGAAATGTAATTTTAAAAATAATATGATTGACATAATTGTTTGAAATAATTGTTTTTTTTTAAATAATAAATTGATGTTTTTTTTTGAAAAAAAAACTTTCATAATTTCTTGTCCAGATAAGGCTATCTTCTGTCTCTTCCCTCTCAAAAATTTCCCTCTTTTGTTAAAACCCAGATCTTTGTTCTTCTTGGTTTTTCATTTCCCCGTTTTGATTCCATCTCCATTTTGTTTTTTTTTTCTTTCACTGAAAGAATCTTACTTTGTTCTTTGTACTTCTTGTGGACTCTTCTGGGTAGGTTATGTGTGTTCAGATCTAGCAACTTATTGGATTGTTTACTTTAAAAAGGTGAAAAAAGAAAAGAGGAGCACAAAGGTTGAGATCTTTGGTTTGTTTTTAGAATTTGCTAAAAAGCTCTAAGTTTCTGATTGAGAGAGATAAACAAACTACACACATTTTGGGAAATTTCTGTTTCCTGGAGGAACTAGATACCGTTTTGCTTATCTGTAGTTGAAACATTGTCTATCTGTAAGATTCAGTAGCACTGATCCGATTTAATTGGGTGATTCTAGAGTTCTTTTGAGTGGCTATGTTGAAGCTGAGGAAAAAGTTTCTATGTGTGTTGATGATAATCTTCACTTGTGTTGTTAGCTATGGAGAAGCTCAGTCCAAGAGTTTCCTTGTAGATTGTGCCTCAAACACTTCAACCAAAGCATATGGAAGAACATGGATTGGAGATTTGTCTCCCAACAAGAGTTTGACCTTGGAAGGATTCGATGCTTCTACTACTGCATCGACATCGAAAGGAAGTTCGGTTTTTTCCGAGATATATAAGACTGCGCGTGTTTTCGAAGCTGTGTTAAACTATACATTTGAGGATATAACTCAAGGGAATTACTTTGTTAGGCTTCATTTCAGTCCTTTCCCCATTGGAAACCACAATGTGAATGAGTCTTCTTTCAGCTTCTTTGCCAATGGTCTAAGACTGATGTTTGATATCAATATCTCTGGAGACATCGCGCATAAAAATCTTATCTTGCAAAGCTCTGGTCACAATGCTATTGCCTCTTCTTTGGTTAAAGAGTTTCTGTTACCTATTGGACCGGGAAAATTGGTATTGAGTTTCATGCCAGAGAAAGAGTCTTTTGGGAATGTCAATGCTATTGAGATTGTCCTCAGTTGTTAATAGGCTAAACGTTGGTGGTCCTAAGCTATGTCCAAGTCAAGATCTTGGGCTATATAGAACATGGGAAACGGATTCAAGCTACGTGGTGATTGAGAACGCCGATGAAGAAGTCAAGAACAGCTCAAATGTCACATATGCTTTGGCTAATGATTCGCCTGTTGCTCTTCTTGTTTATGAAACTGCTAGGACAATGTCAAACACTGAAGTCTTGGAGAAACGGTTCGATATCTCTTGGAAGTTTGAAGTAGATCCGAATTTTGATTACTTGGTCAGGCTACATTTCTGTGAACTGGTTGTTGATAAGCAGAACCAGAGGATATTCAAGATATACATAAACAACAAGACAGCTGCTAATAATTTCGATATGTTTGCTCATGCGGGCGGGAAGAACAAAGGTATTTATCTAGATTACTTCGATCCGGTCTCCTCTAAGAACGACATTCTCTGGATTCAACTGGGACCTGACACATCTGTTGGTCCTTCTGGAACTGATGCTCTTCTGAGTGGTCTTGAGATTTTCAAGCTCAGCAAAAATGGGAATCTTGCTCATCTCATCAGGTTTCATTCGACTGGTCACTCGGTAGGTGAGATTCGTGCAGCCACCAAGAACTTTGATGACGGTTTAGCTATTGGAATTGGAGGTTTCGGTAAAGTCTACAGAGGAGAGCTTGAAGATGGAATACTCATAGCTATAAAGCGAGCCACCCCAAGTCTCAGCAAGGACTTTCTGAATTTGAAACCGAGATTGTGATGCTCTCAAGACTTAGGCATAGGCATCTTGTGTCTTTGATCGGGTTCTGTGATGAGCACAATGAGATGATCTTGGTTTATGAGTACATGGAAAATGGAACTCTGAGGAGTCATCTTTTTGGAAGTAACCTACCGCCATTATCATGGAACCAACGGCTTGAAGCTTGTATAGGCTCTGCGCGAGGATTGCATTACCTTCACACAGGCTCTGAGAGAGGAATCATTCACAGAGATGTTAAGACAACAAACATATTACTAGACGAGAACTTTGTGGCGAAGATGTCTGATTTTGGGCTGTCGAAAGCTGGACCTTCTATGGACCAAACTCATGTCAGTACAGCTGTGAAAGGGAGTTTCGGGTATCTTGCTCCGGAATACTTCAGAAGGCAACAGTTAACGGAGAAGTCAGATGTTTACTCTTTTGGCGTTGTGTTGTTTGAAGCAGTTTGTACTCGAGCAGTGATAAACCCAACTTTACCTAAAGACCAGATAAATCTTGCAGAATGGGCTTTAAGCTGGCAAAAACAGAGATCTCTCGAGTCAATCATCGACCCAAATCTGAAGGGAAACTACAGTCCTGAATCGTTGGAGAAGTATGGAGAGATAGCGGAGAAGTGCTTAGCGGATGAAGGGAAGAACAGGCCAATGATGGGAGAAGTGTTATGGCACTTGGAGTATGTTTTGCAACTTCATGAAGCTTGGCTCCGCAAACAGAATAGAGAAAACTCGTTGTCGAGCAGCCAAGCGGTAGAAGAAGCGCCAGAGAGCTCTACTCTTCAAGCTTGTTCCAATCAAGATTCCTCAGAAACTGATAAAAGCCAAACAGGATCAACTCTTCACAACTTGGCTTAAAGGAAGCAATGGATTTACCAGCTCCAAAATAATTCTTTTGTTCTTTTGTTTTTTATTGATTATGACCCAGAAGCTCTCAGTAATGGAGTATGTAATATCATGAGATTCACGACAACGCAAATATAGTTTGCTTTTAAAAGTATTTTTTCTCGTTCTTTCCATTTGTTTCCTTCGTTAAGCTATGCATAGTCTGCTTTGTATGATTAGAGTTTCTTCAACTCATTCCGCTTGCAGCAGAAGAAACTTGTTCTCTATGTCAAAAATCTCACTCACAATCACTTGAAAACTTTCGAAACAATGGAGAGAAACTTATTGAAAGAGTTTTAAAAGACGCAGTAGGCTGAATGCTCTCTCACAAGGCAAAGACGTGTCTTAGCTAACTGTAAGAAAAAAACCAAGAGTTACAGATACTTGTGTTTGGTAAGCGAATCAAAAACTGCAATGTTAAAAGACAGAAAACATAGTTTGGTTCCTCTCTCGGAATTGGATAAAGCTTCAAGATCCTGAGAGGATACCACGCATAGGTAGACAGATGGATCTCATTTCTTCCCACCACCGGAAACATTGAACTTGAAGAAAATGATATCTCCGTCTTGAACAACATATGTTTTCCCCTCCTGTCTGTATTTTCCTGCAGCCTGCGTTAGTTTATAGGATGGTTAATTAGAATTCCGTGAACCATAGAGATTTTCATCAGCATGCGATAAATTTAACCATGCCACCATCTTCAACGAGAATATGATGCATGATCGAGAGCTTACATAACATCTTTCATGTCTGTTTTTAGAGGCTACTTACTCCAGAAACCTAAAGAGATGGGAGGAGGAAAAGGAGTTATAGACAAGTACCTTGACTGCAGGTTCATTGCCAAGTTCCTTGAGATCCTCGAATTTCATGACCTGTTATATCAACAGCAACATTGGAACAAATCACAACCAATTTCAAATCGACAAATCAGGTAAACAATTGATTTGTTTGTGAAACTGATGAAATTATTTATGGTTTGCATTAGGATTCTGCTTTGGTATCTACAGGCTTGGATAGATCCAAATCATTACTAGGAAATTAATACCAAGATGAATATGAGAATATGCAAGCATCGTTTATGTCAGGGAAACATAAGAAAGATTATGAAATTCTACAACAGAATAATTCAGTAAAACCTGGAGCAATACGGCTTGTTGCGCGTAAATTCTAGGGTATAAAAAAACTAGTGAATTGACCAGGAATGAAGAGAAATGAAAAGAAGGCAACCTCGGCACAAATAAATCCTCTCTCAAAATCAGTATGAATGGTCCCTGCAGCTTGAGGAGCCTTTGACTGCCGTCGTATTTGCCAGCACTTAACCTGCAAAACAAAATATGATTGATGAATGTATTTTTTAAACCATCAGATTCCAGCAAATGCACTACTTGACACTTTACACTAACCATACACTATCAAATAGCTCATTACAGAAAAATAATGCTTAGAAGAACATCTCAGAGATATAGAGACTAAAGTGTGTTGTGAGCCAAGTAAATTACTAGTGAAGTAGGAATATAATACCTCATCAGGCCCTGCGGTAAAGAAATATATGAGGTTAATGGCTGAAAATCCAGTTTTGATAATCCTCGGAAGAGCACTGTCGAAGCAGAAATGGTCATTAGATTAACTTTAACAGGTTCTTAACGGATATAATCTTCAGGAGCAACTATTCATTTGAAGGATATGCCATTCTTTTATTACCAACCTTTGCAATTTGTTCTCCTCGCAATACTTTGCTGCTTCGTCTGGGAGCATATCAGCGAGAGTCCTCTCAAAAACACCACTGAAAGGAATCATGGTATCACCACCGTGTTCTTGAACCCTACATAACGATGAAATAAATATTTTTAGTTTAGGAGATGTAGCATAAGGGAAGTAAGTGCGTCAGGACATCGCTGTAGAAGAAAATTTTACTTATTCAACATAGTTCGTAAAGGGATATATGTAAGTACCAAGCATGAATCTTCGGCAAGAACTTATTTTTCTTCCTCTGGTAGTCTCTCTCGTTCAAGTTAATCTGCAAATAGAATTTGAGAGCAATTAATGATAACAAAATGTCCAAACATGCCTTTATAACTCTAACATTGAGATGAAACATTGGTTGAACACATGCTTGTAAAGAATAGAGATCAGAAAAAGCTAAAGAATACATTATTAAGTTGAGACAAACAGTGTCACAGAAAATAGATAGCATGCCTGTACATAGCATAAGCTGAGCCGAGAAAATTTGTTGAACCAAAATTGTAGACAGTAAAAATCATAGAAGCAAAAGACTAATAAAATTGATTACAAAAAGAACATTTCAAGATTACTCACCAAGTAGACAACAGGCTTTGCAGAAAGCAATTGGAAAGTGTTCAAAATCTCGATATCAGCTGCTTTCCAGTCCCCAAAACGGACATCCTTGCCTTCTTCCAGCCAAGCTTTTACCTTTACAATCATATTTTCAGCCAATTAGTAATCAAGGACCAATAATATTCACAGAAAAAGACAGAAGGGTTAAGAATTCATAAGCATACCTTTAGCAATAGCTCAAGTTCTATTTTTAGCTGCTTGTCATTGCTCCTCTTCATGCTCTTCTCGACATCATCAATCTTCTTTCCAACGAATTCAATATCCTAAAGTTGCACCAAAGAATTCAGCAAGAAACCAAAACAGCAATGGATGAAATGAATAACATGATCCAACTAATACAAACAGCAGAAAACTGCATTAGGATACACAAAATGGATTTCCCAAGTTCAGAGATCCGGAAGTCAATCTGTAAAAGATGTGTTTCACCTTTAGCCGCAACTCTTCAGTTATGGTCTCTAAATCTCTAACAGGATCCACGATATCATCAACATGAATAATATCAGAATCTTCAAAAGCACCTGCACATGTTCAGTCGAAAAGTTACTAACCAGAATAGAATTGCCAAGATATCTTATTATGAAAAACTATTAAAAGTATCTCCGTTGTTCAGGAATAGATACACAGAAGATGCATTCCAGGGAAAAACATAAAACTAATTATTGCAATGGCCCTTAGGTAGATATCGAGATAAAAAGTACACTAGTTTTTAACCAGTTTCTTGTTGCAATAGAGCACAAGCAGAATGTAAAGTCCAACTTATGCATCAAATCACCATTTAACCACAAAACACACTAAAACTAAGCTGGCACAAAGAGAAAAAGAGAAAGGAAAATCATACGTAAAACATGGAAGATTCCATCAACTGCACGAATATGAGACAAGAAGTTGTTTCCAAGTCCCTGTCCTTCATGAGCGCCTCTAACAAGCCCAGCAATGTCATGAATTTCCAAGAAAGCCGGAATCTGAGGCATCACAACAGACAGATATCAGCTAGACCAACACGTCCATTCATGGTGTAATTTCAGGTAGTAATCTCTGTTCTACATTCCATAGCAGCAAATCATGAAATAAAGTTACAAACTTACCTCACTCTTAGGCTTGTACAACTGGCAAAGCCAATCGAACCTCTCATCGGGGATATTCACACGAGCCTCATTAGGCTCAATGGTACAAAATGGGAAATTCTCAGCTGGAATTGAAAGCTTTGTAAGAGTGTTGAAAAGAGTAGATTTTCCAACATTTGGTAACCCAACCTGCGATGCCACAAACAAAGCCATGGTGAAGTTATACAGCCATGATTCTATAAATCATTGTATCCCCCATGAATTCTACAATCAACCTTAAATCATAACAGTTTCTAAAAGTGGATTAAACTTCTAAAAGAACACAAACGAAACCAAATCATATCCTCAGGCATCACTAATGCTTCATTTCCTCTGTATGAGTTAATAGATCTCCCCACGGAAAAAAAAAAACTCAGCAGAAATGAAGACACTTTAATCGATTAAGATATTGCGATGAGCAAATCTAAGGTTTCTTTCTTCTTAACGAATCAACTTGGAATCTAAAATGTTTCGAAAAAACACGATAAGAGAGATGAAGAAAAGATTTACAATTCCGATCTTGAGGTGAGAAGAGAAACGGCCAAGAATAGGTCTCTCTGAGGGAGCTGCGTCCTTGGCTTTGGCTTTTGGAGGCATGTTTCTCTAAGTGTCGAGCTTGAAAGTGAAGCGAAGCAAAGAGTCTTAGGGTTTTTCCTGATTAACGAAACAGATGAGAGCTAGAAGACGCCGATGCTGAGGTTAAAGAAGAGATTGCTCAGCTGGTTCACTGACCGGTCTAAATTGGAGGGACATTTCCCGGTTTATCTCGAACCAATTGAGAGACATTTACCACAAGAAAGAGCTTTATTAACCAATTGTAAACCAAACTAAATCCAAAACCGAGAGGTCAAAGGGTATAGGTATGAAAAATCAATAATCATTCGGCATTTTATCTTTTGGTTGAACCAAATTAAATCAAGTAACCCAAAGCCATTCCCTTTTGAGTTTTACTAAACCAACTAACTAAAATGCTAGCAATCAACTGAACCGACAACAAATAGATCGAAATAGAAATTGACATACTGTAGATAGTTTTTATCATTTTATTTCATAGTTATCATCCAAATTTTTGGGGCTAACAATATATTTCTCTCCAACTATGTTCCTCTACAATCAGATCCACACAAAGTTTAAGACTACTTTTAAATCTATCCAGAACAAAAGTTGTAATGCTTAATATCCATAATATAAAAGTTTAAAATCTCGATACACACAGATTCGAAGTTCGAATCTTAATTATACATAATTTATGGTTATCATTGGTTTTATTCGATTTATTATTTACCAAACTATTTTAACCATCTAATACAAACATAAATCAGATTTAAACCCAACACAACAAAACAAACTCAAAACGGCGTTGAGTTGATTCTTTTTCTTCTCTGGAAATTGGAAGCTTTGATAAGAAACAATAGTGGATGAACATAAGCATGATGAATCACCTAAATTGGACATGTGGACCGGGTGGTTGAAGTTGTAGAGAGGGAATCGTTGATGAACAAGATATCCGTGATTCTCCATTGTTATCCTTCGAATTGGGTAATTTCTTCCTCGGAATGCCAGAATCATAACTTCCATGCCCGGGCGAGCTGGTAACTCGGAAGGGAAGAAAGAGTAATCGGAGAAGCTTGAAGGTTTGCTGGAAATTGGATTGCTAGCGAGCGTAACACCGCTGTCACCGAGCTTGTAAGCCGTTCTCACGTAGATGTTCTTGTTTACTATATAAGTTTATTGGTTTATTGTTTTTGGTTATCATTTAACCAATGTTAACCACGGTTTATGTATAATTACGATTCAAAATTTGAATTTGTGGGGAAATAGAGTTCGAGCTTCTATTATGTGAATATTAAGCTATTTAACTTTCATTTTAGTATGTGGATAGTAAGCTATTTAACTTTCATTTTAGAAGGATTTAGAACTACTCCTAAATTTTGTGTGGATCTGATCGTATAGGAATTTAGTTGGGAGAGAAGTAAATCGTTAGCCAAATTTTTGCTATAACCGCAAAGAAATGACGATTGGCTCTTCAAACAGAAGAAACCAAAATGAAAGTTATCCCAATTTTTTTAATGGATGCTAAAACATCTCTAACTATTCAATAAACTTACATAAAAGTTAAATATTAAACATTAATTATTTTCTGTCTTTCTAACTAATGTTTATATTCTTATGATTTCCTCTTGGCGCACATCTCACAATGGTGAATTTAAAGAATGATTTACTATAATAACATTTTGGTTTTTGAAAGTTTTGGGTCGATAAATTGTTTGGTTGTTCATATTTTATTCAGTTAATTGTTAATTATCAATTAATTTAAATCATGTGTTGAGAGTGTGGGGTATAACTAATATTTAACTAAAATAAAATAAAATTATATTTAAAAATCACATAATGGATTAGTCTTTGAATGAGTTTTATCCTTCAAAATGGCTCACATTGTTGTTCCTTTTTCAAAATAGTAAATATAACCAATATATGAGATATCAAATGCAATTTTAATTATCCTTAAAATATTTCAGATTATTTTATGCACCAATATTGCATTTGCATATTTTTAATCAAACTCATCGTTTTAGAATGAGATTTTTTTTTGCAAAACTCATTGTATAAGAATGTCAAAAGTGAGTGAAGAAATGGTGTTGATGACCTCGTGAATCCAAGATGATCCATTAGAGAAGAAGCGATTGGAAGAAAAAGTATATAAAAATATTTAGCAATCATCAACTAAACCCGAAAGCAAATAGATCAAAATAAAAGTTTGAATTCATAAATTTTATCATTTTACTTCATTGTTAACACTCAAAATTTTAGGAAGACCAAGAACGTTGTGGGTAATTTGGGTACAAAAACGACGGTTACATCAACGCATGTAACTCTTAGTGAATGGAGGAGAAGAGTTGAATGGGAATCTTGGAGAAACCGAGAATGAAACATGTAATTGAATGGAGAAGAATAGTTGAATGAGAATCTTGGAGAAATCGAGAATGAACATGTTGTTAATGGAAGAGAACAATTGAATGACAATCTTGGAAACCAGAATGATGAGCATGTTGTGGTGCAGGATGTGGTGGATGAAGTTCTTGTCGCTGGTTTGGATGATAAGCCAAACTGGGAGCAGTTTATAAACATACAATTATTGAAGAAGAAGATGAGGAGTTAGATTCAGAGGATTCAGGACTAGTTGATGGTCTGATTCTAAAAGGCATCTTCGAGAGCCTCTATTTCGCTCATGAAAGAGTGTTTAGGAGTTATAGACATCTTGTTCACATCGTTATCAAGATCCACGTCATCATCACGGTCCTCTTCACTGTCTGCATCTCCATTCACTATGACTTCAGCACAAAGCTCCTCATCATCATCTTCTTCATAAGTCGTTTTCACCATTGACCAGAAGTTGAAGTTGGGGGAGATAACGCTTCAAGATTTGGCAAGAAAACGGGTGAGAAACAGAGAAAAAACTATGCAATGCAACTACTTCGATTCTTTGGACATCATTCATATTCAACATCAGAATATTTTCCAATAGTTTCAATCTCATTTCAAGATATCAGTGGTTCATGAGACTGCAATAAACATATATGCAGTATAATTCATCCAATGAGTCAAGAAACTTCTATAAGTTTTTCATATTGATTTGTATGTACTTTTGAAGATAAAACAAATATCATGAGCTAAGATAGTGAACCTGTTAGAGTTTTTCAACAAGCACGGGTCGAAACGGAAGAATGTATCAAGCCTTTCAAAGCCACCAAAAGCACGAGAGAGCTCAGACTCGAGTAGGTCATCGAAAATGAAGGCTTCTGATACAATGAATGAACCACCAGATTTGGCTTGTTTAAGGTACTCGGAAACTACAGATGGAAGGCACACCTGTTAACACAAAACAAATTGATACAAGCTTAACGAATTTGATACCTTGGAGTTCAGACCACTTAAAATAACAGTTGAGCTATGAGAAAAAAATGATAAGTGTATCACCATTAATGGGTTTAGTTTGTGAGATAAAAATGACTCCAACGGCTTAAGCTGCGATTGAAAGCGAGGAACATCTAGGATGGATCTCATCCTGAAGCATAGCACATACAAGATTGCCTACAGTCGCAGAAAAGTAACAATTTGGAGTCATACATAAACATAACAACGTATTCCACCTCAAAAAATAATTTTTGAGTTCGAGTCTAGCTAGAGTTTGTCTCCTTTCTTTTAAAGCTTCTTTAAGAGTCTTGTCTTTTCTTACAATACTCCACATCAAATTTATTTTTATATCATCTCTGTGAGATTGACATGCATATGCTCTTGGAGAAACTCTCATCAGTCTACCAAACTAATTATTGTTTTTTTAACTCTATTCAGTTAGCAGAAACTTTTAGTGGTACTTTTAAGTTACATACGAGAAAATGCCATATGATTCACAAGATGTTCCTCGTGTTAGAATGTACACTTTCCACAGACTTTGGATCATAAGTCCTCATAAGATCTTTTACATTTGCTCTCAGGATCCTAAAACATATATATGGTGTGTGCCGGTTATCATCAAAGATATTGTAAGCAAAAGCCATACAAAAAGAACCAGGAAAGGAACTAGGGGAAATAGAACCAATAAACCGAAAAGTGAAGCAATCCCTAGCGAAATGTTACCGTGATTGCAGAAGAAATAGTATTGATCTCTAGTGGAACGAGTTCTTTGATCTCTTCAATGCTTTTGTCCACGAAGAATCCGTAATTATAGTCATTCCCTCCCATTTCTCCCATGAGAATTAAACCATTCTCTATCATATCTTTACAATCTAAAACAAAATTACAAATTAAACCATTATGATTACAAGTGAGCTCGATCCATTGCATCTTGGAGGTTAACAGAAACGTGTAGGATCTCTCAGCACAACCCAAAACATAACAAAATTTTGTTGGGTCTAAATTATTATAAGTTTTGGCCTTATAAATATTTGAGAATATGAATAAGAAATAAATTATGGAATGGATTGGATTTTGGACCGAGTGTCAAAATAGATCAATTTGAGTGTAAGTGAGTAAGTCGGATTTGTAAAATGTCTCACATTGTTTGGCCGAACTTTTTCACTCTACTATAAATAATTAGAAGGTGATACAAGAGTTCAAATTGGCTAAGACTTGTGGTGCATATGAGAGAGGATGGATCGAACCACTCGCATACACCACCACCACCGCCGCCAGGCTAGGCTCAGGCATGGGCGTGGGCATGGGTTTGGACTTGGGCTTGGGCTTGGACTTGGGCTTGGGCTTGGGCTTGGCCTTGGGGCTCTGGTCACAAAATCGTAACTCTCTAAGTGTTAATGTCATGCAATCATAACGTATAATCTTACCTTTAATTGAATGCGTTAAAACTCACTCTGAGCTCACCTATATAAGGGACTCGTCTCATTTGGAGAATTCACTCATTCGAAACACAAACATCTCTCTCATAGATCCTTCATTCTCTCGCTAAAAGTTTCTCCATTCCTTCAGAAAACGGTACGTCTAGAGTGTATTGTAGTTGTGTACGTTCATAGATTCCACACCGAGTGTAGCGTTGTGGTGTCGCATCGGTTGTATCCTGGGACTCGAAAAGCTCTGTGGATCCGTCTCACTAACAGGAGCTTAATTGAGTTAAGGACATAGATCATATCTCGCATCCGATTCTAATCGGTTTTATACGGGGTTTTCCAAATCATTTTATTGAATCGTTCTTCTATATATTCTTTATACTATTGATCTTCGTATTTCTTAAATCCGGTTTTTTGGTCCTACAAATTTAACGAGTTCTGAAGAAAACAAAAAAATGTAACAATAAGCCTTCAAAAGAACAATCAAAACTGCTAGCATACTATGTTCAGTCTTGAGGAATATTACGTCTAGTATTTAGATCCAAAAGACACAATATTATTGTAAATCCCTAGTATTACCACATAACTGTAATACTGTGGCTTTCTTAGTTGTTAAGAGCTATTATCGGAGGAAACTTGAAGAACTTGCTAGAATGTTTACCATTTGTGGAGTTCACTTATAACCAGACCACTCACTCGGCTACAAAGTTATCACCATTCGAGGTAGTTTACGGAAAGAACCCGCTCACACCCCTAGACCTCACTCCCTTACCACCACCAGAACAAGTAAACCTAGAAGGACTGGACAAGGCAGAGTATATCTAGAAACTCCATCAAAAATTCAAAGAGAACATAGAGAAGAGAACCAAGCAATAGGCCAAGAATGCAAACCAAGGGAGGAAGGAAATGAAGTTCGAGCCTAGCGAGTGGGTACGACTTCATATGAGGCATTAAAGGTTCCCAGTTACAGATCGTATTGATTTTACAATTGGCTATAAATCATTTACAATATTATAGTATTAAAATTATGTGGTTTCGCAATATTATTGTTTAAGCTTCCACGGATTGGTTTCCCTATTTAAGAGCACGAAAATATCATTGTAAATCCCTATGGAACGTGGGTGGCACGTACCTTTGCCACATGTGTTGAACTTTGCAGCATACACCACCACCCATGATGATCTATGCATAAGCTGGAAGAGGAAAGAATTGTTTGAAGCTATGTTTCAGACACATATTGGAAACACAACTACAAGCAACACATATATCATCTTTGACTCAAAACCTTCTTCAAAGATGTGTGGTGTCTAGCTTGAAGAGGAAAAGATTGTAGAAGAAGAAAAACTCTTCTTCTATGATAAAAACGGAAAAAAGCAAACGGTTCAGACATTGGGAACACAAATCCACATATCATCTTTTACCCATCATCATCTTTGATTCTACAATGCAAAAAGCACAAGTTAACCGCTACTGTTTCTGAACCGGAGACTGACCGGATATCTAGCATTTACGGTTTAAGATCAGACTAATTGTATTCTAAAACTTCTTGAGTTGTATTCGCAAGATGACCGAGTTTTCACCCAACTTGTTGAATTTTGGTTAAGAAGAACCGATTCCAAAAAGGCCACTATGATACATCTCACTCCCAAAATTACCAAATTAACAAGCTTTTTAATTCAATTTTATGAATACGAGTCCTATAATATTAGTTTTAAGTTGGCAAAGTTTATCCAACCATAAACAAATATTAATAAGTTACCTCAATTCTTCTTTAGGAAGAGAATGCACGTGAGAGTGGAAGATGAAGCACATGTAGAAGAAGGCTAGTCGGCTTACCTTGTACATTCACATATAAATACTCAAGGTTTGTTGTATAGTTGGTTTATGCATTGTGTAGTTGTTGCAGAGAAACAAAGGTATCTTCCAGAAACAGGTAGTCCATATGATGATAAAAATGTTTAAGGGAGATTATAACCAGAAAAGTAACAAATATGTTATTCCACTCAGACATACATCAAAACATACTTGAACTCTCACTGTCAAAACAGGGTTCTCAATCTTTTGTTATTCGAAATGCATATACTACTACAATATACTGCAGCTTAGGCACTAAGAAAAAACTTTGATCTTACACACACAATCCATTTTTCCTCACTTCATTTCTAGGGATGATAAGTAAAAAAAAAATTGAAAAGCTCAATGTGTGATAAACGCGAAAAAAAATTAAAGACCTGTTAAGATTTTTAAAGATTCAAGAAAATATTTAAGATTCAGATTTAGTCGATTAATATCTAAAAACACTTAAAATTATCTCGACCTTACAAAAGAAGCATGAGATATTGCTACCATTTTAAACCCTAGAAACTACTTAGGCGTACGCTTCAATTCTTTTTCTCCTCCTTAGTTCTTCTTTTTCTCTTCATCCTCCTTTTTTTTCTCTTCATTCTTCTCCTCTACTATCTCATAGAACTTTTTGAACACAATTTGTTGTGTTACTTCTCCCCTCCTTCTGGATTTGGATAGACAAGGGAGACAAATATTCCCTTCTCTTCCATCGCCATCTCTGCTTTTGTTCCTATGGAGAGAGTGAAGCGAAAATATGTCTTTTTCTCCACTGATCCAGGGATCTCTCTTCTATTTGAGACATAAACCACTACTTCAGTATTCATTGCAGAGTAACAACAGCCAACACACTCTTTCTTTGACCTTTAATTGTTAAAGCTTTTGCATGAGATATTTGTTTTCACTCTTTCTATGACCCAGACATAATGATCAATTCAACATCATCATAAACTTCCTTCTTCTCCTCTTCAACCTTTTCTGTTATTATTTCACAAAACTTCTTGAACACAATTTCTTTTTTTACTTCTCCTTCTCCGACAAGGGAAAAGGATAGTCCCTTCTATTTCACCGCCAAATTTGCATACTCTCCAATGGATAGTTGGAACAGAAAGTAAGGTTCTTTATCTTTAACTTAATAAAAAGTTTTGGTTAGTACCCTTGTTAACGATGAATAATACAAAAAGAGCTTCTTTTTTGCAAGAAAACATATAAAATTAGTAATAAATGTAAGAAATTAAACTTTTATTACTGTTGAAAATTTTGGATTTAATCTAAGAACTTTCAATTATCCCCATGAATCAGACAATACTATTTTATTTCCTGATCCAGGGATTTCTCTTTCGTCATAGTCATAAAACACAACTTCAGTCTTCATTGCATAGTGACATAACCCAACCCACGCTTCCTTTGGCCAGTAATTGTTGAAGCTTTTGTCTAAGATCTTTGTTTTCACTCTTTCTATTACTGACCCAGACTTAATGATCAATTCAACATCATCAGAAACCTCCTTCTTCTCCTCTTTCTTCACATCATTAAAAACCTCCTTCTTCACAGACTTGACAGCCACCACCAACCTTAACTGAGACTTGTTCACAACAATCAAGATCAACTTCACATTCCTTGAGATGAATGGTGGGAAAACAGAAGAAAACAGTAGAGAATACATGTGGAGAAGTTAAGAACGATGAAGATAGATTAGGAGAAAGAAGAAGGAAGAAGGAAGAAGGAAGAAGGTATATAAAGGAAGAGTTGAGCTTTGCAGCATACACCACCATCCATGATGATCTATGCATAAGCTGGAAAAGGAAAGAATTGTCTGAAGCTATGTTACAGACACATATTGGAAACACAACTATAAGCAACACATATATCATCTTTGACTCAAAACCTTCTTCAAAGATGTGTGGTGTCTGGCTTGAAGAGGAAAGGATTGTAGAAAAAGACTCTTCTTCTATGATAAAAACGAAAAAAGCAAACGGTTCAGACATTGGAAACACAAATCCACATATCATCTTTTACCCATCATTATCATTGATTCTACAATGCAAAAAGCACAAGTTAACCGCTACTGTTTCTGAATTGAAACTGGCCGGATATCTAGCATTTACGATTTAAGATCAAACTAATTATCGAAATTCACACCAATTATATTTGCAAGTTGGCCGAGTTTTCACCCGACTTTTTGAATTTCGATTAACGAAGAACCAATTCCAAAAAGGTCACTATGACACATTTCACTCCCAATTTTTCATTCGACTAATTCTCTAATGAAATGGTGTTGAATGTCAATGGTTCTTGGATATATTGATTGCACTCGTATTATCACAATGTACTAACAAAGTTTCACAAGTCATACCATAATAAAAAGTTATGTTTTATCCAGAGTAGTTGTGTGCAACAACTCCCCAACAATATATTCGGATTCAACTGTTGACAGAGATACAAAATTATGTTTTTGTTGTGCCATGCAATAACATTGTTGCCCAAGAAGAAACAACTTCCAATTGTGTTCCGACGATCATCAAGATTTCCAGCCCAATCTGCGTTACAAAACCCTATAAGATTCTGATTAATTTGTTTCGAGTGTAATACTAACCATGATCAATTGTATTTTTGATGTATTTAATGATACGTTTCACGGCTGCCATGTGTGACATCCGAGGACTGGCCTTGTAACGAGCAATTACACCAACACTATGACAAAAATCTGGTCTGCTGGCTTTAAGATACAATAAGTTCCCAATCATAGCTTTGTAGAGTGTGGCATCCACAACTTCTCATGTCTCATCTTTAGACAATTTACAAGTGGTGCTCATAGGAGTTCATGTTGTCTTGTTTGTCTGCATCTCAAATCTCTTAATTAACTTCTTAACATATGTGCTCTGTGAGATGAAAATCCCCTCTTCAAACTGAGTAATCTGCAACCCCAATGGTAATCTAAAGGATTCATCATTTAGTGCATCTCCAATGGTTTTTGGTTCAATCATGGAAACAAAACAAGAGTGTTGAAGCATTTCCTGAAAATTAAGTTGAACACCACGAGTGTTTTTTTTGTTCATGTTCCCAATCACATCTGGCGAGGAATGATTCTTATGCACTTGCAATTTCTGAGGTGTAGGGTATATCTCAGTTAGAGGTGACTGAACTGGTTTCATAACCTATGTTTCTTCTTCAGCTCCAATCCTCACTTGTTCATCCTGCAATTGTGGTTCAACAGGATCATCAACAATTCGAAGCAACACAATTCCGTTTTTATCATCAAACACCATATTGACAGCATCTCCGATCATTCTAGTCCTCTTGTTATACACCTTATATGTCATATTATTTATAGCATATCTCAAAAATATCCCTTCATCACTTCTAGAATCGAATTTTCTCAGACAGATCCTTGATCCTTGTCATTGAGAATATAACACACACATGCAAAAACAAATTAATGTTCTATAGTATGAAATGCGAACTTTAGTATTAAAAATTTGAATCATTAAAAATTTCATATAAGGTTTGTGATTCAGAAAGGATAAAAGAAAAAAAAAGCAAAAATATGCATGCTATGGTATTCAATGATTCGGAGCTAAACCGCAAAGTGTATGTGTCCCTTGTTCTTGTTTCCTGGGATTCTTGTAATCTCAAATTTGATGTGCATATACATTTTTTTTTGTTTTAAATGCGTTGATGTCCTGCAACCCGTACCTACTTTTTATATATACAATAATGTACTACATATAAAAATGTAAAATAATATAGTAACTTGCAATATCTTGCGAAAAGCTTATCAAGGCGGGCTGTTTGAAGAAGCCAGGAATCTTTTGCAGAAGACCGCAAATTTTAGAAAACGCAAGGTTCTATGCATCCAAACATTTTAATTTCTAAAACAATATTTGTATCACTTTCATATGTATTTTTTTTTTATAAAGAACTTTTTATATTAGATCAATACATATTTGTCATAAACAGATTAACGATGTATCTTTAGCTTGTTACCGTTTTTCCCTACATTGAACTTTGCCACTTGCAAGCGGTATTTTTTAATTGTACCTCATCTCGTTCCATCATTTAATTATTATATTTCTTCGAGTGAATATCCGATTATTATATTTCTAGAAATTAAATAACCTCAACATGATTTAAAATCTCCACTAGATAAATTTAATAGTTAAGTTCGTTTTAAAATATATATAC
This sequence comes from Cardamine chenopodiifolia, assembly GCA_963922655.1. Classification (NCBI taxonomy): domain Eukaryota; kingdom Viridiplantae; phylum Streptophyta; class Magnoliopsida; order Brassicales; family Brassicaceae; genus Cardamine; species Cardamine chenopodiifolia. Next base: position 7,170,693 of record OZ000467.1, read on the forward strand.
TGCTATTACATTCTATCCAAATTCACCCAAAATACACAAGACTAAAATTGGTTTAAATTGTTTTATATATTTACTAAAACCTTAAACTATTACTACAAGTTAAGTATATCCCTTTCCCTTGTATTTTAAAGTTGAGTATATTTCCTTCCAACGATGTGATAAGTTTAACTGTCGCTTCAATGTGAATATGATAAATTGTAACTTTACCCAAGTATATATAGTATATGATAAATTGTGTTCATCTTCTACTAGGGATCTGCTACACATGCAACTGATCTCTTGAGTCCGCTAGTATTCGAGTATCTGGTTCTCATCAGGTTTGGATCCTGATTACGTTTTTTCCGATGTGGCTCGCAGCTCTAGATAGTCTCCCAACTAGAACTTGGCTTGCTTCTAAGGTTATAAACATCATTCTTGCTACATGTCATGTTCATATCAAAAGAGCAAAAGAATATAAAAGAAAAAAAGCTGACAAGAAAGTCAAATATATTTTATCATTTCTTTTTCTTTTTAAAGAAAAAAAAGCCGACAAGAAAGTCAAAAAGAATTCCCGCCAACGACTACGAGGTTCGCACTCTCTTATTGTTTCGAGTAGTCTAACATTGGATCAATCTTCATATTTCATTTGGTATTTGAAACACATATAATCATAGAACACCTTAACCACAGAAATCATGTAACATTATTTTCTCTCTCCAAACAACATTACTTTTTATATTAAACATTAACCAATAGTAATATAGGAAATATAATTATTTTTAATCATTGTATTTTGAAGTTTACAATTTATTAATATTAATTAATAAAAATAAAGAAAAATGTAGAAAACTAATCTTTTTATAACAAACTAAAAAAAACACTAAAACATCAATCTTTTAAAAATAGATGGAGTAATATATATTTAACCGGCCACTAATTGTAACAAAAGCTTCATTGTTCTGATGATAAAGATTGGAAGTTTTCAAACCTTGATGATTGAGTTTAGGTGTACGAATCCCCCATGTTACCATTTACTTGGTTATTTTATTTTTGTACATAATTATTTTATAATCAGCCCTCTCTTTTTTGGCTTCTTCTCGTTTTCAACGACCGGCCATGCATCTAAATACACTTTTTCCACGGAGCAGCAACACTTTTATTAGATTTTTTGGGGCGAATTGGAAAATTGGAAGAGTATAAGTTGGATTAAGCATGATATGGTCATTGAACGAGACAGGCCCCTAGATCTTTCTTAAATAGTCCAAAGAAGATTTCGAACAATGAAGCCACTAATTAATGAAGAAAATAAAACCAGAAAATACAAAGTTTTTGGTACAATACATGCCAAATATTCTATGAATTTCAAATTAACCCAATCAGGCAATTATTATTATTAATTTTCCAAATGATAGATAGTTTGAATTTTTAACAGTGTTGTTAGAATTTTATTTTTTTATCTAGGCTTCTTCTCCTTTGATTAAAAAAAAATGATTGGGACCTTCACACATTCGAATTTACGTTTAACTGTTGAAGCTCATACGACCGTGACCGAGCGGGTTCAAGTAGCTTATAAATCAACAAAACAAATTTATAAAACTCAAAAATAATTTTGTTTTGTTGGAATGTAAAGGGAATCAAGTGCATCGTCTCTTAAGCCACCCAAAAGGACTAATTGGAAAAAAAAAAAGACGTGAAGAAATAGAACATTACATGTCACGGAACTTGTTTTATAGTTTATAGATAAATAATTTTTGAGGAGAAATGTAATGGTGGATTAACGATCTAAGAAAGTCAACGCGCATGGAGTCGTTGGTCGCTTCTCTTCTTAAAATACAATTGTAAACTTGTCAAATGTAATGAAGTCAAACACACATATCTATATTGCTTTCAAACCTATCACTTTCTACAATTTGATATATATATATATATATATATATATATGAGATCCAATTTTTAATACTATTTCTTTGGAATATGCATTACATGCAGCTAGCAAATAATGCATGTGTGTGAAAATTTGATGTGTTTGAGGGACTGATTATAACTAATCATAATGGATAATATAATATTTTAGTTTTAAATAACTAAAAACTAAAAGTTTGTGCGATGAAGAGCGTAATAAATAAAGTGATACCAAACAATTTGAATGTGATTTGAGCATGTTAGAACAGGAGAGTAAATATCAATCATCAGCACTAAGCAACAAATACGATAACCTTTTTTAAAAAGATGATAAGTATATAAATAGTTAAGACAATAACATATTTTGAAGGACCTACTGATTTTATAATTGCAATTGTAATTATTAAACAGACAATAATTCTTGATTATCCTTGTATTCACAAAATGATAACAAGAATTTCAATGTAAATTGGTTAAGGTCAGTTGTAAAGAATCTCTCACAGAATGAGGTTTACAAAATATAAATTCCAGAGGTTTTTTTCCTCAGAAATAATTAATTTGGTAACCAAATTATAAAATCTTCAACTATAACCAAAAGGCCCAAAACCAAAATGAGAAAACACCAATACGATTACACAAATTCGACGTTTCCAATAATTTTATCAATCAATGAAATTGAAAACTCAAACTCGGTTGAATCATTACTTCAAATAAAAAAATAAAAAAAAACTCGTGGGAATCTGAATTAATAGTTATAAGTTGGAACCGACAATAGAAAGATGGAGAGGAGACATCGCATTACAATGTAATTAGGTGAGGGCGGCCGGTTCGTAGCGTACGATGTCGTTTAGACATTTAAAGACACCAAAACACGTACGTGTCGTTACATGGGATTATGCCATGTTTATTTGGACCTCACCTGACATCTCACATTATTACAGTTTTTGTTATTGATTTTCTCCTGCTGCCTTTTATTTCATAAAACGTTTATTTTTGTAACACGTAGACAATTAAATTCAAAATTATTAAGGTGTAGACAATCTACAGTTTTAACAATCAAACTATGAAGAGTAAACAAAAAAAACAATTAGTTTTTTAACAGATGAATTTTTCATGTTTGATAATGAAATTGGTAGATATAAGAACAAAATATGCTTTTGTAAGACAAGTTTATAGTGTTTGTGTTAACATTTCTTAATAACGCAACAATACACCCCATTGTAAGTTTTTAATCTTTAACTAAACCCAACTGTAAAAAAACGGCATCATCTTTCACCTGCTTTGTTTTGCTGTTAATTACAAAAGGTCACTATTACACAATACACATCTCATTCCCAAATTAAAAAGCTTTTTAATTAAAATTTTTATGAAAACGAGTCCAAGAAAACTAGTAATTTATCTAACTTTTTTAAGTTGGGAAAGTTTATCGAACCATATACAACATTCCTTAAAATGCTCAATGGATAAACCTACTTTCCTTTTAAGTTGCTAATTAGTTTTCTTGTAACAGTTCAAAAAAGTAACATGAAATTATGGTACAAATAAGATAAATGTTATAAATAATTAATTTGGTGGAACAAATGTATGCAAGTAAAAAGTGAAAACTTAAGTAAAAAATAAAACTACAAACAGAAAGGATAAATTGGTCATTTGCAAAAGTTTTACAACCTTTTTCACTTATATGATTATCACATTTCATAAAAAAAAATTAAAAAATCTGATCACAAAAGCACATAAAAGTTCTTGCCGACATGTCAGCACAATGGAGTTGGTCTCCACAGGCACAGTTATCGGTAGCATAACAAGTGCGGCAATTCTATTGGCTAGTCGTGCCTTTTCCAGATAAAGCTCTTCCCCAGAAAAATAACCTCAATTATTTATCAAATATTAGTAACCAAAAAATTATGTCATCTCCACATCGTATTTTCCATAGAAAACAAATTTTATTTGTTCATATAATTTTGAATGATCTTTACACTTTGTTTCATACGTTAACCCCATTTTGTCACTCTTTTCTGTCTTATAAACTAACCACATTTTGTTTCAGTTACAAATTAAATTGAAAAAATCTCGTTCTATAGTACATTGAGATAACTATATTTTATTAGTAAATAAGTTTTAAGAAAATATTGAACATTACAACTTTAACATGGAATAAAATAAACGAACCAAATTAAGTCTCCTACATCTTATTTGAGAAGTTAACAGAAAAAATGAACGGAAAACAAATTAACTCGATGGGACCATTTTTAAAAAAAAATGTAATTCAATTTTTGTTGATAAAATTATCGGTAAATGACAGATTCTTGAATGTTTTTATGTTTAATAGTATCTCAAAATGCCACGAGCTGTGACTAAACTTTCCAACGTTAATGGTTATGAAGCTCTTAAACTCATTACCAATTCATCAATCTAATTGCAGGGAAATACATTTATCTTTAAAATCATTATCGAACCAATCGTCAAATACATTTTTAGCGGTTTAGTTCAAATACACGATTTTCAAATTCGTCTAGTTTGGTTGACGATGAAGAATAATAGGTTATTTGCAGGTTCCCATATGATAAAATGGAGTAGCATCATTTCTCTTGTATTTTTTTGTGTGGTAATCTTTATGAGACGCATGATCACATTTTTCATGCAATTGGCAAGCACAATCTAGACTACCCAAGGATCCTCAGTTCCTTTTTCACAGTAAATTATGATTCTCCGATCCAACTTATTGTTTTGAGAAGTCTAACATTGGATAATTTTTCATGTTTTATTTGGTTTTTGAAAACATAATCTACCATATTTAATCAGAAAGAAAGAAACCATAGAACACACGACCAACCTCCTACTCTGTTGGCACAGAGTTACCTCTTCCATCAAATCCCACCCGACCGAGACCAATGCTTTATTTGCTATACTAATCCGAGTTGGTAATATCTGTTTTCTACTTTCACATATACAATTTTGTCTATTCTCTTCTTATCACTTATGTGATCATCATTATCTTCGAAAAACCAAATTTTTGCTATTTCACCAAAAATAATCTATCAAATTAACTAAAACTGACGTGGATCACTTTTTCTCCAATTTGATGTCACCAAAACACATTTCATTTGTGTTTTTATATTTCTTTTCTGGTTTTTTAACCAAAACTAGTTATCTATTTTACTTTTACAAACATCATATCATCTTTGAAAATTTAATTTTTAATGACAAAACGTCTAAACCTGCTAAAGGGTTTTTCGAAAACAATTACTACTAAAAACTTATCACTAAGCATGATATTTTCTCAAAAGTATGCTATTAAAATGTTGATAGGACGAAATCATAGGTTAAATTAGAAAAGTTTAAATATAATCTGTTAATTTTGATTAAAATACAAAATAATAATCTCCTCTGCGCCATCATTCTTGCTAGATGTCATGTTCATATCAAAAAGAATAAAAAAGAAAAAAAGCTGACAAAAAAGTCAAATATAATTTTATCTTATTAAGAAAATTCCTAATTTCCTTTTTTTATAACCCAAGAATTTCCGCCTCTCTCTTTCCATCGCACTCACCGGAACGCGCCTACGACTACGAGGTCGCACTACTCTCTTTCCTCATCGTACGTCTTTCTCTCTCTAAATTCTTCACTTTAAACACAAAAATTGAATCTTTCTCAGAACCCACAAGAAAATTTCGAACCTTTCTCTCTCTTTCTTACTCACGCTTTCGATCATATTTTGGTGGGTTTCTCCTCAAATTCTGGTTGGTTCGTCTTACACAAAGCTCTGTAACTGTGGATACACGTGAGCCGCCATTAATGCCCAATTTTTTGTTTTCTTCTTGAGGTACGTTTCATCATTTTCCCCTTTACCTTATTGGTTTATGCGTTTTTTATTAAAAATTTCAATTCTTGATTTTAAGCATAGCCCACTGCGTCTTCTTTCTTCTTCCGTTTCTGCTTCTGAGAATTCATCACATTATCCCTCTCTCTCTATAGGGTTTTCTATTTTGCTCTGAGTTTTGATGAAATTCAGGATCTTTCACTTTAATTTATTTGGGTTAGTCTAAGATATTAATGTTTTTTTTTTCCTTTCTGCATTGTCAATTTTCATGGGACCGACATGACATTGCTCCGACCAGAATATCCCAATCCGGGGTTTCTTTTTATGTATCAAACTGTTTTAATTCAATTTTTTTTAAAAATTTTAAATTGCGCTGCAACTCAGTAATTTGCTCTGTTTCTTGTGCATTGAGTTCTGTGGCTAAGGTTGTTTATACAGATTATTTAAGCTAACTAACTAAATTTCACAGTTTTTGGGTTTTTTGTTTGTGTGTAGAAAATTAATTAAGTTTGGTCTTTTGCAGCTGATTTAGGGCGTTGCTGATCAGCTAAACATCTAGTGTTGTTTCTGCGAGCTGAAGTGAATCAAAATGTTTAATTTTGCTCGAGCAAGAAGCCAAGGGAGGCAAAACAGATCTATGTCTCTTGGAGGTGAGAAATCTCTTGAGTCTTGCAGTCAACTTCACTGGGAAAATGGTTACATAGGATGAATGTGTTTAGAATATTCAATCAGCTCTCTTAAAACTTGAAAGTTTGTGTGTGTTTTTGAGAAAATAGGTTAGTTGATGATATATAATTGAAATGTTGTCGGTTTTGGAGCTACAAAGTGTGAAGCTATTTGTGGTTCTTTTAAATTTCGATGCTAATATCAACATATCTTGGTGATTTTGGGGATGTAGGACTGGATTATGCAGACCCTAAGAAGAAAAATAATTACTTGGGAAAGATTCTTTTGACTGCTTCTCTTACGGCCTTGTGCATTTTCATGCTCAAGCAATCTCCGACGTTCAATACTCCGAGCTTGGTATAACTTCTTACTGTCGTGAGCTCGAGTTTTAGATTTCGGTTTGATTCTCACTTAGCTCTTTGAGTAAAAAATATGTTTTTGGTTTCTTCTGAATGGTTTCTTCGTTTTGGTTGTTCTGTGTTTACTTTTTTCTTCAGTTTTCTCGACACGAGCCAGGGGTTACACATGTTTTAGTCACTGGTGGTGCTGGATATATCGGTTCACATGCAGCTCTAAGACTTCTAAAGGATTCATACCGAGTGACCATTGTGGTATCTTCTTTGGCTTACATGGATTTAAGCTCCTTTGTTCAGCATATCAGTCTTCTTTTATTGCCAATACCAAAATCCTGATAAAGTAAATCTTTTTCTGTTTGAACAGGACAATCTATCTCGTGGGAATCTCGGTGCAGTCAAGATTTTGCAAGAACTGTTTCCAGAACCTGGAAGGCTTCAATTTATTTATGCTGATCTTGGAGATGCAAAGGCTGTCAACAAGATATTCACAGAGAACGCCTTTGACGCTGTGATGCATTTCGCAGCTGTTGCATATGTTGGGGAAAGTACACAATTCCCACTTAAGTAAGTATATTGAGCTATTTTCCTTGTGGAAATATATGATCTTTTCTGTTATGTATATGTGAAACAAGTACCTTTGTGTTCTGTCAATTACAGGTATTATCATAATATTACATCAAACACTTTGGTAGTATTAGAGACAATGGCTGCTCATGGAGTTAAGACTTTGATATACTCAAGCACATGTGCAACATATGGGGAGCCTGATACTATGCCAATTACAGAGGAAACTCCTCAGGTGATACAAATTTCGTTTCTCAAATGTTTTATTACCATTCTTCTTCTATGCGCTCTAATCGCTAAACATGGTCACTTCAGGTACCAATCAATCCATACGGTAAGGCTAAGAAGATGGCGGAAGATATCATTTTGGATTTCTCAAAAAACTCAAACATGGCGGTTATGATCCTAAGGTTGGTATAAGTGATACGCTTCTAAGCTCTATCTAGTGGTTGTGTGCATTGTTTCTTTTCCATTGAAGTTGATGAAGTTCTATCTCAACCGATTTTCAGATATTTCAATGTGATTGGGTCTGATCCAGAGGGCAGACTGGGTGAAGCCCCAAGGCCTGAGCTACGAGAGCATGGACGAATCTCCGGTGCTTGCTTTGATGCTGCACGTGGTATCATGCCTGGCCTCCAGGTAATCACTTTCCTCAGTTCATGAAATTTTTGTCTGAAAGATTGTGTTTCCAGAGTTTCAGTTAAGTTTTTGTCAGGGTCTTCTTGACTTTTGTTCTTTGGACAGTCATCACAGTTTGGTTCTATCACATTCTTTAATCAGTTTCAGATTCTTAATCTTTTTTTTTTCTAAAAATTTGCTTTTTGGGTGTATTTAGGAGCTGGCACATGTTGTAGAACATGTTCAAAAATGTTTGCAAAAAAAAAACTGATAGTAGTTTACAGCTGAGCAAAATACATAATGGAGACAACTTAGTCCTGAGTTTCCTTTATTAAAGCAAAGTTTAAATTAGTCTACTTGTTACATTCACGTGGCTTTGAGCTTTCAATCTTCTCTAATCATTGATCTTCTTTAACTTTTCTTTTTCTCAGATCAAAGGGACAGACTACAAAACCGCTGATGGAACTTGCGTACGGGATTATATTGATGTCACTGACTTGGTTGATGCTCATGTTAAAGCTCTTCAAAAGGCGAAACCCCGCAAAGTCGGAATCTACAATGTTGGCACGGGGAAAGGTATAATTGACTTTTGGCTTGCATTAGTACTGTACTGAAGAAAAAGTCTTGCTGTTTAGCCAATGGATTTAAAGACTGTTTTCTGTTGTGTGTGAATTAGGTAACTCGGTGAAAGAGTTTGTTGAGGCGTGCAAGAAAGCGACTGGTGTTGAGATCAAGATCGAGTACTTGCCTAGACGCGCAGGTGATTACGCTGAGGTTTATAGTGACCCAAGCAAGATCAATAAGGAACTTAATTGGACAGCTAATCACACTAATCTCAAAGAGAGTCTTGAGACTGCGTGGAGATGGCAGAAGCTACACCGTAATGGCTATGGTTTAACCTCTTCAGTCTCGGTTTACTGACTTTGTTTCATTCCTAGGAGATGACGGTTTATATTTAAAATATAACATAAGATATATTATTCCCATATTATATAATGAGATCACATGATGAGATTTTTGATTGCTATTCATTTTGTAATGGCTTTAGGTTGTTTTAGGAAGCACCCATTTATTATTAAATGTTCCTCTCACAGTATTAATATATTAGTCATTCATTATAACAAGGTCCCTAGTATTTTGTTGGATTCGAAACTCAATGACAACAAAAGCTTCAGTGAGAAATCAAAGTTAAATGCAACATATCCGATGGAAAAAAACTGTTCATATACTGATAATTTCAAGATAGGGTTGGTAAAGAATATGTTCTTCTGGTCGATAATAAAGCAAAAACGATTCCATGGATTTTGAGGTCCTTCAGGCAAAAGATTGAAGCGCTCTCTCGAAGTTATCTTCAGCTGATGCTGCTCGCTTCACAAGTACGTGTTCTGGATGTGATAGTTTCAGCTGGCTGCAAATAGATCAGAAATGGGGGAATAAGTCACGCTTACAGATGCACTGTTATGCATAAGGTCATGAATATTTTTACCTTAGGTAGCGCGAAGATGATTTTCCAACATGAAGACTGCATACAACTAGGTTTGCAAGAGTTTCTGGATCTTTAGCATCCTGCAATAAGCATAAACATCTATGTTTTCAAACATATCCATTTCAGAATAAACGAAATAGTTGAAAAGCTTAGATTTGGTGTAAGGAGTTTTAAGTGTACACGTAGTTGATAAAACAAGTGAAGCATATCTGATGACATGATATTGAGAATGGCATCATGGATTACGTAGATACAGATTTAAGGTAAGAAAGAGTAGGTTCATGACTCACCTTGTTGAGTGCTTCAAGCAGTAGAGTCTCAGCTTCTTCAAAATTACCCATATGCATGCAGCAAACAGCCTTACCGTTCAAGATCAAGCTTGTCATTGGATACTTCTCAGAGAAATCCTGGAAGATTAAATAAGCTTCCTGTATCTTGGAACCCCCCTGAGACCATACAAAAACAGTTTAATATCACGAAACACATTAACAATCTTCTCAACACCAACTGTAAAAAAGAAGAAATGAATATATCATATCATACTACTGCCAGGTTCAACCATGCGCTAGCGAGTTGAGTGAGTGTGTGGTCTTCATCAGCTTGTTGCATCGTTCTCAGCTGTTTCTCAGCATAATCTGATCTATGCATCTTTATGAATATCTGAACATTCAAAGCATGCCTACAATATGCAGAAACAACAATCAAATTATCAAGTTAAACAGAAAGAACTTAGACATATAGAACAAAGCAAATCGAAAAAGCTCACAGATCCATGGTTCCTCCAGAATGAGTATGCTTCAGAGCCTCATTATAGTCTTCCTCATGCATGTATATAGTACCAGCAATCAAACGAATAATAGCATTGTTTCCTACAGTTGGATCTGCTAACCATTCCCTCAAGCTAGCAATGGTTGATTCCTGACCACAATCACAGATTCCAAATATTGTATTCAAAACAATGCAAATCACATACATAAGATGAAGATAAATTCAATTTCGGATCTCTAAGCAAAACGTTACAGAACATGAATCCATGCGATTGCATAATAACTGATCATCTCAATAATCTCTTGAATTACCTTGTTTTCAGGACTCGATAGATACATAGCAAGGAGCTTCACTGCCTGCAGAGGAGTAGCGGCTGCTTCGTCGATCTCACTGATGACAAGCTACGAAGACGAAATTTGAAAAAAAAAGAAAGGTAAATCACAAATGATCAAAACAAAATTGAATATCCAATCGAAATTTTGAGATAGAGAGCAAAACCTGATAGCTACCGAGAGCGATGTAAGCGCGATGGACGAGACAGTCTCGCTCGACGATATCCTCCTGCGAAAGATTTGGGATCTCGCTGTTGTTTATCGCAGCTTGATATGAACCCAAGTAGAAATTGTTTCTCAGATTAAAGAGGCGATCTGGTCCAGCCGCCATGGATGTCATTGTTTGTCTGCTTCGTCTTCTCCTCGTTCTTCTTCTTCTTCTTCTTCTTCTTCCTCGTAGATCTCACAGATCCGTGTCTAACTCCAAAATAGATAAAACTGAAGTGTGAATAATCAACCAAAAATTACCCCTTAAAATTAAACAAGTTGTGCATAAAGACCCTATATATTTCGAATGCTTAAATTAGCACCCACAGTGATCTAATCTCGGCCCAATGGGCTTTTAAGTGACCCAATAGTTCGCAACTGTGCTACCCTTTACACGTGTCCTACATACGAACGGTGACGATCTTATCTTACCAATACAACGCGTTTTATCCAATTTCGCGCGGGAGTTGTTTCAATCCTGACGTTAGCATCCCGTTGAAAACCCACTCCGTTCGATCGTGCTGTCACATTGGTCAACAAACAAACCCAAAGTTTATCGACACGTGTCTTTAAGCCTCCCCATTGATAAGCCGGTTACCATCCGGGAATAGTTAAAAACCGGTTTACCGGCATTGATTTTTTTATCAGCTCATCGTGACAGTAACCTTCAACGGCGTTTACTGCTTCCAGTTAATCACTTAATAACCAAAATACCCTTTACCCAAACGTTATTAGTTCGTAATCCGCTTTGCTCGATCTTTTTATTAATAAATAAATCCATTTGCAGTTTTTTAAAAGTAAATGCGTGTAAGCAAGAGCTCGAATTCGAGTGAGAGCTAAATCAAATCTCTGATTGTTTTTGTTGATGCAAGTTTCTTTGATCCTTTCTGGAAATTTTGTTCTTCCCCGATCGAGTTTTGACTTTTCGTTTCTTCTCCAATCTCGCATGTTCGTATCTTGTTTGGAATTTGAATTTGTAACTGTTCGTATCTTAGTTTGATTTTTCGAATGTTGATTATAAATGAGTTTCGAATAGAACTTTGATTTTTATATGCATGCGTAATCCACAATCAAGAACTAGATGTATGGTGTATCTATGTAGAATGATTAGACTTGATTCGTGTTAAATGTTGGGATTAATTAAGTTGAAGTGAAAGATTATATTGGTTACGGTAAGACTTTTGGTGTTGACCTCCGTTGTAAGACTATGTATCAAAATTTCAAAATTCCAAAAATGCATATAGGAATCTTTATAAGTCTAAATAAAGAATTCAAACATATTACAATGTTTCTGTGATCCCCAATTATCTAACCTTGTAAGCTTTTTTCTGTTTTACAAATATTTACGTACATAAAGAGATGAAAAAAAAAACATTTTGTACATATGTTTGGCTTTGGACTTGCCTTGATTGGCAACAATCTGTTAGCTTAATTATACACGTTTCCTTCATCGAATATTTCTGCTGAGATTCGAGCTCTGGTGGTGATGGGTTCACACTTTTCTCGAATTTTAAGAAAACTTCCAAAACTAGTCAAATCGTTTCTTTTCTATTGAACTGTTGCCTCACCTTTTCTCGATTTGTCAATCCGAAATAGACACTTTATTCGTAATTTTCATAAATAAAGGGGGAAAAACAAAAGAGAGTGAAAGTAATAGTTATGTAATGGAACATACTGACACAATGAAGGAAGAACCAAGCTATCTGACAAACTCAAGTTCTTGATTTTCACTCTGTAATTACTTTGTTTTTTCTCTTCACCGTTTGGTCTGTTTGACACTCCCAGCGATCTGTTTTCTTTTACCAATCATTATGGATCCGGAATACTCTTTGCCTTTTTTGTTTTGTTCTATATATTTTGTTCTATTGACTTATTATTATTTTTTTACAAGACGAAAGAGACACAAGCCACGACCATTAGATTAGGTATTACGCTAGATACAAGCAAATGTACTTATAATTTTTGTTATATCTGCAAGTGTATTACTAAAGGTTTGAAGGGTAATATGAGTTAATGGTGCCTTAACTTGTTATTAAAATTTAAAACTATAGTTTGTAGTTAAAAGCAAAAAATATTGTAGTATTCATAATTTAGTTTCAAATTTTAAATTTTCAAACCATGTGATGACTACTATCTAAGGCTTATTGCGTGTTAGAAGTCGATTTCTACTTTTTCTTCGGTATTTTTTTTTGCCACGGTAGAATTGACCCTAGTAACGCCATGATTTTACATCTTAGTTCAATTATATATTACTAGATGGTTATCTACTTTAATTTTGTATACAGTTGCTAAAGAGTTTGATTTCGACTTGTTATATGGTTATGTTATTTCAATTTTTTTCTTACACTCCTTAAGACATATTTTAAGACCTCGTGAAGAATGTCATTCTAGAATTGAATTTTTGTTTCAAAACAAATGTTGATTTACATTTCCAACATAACTTTTAAAACTAAAATCCTAATTTATCCTCTACTTAAAACCAATTTTCTTTGAATTTAAATCAATTTTATATAATAAGTGACATATTAAATAAAAGCATAGTTGTATAATGGAATGTTTTTTAATTTGTGTGAAAAGTGTCAAAATAGCATTTTTTTAGAAACAGATGGAATATTTTTCAAAACATAAAAGCATAACTATATTTATAGGAGGAAGCGTATGATAAAATCAACTAATCTTTTGAAAACAATCAATTGTACTAACCTACATTTTAAGAAATCTTTTTTTTCTCCAAGTATATTAATATAGGTTCATGAAGTAAGAGAGTGTGAGGGTTTTTGAGTAATGAATTTGGGAGGTACTTAAAGGGATTGGATAGATTGCACTTAAAGTAGATATTTATGCACACGTGTTTAAAGAATGCTACATACTACAATTCTACAAAGCCCAATAACTCATTACAACCCTTATATTGTATCACGTAAAACTAAAAGCATATTTTTAATCAGTTTACAAAGTGAATAAGCGTACAATATCCTCAAGGTAAGTGATTATTACGACAAGAAGTATAAGTTTGAATATAGGCATAGTATCATGTGTACCTTTTCGAATGTATATCTGTTAGGAACAAGCTCCACTGGTTTTTACTTCATGCATCATTTATTTGATTATATACATTTTTATGGAAAACTTTCCGATTTCGTACTCTATCTCTCTAGGCTAAATGCTCTTTTATATCGTTTAAAGCATTAAATCTCCATGAACTATTGCTCTCCATTTAAATGGTAGATGAATGTCTAAATAAGTCATGGATCGTTTCCTCTAGATCAAACGTAATTTAAACTTGTTTTCCTTCTTCTATTTTATGATTTAAATTATGCAGTCTTAAATACTGATTAGGATGTTGGAAAGTCCTCAAAAAATGTAACAACAATGTTTTCAAACTCGATCCGGACCGATAAATTCGGTGATCCTGACTGGTAAATTCGGTGATTCGGTCACTATACCGGTTCTGATTTATTGTTAAAATTTATCAATTATAAATTCGGAAAAATCAGGTAAACCTTAGCAAAATCCGATAAATCCGGTAAAACCAATGATCCGATATTACTAGTTGAACCGATCGTGTATAAAAATATTGATTGGATTTTCTAATTTTTTATTATATATAATATTTTGGATAAAATGTGTTATTTATGATTTTTTTTAATTTTTATAAAGATTTTACCATGTCGCTTAAACAAAATAAATCAAATACTGATAACAATAACTAATATTAGTTGATGTGATGCATTATTCGTTTATTTCAGCATAAAAAGTTTACATTTTAGTATTTTTTCATTTTATGTAATTTGACTTTAAATATTCAGACACTTTATAATTATTTTTATAATTATTTTTGATATATTATTAAAATATGGATTGTATTTTTTATATATAATAAATTATAAAAGATTCACTAATAGGTTGAACCAGGATCGATCTGGTTCAATCCGCAGTTAACCCACTAATCCGATAATCCAAAAAATAATATGGTTCGTAATCCGGATTAGGTTTAAAAACATTGCATAACAATGATGTTTCAAAGCTATTACGTGTTTACTCTTTACTCATAGGAGATATGTCATCCGATGGGATGAACCGACGGAAGGATTTTTCTCCAGTCAAATTTTTACTATTAAAAAAGATCCATATGGAGTTGACTGTTAAAATTATATGGGGATTAATGTATTTCAAAACTATTAATGGAGTTGTAAATTGTAATACACGAACGTGGGTTTGAGTGTTCATCGTGAAGTCGGCCAAATATTCACATCCTAATACTTTCTTATGTTATCCCACATATATATTTGTATAGATATGATTCTTCTATGTTTAAGATACTTTGCTAGCCATTTACTTGTTGTTGTGCGAAGTTGTCTATATTACTTTTTATATTATCCCACATATTGTTTATGAATATATTGGGGTGGCGTATTGTCATCTAAGGTGTTTAGAAAAACAAAACTTGAAATTGGATGAAAAAAGTTGAATTGAACTTTAATTTAGCTAAAACTTTACTTCTTTTGGTTAGAAATAGTCGAAACCAAACTGGAAAATTTTTCAAATGTTGTAATAACCAAACGTAGAGCAAAATTTTGTGAAATAACATGTTGGCTCACTTAATTGGATCACTGACCGATTGTTGATGTCGAAACTGATGAAAATGCATTTAACATGTTTTTTGAAACTTCTCACAACCAAAACTTGCGCGGATTTGACATAAGAAAACGTCAAAGTGACTTTATAGAACTCCATGTAGAAGATGTATGAAGAAGTGTAAAAGATAAAAGAAAACTGTAGAGAACTGTTGAGAACTGAGAGAATATAGAGAAAATGTATATTATTTCTCATCTTAAATTTGTACAAAGAGATACAAAATATATAGAAAATAAACTAACTCTTATAATAATAAATGAGAAGAAATGATGGAGAAGAGAAGGGAAATGAGCCTCTCAAATAAGCAAAAGAATTGTTGTAGTTAATGCTAATCGGCAGATTAACTTTAAGGGGATGAATGTGTATGATATTGTCTCATTAAAATTTTTACCAATAAAATCCAATGAAAAAAACAGAAACAAATAGTCCAGCACTCTAAAATTAAATATATGGGTATGAATGGTCGATAGGATTAGAGTAATTTTTGTAAGGTAATTTTCACCCTAATTTACTGGTGGAAAATTTTCCAACAAAAAAAAAAAGTTTTCCGCTCTCTTCTTCCTTCCCTGTATTTCTCTCTCCATGTCCACCATTCACATACAATGAAAATATAGAATTTTATTCAATGTACACTAATAATATATATAATTTTATCATTATATAAGTATACTTTACCCCCAGCTAAAAGTATTGATATAAATGTCATGCAACTATTATAATCATATATATATATACATATATGGATCTAACATGCTATTCTAAGTTTCTTTATTAAAAGTATTAAAAATATATGATTGGAGATCATATTTGCACTTAGATGTGCAGCATCTCCGTACCACCGAAGAATATAGGTACATTTGTCCCATGAAGCTCGAACCCGACAATCGTTAAGTTTTTCAAAAACTAACAAATCTGAAGTTTTTGGATTACGACCCTTATTTCGATTTATTTGTTTGGCAAAAATTGAAATTTCGTTCTGAATATTTTGATGCTAACCAAAAAAAGTGTAAATGTGTAATAGTAAAACTAAAATCAACGATTTAATAAATTAATGTTCTTAGTAAAAGCAAAAAAATATAAAAAATGAAAAAAAACCTTATACTATATAACGTTATTTTCTTTTTGGTCAACAACAAAATTTTCCTATATAGTTAAAGTAGAATACAAATGAATCCAGAATTAATTTATAATTTTACTTTTTAAAACTTTGTAATTTAGGGGGGGGGGGGGAATTGGTAACTTTCGACTATATTTTTTTTGATCGAATATGAACTGTTTAAAAAATATATTGTACCGACATTTGGCATAGTATTAGTAACTCTGTATTCAAATCTTTTAACAAACAAAACAAAAACAATCTGTATTCAAATTTTTTTTTTTTGGGACACCTAATCAAACAGAAGAAATATTAGTCATAACGTTATCGTGGCGGATGTTGATATGCTTATCAGGGAAACGTTTTCCGAGAATTGCGGCCGCATCTCTGAACTTCGCCTTTATCACTCGTGTCGCGAAAACGAACTTCAAAAACAACTAACTTTCAGCTCACAATGCAGTTTTAATTGAAACAATCAAAAGCAATTGAGTTAAGTATTCAAAGATTCAAGAAGAAAAAGAATACAAAGTTATGAATTAACCCAATTCGATATGATTGATCTACATATGGAGCCAAATTCAATCCGACAAACTCACTAAAATGAAAAAAAGATTATGTTCAAAACAGAGCTTACAACAATGGAGAAGTTTAAGAATAAAACTTTATGTATCTCTCTCTCTATCGATCTTTTTCTTCTCACTTAGTCACAAAAAAAACAAGAAAAGATAAGATGACTAACTGAATTATTAGAGATAAGATAACTAACTCAGTTTAAGTATCACACAGAGATATTAAATCTGCTATTATAAGTAGAGGCTTCGGATTTTCTTCTCCTATTGTCCGGTTAACATTGCTTCTGTAAACCAGCATTAAACCGTCTTTAATAACACATAAATGTTGAATCATCAACGGTTTACTTCAACACTCCACCTTGATTCAAGATTCATTCTTCATCTTCAAGTAAATTTGTACAAACTTGGACTTAACCTCTGGCAGTAATGCCTAAGCATTTACCTGAACAACTTTAGAAAATCTAAAACTGCTTCAAATTTGTGAACTGGCATGCATTTGGTGAGCATATCCGCTGGATTTTTTTATGTGTGTATCTTCAAAACCTCCACATCTCCAGACTCAATTACATCTCTTATGAAGTAGAATTTGACAGCAACATGCTTAGTCCTCTCATGAAATGAATTGTTCTTTGACAAGTATATGGCAGGCTGTGAGTCACACCAAACTGCTGAGGCTTCTTCCTGTTTAATACCCATATCACACAACAAACCTCTAATCCATAAT
Source organism: Cardamine chenopodiifolia (assembly GCA_963922655.1). Lineage (NCBI taxonomy): Eukaryota > Viridiplantae > Streptophyta > Magnoliopsida > Brassicales > Brassicaceae > Cardamine > Cardamine chenopodiifolia. The sequence continues at coordinate 7,188,421 of OZ000467.1, forward strand.
GCTTCTTTAATTGCTTCTATAAGTGCGATAAATTCTGCTTCAGTCATCGATAGAGTAACAATGTGTTGTAGTTTTGATTTCCAGCTAACAGTGTTACCTCCATCTGTAAAACAATAACCACTAATCGACCTTCTCTTATCAAGATCTGCAGCAAAGTCTGAATCACTATATCCTTGTACTTTGAAATCTTTACCTTTTGTATAAACCAGTTTCAAACTTACAGAACCCTTCAAGTATCTCAGTAGCCATTTCATAGCTTCCTAGTGCACTTCTCCTGGTCGACTCATAAATCGACTAACCAGACCAAGAGCATAAGCAACATCAGGCCTAGTCCCAATCATTGCATACATCACACTTCCTACAACACTCAAATAAGGAATCTCCTTTGTGTCAATACACTCATTTTCATCTTTGATCATTGACAGCTTGAAATGTGCACCAATAGAAGTATTCACAATCTTTGAATCATTAATCCTAAATCTGTGAATAACCTTGTCTACATACTTTTCCTGTGATAAACACAAAGTACCACATTTCCGATCTCTACTAATATTAATGCCTAGTATACGACTAGCAGCTCCCATATCCTTCATCTCAAATTCCAGAATTAGAATATCCTTGAGCTTATTAATCTCAACTAAGCTCTTAGATGCTAGTAGCATATCATCAATATATATTAACAAGTATACAAAAACACTTTCATTTACATGTTTCCCATATACACATGGGTCATGATCACTGCTTTTGAATTCTTGATCCATCATAAATGAGTTGAACATCTTGTTCCATTGCCTGGGGGCCTGTTGCAAGTCATACAAGGATTCCTTTAAAAGACAAACCTGATCTTTGTCAGGATTCACTTCATATCCTTCAGGCTGCTCCATATACAAGATTCTATCAAGATGACCATGCAGAAATGCCGTTTTGACATCCATCTGTTCAAGTTCCCTATTCTCATTCACTACTAAAGAAATAAGTATCCGAATGGATATATGCTTTACCACATGTACAAAAACCTCTTGATAATCGATACCCTCTCTTTGTGAGAAACCTCTGGCAACAAGCCTCGCTTTAAACCTCTCAGCCTCAACTCCAGGAATGCCACTCTTCTTCTTGTAAATCCATCTACAACTTACCACTTTCTGATCAGTAGGCCTATTCATTATATCCCAAGTCTTTTTCTTAAGCAGTGTATTCATCTCTTCAGTTATACCAGCATTCCATTTATCCCAGTTCTAGCTTTCCTTTGCCTCATGAAAACAGCTTGGATCATCATGAAAATCAATCTCTTCTGCTGCCATCAATGCAAAAGCAAACTGAGTACAGTCAGAGAATTTTGCTGGTGGTTTTATAGACCTTTTTTCTCTATCTTTTGCTAATTGATAATTCTGCAAAGATGTTATTTCTGTACTAGTCTCTACAGATTCAATAGGTTCATCATCTGAGTCATTTGAGCTTACAGAAGCTCCACCTTCATTAGTAGCATCTGCAGTCATTTTTAGATCCCTTGATATCTCAGTTGTGATATTTTCTACTTGTTTCCCATCAGCATGTTTGGCTTCCTCATCAATATTCTTTAAGTTCCTGTACACAACATTCTCATTGAAAATCACATTTCTACTTACTACACATTTTTCCTCATCAAGTAAACCAATTTTATATCATTTAATACCCTTAGGATAACTTAAGAAAATTTCTTTTAAAGCTCTAGGCCTAAGTTTTCCTTGTTCTTGGTGAACATAAGTTATGCAACCAAATCTCCTAAGATTCTTATAACCAGGTTTCTTATTCAACCATAACTGTTCTGGAACATTATGATCGATAGCATAAGAAGAAGATTGATTTACCAGATATGCAATAGTTGATGTTGCCTCAGCCCAAAACCTTTCTTCAAGGCCTGACTCATCAAGTAGACATCAAACCTTCTCCATCAAGGTCATATTCATCCTTTCAGCCACACCATTTTGTTGGGGTGTATATGTACATTCCTATGTCTCTCGATGCCATTCTTCCTGCAAAACTCATTAAAACGAACATTACAGAATTCTAAACCATTGTCAGTTTTTATAACTTTGAGTTTCTTACCAAATTGATTTTCCACAAGTTCTTTCCATTCGCAGAATTTTTCAAAGGTCTCATCTTTTGACTTATGGAACATGAGCCATACCTTTCTTGTCTTGTCATCAATGATAGACAAAAAATATTTTTTACTAGACATGGATGGACTAACATTTGGAGAGCCCCACAGATCTGCATGAACATAACCTAGAACATCCTCTGTAGTATGTTTTCCTATGTTAAAACTGAGCTTTTTTTTATTTTCCCATTACACAATGCTCACAAAAAGTAAGATCTTTAATCTCTTTCTTTTCTAGCAAACCTTTTTCAGTCAGCAACTTCATATTGTTTAACCCATGTGACCTAGCCTATTGTGCCATAACTCTATGATATCCTTAGAATTTTTCTACATTACAGCTTTCTGAATACACAGTTTCACCATCGAGCACATACAATCTATTTTGCAATTTTTCAGACAGAGCAGTTTTATTGTTCTTGAAATACTTGACCTTACCAGCTCCACCTATATGCTGATATCCCAGCTTATCCAACGTGCCTGTAGAAATAAGATTTCTCCTCAGATTTGGTACATATTTTACATCATTCAAGATCTTGATTGATCCTCCATGGCTATTTATCTTTATGGAGCCGTGATCTTGTGACTTCACTGAGTGATCGTCACGAAGCAAGATTATTGTAGATCCATCTTCTTGAAAACTACAGAACCAGTCTCTCCTTGATGTCATTTGAGATGTGTAGCCAGAGTCAAGTACCCACAAATCTTCTATCAGTTGATTATTCACACTCAAGGCCTCTTTGAATATTAATTTCTCAGTGATAACTCCAGCTTCTCCCCTATTCTCAGTTTCAAGCTTCCTCTTCCTAGCAAAGCAATCTTTCTTAACATGTCTTTCTTTCTTGCAAAACCAACATGTTAGACGAGTCTTTGAACTCGATCTACTCCTATTTTGATTTCCAGAAAACTTATGATGCATAATACTAGGTCTTCCTCTCTCGTTTGTATACAAGGTTGTAGATGCTGACTTAGAGAATTCTCTTGACTCAACAATCTCTCTTTCCAGCAACTTGGCAGATAACACCACATCTTGGACTGACAAAGTCTTATTGCCATACTTTAGTGTGTGTTTTAACTAGGGGTGGGCAAAAAACCCGTACCCGCATACCCAAACCGAACCCGACCCAAAAAGTCATACCTAAACCCGTTCTGTACCCGACCAAATTATTCCATTGGGTACGAAATCTCTAAACCCGAAAACCCAAATCCGAAACCGTTCTGAACCTGAAAACCCGAAACCCGAACGAAAACCCAAAAATACATAACTACCCATAAGAAAATATCCTAATTCGAGGACTCTATCCTATAAATGTGGAATTTTTTATGTGTAATATACACAAATCGAGTTGAATCCAAACTGAAAAATCCAAAAAATCTAAAAACCCGAAAACCAAAAAAATCCAAAAAACACGAAAACCCAACCCGATAACCCAAAAACCCAACCCGAACCCAACCTAAAAACCCAAAAAAAACCCGAAAAATCCAAAAAACCCGATTCCAAACCCGAACCGAATCAATACCCGAATTTTCCAGGTTTTTCCGGGTTCAACTCTTATACCCGAACCCAAAATTATTCTATTGGGTATGAAATTCCTATATCCGTACCCATTCGGGTTTTACCCGAACCCGATATCCGATTGTCCACCCCTAGTTTTAACTGATCGTAGTGCAGAGGAAGAGAATTCATTATCAATATGGCTTGAACCTCTTCTGCGACAACGATCTCAAGGCTGCCTAACTCAGCAAATATCTTCAAGAAATCGTCAACATTTTCATTTATGTTCTTGGCTTCATTCATCTTGAAGGAGTAGAACTTAAGCTGCCAATATACTCGATTTGGCAATGAGGTTTCCATATATTCCTTATTCAGTGTGTTCCACATATCCGCAACAGTCAAGCAATGATTTATCTTCCTAAGCACTGTATTACCGACATTCAATATGATAAGATTCATAGCCTGTTCAGATTGATCTATCTTTGCTGGATCAATGACTGTCTTTATTACTGGTTTTGAAGAGGAATCTCGATCTTCATCATCATCTGACTTTAATTTCTTTTCTTCGCCTTTAGTCATCGAAACCTCCATTGTTAACTTGAAATCTGTTATGATCTTCTTCAATCCGAGGATCCCCAGATGTGCCATCATTCTAATCTTCCGTAGCGAGAAGTCCGAAGCTCCATCGAACTTCTCAATCTTGATCTGTTGTTTCGACATCACTAAACAGAACCCGAAGCTCTGATACCACTTTGTCGCAAAAACTAACTTCAAGAACAGCTCACTTTCGGCTCACAATGCAGTTTTAATTGAAACAATTAAGAGCAATTGAGTTAAGCATTCAAAGATTCAAGAAGAAGAAGAACACAAAGCTTGATAACTCAGTTTGATCAATCGATGTGATTCACCTACATCTGGGGTAAAATTTAATCAGGCAAACTCACTAAAATGAAAAAAAGATTCTGCTCAGAAAAAAACTTACAACAATAAAGAAGTTTCAGAAGAAAACTTTTTGTATCTCTCTCTCTCTATCGATCTTTTTCTTCTCACTCAGTCACCCAAAAAAAAACAAAAAGAGATAAAATGACTAACTGAATTATTAGAGATGCTAATAACACTCAATTTAAATATCACGCAGAGATATTAAACCTATTATTGTAAATAGAAGCTTTGGATTTTTTTCTCCTATTGTCCGATTAACATTATTTCTACAAACCAGCATTAAACCGTCTTTAATAACACATAAATGTTGAATCATCAACGATTTACTTCAACAACGCGTCACTTCTCTTTTCGCAAGTGTATTATTTGGTCCATTTTAAGTCTAAAATTTAGACTCTAAATGAATACTTTTGGCAAGATTAGTTCATTTCTTTTATAATACGTTAACAAATCAAGTTTTTTTTGGGTTTGTTTTCGTCAGAACAGTCAAGTCCGTTTTGGAGTGATCTTGTCATGAGATTATGTCAAGACAATAAAATCATAATCTAAAATAGAAAACAAAGAGAAGTCTCTTTATTTCTATTCGGTTATAGTAAATTAAGGATGGCTAAAATTTGACAGGGTTTCAAAAGATAAAGTGCTTTTGTTCTCTTACAAAGAATTTAAAACTTCAAATATCTTTATTCTTCTTGCGAGCGGGAAAAAGTATTAATTTATATCCAATATCTTACTTCTATTCTAACGAATTACTTGCACCGAGTAATCAAGAACCAATAATATATTAGAACTTCACAAACTCAAGTAAATTCAAAAAAGATAATTTAAACAAAAGAGTACAAAGACTTGGCCATCGATCCGTTTATCTATATTGATTAATAATAGATTATCTCACTTACTTTATAACTTATATTTTCGTCCATAGTTAAATTTAATATCCGTTAATCTTAAAACATTTTCATTGGAGTCTCTTAAAAAGTTTTTAAAATTAAAAATATATAAATTGTATTGATAAATGTGTTTTAAAAATCTTTTTAAAAACTGATTTTTAAATAAGAGTTTTAAAATCCGATTCTTAAAATTTTTTTTTTTAAAACACATTTACCAATATAATTTATAATAAAAATATTAATACAAATTTTATAAAAAATTCTTACTAACAGAGATGGGCTTATATTGCCAATGAAATCTCTCTCTCTTTCAAACATTTAGAAAGGGAAGAAGATGTCTTTATCATCACGACAAGTCAGCGTCTCTCTCTTCATCATCGACCTTTCTTCTTCTCCTTCTTCCCAATCTTTTCTCAAGAAAATCACAAATCTCCCCAAGAAAATACTCACAATCACGATGCTAGAAACATAATCTCCTCTTTCTCTCTCCCCCTCCAATTCGTTGTGATCATAAAATCTTGATTTTTCTATCTTTCGTATAGTTGTATATATACACACCAGGACATTCATCATCATCATATATAGATTATGTGCAGCGTCACTGAGCTTCTTGACATGGACAACTTTCAAGGAGACTTAACCGACGTCGTACGAGGAATCGGAGGCCACGTGTTGTTGCCGGAAACTACTCCTCCGAACATCTGGCCTCTTCCACCACCATCTCCGTCAGATCTACATATAAATCCTTTCGGAGATCCCTTCGTGAGCATGAACGATCCTCTCCTTCAAGAACTTAGCGCTGTCACAAACTCCGGCTATTTCTCCGCCGCCGGAGATAGCAACAACAGCAATAACAACGGTTTATTGGTTCCTAAGGTATTCGAGGAGGATCATATAAAGAGTCAATGCAGTATCTTCCCAAGAATCCGGATCTCGCATAGTAACATCATCCAAGATTCCTCTCCATGTAATTCTCCGGCAATTTCGGCTCACGTTATCGCCGCCGCAGCAGCCGCCTCGCCGAGAGGGATCATCAACGTCGATACAAACAGTCCTAGAAACTGTTTATTGGTCGACGGTAACACGTTCTCGTCGCAGATTCAGATATCTTCCCCTCGGAATATAGGCCTTAAACGAAGGTATAGATTGAAGTTATATATTTTTCTTGATCCTAGATCAAATGATTTTATTAAATTTTAGCTAATTTATACACTATATATTGAGTATTTACCAAGATGATTTTAAGTTTTTATACATATATTGATTCAATTTACATTAGGGTTCTAGGCCACTTGGTTAGCTAGGTTTATAGGAAACTATCCATCGCTATTGAGGTTAGGAAAATCGGATAAATAGAATGAACTATGGTTGCTTTGTGTGTGTGTATATACTTTTCTCATTATTAAGTTTTCTAGTTTTTTTTGTGTTTTATCAGTACTACATAATTATGAATTTGTGTGTATATATACATATATACTGTCAGAGGAAGGAGGGTTGAGGTTGAAGACACATGCAGGAGAATCTATGAACTGTCACAATTAAAAGACCATATAACTGCGTTGCATCATATCTCAAACCCAACTGATAATAATGTCCCACTACCAAACTTGGCTTTCACAACTTACACATATATATATACACGTGTGTATATAGATATATCAAAAACCACACGTGTCTAAGTATATGTATATACTTGGATGCAGGAAGAGTCAGGCAAAGAAGGTAGTGTGTATACCGGCCCCGGCTGCGATGAACAGCCGATCAAGCGGAGAAGTGGTTCCTTCTGATCTATGGGCTTGGCGTAAGTACGGTCAAAAACCCATCAAAGGCTCTCCTTTTCCAAGGTATCACACTAATTAACTCATCATACCATATATTCATAAGTATCTCTTGATAATTGTGAAAATAAGTAACTAACATTTCCTTACGTATACGAATTATGTGCAATATTAATTATAATTACAACTCAGTCTGAAATTTAATTTCAAAAAAATGATAATCTCAATGAATACTTATGATTCATAATGGTTTATACAATCAAAACCTCTAATTATAATGGACTCTCGGCTTATATCTATGGTTACTTATGATTGTTGGTCTCAGGGGTTACTATAGATGCAGCAGCTCAAAAGGTTGTTCAGCAAGAAAGCAAGTCGAAAGGAGCCGAACCGATCCAAACATGTTGGTCATTACATATACCTCCGAACATAACCATCCTTGGCCCATTCAACGCAACGCCCTCGCCGGCTCCACACGCTCCTCCTCCTCTAACCCTAATACCTCCAAATCCTCAACCGCAACCGCCTTATCCACTGGCTCCCAAGACACAACCTTCTTGCCTACCTCCGTTGATCCTACTCCTTCTCTCTCAGCCTCCACCGTTAAAGATGAACGAGAAGATATTATGGAGTTGGAAAATGTAGAAGACGATGACGATAACCAGATTGCTCCGTATAGACCGGAGCTTCATCATCAGCACCAGTCAGATGATTTCTTCGCAGACCTTGAAGCGCTAGAAGGGGATTCTCTAAGCATGTTGCTTTCTCAAGGCTGGACCGGCGACTGGACGAATAAAACGACGGTGTCCGACGGAATCAACGATTTCTTTGGTTGGTCGGGGGATAATAATAATAATATTAACGACGACCAAGACTCAAGGTATAGATAGTGTTAATTACAGAATAAAAAAAGTTATTAAAATTATTAAGTTGAGTTTGTCAAAGTGACGATTAAATATACTATAAAGCCTAGTCCACTGGTGGGTAATGAGCTGGTTACTTGAAGACCGTAAAAGGTATTTATCGTCATGTGTTATACATTTGTTTGTTTGTTTTTTTCAGGCGGATCTGTCTGTAGTTAAAAAAAGAAAAAGAAAGGCCGTTATTTTTTCTCTTGGTTTTTTTATTTTGTGAAGATTATATATGAGATTAATGTGAAAAGACAAAAGATACACATTTCGAAAGTATTGTGTCACTCTCTATTCGAGTTGAAACGAAGTAGTTCTTTTTTTTCACGATGTATAAATTCCCATCTAATGAAAGACTTCGTAAACATATTTGGTAATGTAGTGAAATTAAAAGTAGTCTAAAATCAGTATAATTTTGTCGAAAATTATCAATAAAAATGTTTCGCCAAAACAAAATCGTCGATAACTCACACATATAGAACATGCATGTGGGTGAAAATGTTACTAACACTGCAGTCACCGATATCATTATCGAAGACATACATTTGTTTTAAGTTTTCTCCATGCTTTATTTTGGACTCGATCAAATGATTTCTGTTAGGTAGAGTTTTATAGAAAAAAGATATACTAATTTACAGCTCGATCAAACATAGGTTCCATGAGTGAAAATTTTAACCCAGCTTATATTAAAAAATGATATAGAAATATATCAAGATGTGTCTTATAACCCTAAACATCAAATACTAATTGCTAAATACAAATGCTGTTGGGGTCGAGCGCGTGAGTTAATAGGCGGCGACTCATTCTTTCTCAAAAAAAGTGAGAGAAGTCTTTCAGATCTACTTATTTGGAGGCTCTCTCTGGTGATGCCAGCACCGTGAGATGGTATTCCTCTTCCTTTTGTGAACCAACTGCTCTTCATTTGGGGATAGGTGCTCCTCTCCGGTGGATTTTGGGGGGTAAAATCCGGCCAACGGCGGATGTAAGTGGTGAATGGGAGGGGCAGTTGCCACCCCTAATATTTTCAAAACTAATTTATTTCATATAGATTTTTAATTATGCTCTGCTTAATAATTATTTTATGCTTCTCTTATTTTATTTGGATACATGTTTTTCAAATAAAATTATATTAAATAGTAAAAGTCCACAACATAAAAAATACAAGACAATAATCCATAGTTTTTTTTCATTTGTTTACAAATCCATATCCATTTAGTTAGATGAATTAGAAAATTTATGTTTTTAAATAAAATAAAGGGTTTTGTATCCTACAAAAATTTGATCCTACCTTATGATATCTATTCTTTTTTATTTCTTCTATTTCGCTCTCTTTTTTCAATTCAAATTTTGATTGTGCTCATCGTCATCAAATATGAATTTTATAATTTGTGTAATTTTCTTCTATGTTTTGAGATATTGAATTGGTTCTTTAAATTTTAGATTGAGATTTTAATTTGAAAACATCACGCAATCAAATTAGATACTAGTTTTTAAGTAATTGTCTAATATATTATATTGAAAAGGGGTTGTTTGAGTCTATTAGCACTAGAAAAATGATAAAAATTCAATCTATAAGTGAGTATATAATACACTTATAAAATATTATCGTGGTTTTTTTAACTCTATTACGTTTTTCGTAAGCTGATTTATGTTTGATATTTTTACGCTTGGTAAAATTATTTTTTTGGATCCGCCACTTATCCCGGCTTTGAGGCGGAGTTACTTGGAGATTATGTGGTGGCGGCGTATGAGATTCTTTGCTCTGAATCTCCAAGGATGAGTTTCAGCATGGGTCTCTTCTCGGTGCTCTTGCGGTGGCATCTTTGAGTTGATCGGTTTGGCGAGTCGGAGTGGTGGATCTGAAGTCGTGGGGTCGCGCAACAGCGAGTGGACTTGTGGGAGTTGAGTCGCCGGATGTCGTTGCATGTGGTTGCGATTCTGCTTGGGGACGGTGGATTCGCGCTGCTGAAGTTTTTTCGGTGGCTCTCCTTCCAAGAATTATCTCCCGGTCGTAGAAGTGCTTTTCCATGGAGTTGGTTAAGGATCTCGGTGGTTGTTATGCCGTCTCTCGTTTCTTGGCCGACTAGCTAAACGGTGGTTAGTTGAAGGTCATGTTTCAACTGCTCTTCGCGAGGTTCTGTTTCACCGCTCTCTGTCAGAGGTGTTCTGTTCCGACTCGAAGCTAGGTCTGAGGTTAATTGCTCGTGGCGGAGGTCATGTTCCGCCTTTATCTTTGTTGGAGGTGTTCTGTTCCGACTTGGTTTTGGGCGTTGACAATAACCCGGTGGCTGTAGTTTGTAAACTGCAATTTTAGAATTTTTGGATGTATCCAGTCTGTTCCAGTTTTAGTTTTTGTCCCGATTCCGGTTTAGCTTTCAATTTTTTATGGGTTGGAATACCTTACCAACCCTAACCGGGTTTTATGGTGGGTTTTATCCGTTTTCCTTAATGTATTTAAAAAATCAAAAACCTATAAAAATTTGAATACAAGTACAACTTTTATCAATATATATATACTAATTGCATGAGCTTTATCTACAAAAGATTTGTGACCATTTGCTTAAACGATTTTTTCTGAGCTTACATGCATAATTTGTTTCTTACAATGTTTGAGTAGAAAATTTGAATCGAAATTCTTTCATATAAATCCGAATTACATTTAAATATTTAATCGATTGAGTTAAATGCAACTGGTTGGTACATCATTAATAATGTTATGCATGTTTTGTTGCTGGGATGGGAGCAGGAAAAGTGGGGCTAAAGAATACTTGGTGGATGGGACACAAAGCGAATAAGTTCGTCCATCTACAGTTCAATCACAGACGCATCCAATGACAATAACAATCTAATGTAGCTAGGCATTCATATATCGAATTGTATTGATTATAAAATCAAATTTAAATCAAAATTTTAAATAATCTGTAAATCCATTTCTCGGATGTGACTTCTTACTAATTTCTCTTTCAGGTGGACTAGACTGATTTCATACTTAAACAATCAATTCAGTTTTTTTTTTTTTTTCAAAATCTAGTACGCCAAAAAAAACTCTAGTAAGTATTTTAGAAGAGATGATACCTATCAACCAGTTCTTCCCATTGATACTTATCAAAAGATTTTGCTATTTTACATTTAAAATTAAATAGTTGATACTCCATAAATACGTGTTTTGGCCTTGATCTCAATTGGTTGAAGATTAGCTAAATTGAGAGTAATTAGTATTTCAGCTGAATATTTTCAGCTAACAAGTGTTTACGGACACTCAAAATTTGCCTTAGATACTTTTGGAGGCAAAACACTACTGATCCGTATTACAGTTTCATTTGAAGCAATATCATTCAAACATTTAGTGACCAATAATTGTATCAGCCATTAATGTTTAGCCCCATTGCACGACCAGCAACACGCAATGCATGCCATCTAAAGACTCTTCACCTAAGACAACCTGATCTCGCCAAAAAAAAACAATTCTTTGACTAGGTTAGGTAAAACACTATTTCTTTCCTTTTTTTCTTGTTATTATGTATGCTCGGATTCCTCATGGTCTAAATCATGTTTGGGAGAGCTTCATCTCCAATCCGAGATATGATTTTCAATGTTTTGATATCCCTTCACAAAATATCATAATGGGTTTTATATCACTCTGACTAGGACCATAAACAATAGTCTACTTTTTCCTAGAAATCTGATTTTTCATCTAGCCATGTTTTTTTATATATTCTGACTAAAGTGTCAGAAACAATTTTAGAAAAACAAATTCATATTTTTTGTCTTTTTCCCTATCTAGACTCTTGACCATGCTACGGTTGGAGTTTATCGCCTTTGCGAGAGTCGGCTAGAGAAGTAAAGCTCTAGTGGATGTCACATGTAGCCTAGTTTGGTTCTCCACTAGGAGAACCACTTATCATATATGTTATTTCCAGACCAAGCAAAACAAAATATTAAACCTATTATCAAACAGATTTTTAAAATAAAAACACACATAAATGCTTAAAGCATTAAACTCATCTGCTTTAAATCAGGGGCGGATCTGGTTATTTATTTACAACCAATACTTCCTTTTAAAGCAAATTTAACCGTCTAGAAAACTTTGAAAATCTGACGGAACAATTATATATACTGGAAAGATAAAAAGAATTCCTAAGAGAATAAATACTATCCAATAAATAAAACTCACATAATTTCGCTAAATTTTCTTTTTTAATTAACTAATTAAATTAATTAATAATATTATATTTTATTTGAATATTTGGATCAAAAATATTTTCAAATGAAACTTAAACTAAAATAATTATAATGTTATAGTATTAAGGCGGCGGTGATGAAATGAGATTACCGTAAAAAGAAAAAAAATTATAATATAATATATTTTTTATAAAGGATAATGTTAACATGATGAATCTTTTAAAATATTCTATGATTTCAAACTAACAAACATTATGTTTTTTTGTTAATTAACAATATGTTAGGAATATTGTTTAGGATGTTTCTATGACCCTATCAGTGGGGTTGCAGGTAGTGAACTTTTTTGGATCTATAATGTGTAAAAATAATTTATCAATCGGACCATGCATGTGGGCGACCTTGAAAGGCAGGGAGAAAAGCCCTAGTTTCACTATACCTAATTTAATTTAGATAACGGGGAATTTAATTTAGAATCCTAATAGACAAAGGAGCTTAATACATACAATGTTGTGTTTCTGATATTTGTTCATGCACTTTGTGAGTCTGTCACACCTCTGTTTGCACACTATTTAGTTTTATGTAATCAACGGTTAATAATATGACGCAGAAAGAAATATTATAAATCACATGTACTATGCACTGCTACTATACTTATATATATATATATATTTATTTTGTTAAAATACTTATATATATACGCTTAGTAAAATATTCCAGCGTCCTTTATTCTTCTTTTCGATAATATTAGGGTAAAAAAAGAACTCATAGCTTTATACGTATTATCAGTAATAGTATAAAACGGCAGAATGCCTTTTTAATGAAAATTTTATCATTAGCATGAAACTATAGATTGTTCCATAACAATTTCAGTGTCAAATAATTCTTCTCGTATATCATATATTTTATGCATGCCAGGTGTGTCAGACTTTAATTCATATTTTTAATGGTAATTCTTATGAGTTCTTTGATCGCTTTGAATGAGAAATATCAGTAAGCACATTTGTATTGTATCTTCTATCAATTTGGATTCAAATGTTCTTTTCCCATTTTGTTGTTGGTTAAAATTACCGCTACGTGAAAAGTAAAAAAAAAAAAAAAAAGAAGAAGAAGAAGAAGCAAGCAGCACGTTTCACATACACGCACACGTACTTTTTGGTTTTAATCATACACATGTAGGCACTAAATGGTAACGTGATAAAAACATTATGCTAGATTTAGCCAGATTCAACAATTCTGCCTTTACTATTTGCTAACTAAATTTTCTGCCTTATTCAGCAATTCAATAAAAAAAATACATGTATTACTGATTTCTTTCGTTACAATATAAGTATTTTAAAGTATATTCATTTAACATCTACTAGTTGACAGAAAATAATATATGTTATTTTAATATAAATAAAATATTTTAATAATAAAAAAGAAATTCCTAACCTTCTTTTAAAGTCTTGGAAAAAATATTTCAAGTTCCAACATTTTAAAATACTGACTTTTTGTACAAATTTTTAGAACTTTTTTTTAGATTTTTAAAAATATTTTTTTTATTAAATAGATCAATAAGTTTGTGTATTATAACGGAAGAAAATATTAATACATATATTATTTTTTGGTATCCAAAAGGCACATGTATTTTAGTAAAAATTGATAAATGGTTAGGGTATTACTTATGAAATTTTCTCTTACAACTATCAATATTTCATTTTTCTTTTAGAAGTTGTTAGTACAAAAATACATAAACTAAAAAAGAAAAAAATACTTGATTGTAATAAAAAATAAATATTTATTAATTTATTTTCATAGTTTATGATTTTATATGATAATTATGTTTAATAAATTATTAAATCTATTTATTTCAAAACTCTTATTTTGTTTACCAGTTGCAATCTTTTCACCAAATTATGTTGTTAGTTTATATTTAGTAAGATTATTAAAATATCAAATTTAATATTTAATATTTTACTAGTTTATTTAATATATCTTGTTGGCAATTAAAAGTGTGTAATTAAAATTTCAATAAGTTTATTTATTTTGGTTTTTAAAATTCTGTCAGATTCAGCTAGATGTTACTATTCAAATTTTAAGTTATTTCGGTAGATTCTGCTAAAGATTCAGTCGAACTCTATGGTTTAGCCGAATTCAACAATTACCATTTAAGATATATATATATATATATATATATATATAGAGTATCATTTTATTATTACTGAATTATATGAAATGATCCATGAGAGTGTCAGAATCTCAGACGCTCAGAGCAGCCTTTATCAATATGTTGTCCCGCGTTATTTACGCGATCGATCCAACCGATATTTGTCAACTTTAATTCCATCTTTGTCTTTTTCTCTTACCAGTTTTCTAAATTGAAATCCATATTTTAATTTATAATTATGAATTTTGTAATAAGTGTTACATAAATTACACGAGCATTGCAATAGAAGGATAATAGTGATTTACGTTCTAAGATAACTTTGTAAACAAAAATAAAGAAGCTGCAAAGTCTGCAATTAGTTGGTCTTTCCAAAATTGATTTGAATTGAGCATATATAGATTAGTCAATATCTGCCTAAGTTTCATCATCTGGAAATGCTTTAACTAATGTGTGAACTAACGTAAAGATTACTTACGTTGTTGGATCAGTTGTAGCCACCAAAATAGGTTTGTTTCAACCGTTTAAGTGTAAATTTTAGGATATTTTATACAAAACTGTAGAGATTATAATACAGAAATAGAATAAAGAAAAGAAAGGTAATGAGTGCCATTTTGATGTGGGATTTTGAGAGAGTGTGAGAATATAATGGAAATAGTGACTTTAAGTCAAGTCAAATCGTCCATCTATTCTGATTGATAGAAAGAAAAGTTCATCACAACTCTTTGTTTCCTAGATAAATTGTTTTGATTTGACGAGAGGGGAAAGGAATAGTCGAATCTCAAAAACTTAACTAGATAACTACTCAAACATTGCATAAAATTAAACAAAAATATTGTAAAGCATGCATAAATAAATCGTTAGTATTAAAATAATGGTTCCAAAATCTTCTCTAAATTAATTTAAAAGTACAAAAGCTTCTCTCTAAAAAAGAAACGAAAAGTACTTGTTCTATACGAGAGATTATTTATAAAAAATCTCTTAAAAACTACTATTTATAAAAGTTGCGAGGTCATTCAAGTCCATTGTCATTGATTTTAAGAGCAACTCCAATGCAATGGCAAAACACCAAATCTGGTGTAAAAACATCTCCAATAAAAACTACATATCTTACACCAAATATTTGTAGTGTCTTTTGAACAGTATCACATTAAATATGGTGTAACAGTGTTTATAAAACACTTAAAATAATATTATTTTATTTGTGTTTATCATTTAGTAATATGATTAAATTGTTGTTTATCAACAAAAAAATAAATATACCACCAATATTTTTTGTATCTTTTTATTTTTACTAATATAAAGTTATAATTGTAATTAATATGAAATTTTAATTTACATAGAATGTCTACACTAATACAAAAATTGATTAAAACTAAAAATACATATTAAAGTTAAATTAAAACATTATTTCAATAATAATTAGTATCGAGTTCTTATATTTAAATTATAATTAATCCGGTAAAAATAATTAGTATTTATTAAATATTAAAAATAAAAATAATATTAAAATTTAATAATATAATAATAAAAATATATATTTTAGTGTAAAATTTGGTGTTGTGGTTGAAATTGCTCTAAATCGGTATATCATGTTTTGGCTGGGTGTGAAAATCCCCATCACAAATGGCCATATAGCTGGTGCTAGAATTTGCTCAGAAACTCAATTTTCCTAGCCATATTTTGCTTGGCCTTAAACCCAGTGCATGTGACCGGTCCTAGGCTTAGATGGCATTTTCCTTGGTTGATTCCACATTTCCAAGTGCCACGGGAAGGTTACTCATGGGCATGAAAGTTACAAAAACAAAAGGATAAATAGAGTTACAAAGACATGAAAGTTATACAGACACAACTATTAGTAAATACACAACCATATAAAATTAAGAGTTATAATAAAGAAAAACAACTATATTGAAAGATACAAAATGTAAACTTAGAATGAGGAGACGTGTGATCAAAAGTAAACGAGTACAAAACGAATAGTACTAATGAAAGGATACGACTTTCCTAAAAATGGTATTAAATTAAGATTATTTTAATAAAGATTTATTATAAAAAGACACATCTTTAAAAAGCATTTACTGATTGTTTTGACCGTAATAGTCCACGTAATATAAATGATAAAATAGACGTAAGCACTAATATGATAAATTTAGTGGCATATCCCATCAATAAGCTTCATTTAGAGTAGTTCCTTTGTTACCTCAAATCACTTAAAGTGAACATGCGTTTATGAAAACGATGGTTGCAAACCATTGCCGGTGCCAGTGGGTCATTTACGACATGGACACAAAAGGAGGGGATAAGCTTGGCGTCTATCATATCACTGAATAAATTATTATTTTTGACTGTTTAATAATTACGTCAACACTATCATAGTTTAGTAGTTGGTTCTCTCGTCTGCTCGATCCGTTACTCATTTTGACCTGTCAAAACATTTCACTACTTTTTGTGGGGATAAATTTTGAAACTTCGAGCTCTTGGTCCATAATTTTCTGTGTTCAAGACCAATCGTTAATGATAATATGTTTTAGACATTAAAATACTCTATATTTTTGCATGTATGAAAAGTTTTAATACCCCAAACTTTCTAATCGGATACAGCACTAAATGAATTACGCATTTGGGTAAGGGTCCAGTACTAGTAATTTAAAGTTTATAGTAGTAATTGGACTTAACTAGTACTAGCTCAGGGATTAGAGGACATGATTCTCTTTTGTCAACAGCAACATTGATGGAACTGGGAAGGTGTGGCCCGGACGAGCCTGGAGAGCTTACTCTACCGTCGTGTTCTCGAAAACCTACATGTCTGGAGACACCAATGACAAGTAAGTAAAATACAACTTCATTTCAAATCTATACTACAGAATCTTAGTAATGCCTAAATGGATTTTATTTTTCAGGACTGATTTTTGAAGAGCATAGATGCTATGGAGAAGGAGCTGATTACAAGAGGAGGGTTGCGTATGGGAAACAACTAACATAACGAAGATGCTAAAGTTTCAGAAGCATCTTCATTTAAATGCAAATTTATTTGATAGAGTTATAAACAATTTAGATATAATTTATTGTCTGTTTCATGTATTTTATTTTAAAATAAATTTTTTACTATTTTTTATTCTAAATAACATTTTTTTACAAAAAACAAACAAACAATAAAGAAAAATAAAAAATGAAACATAAGTAATACAAAAACAAAACATAGAAAATACAAAAGCAAAACATAAACAATACGTAGATCAAAATAAAAATAAATGAATATTAACGAATTAGTTGGAATATATAATAGTGATTAGTGTTTATGAATATCTATATAACTTAATTTCTTTTTAAAAAAGCTATTAGTTAGTTATATTATTAAATTTAGTTTGATGATGTGGACACTTAAAAGAAACTCTGCTATTATATATGTGATTGTTGCTATTTTATATAGAATTTAGAAATCGAGATAATTACCGATAGGAATAATGATAACATATAGAAATTGTCATGTGGGCTTTCTGCAATCAAATACGTGAGCTCAAGTTTAGATCCTTTCAGGCCCGTAGAGAAAATGTGATATATATATATATATATATATATATATTATCATTTAGAAAATCTTCCTAAGTGTTAGAATCTTTTTTTGTCAAAAACATGAATTATATCTGTTAATTTAAAATAGTACCACAGCTACGGCACCAACACAAACATGAACCTTTCTTAAACCTTATTTTTTTGTATTAAGTTCGAGTTTTCGGGGTAATTTAGAAAACAAAACATAACTTGTGATATTTTTTATAGTTGCTCGAAAAATTATTTTTGAGGTGAAAAATTAATATTAAGAAAAAAGTTACTCCTTTTGTGGTTAAAAAAAAAGCCTATAAAATGATTTTTCAAATATTGCAAAATAAACGTTCAAGCAGGAAAATAAAGACTCATCTGAAGCAGTTAATTGATTCTTTTGTATATTTGTCTTCTAAATTTATTCCGGAACTAGCTCGTTTACTTGTAAGTTAACTAAGTTTAACCAAAACCAATTTAATTAAACTTTCTAGCATGAAACTTCTTGAATTAAAACGAACTGACTTGCATTAGTTAAGAAGAAAATTAGCTAATGGTAAAACTTTAAAGACTAGCTAATATAGAAACTTGCACAAGGAAATATTATAAACGCACACAAACAGAGACAAATTAAAAGATTTGGACAGTTGATCATATGGATAAATCAAAACTAATTCATCAGATTAATGGACATCAACTTATTAATGTCTCGAGAAATCTTAGGGTTTCTTGACATCCATTCTTCGGGTTTTAGGAATTGAACCATTTCCCTCGGAACGACACAAACTTCTTCTGTCGATAGCTTCTCCTGGATTTCCTGAGATCCAAGTAAACACTCCAGTTCCCTTCCCACCTCTTGACTCTCCTGCGTCTACAAAGTAAACAAATCTTACATAAATATTTAGTTAGAAAGAATAAAAATTTGCAGAGATTAGTTTGGATTTAGTTTTTATTTTATACCTGGATTTTGGTCTCTGACAGTTGAAGAATCTCATTTTGAGCCTGTAAGAACTTGACATATTTAGCTGCGGCATGGAACATTTCGGCAGTGTTATGTTTCTGGCTTCCAGGGATTAGTTTTCCGAGCTCTTGAGTCTTCTCTGTGGTTCTTCTTCGTCTCTTTCGTGCTGCGATGCTATGAGAAGAAAGTTCTGGCTTCTTAGTGTTGTCTTGATCACTCCACCCAACCTTGAACGCCGGAGAGAAATCAGGAACTCGAAACTCGGAAACTATAGAAGCTTCGGTGATGTAGGAATCCAAGAGATAATTAGAACTAGTAGGCCTTGGGAACAGAGAATCGTGAGTGTTGAAATGGAAGCTGGAGTTAATGAGCTTTTGATGTTTTGGCGTGGGGAAGAAGTAATCAAAGTCTTGTGACTCGTTGAAGACTTAGTTTTAGGGCTAGGGAGAAAGATGTCTTGAGGAGGAAGACACGGCTCGTCGAAGTGATTGAACTCGAATAGAGAAGGTGAAAGAGCTTCGTCGTGATGTAATGGCTGATGAAGTTGATGTTGCGGTTGTGCTTGGAAGAAGAACGTGTCAGTTTCAGGGATGATCATATCCACATCAGGATAAAGCAATCTGAAAGATCAATCAGTTCAATGTACTTCTCTGTGTGTTATTGATGAATACGGTTACAAGCTTTATAGCTGAAGCAGAGAGAATTATCATAGATTTACAAGATATTGTGTTGCATACTCTAAGGTATTTGCAGAGTATATTTCGGAGGTCTCCAACACCCCCCCCCCCAAGTTGGAGCATACAAATTTCGTATGCCTAACTTGCTTCTGAAGTTGAGAAATCCATCGCGACCAATCGGTTTAGTGAAGATATCCGCTAACTGGGAAGTGGTGACTACATGGCAAAGAACAATGTTGCCCTTTGTAATCTCGTCTCGCACGAAGTGACAGTGTAACTCTATGTGGTTCGTGCGTTCATGAAAGACTGGATTAGTAGCAATGTATATTGCAGACTTTCTGTCACAACATATGACCATAGGTTGATGATGAGTGATGCCTAGTGTAATCAAGATATGCTTAATCCATTTCAGCTCTTTAGTGAGAAATGCCATGGCCCTGTATTCTGCTTCAGCGGACGACATACTCACTGTGGGCTGCTTACGTGTTTTCCAAGAAATTGGAGAGTCTCCAAGCTGCATAATATAGCCAGTCACAGAGCGTCTTGATAGAGGACATGTCCCCCAATCCGAATCACACCAACCAGTGATTTGGAAGTTACTGTCACAAAGAAGCCAGACACCCTGGCCTGGATCCAATTTCAGATATCGAACAACCCTCAGAGCGGCATCCCAATAGTCCACGCGTGGTTGTTACATGAATTGTGCTAAGACATGAACCGAAAAGGACAGGTCCGGTCGCTTGACTGCCAAGTAAATTAGACGGCCGAGTAGTTGACGATATCAAAGCGGATCAGACATAAGAGGGTATGTAGACAGAGCCAACCTGTGATTTTGTTCAAGTGGAAAACTCGCCGGTTTGCTTTCTAACAATCCTGTCTCGGCAATGATATCCAATGCATACTTTCTCTGACATATGTAGATTCCTGTTTCATTTCGAGCCATCTCTATCCCTAATAAGTACTTTAGTAGTCCCAGATCTTTCATATGAAAGCACAATGAGAGGTAGTCTTTGAAGTCGGTTGTTGCTTTCAAATTGCTTCCTGTGATGATCAAATCATCGACATAGATAAGTATGTGGATTCGTATGTCGTGACGATCCAGTGTAAATAGAGAGTAATCAGCCAGGGATTGAACAAAACCGTAAGTTACCAGGGCCTTATTTAGCTTTTCAAACCAACAACGTGGGGCTTGTTTAAGTCAATAAAGAGACTTACGGAGTCTGCATACCTTGCGTGAAACATTCGAATGAAAACCAGGAGGCATCTTCATGTAAACTTCTTCAGCTAGATCACCGTGAAAAAACGCGTTGTGGACATCCATTTGATGGATTTCCCAGCCACATTTTGCCGCAGCATCGAAGAATAATCTGACCGTCCCCATTTTTGCCACTGGTGCAAAAGTCTCTCTGTAATCGTCTCCTGCTACTTGTTTGTTACCAAGCGCGACGAGATGTGCTTTATACCGTTCTATTGAGCCATCCGACTTATGCTTGATGTGATGCTGAGAAACGATGCGTGTTGTCCTGATTCAAGAGGGGATAGACGACAGATTCGTGTGAATCACAGATAGCGGAGTTGACAATATAGTCCTTCAGAGTTACTGGTGGCTTTGTCCGACGATGGCTTTGACGTACAGGCGGAGGTTCGAGCTGAGCCGGAATCGGTGTAGGAACTGGTTCGCCTGATAACAGAGGCTGCGAAAGCTGACTGCTCGAGGAAGAAGACATAGTCGTTGGATGTATTTGTTGTATTGGGCCAGTTCTGCGGCCCATGAAGTCTTCCTCTTCAGTAAGTGATCCAGTCATTAGCGAAGCCCATAACAGAGGAGATGTTTCTGCAACATTTTCATTAACGTCTGATGCTGAATTTTTTTAGAAAAGGAAACTGATGCTCGATGAACACAACTTCTCTGGAGACAAAGAAGACTTTCTTTTCCAGATCAAACAGCCTCCATCCCTTTTTACCGTAAGGGTGTCCCATAAAAACGCACCGTCGACTTCGCGTGATGATTTTGTTTTTGTCACGTAATTGATTATGTACAAAACAGAGACTGCCAAACACGCGAAGATGAGAATATTGTGGAATGGCACAATATAGACGCTCATAAGGAGTTTGATTTTGCAGAATTGAGCTTGGTGTGTGGTTAATCAAATATGCAGCTGTTAGGACGCACTCTCCCCAGAATTCAATTGGCAGGTTGGCTTGAAATTGCAGAGCTCGCGCCACGTTCAATATATGTCTGTGTTTTCGTTCAGCTCTATCGTTCTGTTTCGGTGTGCCAACACAAGAGGTTTTGTGAAGAACACCATTTTCGTGAAAGAACTTCGACATACACAGGAATTCTTAGCCATTGTCACTTCTAATTGTTCTTATTTTTCTTTGAAACTGACATTCTGTTAAAGCAAAGAAGTTTTTTAGTTGCGAAGGAGCTTCAGTCTTATCTTTCAATAGATACAACCAAACCGCTCTAGTGTAGTCGTCTACAATTGTCAGGAAATAACGTGCTTCAGAAAAAGACGGTGTCCTATACGGACCCCAGAGATCGTTGTGGATTAGATCAAATGGTTGTGAAGTTTTATTAGAGCTCAAAGGAAAACATGTTCTTGTTTGTTTGGCACGAAAACAGACTTCGCACGCCTTATTCAACAAAGTAGAGGAAGCGGATACAGATAAATGTGGAAGTAAACTAACTACTTTTGAAGACGGATTTCCTAGACGACTATGCCACAACTCGTATTCATCCTTCTCTCGAGTTGATACAGATGCCGCCTGCTCCATACTGCAAAAGTGGAAAGTCCCTCCTACCCTCTTACCCGCTCCAATCACCGTCCTCGAAGTGTGGTCCTGAACCACAAGAAACGTATCAGTCAGCTGTACCACACACTTGTTCTCATCCATCAATTCTCCCAAAGAAATCAAGTCTGATCGGAATTCTTCAACATAGACAACCGACTTCTGAACCAGCCCCAAACCAAGAGATACCATTCCTTCTTTGACCGAGACCCGTTCTCATCCATCTGCTAATACAACTAAAACCGGAGGCATATCTCTAACATTCGAAAGGTTATCAAAGTTTCCGGTGAGATGATGAGAAGCCCTTGTATCCAAAATCCAAGTAGGATTAGAAGACTTACCGGCAAGTTTATCAGTGGATGTGGTGGAACCGACATTAAGGATATGTTTAATGGAAAACCATTGCTGCTCTGTATGTCCTGCTATTCCACTTCGATCAGCATATGTGATAACATGGTTTGCTTGCTCTGCACTCACGGTTTCCATGTTTGGAATAGAGACACGATTAACAAACGTCGACTGGTCACGGTTCCCATTCATGGTGACGCCACGTCCTCTTCCTCGGAGTGATCGTCCCTTCGGTCTATCTCCCCACCACTCGGGATAGCCAATAACTATGTAACAACGATCAGCCGTATGACCAGTTTTGTTACACAGCTTACATAAAAACGGTTTGTCCTTTTCTTCCCCTCGATATTTGAATTTTGTTTGAGCCGAAAATGCTGCTATTAGAGGTTATTCATCGTCATGAATCCGGCGCATATCTTCCTCCTGTCTGATGATGTTATATATATCTTCAAGTGTTTGCATAGGTGTGCGAGCTACAAGAGTAGACCGGATAGCACGATATTGATCATCGAGACCAAAGAGGAACTGATGAATTTTATCCTCCTCACGATCAGTTTCGAGGATTGTTGCCAAGTCACAGACACACAAGCCACATTTGCATACTCGGAAAGGTTGATGTGTGACGAGGTTGTCCCAAATCTGTGTTAATTTCCCAAAATATGCTTCGATGGTTAATCCCTTCTGTCTACAGCCCGCAAGATCAGCTTTTAGTTGTTGTAAACGCGAGCCATTCATGACAGAGATTCGTTTTTTCAAGTGATCCCATAGGTCTTTTGCAACTTCTCTATGAGATATCGTTGAGCGAAGACTAGGTTCAATTATCATCTTCATCCATGACACTAGAAGTGCCTGAATTGTTTTCCAATCTTCAAAATCCGGTGAATTATCCGCCGGTTTCTGAATCGTTCCATCAAGAAAGCTAAATTTCTTTCGCGATGTCAAAGCTGTCTTCAAGCGACAAGCCCATTCATCATAGTTGTTTCCTTTGAGAAGAGGGTATGAGATCACAGCCCCAGGATTGTCTGCCGAAGACAGATCATACGGTGAGATAGTTCGTCTCACATCAATTGAATTCAAAGAGCCCGAAGACTCTGTTCCAGTTGAAGCAGAGGTGGACATGTTTCAAAGGAAAACAAATTTCAGGGTTTTGTTTCAAAAATTTTAGGCTCTGATACCATGAAAGATCAATCAGTTCAACGTACTTTTCTGTGTTATTGATGAATACGTTTACAAGCTTTATAGCTGAAGCAGAGAGAATCTATCTAAGATTTACAAGATATTGTGTTGCATATTCTAAGGTATCTGCGGAGTATATTTCGGAGGTCTCCAACATCTCCAACACAATCCTGAAGCTGGATTAAGTTTGAGTTAGAGAAGTAGCTTAAACAATCCATAGAAACGAAATGGCTGAAGAATGGGAAGCAATAAGGAGGAGTTACAGAATGGGAGGTTTGGAATAAATGATTAATTAAGAATTAACTAGCTTTAATTGCTGATAATTAAGCTTATATAGACAGTAAACACAAAAAACAAAAGAAGGGACAAAAGATAAATGAGAGGGGTCAAAGATAATGACTGTTCTGTCTCTTTTTTAAAGTGAAGTAAGACTTTCAGGTTGTAAGTTTGTAACTCTCATTAACTTAATCGTCAGGAAATAAATATGAAACAGAGAGAGGAGTTACGGTTTTGGCGAGGATTAAGGAGGGGTTAATATGGTGGGTTTTACACTTTTACTTCTAGATTTAGTGTAACTATTCCTAAGTATTAGGCCTTGTTTTCTTTTTTCTAAATTATTTATTTTATACCGAATTTCAAGAAGTTATAATTTTACTTCGTAGTGCTGTAAGTTGTAGATTTAAGAATTTAGAGTAACCGTTGTAATTACTTTGGTGGCTGTTTGTAACTAATTACCTTGACAATAATTTTTGTAAATGTAGAGAAACTTTTAAGATAAAGTTAAACGTTCCTATAGGCCTCTAAAGTCTATCTACCAATCAGCCCAGACACTTAGTTTTAATCAGCCCATACAACTTTCCTAGGATTTCATGAACATTAAACAGACTCTAACTATGTATACTAATTTTTTTTATTAGGCTACTACTGTACCTTCTAAATTTAGTGAATTTATATTGAAAAGTAAGTTGTTAATTTCAAGTAATAAAAAACAAGTAATTTTTTTAAACAATTAAACAAATAGTTGGATCACTATTCACTACGTAGAAGCCTAGTTATTAATTTTTAGCCTTTTAGGTTACATGCTATCTTCATAAAATTTTATTTTTGTTTACAGCAAATGAGTATATTAAAAAAAAAACATTTTTAAAATCAATTATTTACTGTATTCTTTTCTTATGTGGCGTGATTGACTCGGTAAAAGATTTAGGTTTTTGGCGGTTAAAGTTGGATTAGTGGTAAAATAAAAGTGTGATAAAATAAAAGACACACTTCCTCTTCCACGTGTCACTCTCTTTAGATTTTGTCGCCAAGTTCTTTCAACCCACTGAAATAAATAAAGCAGGCCTGAAGTAACAATTAATGGGCATTTTTGCTTGAAAGCCCATTTATCTGACAGAGCGAAATGAAAATCTCCTTGTTTCTTCTTCTTCTTCTTCAATAGACAGAAGAGGGAAAGAAGAACCCCTAAAACCCTTGAGTAACCACTATCAAGCATAGTAACTGAAGATTTTTACTCAACCTATACTTCGAAATGCTTTTTTTGCTTCGTGTACCAAAAACCCACCTGCGGAAACTGTCTTGTTCGATGTCAATACTTATGGGCTCCAAGCAATTCCTCGAATTTTGTCTTCTTCCTTCTTTTGCCGCATACCCTTCTTCTTCCATTTTTCCTTCTTATTCCGGATTAGGCAACTATCTTCCGTCTCTATAGGATTTAGTCCTGTTTTTGCCTTGAGACCCGTGTCCAAAAACAGCCATTTTCAGCAAAGGACCAATGGATTATCATCCTTCACGTCTATCTCCAGAGTCCCAAGTCCTAGTATGTTTCGAAATCCTGAGTTATGTTTGGAAATCATGAACATTTGGGGGTTCATTTTAGTCATTTCTATTGAGGTTAAGGATTCTGATTCTGTTCATATAGCTCCCCTTTTTGCAGTTTTACTATGTTTTCATGCTTCTTGTTATTTGAGTCCTCTTGTGTTTCCATGTGTATGCATTTTAGTTATAGCTGCGTGCAATACAAGGAGCTGGTTGATGAATTCCCCCCCCCCCCCCCCCAAAATTATCTGCTTTGTAGTTGATCCTAAAGAAGAAGCAGACAAGAGGACTCTTCAATCTAGATTAGTGAATTTGAGGCGTAAATTGGCGGAACAAGGAATTGATGCTCAAAACTGTCCCCCAGGACAATATAGTGGCTTGATATGTCCAACGGTATCTCTCTTAGTCTTCCTCACATGCCTATAGATATGTCAAGACTTGAGTATCATATGTGAATATTGCTTTTACTCTAAATTTTCTCTTTATTTTGGGATTGAGTATCTGGAAAAAGGCTAATTTATATTGTCTACTGTTCTTGTGGGGACGTCAGTGTGAAGGTGGAGACTCTGGAGAAAAAAGCTTGTCTCTTTTCATTGCCTCTGATGGGTATGCTATCTTAATGTCTCATCAAATATGTTTTGGTTTTGAACTTCTTGTTCATAAAATTGTATTAAATCATGTCGTTTTTATTTTCTAATTTTGTAGTTCGTCAGCTACATGGAATTGCTTTCGGGTTAGGTGTGGATTAAAAGGTGGAGTACGGGTGAGTTGCAATCCTTGAGTATGAGTACCACCAACGTTTTCTACAAACGTTGAACTTATCCTCATTCCTGTTTGCAGGTAGATGGTAAGTTTGTATCTGCAGATCCAAAAGAGAAGGTTGAAGACAAGTTACGGTGCAGAGTTTAGAGCTAGAAGCTCTCTGTGAGGAGGTTATTGTCTTCTTCTATATTTTTCTTTTGACATACTTATTCTTTGTTCTGTGTCTACTGCTTTCTTGAGAAAATGACTGCACCATGTAGTTTTATGAGTTTGATAAATTTTATTGTGTTCTTTGTTATGCTTCAGATTCAGGATTATTTTGCTGCAAGAGCAATTTCAGCTGAAACGCTTGAGAGAAATCGGGTTATGCAGAAAAGAATAGGTGATGAGGTACCTTACGAGTATTCTTCTGAATTGGTTATTTACGCTTTTTTTTTCTCTCCTCAGATTCTCAAGGAGTTGTTATTTAGCACTCATTGTTCCATCTTGATTGCAGTTTAGAAATCTTGATTTATCTTGTTACATTCTTGTCTGAAGGAACATGCTTACTTCTGTTTCTGTACGTCTGACTCTGTTGTTGTTTACTCTTAGTTACCTCTAATTTCTTGCTACATTTTATGTTGCAGATTGTGATTGCTTTTACGTATTGGCAAAGAGGGGAGCTTGTGAGTTGCAAGTACCGGTATCTAACAAATAAGTTCTTTCAGGTCAACATCATACAAATTCCCTTCTCAATTTCAGACATGAACAACTCTCTTGAGCTTTCTGTTTCAACTGTTATCTTACGAGTATTCTTCTGAATGCTCGTAACATTATAAAAACTATTTAGAATGCCATATTCAATTTTAATGTAGTGGTCTCCTTCTTCATATATTTGGTGAGACGTTTTCTTGATATTCAAGGGATATGGAATGCTTCTGATCAAGAATCGTATGATTTATTCAGGTATGGTTCTAAACTAAGCGGAGCATTGAATTTACATATTTCTCACCAGAATTTCAACTTCAACAGGAGTTCTTGTGCGTATAAGCATTTAACCTATGAGCTATTCTCATATTTGAATTCGTGAGTCAAGAAGTGATACAAAGCCTTTGATCAATAAAGAAATCACACAAGAAAACAGAGGAATGTGATGAAGCAAAATAGAACAAACGAAGAGATAAGACACAAGAGATTTTACATCTTAGTTATAATTCCCAACAATTCACTATTTATGGCACAATTATTAGGCTTTAATGAAATTTGTTTTTTTATTCGGAGCGGACTAGCCTAATTCAGATCACCAAGATATTTATCGCAAGCCAACTTATCACAAAA
Source organism: Cardamine chenopodiifolia (assembly GCA_963922655.1). NCBI lineage: Eukaryota > Viridiplantae > Streptophyta > Magnoliopsida > Brassicales > Brassicaceae > Cardamine > Cardamine chenopodiifolia. Next base: position 7,216,285 of record OZ000467.1, read on the forward strand.
TTATCACTTTTTAATCGGGACCAAATACGTTACTTCCATCCCAAGCATCCGGTAATGGTAACTTTGACAATTTAAGAGGTTGACGAAACAGTCTTCTTCAGCAAAAAAATACTTGAACAGATTGGCTTGAACTCTAAAAGCTTGTATAACTTCTCTATTGTCTGGAACAATGTGTATTTTTATTTAATGAAAAAATATTTACACGATCGGATAAATTAAACATACAAATTTCTCCAAGACCTATTCAAACAAGAACCTATATTTCTTCAAGAACGTTGATAGCTTTTTGTGGAGCAGAGAGAAGTAAACTGAGCAAGCAAGTTCTGACCCGTCGATGGTGTATTGCCACCTTCTTCTATAGGCAAACTCGATCCATTCATCGTCTTCAACATGTCAAAAACAGCTCCGACTTGTTCATCCTTGTCTTCTGGAACCCTGTCTGTCATTGAGAGTGCGTCTATTTGAGGAACCATGTTTGCTTCACCACTCTGTTCTCTGTGTCTCACTGTTTCCGCAGCAGAACAAGGATATCCTGTGTGCGGAATCTCCGAAGAAGCAGCTACAACAGACTCACCATTAATATTGGTCGGCTGCTGCTCCGATGAAGCAGAAGATTCATGCAGATCGTCCTTCTTCTTCGATTTCTTTGATCTGTGAATCTTGCAGAGGACTAGCTTCTGAAACTTATCATCGTCCGGTACCATATGCTCCAGTAACATATACTCGGTCATAATCCAGTTGTATTGGCTACTTGGATCTGGAACAATAGCAGAAGCACCGTCTCCTCTCTTCAGCTTCTTGTTTCTTGTATTGTAAGTTAGGTTTTGCTTTATACCAATGATTTTCCTTGTCTCCTCGTCGATGATATTTTCTTTATAATTCTGCTTCCAGCTCCCGCGGTCGATGCCATCGCTGTCTCCGGTGATCCTCCGCTTCGAGTTCTTACCACAACCGATCTTCTTTTCGGAGATCTGTTTCCTCAACGTAAAATAATACCACACGTCTTCTAGAAAAAAAGGATCGTTGGTGTGGTCGACCAACAACCATGGCTCCTTGGCGTAAACATCTTTCATCGCTATAACGTCTTCACACGGTTTACCATCTCTTTTCGGAATCAGATAATCGTTGATGAGTTCTTTGTCAGTGGGAGCAAAGTGAATCCCTTCGTCTTCTTCGTAGTAGTTCAACATCTTTATGGTTCTCAAAGGTTACGGTTTCAGGTAAGGTAAGAAAAAGCTTCTTTTGTTTTGTGATCGTTGAGTGTGGAGAGAAAGATATGAAAGTACAGTATTTATAATAGATTTAGGTTATTTCGTTTTCCTAATTACAATAAAATTTTACTTGATACTTTCATTAACAAAAAGAAATTTCGAGTTTCTAGTATTTTCATTTGTATTTGTATTTGTAAAATTTCAAAAGGATAAGAAAAGATTTGTATTTTTAATAACAGTTTTTTAATGAATAATATATAATTTTTCTTTCCTTATTTCTTTTTAGCTTATAGAGAGGGAATTCATTTACCACAAATTATATTTTCATGAATTCTTTTTTTTTTTGCTGGCTGCAAGTTTCTATATTTAATTAATTTCAGGAATTTGTTTTTCATGAAAATCTAGAGACAAAAAGTTGTTTTTGTTCTTTAAACAAAATTCAATAAGAAACTGAATATTATTTGTTTGGTTGGTGAAAAAGCATTAAAAAAATTGATATACTATAAGTACATGAAATATGATGTTATGAGTTAGAATAAACACATGAAAAAATAACATATATACGATGAAATTTTGGAACGTATGCAATTTAGTATTCTCTCTGTTTTGGAAAAAAACAGTTTTACAAAAATAAATATTTTATATTTTCTATGAAAATTTGTAGAATACTCCATGTTTTTTCCTCTTTTAATTAAAGTAAAATATATGAACCAACTAATGATTAATTATAAAATAATTCAGAGATATAATCAATGAGTTAGTCAAACTCACATCTCGTCTGCGACGACCGCCTTTCCCGCTTCCGCCGTCTGACTAACTTCCACCATTTCTCTTAACATCTGTGAAACCCACCGATCCGCCAGACGCTTCCGCCACAAAGTTAGGCGGAAGAGCCGCCTATGGTGGCTCAACAATCTAACCACTAGAATGGCTTCCGCGGTCCTCGACGCTTCCACCTCCTGTACCAGGTGACAGTGAACACTTCCGCAGCAGCTACTTTGGCTCTGGCTTCGCTTTAACCCGTCGGATCTTCCACGCCCACTCACAGCCAGAGATGGACCCGCCGCACACACCTTTGTCTAGCTCTGCGGCGAAAGTCGTCGGCAGCTGGTGGGTTTTGATCGCCGATAGCTGAGGGAGAAAGTGGACGCCGGGAATCTCGGTCGAAGCTACGACGATGGTAGTAAAGATGAGATCTGAGCTTGGCCAACTCATTTGTCCCTTTCTCGTCCGCCGAAGCACCTCTCCTTGGCCGGATCGAAGGAATCATTGTTTCCAAAAAGATTAAAGGTCGTCGGCTAACATGTTGCAGTTCCGAATGGACATTCTCCGACAAGCTTAAGTGACCCTTTGGACATTTAAGATATGGTATATTTTCCTTTTCAACGCCGTTTTTACCCATCTCACTTTAATGTTGAGTGGGAGAAAGAAAAGGTTCAGAAAATATAGTACAATTTATAAAGAAAATTGTAATTTACATACATATTTCAAAGTTGAAATATCAAATATCTATTGAATGTTAGATAACTTAATTGGAAGCACATTTTAAAGACCTTTAAATGTAAACAATTACATACAATACCATTAATTTAATTCTAATAAAAAAAAAAAAAAAAAGTGTTTTAGAGCAATTTTGTCAACACAACGATTGTTCAAAAAACGCGGATTTTGGGTTGATTTGAAAACAAGATTGGGTTGTAAACATATCCGGATCTTGGCAAGATCCATTTAAAGATTTCATGACATGAAACAAAAGAAATGGTTAGCAGTTAATTGGATTTTTATTAAATCTTAACTATATATTTAAATAATTAAAAACTTAATTCCATAAAATCTTATCAAATCAAACATATACAAAGCATATATACTAAAAACCTTAATTCACAAATATTTTCTTTAGATTTTGTCGGCTACCATCCTAAAATAGCCGACTTCTATATTCTATAAATACTAGCATCGACTAAACTAATCAATACTCACAAATCATTACAAATTTCATATTTATTTTACAATTTCATAGCTAAAACTGGCTGCAAATCTAGGTTTTAAAAGTCTCATTGACATCAAACCTTTCAAAACAAGTTGGAGAATTTAAGTGAAAATTATTCACTCTTGGATTTAATACACGACCTACACTAAAGAAACTTTGGAAATGATTTTCGGTGATGCATCTGTAAGCCTAAATTAATGTTTGTAATGATATGTTTATAAAACTTTTGAATTCGTGTGTTAACAAGTTAATATTTCAACCTTAAAATTTTTTATTTCAAAAGTTTACAAGTTTCAATCGTGTGTTAAGTAAGCTTAATAATGATATGTTTTAAAACCATCCGTAAGCCTAAAACTATTGACATATTAAATATTTGATCAATGTTCTCACAAGAATAGTAATAATGATATGTTTATAAATCCTATTAATAATTTTAATGTTTTATAACTATTCTGTAGAAACTCTATAACGATATATAATGATATGATTATACATCATAACAATTTTTATTTTCTAAAAAACTATGTGTTTCTTCAGAAGAGATGGGAGGTGAAAAGAATTCGATAAAAACTGATATTGAAGAGGAAGAGATTGAAGGTGAGAAGAATAAAGTGGTTGCTGTAGAAAGTTATTCTAAAAGCTAAAGAATGTCTTCTATTTATTCATGAGTTTGTGTTAGTTTTTAATTTTCAGTTATATTTTAGGACCAGCAATAATGACTACTTTGACAAGTTTTTTAGTCCTGAATTTTCAATAATTTATGTTATCCTATGTTCTTTCTTTCTAAAGAAGAACAAAACATTAATACCAGCATTCCTTTGTGTTTCTTTCAGGAAAGGAATACACGGAGGATCTTTTATGGGACTGATGACATTGAAAAAGCATCTGAAATCATTATAGTATGTCTGCATTTATCACCTTTAAATGATCACATGATTGATGACTTTTTAATTCTTTGGGGGAAATTAACTTTAGGTTGAAGGGGAAATAGATAAACTTGCAATGGAAGAGGCTGGTTTCCGCAATTGTGTCTGTTCCTGATGGAGCTCCAGCGTCGGTTTCTTCTAAGGAAACCCCATGTGAAGCCAAGGTCTTCTAGGTCTGTTAAGAATATGGTAAATGGTATCATAGCTACATCAATATGTTAAGAATATGGTATCAGAGTCTAAACTTATGTTTTGATGGAATGAATCATTGTTTATGAATGATCGATTTGAATGTTCTGGAAAACTATTTTCTAATCATGTCTATTTCCGAAAATTCCGTTCTTGATTCTCAGTTTGCTATTTCTACTTTACATAAAAATAATATAAAAACCAAAATAAAAATCGTTCTTCTTTTCTTACTATAAACTCTTTATACAAAATCGAGTATGTTCCAGGAGATCAACGACTCCCCGAAACTACTCTTCCCCTAGTAAATCCGTATGAAATCTTTTCCAAGAAGCCAAATGCTTTTTCGGTTAACAGAGTTCGACAGCTCATCCGACCATCCTCACACAGGAAGGTTCGAGAATACGTGCAGTCCAGCAAATTCTCATCTTGCCAAGTTCCAGCTACAGAAGATGAGCAATTCATCTCGCTCAATCTCCCAGAAAATCTACCACAACTATGGCAACACCAAGGCTATACGCATCTACACTTCGGAGTAGTTCGTATCGGTTTGACCTTTCACGCACGAAAAGGTCTATCAGTCTACGCGAGAATTGCCCTGCTCGATTCAAGATTAAAGTCTTACCAGCAAGCATGTATTGGAACAGTACAGACAACGTTAAACGTCGGAACAGTGTTCATTACATTGTTTCCAAACTTTAATGTTTCTTTACAAGATCCACATCTTTTAAAGACTTTAAAGGTCCAACAACAACTCGTTGGAGCCAAAATGAAAGAAGATAGTATCATAGCGACTATTCATCACCAAATAGTTTATAGGGTTCAAGACTATGCTCTTGATCTCATCTTGCCATCCTCTGACGAAGCACTCTACCTTGAAGTCACGTCAGCATCACAAGCTCCAAACGCTGTCCAGATTCCTCGACAAATATCTCGAGAATAACTCATCCAGCAGCTACTAGATAAATGGATAACAAACTACGAAAAGCTACATTAATCGGCTCAAACTCCGATTCAACTATCTGAAGCTAGCTTTCACACACGAAACGATGGTACAACCAAAATCAAGTTCGAGAAACCAAGATCATCCTCGTTTCGCAAACAGCTATTCACTCAGTTCTCCATTAGAATTAATGAACACGAGTTTTACGGTCCATACAACGAACAGATGCCAAAACCAATATCTTTTAGTCAAGACGGCTCTATCGTATTCCCGTTCAAAGACGAAAACGATCATCCATACTTTGATGTTTGGTCATGTTCAGCATGTATGGATGCCAATTACGAATTTGATGAAGAAATCCGACAAAGAAGAAGAAAGAAGAAGGATCCTCTTTATCAAAGATATCTTGATGGCGATCCTACAGTCGGCACTTTAGGCGAAGGAACCGGAAGATATGAATTCTTGGTCCAATACTCGAACAAGAAGAAGGAGAAAGAAATCATGATGATGAGTCCATACGACTTCCCTCTTTTTCCCCCCGCCTGAAGACTTTACAAGAAATAACATTGCACATAGTCCAAAGATAGTCTCAAAAGCTATCAATTAATCCCGACCAGAACAACTAAGCCAAGGTGAAAAGGTCCTCAACTGGCAGACAGAAAACGCTATCGCTCAAATCCATATTTTGAGCAACATGAACCAGAAGTTTGACTAGATGAATAGAGACTATGACAGAAGACTGACGTCTCTTACAAAGTCAATCGCAGAAATCAATACTCGACTCAAAACGCTCCATCATGAGATGCTAACAATGTCAAAGTAAATGATGGTTAATACTTCACAGTTTCAGAGCAGAGAAGCCGAGATAAATAGTCTCAAGTTCCAGCTAAAAGATCTGCTGAAATACTTTGAGAGCATGCAACAACAAAGGCCGTAAAAAACGTATTACCCTTTCTACGGAAATACGTTCTTGAGCACTCCAATGCCTCAAGCATCCTATTCTCCAGGATTCTTTTTTGGAGGTCAAAGTCAAAGGTCAAAGATATCCTCACCAGGATTCTTGTCATCCGATGCAGCGCTCATTTCTCGTTATGCCATGACAATGCCTTACCAGTACAAACCTAGGCCAACTCGAGAAAGAACGAGAAGATACAGAGAACTTGAAGTTCAAACCAAGCAAGCGCGAACACCTACACTTACTTCTTCTTACTCGAGCCAAGATTCCCTTGATGATCGCAAGAAGAATGGAAAAGATAAAGACATTGGAATCATCGAATTCTCGATGACTAATCTGCTCAACGACATGGCAAATCAAGCTCAAACAGCAACACAAACCCAATCAGCTAATGAGACAGTGCAAAAGCCTGAAACAAAACAGGTATACTCTTCACAACCAATGGAGACAACTAAATCATCAACCCCGATAATAGAGCACTACTCGGACACGAATTCAACTGAGTCGCAAACCGAATCAGAAGACGAATCAATGCTGAAACAATTTGCTATCGGAGAAAGTTCATATACACCCAAGCGAGAGCCAAGTGTAAACGAAGTATTCTCAAGCGATGACAAGATGAACTATCAACATTTTCAAGAACACAAAAGGCCAGAAAAGCAATTCGCTTCAAAAGTCATGACGTTTACGTTCGATGATATTCTGTTCGAGAAATAGAAAGAACGTCTTGATGAGTTTCACGTTTGGATGAATTCTGAAGCATTAACTTCAACAACATATGAAGTCATCCAACAATTTACTGCAAGGCTTTCTGGAGCCCTCAAAGAATGGTGGAACTCACTCGGTGATTATAGACAAAACCAAGTCTATGACACTACAATATCGATGTTACTCGGAGAAATCCATTGAGAGTTTATCGGTACACCAAATCATCAAAAGTAGCAAATACAAGAAGAATACTTTATAGCAAAGTGTTGTTCATTGAAGAAGAAAGATCTGGCGAAACATTTCAAGCATCAAGTGAGAAGATTTTATGCTCTAAACAGTCTCAACAATCCGAGCTTGAAGCAAGTCTATCTTTCATCAATAGACGAATATCTAAACCAGCAAACCAAACTCTACATCAGAGATCAAGGTCAGACGGTTGAAGAAATCTCAATCGGTCAAATCCAACAATACATCAATCCGACCCTTGACAAGTTATGCAAACAGAAAGAGTTTTGGATGGAATTCATGGATAAGTCTAAACAACTATCCAAGATCTGTGTAAGGCCGGACCTATCAATCAAATGTTCGAAATAAAAAAAGACATGTTTAGGCAACACCAGACACAAACACAGAAAACAAAAAAGGACAACACGAAGAGATAACTTCAAAGGTTTCCGACGCAGACGATTCTTCAAAAAGAAAACAAGTTTTCGAAAGTCAACCAAGTGTTTTCTTTGTCACAAAGAAGGACACTACGCCAAGAACTTCCCGAACAAATCAACGAAGAAAAGAAAGTATCTCATCAGCTCAATATCACGCATAGCACCGGATATCGACCTAAAAAATCATGTCCTATCTTACAACAGTGATGACAACGAAGCAATTTGTGGATATTCAGACTATGACACTTCCTCAGAAACTTCAGATGAAGAAGTGTTTGATGATTGTTGTTTCAAGATTTGTCAGATACCGTAGAAGGAAGATATCATGACGATTCCACACCTGCCGGTCACAATATTTGATCTAACATATACTGAAGATCCAATTCATGTCATTGCATTCATCGACACTAGAGCTCACACGTCGATATTAAATCCAAAGATTCTACCTCCATCGATGTGGACACCATTTGAGCAAGAATTCAGAGTGGCAAACTCAGGAACGTTAAAAATCAAACTCAAGTCCAAACCTATTACGATAGAAGTTTTCCCTGGATGTCAATTCACTACAAAAGTACTCGGATCTTCTGCACCCAGAAAAGATCTGATTTTCATATGGGATTCCTATAATATACTAAAGAAAAGGTTTGATATCTCCATCGAACCAGAAGGAATCAAATGGAAAAGACTATTCAAAGCTTTCATAACGTTGCATAGGTTATTTGCAATAGAAGATTCTATCGCTCCAACATTTGAAGAAATCAAAAAGGAGATTGCAGCAGTCTCTTGTGCAGATTCACATGTTGAATTTCTAACGAAATGCAAAAATCCTCTATGGTTCAACCAATACTTCTTTGTATAACTTCTATTCAAAGAAAAGATGGCAATAAGTCCTACTAAAGTGAATCACGCAGGAATGTCTCCAGCTCTACTACAACAAGCCAACAACGAATGCGACCAACTAATCCGACAAGGAATAGTCTCATCAACCAACTCACCATGGGCGTGCAAAGCATTCTATGTCAACAGTCGAGTTGAACAAGCACGGGAAAAGCTAAGACTGGTAATTAATTACAAACCATTGAATCAATACCTTCAAGACATCAAGTTCCCATTACCGAACAAAAGATCATTGTTCCAACATCTCTCAGGAGCAACATTATTCTCCAAATTCGACCTCAAGTCAGGATTTTGGCAACTCGGTGTTCAACCTGAAGATCAATACAAAACGACGTTCTGTCTACCGAACCGTCACTTACAATGGAAGGTTCTACCCTTCGGTCTGAAGACAACACCATCGCTGTTCCAACAGGCGATGCTAAGGATATTCAAACCACTGATACATACGGTGTTAATCTACATCGACGACATCCTACTATTTTCAACTATAGAAGAAGATCACATCAGAGACCTTCAGAAATTCCACGAAATCGTAAAATCATATTGTATCATACTTTCGGCCCGAAAGATGATAATAGCCCAATCTAGTATCGAATTTCTTGGAATGGAAATTACTCAAGGACAATTCGCAGCCCAAGCCCATCTAGCTACAGAACTTCTGAGCTTCCCGGAAGAAAATCTGACAAAGCGACAAATTCAACAATTCCTTGGTGTAATCAACTATCTAGGCGACTTTATCCCGCAACTTTCGCAGTTGACTCACCCTCTATGAAAGATGTTGATAAAGAATCCTCAACAGTGGACAAAAAGACAAACTGAAGCTGTCAGACACCTAAAAAGGAAATTCAGAAGCTACCACGTTTAAAGATTCCCTCTACGGGAACACGGGTTCTACAAACTGACGCAAGCGACAAATACTGGGGTGCAGTATTATTTGAAGAAGAAAATGGAAAAAGACAAATATGTGGATACAAAAGTGGACGCTTTAAAGATTCGGAGATGCACTATCACTCAACGTTCAAAGAGATCTTAGCAATCAAAAGAGCAATCGAAAAGTTAGAATTTCATCTGATAAGACATAAATTTTGAATCGAAATGGATATGTCTTCTTTTCCGAAGATGTTACAATTCAAGCAGAAGATGGTCCCGCATCAACAGCTCTTACGATGAAGTGAATGGTTTTCAAAGTACGACTTCGACACCGTCTATTTAAAGGGCACGGAGAACATTCTAGCCGATATGCTCAGCAGAAAGCCTCTCCAAGGCATTCACATTATGGCGAGTTCTTCATCATCAAAAACATATTATGACTTCGACAACAACATGCCAAAAGACGTGAAGCTTCTCATCACAAAAGGACATTTCTGAGAAACTTTGCGAAACAAGATATTCCACTACCAATCAATCATCTTAACAAACCACGGGCTCTACGGAAGATGCATTGCACCGTTAGGCATTCATCCCGACTATCCGTTCGCTCATCTGTACAGGATCGAGAACAAATATATTCCGGAAGAAGTTCTCTGTTTCCTCTGGTATCTCTGTGCAGTATACACTATTGGTATCTCATTTGATATCAAATGGTTATACCAGTACGTCAACGAACAACAAGGTCAACAAGAAAGACTTTCAACATTCCTCACATGGTTCAACCCGCTAGTCAACTGGAGTGGAAAGCTACGAAATTCAGCAAAATCAATGCAAATCACCTACAAGAAACTCAAAGAACCAGGTGGTCTAAATCCTTTCTTTAGTCCACACACTATTTATTTCTTCCATCGACCAATTCAAGTCAACGACAAAACCGCAAAGGTTCATGCACTACCCAACCTCATTCATCACAAAGATTTCAAGCCAGACTTCAACGTTCACCCAGACCAGACTTCAACGTTCGCGATAATGCTTTATATGAAGAATTTGAGACTCATGCATTCCACCTCAACAATGCTCGACAGACATTTCACATCCCGTTCAACCAGAACTGGTCCTACTATTCCATCGACTATCAAATGAGTCTCGACGAAGATCTGCAATTCTTCATGTCTAATGAAGAAAAACATCATTTCAAAGCAGCAAAACCAGAACCATCCTCACTAAGCTGTCCAGCAGAATACTTCCAAGACGCTCAGTCACCAGACGACAATCCTGTTATGGATCTCGACGAAATCGGACGAGAGTTCAATATTAACGTTAATATGAACTCCCCTGAAGACTTCTTTGAGCCAGAACCACAGTATAAATGTCCGGGAACAGAATACAGATGTTGCACAAAGCACATTGAAGATTTCGAGATGAATCATTGAGTAAGCTTGATGATTTATTATGTATAATTATTAAGCTAAATAAATGATGTCAACATGATGTCAGTGTGATGTCATCGCTGATGTAAGCGATGATGTAATATATAAGTAGTGTGATGTAAGCGATGATATAATCATGATGTAAGCATGATGTCATCGCTGAGGTAAGCGCTTATGTCAGCGTCTTTACCTCCCCTTATAAATATGTGTGCTCCCCCATTGTAAAATACACATTGAGAAATAATAAAAACTTCTCTCTAAGTTTTCCGAACTTCAATAGATCTTTATAAGCTTTGTTTCTTTCTTTTCATTCATAAGTTGACGATCTGCTTCTATGGCTTAATTTTCGGAGGAAACTCCGGTGGTCTTTGTAAGAATTTTCTGGTAGATCAACACAACGGTTTGATCTTACGGTAACCAACACGACTGTCGTGGGGTGGTGTGGGTATTGGATCCTAATTGAAACGGCTTGAACCATGGCTGAGTGTAGCGCCTACGATGCTCGCTGTAACCTGGAGCTCATAAACCCCCTCGATTTGTCAATACGGTTAACGTGAGATCCGACTTAGTCAATACGGTCTATCATCGGGTTTTTGCTTAGTTCATCGTGGGTTCTCCTACGTCTGTTAAGAATATGGTAGCAGAGCCTAGACTTATGTTTTGATGGAATGAATCATTGTTTATGAATGATCGATTTGAATGTTCTGGAAAACTATTTTCTATCTGAGGGACTTCATTCACTCAATGAAGCTGTTCTAAATGTTGAGCCATGCCCTATACAAGGCTTATTCGCATTCAAAGATTTCTTTGATGAAATTTATGCCTACTATCATCGGACACATGGACACGAGTATGTAGGCTCATCAACTGATGTAATATGTTCAGTTTGCTGCTAACCAGGTTGTGCCAGGGGAGTTGACAGTTACTACAGAGATTTCTAACTCCGGAAAAAGTGAATGGATCGATGCTCTATTATGCAATCTCAACCATAGTGTTGGCTGGAAATTTGCGCTTGCTCAATGGAGAATAAGGTGTGTTTCTGACTTAGTCCTGCAATGGAAAAACCGCTTAATACTAGCCTTTGCCTGATTGTTCTTGCTGCTTTTAGGTACTAGATCATGGCTGGAAACTATTGGAAAAAACATGTAAAGAAACCATTTTTTTATGCAGAGTAAGTCTCTTCACTTTGAAAAGATCCATATATATCTTGAAGCCAAGAACTGGTGCTATTGTAATGTCTGACCTTGTACTTAGCTTTGTTCATTCTTGAAAGTGGCACTGATCAGTTTGGTGACTTTTAAAGAATATCGAACACGTTGGACATAGCGTATCGATAACATTTGTCAACTAAATTTTACCCCTTCTTGGTTGCTGCCATTGGTGAGGGAAAAGATCTAGTTGTAAGATTCTTCTTACCTATGTTCTTAACAGACAAGATTCTGTCTTCTATGTAATGTGGATCGTCGTGTTTCTTCTCTATTCTGTCTCAGGTGGGTTTGATTCAAAACGTGACTTAATTCGATTTTTCTACAGCTCTTGTGATCGTTTGTGCTCTGTCTCTTTCTGTAATTTGTTCTGTTTCTCTCTGTCTATGTCTCCTCCGTTTGTTACGGCTGATTTGGCGGGTGAATTAGCTGTAACGGTTGACTTCAACTACCTTTCTGTTATTTATTCTGCAACTCTTTTGCCCATTTGCTTCAATTATTTCCACTGTTTTGCTCTACTACTTCTTTGTGGTATGTTATTCAGTATTACCTTAATGGATATTTTCAGTAGATAATTTATCGATACGCAAATAATTGTTTTATAAAATTAGTTGCGGCGGTGCACTATAAATGTCATCATATAATCATTGCGTGGTAATGAATAAGAATATATATATATATATATAGGTGAGATGTGGAAATAATTCTATTTCGTCAATGATATGACTAAGACCAAAATTAATGGTATCTAATCTGCATGCCTTGTAATGTAAATATTCAATTATTGATCTGTCTGATCGTAAACTTTTTTTTGTCAACTTACAGAAAAAAGAATATCAATCTAGAGTAGCTTTTATCACGCATTTAATAATTCTTATTAATCTCTTTTAATATCGTAAACACCATCTAGATAAAAAAAATTGTTGAAAACTTATTATACAAATCTGTGTGCATTTAAATCATATTGTTTTTTCGGTTTACTAGGTGATTGGATTAAAATGGATTCTTAAAATTATTGATATTTTGGTTTTATAATTATAATTTTAGATAAATAAATCTAAATATAATTAATATTTTTGATATATGATTGTATTTTGATATTTTAAATATCCATTGATTTTCGGCTATTCGGATTCAAATTCAATTATTTGGATATAAAAATTTAAGTTCTCTTTTGGATATTTTGTCAGTTTGATTTTTCTAATTTAGATTTTTTGTCCATACATACCTAGTACTTTCTAATTATATTCAAATTGACTTAATTTAGAATTTGTGTTAACTCCAATTTGTAAACATTACAAGGAAAAAGAAAGAAACATGTTAAATTTCAATTTCACAGTCAGCGATACACAAAAAAGAAAAGAAAAGAAAAAGGTAACTTTGGATCCGTCCGTTACGCCGGACATACTCTGTCGAATAGCAGACGTGTCAGTCCCTCGTTGGATGACCAGATCAGCATAGACGACCGTTGGTACATTCGAAGCGAAATATGGGACCCAGCGGATATTTTGTAAACCTCTCGTTTCAATTTTGAGAAAGTTGCCAGGCTGGCAAATTTGGGGCAGGGTGGATAATCAACGGCTGTGGTTCATTCTGTTTATTTTTACTGGTGGGGCCTATCGTGTTACCGTTGCAAAGCATTAGTGGACCCACACCCAAGACTAGGGTTTCTTCTCTGCATAAAGCTCCATTATTTCCTCTTCTCCTCTCTCTTTTATATCCACAACTCTTTCTCGTCTGCAGCCAAATAAAAAAATCAAGAACCAGAATCAAAGAAAGTCACTTCATTCTCTGAAGGTTGGTTTATCTTTTTTTTTTTCTAGCTTTTTCTATTCAGAAATAGTTACAAAGATCTTTATAACTTTGTATAAATCGAAAATTTCCACTGGAATTTTGGTTTTAGTTTAGTTAGTTCAATAGACAAATAACTCTTCTTTGCCAGTTGAAATTGAGAACTAAAATTCCTCTTTCATTTTTTTTTGTTTTGAGTTCGTTTGTTAATCGTCAGGATTTAGCAAGAATCAAGTTTTGATTTAAATTTCTTTTAGATCTCAGCTAATCAAGATGGTGAATTAGTTTTAGGGACTTATGTAGCTCAAATTTAGTAACTACTCTGGTTGATTTTTTTTTTTAATTAATTACTAAATATTGTTTAAATCTTGGTTACAGGACAAAGATACAAAGATGACTGCTGAAGTTAAGGTTGAGGAGAAACAGGTGGAGTCAGAGGTTGTTATTGCTCCTACAGTTGTTTCAGAGGAGCCAACCGTTAAAGCTGTTGTGGAACAAGAAGAAGTAAAAGCTGTGGAAGAGACTAAGGTTGAAGAAGATGAGAGCAAGCCTAAGGGTGTGGAGAAGAGTGCATCGTTCAAAGAAGAGAGTAATTTTTTTACTGATTTGAAAGAATCTGAGAGGAAGGCCTTGAGTGATTTGAAGACAAAGCTTGAGGAAGCTATTGTTGAAAACATTCTCTTCAAGAAGAAGAAGGAAAGCTCTCCTGTTAAGGAGAAGAAGGAAGAGGTTGTGAAACCAGAAGCTGAGGTAGAGAAGAAGAAGGAAGAAACAGCAGAGGAAAAGGTTGAAGAAGAGAAGGAAACTGAGGCTGTTTTTGTTACCGAAGAAGCGAAAGCTGAGACTATTGAAGCTGTTGTTGTTACAGAGGAAATAATCCCTAAGGAAGAAGTGAAGAAGGATGAGACTGTTGTTGAGAAGGTAGAAGAAGACACTAAGGAAGAAGTGAAAGCTGAGAATGTAGAAGCAGAGAAGAAAAGTGAAGCTGTTATTGTTACTGAAGAAGCTAAAGCTGAGGCTATTGAGGAAGAGGAAGCAGATGAATCGGTGGATAAGGATATCGAGCTCTGGGGAGTACCATTGCTTCCAAGCAAAGGAGCTGAAAGCACAGACGTAATCCTCTTGAAGTTCTTGAGAGCAAGAGACTTCAAAGTCAACGAAGCCTTTGAGATGCTGAAGAAAACTCTTAAATGGAGAAAGCAAAACAAGATTGATTCAATCCTTGGAGAAGATTTTGGGGAGGATTTTAACTCTGCGGCTTACATGAACGGTGTGGACCGCGAGTCACACCCAGTTTGCTACAATGTCCACAGCGAGGAGCTTTACCAGACGGCATTTGGGTCAGAGAAGAACAGAGAGAGGTTCTTGAGATGGAGGTCTCAGCTGATGGAGAAGGGAATCCAGAAGCTTGATCTGAAACCAGGAGGTGTTACTTCTCTTCTCCAGATCCATGATCTCAAAAACTCTCCTGGATTGTCAAAAAAAGATCTCTGGGTCGCAATCAAGAACGTAATCATAGCTTTGCAGGACAATTATCCAGAATTCGTTTCCAGAAACGTGAGTTCATTCATAATCTATGATTCTTAATCATTAATTTTGGTCAACTGAACTATTTCTAATCGCTATTTGTTTTTGTTTTGCAGGTATTCATAAATGTTCCGTTTTGGTTCTACGCCATCAATGCTGTCCTCTCGCCATTCTTAACACAACGAACCAAGAGCAAGTTTGTTGTGGCTCGTCCAGCTAAGGTCACAGAGACCCTTCTCAAGTAAGAAACTATAATAAACTACTAAACCCCCTAAAATGATTAGATGTCACTGTTTTTTTTATATATATGATTTGTTGTAATTGAAGGTACATTCCAGCTGAAGAGATTCCAGTTCAATACGGTGGTGGATTCAAAAGAGATGATGATACTGAATTCTCCAACGAAACTGTTTCTGAAGTTGTTGTTAAGCCTGGATCATCTGAAACCATTGAAATCCCAGCGGCTGAGGTAAATAAATCTAAAAAAACAAACACTATCTTTTTCCAGAAAGTTGAATCTAATAATGGTTTCTGTTGTGTTTTATTTCATAGGCTGAAGGTACATTGGTTTGGGACATTTTGGTCTTGGGATGGGAAGTGAATTACAAGGAAGAGTTTGTGCCGACTGATGATGGAGCTTACACCATAATTGTCCAGAAGGTGAAGAAGATTGGATCAAATGAAGGACCAATCAGGAACAGTTTCAAAAACAGTCAGTCTGGTAAGATTGTTCTTACAGTTGACAATGTTTCCGGCAAGAAGAAAAGAGTTCTGTACAGGTACAGAACCAAGACTGAATCCGCTTGTTAAAATAGAGGTTTTGAGTAATCTACGCAGTCTCTGGATATAATATTCTTTTGCTAAGATTAAAGTTATATACATTATTATTATTTTTGAGTGTTGATGATTCGTGAGAAAGTGATGCTGCCATTGTTTCATTGAAATTCAATCTTTTGCTTCTTGTTAATTGTTATGAGATTTTTTTTCTCTTATTTGATTTATTTATTTTTTGGATTAAAGTTGTATGAATAAATAAAATAGAGTTAATTGGGTCCTAAACAAACAAAAATACATATATTTTACCCTAAATATATGTTAGGATGTTTTGGGCCCCTAACATACAAAATTTGTTAGGATGTTTGGGCCCCTAACAATAGAAATACTTAGCCATCATTTCTACCGATTCTACCCTCACGCCATCCTTCTTCTCTTGCATTTTTCCATTACAACTACATATTTAATCTCCCTTCTACACTTTTCCATTTCAAATCCTTCACACTCTTCTCTTTTTCTTCTATATTCTGCAACGAAATGAGAAAGATACTGGTGATAATCCGACGACCATTTGGTGAAACTTTGGTGAAAATTTGGAATAAATCTGGCGAAGTTACGATTCCCGCAAAAAGAACCACTGACAATCTGACGAAGAACCGGTGAAAGTCCAACAGTTAAACTTGATATATATTATAAATCCAATAATATAAAAATATACCTATAATATTTTACGTAACAAAGTACAAGTAATTATTATAAGTTAATCTTCTTATCATGTTAAAATATACATGTATATATTTTATCATGCTAAAATATACATGTATTTTAACACGATAAGTATTTTATTTTATCATGTTATTTAAGTTTTTAGCATACCAAATATTTAGATCATGAATTATCTTTAATTGTAACGCATTAAACAAAAATGCATTAATATGATAAATACAATCTAATCATTTAGTTGCCAAGTTGAGAAAACAATTAGTAGCATATTTCTATATTTATATGATATAAGAAAAGTTTAACACGTTAAGAAAATATGTAACTTGTTATTTAATTATATATGTATGTATTTATTATTGTCTATGAAAAGAAATGAAATATTTATTATTTAGTCATTTACATTTTTAGATAGAGTGTTAGTTTATACTACGAATTCATATTTGGTTTGTCTCCATTTGATTTTTTCGACATGTGTTTTCTCTATCGAGTAATTATCTTTCTCATTTGGATAACTTGTTAAAAATATCATGTTCATATGACCGATTTTTATCATGAAAAAAGGTTCAACTTAGAACATCATCTTATTTTCTTGAGACCACTACTCGTTGCTTCAAAAACTAATGATACCTTAAGGAATTAGGAATCAGATAACTAATAGAACATGAAACTCGGTTCTAGTAGTAATTACTCCTAATAATCACAACTACTTATGGTTCGAAGCTACGTAAGTACATAGCATGAAAACTTTATTTGAGGTTTCTTTCCCATTCAGAAACATTTTGGAAACGCCGTAAAAAATTTTAGAAACAAATTTCTGAAAAATTACAATTTGGAAACGCAAAAAATATGTCCATTTCCATTTTAAAAACGCAATGAAATATTTTTTTTGAAACTTAATAAATAAATAATTATTTTGAAAATATTGGATATATATGATATTTATTATTTTTTAACTTACAAAATATCCTAATTTATTTGAAAATATTAAATATCTCATCATTATTAAAATAATAAAATTTAAATATCTTTAAAATACAAATAAAAATATTGATTTAAATCTTTGACTTTGATGTTTATGAATTTTTATCTTTAGTTAAACTACTTAATACTGTGTTGAATTTGTGTTGTTTCAAAAAAAAAATTAAATATAGTTTTGATGTTTCACTACATATTATAATATATATATATATATATATTCACGTTTCTAACACGTATTTGTTTCTTAATTTTTAAAAATATTATTTCCGCACGTTTTATTTCCACGTATTCCTTTTTGTTTCTATATTACCTAGGTTCGAAGAAAGTGACAAGCAAATTTTGGCCCAATTTCTATATATGGGCTCATCTTAATGATCTCATTTTTGGAACCAACAACATTCTCTATGTTCACTCTAGTTTACCTCGTTGACTTCCCATTCTCCTCTCCTATTTTTCACTACTATGCAGAGCCGATCTGGCTAAAAAATGGCCAAACATTTGTTTGAGGCCGCTGATAAATTTAATAATTTGAAGGGCCAATATTTTAATGAAAATGCTACCAGCTCTAGTGGTAGTATCTTTAATAACTCCAATGTCATACGTTCGAATGGATAGTGAGTTTCTAGATATAATTTTATATTTTAGTTATTAGTGGGCCAACAAAATTGACTGACTATACCCTATACATTTAGGGTTGGATTTTGTAACTGACTACTGACCAGAACAAAAAAAGAAACTTTAAACTAAAACTTTCTATACAAACCGCAAAATCCATAAATTCTAGCTACACAATTACTGTAGAAAACATTGCTTACGAAACCGCTGTAAACTTAGGTGTTCAGTCAATATTCAAATTTCAAGGATGCTATTATAATACTCTGTTCCTAATGGACCTACGCGGCGAAAAGAAAAAGTGCTACAAAAGCTATTATTTGTGTTATAAGTGGATGAAAGATAAGAGGCTCGAACCGTTTCAGTGGCCACATAATCAGAATTCATAAGATTACTGCATTTGTTTAAAAGTAAAAATCAAATGCTGTCGAAATTGCTCAAGTGATTACCGCACCATGACGCATGCCTGGCATCATCATGATTCATGTTTACGTGCGGTAATATCAGTTATATTATAAAAGTGTGTTGCCATCAGAGAAAAAGATGACTAGACGAACTGATCATCTTCTGTTTATAGAACTATTTTGATTAAAAAAAATTTTGTGGTAACTTGTGAAAGATTCGCACTTCTCCTCCTAAGTGTTTTCGTCAACATCTTTTGCTTTCGTACGGTAAACAACATCTTGTTGAAACAAAATACGACTGATCATAGTTTTTTCGGAAATAAATCTTAATCTCTTTATTGAAGAAGAAAACTAATAACTTTCTTTTATTTTAGTTTCTAAAAGAATTATTTGTGTCGAAGATTTCGAAACATTTGTTGCACTTTCGTAATGGATACCTTAATTTTGGTTCTCTCTAATTTATAGCCTGAAGGCTCATCCGAGTAACCTATACGAATTAATGTACAATATCAATATTCTTATCAGCCAATTAGTGTTATATTTAAGAGAATTATAATCCACTTCTAATTCCTTTCTTTATGTGCGGCTCCAATGTAATACTTAGGTCAACCATACGAAAGATTGAAAGTCAAACCGGCCGCTCAAGTGTATCCTCATGTTATCTTTAGTCAATAAATCTCATAAGATAAACACGTCTTATATTACGTATTCAAGGTCTCTACCTTTTTTTTATTTTTTAATTCAAGGTCTCCACCTTTTACTTATTAACACAGCATACGCAATTTATCCTTTAGTATTTGTATAGTTGTTTTCTAAAACATTTGATTTTATTAATTATCTCGTTTACTGTCCTTAGTTTTTAATAGTTAGAAATTAAATATTAGTCGGATTTTTACAAATATTTTCTTGGAAGGGGTTATAAATTCTTGCTGCCACGTTTCCGTTGGGGAGAAATTATTTATTTTTAACAAATTGTTTTTTCTAATATTATTAAAAACTGGTTCCGGACTACAAAAAAATTATGGGCCTAAAGATCTATTTTTTTCGTTAAAATAATGAAAGCGCCGAACCTTCACTTAAAGTCAACTAGTGCCTAGCTTCAATAATTTCGATTTTTTTCCGATTGATTACTTTGTAGACATACTTCGCATTTTTTTTTTGATAAAAGCTTACATACTTCGCATTTTAATTTTTAAATCTGCTTCTTTAAATCCGTTAATGAGATCTATTATTAAATGTTGACACAAACACACGTATATATACAATACTCTTTGAATTTTAGATATATAATTCTTGAACATATTGCGATCATCAAACAAAATCAAAATATTTGGAGCAACTTAAACCCACATTTGACTTTTCTTCGTCAAAGGTTTTGCCGTGATGCATGATACTCGCTATCATTTATAAACACCCAAAAGCCTCGACGACATTCACAAACTCTCAATCATTTATTTTCCTTATTACATTCAATCTCTAAAAATGAAATATTCAAGAATTACATTGGTTGCTTTTATCTTTTTCGTCGTCTTCATATGTGATTCAAGCTCATCATTTGCATTTTCCGAGATTTTCACACAATGCCTAACCTCAAACTCCGACCCCAAACATCCCATCTCACCTGCCGTGTTCTTCGCCAGAAACCGCTCCTACTCCTCCGTACTAGAAGCCAACATCCGTAACCTCCGGTTCAACACCTCCACAACTCCAAAACCCTTCCTCATAATCGCCGCAACACACGAATCGCATGTACAAGCCGCGGTAACTTGCGGCAAACGCCACAACCTTCAGATGAAAATCAGAAGTGGCGGCCACGACTACGACGGCTTGTCATACGTTACGTACTCTCGCAAACCGTTCTTCGTCCTCGACATGTTTAATCTCCGGTCGGTTGATGTTGACCTAGCAAGTAAAACTGCGTGGGTCCAAAGCGGTGCCATTCTGGGAGAAGTTTATTATTATATATGGGAGAAGAGCAAATCCCTAGCTTACCCCGCCGGGATTTGTCCGACGGTTGGTGTCGGTGGCCATATTAGCGGCGGAGGTTACGGTAATATGATGAGAAAATACGGTCTCACCGTTGATAATACTATCGATGCAAGAATGGTCGACGTCAATGGTATAAACAATACCTCTAGCTTTATATGCTAATTAAATTATATAGATATCAATCAAGCTAATCATTAGGCCTTTTGTTTTTACACTTTTTTGGCAGCTTTTTGTTATTATTTTTTGGCGGCACACTTTTTTTTACCTAAATATTTATTGTACAGTTTGTAAATTTTCTCACTATATTTCTCACTTGAAAATTACAGGAAATTTTTTGGATAGAAAATTGATGGGAGAAGATCTCTTTTGGGCAATAAATGGAGGAGGAGGAGGAAGCTACGGCGTCGTTTTAGCTTACAAAATAAACCTCGTAGAAATCCCACACAACGTCACCGTTTTCAGAATCTCCCGGACATTAGAGCAAAACGCGACGGAGATCGTTCACCGGTGGCAGCAAGTCGCGCCGGAGCTTCCCGACGAGCTTTTCTTAAGAATAATAATCGACGTCGTAAACAGCACCGTTTCGTCTCAAAAGACTGTCAGGGCAACGTTCATAGCTATGTTTCTCGGAGACACAACAACGCTCCTGTCGATATTAAACCGGAGATTACCAGAATTGGGTCTTGTCCGGTCTGACTGTACCGAAACGAGCTGGATTCAGTCAGTGCTATTCTGGACGAATATACAAGTAGGTACGTCGGAGAAAGTTCTGCTCCAAAGGAATCAAACCGTAAATTATCTCAAGAGAAAATCGGATTACGTACGTGAACCGATTTCAAGAACCGGTTTAGAATCAATTTGGAAGAGAATGATCGAACTTGAAATCCCAACTTTGGCTTTCAATCCATACGGCGGCGTCATGGCGAAGATTCCGTCGACGGCGACTCCGTTTCCACACAGAGCAGGGAATCTCTGGAAGATTCAGTACGGTGCAAATTGGAGAGAGGATAGATTAACCAACCGGTACATGGAATTGACGAGGAAGTTATACCAATTCATGACTCCGTTTGTTTCCAAGAATCCGAGACTGTCGTTTTTTAACTATCGAGATGTTGATTTGGGGATTAATTCTCACAACGGGAAGATTAGGAGCTATGTTGAAGGTAAGCGTTACGGGAAGAAATATTTCGCAGGAAATTTCGAGAGGTTGGTGAAGATTAAGACGAGAGTTGATAGTGGTAATTTCTTTAGGAATGAACAGAGTATTCCTGTATTACCATAAGTGTATATTTGATTATTGATTAGTTGTATAATGATTATGTTGTATGTCTACTTGGCTTTGGTAAAATCAAGTTTAATATTAAGAATTTATAAATAGTATAGTAGAATAAATTTTTTGATTATATGTCGACTGAAAAAAAAACGAAATTTGATTCAAATGTTTTATGTGATTACTTATACTTAGATTTCGTATTTTACGATCGCACTTTTTGTAATTAAGAGGAAACGCAATCACTAAATATGTGATAGGGTCCAAGGGTAACAGCAGTTACGATAGACTAATCACTTAGTAAAATCATAGGTAAAGTGTATCATTCACTTTATATTAAGGGAAATTAGACACGTGGGTTCACTTTATATACCATATTGATTACAAAATATTGGTAAAATTTTTGATTAATCAGTACAAATATATGTTCGTAGTAAAAAGGACAATAATAGTTAATTATATATATATATATATATATAGTAGCAATTGATTATATCTGGATTTATATGTTAGCTATTAAAATCCATGATTAACTAAAGTGATCAATTATGTAGGGAAAACTTTTTCTAGTTTTGATGCTAATAAACACACAAAAAATAATCTTCAAATTTTGAAACTTGGAAAAATATTCAAGTCTTTTTGTTTTGTTTCCCGGAAATAAGGACACAGATATGATGCCAATTTTTTAGAATCTTATTTCTATGTATATAATTAACATTCAAAAAATAGACCGGATAAGTTGAACTTAGTTATTTAGGATAGATATAAAAAGATAGGGACATAAAAATCATCATATAAGCATTAAATCTCTAACAAATGAAGGTGAAAAAATGGAATCTCTAACAATCCAAACCCTATTCTTAACCATTTTTCTCTTTACAATCCCAACATCATTCGCATCACCACCGACAATCGAAAACGTGTTCGCACAATGCATCACCGATTTCAAACCTTCAAATTCCAAAATCC
This sequence comes from Cardamine chenopodiifolia, assembly GCA_963922655.1. Classification (NCBI taxonomy): domain Eukaryota; kingdom Viridiplantae; phylum Streptophyta; class Magnoliopsida; order Brassicales; family Brassicaceae; genus Cardamine; species Cardamine chenopodiifolia. Next base: position 7,239,305 of record OZ000467.1, read on the forward strand.
CCAATCTAAAACTTCATATACACTCAACAAAGCCCTAAGTTCCTCAAAACCCTAAACAACTACGTACGTAACCTCCGTTACTTCAACACCACGACACGTAAACCTGTCGCGATTGTAACGGCCGCCGATGTTACTCACATCCAGGCTACGATCACCTGCGCCAAATAGCTCGACCTCCAGCTTCGTATCCGCAGCGGAGGCCATGACTACGATGGATTGTCGTATTTATACAGGATCGATTTTGTTATCGTAGACATGTTCAATCTCCGGTCTATCAAGATCGATCCTAAGCTCGATACCGCGTGGGTCCAAGCCGGTGCTACACTTGGAGAAATCTATTATGGAGTCGCCAACAAAAGCAACGATCTCCGTGGATTCCCCGCCGGAGTTTGTCCCGGTTTAGGCGCTGGTGGACATTTTAGCGGTGGCGGTTACGGAAATATGATGAGGAAGTATGATTTATCGATTGATAACATGATAGATGCTAAGATCGTTGACGCTAAGGGAAAAGTCTTCGACCGGAGATCAATGGGAGAAGATCTTTTCTGGGCCTTACGTGGCGGTGAGCCGCTAGTTTCTGTGTTGTCTTAGCATGGAAGATTAAGCTTGTTCCAACGCCGGAGAAAGTCACAGTCTTTAACGTTGAAACGGTTGGCAACAGAGGAAGCGTGCAAACCGTGGAAGTTGTAGCTAAATGACAAGGGATAACAGACAAGATCGATAATGATCTGTTCATAAGATTGACTTTAGGCGCAAGCAACAAAACCGTGAAGGCTTCTTTCATGGGAATGTTCCACGGAAACTCAGCGAAGCTTCTAGAAATCATGAACGCGAATTTCCCTGAGCTTGGTCTAAAGCAAACAGAGTGTATAGAGATGAAATGGATCGAATCGGTTCTGTTTTGGCTTAGCATCCCACCCGGCACAGTACCAACTACGATGATGCTATACCGGATCCCGCAAAAGCTAATCTACCTCAAGAAAAAATCCGATTACGTCCAAAAACCGATTTCAAGAACCGGTTTAGAGTCGATCTTCAAGGTTCTGTTAGAGAATGAGAACGTGACTGGCTTGGAACCCTTACGGAGGGAAGATGAACGAGATTCCATCGACCGAGACAGCGTTCCCGCACAGAGCAGGAAACATGTTCAAGATTCAGTACTCAGCAAACTGGTTCGTGGCAGGGGAAGCAGTGGCTAACGAATGCTTGAGCCAGACGGAAAGAGTTGAAGAGATTTTAAGACAAATAGATTATGCTCAAATGATCTTATTAACAAAGAAACATATACTAAAAATTAAAATAACTCATTAGAAGCTTTATTGTGCAAAGAAAATAAAAAAGAAGAAACTTTAAAGGATGAACACCAATATCAAATAGATTTATAAAATGGAAGAAGAGGTGGATTGCATAAAGTGGCAACCCTTGTTCTTATTACATATCTATTTATATGAATCCTACTTGTTTACAATTTAATGGCATGGGCTTTAATTGAATTTCTCATGGAATAATATATGGGCTTCTAGAGATGCTTTAATAAGAGTGTCCGAGGCAATGAGCCCTTACGTGTCAAAGAATCCAGGAGAGGCGTTTTTGAACTATAGAGACATTGACATTGGTAAGAACATGATTTCAACGTACGAGGAAGGTAAAATGTACGGCATGAAGTATTTGAAGAATAACTTCGAGAGATTGGTTAAAGTGAAGAGCAGAGTTGATCCCGACAACTTTTTCCGGTATGAGCAGAGCATTCCAGTGCTCTCCAGCCACTAGAAAGACTGGAGACAGACCCTTGTTTCTCCTATAGCGATTTGCGAATCAACCAAAATTTATTTTTTAATGTTAAAATATAAAATAATATAATCATTTGACGTAAAAGGCAAAGAGTTTGAGCTCTCCCTGCTTTTATCGAATTCAGATTTAAAACCTATGTATTGATTAGAATACGAGATAGCCAATTGCTTTCCTCACACACACACACACACACATATATATATGTATATGACAAAAAATCAAATGTATTTATAGTTTTCTTCATTTTTCTCCAGAAATAAATGGGTGATAATGGAAAAGAGACTATTTGCAATTATTCTTTTTTACAAACTGTTTTACAATTATATATCAGTCGAGCACTATGTATATATAAAACTAATATGTCAACTTATGAATTTTCTTTTTCTTCATAATTTATGAACTTATGCACATGTCATTGAAGGAGAGTACTCGTTTATTTTTATTTGGTTTTAACCTCGTTAATTTCTTACATAGAGGGCAACACACTCACATGCACTTAACAAAAAAAAAAAACACTCACATGCACGCAGTACGATACATTATAATTAAGATATTCAACGCTTCTGTCTATATAAATGGGAACGGTCAACGCATAATTGCACGATACACAGATCTGATCCTAATATTTCTTTAACGGATTTGAACTTATCCAAAAAATAAATATAAAATACTCGATCCGTACTAGCCCATGATTGCATCACGCATAAGTTAAAATATATCTATTAATCTCCAAAATCTTTCATATGAACACTGCAAACAACAACTTTAAAAAGTCATAGATTTAGTTTTAGATAATGACGCGTAACGCGTTATTGGCCATCGCATACAGAAGTGCTCATAAATATGATAATATTAATTCGTAAAAGTCAAAGTCAAATAGATTAAGTCCACTATAACATTTAATCGAAAAAACCCTTTAGCTGTCAAAACAACGTGGACTAAACCAAAAAAAAATCTTTATTGGTTTGATACTTTTTGTTTTCTCGTAATTTCTCGTGAACATAGAGTTTTTACGTTAAAATGGAGAAAGTTATAGTCTTATAGATGAAATTAGATAGTTTTGAAAACTGCGTACTTTGCTAAAATTCTCTGCAGTTTATATATATCACTAAGGTTCGGATAAGATAGTAGGACTAATATACAAAAGGTTTACATTTTAAATATAAAAGAAACCTTTTAAATTGCTAAAGAAAAAAATGGGTTGTTTAGTTTTTTTTTTTTTAGTTAAGTATCACTAATATCTCATCTATATAAATATTCACACACGAGCTTTTAAAAATATAATCCAAGATGGAGAAATTGCTCGTAATCTCTCTGCTACTACTAATCTCAACAACAATGACAACTTCACAACCCGTGACCGATCCAATAGCTTTCCTCCGATGTCTCGATCGACAACCAACAGACCCAACAAGTCCCAACTCCGCCGTCGCTTACATCCCAACAAACTCCTCTTTCACCACCGTCCTCCGCCGCCGCATACCCAACCTCCGTTTCGACAAACCCACCACTCCAAAACCCATCTCAGTCGTTGCCGCCGCCACGTGGACACACATACAAGCTGCTCTAGGATGCGCACGTGAGCTCTCTCTTCAAGTCAGGATCCGAAGCGGAGGCCACGACTTTGAAGGACTCTCTTACACCTCCACCGTCCCGTTCTTTGTCCTCGACATGTTCAGTTTCAAATCCGTGGATGTAAATCTCACCGAGAGAACAGCTTGGGTCGATTCCGGCGTTACGATCGGATAGCTTTATCACAGAATCGCTGAGAAGAGTAGTGTTCTTGGATTTCCGGCGGGTTTGTGCATGACATTAGGCGTTGGTGGACATTTTAGCGGCGGAGGGTACGGAAATCTGATGAGAAAGTACGGTTTATCGGTGGATAACGTTGTCGGATCTGGAATCGTTGATTCTAACGGGAATATTTTCACCGATCGGGTTTCGATGGGGGAAGATCGTTTCTGGGCGATTCGAGGAGGTGGAGCTGCTAGCTTCGGCGTCGTGCTCGGCTACCAAATCCAGCTGGTACCGGTGCCGGAGAAAGTGACGGTCTTTAGTGTTGGAAGAACCGTCGGAGAAGGAGCCGTTGATCTTATAATGAAGTGGCAGAGTTTTGCTCACAGTACGGATCGGAATTTGTTTGTGAGGCTGACGTTGACTTTGGTCAACGGTACTAAGCCTGGTGAAAAGATGGTTTTAGCCTCCTTCATTGGGATGTATTTAGGCCGGTCGGATACTTTGTTGAATGTGATGAACCGGGGTTTCCTGGAATTAAAGCTGAAGAAAACCGATTGTATAGAGATGAGATGGATCGATTCGGTTCTGTTTTGGGCCGATTATCCGATTGGAACACCGACTTCTGTGCTGCTAAATCCGATGGTCGCAAAAAAGTTGTTCATGAAACGAAAATCGGACTATGTGAAGCGTCCGATTTCGAGAACCGGTCTTGGTTTGATACTCAAGAAATTGGTGGAGGTTGAGAAAATTAAAATGTATTGGAATCCATACGGAGGAAGAATGGGTGAGATCCCGAGTTCGAGGACACCGTTCCCACATAGAGCGGGCAATTTGTTCAACATTGAGTATCTCATAGATTGGTCGGAAGCTGGAGATGACGTGGAAAAAAGATACTTGGTACGTGCGAACGAGATGTATAGATTCATGGCTCCGTACGTGTCTAGTAATCCGAGGGAGGCGTTTTTGAACTACCGTGATCTTGACATAGGGTCGAGTGTTAATTCCACGTACCAAGAAGGTAAAATCTATGGGGTTAAATATTTCAAAAACAATTTTGAGAGATTAGTGGACATTAAAACTTTGATCGATTCGGAAAACTTTTGGAAAAACGAACAAAGTATTCCGGTTCGAAGATAGTAAGTACGAAACGGTTCTTGAGAGCTGTAAAGGTGTGACCTGTGACATGCATCATGACTAGTAAGAAAAAAAAGAAGGGAATGTATTAAAATCTTTCGTTTATATATTGTTGTTAAATGTATTATGATATATATTGACCCAAAAAATATAACAATAAAATCATATATATATATATATATAGTTAATGAACAAAATCGACATACAATACTAACTATGATGCTCCATTTTTAAAATTTTAACAAACAACGATAATTATATTGGTCCATTTGGTGACACTGATTGGTGACATAAAAGGGTAAAAGAATTTAACGAAAATATACAGTAAACATGATCAAAATAGTTTTAAAAACTAGCGATAAAAAAGTGCGCTACAAAAAACATTAAATATATCAGTTTCAACGTCACTAATGTTACCGTTTTGTGATTAATAACTAATAAAACGGAAAACAAAATACCAATACAAAATTATATCTACAATTTATCCTAAAAATTATCATTGTCAATCACCACAGCTGTCACTATCATCAACTTAAAAATATTTACATGTCACTGAAAGACGTGTTCTCATTGATTTCTTATGTGGGATGATAACACAATGCAGCCAAAATGTACAAATGCTTATCACCAAGATATTCAACGTTTCTCTCTATATTGACGGATAACGCGGGATTTGATAAAACAAGACTAGCACGACCTGATCAATTACATATTCTTAAATCATAATTAACTCAAGATATTTTAAAAGTTCGATTCGTTCCATCATGCATTAGCTGCAAATATATCTATTAAATCTCCAAAATTTTGCATGTGAACACTAAACTTCAAAAGTCATATATGTAGATAATGACGCGTTTTGGTTATCACGTACGGGAGTGCTCATACATAAGTCAAAGTTAAATCTATATAGTCTACCATAACATTTAATCCCTACAAATAGCTTTAGCTCTATGCCTCTAATAGAACGTGAAATTTTTTTTGTTTATTATACTTTTATATAGCCACAAATCTTATGCTAAAATCCCTATATAGTCTACCATTAAAATGTCTATTGTGGCAACAAATATTATAAAATAACGATTAGTAATTGGAATGATTCATTTTCCTATTTAAGTCTTACAGTAAAAATCCTTAAATAAGAATGTTCACAATCCTAAATCCGCTGATGACCTTCTCAAAGTATATGTATTTAGAGTTTGTTTGTTTTTTCATTTATAAAGTTAATCCGGATGAAAATGAGAAATAATGTTTGTTTAGTGTCAAAAATTGTTCATTTAGATGGTTCATATGAATGGAGCATATGAATAAGTTTTAAAATTTAGGCAAAAATTTTAGAACTATTTGGATGAACCAAATTGAATAATATGGGTGAAAATGATTCATTCAAAAATAACAAATAAAAAATGTATTCCTAACAAAATTTATTTTTCTGTTAGTTTAATTTGTTTTAAACTAACAAAACTATATAATCCAAACTCTCAAAAAGAAAACAGCAAAAAGAAATTGAAAAACTTACTCATAATTTGTCAGCTACTGATCTCAGTTTCATTTGCAACTTCAGAGTGTGACCGATTCGATGACTTTCTGATGCAGTGAGATATTTGAATAATATCTAAATATCATTATTATTATTTTTTAATTAATTAATTATAATTAATATAAGATTTTAATGGTTTTAAGATTTTCAGCGTTTATTATAAACATGATTTGATGTTCATTGTATTAGATAGTTGTTATTGAATTTGATATTGATTAATAAAATTGAGATTTGTCTCTTTTATGAAAAAGGTTTTGCGAAATCAATAAGAAGAGTATTCTCGATCTTTGTTTTCGGTAGATCTTGAGACTAAACGAATATCTTTGTATCTATCCCTAAAAACTTCTACTATGTCAGTTGTTATTAGAGCCGCGTTTTTTTAATTTTTCAATCAAAAACTGATTTTGGATGTCATGTTGATTAGCAGTATTTGCTATACTTTTGAGGACGAAAGTCTTTTTATCGAGAGAGATAGCCATGAGATCTACAGAGAGATCTATGGTGATTCTATCTATGCAAATGATATCATAGTTATTGAATTCGTATTCAAAGAAGATTAGCTTGAGAATCTGATTCATGCGAAATCCGTGCAATATCCGGTTTTATAAGATCTATGCAATCTCCGGTTTGTGCAAAATTCGTACAAAAGTACAAATTTCAGATCAGATATCGATCGTGCAAAAATCGTGCATAATCAGATTCATGCGAAAACTGTGCGAAATCCTATCTCTGCAGAATTCGTGCAAAATCCGATCTTTGTAGAATCTATGCAGGATCCGATTACTGCATATTTCGTACAAAATCCGGTTCATGCGAATATTGTGCAATATTTGTTTGGTGCAAACTTGGTGCAGATTCACAATATATCTGTAGATGGAGTAGAGAAGATTTATGTGATGACAAAGTCGAGATTGAAGATTCGAGGTCAAATCTTTCTTGGCCGGGGAGAGCTGATGCAGCGCAGACTCAAGATTCGAAAACGATTTTTTTTGGCCGGCGAGACCTACAGCGAGATATTCAAATAATTTTTAAATATTTTCATTATTATATTTTATTTAATTAATTATAATCTATATAAAATTTTAAAGATCTTTGGATTTTCAACGTTTATTATAAATAGATTTTAAGGTTCATTGTACTAGACAGTTGTTATTGAATTTGTTATTGAATAATAAAATTGATATTTATTTTCTTTATGAAAAAAGTTTTGTGAAACTTTTGAGAAGAATATTCTCGATCTTTTTTCGGTAGATCTTGAGAGATCTTACAAATCCAAATTTTTTTGTTATATTCGGACATTCTTATACTAAACAAATTTCATTGTATTTATTCCTAAAAACTTCTGCTACATCAGGTCCGATGTCTCCAACAACCGGCGACGAGATTTGAGCCGTCTTCTACATCCAACTTCGTCTACATCCCAACAAACATCTCTTTCACCACTGTCCTCCGCCGCCGCATACCCAACCTCCGTTTCGACAAACCCACAACCCCAAAACCCCTAGCCATCGTCACCACCGCCACATGGTCTCACATTGGGGCGGTGCTAACGTGTGCCCGCGAGTTCTCTGTCCAAGTCAGGATCCGAAGCGGAGGCCACAACTTCGAAGGACTCTCTTACACATCTACCATCCCGTTCTTCGTCCTCGAGATGTTCAATTTCGGATCCATCGACGTGAATCTCACCGAGTAATCCGAGAGAGACGTGAAAAATATTTGATGCTATCGAATGAGATGTACAAAATTCATGGCTCCGTACGTGTCTAGTAATCCGAGAGAGGCGTTTTTGAATTACCGTGATCTTGACATAGGTACAGTGTTAATTCCACGTACAAAGAAGGTAAAATATATGGGGGTAAATATTTTAAAGACAATTTCGAAAGGTTAGTGGATATTAAATCCAAGTTCGATGATATAAACTTTTGGAGGAACGAACAAAGTATTCCGGTTCGATAATAATAAATTCCATACGAGTGTTTGACATGTATTCAAATTTTCAGCAAAATAAACATGGAATGTGTATATTGATTTGGTTCGATGTATTGTTTTCAAATGTATGATGATCTCTGTTTCGAAGATAAAATCATATACAAATGTCTTTTATCCTGCATTGCTAATGAGATGGCTCTATTATCAACTGTTTTCAATGAAAAACTCATAATTCCTAGTTAACACAAATTTCTTTGTGTATTTCATGCACACTTTTGGTGTTTACAATATTTTTTTTTCTCTCATTATGATTTCAGGATTTGGATGATTAATTCTTGATTATATTTAATTTTTTTTACTTATATCCTACCATTTTTGTTTCAAAATATTACAAATCAATTTCCTTATGTACCCATGTCAATTTTCCAATTGGTAGATGTCCTAATCTTACGTCAAATTTTAAGTGAATTACATAAAACTTACCACCTACCATTTAGATAAGTTGGAAATACTTGACCGAGAGAATTCAAAGTAACCGCACTTTCTCCCAAAGGCACAAAAATTCTCTATTTATTCAAATCGCAAATTAGAAAACTCAAAAAGTGAAAATAAAATAAAATGGACAAAATGTATCTTATCGTCTTTCTCTTCTTTTCTGCATCGTTCTCATCATTGTGTTCTGCAGATTCTGTAACTATCTACGAAGATTTTGTCCGATGTTTCAAAAACGAGACAAGTATTTCCGATAAGGAGCTATCCGGCGTCGTTTTACCCTCTACTAGCGTTTCCTTCACCCCTGTCTTACGCGCCTACATCAGAAACGCGCGTTTCAACACCTCCTCAACGCCAAAGCCGTCGATCATCATCGTGCCACGTGTCGATTCTCACGTTCAAGCCGCCGTGATCTGCACCAAAACGCTGAAATACCAGCTGAAGATCCGGAGCGGTGGCCACGACTACGACGGTCTCTCTTACGTCTCCGCCGTAACTTTCTTCGTCCTTGATCTCTCCAATTTCCGAAACATCACCGTCGATTTGAACGATGACGGAGGATCCGCTTGGGTACAAACCGGCGCGACGCTCGGCGAGCTTTTCTACAGAATCTGGGAGAAGAGCGAGGTCCACGCTTTCCCCGCCGGAATCTGTCCTACCGTTGGCGTCGGAGGACACGTCAGCGGCGGTGGATATGGACACATGATTCGACAATTCGGACTCACCGTAGATCACGTAATCGACGCCACAATCGTCGACGCCAACGGCCAAATTCACCATCGGAAATCAATGGGAGAGGATCTCTTCTGGGCGATTCGTGGCGGAGGGGGCGGAAGCTTCGGCGTCATTTTGGCTTTCAAAATCAAACTCGTGGAGGTTTCAAAAACCGTAACAGTCTTCAGGGTTGATAAATCGGTTGACGAAAATGCCCTCGACATGGTTTATAAATGGCAATTCGTAGCTCCAAGAACCGACCCGGCTCTGTTCATGAGAATATTGTTAGCTTCTGTAACGCTGAATAAAACACGAACAGTGAATGCTAAACTCAGAGCGCTTTACCTTGGGAAAGCAGACGACGTCGTTTTAAAGATGGCCAAGGAGTTTCCGGAATTGGGTTTGAAGAAAGAGGATTGTAAGGAGATGACGTGGATCCAATCACTCTTATGGTGGATGAATCACGTAGACGTGGACAAAGTCAAACCGGATATTCTACTCGAGAGAGAACCGGATTCCGCAAAATTTCTCAAGAGGAAATCAGATTACGTTGAGAAGGAGATGACCAAAGTAGAATTAAACCAGTTGTTTCAGAAATTAGAGACATTGGATAGAACCGGTTTGGTTTTGAACCCGTACGGAGGGAATTTGAACGCGACGGCAACGAATGAAACGGCATTTCCGCATCGGCAGAAACTATACAAGATCCAACATTCGACGACTTGGCCCGATGCTGGACCGGAAGCGGAAAGAGTTTACATTGGTAATTTAAGAACGACTTATAAAATCATGACTCCGTTTGTGTCGAAAAATCCTAGAAGTTCGTACTTGAATTATAGGGATATCGATATCGGGGTTAATGATCATGGAGCCGATAGTTATCGAAAGGGAGAAATATATGGGAGGAAGTATTTTGGGGACAATTTTGATCGATTGGTTCGGGTAAAAACTGCTGTTGATCCGGAGAATTTCTTTAGAAATGAGCAGAGTATACCAACGTTACCTTCTAATAGAAGATAGACAACTTTACTTCATTGGAACTTCTCTTTACTGTTTTCTTCATGGAACTTGGGAGTATTATAAGTTTTAGTATTCTATATTGTGGCTTAAACACACTTTTTTGCCAAATGCCATCCCTTCTAATTTTCTAAACGTTGATTTATGTATTGAATGGATACTCAACCGATATATTTGAAAACGAATATCATGAAATTATATAGACGTTCATATGATGTGTAAGTCCGGTTAATTCCTCTCTGTACCGTGCAAAGCTAGGAGAAGAGTAATCCAGATAAAGACAATATTTGTAATGGAACTCCCGAGAGACTGTTCTGGTTGAGTCGATTTGCAAAGGGCTGATTTTGAGCAGAAGAAGAAATTGGTTGATTGAATCCAGTTGATGATACTTGATTAAAGCCGGTTAAAGGCTGGTTTACAGAAGAAGAAGAAGATGGCTGACCAAGAATTGGTTGGTTGACTCCAGTTGATGGTGGCTGATTAAATCCGGTTAAAGGTTGGTTTATAGAAGAAAAAGATGGCTGACCAAGAATTGGTTTGATAGGTCCAGTTGATGATGGCTGACTAAATCCGGTTAATGGTTGATTTAAACCGGTTAAAGGCTGGTTAACTGGAGAAGAAGAAGATGGCTGACCAAGATTTGGCTGGTTCTGGTTCACCTGTGGCTTTGTTGGTGAATTGATGATTTCTTCTGTTGGTTCTAATAGTGTGGTTACTTGGGTTTGTTGTGCAGCCTCTGAACATGATGAAACCAGAAGGCAGAGAAGAATGATTGTGACGATCCATTTCCCGGTTTTGGGGAATTTTGTATCCATTTTTTAAAGATTTTCCTGTGGATTTTCCGGTTTACTAAACATCAGATCTTATACACAGTCAAATCAGGAGTAGTTAGCTTCTTTAAGGTTGACTGAGGAGTTGATGGAGACTAAAAGAAAGCAGTTGACCTGAAACACAAATCCAACTAACCAACCATATAGTGTCTTTGTTTTGTATAATCTATATTACATCACTGTTTTGTGCTTATATGATGTGTTTATATATACATGAATGATAAGAATATATGTATAAATACTTAAGACTGTATCAAAAACCGGTTCTCAAACCGAGCCGCACGGGTTTCGCCTACTGGAAAATGAAATCCAAACCATCAAGGACATCCAAATCACTAGAAGAGTTCTTATCTGAAAGGTTTACTTTTGGAGAGTTTCCTGTACTTCTGCTCAGTGGCCAAATCTTGATTCCTTTCTTGTTCTTCTTCAAGCAGACCAACTCTTGACTCTTACTTAGATTAGGACCGTGTCTTTTTCTTTGGACTCTGTCTAACAACAACCTGTCTTCCAGAGAGAGTTGGTTTTTGTAGGTGAAGTCAGGGGAGAGGGATAGTTGTGTATTGGAGATGGTTATGTCGTTGGGTTGAGAGACGTGGTTGGTTTCTGGAAACTTAGCTCCATAAAATCGTTTCTTTGATGACTTCATCAGTCGATGAAGCCATACAACGAGTTCAAGTACATATGAATCAACTATCGGTTTATCAGCGTGATGAAGTGTTTGAAGTCGTGTTGGATTCCCGTTGCTCTCGCCTTTTTCTTTCCCAAACTCTATCCTGTTTCCACATTTTGTAGTTTGACATATCAGATTTCAAGAATCAAGATTCAAGATTCAAAATTCCAGTAGTTGAGAGAGAGACTTACCTTGAATTAGCCCATTCACCTACCCATCCGAAGCCTTGATGCGCTCTGTGAAAATTTATAAAGATGACAAAAATGAACAAGGAGGAACATATTGAACCAAGAATAATGGTGAAGGAAAACTTACTTGGTAGTGTTTGCGGCTAACGGGACAAGCCATTGAAGTGACTTCTCCATTTCAGCTTTGATCTCAGATATTGAAAGCTGCAGAAACACACAAGTTAGGCAACGAAACAAGAATCGGAACCAAACAATGTCTGACAATTGACTAGAGAAACAGAGATATTTTCCAGACAAACCTCTTCCTCAGGATCAAGAGTTTGTAGCCGAGTACGAAGAGCTGTCTTAACGGTAGCTGGTAATGCATTGTACAACGTGTCCCTTACATTAGATGGAAGTGATGAAGGTTGAGACGCCTAGAAACTTCAAGTATCAGTTTCAACCAGAGAACACAATATATCAGAGTAAGACTGGTGAGAATCTGGAAGCTTACAATACTATCGATTTGTTGGATTAGATTAGCATAGTGTAACGAAAGACCGGCTTCACCTAATCGTTCTCTTCCTTGCTTCCCTCCATTGTCTTTTATACCTATTGTTGGATAAGACCATAATAGTTCAGATTTGATTTTTCAGAAGTAAGGTAACTATCATAGGACCAGAAGTACAAAGAATCATTACCGTTGCTGCCAAAAACTTCCACAATCGTTAGACGTATATAGGAAACCACATCCACAAGCTTCTCAATTATCTGCAAGAGAAGATAATATTAGAATTAACTGTCATATATACCACTCACTCAGACTCAGCAATTCAAGAATCACTTGCCTCTTCCAGATTCCGCGACCAGAGTGATTTTTTCTTTAAGCTCCTCACGAGTTTCCTCTGTTGTTTTAGTTCATTTTGTAAGATGACGATACTCTCTCCTACATGTAGGAAAAGAAAATGAAATCGCTAGTCCATGAAAGAGCTAGAACTGATCAAATCAATAGCGAGACCAACCTTTCCGAGGGAGGTTTAAAGACTCTATTTCTGCAAGCTTTCTCCTGTAATCTTGTTCAAACCTATCCAAAGCTTGTACCTCGTGATATAATTCCTGATAAAGAAAATGCAAGTTAGTTTCAAATCCCTCAGAAAAAAATATATGTCATGTAAGAGTTTTGAAGTGAAGGAAAGAAAAACATACAGAAGTGAATCGGGCAAGAGCGATGAGCTCTTGCATCCTTGCCTCTGTCTCATCTTTGAACAGTTTATTCTGTGAGTTCTCTGTGTCAAGCCTGAAACGTTATAGACGGGTGTACTATGAAACTCCACTCGCATAGCATTATAAGGACTTGCTCAACGCAGAATTAAACTTACTTTGTAAAATATCGATTGAGATTGTGCCACTGTAAATCTTTGCACCTATTGCCAAATCTGATCACCTCTCCAGAGAAAATATCAAGTTCCTCCCTACAAAAAATTATATGATTAAACAAAGAAAATGAACCAAAAGACAAAACAAAGATAATAAAAAACAAAAAACAAACCTTTTGTCAGAAGCAGCAAGAAATTGTAACTCTGCAGTATCAGTAGAAACCAACTTCTTAACTCCCTTGCAACGTAACATATCTTTCTTCATGAGTTTGAGATTCTCTTCAGATAAAGATTGCAGTAAAGCAGCACCTTTAGCTATTGTGTTGGCTACTTCAAAGGCTAATATACAGACTTTGCCACCACGAGACGATGCAACAGCACCAGAGAGAAACCCGTTGCCCGGGTTCATACCAGACATGCTGCTTCCCAACGTGTCTAGAACTTCGACCGCCTTCTCTAACCCCATAACACCAGCTCGTCCCATAAACGAGTTCATCTTCATAAACTGTACAAAAAACAAAATTTTAATCAATACAAGATTAGAAATCATCAAGCATGATTCATATGTGTCTTTAGAGAAATTGAACATCCTAACAAAAAAAAACCTTGGTAGAATCGTTTCTTAATGGAGGAACCGGGCCGAGTTCACCGGAAAAGTTGAAAAGAATCTCATCAGGCTTAGAACTTTTCCTTCTTGAGCTTCCATAATTGTCTGAATAATAAGAATCAGAGGTTTTTCTTCTTTTCATAGACTTCACTTTCCCAGATAACCCTCTTGACTTATCATCGTTAGATCTCAACTTCTTCTTATCATCTTTAAACACACAAGAACAAACACCTCCCATTGCCTTCTCCAACAAGTTATCTCTCAGGGGAAAGCTCAAATCTTTAGAGGAAACGACTGTATTAAAAATCAAAATCAGCAGAAGACCAAATAAATACAAAAAAAAAAAATCAAAACCTCCGAGAGAAATCAAGAATTGCAACTATGGTGGGGACAAAAAAAGAAAGACTTGGTAAAATATAAGAGAAAAAGTCAGAGTTCAGTAGAGTTTTGTTATTATACCATTCACAAGCTAAGAGGAAGCACCGTGGAATCAATGGCTACTTTTCTTTTCTTTTTTGGTTTACTTATCATTTTAAAGAGAAGTCAGAGTCAGCGAGACGACTATTCCCATGTTCTTTTTTGGCATTTTTAATTTTGTTTGTTTATCGAAAGAGAAGAAGACCAGAGTTGAAGATATCGCGCCGGCCTCGTACCATCGAAAGTGACGTGCTTAAGTTAATTTTTTGTATTGTTGGAAGGGTTTAGCTAATCTTATTTATAAGTATTAATCAAACCTTAATTTCAACGTTAGTGAGAGTATTAGAGGAAGAAGAGAAGACATGCGTACTTTCTGAGACACGGCGGTTGAGGTGGCTTCCGGCGCCGGGAACGTAACCAGCGCGGCGATCGGGAGATTTCTGGTTTATTTATTTCTGTTGCTGAATTGGGTGTGCCGTACTGGTTTAATCGTGAACCGGTTCATATTTCGGTTTTAAACGGATAAATCTCGGAGAATACACAGTTTGTTGGGAATTTCAGCTCTTTTCCTCTCTTCCTCAATTGCTATTCACGGTATTGCTTCGCCGTTTGATTTCTCTCGTTACGGCGATAGTCTTCGTCCTTATCGTCGCCGTCGTCGTGTGGATCCAATACCAATGATAAATCCAACAACGATGAAAGATCCAACACCAATGAAACCTCTGCTTCTTTGTTCACTTCACATTCCTCAGCAACCACGTTCTTGCTTCCGTTGGCGCCTCTGTTACTGTCCTGAGTCTACATTCCGGTGACTTTTTCCCGCGTATTAACCGTCAAGATTCCACTAACGGCGTGAAAGTATTTATCTTTTTATCATTTTCAAGATTCTTTAGACTCAAGTTTCAAGATTTTGTGAAATTCTGAGATCATATCTAAAAGTCATACAATGCAAGTCACTAGTGTTAAATGCTTCCCAAAGAGAAAACAAATCACAAAGAATTTTTTTCTATCTAAAAGGTAAGTCACTGTTGTTGTTGTCTCCGAGTTGGAACAGTCTTGTTGGCTCTTGAGCTTTTACATCAAACTCTTCCATCTCAAGTTAGTTGTATTTTCCTTTCCCACAGAAGCTGAGATTTCCCAAAGAGCCTTAGCAGCTTCATAAGCTGCTCCAAGGAGAAGATTGTCATGAGACAGAGAAGTCTTCCTAGTCTCTCTACTATATAATTCCACAGCATTCTGTCCATGAGCCAACCAATCAACAGGAGCCACATTAACCACTTCTGCGCAATTGAAACCGCAGTTGAATCCAGCATGATAAGCCCTCGGAAATGTCAATACATACTCCCCTGAATTCTGAACCACCCTATAAACTTGGACTCCCTCATCTTTCAGGATTGAAGGAGAAAATTGAGTAACCTAAATCCAAAAAAAAAAAGAGTTGGTCTCTAAACATGGTGGAGACTAAACAGGAAAAAAAGAACTAATCGAGTAAATGTTTCCTTCCTAACGAGGCCATGAAGTAGATCAGGCTGTTCGTCGAACAAGTCAGGTAGATGTTTTCTCATGGCCTTCTCAAGAGTGGTTGCATTGCTTCCTGGAACACCATACCATACCTTTGGTTCCCCAAAGTGATGATAGTTCAGTAAATATAGATGATGATCCTCCACATGCTGTTCAAGCGAAAAATAAATCATCCATCCAAACATTAGGGAAATCAAAATTCATAATCAAAAGTGTGAAAGTTTACTTACCCAACAAAATGATGAAAAACACGTTCCCACACAGAGCCAGGGAACTAGAACTCCAGAGATATCACAATCCTCAAAAGAGAGTACAGAGCCAGGGAGACGCGGTAAGTTGTTCAAGTTCCAGCCAGAAGCTATGTACTGGTCTATATCGCTACCGGTTAGCATATCCGATTTTTTGTAAAATCCGCTTCCAAGTACCCCATCCTCCAAGTCAGCTCCATAGTATACCTCCACTTCATCTGTCGGTTGCTCGACAATCCGCCAGTATTCACCTTCTATTTCCTCCACAGACGGTGTCCATTTTGTTGCATCTCCACTAGCGTTCTTTTCAAAGTACGAGGCTTTAAAATGCAGAGCGTATTTCTCAAACTCATCGAGCGTGAAGTCTGAACCCGAATTGTAGCCAAATTTCTCCTCAGCCTCGGGAGATGAAACTGATTGAGAAGGAGAAGAACCAGACCGTCTCATACAAGAACCCATTCTCGAATTCCTTCTCCGTTTCCTTTTTCTGCTCTTCGGTTTCTTCTTCATAGGCTCCCGGTTCTGAAGCAGGTCCACGTTTTGAATCCGGGTGGGAAACTTTGTATGCTCCCATATACTCTTCTCCTTTAGCCGGCAAGGCGGTATCCATGTCGATGGTGGAATGATTCGACAGATACCAAATGGCTCTGCTAGTGGACGTATCTTTTCGATATACGCAAGCGTATCTTCAAACTCCTGATGACCCAAAAATCAATGAAGAAGAAACTCAAAACATTAACAAAAGAAACGGAAAAAAAAAAGTCACATAAAAAAATCAATTTTACGGAAACAAGAAGCAATTAGTACCTCTGATGATGGGGTGAACACTGGAGCTTCATCAATGATTGGCCTCTGTGCTTCATCTGGTAACCATCTAGCAAGAACCTTGAGATATACAAAAACATTATGTTAGCTCAAAGTTGCTTTAAGATTACATCACATTACAAATATACACTCTTAAGTCTTTACCTTCCGATGACGTGGACTAGTGGGTGGTTCCATTTTAGTGTCCTTGTCTTTATCTTTGTCTAGATTATGATTCTTCAGAGACATATCCTGCAGAAGAAACCACATAAGTAATCAGTTCATGAATATAATAATCAGTTCACAAATTAATGTATTTCGAGAAGAAGAATAAAAATCTGAGAATATGTGTAGATTTTGTGTATGATTATGATTTATGCACAATGAATTCAAATAAACAGAGATAGAAACTGTGATCAGTATCACCAAATCAAACAAACAAATGATAAACAAAGTACAAAACCAATCTAAATTCGTCATTAGCGAATCATAACAAAGACAAAAGGATCTCTGATCTATGATTAGATATTTTGCCAAAAGAAGTAAACAAACGAGATCCGGAATGTACTCAATACAAATCTATGATGAATAAAACCAAATCATAGACAGAGCTAATCCACAATCTCAATACTGTTGTTGAATAATATGGTTTTCAATTATAAACAATAAACCAAAAACGTTAACTGTACGTGATTAATCAAAATATGGTTGTTGACTGTGTAATCTAATAGTTCAAGGTAGATTTGACTACACAAATCATTAAAAAGTACAATAAAATAAAATGCAGAAAAGAAACTTATATCTCCAAATGAGAGTTTAATCAACTGAGGAAAACTGAAATTAATCGATCAGAGACGAATCTTTTTGCTCTTCGATGCTTCTGTCTTGTCTTCTTCTACTTCTCTTTTGATTTTATTTTTTTTATAACTTTTGTATATAATTTCTCTGAAATGAATGAACGAAAAAAGTAAAAGGAATAATTACAGTTTCAGTAACAGAATCATTAGGGTATTCAACCATAATAATCTCTGGCTTTGGCTGCAAAAAAGGTCAAAGCGTTCTTAATATCATTATAAGAGAAAGAGGGAGATAACATATAACATTTAACATTTACTCACAGTGAAAGAAGTAGCAGTTGATTCAGTTTCTGTATTTGTTGTACGATTCCTCTGGTTAATACGAGGAGGAAAAAACCGGTTGAGTTGAGGAGGAACAACCCGGTTAACAGAGACTTAACAGGTGGAATTGTCATGTGTTTGTTTCACAGCTCGATCACTTTTCTGATATATGATTTTCACCTGGTCTGCCATATCTAATACATAATGTACAGTTTATATACAAGGTCATTTATGAAGTAGATGTTATAAGTCCAACTTTGTTCACAGACAAAACGGGTTGGATGCTATTGGACAATGAGCGGCCATAGTACCTAAACCAAAAGATTTGAGAGTAACACGTCTTTAGAGATATAGAGATGATGAATCTTGAAACCTTGAAGAGAAGACCAACGGATTTTCTTTACCTTACTGAGCAAGAAGATGAGAAATGTTAAGTTGTGATATGAGAAGAGATCAAGAGTCTTCGGGTCTTTTACTTAGCCACGAACATACACGAAGGTACGTTATTTCAAAACTCTTTATTTGTAGAAATTTAATTCATTTCAAATACATTTAATTTTGAATAATTTTTGTAACCTATTTTCGAAAAGTTCCCGTATTTAGGAACTAGAATAAAGAGGGAGAATAGATGAATAAGTGCAACGAAAGATGCAACGAACGATAGTCTCATCAGATTTGAATTAATTTTAAAGAAGAAATAATATATTAAAATTTGTTAGCTAATTAAGGCATTTGATTTGAAAGCAACTGGGTAAATTCATTTCTCATCGTATGTATTATTTATGATACGATGTATCAACTCTTGTATCCGATTCGATGAATAACGTAAATGGTAGAAGAAAGAAAAAAAAGTGACATTTGTTTAAAACCCTACCAAATGTGCAGATCTATTCACCTTGCAATTTGGTTTGATCATAAAAGTTCACTTTCAAACTCTTGTTTTTAGTTTTATTTATCAAATGCTTCTTTACCAAATCGAGATACAAAAAATGTTCAAATGGTACATATGATTATATGAAACCCCTTTTGATGAAAAAAAAATCAAACCAGGGGAGGAACCAACCGCCAGTTTCAGACGTTTCTAGATTCTTACCAGAACATAAATTCTGTTAAAAAAAATCTAAAAACCTCAACAAAAAGCTTCAATCATATGTACAGAGGAAAAGATCCTAAGTTTATAAATAAATAAAAACAAACCAAAATCCAAACTAACAAATCCAAAACAAAGCAATTCTAATGGAGAGAGCCTGCAACTGAAGCTATCTAGTGTAGAGGCCATTGCAGTATCCTTTATTATATCTTACATCAGCCAAACCATTGGGAGATTTCTTGGATGTTCCATTGATGAAAACGTTTTTTGGACCGTTACTAATCAGATGTTGATGAACCGAGGCTGGATTCAGGACTGTGTCTAGCTCACCAGACGATGCTGCAATGAGTCCTACAATAAGAACGAACGCAATGTGCTTGTTTAGAAGACTTGTATTGATTCAAGAGATGTAAAGTTTGGTTCTTTTTGACTGATGAGGAAATGGGTTCGTACCTAAGAACAGAGGAGAAGCTTTCCCGGGTCTCGATTTGTACTCGGGGTGGAATTGAGCACCGATAAAGAAAAGATGGTTTGGAAGTTCAACAATCTGCAGTTTTTAATTACAAGATTAGTCAAGGATTTGAATTTGCAGCTTATGTATTTGAATTAGAGACAAATAGTTTAAAGATTAAAACAGACCTCCATGCGTTTGCCACTTTCATCTTTTGCAGCAAAAGAGAGACCGGCCTTCTCTAGCCGTTCGACCATATCAGGATTCACCTGCAAGAATTGTGTATGTCTATATCAAGAACCCAATTATTTTTTCCACTTTAACTGGTGGACATTCAAGAATTTTGTATTCAAATCCATACCTCATATCTATGGCGATGCCTCTCATCTACAAAGTTTTTGTTCCCGTATCTGTAAAAACGAGTAGACAGAAACATGCCAATTGCTAAGTAAATCTATAGCATTCACAGAACCAACAGAGTAACTGTAGATCAATGGTTCTTACAGTTTTGCGGCTTTGCTGTCTTTGACATGGAAGAAGAACTTCCTTGATCCTAGACGCATAGTGCCTCCCATATGAGTTCTCGAACCCTAAACCCACCGAGCAGGAAAATAAATTGAGACCTAAGCAGGACGAATCAAGAAGACATTCAAGAAGCTACATTTCAAGTGAAGAGAGGCAGAATCTAAGAACCTCAGGCATGAATATGATGCATGGATGTTTAGTTTCAGGTTTGAATTCTGTGCTGTTTGCATCGTGCAAGCAGAGAATTGATCGTGCAAACTCAATGACAGCAACCTGCATCCCGAGACAAATACCGAGGAAAGGGATTTTGTTTTCACGGGCATATTTTGCAGCAAGAATCTTTCCTTCCACTCCCCTATCACCAAAACCTCCAGGTACAAGAATTCCATCTACACCCTGAAGAAATACAAATAGAGATGAGCGAAAACACAAGGCTTCTCGATGATTAAAGTTGTAAAATGGCAAACATTTCAAACCTTCAGCAACTTCCAAGCAGCTTTGTACCCATCTGGATTCTGCTTAAACGAAAAACATGAATCTAGTTTAAAACTTTTGAACAAGTAAAGGCATACATGTGTAATTAATATGTAATATCAGATTCACGGACCTCTTTCTCAGTTTCCTTTTCGAGATCACAAGCTGGAACCCAATCAACTACGAGCTTTTTGCGACAAGCCACAGAAGCATGTAAGAGTGCCTACACAAGTTATCCAAATGTGAGCAAGGCAAGGAAATCTAATCCAGACAATTCCATGAAGTGATGTGTAAGTTCTACCTTCAAGACAGAGAGATAGGCATCAGAGAGACCTGTATATTTGCCCACAACAGCGATTCTAACCTGTAAAATGATTTGGTGCGTTAGAAAGAGAAATTAAGATTATTGTTCTTAAGGAGTTACTGAGAGCTGAAACCCACCGGAACATGTAAATTGTCGCATAATTCAGCTCTCGAAATCCATTCCTCTAGAGAGGGTTCTTTAAGAATACTGTTTGAGTAAAATCCATTTGATCATAAATCCAAACCATCACATACCAAGAATACAAAAAGACCAAATAAGATATAATACATACTTAGCAAGATTGAGCACTTTTGAGATTGCCAGGTGAGCCTTCTGATCCTGTTCAGAGGAGTAGACACATTGAGCATTGTTGTCATGATACTTTATGATAACCAAAGAAGTGACTACAAACATAATTAGTTGAGAAATTACCATTAGCAACAAAGGAATGTGCCAAATGTTGGGAACATCATAGAGAGTGAAGATATAGTCAAACTGAAACAAAAACCATAAACAGGTAAAATAAACGAGATGTCAATTTCAAGTAAAGAACATAATAAACAAATGGCAGCATCTTACTGGGACATGGCAAAATTGAGCTAGTTTATCTTTCACATTATCTTCAAGTGCCTACATGAAGAAAAAAAGATTGAGACTTTAATAACAAAACAAGAAGATAACATACCAAGAGACTGTAAACTCAAGATGAAACAGATTTAAAGGTCAAGATGGAGATGCAAGCAAAATCGAACCTTTGTGCTCCGACAAGCTAAGATATCTGGTGTCAAGCCCAAGCCTCGTAGTCCCTGGACACTATGCTGTGTCGGCTTAGTTTTCTGAAAGAACACAACAAAGCAAATGAAGTTTACTGTCGACATAAAATCAAATGCTGTCAACATCATGGCTGATTCATTTCAAGAAAAGTTATCTACCTGTTCACCAACAACATTAAGCACAGGCACGAGGCTCACGTGGACCAGACAGAAATTCCCGGGGCCTGAACTCAACCACCAACCAAAGGATACAGTAGTAGTTTAATTTCATCATATCCAAAAAAATCCACACAACTTTTTCTTTTCTTTTGGATTCAAATGGTATGAGGAAAATAATGATGCTTACCTACACGGTAAGAGAATTGGCCAAGCGCCTCAATAAAAGGAGCGGATTCAATATCACCTGCAAACATAAAGAATCTTTGTTTACACAGAAGAAGCAACAAACAAAAAAAATCAAATTTTATTGTTTTTTGTATAACCTATAGTTCCTCCTAATTCAATAACGCAAACATCAGCAGGATCTTCCTCTCCATCAACAGGAATAACTGCAACTCTCTCAATCCAATCTTGAATTGCATCAGTGACATGAGGAACAACCTAAATCATTACAACCAAAACACAGTTATAAGAAGCTAACACCAGAACATATGAGAAAAAGATTAAGTGAAAAGAAAGCTTATTTATTACCTGAACAGTCTTTCCCAAATAATCTCCTTTCCTCTCTTTAGCAATAACATGCTGTGAGTAACACAGACAAATAAAAAAGTTTATAAGAAGATTTAATTTACTTAACTCATTAATCAACCTCAAATTAGTTGAGATCTAGATCTTCTTACCTGGTAAATTTTCCCAGTAGTGATGTTATTATCTCTGGTTAATTTGATATCTAGAAACCTCTCGTAGTTCCCAAGATCAAGATCCACCTTTTTCCAAAATCACATATAAAAAAAAAAGAGTCAAAGATTCTTAAAAAGCTGAAGTCTTTTCAGTTTTTTTTTTTGAAGTAACAAAAAAGGTGATATTTAGTTACCTCACCACCATCGTCCAAGACAAAAACTTCACCGTGCTCAAATGGAGACATAGTTCCAGCATCAGTGTTTAGATAAGGATCTGGATGATTAAGTGCTACGTAAGCAAAAAAAAAGCATCATTTGACTCAAACCAGCGAAGAAGAAAAGTTAAAAAAATTACCGATTTTGATAGAAGTAACTCGAAGACCACAAGCTTTAAGGAGAACACCAATACTACTTGCTGTTACTCCTTTGCCTAATCCACTCACAACACCTCCTGTTACAAGCACGTACTTCATCTTCTTCCTTCTGATTTCAGTCAAATCAACTAATCCTGCTCAGAAATCACCAAAACAAAGGAGAACAAACGCAGATTTTAGTCTCTTTTGTATTCAACAATCTCCTTCATTCCAAGCAAGGAGAGTAACAGAAAACAGAAAGTGGTAAAAGCGCTAAGCTTTTGAGAAATGCTTAAAGGGAGAATTTAGGGTTTTCTAGATTTAATATCTCCTTCATTCCAAGCAACAACCAAATCGCAGAAGATTAAAAAATCATTTTCATTTGTTAAAATACAAGCAAAAGCTCTTGCATTTGCTTATGTATCAAACTCAGGACATAAAAAATCAGACAGAGAAAACTAGAGAGACCTGAGTTTAACCGGCGGCTAAGGATTTTTCGATCTCTTTAAATAGAACAAAAGAGGGACAAAGGAAGAGTCTTTTTGCTGTGGGTTTATCGGATAAGGATAAAGGGCGGCGACAAAAGTGTGAAAACGATGGAGAAGAGTGGGGAGAAAAAATGAAATGGAGAGAATGGTTCATTTAGATTCACGCCATTGACGACGGAAGCGGTTTTATAAAAGGAACAGAAACAGTAGGCAAATGCAGAGAGAGCACCTCCCTCTCCAAAACCCCAATGTAAACCCTCCACCTATATTTTTCTTATTTTTAAATATATTAATTTTTTTTTTACATGTTTGTTTCTGTATATTAAAAAGATTACATAATCAATGAGACATAACAATAGAACTAATACATCATCAATATTTAGAAACAATATAAATGAATATGGTAAATATTATTTTGGCAGGTTAGTCTTACACTTTAATAAATTAGTTTTTGTCCTCAATTTAACATGATCGTTTTGTTTGATTGTTAATTTTTCATAAAACTCTAATGAACTTTCAGAACATTATTGGTTGTGATCCGTTTTGTCTTATTGTACCCATCCAAACATCAATCATCAAGAGATGGTATCTTTCTTAGTTGTATGTCGGTATGGTATAACCATTTTTCTAAACTACATTCTACGTAGATTATTTGAGATATAAATGGTCTTTTTGACAGAGAAGAGCCATGGTTTCTCGTATATAATATCATTTCAATAGTTAATATTTCAGGATTATATATTCGACGAATTTGGACACGTTCATTAACGAGATTGATAACAAACCCACAAGAAACTGAGAACAACATGCATCGGGATATTACCATGAGAAAGTGATAGGAAGAAACCTAGAATCATCGACCGTCTCTATCTTTTTCAAACGGTAGTGACACATCATCAACTGCGCTCAGAGCAGAGCAATAACGATATTTGGATGGAAGATTTAAGTTTATGCAGAGAGCTTTTGATAAAAAAAAAAGAGCAAGATCAAAATAAACGCCGTAAGCTCTAGAGGAATTGCCAAGGCTCACATGTCTTTATGTGAGTTTTCAAAATGCTTTTTTTTTTACTTGCGGATTCAAGAATTGAAAGTGACCAAAAAAAAAGTTTGTCGCCGAGAGAGCCGCTAGAGAGAATCCTTCATGGATAAAGAGTAATACACAAAGAATGTGATGAGATTTTTATCAAAAAACAAAAAAAAATGAACGTCTTGAGAATTTAACAAAAACAATCGAAACGTTGTAAATTTACTAAAACTAGCTATTTAGTGTGTGTTTTTTTTGTAGGAACTTATTTAGCTAAAGATAACTGAATTTACTAAAACTAGCTATTTAAGTCTTATGATTGTTCACAAAAAACATGGAATAGTAACACGTATCATTTGCAACATTAAAGATAATTCATCATTAGTTCTTGTAAATAAAGAAATATACTTGCGCTTTTCAAAAATAATTATTTAACAATGTTTGTTTGGTAAATTTACTCTTCTTAGTTTCTTACCTACACAGCTTTTATTTTACAAAACAATAAATCTGTGTATAATTTTATAAAAATGTTAGTTAAACACAGTTTTATCGTTGATTAATTTAAGGGTAATTTTAGATTAAAGAAAAAACAAATTAGATATGTCATAAAACTAGTAATAGATTTACATGTAGTGTTGATAAAAAACGATTTACATGTAGTAACTTTATTGTTAAATATTTATGTGCTCTGTTTCGCCTATAGGATGTGAAATTTTGTTAGGTTTTGAGGACATGAGTTGTTGGCCTGTCTTTAGCACTGTGAATTGTGACCACTCAGATGGACCACTATAACGGTATTAACTAATCACTATTTTTCTTCGACTTATCCACTAATTTTTGAATATTTTTTGGTTATAACGATTTTTTGTTTCAATGTAAACTGGTTTACCCGGATTAGATAGGCTCTGGCCACTTTATGTAGATACTAGGCACGGTCATTAATGTTTTTTTAAAAAAATGTTAAAGGAAAATTTGTTTAAATTCAAATAATATTTTAATTACAATATATCTTTACTATGTTAAAAAAATTTAGCATAATGGTTATTATTGGTAAATATAACATAAGTTTAGAATTTTTATTTGTTTTATAAAGTCCAATATGGACCCAGAATATAAATATTGGTATTTAAACAAATGAAAACCAATAAATGTAACAAAAAACAAAAGTGAAAACAAATATCTCGCATAAGAACAATATTTATTTAAATGCCAATCTTAGTTTTTGAGATAATTTGACATTAGTAATTTTAACATATCTCACTAAAATATAGACCTTACATATGTGTCTTTTTACTATGTAGTGGCAGTAGAAATTGAAGATACGGTATAATTAACTTACACTCAATTACTTAAAAATTAAATTTCAGAACCAGCAAAAAGAAGAACTGTACATGGAAAAAACGATCATTAGACATTATTAGAAGAAGTTTATCTAAAAAATGTAATTGACGTATTTTATCTATTTTTCTCCCTTTCGCCATGTAATCCTTTTTAATCCCTTTTTATCACAAAAAAAAACCTTTTTAATCCACAGGAGTAAAAACAAAAAAGAGAAGTTAAATAGATTATGAAAATATGGAAATAAAGGTATCATTTTAAAAAATTTGCCTAGACAGGATATGTTTTATTTGCAAGACGGGAGACCAAAGTTCAAGAAATTTTTTTTTTACACAATCCTTTAATTAGAATTTGAAAGGATTTGAGCACTTTAATTTTAGTAACCTGATTTTTAGCGTTCAGTCTTTCTATTTTATAAAGAGAAATTTATACTAAAGAGAATTGTTGTATCTGTTTGGCTATGAAATATATCGATCTAAATCTAGATTCTGACACTATAGAATCGGTAGTGTGGATATTTCCATTGACGGAAGTCTTCAAACTCTCGTGTTAGTGATTCAAATACCATCATAGTTTTTGAGCAAATGAAAAAAGAGTTACAGAGAATTTATTATTTTATATTTTCTGAAAGAAAATAGAGATGAATATGAGTTCACCATGAATTAAATCTTTGTGGAAGATGAACGGTTTCAGTTTCAAAAGATTGTGAGATCATGAAAATGTGGCTTAGTATGAAAAAATTTAGGGATTCCTTGAACAGTTTTTTTATCAATCATATATATAAAGAAAAAAACTGATAAGTAATAGGAATTGTACGTTTAGATTGTTTAACTGAATTTGTATTTGGAAAAGAGGAAGAATAGAGTTATAGAGAAAAAAAAAAGAAGGAATTTTTTTAATTTTACTCTTGCATCTTTTTCCTTATTTCCAGCTTCTATTTTATTTTTAATCGAATTTAAATAAAAATAAAAAAAAACTACGTGACATATTTTGGTTGGTCATTTACAAGGTAAAGGCTATTAGTCCCGTATTTGGATTTTCCGTTAATTGTAATCAGAAATTTATCTGTTACAAAGGCATTTAGAATTTTAGTTTTTCATTGCAGCAAGATTTTGTGATCACATGCCTTGGAGATCCAGCATTGGTCGTACTGGACCCATCGGTTTGATCTATGTCCGTATAAACGTGGAAATCTACAACGACATTTTCGCATTTTTACTTTTTTTCCGTTTGGTCTAAACCAGTAATCTTTTTTGGGATTATACTAATATTGTAAATACTATTACTAATTAATATACCAGTTCAAATAAAAATTGAAACTAAATGAAATTATAATTAAAAATCAGATTACAGAATTATTGGTCTCTTGACTCTTTAACGCATGAAGGGAAATTAACATCAAATATAAGTTATTCTGAAAGGGAATCCTCGCATTGGTTAATCATTCATGACCATAATCATTCGAATCGTATAGTGACGTAGTTACCATGTTTTTTTCTCTACGGTATATCAATTGTTGTAATAAACAATTGAAATACCAAATCCAAAATGGGTCCATCATCATTGAGCCTAACAATATTATCTTATTTTTCTTTTACAACTAACACTTACACATTACCTAATCAAAATATTTGAATTATATAAATTATATAATAGCATGAACAACTAAAAACAACGATAAAGTACGTATGTAATCAAGATGTCCAGTGTTTTTGAAGTTTTTTCCCAAAATATTTAATAAATATATTAATTGTTATTGAAATATATATATATATATATATATAAGTGACATATTTAAAATTTCGTTTCAAGAAAAAAATGAAGCATAAACAAAAATGTAGATATGTAGAATTGGTGGTTAAGTAATGCGACATTTGCTGAGTGGTTAACCAATTTTTAGACATAATATATTGTATAAACCGAAAATTTACTAACGGATTAAAAAAATCCACGGATAAAAACGGTCAAAACTTTTAAAATGTTTTTTCTAGTTTTCATCCGTAATCAACCTTTTATTTTACACAACTCAGAGGTGTTACTTATGAGTTTATAGTTGTTACTTGTTTTCTAGCTCTTATTATAAATTTAAAGAATGTGTGCTTTCTTATCCTTGCGGAAAGGCCGTAGTAAAAAAAAGTGAATGGAAATGTGAGAAATTAAATCGGAAAGAAGAGGCAAACGCAATTAGAAAAAGGTAAACTAATAATATTAAAGAAAGGGTCAAAGGGGTAATCTTTAATAATTTCTTTTAAGAAACCCAACAAACTTATAACTGCCAACTACCATTCATACATGCATATGCACACTTTATGATCTTATCTTCTACTGTCCAACACTAAAAAATAATAATTAAAATGAGATTACACTATTAGTTTCATAATAGCTGCACATACGAAAAATAAGACTAAAATATGACTAAAGTAATCAATCGAAGATAACTCATCGCATTTATTAGTACTCGCACTTTCATTGCATAATTTGCAACTTATTGCAAATAAAATTGTTAATTGTTTATTTTTCTACTACATAATGCGACTACGTAAAGTGGCAAAATAAATGATTAATATATAACTATGAAAGATAAAAAGTAAAGTATCAACTCTGCATGTAGTTGCAAAACAGTTGAAAAAAATATGATTCTTTTGCAATTTTTTTTTCGTTTCAAAATATTATGACGTAAATGAAACTAAAATAAGACTATATAATAGTTGCATTTTTGTTGGTAATTGTTGCGACCAAACAACGACTTAGATAAAACGGTTTGTAAAAAAAAAACAGGGATCAAAGTAAGACTACATAGTAAAAAATATGGAACAATTATGCGACTAAATTTGAGACAAAAGTGCGACTACTTTTACGTAGTTACAAATCAAAGTCATCACTATATAGTCACATATATTGCTATATAATTTTTTAAAAATCAATTTATAACCGAAAATTAGAACCAACAACATTAAAAATCAATTTATAGCCAAAATTTAATATATTCAAAACTAGAAATAGGTTTAAACATATATAACCGTACAAAATAAACTAAAATTATAGTTGCATCAATTTAAAAAAATATTAATCACGGTTCAAAGAAAAATCATACACAGTTGAATACGGGGGAGATCCTGTTAGTACAATGGGTTGGTGTGCTTGATTCTAGTCGAAAGCTTTGTCGGACTGGTAGCAGCAGCAGCAGATTGTCTTGCTTCAGCATCGCACCGCACATTTTCAGCATCACGTCGCTCATTTTCAGCTGCTTGCTCTTCAATTTTGCGGTGTGCATCTTGTAACTGTTCCTGCAAATATACCATCGATGTATAGCTACTCGATGCACCCAGTTGTTTCTCCCTTAACATAATGGCTATGCAAACTACCAAGTCCATACAGTGTTCCTCTCGAATCGGGAATAGAAGACTACATATTTAAAAAAATATTTGTTAAAATTATTTAAGGAAAATGTTAATCAACAAATAAAATTATATTACCTCTAACAAAACAGTATCTAGTTCATCAGTGGTTAGTTATGGTCGGTGGACGTTTGGATCTGACATGTCAAAATCATCACCTCCAAGCTACGTCAGCTTCTCTTAGACGTTTTTCTCATACGTCTTGCAAATGTTCTTTGCTTCAAATCCACATATGTCCCATCTGCTCTACTATGAGTCATGAGAAAAACTTGCGCAACCGACACAGGTCTCCCAAGTTCTTCCTCCTACAGTAAACAAACAATATTTATGGTCAATTTAAATACTTAAATAAATTTATAACTTACCATTTTGTCTTGTATTTGTTAAAAAGATTTTGGCCCTGCAACATGTTTATGTGGATCAAGACCATCCTGATTTGAGTTTCGGGAGTTAGATGCAATGCTGTTCATGGATTATGCATAGTCTGTCATCCAGTAATCAGTCAATTCCTCCACAACACTTCTCCTATCATTGGATCCCAAGTATATTGGTGCTAAGAAAAATAAATTAGTTAGTAAAATACAAAAATATAATAAAATATTAACAAGTTTATAGAATTAAATATATAAAAATATATTTATGTGTTTCTTACCACAAAATCAATGAAATAGCAATTTTTTTGGCTTGGAGGAACCTTGGACTAACTGTAATAAGGTCCATCAAATGTGGCCTTCATAATTTTAGTAAACTTATGCGTAATACGACCTATGCCTCGACCAAACATATATTTGTTTACATATTAAATAAGTTTAATAAAACATTCACAACAAAAATAAGAGAAGGTAAAACCTTTTTAAACACATACCATGTAGTCCCTTCTTCCATCGAATGCTTCAATATTGACAAATGCAGGTTTATTCATGTCATTCTAAGTAGATCTTCAAATGTCATATGCGGTGCGTACTCCACAGGTACATACTCCATTCTAGTATTTGAGGAACTGGATATGGAATCGGAGGTGATTAACGCGGTGTTAGTTGTGTGGGGAGATATAATAGTAGGAACTTGAGACTTCTAAACATGTGGTCGGAAAGATACAGAAGGTTTCGAAGTAGATGTCTCCGAGTATGTGGTATTAGAAGAGGTTTATCTACCACATCCACGCCCACACGAGCTTCTTCCCATGGATGATATAGTGTTTCCTGTTCCACGTGAAATTAATAGTATATTTACTGAAAATAATAGTGTATTAAAGATAGACAATTCGAAATATATGTGACGCTAACTATAACTAAAATTATGCATGGAAAATCTTCAAGTGTACATCTTACCTATCAGTAAAGGGATACTTACGCTAATAACGTAGCTTCATAATAAAAAAAAGGATTCTTACACAAATTAAAAATAGATGCAAAGCTAATTGGATTATATTTCTTATCAAAAATCCTCTAAGCTCTCAGAAACAAACAAATAGGTTTATAAAAAATTATAACATAAAATAAGTAATTTTTGGGAAAAAGTCTAAACTTTGACAACTAATTCAATCAAAGACAAGGAAAAAATGTCATCCTTCCCTTCTCAACCCTTGCAAACAAACAATGTCCAAACTTTGTAGCAACAAACACAATCTATATAGAATTACACCTCTCAACAAATCATCATCATCATCATCAACGATACTCCGTTGCTAGTTGTCAAGCCGTATAACTTAATCTTTTAAGCAGATCCATAGGAAATTCATTAAATTGATTAAAGTACAAGTCAATGATGGGAATTAGAGTTATCTAGAATCGCTGACCTGAGCATAATTACAGAGTTCAGAATCTGCAAAGAATTAGCACACCGGTAAAAAAATACTTTCTTCTCCTTATTAGCTCAAATAAAAGTACATATTAGAATTTTTTGGAAAGCCTAACAAAATACAGAAAAAACTTAAAGGAAAAAGAGATGATTTTGCCGACCTATATCTATTTACCTTCAATCGCTGAAATTATGCTGAAGGAAATCCATGAATCTGTAGTGAGAAGTTAACCCAGGAATCAAGTAATCTTGACTCGACGAGCTGAGAAGTAATCTCATGAATCCGTAGTGAAATTTGGCCTAGTAGTCTATCGGTTAGCGGCGATGTGGACGAAGAGGAATGAGAGGCAACGACAACAATAAAGAGGTGATTTCACAGCCAAGGAGATGATTTCAAAACAGAGGTGTGAAGATACATGAAGCAAGAGAGAATAAGACAAATTAACTTGTGTCACAAAAAGTATTAAGGGGGATCAACCAACCTAGAATTCGACAATAACCAACTAAAATGCGACTAAAACGTATTGTATTTTTTTGTTTCCTGACCATAAAATAACTTGAGCTTAGTCGCATTTTCATCAGTTAATTTTTTAAAAAGTTGATTGAATAAAGAATAACATATGGTATCATAACTTTAATACATTACTTAATACATAACTCCAAATAGTAAGATATAGGAAATTAGTCTTCATTATCATCTTCTTCATCTTTAGATGATGATACTTGCATAATAAATTCCTCATCCAATTCATCATCTCCAACTTCTAAATCAAGCAAACTTTTTGTGTTCGATCCATCTATTAAGGTTTTGACAACAATATCTTCAATTTCTGTAAATTCGACACCACCATCATTTTCTTGTTATAACAGCCTGGCCTCTTTTTCTCTTAACTTCCCTATTAAATTTGCCCTTGGGTTAAGTTTTAAAACATTAAACCACACTTGCATTTGCTGTCTTACGAACGGGTACAACATATAACAGATTTGATGCGCATGAGAAGTTGTATTCAATTTATTATGTAAAATCCTTTAATTATATGTAGAGGTTAATAGGATAAGTATATTTAATACCAATTTTAATTCATACTTACCTAGGATAAAAGGCTCGTATTTGTTATATTTTTCGGTCGCAAGTACATCAACAATGCCTCCATTGCTCTTTCGTGTTCTCTTCCCAACGGTTGGGTCATATCATTCACATTTAAACAATGTGATCTTTAAGGAGACTAAACTTGAATACTCAAGCTGGATGATATTTGTTAAGGTTCCATAAAAATCTGTTTCGTCAGATGAATCAGAATAATTTTCTCCTCTAACACATATGACATAGTTACAAGTTGTTCTCCTATGCCCATAACGACGTGTATGAAAAATATATCCTCTTGTAAAATATATGGGCCAAGTTGTCGCCTTATTGTTTAGACATTCAACTAACTCTTGCACCCAGATAGGAAATGGTTTGCCTTCGTACAAAATGTCATATCTAGTCTGCAATCAATATGAAAACTACATTTTTACCTTGTACGTAATACATTTGATTGTATGCCATTAATTCATTGGAAAGTCAAATAAATATAAGATACCTATATTCTGTAATCCATATTGCAAATTCATTATCATATTTACTCCAAACATCGTTGTCCGAAAGGTGTGGATGTGTACAACGTATCTCATTCTCGAACAAGTTGTGATAAGAAAATTTATGTATTTGTTTAAAAATATGTGTGTTAAGAATATATGCCAATTTGGGTGAAGTTGGTATACTTTTCAAATGGTTAAAAATATGTACAATTCTGAAATAAATAAGAATGTGCACACTGATAGTATTACTCTAACAATCATATTTCCTTCGATTTCCCACTAGTACGAACAATATGTAAAAAAAATCTACCCTGGATACTGGATAAATTGGAATTTCACCTTGGTCCCATCGTGTATTCCTTCATAATTCCATAGCAATTTGTTTTGGATTGAGATAATTATTTTTGAGTTATTGTTAATGTACTTTAGTTTCGTACGGATGTTAGTGGAAAAATAGTGTTATGAAAATATGATATTTCGTCATTCACGTATGACTAGACAATTGATCATGCTGCATATCTTTTGTTTTTTTTGCTTTCCTTTTTAAATTTTTGAAAAACCGTTCAAAATGATACATGCACTTGTATTGAACAGGTCCTCCAAGTTCAGCTTCGCACAAGAGGTGTATTGGAAGGTGTTACATAACATCGAAGAACGATGGCAGAAATATCTTATCTAAGTTGTATAGTATTGTCGGTATATTTTCTTTCATCATTTGTACACGAGGTTGTTGTAAAGATTTGGCACAAAGTCTCTAAAAACAGTCTGATCCCTACAAAAAAAATTGTTTTGTCATATTTAGTATCGATGTAATAAATTAGAAAAATTCAATAGTGAATAAGCATGTTTACCTGAAACTGTTAGGTTGACATTCTGTGGGAGAAGTTCTGCCAATACAAAAGGAAACAATCTCTTCATGAATACATGACAATCATGACTCTTCATGCCTGCAAAATTCCTCCTTCAATATCAACACATGTTGTTAAGTCTGTTGCGTAACCATCTGGGAATTTGACATTATGCTTGACACAAAACAATAATTATTCTTTTGCTGCTGTAGATAGTGTAAATATTGGGAAATGGGCTCTCATTGTTATCAAGATGCAATTCTCTTCATGCACAAAAGCTTTACAAATCTAATCGCGACTTAACATTGTCTTTGGACTTGTCTTTTACGTTCATCAAAGTATACATGATGTTGTCAAAACAAATCTTCTTTATATGTATAACATCAAGATTATGTTGAAGGTTTAGATCCCTCCAATACGGCAACTCCCAAAATATGTTTTTTGTGCCAATTATGCCACTTTCCATACCCTGGCTTCTTAGGATCATGACCATTTCCACCGCATGTCGACGTTTAAGGTGGATTAACCTGCTGATTTTGCTCGTACATTTGTACACTATTTAGATAGATAGATAGATATGTGCATACTCATTTAACGAATGATTCCCTTTCAAAATTTTTGTTTTGTTCTTCCTCAACGGATAGCATGATGAAGATACCTTTTATGGCAATCAAACCAGCAAGACTTCAGACCGTTCGAAAGCCAAAATACCTTTGTTTTCTCCATACATATTAGACATGATAATCGTCTATAGGTCGTCCAACCAGATAACATACCATATGCAGGGAAATCGCTAATCGTCCATAAAAGCACTGTCTTCATAGTAAAATTTTGATTTCTTAACATATTGTATGCCTTAACTCTAGTAAACCATAGTTCTTTTATCTTCTCTATAAAATGCCTTAGAAGAACGTGTTGTTGTTAACCATACTTTTAATTTCCATCAGGCACATACTCTGTAAATAATTCATCTCACGAATCAACGCACCTCTCAGACATATTATAATCATACTTGTTGTTCATGAACCTAGCAGCCAAAGATAGTTGAGAGTTGCAGCTTGTTGTTCATTAGGCAGATACGGTTGTAAATAATCTTGGTGAACACTGGATTATTTGCAACTTCTAGCATTTGATAAAACTTTTGCACTTCATTATTTGGTTGTTCTTCAGATTCATCATAATAGTTATCAATCTCATAGTTACATGAAATGCAGTGTGCAACATTTTCACATAACTATCTTGTAAATTTGCACTCCTGTCTTGGAATATACTTTTCTAATTACCACCAAGGCTAGTCGCATTATCATGGTGGGACCTAAATCTACACTAACCTCTTCCCCGTATTTATACCATACATAGTAATTAGGCATAAAACCTCGGCTTAGTAAATGATTCCAGATTTTGCGCGCCTTTAGGAAATTTTCGTTAACTCAATTAAGATAAGGGCAATAAAACATGCCACCACTACTTTGCGCGATTGGCTGATTACTTGCAAATTTCATAAAATTTTCAACCCCATATAAAAACTCGGTAGATAAGTTATTTGTTTCTTCATCGATCCGCATGTACATCCATGCTCTTGAATTGGGATTATTGTAAAATCCAAATATTGTAGTGTAATTTTTATTTGAACATGTGAAACATTTTGTCTCTACGATACATTGATATATATATATATATATTGTACAAATGAAACAAATTGCCATTCAAAAGACCACTAATTTGACACCACACATTCGGTCCCATAAGTTAGGTAAAATAAATTATTGGTCTTTATGGAACACATGTTAAATTAAAAACAACCACATACACAACTACTTATAAACCACAACACGTTAAAATAACCGAAAATGCAACCACAACAGTAAATTAACAAATAAATATAAGGAGATTACATCGTTAGTCGCATTTTTGTCTCAAAAAAGATTACAATTATAGACAAATTTTATATTAATACAGTATTTATATAGCAGTAATCGCATTTTTGTCGCATATATTGCGTTTAAAATGTGACGAAAGGATTAAATAAATATATAAATAATATATAAAACTAATTTTATATTGATAGAATATTTATATATCAATAGTCGCATTTTAGTCGTAATATATGCGACTAAAATGCAACAAAAATATTAAATAAATATGTATAAAATAATATATTAGATAGTTAGTCGTATTTTCGTCTCAAATGTTTGCGACTTTGTTAAATAATTGTTAGAAAAAATTGTAACAGCTACGAACTGAACCGTGGTTCAAAGGTCTAGGAAAAATTATAGACCCATGATAGCCAACCAATGTGCCATAAGCCTTTCTTGTTTATTTAATAGGAGGCATCAATTTATATATAGCTTTTACATCGCGCGGTTTATGAAAAAATATCATAATTTCGATTTTAAATCTTAAATATTTTTTCATCATACTCTTTGTAAACCAAAAAGTTTTTTCTAATCTATTAAATAATAAAAAATTAAAGTTTTATAAAAGTTTTTATAAGCTATCATAAAAGAAGGCAAAACTCATTAGTTATTGAATATTAGTTAAAGATAAAGCACACATTTTATTTCAAATAGCACAACAAACACATTTTAAACATTAAAGTATTCCACAACATACAACAATCAACTCTTATTTGAAAACATAGACATAATAGATTTCTTAGAAGTCTAATAAATAGACACTAATCACTTATTTTCCAATTTTGTTTATCTCATTTGCTATACATCTCATCTACTTAGTTTGGTATAATAAGCACTATCAATTGCTTATCAATGTCACCAACTTCATTAACATTTTGTTGAATCATGTCATCCTTCCCAATTACTTGTTAATAGTTTAAGTTAAACTATTGTAGTTTCAGATATTTACATTGACAATAAAATTGAAATTTACCTTCACAAAGTTCTTAACAATTATGTTAAAAAACTTAGTCATTCCTTTAAACTTAACGACGGTAACCTATATATAAATAATTAACTTAGAACAACCAATATATAAATATATAATTATATAAAATGGTATTCTATGCTAACATTAATCTATAATAAGTAGGCATATTACATTTCTCATAATTAGGACAACACCCACTCCCAAAGCTTGTCCATACTCTGTATTTTAAAGAAAAATCCAATGAATCGATGCATCAATGGTCCCAGTCGGATCCTTTAGAGTTATCATGACATCACCTCGCCTGGTAGGAGAAATTTTTTTTATCATAGCCACAATATACATGATGCATATAGCGGATTACTAATAGTTTACACATTTATGTTTCCATAAATATAGTCTTGAATATCTTTTTAACTTTCTCCCAGTTTTTGTTGGTACATAGAAATGCATTCAAATTTTTCCAAAATGGTTGCTCTATTTTCCTTCACGATGCTCCTGGTTAATAAATAATACATTTTAAGTTATTTTGAATGTAAAAATGTCGACTATAATACATTATAAAAAAGTTAACCTGAAATTTACATTACCTTCTTCTCTAAGATAATCAATAGTTGATGTCCAACGAACCTCTTTAAAATCAGTATCATAATGAGCTAGCTCTGCATGAACTTCCCTAACAAAATCTAGGGTTGTTACTAGTTGTGCACCATCATTACCCGAAATATTGTGTATAGGTCCGAGAATCAAATATTTTTCTCCTTGAAACTATTGAGTAGGTAATTGAACATGAACTGGTTCGGGAGTCACATAATTTTGTAGTTAACTTTGTTGCGGAGGTATTTGATAAGTTAATTAGAGTATGGGGAGGAATTGTAGCAGACGATTCAAGGTGCGACTCTGATGTTGAACCATGTATTGTCCTCCAATGTTCAATAAGAGAATGTTTCCATTCTTCGTCACTAATACCATGGTTAGACGTTTGAGGGAAAAAATAAATCTATGTCATATATTTTGATGTATAATGAAAGTGTTTTTTGTGTGATATATATCAATTTTATTTTACTATTACTATACGACTTCTAAAAATTTGGAGTTAGGTACAACAATTTAGATAGATAAATAAAATGTGAACAAACATAATTTAAAGTAAAAATTATGTTATTTAATTTTAGTCATAGATTAGTCGTAATAATTGTAATTAATTACCTACTATTTATTATAAATGATTGATTTTATCATAAGTTATATTTGTTCACGTGTAATATGTCTACGTAATTGTTGTAACAATTATATTTTATTGCAACCAAAATGTGACTACTTAGTAAGTATCCATTTTGCGATTACACAGATTTCGCTACTACAGTATTTTTAAAACCAAAGTTAAGTTAAGTAAAACATTTTTTATTTTTCTTTTGGACATCATACTTAAACTAATCATGAAAACTATTCAATTAGTAGTAATAATTCAAGAATGATATGTAATTCAGATAAGTTAGACTTTTAAAATAATTTAAAACCAATATAGATTTAGCAAAAGCTTTATTTATATTAATTTAATTTGGACATCTTACATAAGCAATGGAAATTAAACGTTGAATACTAATATTACAATATTGAAACGTAACTAAAACATTTCATTTTTATTCTTACATATACAAGATTTCAAAATACATAACCAACTTAACATAGGTTACCACTAATCACTTTAGTGATCCATCTCGAACTCTTCAATGTAATACTGGCAACAATCATGTTCATCACCGGGACATTCCTAGTTGTATATTGGTTCTTCAAAATCGTCAAAGAGAGGAGGGTTAGATGGTAGTGGTTCAAAGTTTAAGTTGAATTACTTGGCTATTTCATTAACTTCCAACTCCTCTGTTGGATCGTCAGGTTGTTGCGCAATTCCACAACCCTGAACATTATCATAAGAATCTGACAAAGACAGAGAATTTTCTTCTAAACCTGAGGTGTTAGTATGTATAACATATGTGTTAAGGGTATCTAATTCCCATGATATCTCTAACTGAATTTGTTCTTGATCCTACTCTGCAAGACGAGCCGGTAACTGAGAGTCGGTTATATAAGAATAATTTAGGAGAAATGGGTTAGATTCAAAAAAAAAATTGTTAGAAAGATAACTTGGCATTTTAAATATCCAGGGTTTGTATTGATAATCGTAATAATATAAACCGCATAATATATAATATTTTTTTATAGCTCAAAACCAGCTAATATGCAACTGAATATTTTTTAGTTTACAAATTATGTAAGAATCTCATTACATATTTGAAACGTGTGGGAATAAATGCAACTTAATCGTATCTTTGCCTAAAATTATACCAAATTTTCCAACTACGCTATTAATAATAGTTTTTATTCGCTATATTGCCTACTATTTTGCGACTAGAATTTGCATTTAACCAAATAAAAGAAATTACATAATAGTTATTTAATGGTTTGGAAAAAGACAAAAAAAAAATTCTTCTGTTAAACAAAACTCTAACCTCATCCTTTCTCCGAGCGCATGCCTATGAGACGATTTTGTGGCTACTTTGTTATAAATTTTGGTAGTTGCTTGTTAATCACTTATTTAATAACTAATTTTGCAACTTAAAAATATTTAGTAGCAAAATAAATAATAGTCACGTAATGGTTACTGAATTATTTGGAAAAATGAGACTAATTAGCTTACTATTTTTTTCTACCTAATAAGCAACTACAGTTGCATTGTAGTTGTATTTTAATCACTCTTTTTACTATTACAACATCAGTCGCAAAATGTAGTCGCATTTTAAATTTTTCCTTGTAGTGCAATGAGTTTCTATCAACATGGATTCTTTTTTTATTGTTAATCTGACAATAATTTTTCTGTATCAAAATCCGCTGAGCAGGCTGAATGAAAGAAAACTAAAAGCATGACAGAAAAATAAATATATTATTGCAACTATTTGAACTATTTGACACAATCAAAAGTAAAACCCTAGTAAATGATCTAAAAACATGCATGAGACATTAGTTTTTGAACTGGTGCCAAATTGTATTCAGAGTATTATTATAGACTGGAGTATTAATTTTTCTGTAATGTCTGATTATTATTTAATGTATGTATTTTGAGTATGTAATCAGGCCTTTATGTAATGGTTGGAACCTAATTTATTTCTATTTTCTTAAAATTAATTTGCAGTTATAAATAGCAATCCAAAATTAGTTATTACACCTGCTTAAGTAGTAAAATGGGACCAAAACAATTCATCGACTGAACACTTGTAATCACATACAACCGATCGTCATTTCTCAGAGGTTTTTTGTCAATATATTATATTATTCCTTATTATTATTAGGGACATGACATTGCAACCCCTGAGCCACGAATACGAGAGGTCTTCTGAGTGGATCGGTGGGTCTGTCATTCACCAAACCCATCAGTGTATCCCACTGTATTGCCACGTGTCATATCTCTTATGTCTGGTCAAATGTTGCATCTGCGTTTGTTTCGGAGTTTGGATAATCTTGAGACAGAGTGACAAAGTCCACTTTTTACGATTTTATAATAAACTAAACAATTCCGACAACAAAAATAAACTAAACGATGGTTTAAAAAAAACTTATTGAATTAATTGAATTAATCTATGGACCAGGTTAGTTGGTTTACGTCACGCCAAATGTGACCCGTAACATTGAAAAAGGTCATACGGATTACGTTACAAAGGTTTAATTTTCAAAGAACTGAGATCTGCACAATCAGCAATTCGATTAGTTAAATTTCTATGTTGGAAGAGGCGAAGATGGTAATTAGGATATTTTGAGTTTATAGCTTATTTTCATTCTCTAATATTTTGATTAACATTTAGCCAATTACACTTAAAATTTAGCACACCTAGCTACTTCACTAATTTTGAATGACTTAGCAACTTATTTATATCCCTCAACCTCAAATCCAATTACCCAAAAATAGTACATTCAAGTGGTTAGATGGATGTTTTAGTGTTATCAGATCCGAATCCAAATTCTAATTGCTATACTTGAAAAAGATGGTTTATGTTTGTGGATCTAACACAATATTATCAAAAACTGATCATTCTGAATTTAGAAATAATTCGAGCCAAATGTCAAAATTTTATGGTTCTCAAAAAAGAAAGAAAAAATTTCGCATATATTTTGCATTAATAATAAGCCAACCACCAAATGAGGAATGGTTGGATCTTTCCAAATGTCTTCTTAGTTTCGAGACTTAAGAAAATCATCTAAACCCTATTAAACATTATCAATGGATAATCCCAAACATGAGAACGAGAAGACTACAAAATTAAACCTAAAACTTCTTAGTATATATAAAAATAATAATACTAAGCCGACGATCAGCGAATACAATAAATTCTATCCACTTGAATTTTGGTCAATGACTAGAAGAGTCATGCCTAGTGTGGCGCCTAGTTAGCATCGTGTCAGTTCATCGTCAGCTCCACATTTCAACTTATTGCTGGTCAAACATAATCAATGTACATAATTTGTTACTATAACTTTTATGAAATTCCTCCGTGCGTTGTTTTTCATTTTTTGTCGCAATCGATGTATTTTTCTA
Organism: Cardamine chenopodiifolia; assembly: GCA_963922655.1. NCBI lineage: Eukaryota > Viridiplantae > Streptophyta > Magnoliopsida > Brassicales > Brassicaceae > Cardamine > Cardamine chenopodiifolia. The sequence continues at coordinate 7,280,171 of OZ000467.1, forward strand.
TGTTAAGAAGAATACAATGGGGTTGATTGGTAAAATTTTGGAGTAATTAAAGAATGGAGAGAAAATGAACAGAAAAATGGAAAGAAGTTGAGTTAAAATACTAACGTTTTTCTTTTAAAGTGGAGTAAACCGGAATAAATATTATTTTGCAAAAAAATTCGGATTGGTTATTAATTATTATGGAGTAGAAGTGAGAGTAGTAAATAATTATTACTCCACTTTTATTAGGCTACATGTGACATCCAATCATCTCCAATGTGTCTGATTGGTAAGTTGGAGTAACTAGGTCAAATAATATTCAGAGTAATTGAAATGAAAAAATTATATAATACAGTGAAATAAAAAAATGAAAAAGTGGAGTAATTGTCTACTCTCTAAAAAATAGGCTAAAAATCAACCATTTTGTTTTGTTAACAACAATAACTTGCGCAAAAAAAGATAAATTTTTCAACTTGATTAGTAAGACCATAGCTGAGTTAAGAGTAACTGTTTTTTTTAGCTGAATCTTTTCAGCTAGAAGGTATTTCCAATCGCACACAATGTTTATGATTGGTAAATTGAGAGTAACCGGGCAAAATAATATTTATAGTAATTGAACTGAAAAAATTATATACAATTAAAAGGAGAAAGAGAAAAAGTGGAACAATTGTTTACTGTCTAAAAATTAGGCTGAAAAAATCAACCAATTTGTTTTGTTAACAACAATAACTTGCGCAAACAATAAAAAAAATAATTTAACTTTTTCAACTTGATTGATAAGATAATAGTTGAATTGAGACTAATATGTACGGGGGGTGTATTGAACATGATTTGAGTTTTGATAAATTTTGGTGAACTATAAAATTTGTTATGATTTATTATTAAAATTGTCTGAAATCTTATTTATAAAAACATATTTAGATTTTTGTAATTTTAATTAAGAAATTTCATTAAATCATTTTAAAATTATTTCAAATTTACTATTTAATATGTTTCAATAACCATAGTTGTATATTTTTAAATCATTAATCAAATAACATTTAATTTAATAAAAATTTTAAAAATTTATGTTTGAATAATATATAATTTATCATTTTAATATAAATCACTCTAAATCATTGATTGAATACATCCTTTTGTATAATAAGTAAAATAGTATTAGAAATTGCGGAAATTTTGATTATTTCTCCTCACAGAATGACTACACTTTATTAGAGATAAACTGGTTCTAATTAATCATATTATGAACGTATACTTTATTTTTATTAGATTTATGTACCACAATATATATACCAAATTATTTATGCATAGTCGGAGGAAAAATATAAATGTTTTGTGCAATTCTAAATTTTAGTTTAAAATTAAGTGAATGACACCATTCTAGATGATTTGGAATGAGTGACCATCTTGTGAAATTAAACATGCCTTATTCAGTTTTGTTCTTTTTACTATACGGCTATACCCTCCAAAAACATTTTTGTGCTCCTTCACATTATTTATTTATTTTCATATAAATTGATTTAATTTCTGATATTATCGATTTAATTTGTCTCAAAATTTCCTTTATAAAAAAACGTTTCAGCAAACGAAAAGACGTGACAGAAATAATAAACATACAATTTGAGATTTATCTTATTTTTCTTTCTTCTGTCTTGGTGTTTATATTAGACTAAAATCTTGAAATTTGAATACAATGTGGAATGGTCTATTTCAAAGGTCTAAAATCAAAATAGCTCCAAATTTGAATATGAAAATGACAGAATTATTTTGGAACCCATTAACTTCTTAATATAAAAGGCATGTATGTATATACATATATATACATATATATCCATTTTATGATTTTATAATTTACGGTTTGGTTTGGTTTACTTTTTTGTTATGGTTATTTGCCTAGCTCTACATTGCAGTATCGTTTAATATACAGTATTTTTTCTTGTGATCATGCGAACAAGTAATATTTCTCTAATTCTCTTGTATGAACGAAAAAGTAATTAACATAAAATACATAACTAAATAAATCTGGTTACAAATTAAACCCGAGAATGCTTTAAAAAGAAATTAAACCCACAAAGGTTGAGAGAGATTAGAGAGGAACCAAAGTGAATGTCGGAAGAAAATACAGGAAGGAGCTTGGTCCGATGGTGTCGGCTACTAACTAACGTTGGGCCACGTCATCTCATGAAATAGTCTTATTGGTCCCGTTTTTATTGACTTACTGACAGAGTCACAGTTGACCGTTCTAAATCTTTGCCGACAACTACCCTTCCTTTCTCTTTCTCTTTTTTTTTTTCTCATTTTCCTTTTTAACTTCTCCACAATTGTTGGCTGGCAAATATATATATATATATTTTTAATATGTAAATATGTATTGAACTCATTAGTGTCATACGACAACACGTATACAAAACAAAAATAATTTCATAGTTTATGACTAGGGTTCACAGATTTATAGTATATCCTGTTTTAATATTTTTTTAGAATTACTAATACCAATTGTCCAACTATATTAACAAAATACTAAAGAATAATTTAACAAAATTATAATTATGGACCATAATTTATGGTTCACTCTAAATTTCTTTCCTTGGCTGAGTTCGAATTCTCCCACGGGAATTTCAATCATTTTTATTTACTTCGTAGATGTTATATATAGAAAAAACCTGAATTTCTATAGTCTTAACTTTTGAAGATTAATCTAAGTTTCGGTTTGGAATTTCTCTGGTTAACCAAAAAATAAAAAAGAAATGGTTTTTGGATATCTAAGATATTATCATAGGATTTGAAGACTAGGGTTTCAATTATTTCATTGCAATTTTATTTATGGTTAAGTATTGTGAACATTTTAAATTGAAAGTATAGACGATTTTTTATAGACTTTGAAGATGTGAAAACTCTAAAGTGAGATTTAATTTGATTCCAAGGGAATAGTATTAGCATAAATTATTAGGTTATATGTTTCTGTAAAAAGGACTATTTCTATTTACAACAATCGTTCAAAATTCGTTTGTATACTAATTATTCTTTTTCTGTCTGAAAATAATTACATAAGTAAGTCGCTGTTATTACATTAATTAATTAATTCCATTTGAAGTCATGGTTTTTGATAACACCGAGCCGTGTAAACTTCGCGTTGATGAGTCAATGATCGTCACGTGAGATCTTTAAGTCTTAATCACTCACTGCGTTACAAGATCTCCGAATCAAACAAAATCTAGTTTAGTTTGCGGTGAAAATGAGATAACGAAGGGACCACAAAATCAATAAAACAAGTTTTTTTACTGTTGGGAAAATATAATTTCATCTTACTAAAGTTCCAAATTATTGTTGCTTAATAAATGTTGTGATTGGTGCTTAACAAGTGATTGATATGATCGATGCTGAACAAAATGTATTTGTCAGCAGGATATTGAAATGTTAATCATATCTTGGAATCATTTTTTTTTCTTGTCAGCAGTTAATGTATCGACTATGGCTAATTATAAAGTTTATAACTCTGATAATATGTGAAGCTTTATTGGTTTCCATAGTAACCTCTGAAAGCGATAATAAATTATATATTCGACAATGAGACAAAATATTGCCAAACACATTCATGTACATATGCAATACAGATATACATAGACCGCATCTTCAAAATTACTCTCGCATTAATTTATCCTCGTCACTAATCAATGTAATCAACTAATCATACTATTATGATGGTAGAAACCCTAAATTCTTCTGGGTCAAAAGTATAAAACCCATCTTATATATAGCCATATTGTCACCTTTAGTATCATTTCATAGAGTTTTTAATTCTTTTAAGAAAAAAATTGTCCAAGAACATCACACATGAGTCATGATTGCTACGTCCATGAGGAGAAACTGGAATATTTATTGACAAATATTCATATTTGATACGACTAATTATATGTCCGAACATGAGTGCCTGAGTGTAAATAGAATACTCACGTTAATATAGTTCGACCCTGGATCAGTAATAGAAAATTTATTTCATCCAAGTCAGATAAGATAAAGGGATAAAATAATTCATACATCAGTACTTTGGCCAATTTGTATTAATAGCCATAAAAACTTATATTTTCATATAAAATTTTGTTAAAAAATCGAAGGGAATAGAGTTGGTGAGATGGAACTTGGAACTTGGAACTTGGAACATTGAGTAGGGCATCCCGTGATGGGCAAACTAGAAATTCGGTGGTTTCTCCGACATCTAATGAGACAAAACAAGGTTTGAAATTAAAGAGCCCATGTGATCTCTCGAATCCACTTTCATTAGATGAACATGAATTTATCTGTTTCACACATTTAGCACATGCATGTGACGTATGATTTTACTTGGTATCAATACGTGTTGCATTTTGTAACACAATTCTTAAAACAAATTATCAATCATATATCAGAGAATATAGTTGTGTTAATTGTTTATTAAGCATCTAGAATTCCGAAACTACATTCACATTTGATGGAAAAAAATTATTTTCATAGTAGTTTTCAACAATAGGATGATTAACAACAAATTTTTATTCCGTCAATTTGATTCAATTAAAATGTGAGTTGCTTTGAATTAAAGTAGCCTCGAATCTGCTAAGACTACAATGCAATGTAAAGTTTATGACGAAGTGCGCGTAATAAATTAAAATTGACTCATAAGTTTAGATTTTATCCACTGGATTTTACTCCCCTCCAAGAATCTTTCACTTAACATACGTACAAGTAAATTATATACAGTATACAGTATATAGTGTTAGTCGATTCAGTGACGTTTAAAGAAAGATAAAAAATGTTGGACCTTCGTAATTGTACGTACTCGACAACATGCGTGGCAATGACTCACCTTATCCATATTCGATATAACTTTCTAGTACTCCTTGTTTTCACGATACTTTTTTTTGTTGATAATTTTGGTTTTACAACACTTTCTGGTAATATTTAGTTTGAACCGTATATGCTTTAGATGGTAATACTTAATTAATAATAGAACCTTCAAAATATACTTTACTAATATTATACATGTACATATATATATATTGTATTACTATTGGAAATTACTTTATATATTTCTACATAAAAAATATAACGTACGTAAAACTGTTTTATTTTCTGGGTTTTCAGATATTCTCCAATCATGCTTAGTCTTGTAGATCAATATTCAACGTCGAAGATACGTCACTAGCGGCTCCTCTTTTGCCAAGACCATGTCGCGACCTGTCTTACAAGGGTTACTCACTTTGCTATATATATATATATATATACTAATATACATCTTGTATATAGATATATTAATTATATATCCTCGCATATCTATACACAATTAGACATGCAATAATCTTAATAAATTTATGTCGATGCAGTGGGGGCCATATGTATATGTGTGCGTATAGATACGTGAGGTAGTTTTGCTTTTGAGGCTACTTCATCTCTCACATCCGTCGGGCCCCGATCAAGCTCAATAGACATTTTTAAAGCTCAAAATAAACTAACTTCGTTTTATATAGAAATGTAGCTTTCATATATAACCTCAAGATTTTTTTTTTCGTCAAAAAAACTTACAAGGAGGTTATTAAAAGCTTAAGAAACATAAAAATAACTAAATTGTTCGTACAAATATTTAGTGTTCGTTTAAATTTCATTTATAGACTATACTAGTCTATTTTTAATATTAATATAAAAAACACTTCACATGTATATTTGTCTTTTTCCGTCGTCTGTCATTTGAAAATTTTGAAAAATATCATTATACGTATAGGTCAAGTATCTTATCTTTTCATCGATTTAAAAAAAACTAATTTAACATGTTTTAATTTCTGATTTACAAAAAAAGCATACGACAAAAGAGGGCCAAACTTGTTTTTTTCTGTAATCTTAAACAAGTATCTTATCCAAATTAAAATTTATTAATTTTACAAACACATATTAAATAGTATTTCCAAAATATTTATTAATTTTATGATATAAGCTGTTTATTAAATTATAATATTGCCAAGACGTCAGATAATACAAAACATTGCTCCACTAATTTTTGTCGTTTATCTCCAATTAAATACTCATATATATGGAATCTAAAACTATATTTAAAAGCATATGCTAAAGAATACTGCTTAACAAAAAAAAAATCTTCATCACATTACAATCAACAGAACCAAGTATAATCAACAGCAAAATAAGAGAGATAACAGATAGAAAAATATTCAAAAATGGAAAAAAAAATTCTAGAAAATCCTAAATTTGCCACTGCCAACTATAGACATACGTATATGTGCAACATCCAATATTTTTGAATGTTTAAGCTCATACTAAATAACATGAACTGGGCTGGCTTATACAGACGTGCACGTATGATAACATGAAATATTCACTTTAATAATAAGCCCAATATTCCATATTGGGCCATTCAAATTCATCAAAATATAGAAATTTCGTCGTTTCAAATGTATGAGTCTGAGAATAAAAAAAAAACAAAATAGTAAATTTCCAAAAAGTTATCAAAGAAACGTTCAAGTGGGGACAGAGAATCTCGGTCGTCTTTGTTTGTCTCCCGACGAGAGCTCTTCTTCTCCGATTAGATCCCGTGAGAGAATTCAGAAGACTCTAGGGTTTCGTTTAGATTCAATCAACTGTTTAAGATAGTGCGGAAAAAGTAACCAATGATACTATTGCAGTCACATTCAAGGTTTCTTCTTCAGACGCTATTGACGCGAGCTCAAAAGTGAGTGATTTCGCCATTAATCTTATCTAATCTTCAATTTCAAGAAATCTGAAACAATTTTAACAACTGGGTTTTGTAAAATGGTTAGAAAAGTTGAAATTTTTTAATTTTTTTTTTGTAAATTTCTTAGCTTTTTGATTTTGTGTTCTCAGTCTTGATAAAGCAGTGGAGCTAGATTATCAATGGATTGAATTTGATGATGTTCGTTACCATGTTCAGGTTTATATTTATACCAAAATTTTAAGATTTGTTTGAGATCTTGTTTCAATTTTTCTGATTTTCCATGAATTTGTTTGATAGGTAACAATGAAGAATCCAAATCTCTTATTGCTTTCAGTTTCGTTACCAAATCCACCACCTGAAGCAATGTCCTTTGATGGACTTCCATTAGGAGCTATAGAAGCTATTAAAACCACTTATGGGACAGGTTTTCAAATTCTTGATCCTCCAAGAGATGGTTTTAGTTTAACCCTGAAGCTCAATTTCTCTAAAGTTCGTCCAGATGAAGGTTTTAAACGACTCTCTTACTCTAAATTGATTAAGGATCGTCGAATGATTCTACTTAACTTGCTTTGTTTTGATTTGGAAGTTGGTTTTATCGTCTCATCGAATGTAGTATCTACGTTTTGTAGAGTTATTAACGAAGGTAGCTTCTATTAGAGAAGTCGTGATGGGTGCGCCATTGAAAATCATTTTTAAGCATTTAGCTTCAAGAACAGTTGCTCCTGAGTTGGATAGACTTGTAGCAATTATGCATAGACCTAACGAGACATTTTTCCTCGTGCCTCAGGTATTATAATCTATAGGAATGTCATGTTTAACCGTTGAAGTAGATTCTTATGAGAGTGATATATAACTTAACTGTTGCGTTACAGGCGGATAAAGTCACTGTGGCCTTTCCTATGAGATTTAAAAACTCTGTCGACACAATTCTTGCGACTTCTTTCTTAAAGGTGACAAAATGATCAAAGTTAACAATGTTGGAACAGGTTTTGATTTATGTAATTACTGAGTAGTGAGTTATGTTATAATATAGGAATTTGTAGAGGCGAGGCGTGCTGCTGCGCTTAATACTGCTCCTTCTTGTTCGTGGTCTCCAACCGCACCACAGGAACTAGAAGGAGCTCCTAAAGAAACACTATCTGCTAATGCCGGTTTTGTAACTTTTGGTATGAATCTCCACCAAAATGTATTCTGTTTTGTTTCAATTTGCATTTGTAGTACCAAATTGAAAGAAACTAACTGTAAGATTATCAATCGCAGTCATTATTCCTCGGCATGTGGAGGGAAAAAAGCTCGATCGAACTGTTTGGAATTTATCAACCTTTCATGCTTATGTTAGTTATCATGTCAAGGTTAATCTTTCTTTCATAGTCGCTAAATACTAGAACTTAAGTCTCTCTTTGTCTCTTTGGGAGTGAATTTGTAAAAACCGAGTTTTTTTGTTTATTGTTATATCACAGTTCTCAGAGGGATTTATGCACACTAGGATGCGGCGTCGGGTTGAATCTATGATTCAGGTAAAACACCGTTCTCGATTCGTCTTTTGTCCTTTATCTTCAACTTCTTAAAGGGTTGAAATATTTGTTCTTTAGTTGCTATTAGCTAACAAAATAGTGCTCTCTTAGGCTCTGGATCAAGCTAAGCCTTTGGAGAAAACAAGATCGATGAACAACAAGTCATTTAAACGTCTAGTAAGTCGCCAAAACAATGTTTTTTTTTTCTTTTCTTTTCTATGAATTGTCATCGAGCTTTGTTTCTTTGTCCTTACAGGGACTCAACGATGTCAATCATACCAACTCGAAGTAGTTTGATTTCTCAAGAAGCAATTTTGTAAAATCTTGTGAGTAGCTGAGACATGTTTTTTACTGGATTCAGTCTCTGTGATATTTTTTTGTTTGTTTCAGATTTGGATTTTAGTTACAAACTCACAATTCCTTCAGAGAGTCTAATACATTTGATCATCTGCTAAAGATTTGAACAAATGTATAATGTTAAAACTGTAAGAAATTAACCTTTAAATGAACTATAGTGGGTCTTTATCTAAACGTTGTGTGTTCAACGGAAGATATAGATTTTGTTTTCTTATATATTGTCTTTACAAGAACAAGAAAATGAAGAAGCTGCATAGCATTCAGGGATATTTAGTTCTTTTAATCGTATCTTCATCGATTTTCAAATTCTCAAAATTTCAAGCAAATGTTGCAACATTCGTGTCTCAACAAAAATTCAAAAATGTTAATTTTCATATAAAATAAACATTTAGTTATCTATACACAGATATATCAAATATTTAGATATTGAGTGATCAGAAAATTCAAGGGTCGTTTGAATCAGACGATAGGAATTAGAAAAAACTTGGTAAACTTGTTATACCAATTCCTTTGTATATTTTTGAGGCCCATATGAGATTACCGGGCTTGTTTTGCTAGGTTCCACTTAAAACCAGAACTTATTACATGTTGGTTATATTAATCAAAATACCAAAAAAAAGATTAAAACAAAACAATGGCTTCGCCCGGGTTCGAACCGGAGACCTTCAGTGTGTTAGACTGACGTGATAACCAACTACACCACGAAACCTTTACGTTAATTCCAAATATTTTTTACTTTTAGCAGTTTCTGTTGTATTTTTTTTCTGACAAACTTCAATTGTTAGCAAACCATGGTCTCTTTATCTTATCAATAAAACATTATTAAGCTCTAAGAACTATTTGGTTTCGTTAATTATTTGATGATGAAGCTGGACTATTATAACTTTTCTCTCCTTTTTTCAGACAAACTCCATTTTCTTAAGATTTATCATCATATATCCGGTTTTCGCCAAACCGCCTGACTATTCTCGTATATTAACAAATCCTTAGACAAAGAGCTTCTGGATGATCCACGAGCAGTGAGCGCAGTAAAATCAAACACTATTTACACATTTGATCATAGAGCTGATACCATCATATGATTCATATCACCATGTGTGGTGTTTTTTTTGTTAATGGTTTAAGACCCAATATTAACCTATACGACAATCCATATAATCTTTTCTGTAAATTGCATTTTCATTGGGGCAAGTTCAAAATGCTATATAAATATATACATATAACTTTGTTACTCAATGTGTACGTTACGTTCTTTTTGAACAAAAAAAAAAAGTATTTACGTTACGTTTATTTTTTATGTTAAAAAGAAACAATCACTAATATGCACATTACGTTCTTTTTCAAGAATTTTTTTCTTTTTTTATCATTTGTTTGGTTAGGAAGTGTGCTCGATCGATCACTGAGCTAGTATAGGTACAAGCACTGACGCATGCTTAATACTACCCACGAGCCACTTACTTACGACAAGCACTCTTTCATTAACGTTTTTCAAAGTGTTGTAGGTAGGCTTCCACCTTAAAGCTCATAGTTCTTACCCTAACTTTTTGTTTGTTTATATATGTATTGCTCCCAATACAACATTTTCAGGTAGTATAACGTATGCCGCATGTCCAGCCGGAAAAATGTACACGTGTCCGAAGCCAACATCCTCTTAAGATTCCCAATATTCCTCTTAAGACCCTTAATTTGTACAACTATACAGTCTATATGGTTACCAAATGTTTTTTTTTTTAAATCAGAACATGTCATGTAATATGAGTCCTTCTAATCACAATTTAAATAGATACTTGCAAACTCTTCTAGATGCGGTGAGAATGAATCCTTGATGAGCTCCTTTGAAAAAGCAACTGATGTCATTTGATGCTCGATCATACTTCATAATCCAAATCAATGCTTCCAATTCTGAGTGTAGAGAAGATAGATTTATGCATATATTTTTAGCTCTGAAAATATTATCCCGAAAACAAATCAAATTATAGGCCTAAAAACATATTAGACTCTTTCCATTAACCATCTACAATGCATTTATAACCTTAAAACTTTCCATTAACTATCTACAAAGCAACATGTAAGTTCACTACTTTTCTCCACGTGTCCATGAACCTGCTTCCCGTTTTCTATCTTAATATTCCTAGTGGATTTATATCTCTATCCTCTCCATATTTTATCTTATCTTATCTTTTACTCGTTGACAATTCTTATTATGCCTCCTCCGGCAATGATTTAGTCCATAAATCGAGCGATAACGAGTGGCAAGGTTTCAAAGGTTTCCCCCGTAAAAACCCTAACCTTAACCCTAATTTCAAATTCTTGGTAAAGAAGGCAATTCTACAAAGCGAGAAATCAACCGGTCCTATTTTCTCCCGTTCGTCGGTAACAAACGACAGCTTCAGAATCGTGTTGCCACCGGCGATACCTCCGCCTAGAGACTCCTCCGTTCCACTTCCTATGCTCCCGGAGCCGATGAAAATCCGGAAGAAACTTAGTCACCAAGAATCATTCCTTTTTAGGAGAAAATCGCGTTACAAAAAAAAGATTAGCGTTTTTAAAACGGTTTATTTCAGTTTCTTGTATCGAAGAAGACACGAACAACGTCCACAATCTGAGCTCGTCAAATCGGGCATTTCCCTCCACTCCAATGTAATTCGTTTGCACATTTCAAACACATACACATATGTCCGCACTTGTACAAAACCGTCTCAACCTGCGTTTCGTTGCAGGCGCAGCATTTGCGTTTCAGCGTGTTTTCCCCGTGCGGTGAGCAGCCTGTTGCAACTTCGCGTTAGCATCCAAACACGTTTTGACAGAATCTCGTAGCAATGACATTTCTTGTTGTAGCTGGTTGATCTGTGATCTCATACCACTTATCAGCTCCATTTCCTGAGAACGTTTTTAACCGGCTCAGTGAGTAGTGAGTTTACGACTACTGCCGATTCGAGTTTCTTTGGTATAACAAGAAATTGATAAAGACTCACAGGTGAATGTTGATTGTGAACAGACGAAGCAGGAATGGAAGTATCTTCAGTGTCTTGAGAACTCCATGATCCTGCAGGAGACGACGCAAACATATGTGAAAAAGACGATCAGCTTGTGTCATTTCTATCGTCTTGATCTTCGACTTCTGTTAATGGCTCTTCTTCAATTTCATTTTTCTCTTCCTCCTCTTCTTCTTGTTGAAATTCCCATTTTTCAGAGTGATTATTTGAGTGTGTCTGCACACGGGACATCATGAGATTATCTATCTTCTCTCGCAACCCACTCTCGAGAAAATCTGTCACCCTTCCTCTGTATTATGCAGAAAACACATTTTCTTAGTTAACAGTTAAGAAACATGGTTTTGTTGATTTAGATGTTACTTACCGCTCAAGGAGTATTCGTATGTCCTATTTCTGAGTGTTCACTACTTCCAGGTACCGAGACTTCCTCACTTCCTCCCAGTAACTTCGTGGCCGAGATATTTCACTAAGCCAGTCATTGTTCATTGCTCCATAGTAAGACTGCTCATCTTCATATTCTTCTTGTTCTTCCCATCCATTCAAATAAGATGTTTCTTGTTTCTCACGGAACTGATCCAGCTCATAACTCTCATGTACCACATCTTGTGTTTGACTTTCTTGCATACAATTTTCCATTTTGCTCTCGCTTTGATTCTGCCTTAACCACGATTCTTGAGTTATACAGGTGCTCGGACTTATCTTCTCTTCTTCTTTCTTCTCAGACTCGCCATCATTGCAAGATTCTTCTACTTCTCTTGTTTCTTGCAGCTGGAGGCAATTCGTTTTTGATTCAACTGTTCCATTTACAGTTTCTCCTTCCTTACATAACGTTGCTTCCTTTATGTTGCCGTCACGGATGTTCAACCTCTAGAGAGTAACGCCGCCTTTTTTCAACCCCGTGCCCTCGACAGTTTCTTTCTTCTCCGGCTCTTTTATTGATCTCAGCTCTTTTATTCCTCTGATCCACTATAGCCGCAGCACGGAATTTCTCTCTGCGTTGTAAAGATTGGTGATCAGCAAAAGTAGATGCTGAGAACTAAACTCAAGAACCTTTAGGGAAAATAAAAGGAACAAAGTTTATGAAAAAAACCTTAAATGCAGAACTGTAGAGCCTGCTTCTATGCGGTTTAATCCGGTTTTATTAGTTGCTTTGCGTTAGACGGGCTTCGATCTTGAATCGCTAAACAGCGATTGAGGTTCCTTAGTCTTAGCATTGACTAGTTAAAGAAACATAACGGGACGATATTTTAATTAAAAGACTTATTGAACGGATTATGGAAAAGTCACAAAAATGTTTGGTGCTTTATCAATATAGTGAAAATATATATTTACCTGAAGGCGACCACGTTGACCAAACCTAGAAACTGCGTTGCGTTCAAGAAGCGAATCCAATTCACGGTGGCGATCGCGTTCCATTTTCATAAGCAAATCGGTGAACGCTTGACGTCCTCGAATCCTCGGTGAACAATTAACCACCGGAAAACTGCTTTTCTCCGACGACAACGACGAACACAACGAAGTGCAAGGCCTTGGCGTTCTGATAATCGTGAGTCCACCACCACCGCAGCTGCCGCTATTATTTCCCGCGTTTAGATTCTTCTCTTTGTTGCTAAGCCTCCGAACTAGATCAGCGACTAGTCCCCATTTGCACTCTCCGGAATCAGAAACCAAACCGTGCGTCTCAGATTCAATCTCCACCGTTAGATCAGGACTTTTAGCTTCTGCGATATCCAATTCATCGCCCATTTCAGAATCTCCCCTAATCGATGGAGATTCTGAAAAATGAGAATCTTGAACACTAACTCCTGAATCGCTCCGACTACTACTCGCCGTCGATTGAACGTTGATCGGTGAGTTTCCGCCGTTGGATCGGTTTAACCTCGCTTCCCATATCTGTAACAGAGAAGAAGCCCCAAGATTGTCGTTTCTCTTCGATTCTACGGAAGGTGTTGATGTTCTGACGATTGGTTTCTCCGCAAATCGAATAAGATTGCTGTTATTGTTCTTTTTGTTGTCATTCTCAATCCAAGAATCAACTAAGTTCTCAGAATTCTCGTCGGAGACATGAGATTTAAAGAGCTCATTATGATTTTTCACCGGAGGTTTCAAATCCTTCTAGAAAACGACGGCATTTTGATTACGATCCCTAAGGATAAAACCGAATCTTTGAGACTCCACCTGAGAAGAGGCCATTTTTTACTGACTCGTATCAGAATCGAACCAACGAACACAAATATGAAACACACATTCGAGTCTTTTTAATCGATCGAAGAAAATGATCGTAGAGAACAACTCTATTTCTCTCTGTTTTGGGTTTAGTGAAGATACTGATTTCTCTCTCTGTTTTTAACAGAAACAAAACAAGAAGACAAAACCAATGAAACAGTATTGTGATCATCTATTTAATAAGATTTTGTTTTTGTTTTTGTTTGTTTCTCTTCCACCGCTAAAATATGTGTCCTAAAATTGCTCTGTTTTGTTCCTTAAACTTGGGAACGTGTCTAAAAATAAGGGAATTAGAAATGAGGTATCAAACTACAAAAGATGAGATGTTGAGGTTCTCAAGAAAGAAAAGCTTCCGTGGCCATTTGACTGGAAAAAGCATTTAAAACTAATTACTATACTAATTAAAGAGTAATTAAATTATATAAGAAGGTATTAAAAAGCTCCTAAATGCGAGAGTCAAAGGAGCCGTTTAGGAATTTAGCCGTTGGCCAGTGGGAACCATGCATTTTTTAGATTTCTGCTCGCCATTAATCCAATTGCTTAGTCAGGATAGTAAGCAATTTTAAGATATAACAGAAGAAATAGAAAAAAGTAAAAAAATAATACCCCAAAAAGTAATAATAATTAAATTTTAAAAACTTGGTTATTTTAAACTATGAACTTAATGATTTTTTTGACACATGTATTCTTTTATTATATTTCTCTTTTATGATAAAATTTTAAAACTGTATACTATTATTTTGTTTTAGAAACAACATTTATTTAAACCCATAGCTAACTCAAAATTGGTACCAGCCTTAAATGTTTTTAAGATATTGCATCTTATGTTTACTAAAAGCTTTTCCTTGGTCGTGGTTTACTTTTAGTACTCCCTTAATAGTAGTAGTTTTGGTAGGGCTCAATAAACGTGGCCCTTTGATGAGCCTCTTACCAATATTGGCCCACCATAAATAAGGGCTACTAAGCCAATGTATTATCATCACCCATGGTTAAATCTATATAAGTGTGAGTTAGTTTCCAAATCTCACAATTTGCTTTACCGATTAGTCTATATATATATTTTTTGATTATTCCATAACATACCTCTACCGTTACCGTATCCATCACCCATGGTTAAATCTATATGTGATAATTTATATAGACGAAAATAAAATAAAACAATGAGTACCATAACCGACCAATCCAAGTTGACAAAAAAAATATAATCCAAATAAGTAAAAAAACCATGATTTCAATAATGCAAAGATCATCATATTAATGTTTGTTTTTCTCTTATAAAAAGGAATCGTATATTGTATTTATATATATCATCATCATAAATATTACGACATGCAGGCAAGTCACTTGAGCAATCAAATATTAAAATTGTGCCTCCCACGTAAAACTATCACATTCATTTCCAAAACTAATATATAAATTACTCCAAACACATATCTCTCGACCATATCAAATTCTAATCCTATCAAACTGAGAGATCTACAGAAAAGACAAATAATGAAGTCGGCCGTGGTCTCAGTCGTCGTCCTACTCGTGATTCTCGTGGCCTGGCCAGTATCAGCTGGCCGGAAAAACTTACCGGGAGCGGGAGGATACGGAGGCGATGACGATGATGATGACATAAAGTCATGGTTTCCTTTGGACAATCTATTATCGTTGGATTATTATGATAATAGTTGTCCGAATTTTGAGAAAATCGTTGATAGGAAAGTGAGGGAATGGACAAAGGATGACCCTTCGCTTGGTCCCGCCCTCCTCCGCCTTCTCTTTCACGATTGTGGCGTCACGGTATTGAATAATCTCCTTTTTCTTAAATATTCTTATCATTAATCATTAATCATTAATTCATTTGCGTAGTATACAATATTGACACTAGTCATTAGTCCAATGCTATAGGTAGCTAATGTTTTCATTCATACATATAATTTATAGTTCACACTGTTTTGAAAGTCCATCTAACGAATTGCGGACTCACTGGAAAAGAAAACATGGGAAATAAAATGATAGAACCAACTTATAGAAATCAAAAAAATGTTTTAACATTACTTGGTCACTTTTCTCAATATATAATTGACGATGGATTTAATATTTTATGCAATGACAAATCTTTTGTGAAACAACTTCAGGGATGCGACGCGTCAGTTCTTCTAGACTACGAGGGGTCCGAGAGAAGATCTCCAGCGAGCAAAACCCTAAGAGGCTTCGAGCTAATCGACGATATCAAGTCCGAGATCGAGAAATCTTGCCCCGGTTTAGTCTCCTGCGCCGACATCCTAACCGCAGCTAGTCGCACTGCCACCTTCCAACTCGGTGGTCCTTACTGGTCCAACGCCTACGGTCGTCGTGACTCCAAAAACTCTTAAGCTAGAGACGTCGAGAAAGTTCCTTCAGGCCGCCGTGACATCACTGCCCTTCTCGAGACGTTTCAGTCTTACGGTCTCAATATCCTCGACCTAGTAGTCCTCTCCGGGGCTCACACCATCGGAAGAGCCAACTGTGGAACCATTCAGTCTAGGCTTTACAACTTCAACGCAACCGAAGGTTCTGACCCGTCAATTGACCCTAAATTTGCAGATTACTTGAGGCGCAAGTGTCGTTGGGCCTCTGAGACTGTTTACCTAGACGTTGAGACTCCAGTAATATTCGATAATCAGTATTACATAAATCTTCAGAAGAATATGGGAGTTTTGACGACTGATCAGGAGCTTGTTAAGGACCCGAGGACTGCTCCACTTGTAAAGGCTTTCGCGGAGCAGCCACATCAGATGTTCAGACAGCAGTTTGCTGTCTCGATGGCTAAGCTTGTCAATGTTGGTGTTCTCACTGGTGAGGATCGTATCGGAGAGATCAGGAAGGTTTGCAGCAAATCTAACTCCAGACCTTACTAATAGTTATTATTATCCCTCATGAGTTTCTAAAAGAATCTTTTGTTTCTTTAAGTAATTCCTTGTTTGGTTTATTTTTGAGCTCCTTTCTATTGTAATTGTTGTCTGAACAAAAAAAAAATGTAAATCTTGTTTTATACTGAGAATTATTTTCGTTACAAGTTATTTGACACTCATGGGCTTATTTTTTTTCAAGCTCTGAATTATCTTTTGTTACAACTTGGTGTATACTTACCACTATATCTGACCAAGATAATGAATAATTAATATCGGTCCAACATGATTAATATAAGTCAAAGGTTCATAATGTTTAATAGAATCCTGAATGTTATCTATCAATCAAGTAAATAGCTTTTGAATATAGCTTTTGATGCAAGCAAATGCATGATGAGAGGCATAATAAGACGTCATAGGGTTTCTATAATATTGAAGCTCATGGCAAAAACACAGTACACAAGAAGATATATTCTAAGACATTCAAGAACCTAAGAATTTAAAGAGAACATAATTCAGCAAGTTGAAACTACAGGTTTAGTTTCGTTTGCCTCGGAGGACACCCTTACTGAGGCGATTCTTCATCCCCATCTTAAACTTCTTCTTCAACTTCCTTCCGATAGGTTTTAGCGACTTGTTTTGCTTCCCATCATCCATTTCCACATCTGCAAAAACAGAACATACCCATATTAATACCAACCCTTTCAACGATACCGAGATAAGAGATAGCATAAACTCAAATCTATTTGTTTCCCAAGGAAACAAAGTAGACAATGATTTAGCTTGAAAAGATACTAGTATACTTGTAGACGCAACTGTGAACCAAATCCAATACCATAAAACGAAGGAACAAGCTTTTCGAATTGATACAAATTCAGTTTCCTCAGAATGATAAATGTGTTCTTAGCAATGTGGAAACCGAAGAAGCAAAAACCTTCACAAGATTTCAAAAAATGAGTGATTCTGATGAATTTTAAATCCAAAATATTAGCACCAAAGTCAATTCTTCAAGTGTTACCTTATCTAAGAGCAAATCCAACATTCAAATTTAGAAAAACGAACAAAGCTAACAAATTGACAGAACTCGAACAAACCCATATCGTTGGCGTTAGTAGCGGAGGCAGAGCCAGACTCAGAGGTCCTCGAACCCGCAACTTCCATGAACGGCGAAACTGGTGGTTGACGAACTGGTAACTTCGGGGCGGCGAGTGCGGCTTCAATAGCGGCGTTTTTGGCTTCTTCTCTGGTTTGAGTGAATGATTCCTTCTCCACTATTTCTCTTCTTATAGCTCTCAATCTCTTCACTCTCTTGCATCTCATCGATTTCGCCATTGTTGCGCTTGTAGTCTAAGCTTGGGGCGAGATCCGAAACTAGGGTTTTGACGGACAAGGATTTTTGATTTTCAGCGTCGGATTGTTATATATAGTCTAAACCTAATTGAGGAGGAATTGGGGTTATGTTTGGTTACGAGTTTAACTGTAATTATTGACCCATAAATCTACTTTCAGTTTGGCCCAATTTTCGCTAGGCCCAAGTATAGGTGTAGAATTGAATTAAGGAAAATAAGAACACGAAAATCCGATAATACCCTTCTTCGTCTTCGCGCAGATCATACGGTGTTTGATTTCTGAAGAGAGCCCAATTGTTTCCATTAGAAGAAAATTCTAACTTTCTCATCGAAGCTTCACTCTCTGCCTACACATCTCGGGGTTAGTTTTTCTTATATGTGAATCAGTGGCGGTTTAATTCTCCGTCTTGTGATTTCTATGTGTTGTTTCTCGATTTACGATTTGATCTATGCTATTTGGTTGAGATTTGATAAATTTCTATGGATTTAGCTCGGATTGATTGTGTTCATGAACTTGAAAGCTCTTGAAGTTGCGTGGCGAGATAAGTTGGGGTTTCGCCTATTGCATTGTAGATCTAGAGTTCGTTGTGCTTGATTAGGCATTATCGTGAATGAAATCGTAAAGCAATTGAAGTGATTACGAATTGAGGTTATGGATTTAAAGCGTCATTATCAGGATGTGGTGCTGTATCTGATCTGGTTAAAATCAAAATTGAAATTTAAAGAAAACTCTGTGGAATCTGTGAAGAAAATGTTAATATGCAAAATGCAATCTTACTGTTTGGTTTCAAAATTTAAAGAGTTTATAAATAGGAGATGTGTTCATTATGGTAGGCTCGATCTTGGTGTGAGATAAGATGTGTGTTGATTGTGATGATTATGGTTAAATGGCAGAGATGTATAATAACATGGGACCTCAACCAGGGATGCCAAGACCTCCAGGCAACCCTGATCCTGGTCCGTTTGGTAATCCATTCACGGGAGCTGGCTCGGGTTTTATCCGTGGTGGTTTGGGAGCGTACGGAGAGAGAATTTTAGGATCGAGCTCTGAGTATGTGCAGAGCAATGTAAGTGAATTCTTGATGAATCCGTATCACATGTAACATTTGATTTTCAACCTTCTTTACTCATCGTTTGAGAAAATGAAAACAGATAACGCGGTACTTCTCTGATCCCCAATACTATTTCCAAGTGAATGATCAATATGTGAGGAACAAATTGAAGGTTGTTCTGTTTCCTTTCCTACACCGGGTAAGCTAGTCTTCTCTTTTCTTCTTCTATTTGGGACCTTCTCGTACCAGCCATTAAATTAAACTAAGTGTGGGTTCTGCTTCAAACCCTCAGGGACACTGGACCAGAATCTCTGAACCAGTCGGGGGTAGGCTCTCGTACAAGCCTCCAATCTATGATATCAATGCGCCAGACTTGTACATTCCGTTTATGGCATTTGGCACCTACGTTGTTCTTGCTGGCCTTTCGTTGGGACTTAACGGAAAGTAAGTTTCATGCTTAGTCTCTAACCCTATGGTTCCCTCTTATAGTTTTTTCGTCTTATGGCTTGAATGATTGATGTGGACCCCGAATCTATACAGGTTCACACCTGAAGCTTTGAATTGGCTGTTTGTGAAAGGATTGGTTGGTTGGTTTTTGCAAGTGATGCTCCTGAAAGTAACACTTCTATCACTTGGTAGCGGAGAGGCGCCTTTACTAGACATCGTAGCATATGGAGGCTATGCTTTTGCTGGTCTTTGTCTTGCGGGTTTTGCCAAGATAATGTGGGGATATTCGTACTATGCGATGATGCCATGGACGTGTTTATGCACTGGGATTTTCTTGGTGAAGACGATGAAACGTGTTCTGTTTGCTGAAGTAAGGAGTTATGAATCAAGCAAACATCATTACCTTCTGCTGTTTTTAGCCTTGGTCCAGTTCCCTCTTTTGATATGGCTTGGTAACATTACTGTTAATTGGCTTTTTTGAAATGAGTTTTTTTTTGGAAAAATACGTTTTGTGATTCTTATGGCTGTTTCTTGTAGCGGAATTTGAAAGTTTCATTTTGAACAATATTGTATTAGTCTCTTTCTACTTCTTTTTTTACCATTATCTATTTACTCTCCATTACTTTGCTTTTAGAAACTCCAATTTGATTAAAGAAAAGGAAAGGAACAACTTCAACGTATCTGAAAAAAAAAAAACTGGCATGAGTTTGGTTGGGACAAATTATATGCTGAATCATGGATTGACATTTAATTCAATAATCAACATCGTGTTCAGTTAATAATAATAATCATTTCCTCTCCTCTCCCAAAAGTTAATATATTGTTTCAACTATAATTCATTCTAATCATTTTTATATCAGAGACCTAGTCTCTGCTGAATAAAAATGCATGGTGGTAGCTATTTCCCCGAATTGATCAAAACAAACACATCAGGAGCTACAAAACAACACATCATAATCATGGTCTGCCTTAAATATTTTGGGAATAAATAATGCTTTCACTTGCTTTCACTTTCTCAGGAAACAAACATAAAACCCGCAAAATAAATTCGAAGCCCAAGTTTTCAAACTCAAGTTTCTAATCAGAAACAATGACTTTGATTCACAAAGGAGCCACCTTGGCTCTGTTTCTAGTGTTGACCATGGTGGTCAACGGAGTTTTCGGGAGATTCATCGTTGAGAAGAGCAGCGTCACGATTCTAAACCCTTTGGCAATGCGGTCTAAGCACGATGCAGCCATTGCTAACTTCGGTGTTCCTAACTACGGTGGTTACATGATTGGCTCCGTCGTTTACGCCGGTCAAGGAGCTTATGGATGCGAGTCTTTTGACAAAACTTTTAAACCCAAATTCCCTCGTCCGACCATTTTAATCATCGATCGTGGAGGTAAGTGTTAACTGTTTCATTTGCCATTTTTGATCCAAATTGGTATATTAGAAAATGTTCTAAATTTTTCTGGTTAGAAATATAAAGTTTTGTCATTTACATGAGAGACTTGTCTCAATCTCAATTTAATTGGATAAAAACCTAAAAATTCTTTGCAAATTTGGTATTTTACAAATTTTCTGATTAGATTTAGAAAAGGTAAGTTCTTTGTATATGAGACTTGTCTCAATCTGAATTTAGTTTGTAGAAGAACTCAAAAGCTCTGTTTTAAAGTCTTTAGTTTACATCTTTCAGTCTCTTACCTCCCTTTTTTAAAAATCCAATTACCTCTGCAAATTTGGTATGTTTCAAATTTCTGTTAAGATATAGATTTGTCTCAATCTCAATCAGTTGTAGAAGAACAAAATGCTATTTATGGATTCTGTTGGGTGATAAATAATCTCAATTAGAGTGCTACTTTGCATTAAAGGTATGGAACGGTCAAACTCCGGTGCTGCAGCAGTTCTAGTAGCTGATAGCGTCACGAGCCATTGATAACAATGGATTCACCTGAGGAATCCAAAGAAGCTGATGATTTTATAGAGAAAATCAACATTCCATCGGCTTTAATGATCTTTCTTTAGCCAATACCCTCAAGCAAGCTCTTAAAAAAGGTGAGGAAGTAGTCGTGAAGATAGACTGGAGTGAGTCATTGCCTCATCCGGATGAGAGAGTTGAGTATGAGTTATGAGCAAATGAATTTTGTGAAGAACTTCAAAGGGCACGCGCAGATTCTCGAAAAAGGAGGATACTGTTTGTTCACACCTCATTATATTACATGGTTTTGTCCTAAAGATTATGTTTCCAGCAATCAATGTAAGTCTCAGTGTATAAACCAAGGGAGGTATTGTGCTCCTGACCCTGAACAAGACTTTGGAGATGGATATGATGGGAAAGATATCGTTTCTGAGAATTTGAGACAGTTATGTGTTCATAGAGTAGCTAAAGAGAATAACCGGTCTTGGGTTTGGTGGGACTATGTGACTGATTTTCACATCAGGTGTTCAATGAAGGAGAAGAAGTATAGCAAAGAATGTGCAGAGAGAGTTGTGGAATCTCTTGGTAAGAGACATTGCAATCGTTCTTTTGCGCCCTTTCTTCACATTCTGAGTCTTGAGTTTTTCTCTTATTCTCAGGTCTGCCTCTTGATAAGATCAAGAAATGTATGGGTAATCCTGAAGCAAATGCGGAGAATGGAGAGTGTTCCTTTCGGGATTGAAGTAGAAAACATAAAACAGTTAAGAGCTATAGAAGTTTGAAAAATACCTTAAATTGAGCTATATGAGTCTCGGCCAATACCTTAAATTGCTTCTCAATATCCGCCAATTCAATCCTACCTAATACTCTACAACACGTTGAAATCCAAGGTTTTGAAGCGTTTAAGCATATGATGCTACAGTTAAGACTTTTGTAGACTATGTAGAGGACCTTAGCTTTAACGATGCAAAGCAACTCAAGTCAAGCATCTATGCTCCATCTGTGAAGAAGAAGAAGAAGCGCAGCCTAAATATCATTACGAAAAAGGCCAAAACCACAACATCAAGAAGATATTAAGCATATTGTACGTGGATTTAAATTAAAGGTTTTTAAGCATATTTACTTTTCTATTCGTTTCCACTTCATAAATCATATATTAAACAAAAGTGAAATTAAATTTAGGCTGCAGAAGTTAATCTCAGCTGTTGCTGTTGAGATTCATAATTCATTGGATCATTAGTGTTTTGGCTCTTCAGTGGGAGGCATAGTCGCCATTATTTCTGAATCCGTATAAGACTGTATTTTTGGATTTTGAGTTTTGACACACACAATAAAAAAGAATTATCATTAGAGTTCTTAGAGAGATTCATAATGATGAACTTGAAGGCTGCTTAAGAGAAGCAAAAGTGTGTAAAATTAATTTCATTTTTCACTTTTAATGGATAATTACTTGTTGTGTTAACCTCAAAGGAAGTATTTCATAAAGAGGTAATTCTTTCCTTTTTTCTGAAAAACAAAAGAAACTTGAAAGTGCGAACAATAACAAAGAGGCTATCTCTTGGTCATCAGCAAATTAACAGACAATGGTTTTTTTGTCATAAATAATAGTTTGTGACTTTAATCGAACAAACTAAAAACTTTGGGGTTATAAATTAAATTCTGTTAAGATATGTTCTCGTCGCAAGAAGAGAGAGATAGAGAAATGGAGAAAGCTTTGTCTCCGTCGCCGGCAAGTGAAGTCGGTACCAGAGTATCGCAACTGTTCGTATATCCAATCAAATCATGTAGAGGAATCTCATTGTCTCAGGCAGCTCTCACTCCCACCGATATAAACACACAAATATTCCCTCTTCAATTTCAAATAAATTTCTCTTTTTTTTTAAAATCCTTTTTAGAGTTTTGATCTCGACTTTTCTTGAGCTTAATCCGTTTTTGAAGGTTCATCACTAATCAATGAAACTCCTTGTTGATTAAAATGAAAACTTTGAATTTTCTATGTAGTCTTGAGTATGTAAGTTCTAAAGTGGAAAATTTTAATTTTGTGCTCTGTTTCTGTGTAATTATTTGAATATAGTATTGTGGTTGTTGTTATGTTGAGAGCTCAAGAGATTGATTTTGGAGAAAATGTATGAAAAAGGAGTATTTTTTGTGGTTTGGTTGCTTAGGATTTCGATGGGATCGAAATTGGTTGATTGTGAATTCTAAAGGAAGAGGATTGACTCAAAGAGTTGAACCAAATCTTGATTTGATTGAAGTAGAATTGCCTCAACATGCGTTTGCAGAGGATTGGGAGCCTGAGAAGAGCTCTAACATGGGTTAGGTTGTTTTTTATGTCTTCTTCTTCTCCATCTGACTTATGAAGATAGTGTTTTTTCTTATCTTCTTAGCTATGTTTTCAGTTTTTAGAGCTCCTGGTATGGTGCTCTTAAGGTCTCACTAGCTAAACCTGAAAAAATAGCAGACGGTGTCTCGGTTTGGGAGTGGTCTGGTACCACGCTAGATGAAGGAGAAGAAGCATCTCTTTGGTTTACTAACTTTGTTGGAAGCCTTGTCGACTTGTTCGTTTTGACTCAGGTTTTCATAATAGCTTTACCTCCATTTGAAGGATTATCTTGGTGCAAAGCTCACGTGTTTGCTGTTATATTGTAGACTCGGAGACTAGACTTGTGGATTCGAATTATGCTCCAGGTCACATTGCGATGTTCTCAGATATGTATCCATTCTTGCTTATATCAAAGGTCAGATGATCATATTCGATTTCTTTTTTCTCGGTTCTGCTCTAAATGGTCTTCACAAATGTTTTCCAGGATTCTCTTGATTCTTTGAATAAGCTTCTCAAGGAGCCTGTACCGATCAACCGATTTAGACCCAAGTATGTTCATTAGAAAAGTCTTAGCTAGTCTCTTAAAAGCTATTATTGCTTTGTAACAACCACTGGGAAATTTGATGACAGCATCTTTGTGGAGGGATGTGAAACATTTGCTGAAGATTTATGAACAGAGATCCTTCTAGACAATTTCACCTTTCACGGTGTGAATTTTAACTCTCGTTGTAAGGTAATATCAAAAGCTTATTGTACTTAAAAAAAAACTATGAATCTTCCTTTTTTGTTTCGTTGGTCAAGGATAAGCTTTTTAAATATGTCCATGATCAGGTACCAACGATTAATCAAGAAACTGGGATTTGGAGGTCAAGAGCCAATTGAGACTCTGAGGAACTTCAGGTCAGACAAAGTTTTACAGCCGAAGAGGAAGCCACAGGGAAAGGTAAAGACCATTGTCCGGTTTATCATCATCACAAACGAGTATGAGAATTTTGAAAATGATGATGATGCAGATATACTTTAGACAGAACATGGTTTGGAAAGATCGATTTGGCGATGGAGTTGGAAAAACAATTGAAATTGGTGATCCTATTGTTATCCTACGAAAACTCTCCTCTCCTGCTGAAGCAGCAACTTGAAAAAGATGGTTACTTGATCCAAGAAACTTGCAAATTGTCAAGTAATGTGTTTATATGAAGAAAATTGTAAATCTATCTCTATCTTCTTCTAATCTTTCACAAGAACTGAGTACACTAAATATATGATTAAAGAAGCAAAGTGTTTGTTTATAGTTTAGGTAAAGCATAAATCTTTTCATTGATGTTGCTGAAGTGGCTAGTGGTATATGATTGTTCAACATATTTCAATAGAATATGAACTATATAAACCTCTAATCAATCTTTACTGATATCTTCATTGTGTCTTCATATGACATTATTGTCTACCAATTCAACTATTTAATCATTGATTAATTGGGGCAAATGGTTTCTTAACAATCAAGTTATTGGATACACAAAGACTTACGCCAACAATATAATATTTGTCACTACTTACTACCAAAACAAGTCCCTTTCCTCGTATAATACATTTCTCTCTTTGTCTTGTCGTTACATTTAACAACAAAAAGAAGTTTTTTCTTGGTTCAATTTTGTAGGGCAGAAAATAAAACGGAGGAAACTTTCATGATGTTTCCGAGATGGATACGTGGCCAATCTCTTTTACACAACAACATTGATTAATTCAATTTCCGATTATTTATTTCTTTTATTTACAGTTTTTCATTGTACTCCTATTCATTTTTTATAACTAGCTATTGTTCCCAATTTAAATTTCCATTGTTTTTGTCTCACAAACTTTCAAACTGATATTTAACCAGAAAAAAAACTCTCAACCTCGTACCCTGGTGCGACACGTTAACAATCCTAACAAAATAGTTAACTCCATTAACGTTAGCTTAACCTTTGTCTATTTAACTGAACTTATGTGCTTAATAAAAAAAAACTAATTTAATTACCCACATGTCTTAAATTTATAACTACACAGTCAACACACAAGTCTTAAATTTATGTCTATAGTTTTGAAAATATAAATTATTCGATTTTCACTGTTTTCATTTGTGTCAGCATTATATAGATAATGAATGGGACAAAATTTTAGATCTCATGATGATTGAATTTAACTATAGTTTTGAAAATATAATTTATTCGAGTTTTATATATACATAGCTATATAATGATTAATTATCTACTTCAGGAAACTTCGTATTTACTGATTTTGGAGAAGCCGTCGAGGAACAATTCAATCTATGGGGAGCAATCGTAGCTACATCCTTCGGTGGCTAGGAGATGATTTCGAGTTGGTCTCGTGGTATGCTCAAGTGTGAGGAATGTTATTTGTAGTTTAAGGGAGTTCTTGGAGAAATGACAAAAGTATTCGCTTTTTCCAAATACCATTTAATCCGGAAGAAAAAATACATTGTTGGTTTCTTCGAACGTGTCTTGATGGTGGATGTCCACGTCTCATATCGTGATTCATTTTGGAAAAATAATTTCCAACACAAATATATTTGGAGGATATTGTATTTACAAATTTATGAAAAAAAATCTTTATAAGTGAACTCCCAATTTCATAAAAATAGTCTTCCACTATATTTTACCCTTAAATTTCTTTTTCCTTTTACAACCTTGGGAAGCTTTGGGCTTTTGATCTATAACTTTTTCGATATAAGAGTATCATTAATGATGATACTCTAAAAGTATCATAACTATATTTTTAATTATATATTTAATATTAATTTATTGTTTGAGATTCAATTAGAGATTTTAATATTTTTATGTTTAATGGTTGAAACTCAAATACCGTCTAATAAAAAGTGAACACGTGGTTTATGATAGACACAACAAAATAAACAATCCAATATAAAGTGAATACATGATTTATGATACCGTCTCATAAATCTCACTGTGCTGAGACGTTTCTAAACAAATAATTCATTTCTGAATTATTTTTATTGATGAAAAAACTTATGCTATAGTATCACCGTTGCATCTGCTCTAAGAGACTAACCGCGGATGATACTGTATTCAAAGTGTAAATTATCCTTTCCAAATAAAGTTGAATTAGTAATCTTTGAAAACTTTCAAAAACCATTAAACTATCACCTACAGCATTCGGCATTACCCTTAAATTCTTTATGTACCTTTATTAATATTGTAGACATTATTGTTAGATTTCATCTACTCAAAGCAAAAACAGACGTATTGCTGGAATTACCTTAATTGGAAAAATGTGTTCTCAAATGACCTCATTTATTCTATATAACTTCCTATTTTTTCTAAACCCAATATACTCTCAAATAAAATAATAATAAACTCAAACATCCATTAAAATATTAATAAATCAACAAAAGATATTTATTTTTAAATATTATAAAAAATAGGAAAGATAAAGTAGTTGGACATTGGATATTTTAATACTGGGATCCACATTCTTTTATTCTTCTCATTCTCCCTATGAGGTGGTAGTTGACCTTTTTTTTTCTCTGTTTTTTCTTTCAAACATTTTTCATTTTTGTGACTTTTGTACCTGCGATTTTTTTCTTCTTCTTGCGCGGATCTGGACTTTCCTAGGCTCCATCTTCTTTCTTTATGAGGTATTAATCTTGATTTTTATTATTTGGGATTGAGTCCGTCTTAGAAGTGGGTTGAGGATTTTGATTAAAGATTTTGATAAACAAGAGGATATGTATATAACAAAGTTTATCATTAAATTGTAAAGATTATAATAGTTAAATAAAAGTGAAATTATGGGTTGAGGTTTTTGACTCAAGATTTGTATAAACTAAGAGTATATGTAGATAGTTAAGTTGAGTGTGAAGGCTAATATGGTTTATAGATTTTAATTTGTTTTTTTCACCAATATGGTTTATATTTAAAATTCAAGGATTATAATAGTAAAATAAAAGTGAAATCGGGAAAGAAAAGTTAGGAAGTACAGAGGTACAACTGGCTTTAAGTAGGTATAATTGGGTATAATTAGGTATAACTGGGTATAAGTAGGTATAACTGGGTACAATTAGGTATAACTGGGTATAGTTAGGTATAACTGGGCCTAATTTTTCTTTTTGCAAACGAAAGTGACTGTGAAATGGGAAGCACGATTGTTTATTTTGATTATAGAGGACGTTATGTAGATGATGGAGATGAGATACAATGGAATTGGAAAAAAACTCAATTGTATACTTTAGTTATAAAGGGATCTATGGAGGAGGTAACTTATAAGGTGTTGGTTGATAGAATCTACAAGAAGATTATGGTAGATAAATCAACAATGAAACTAAGGTTAAGTTATAGTCCGTCGGTAGCAGGTCCTCAGCGGCCATCATATATCGTAGATGATGATGATGTGTTAGGATATCTTCTGAGTGTTAACAAAGATCAGTGTAGATGTGTGTTGCATGTGGAGGTCATTGACAGTGTTGAAGAAAACTAGAGTGTGGGATAAGTATCGAGAATGTATTGTGAAAGTAATGATTATACATCACGCGAAGAGCTTGCAAGTGATGGTAGGGGAAAATGTGGACTGGTAGAAGATGGTGTAAATGAGGGGATTCACGATGATGGTCTAAATGAGGGGATTGGCGATGCTGTCGACATTGAAGATGGTGTAAATGCGAGGGTAACATATGATGATCTTAACCTTATAGAAGATATACAACCGGAAGATATTGTTGAAAACATTGAATGGGAAGATGGGATTGAGTTGACGATAGGTCAAGAATTTCGAAGTTAACAAGATTTCCAAGAGTTAGTCGAGAATGCAATGCATCGAAATTATTTTGAGGTTAGTATAGTGAAGTCAACAACTACATTGTACGTCATAAAATATCGTGAAAAAAATTATAAACTTCGTCTTACTTCTCAGTTAGAACTTACAATAAAGTCCATATATGCTCACGCGCAAGCTCTAGTACAAGCAGAGTTTCACCAAGGTTAGTTGCATCAATTTTGCGTGATGATTACCCCGGAGTGTTTGAGACGCCAACTCCAAAAAATATCATGGGTCTTGTTCAAGGAAGAGTTGGAGTTGCGGTCTCATATGCCACAGCTTGGAGAGGGAAACAAAAGGCGACTAGTGATGTACGTGGTAGTATGGAAGAAAGTTTTTTGATGTTGCCATCGTACTTACACATGCTCAAGAGGGTTAATCCGGGCACGGTTGACACGACTAGAAGTAAATGATCATAATAGGTTTAAGTACCTATTTTTTGCCATATGAGCTTGCATTGAGGGTTTTGCGGCCATGACGAAAGTGATCATTATAGACGGAACACACCTAAAAACAACCCATGGAGGAGTGCTTGTGGTTGCTTCAACTCAAGACCCTGAACGTCACCATTATCCCATTGTTTTTGGTGTCATTGATGGGGAGAAAGATGATAGTTGGAGATGGTTTCTAGAAACATTGAAAACAACAATCCCGAATGATGAAGAACTTGTGATTGTATATAATAGACATCAAAGTATTATCAAGATAGTGGACGAGGTCTACCCGAAGGTGAAGCATGGGTATTGTATTATTTGTCATGCAATGTGAAAGGACGTGTCAACTGTTCTCAGAAATCTGATGCTGCCGAGAAATTTAGAGAAATCGCAAATGTGCACACATAAAGCGAGTTTATGCCCATGTATACAGATTTTAGATCTCGGTGGTCTGCTGCACTTGTGTATCTAGATGAAAGTGTCGATGAGACCAGATGGGCAATATGTCTTTTTTCTGGTGAAAGGTACAACATCGACACAACTAATTGTGTGGAATCTTTAAACAATGTTTTTAAAAAAGCGAGGAGTTATTCTTTGTTACCCATGGTTGATGTGATCATTGCAAAATTGTCGAATGGTTTAACAAACATAGGCAGAGTGCTTCGAATGTCCCAATGTGGTAGAAACTTGTTCCGAGTGTTGAAAAGGAACTTCACAATAGAGTTGCAAAAGCCAAGATGTTAACAGTTATCAAGCTAAACAGCTTCCACCTTGAGTATAACATGTTTGGACGTGATGGTAAAACCTATTTGGTTAATTTGAGGAATGGCACTTGCTCATGCATGTACTTTGATATAAATAGATACCCATGTGTGCATGCTATTGCTGCTAATAGTCTGTATGAGAGACAAACAGGAATTGATTCACCGGTGCATCTATTGGCTTCAAAATATTATTTAGTTGAGATGTGGTCTTTGGCATACAGTAACACGATTTATACTGTGTCGCATAAGTCTGATTGGATTATCCCTAAAGAAATAACAGCTCAACTTGTGTTCCCTCCCCCGCATAAGAAAAAGATAGGAAGGAAAAAGTGACGAGGTTCCCTTCAGTTGGCGAATTTTGTAGGGGTAAAACTTCAAGGAAAACTATGTAATTTGATTTGGTGCAACTAGTTTTAATTCATGTACAACTTGGTATGACTTGTTTTCATTCATGTACAACTTGTTTTCATTCATGTACAACTTGGTATGACTTGTTTTAATTTAATTTGTTTTCATATGAAACATGTACATCATCTACCATAGACTCTTATGGTCACTTTGTGGATTCTTGTCTACTTTGTAAGTAAAACAAGTAAACTGCATCTATTCTAACAACTTTGTATATGAATATGAGGGCTATATATACAGTTTTCAAATTTTTCTAAGTTCACCTAAAAACTTTTAATTTAGTTATCGGTTTAACTAATTTTACCAATTTCGAAAAAACTATTTTTAAGTCAATTGGTAATTTAGAGCCGTCATTTTAGTTTAACTAATCTAAAAAAACAATATTTTATCAAGAATAACATCACTAGTGGGTATTAAAATATTAAATATTAAAAATGACGGCTAAAGTGGATATTAAATTATTGTATATTTTTTTGACCAGCTTTAAGCAGATTTTTGCATCAAAAGAAAATATTACATATTTATTTTATATATTGGTTTTGACTAAATTAAATAACTTATAACATCCGAAATAATTTTTTCAACATCAGCAATATTTTTCAACATCTAAACGAGTTCTTCAACATCCAAAATATTTTTCAACATAAAAAAATGTTCTTCAACATCAGAATTTTTTTTTCAAACTTCTTTCCCTTGCACTTTCCTCTTGTCTTTGTTAGGCTGAGCGTAAGGAGAGACCACGAACTTCGAGGGATTTCGCATCCTCTTCCTAGTGCGCATTTTTAAGATTGGTCCACTTCCTGGAGTTCTGATTATTGGTGGCATATTCACTCCACAACCACCAATATGAATGTATCCTTCCTCTTCTTCTCCATCAGAATTCAAATACTCTCTTTTTGTGCGTTTCTGTGGAGGTGCAGCTCTTGCTGTATCATGTGGAATACTCTGTTCTTCTTGCCTTTCTGCTTCTCGTTCTTCTTCCCTTTCTCCATCTTCTTCTTCTTACCTTTCCCCATCTCCTTCTTCTTCCTTTTCTCCTTCTCGTTCTTCTTGCCTTTCCCCATCTCTTTCTTCTTCCCTTTCTCCTTCTCGTTCTTCTTCCCTTTCTCCTTCTCGGTCTTCTTCCCTTTCTCCTTCTCGGTCTTCTTGCCTTTCTCCTTCTCGGCCTTCAGCCGCACTTGATCCGCCCATCTCAAAAACACCTACATAAAAATCCATAATGCAATTACCAAGAAGTCTCAAAATACTGTTTTCAATTAAATTCATATTCAAAAATCTAACCTTGTCGACGTGGACTCTCATAGCATCTTCCCGCTGAGAAATGATCAAAATCATCAAAATGTTGATGCTCTCTAGCACTCCTTTGCTCCACTATAAAGTCGTCAACAACTTTCAGCCTACTGCTAAAGCCTTCAATCTCTGTCGTCAGACGTGCAAATCCATCTGCAATTGCCTTCTTCATCGTTTCCTCAAGCTGCTTTAATTCGTTATGGACGTTCTCAAGGTTCCTGCTCTGGGTTGGCGTCTGGATGTTCTCATGGTTCCTGGTCCGGTTGACGTTTGGACGTTCTCAGGGTTCTTCCTTCGAGCTGGCGATTGCATGTTCTCTAACTCTCTAGATTGGACATCTACCATATACAAGTCATCCCAGAAGATTTTCTTCTCCTCGACAACTAGTTTCATGTTCTCCTCATCAACTCATGCGTCCTCTCGATCATCGTCATCCCTCAGCTCAGCATCAGCCCATTCCGCACCCATGATACTCATCATAAGATCTTGTTCACCATCCTCAGGGATCATTAGACTAAAAATATCCTGCAAGTAAACCAATTGGTATGAGAGTTAAGTATCCTTACACTCAGCTAACAAAAAATTAGAGAAATACCTTGGTGTCTCCAAGCTTATAGTGAATTTCTTCCAAGCGCATCTCTTTATACACGTCTCTTTAAACTTTCCCTTGCACATCCTTGGACAAGCTTTGTCTGTGTTTCCCACGGGTTCTCTAAAGGCCACCTTCAATGTTGGTATGCACTCAAAGGCCAAAATCTGCATATAAATTAAATCAAATATCAGTAAATCCTAATTAAACAAAACCAGTTGAACCTAGTTGAACCTACTTGAACCTAGTTGAACCTACTTAAACCTAGGTGAACCTACTTAAACCTAGGTGAACCTACTTAAACCAAATTAGTTGAACCTAGTTAAACCTACTTAAATCTAGGTGAACCTAGTTAAACCTACTTATACCTAGGTGAACCTAGTTAAACCTAATTAAACCAAACTAACATAACCTACTAAAAATGATTATTTAAAAAGATTAAGTAGTCGATTACCTCCAACGGCAATATGAATCCGGGGAATGTCCAGCTTACTTGTACAGACCCTATGAAACGATTAAACAGGTGGTCTACCTCCTTAATACAATCATCAAATGTAAAACGTCCCCAAGGGAACGTTTTACATACTTCGAGGTCATCGACCACTCGAAGAATAAACCGCTTAATGTTGCCTCCAACCATCTTTGCCCTTCCCCGTATCACCGTCGAGAGGAAGTACAACACTGCCATCTTGAGCCTATCATTTCCAGACTCCATTCCCATCAACTTCTCCAAAACGTCCTTAACCTCCACCTTATCGGTTCCAAATTGTCTTTGCACAAAGTCCATGCTTCCCATCGACTCATACCCTTTTAGGTAATGAATGCAGCTCAATCTTGAGATTGCGCCATGTTCCCTAATAGAATATCTATAGGAACACTATTCACAACAAACCAAACTTGCTTCTTCTTATCCGTTTAGACCGTCCTTAGAAGCAACGTCCACATCCCCTTTACCTTCCGATTTCGTTGCTTCTCCATGTGAAACAGATGCTTGAATTGAGGGTATTCCCTGAACCACTCCGACTCCACCGGTTCAAGCTTATCCTCAAGCATATTCAAAATCTTGTAAGTGTCGCATCTTGT
The DNA here is from genome assembly GCA_963922655.1 of Cardamine chenopodiifolia. NCBI lineage: Eukaryota > Viridiplantae > Streptophyta > Magnoliopsida > Brassicales > Brassicaceae > Cardamine > Cardamine chenopodiifolia. The sequence continues at coordinate 7,313,301 of OZ000467.1, forward strand.
TTGCAAATGACATTGTTTTGCATATTCTTTATGCTCTATGTAAAATCTATTAGGTTTCATTGCGCCATCTACATGCTGCATTCAGATTAAAAAAAAAGATTTTCAAACCACTTACTCAAATATCTACTTACAATTCCTAGTGTACCTAATAATACCCAATATTACTAAAATTTAAATTTTCTTACCGCCTGATGCCGTTCATGGGTCGGTGATCGATGTGAGGGCTGTTCCGGTGGTGGGGACGGCTGTTCCGGTGGTGGGGACGGCTGCAGCGGCAGAGAAGGCCTAGGTCGCGTAGAAGGATGCGATGGCGAAGAAGGTTGCGGTGGTGAGGAAGGATCACCACCACGGCGTCGGCGTTTCACAGCGGAGGCAGGGCAATCTGGCATAGGCGCACTCGGAGCCTTTTTTTGAGTCCGACTCTTTCCTCCTCCTCTAGTCTTTGGTGCCATTCTCATTCTACATCGACAAAACCAGTTCAACAATTCACAAAACTCAAAATTTACTCACAATTTTTTAAACTCAAAGCTTACAAGTTTCAGGATTTCAGGATTCCGGTGGAGACTAAATCGGTGGCAGAGCAGCGGCAGGCCAACGGTGGGATTTCTGGCGACTAAGAGGAGCAATACCTAGTTGCGATTTTTGCGATTTTGGGACCATATGGGATAGCCGAGCCCGAAGAAAAGGATAAGAGAAGAGATTTGCGAGGATTTTCGGGTTCTGGTTAGTTGATTTGAATCCAGTTGATTTCTGGGATTTCTGTGTGTTTTTTCGTAGGTGTTCTTCGTGAAAAAAAAAAGGGGAAAGGTGGGATCCGATTTCTGTGGAATGTGGATCCGAATTGGGTGGGGAAATCGCAAATTAGATGGGCAAGTCAGACCCAAATCGTAAATTATGGACCCAAATCGGACCCAACTCGCAGATCTATGGTATTTTTGTAAATAAATTGAACTTCCTAATTTTTTAAAATCTTTTTACTCATTTAACCATTTAAATTAAATCGAAATGAAAATCGAAATTAGAAGGAAATTATTTCAGAATTGGATTTTTCGATTAAACTCATTCCAACAATTGATCCAACAAAAAGTAAGGGCCATTTGAGTTACTACTGATTTAGGTGAAAAGTTAAAATAAGCGTCAAAGGTGAAAAGCAAAATAAGGTTGCTTGAAGAGTGAAGACAACCCGAAATTACCAAGTTCGAAAAAGTTTTCTTTAACTTTTTTTCTATAAGTGGCGATTTCTTGAAGGTTAATATTTACTTTGAGTTCTAGAATTTGATATCTACAGTTTGTTTACCCCCTCATTTCCATAGCTTTTAGGGCTAGCGAGAATTTTGATGAACAGACAATACATAAACATACACCTACCTCCATATAAACATATACATCAATCATCAGTGCATGCATATCTATATCTCTATACCAAGGAGATGATGGAGAAAGAAATTGTGTGATGTGGTATAAAATCATGACATTATAGTTTTTAATTAAATAAGTTAATAGGTTTTTATTTTATCCCAAAAAAAAATTTAATGCTTGCGAAACAAAATTTCTTAGTGAAAAGTTATTCAACTAATTAAATCAGAAAAAATGTTTTAGAGAACAAGAATAATATTTTAAAAATCCTCTCTACATATTTTGTCGTAAATATTCTAATAACAAAATTACAATATGGACTTTCCTCTTTGGGGTAAATTAATATCCATAACTCCTCTATATACGTACCAATCCATACTACCAATTAACACATTTTCTTTCAAATCTCAGTTAACAAAAGAAAATTAACACATGTGTGTAAATAACACTACACATTGGCTGGATTGCAGCTTCGAATCAGTTAATGTGGGCGACAAAAGAAAAAGAAAATTCTTTAACGAACAAAAATAATAATAAATTAATGGTTCGAAGATTATGTTTAATTATTAATTTTAATACTCGGTATAAAGTTTTTATTTTTAAAAGCCTCTTTATTATTGGTACGACTTGTAAGCGTAATTAAACGTAAAACTTAGTTGGGAAATGGAAAGATAGATGATTTGATAAAAACAAGACACTGTTTAGTTTCAGAGACTTCCTTTAGCATCAAAACACAAACAAAAGCGAAGCCTCTTTAGTTACTGCAAATAGAGAATAATATTATTACTCTTTTGCGACTTCTCAGTTTCAGATATTCTCACTTGTACATATAAATTTCACGGTAAACAATGTCTTAAATAAGAAACCCTGATTGGACTTTTGATCTGACTCTACTCTTAACTCTTCACTCTTCCTACTTCTTTATTTTCATTTTTTCAATCATGATGTCTCTCTAACCCTAATCTCAATAACTCTAAACACCCTTTTTACTTTCTAAACCCCCTTTTCACACAAATTGATTATAGCTAGCAATGATTAACGAGAATTATAGAGTATATGTTTTGTATTGTCTAAAAATCTGCGAATTTCTGAACTGATTTAATATTTGTGTGAAAGTCAGTTTTATCGAATGTTGAATATGCTTTTCTTTTTTTCTTTTTTTTTCTGATTAGGAATTTCGAGTCCCCCCACTGATAATAAAATCGATCGCTATATAATATAATAATATGAATGATTTCATGCAAAATGAAACAACATCAAATTAGCGTAAACACATTTATCTGTTTTTTTCTTTATCAACAAAAATGTTATCTGTGAAGTTTTTATTTTTCTAATTTATCTGTTAATTCTTTTTAAAAAACGATATAAATAAGTGGAGATATTTCTGCTAAGAAATTTAGAGCAAACTGCAATATCACATCAGAACAGTGCATCTTAATTCGTAAAGAGTAATCATCTATATCTATTTCTCATATTTGGAAATAACGTTTTGCAAGTTACATAATTTTCTAGTTTGTTTCCTTTATGGAAGTTTTATTAGTGGGTCCGAACAAGGTAACGTGGTCTCCTCCGACAAAAATCTTTCCACAAGGGTCCGATCAACATAGATAAATACACTCCAATTATGTCGTGGGCTTATAGCAGATGACTGGTTTCCCTTTCTATGGGATTAGATAACAAACTATTTTATTTTTAGACGAGATTAGAGGATAGAATTAAACACATATACAAACAAAGAAAGTAATCTAATTGGTTTGCTTGGATATCTATTAAAAAAAAGTTCAATCTAATTGAGTTGATCCTCAACGAGTTCAATTTGTCTGACCATTATAAAAATTGAGAAGTTTGCTTGTAGATTAGGATAAAATATGTATATTACAAATTAGAGTTGAAATATAAAATGAAAATGAAAATGAAAATGTGATCCAGTGTGAAAAGTAATGGAGTAGTCTCTGAATTAATAATTTCCATGCTGGGCATTGACAAGATAACTCTGAAGAGAACCATCACTTCCTCTGCCACCATTTTCACGTTTACCCACACAGAGACAAACAAAATTTTGTTAGTCAATTGACTCAATTTATATCAACAAACTGTGGTTGTAACAAACTTGATGGTTGTGCTTGTTAAAGTTTTAGGTTTGGTTTAGTTGATAAAGTTAATTATTGTGATATAACTGTAGTTTGAACGATACCAAAAGTACATATCCGGTATATTGAAACACACTTGACAATTTAAAGTTATATTTATTCAAACTTCTTAAAACTTTTAATTATTTGTATTTGCCATTTGACTGGTTTAGTGGTTAGATGTTTTCTCAATTAAATATAACAAACATTACCTGATTCTTGCCTTTTTCTTTGTTAATTAACAAACAAATAAAAACGTATGCAAGCTATCCACTTAAGAAACAATCATGCAGAAAAATAAAACCAAACTTAAAATCAAATATTACAATTTTCTAACTTCTTTCTTTCTCGAATTGTTTTTAAGTGATCTTCCAAATCAACTTTTCTTCTTCGTTTTTCTGTAAATTCGTCGGACGGCGTCAACTCTGGCGTTGGCCATATTTTTTCTAATTATGTTATAAGATTTATCTATTAGAAAAATCATTATTTGGATATGGCAACTTGGAAAAGTACGATTGTGGATGATTTTTGGACGATTGTCTATATCCTCTTCATGGTTTGGCCGGTCATGTTTCACCAGCGATCTGTCTGTGATCTCGCATTTGAGTACTGATATTCTCTTTCACACCACAGTTAGTTGGGTTGGTGTCTTTTCGACACGTTGTGTCTTTTCGACGTGTCTTTTCGACGTGTCTCTTCAACACGTTGTATCTTTTCGACGTGTCTCTTCAACACGTTGTGTCTTTTCATGGGTTTTGCCAACAATCTCACCATATTTATCATGTATTACAATTTGATAGATTAGATTGGGTGGAAATGAGTCGTATTTTCCACTCTGGATTTTTCTTTGTTTTAGTTAGTTTATGTCTCTCTTCGCAGAGTTTGATTCCGGTGAAATTATCATTCGTGATGTTTCTGCCGGTTATTTCTGTTGATTTGTTAAAGTCTAAGCGAAAGAAAAATTCATACAGAGACAACTATTGATTGTGAAATTTGAAGTTTTCACGTAGTAGTGTTTTGAGATTTGCAAAATTCTTATAGTGCGTCATAGTTGGGTGATAGGCAAGAATCGCAATGGTTGAGTTCGAATACGGAGAAGGAATTTAATAGATTTGTTAATCTGTTAGCGAGTAAGGCTTCTATTGTTGAAGCATCGTCAATTTCGCTTCTGATGTTGTATCGTTCTTTAGCCTTTTGTTTAGAATATATGTATATGAATACTATATCTGTAATCTTGTAAACTTTTGATCGAAATGATAATAATATTTAGACGTTAAAAAAAAACAATCATACATATTGCTGTTCGAAAATAAAACAATCATACATAGCAATCTTCAATAATTTTTCGTTGATACCATTAGAACCCTGTATTCAACAGTTCACCATATATATATATATATATGTATATATTATAAAATAGTAAACATTAACTTTCAGATACGATACAAAGAGTTTTTATATACTGGTTGATGTGCCGCACTATACCTTTCTATCAATAAAGACACGTTTTCTTTTTCAATCTAAATATACGGTTTTTGTCTACATTCGTTTTATGATTTTACCTTGTTTCAACTTTTAAGTGTTCTTTTATATATAAATATATGTCACTTTACTCTATTGAAGTCGAGAAGACAAGAACATAGCAAAAAACCCATGCAAGAAGCACAGAGAAAGACCAAACTCTTTGTGTTCTCTTTGTTACTTCTTTCTTCAAAAGCTATTCAAATGATCCTTGCCTCTTTCCCTACAATGGGTTTTGCATAACTTTCACCAAAACGTTCCTCAAAAACTCTACAAATTAAATCTCCCTTCACATATTCCCATTACAAGAATAAAACTCTAAATCCATTTCAGACAAAAGAAAATCCCAAAACCCTTTACACTAAATCTTTCATGTTTTTTTTTATTAAACAATCTTTCATATTTCAAAGCCTAAAGCACTAAAAATGGATACAAATGTGTTCATCAATAACTCATCTTTAACCTTACCTTTCTCTTACACCTTCACCAGTAGCTGCAACAGTAGCACAACCACAAGCACCACCACAGATTCAAGCTCCGGTCAATGGATGGACGGCCGGATTTGGAGAAAGCTACCTCCTCCACTTCTTGACCGCATCATCGCTTTTCTTCCACCTCCGGCGTTTTTCCGGTCACGTTGCGTCTGCAAGAGATTCTACGGTCTAATTTTCTCCAACAATTTCCTCGAAACATATCTACAACTACTTCCTCTCCGACACAACTGTTTCCTCTTCTTCAAACACAAAACTCTAAAGAGCTACGTTTACAAAAAAGGAGGAATAAACGATGATGGTTCAAATAAAAGTGAAGGCTTTTTGTTTGATCCTTATGAGATCAGATGGTACCGTCTCTCATTTCCTTATATCCCTTCAGGGTTTTATCCTTCTGGTTCATCAGGAGGGTTAGTGAGTTGGGTCTCTGAAGAAGCTGGTCTTAAAACAATTCTCTTATGCAACCCTCTTGTTGGATCCGTGAGTCAACTGCCACCAATTTCAAGGCCAAGGCTATTCCCTTCAATAGGTCTCTCAGTAACACCAACCTCCATTGATGTTACTGTCGCTGGAGACGATCTCATATCTCCTTACGCCGTGAAAAACCTCTCCTCAGAGAGTTTCCATGTCGACGTCGGTGGATTCTTCTCCCTCTGGGCGATGACTTCTTCTTTGCCACGGCTTTGTAGCTTGGAATCTGGTAAGATGGTTTACGTGGAAGGCAAGTTTTACTGTATGAACTATAGCCCTTTTAGCGTTTTGTCCTATGAGGTTACTGGTAACCGTTGGATAAATATTCAAGCTCCGATGAGGAGGTTTCTCCGATCCCCAAGCTTGTTAGAAAGCAAAGGAAGGCTTGTTCTTGTAGCAGCCGTTGAGAAAAGCAAGCTTAACGTTCCCAAAAGCCTTAGGCTTTGGAGTTTGCAACAAGATAACGCCACGTGGGTCGAGATCGAGCGGATGCCTCAGCCGCTTTACGCACAGTTTGCAGCGGAAGAAGGTGGAAAAGGATTCGAGTGTGTCGGAAATCAAGAGTTTGTAATGATTGTGTTAAGAGGAAGGTCGTCGCAGTTGCTGTTTGATATGGTGAGAAAAAACTGGCTGTGGGTCCCACTGTGTTCTTACTCCGGTGGTGGCAGCGGCTCAGGTGGTTCAGACGGAGTGGTGTTACAGGGTTTTGCTTATGACCCGGTACTTACTACTCCGGTGGCTAGTCTTCTTGATCAGTTAACACTTCCTTATCATGGAGTCTGATAGATATTGAGACTTTTTAGTTAAGAGACTACGTGTCGTTTCCACTTCTGGAGTTAACACTGCTTGTTGCTTTCTTTTTTTCCACAATTCTGTTGCTTTATCTTTATTCCTGTCTGGTTGTAGTAAATTTATATTTCTAATGTCAAATGTTTAATCTTTGACAACACCATATACAGACAGAGATGGATTCGTGTACAAACAAATCCTAAATCCATCGAACTCAATAACTAAAGTCTTCAGAGAATTGTTTCACTTGAGCTTTACTTGGAGAATGAGATGAACTTTGCGGTTCATGATTCTCCTGAGTTCTTCATTGGCCTCAATTCCTATCCTCCTGCAACATTAGTATCATTGTCTCAAAATATCATCCTCGAGTTATTGATTAGTCAAAAGAATCAACTCTGAATCATCCTGTGACTCTTACCCGATTTTGCAACCTCCCTTGCCCACAAGAATCTTGCGTTGGCTAGGTTTAGGAGTGATAAGATGCTGTTCAATTCTAAGAGACCCGTCACGCAGCTCTTTCCAGTCCACTAGACGGTGCTCCACGCCATATGGGACTTCCTACAGTTTGTTTCAATCAATCCTTGCCCACAAGAATAAACGAAAATGCGATAGAAAAGATTATACTAGTAGAGGGTTATATATTAGTACCTGATGAACATGATCTAGTAATCTCTCCCTAACAAGTTCAAGAGAGATGTTCTTCATGACTTCTTCACTCATTGTGAATGCATCTTCTTCCCATGGTTTTTTAACTGCCTGATCCATTAAATATTGGGTAAGATCTTTAACTCCAGATCCCTTAAGTCCTGATATCATGAAGTACCTAGAACACCAAACAGATTAAAAATCACATTTTTTCAGTCAATTCGAGAGACTTCCTTGTTCGTTGTTTTTTTAAAGTGAGTTAGGTCTATCTGTCTACCTTTCATATGAGGGAAGATTTTGGAACTCTTCAGCAACTTTTAACAGATCTTTCTTCTTCTCAACAAGATCAACTTTGTTCATACATAAAATTCGCTTTTGTTTTGGATTTTCTTCTTCACCCATGTATTTGATCAAGCGTACCACTCTTGAATCGGGACTAAATAAATCAAACAGAAAACAGAATTCACAAACTACAAAATAAGTCTGAGAGAACTCTATTGCTACTTGCCAATAATTCAAAATCACAGTCATAGTCCTTTTTTAAAAGAAGGAAACAGATGTGTGTTTTCATTGGTTTACGGTTCTCAAGCTTATGGAAAATCACAGTGAGATGGACAAGATATGAAAGATATAAAGCAGAGAAACTAGTAATAAGCCGACCATAAGATGCGGCATCTGATGCTCCTAACCATACTATTCTCAGATACGAGATAACTTTGTTAAGAAAATACGCAAAGCTAATAAAGTATACAAACGAGCAAATGACTAACCTCGTGAGATGCCTATGGACATCAAACATAACAATGAGGACATCAAATAAGTCAACCGAAGTCCAAGCATTTTGCACACGAGCCTTGATATCTTTGTAACCATATCCGCTTTTCTTGAGCATAAGACCCGGAGTATCAAAGAAACACTAAAACGTTGTTCCAAAACAAAATCTCAATATTTAAATCTAAGAATGATTGCAACAAGAAATGCTAATCTCCATACTTAACCATACCAAGTAGTTAAGAGAACAAACTTACGACTTGTGTATCTCCTTTTGTCAATACTCCTAACACTTCATGAGTCGTCGTGTTAGTCTTTCGTGAAGCAGCAGCAACCTTTGTTCCAACCTTCACTTAGACATAATGACAAGAGTAAACGAACTTTGAAAACATCACTGAAAAATCGCAACTTTAGGATTACACGAGACACAAACCACCCCCCCCCCCCCAATTTTTCAACCAATAAGCAACGAATTTGTACACAAATATATACACAATGTCTCAACTGATTATCAAAAGGCGAATCAGAAATGTAAAATCAGAGAATCATCAAACCATGAAATTAGTAAGCGATGATTTTCCTGCGTTTGGTGGGCCAATGATGCCAACATTAAGCGACTTCTGATCTTCTTCTCTAACCTCACCTTCACCAAGTTCTTCATCAGGTGACTCCAACGCAGCCTCAAGAGGAGTCTTGGCAAGAATCCTTGACCTATCAATACTATCTTCATCCTCATCTTCAGAACTCTCTTCTTCTAGAATTTTCACTTTACCTTTCTCAATCTTATTCTCAAAGAACAATTTGTTTACTCTGTCTCTGTACCCTTTGTCCCAAGTGGCTTGCTTGTGCTTTTTCACTGAATCTCCATGGGAATATTCGATAGAGTATTGACTGCTATCGAAAACGGAGTCGTTGCTGGGGCCGTCTTCGTTGTCGGAATTGGGTTCGTCTATGTTTGGCTGTGCTGAGTAGCATCGGCAGAGAAAGTTTTGAGCTTGATGGGATTTACGAGATGTCGTTATTCGTGAGACTGAAATTAATATTCGTAGAGATCTAAAAGCTTTCATTTTAGCAACAATGGTGAAGTACCGATCTCAGACAAGTACAGGTTTGATTTGACGAAATGTTAACAGTAGAGGCTTCGAGGGTTTTAGAGGTTTTGTTAGGACCAAAATCTGAGATACACTTCTCAGAAAATAGATACAGTTAATTTCTTTTAAATTAAAAATAAGGTAAATTTCTAAAAATCTTTTAGATTTCAGTTTCTTACATACAAAATCAGATAAATCTATTTGATTCAATTAAATCAGAACAATCCCAACCTATTAACATAAAATTAATTCAAAATTAATTAAAACTCAGCCAAAAAAAAACAAAAAACAGAGATAAAAATCAATTGATCAAAACATCCCATCTTATTATTTTTTTCCTCTTTTTTTTCTCTCCTTCAACTGCTTCAACTTCAAAACCCAGAAACCCAGAAATCTATAAACCCTAATTTATTCCAAATTGCTTTGACTTCCTTCATAAATCCAACCCAAAAACTTAATTTCTTCTAGATTTTTCTTTTTCTCTTCATCTTTGTAATTACTTATCTCCAAAAACCTTCAAAATCTAGGGATTTCGGCGTGAAACAAACTTCACATCTCTTCATCAGGTTTGACTTTCAATTTTAGAATCTATGATTTAAAGAAATTATTGTTTTGGAATTTTATTAGGACTTATTGAAATTTATGGGCCCGAATTCGTTTGGGTAGAGTTTGATCGACTTATTGTGAACAACGATCCAGTTATAGTGAATTAGGTTCGATTTATTGTGAAATGTGAATTAAGATCGAGTTATTGTGAATTGTGAATTAGGCTCGAATATGAAATTTAGTTTGAATATTCATATTTGTATTTTTCTTAAGAGGTCTCGATGTTTCTTTGTCTACGGATGATCCCCTTCAGATTCACTTGACTAAAGAACCACTTGTGGAAGAGTATAGCATAGCTACCTTTGTAAGCCACAATGTTTGCATTATGCAGTTATGTCACACATCATAAACCATGAAAGTTAATCATCCTAGACCATGAAAGTTAATCATCCCTAGATAAGTCTTATTAGCTTTGGATGATTTATATTAGATCTTTTGCGATTGCAAATACCAAGGAACAGTAAAACTTCTCTCTATTCATATTATATTCTGGTTGGATTTAATTATAGTGATGTACTTATTGAAAATAATAACTGAAAATTTTAGGTTTGTAAGATGAGTGCATGTGACCTGTGCGAGATATCTCGTAACTCAGCGTACCAATCAGGTTTCTCACATGCTCTGAAGGTACTTACTTTATCAAACATAGTCTATATTGTAAATTAACAAGATGTTTCTGCTTCTGATATGCTTATAAATCTAACTATTTGACATGATTTAGTCCTACTGGATTAGAAAAGACTACTACAAAAGAGGACATGATGGAAACGACATTCATAAAACAAATATGCCTCACATAAAGGTGGAGTGTCGTGACACGGTAAGGGAAGAAGTTTATATATGCTTTACACAGATTTATACTTTTTTTTATAGGAAAATAAATTAATTAATAAAGTTGATGCAGATTTGGAAAGATGAGATGCAACATGTTTATTTGGGAAAAGTTGTTCTCTTAGATGATAATGTTCCATAAAAACGGCAATCAGAAATATAAATGTGTAAGAATCCAATATGTATGTGCATCAATTCAATGATCTTTACACTTCGGTTTCAACATTTTTTATGCCTCTGGATGATTGAATTTTAGGGGAACACAAAGAGCATCTTGAGAAGTTTACGAAGCAGGAACCTAGTAAATAGGGTAATAATATGAATGGTTATGTTGTGCCCTGAGTAGAAAGAGATTTGGATGTCAAACATATTTTGTTTTAAAGCTTCTATAAATTTATTATCTTTTTTTTATTTATAGAGAAACATGAGAGATTTACTTCTACTTGAAAATATGTTTTTATTAGAATGGAAACTATGTTCACTTTGGTGTTTAATACAAGTTACGAATTTGTAATTTTCTGTTTTTTGGATCTCAGCTTTTAAGTTACTATGCTCATAATTTTGAGAGCACATAAGTGCAACTATTAAGTTTAAATACAACTAGTAGTACAACTATTTGTTTAATATTAATGTTTAAATATTCGTTATATATTTTTAATATAAAATATAAATTTAAATATATAAAATACTTAGGATCAAACAAAAAGTACATAGTATACGACAAAAAATACCTAGGATCAAACAAAAAGTACATAGGATCAAAAAAAAAGTAATTTTTTAGTTGTATTTAGGCCATAACATAATTTTTAGTTGTATTTAGGCCATAACATAATTTACTTTAGTGATTTTACATTAAATTAGTTGTACCATACTAATTTACAACATTTTTTTGTTGTAAATTAAGTTACTATGCTCATAATTTTGAGACCACATAGGTGCAACTATTAAGTTTAAGTACAACTAGTAGTACAACTAGTAGTACAACTATTTGTTTAATATTAATGTTTAAATATTCGTTATTTATTTTTAATATAAAATATAAATTTAAATATATAAAAATACTTAGGATAAAAAAAAAATACATAATATCCGACAAAAAATACATAAGATCAAACAATAAGTACATAGGATCAAACAAAAAGTACTTTTTGTATTTGTAGTAACGTTGTACCAAAATTCTTAGTTGTATTTAGGCCATAACATAGTCGTACTTTAGTGATTTTACATTAAATTAGTTGTACCATACTAATTTACAACATTTTTTGTTGTAAATTAAGTTACTATGCTCATAATTTTGAGACCACATAGGTGCAACTATTAAGTTTAAGTACAACTTGTAGTACAACTATTTGTTTAATATTAATATTTAAATATTCATTATATATTTTTAATATAAAATATAAATTTAAATATATAAAAATACTTAGGATCAAACAAAAAGTACATAGTATCCGACAAAAAGTATCTAGGATCAAACAAAAAGTAGATAGGATCAAACAAAAAGTACTTTTTGTAGTATTGTTGTACCAAAATTCTTAGTTGTATTTAAGCCATAACATAGTTGTACTTTAGTGATTTTACATTAAATTAGTTATACCATACTAATTTACAACATTTTTTTATTATACTAATAACATTGGAATAATAAAGTGTTTGTACTATAGTTTCATAAACAAATAATTGCTAAATAACAATTTTAATTTTTTTTGGCAAATTCAAGTTCTTTACATCTAAACAAACATTAATGTTATATGACATGTGTAAGTAAAATATGATGTTATGTAACCAATAACCAAAAATCTTGATTTTTGTCTTTCATTTAATAGATGTTGATGATTCTAGACGAACAAATATTCAACATCTAGTGACACAAACATGTTTTTCTATTACAAATTACCAAAATTAAAATCAAATTCAACATAGTTGCACCACTTACTTTATCTAGTTGTACGTTGGGAGAAATTAACACAAACTAGTATCATCCACAATTAACCAAACCAAACATAGAAATTAAGAGACATTTTCTTCAGCATTGCTACAATGAAACAATTATACATGCCTCCGCTACATTGAATCGATCCTCGGCCACTTTGAGTCGATCCTCGGCCACTTTGAGTCGATCCTCGGCCACTTTGAGTCGATCCTCGGCCACTTTGAGTCTATCCTCGGCCACTTTGAGTCTATCCTCAACCACTTTGATGTTATGTAACCAATAAACAAAAACTTGATTTTCCTTCTTCTAGTAATTGTTAATGATTCTAGACGAACATAGATAAACGCAAACATGTTTGACTTATTATGCGTCTAAATTTAAAAGTTTTATTCAGTTTTATCTGGTTCTTTAATTGAATAAATTTAAACTCTTTTTTCAAACTCTAAAATTTTTTAAAATATTAATTATATTTAAACTCTTTAAAAACAAGTAATCCCTATATTATTAGGGATTTTAAAAAAATACCTTGTCTATGTTTTTTATAATTTGAAAAATACATCATTCATTTAAAAAATAAATTTCTAAATAATTATAATTATTATTAACGTTTTTAAAAAATTTTAAGATAAAAATGTTTTATTTTTTATATATGAAAATCCACTCATAGATAAGTCTCTAGAAATTAACTAAAAATAAAATAATTTAAATTTTATTACAGGCAAAATACTCCTACGTTTTTCATGATTTAGTTTCATGAAATAGTCATAAACTTCTTCATCATTCGATATATATGATGTTGTCGAAGGATTTAGGTGCAATGGAATGTAACTAAGTATCAACCTTGTAGTGGCTTCATCTACCATAATCTTTACGTGACCTCCTCAATTGATTTTTTCATCACTATCGGGTATAATTTATCTTCGTTTCTAATCCATTTTGTTTCAACCCCGCTTTTAGAATAATATCCTCCATAATTAAAATATATGACTATACATGGAATATTATTCATTTTCTCCTAAAAAAAATAAGAAAAAACCATTTTATTTTAGTCTTTCATTGCTCTTAGTTGTACCAATAACACATAGTTATATTATAGTTGTACCAATTTTACCAATAATACATAGTTATACAATGGTTGTACCGGTTTTACCAATAACACATAGTTGTACCAGTTTTACCAATAACACATAGTTGTACTTAGTTGTACATATTTCATCAGTCTTTTCTTCACCCCCGATTTTGATTTCTATCTACCTAAGATTCACTACGATTCCATCACCGTTACCCATAAATTACCTAGGATTAACAATGTTACACACTAATCGATCAACATAACATGTTTCAAAAGCCATTATGTATAAAAAAAATGAGGTATTAGTCTAAAAATATTTTTAAATCTACAATATTCTTATTCAAATATATATTTACATTTACTTATTATTCTTGGTTCTAAACTCCCAAAAATAAACAAACAATCATTAAAAAAAAAGCATCAAAAATCATCTCAATGAAGCTTCAATTTCGTCAACAATCGAAGCTTTACGTTTGTCTGAAGAAGAAGAAGAAAAAGAAGAAGAAAGAGAAAATAAAAGTACATGACACTTGATTTTTTGTTTTATTTATTTAATTTGTTAAAAAATCAGATTTTAAAAGAATTCATTAAAAGTAAAACAGAAAATTTATAAGTTGGAGTGTATTAAAATTTATTAAGTGTATTGAGATTTTTTTCCACCTAAAAATGTATCTCAGCATTATTTGGGCATCTCCATTGGTAATAACTCTTTATGGGGTTCTTACCAATATTTTTATTATAAAATATATCGGTAAACGTGTTTTAAGAAACTCTGCTTAAGAACCGGTTCTTAAAACTCTTATTTAAGAACTGGTTTTTAAAAACTGATTCTTAAAAAAGGGTTCTTAAAACACGTTTACCAATGCAATTTATAATTTTTTAATCTTAAGAACTCCTATTAAGAATTCCATAAAAACCCCATTGGAGGTGGCCTTAGATCCGTGTTTCTTTTGGGGGAAACGAAAGTGGTGAGAAAGTAAATAAATATTACAGATAGCCCCCATTATTTGTTTAACAAAATCCATTTTATACCCGGAACTTTTCATTTCGATACATTAACAATTTTAGTTTAAATGATAGTACATGCGATGCAATAGTTCATTTGATAGTCGTATCGATAGTACTGTTAATGGAAGAAATAAAAGTCAATTTTTATTTTGGTATAAATACTAAACAATATATGATGCAAAAGTGAATCTCTGTATTATATGGATAAATTCAGAAGAAGAAGAGACCAAAGTTCTTCAAATCTCCAACGAAAAAAGGAAAGACTAAAACTTTTCAAAAAATAAAAACATCCCTGAGATACCTAAAATAATCCAATGGTAAACTAACTCATCTGGCTAAAGAATACAACAGGTTGACAGATAGTTATAACTTATAAAAGCAGATTCCAAATTCAGCTTCTGAAAATCTGAACAAAATATAAGTGACGAGTCATTATAATCGCCTTTCTTGAAAGGAGTCCTTGGGCGAGAGTTTGGTTTGGTGCCAAACTCTAAAATGCCATCCGCCCAGCGAGCCTACTCTCTGAGATTCGTCTGTCTATGGCTGCATTTATAGAGTTCATCTGCAACAATTACAAAAAAAAAAAAGAAAAAAACCCGGTTTTGAGTTAAAAAGACGGATGCTTTAGATCAAAGTGTAAGAAAGTTTTCATTTTGATTCCTGAGACTGAGATTGTGCAAAGGTACCAAACTTTGCAAAGTTAAGAATATAAAAAGGCGCTGACCTGGGTTTGATACCAAACCTGTAGAGTATGATCTTGTGGAACCAATCACCTCTTTTTATACAATATAAGTGAAAGAGGAAAATATAATGGAAAACTAGCAGATACAAATGCCATTTTTTTTACTTTGCTAGCTGCTAATGATACCTTTTGGAACATTAAGGATTAAAAATGATTAAGTTTCTTGCCTATGCCCTTCTCATATTCTAACTGAAGAAATTATAAACTGAATTTACGGTGGTACCTCTTAGCACAGAGGATCTGGGAATAAATAGGCATAAATAAATCCCTACCAAATGGGTTAGACGTGCAAAAGCAAACACTCAACTTTAAAAAGGGTAAATCAGAACTTACCTGGCTGGTTTCATCGTGCACTTTGTACTTCGGTAAGGACATTCTTCTTTCCTCCTGCAGAAACAGACGCAAAGAGTCAGAATGTAAACCAAATGATTCGTTACTCGTAGTTTTCCAATTCACACCATTTCAACATGATGTATAGGAGGAAAACTAACCATAGACATTGCTTCATCATCCCATACGAGATAGACCTCATTAGGTTGATTGCTATGAGCTTTATTTGCAATTACAGGAGGTGGACCAATTGAAGGACCACTAGTATTTGGACCAGAGGCATAAGAATGTGAATTATTCCCACCTACAGCAACATCACATAAAAAAGAGATTACAATGTGACACGAAACAGCTAAACCAAATGTAAGCCAATGAACTCTAAGGACTTAAGATTGAACCTGGAATAGAGTTGTTAGGCGGATATGCATTTACTGATCCTAAAGCATTTGCAGGAGACGGCTGCTGAGTCCCACCAACTGGCAGAGGAGCAGAAAATGGTGAAGGTTGAGAAGGAATGCTGCTATTCACAACGGGGAACAGAGGTTGAGGAACCGGCATTGCAAGTGATGATGAAGGAATCCCAGGAGGAGTAACTCCAGTGACTGGTGAAGGTTGTACTACAGGAGCTGAGGTTGGCATAGTCATCCCCATATTTTGAACAGGAAAAAGTGGTTGTGGTCGATACCCTAAATGTGCAGCTGGAGGAACTGAAACCGCTGGATTTTGTGGATACCACTGTTGTGGACGAGGAGGCATAGGCCATACAGGAGGACGCATAGGAGCACCAGGATAATACCTGTTGAAACAAAAATTATTTAACATGGTCAATAGCGATAACGAACAAAAGCAGCACGGTTCTAAGACAGAGATCTATCTTGGACAATCATATCGAGTGAATCAAATTTTAGGACCAGGAAGCCAAAAACTAGCAAAAGAACAAAAGGGAAAATCCTTCCCCATCATTTAGCACGGATCAGATTTTGAAGAAAACAAAGGCAACATCCGAAAATTTTAAGTCACAGCAATAGAGACAGTACAGAGTAATTAGTACATACATTGGACGAACAGAACCAGGCACTTGTTGAGGCGGATATCCCATTCCATATGGTCTAGGAACTACCCCACCAAGAGGGGCAGAAGGGATTTCAACTTTTGCAACTTTAGCTGGAGCCTCTTCCTCTGCAGTAAACATAACTCCAGTTTAAAAGGTACCGTACGAAATAAGCCAGCACAATATATAGAATATAATAACTTTAAAAGAGCAAAAAGCACATGCAAAGTAAAGACAAGTTCATGACCATTAGGTGCAATAGATCCATAGCACTTGATGAAGAAACAAACATATATCTTGCAATACTTCTCACATTTAATGGCTGATAATGTAAACAATACAATCTTAGCTCCTTACCATCTTCCCCATAGTGAGCAGCCAAAACATCAGGTGGAATTCCTTGCATTCCATATATTTCAATATCAGTTGATTCTCGACCAGATTTAGCATTAGGAACCCTAGTGAGCAAAATGTAAAACAAATATCAAAGTTAGTAGTGTCACGGAATCAGAAGAAATGAGAGCAATATAATTGTGCATCTCCACAAACCCAAGGTAATGGAACAAAAAGGGTTCTCTACTCAAATCAAACGAAATAGATTAACCCAGCCTCCCCCAAAGTCTCCAAATTGAATAACCAAACGAAGCAAAGGGAGAAAAAAAAGAATCAAATTTCAAATTCAACATGCAAACACATTCAACGGAACCAAAATACCTATCAAGCAAAAAAGATTGTTTCTTTCCCAAAAATTACACACAGAAACTAGGGTTTATGACCAAACTTAAATGAAATTAACCAAACCCCTGAAAGAGCCAATGCAAAAAACGATTCAAATTTTTTAAATTCCCATTAAACATGCAAAATTTAACCGACTCAAACCACAAAACAACAGTCAACAGAAATCAAAAGATGATCCCTCACAACAAGGAAAAATCAAAACTTAGAACAAGATTATAGATGCATTAACCATAATACCCAAATTAAGCAAATACAAAAAGAGCCATGAGTAGAGGGATAAAAGAAAGCACCATACTTTGTAACATTCTCTTTATGAACCTGGAGAACATGAATCACCATGCCACTAGCTGTAGAGAGCTTCTTGTGGCAAACATGGCACTTAAAGTGCTTAGCTTTCTGATGCTGAACCAGAATCTTCTCATCATCGAACTCTCTATCGCAGTAATAACACCACACCTTCTCCGTAGCTCTCTTCTTCTTCTTCCCCATCACTAAACCTTTCTCCTATGTGTTGATTCTACGATTGATCTCAAATCTAATTGAAATCTCTCCGCTCTCTCAAGTTCTCGTTCTTTGTCTCCTACCTCCGCTCGCTAGGGTTTCTCTATTCACACAAGCGTTTCCTTTTCTCGATTTCTTTCTCCGATCTCCAGGTTCTCTGTCGTTTTTATTTTTATCTTTTATTTATTTCTTTTATCTTAGGTTACATTTATAGGAAAAATAACTTTCTGAGTAATATATCGAAAATTTCCTAAAACTTTAGTTGAATTGTATATTTTCCTCTAATTTCTATATATGAATTAAATAAAACTTGACCAAACAAAAAAAATACATATAAAAAAGGTTTAAATTTGTTTGTTCTAGTTTTATAAACAAAACAGTCAGGATGGCCGAGTGGTCTAAGGCGCCAGACTCAAGTTCTGGTCCTCGTAAGAGGGCGTGGGTTCAAACCCCACTTCTGACAATAAATCTTCCTTTTTGTTTTTGATTTTCCCTCAAATCACACACATTTTTGTTAGAATTCACGAAATCAATTTTTGAGATCGCAATAGTGTTTTTTTTTCGTGTCAAGTTTTGTTTTATTTTATTTTATTTCTCTTTAAACAACTAGCAATTTAATGGTATGTACCATTTTGATGGTATGTATTTTAAAATTTATGATCTTTTCCAATAATTTTTTAAGAGCATAAGTGCGGGTAGATTTTTTTTAAAAAGATCTATATTTTTAATTTTACATAACATTTAATATACAAATTAATTTAAACTTTTGTTTTGTGATTTCTCTTTTTTCAACAAAATAGGTCAAATTGTAAAACGAATTTGTCGTTACAAGTAAAAGATTAACTAATTTCTATATCAAACAAAGAGAACAATAAAAGATGAGAGGATTACTAGATTAACTTATAACATAGATTAATTTAATTACTAGATTGTCTTAAAGATATGTGGCCTAGTTGAGTTTTTTTCATCTCTGAAATACTCTTAACATCCTTTGTTAGGAAAAAGAATATTACAACAATGCCAATAAAAAATTAATCCACCATGGTAAAAATTTAATTTTATTACAACAAATCAGTTAATATTATAACATTGTCACCGCTGATTTTGAAAATTTGATAAATTTCAAAATAATATGCCGGCCATAGTTATGGCAGATTTATTTATACAATAGAGTTAGTTATTTCGTAGATTTATTATACTGCATATTTATTTAAAAAATTATGGCAGATTTGTTTCAATCCACATAGCTATTTTGTGAAGTTCATGATTGAAACAACATATTAAATTTTTTTGGCAAATTTACCAGTTCACCACAAATTTTCTTTGCAAACTTAAGTTTTTGTTGCAGTTTTTTTATTTACATTGTCGCACAATTTCATTTTCCATTATAGTGGCCGCAAATTTGGTGATAGAAAGTTTTTTTTTGTTGTTGAAATGTTAAATTTTATGAATCAGCAAAAAAATGGTTTATATACAAAAAGTGAAAAAAAAGAAAAAAACACAATATCAAATCGAGTTTAAGAATCTCCTAGCACGGAACCATCGTTGGAGTCTTAGTATCAAAGTGAGATAGTTTTATTCCAAATTGATTTTTCTATAATTCAAACAAGGTAGTTTGTAGAGTGTTGGATTGGCTTATGTCGTTTCTCGTTCTGTTCTCTCCAAACATGATAAATCATAGTTTGAAAAGCCAAACAGATCAAGATAAAAGTTAAGTTATCATACCAGTGGGAAGAGATTCGATGCAGTGCCTCACACCAATCCAGATTTGTGTCAACACCAACTAAATCCCCCACAATGTCCACCCAAATTGTGAAAGAATATAGACAAACAAAAAATAAATAGATCTCTAGTTTCATCCGGTTTTTCACATAACAAACACAGCTGAATATAACCCCATTGTCTAGTGCCAGCCCCTCTGGATAGCTCATACTTAATTAATAGTTTAGCTCATAGTTATATCACTTTTTGAAAGAACATAACATTTTTTTAAAAAAAAAACCCAAAATTTGGTTATGGTAGACTGATTGAATTTCAGTTATGGCATACTTATTAAATTTCAATTACGTCATACTTATTTCTTAAAAATAATATTTTTTTATTGTTCGTATGGCAGACTTATTCTCTGTATGTGGCAACAGATTTGTGACAGCATATTTGTTATTAGCGTCGCAGATTTTCAGAAATATTTTATGATGAACTTAGAGAAAAAAATACAAAAAAATTACTAAGTAAAAAATCTGAAAATGAGATACCACAATCATTATAGATTTACTGTTGTAATTATGACATACTTATTTGTTCATACTAAATCTGTCATTACATCACCTAAATATATTTTCACAAATAAAAAAATTTTCATCACAATTCTTAGATATATAAATATATATATATATATATATATGACTCTTGAATCTAGAAGTTTAGAACTCTTAGATAAACCTTAAAGTTTGTTAATCAAATCTTAATTAAGATATCTGATGTTTGTAAGATTGTAATTTACTAGTTACATTATCAATATAGAAATGTTATAAACCGAAAATAACAAAACAATATATATATATACAAAATTTATTATACATTAATAATTTGTAAATATAAAACTTTATTCATATAAATCACACATACATTTTGTTGTTTTACCATTTCCTTAATATTATACTCATTCTAGATAATTCTCACATAAGGGGTAAGAACAAAAAAAAAGAACAAAGAATTACTGTTAAAAGGTTATGTAAATAGAGGATAGCTCTTCAATATTTTCTCAAGTACAAAAAAACTCTCCCACTAAAAAAGTAAAAGATATGGGTGCAAAATGGAATTCAATGAAATAATGTTTGTGGTGGCAATGGTAATAGCAATACAAGAAGTTGATGGAGAGACGAGGGCTCAATGCCCTGAAGATTGCATTCAACGTTGTGCCTCCACCGGTGCACCTCCAGCCAAGTGCCTCAACAGTTGTTACCGTGGATGTTGTGGTCTAAGTCCTCCTACAATTTTTAACATTTTTTTTAACAAAAGAAAAGGGGAAAAAAGATAATAACCGTGGAAATATATCAAAGAAATATATATTTTATGATTACTGTGATTTTTTCTAAATATAGAAAATATATTCCCCTTTTGTATCAATAATTAGTTCGTAGAAGTTTGACTGGTGGATTAGATAAACAATGAAAAGAATAACGTTTTCAAAACATAACAGATAAGTGTAAGAAACCATTCATCAATATTGTGTTTTAAGTTTTGGAGGAAGTAACTGCCGCATATTTTAATATGAATTTTATCTGCCAGTTTTGTTTTCATAATTTAATTATAATATTTACACCAATATCTTAGAAAGTAAATATTCCTCAAAAAAAAATTATTTTTGATGGATGGTTTCTACTTTGTACAGTGGAAGGGCAGACATAGAAGAGATGAAATCATTGATCCGTGTTCGACTTTTTAATTACTTGTACTTCTATATCTCTATTGCATCAATTGTAACCCTAATACATAATGAAATTTATCGTTGGTTTACAACTTAAACATGTTTCTCATTTGAATCTCACATTTCATATTTTTGAATATAGTGCCTTATAAATATTCTTGATTCTTGATTCATATTTTCGAGTTTAGTTATTTCAAAGTGTGATTGATCACTTGTGGAAAATGAAAGTCCATATTTCCATGAGACAAAAGTGATACCATCTATATTTCTGCTTCATGGCAGAAACTCTATGTTCCAATATATATGCACATAATAAGATCAAACGCCTAAGACCACATTTCTCCTAAAACCAAAAAAATTAGAGTAACGCAACATGAAAATTGGTCAAAACAACTCTTGTTCTTGACAGATGTCAATTGTTTTTCTCTTTGGAGGAGGCAGTTATTCTATTGCACCCACACCTGTTTCTTTGTGTTTAAACTCCGGCGCTTTCGGGTTTCTCTGCATGGACTTGAATTTTGAATGATTGCTACATTATAGTATATACTATATGTGTAAAAAATATTTGAGTAAAGGAATTTTCACCTTGTCCAATCTATTGTCCCACCACTTATTCATGTTTTCACCAAGTCCTTCCATATTCCTCACCGGCTTCACACGTTTTACAAGAAAGATTGTTAAACAAAATTTGAGTTACATCTTCTGAGTTAGAGACGAAAAGTTTTGTTGTCATTCCAATTCATAAAATACTAGAGATTCATTGGTAAGAAATTTGTTTCATAAAAATTATCACGGGTTAGTGTATTTCTATATCAATTTAAAATCTTTTTTGAAATATACAGTATCTTACTTGATAATTTTTTTTGACAACATATCTTCTTTGATAATTATTATTACGATTTCGTATTTTCACTTTTTGGAAATCCAAATATTTGAAATTTATTGTTTTGTGTTTTTATTGTTAATGTTATTATTTTTGAAAGCCTAGAAATTCGGTTTAGGAAACATAATAAATCAGTAATTAACAATTGGAATATTTAATTCAAATTGAACGATATGACCGATTAAATTTGGTAAAACACGCGGATCTTTTAATAGATCCAAGAAATTCAATTAGTTAGGTTTATGTAAATATTACTCTGCCCTATTCAATTTTAAAATTCAATTTAGAGATTAAGTAATTGGATGGCAATAGATTTTCCCCTTTGTTTCAATAAATTTAATTTGTAGAAGTTTGACCGGTGGATTAGATAAATAATGAAATGATCCAATTATCGAATTACACAAACATTTTTCTAAAACGTGAAAACATATTGAATCATATATATCTATATATATATATATATATATTGAGAGAGTTCTATTTCCATTTAGGGTGTTCACATCACCATCTTACTCATTCAATGAAAAAAAACTATGTTATTTAATAATATTTCCTTATTTTATGGTTTTTCTTATTAAGAATTAATTAGTACAAGGTAATTTTTTAATGACCATTATTTAAATATAATGAGCACTACTTAGAGAGTCAATGATAAAAGAAGTCAAAGTAAAAAATAAAGGTTTAAAGAACAATAAAAACAAAATTAAATGAAAACTACATTTTAATATTTTTATAAACATAAGTTAATGGAGAAAATAAACATTTTAAAATGTATAGAAACATTATTAAAATATAAAGAAATTAAATATAAAACCAAATGATAGAAAATTATAGCAACATAGAAAATTAGTGACGAAATGAGTGTTAAAAAAGTCAATATAATGGCAAAACAAAAATATCTAAGAATATGTTTAAAGATAGATGAAATCTCTTAGAAGCAAATTTGATATACACTACAACTGAGAATCTCTCCTGAAAAGTTTTGACATTCCAGATTAGCAAGAAAATAATGAAATTGATTAAGAAAATAGAGAATAGAAAGATGAATCGAAGATATAATTTTGATATGGATTGAGAATTAGTTTACAATCCTATACATGTGAGCTAAGTGAAGATGAAAAATTACGTCTAGGAAGATTACAAGAGAAATGGTAGTGAAAATGTGTTCGAAACAAATTGACAAAAAAATTATCTCGACAATATATGTCTTTTAAAATGTATATAATTATAGTTATATTCAATAATTTGTATTGTTAGTAGTTTAAAATTAAATTCCGGGCAATGCGTGGAAATATAAGTCTAGTGTTCTGAATGACAAAAGAAATAGTAGAAGAACGTTTTCAAACGTAAAAAAGAAGTGTGATAACTATTCTTCAATAAAGTGTCAAGTCTTTTTTTTGTCAACATATGTGAACATGAATTTTATCTGCAAGTGATGGTTTCTACATTGTACAGTGGAAGAAGAGATGAAGTCATGAATCAGTGTTAGACTTTTTATTTACTTCTACTTATATATCCTTTGGCATCAATTGTAACAATATTAAATAAATATAATGAAATTTAGTGTTGGTTTAAAACTTAAACATGTCTCTCATTTGAATCTCACATTTCATATTTTCGAATATCTCGACTTATAATTTATAAATATTCTTGATTCTTGATTCAGATTTTCGAGTTCAGTTATTTCAAAGTGTGATTGATAACTTGTGGAAAATGAAAGTCCATATTTCAATGAGACAAAAGTGATACCATCTTTGTTTCTGATTCATGGCAGAAACTCTTATGTTCCAATATAAGCACATAAGATCAAACGCCTAAGACCACATTTCTCCTATCCGTAGAAACAAAAAAACATTAGAGTAACGCAACACCAAAATTGGTCAAAACGACTCTTGTTCTTGGTAGATGTCACTTGTTTTGCTCTTTGGAGGAGGCAGTTTTTCTGACACCCAGCTCGGAGAATTACTTAGCCAGAGACCTACACCGGTTTCTTTATGCTTAAAATCCGGCGATTTCGGGGTTCTCTACATGGATTTGGATTTTTGAATGATTGGTACATTACAGTAATATGTTAAAAAGGATTTGATTAGAGAAAGGTAAGGGAATTTTCACCTTGTCCAATCTATTGTCCCACCACTTATTCATGTTTTCCACCAAGTCCTTCCATGATTCCACTCCAGCTTCACATGTTTTACATAAGCAAGATTGTTAAACAACTAAACAAAATTCGAGTTACATCTTCTGAGTCAGAGATGAAAGTTTTGTTGTCATTCTCATTCATAGATTACCCTTTGGCTGTTTTGCATATTTTGGAATATCGAACTTAGCGTCTTTAAGCTCGGACAATATCTCTCTAGGAGCTTTGCTAAGCCAAAGTGCGACACTCCCGTCTTTCTTCTTGAAATCAGGGTGTCTAGGATTTACCTGTAGACAGAGGTATCAAGAAAAGAAAGGGAACAACTTTGACAAATGTATCAAGGAATTGTAACAAATAGAAACCACTAAGAAAAGTTTAGTTACCGATCCGTTCTGTTTGCTTTCACGATAATCAAACCATTCATCCGGTTTATCAAGAAGATCAAACCAACTATTATTTCCAAAATTTCCTGCTTTCTGAACACTAGCTAAGAACGAGAAGACGAAATTTCAAGGTTAGCCATCAGTTTTAGATAGTTAAAACCCATAAGGATATATATCAGTAATCATAAATTGATGCTCTTAGACGCTTACCAGAATGCTTTAGCACACCTTCCTTTTGATCCAATGTTGTTGGCAAAACTTTTGGTAGGGGTTTAGAACCTTCTATGTAATGGAGATCACGAGCCATTACCTGATGTGAAAAGCTACCTTGGAAGCTTTTCTTAAACAACTGAACATATGCTTGCTCAGAATTTGTTCCAGATGAAATAACATCTCCTAAAATCTGTCCGGTAATATGAACCCGATCGTTTTTCTTCAAATAACAGTTAGCAGTATGAGCTAAATCCCCTTCAAATAGTACTGGAATCCTGATATTTACAAAATCAATGAATGTCGTATCAATAAATATTGTATCAATACAATACAGCAAGGCATCATCACAACAAAGATCATTGCAATTTCAACTTCATAACATCCCAAAATCCAACAAAATGGAGATATGCTTAAGCATAATTAACATGAATCGAGTAGAATTTTACAGATTTGTCCAAAGTAAATTTCACAGAAACTTAGTATTACAAGAACCAAATCCACAAGCAATCAACATAAATCAGAGTCATTAAAACACTTGGAATTCAAATCCATTGCTTAAAGGCTTCGACTTTAGCTCAGTTCCGAGTCACAAAAACGACAATAGACCAACATGCAAAACTCTCTAAACCCAACAAAGAAACAAAATTTAAAGGCCGAACCAGAAATTACTAGAAGAATCGGACTCGGATTCGGAATCAGATGAAGGTCCGTGCGAAATGACGGTGCCTGCCCAGAAATGTCCATCGTGTGTAGCGTCGAACTGAACGGGTTGGTGAACGTATCCAATCAAATCAATGGAGTTTGCGATTTTGGGTTGGTAAGGTATCTCCGTCGGTCTCAGCCACTCTTTTGGATTCACTGCCTCCGATTTCGCAGCTCTGCTTCCTCCTCCGCGAGCACGGCTACTTTTTGCAGACAAGGTTGAATGAAATTGCTGAGAAAGAAGAACCCATGATTGTTTAGCTGTTGAATTTAACGAAGGTCTTATCGATTTCGATAGTGATCTTGCAAGATACTGCATTTGGAGAAGATCGAAGATTTAGGGGTTTAAGAGTTTTTCCTTTGGAGCTTTGATGACAAAGACTACGACTTTTTAGCTTGCATCAATGCCTTAATTGCCACCGTCATGATATTTATTTTCTTTAACAATTAAAAAAAAAAAAAATCGTATCAAAAGTCTAAAATTTTTTGTCAGAACTAAATATTACAAATCCAATCAACTAAAAAATTATCTACTAACAAAACCTAATTGTTTTGAATTTTGAATTCTACCATGCATTATTATCTCAGTAATTTTCTTGATTTCGATTTGCGACGCCAACGAGATATAATTCCAGTTCTTTTGTCTATACGACGATTCTTTCTTGTATTCCATACTTTTGGATCTTTTTCCCGACCACGGTAACATCATCAGATTGTCGTCTACGGTAGTCGGAGATCCTTTGACAGCCGCCTGTCTCCCTTCGCAGTTGCACCGGTCTCAAGGTCCGATGATCTCCTCTCTCATCTTCCGCTGGGTGACCCTGTCTCCAGCGAGTGGTTTCCACGATAATCTCAAGCTCGCAGGAGAGATCTATCCGTCACCGGTGAGATCCTCTTATCATCGACGTGGTTTATCCCTCACCGGCGAGAGCATGAGGCATAAAACTCCGGTGGGTGGAGATCTATGTCACTTCGACAAACGACTCTTCTCTCTTCTCTCTATCATTATCCCCAATGGCAGAGAGGAAGGTGTATCGGGACTCAATCCCGAAGAAGTACCCCTATCTCATCAGATCCATTTTGCCGCCGAAAGTGTATTTCATCCGACTGAGGCCCATCGGAGATGACAACTCTTTCTTGGCTCTCAAAATCTCGGTCTAGCTCTCTTTTTGAGAAAGTTGGGTTGCACATTCACTAAAGGCTCTGGCGATTTCTTATCTAATTGTTCGGTTAGGCTTTCACCACCATCTCGCTCGGTGGCTGCCGTCCCTAAGCGTCGAGTAGGATCAACTAGAAATGAATCATTCTTGGAAAAACCCCGAAGTACCTCCATTACCCCCTACAACCGAGAAGATCCATACCTCTTTGAAGAGTCCGGCGACCCAAAAGGCTTAAGCTTCAGCAAATCCGATTTGCACTTCGTTGGTGCTCTCAAATCTGGTGGATCTAGAACTTTTCCGATATCTACTCGGAGATCTATTTTATTGCCTATCTATTCCCTAGACCACCATCGCCAGAACCAATCTTCCTAGATCAAAGCTCACGAATCTGTCGTGGTTCATTCCAGTGAAGACAAGCAGGGGCGAATGGCTAAAATGAGTCATCTGTTTTGCCTCTCGATCCTGATTAAGCAAAATCAGAATCTCTATATATCTTGTGAAGCCTCACAGGTTTGGTGGCCGAGTCCAACCCCTCTCTCGATCTTTGTAACTGAAGAGCCTTTACCTTCTGTCAGACGGTGGCGAACATGTCAAGTGGTACGGACTATCGCAGGTGAAGAGAGGAGGAAGACATCAAACCATGCATGGGCCATCTGTTTGGTTGGTTGGAGTTTACATGGCCCAATAACTCTCTCTGGTTAAAAGCTGAGGATGAGCTCAATTCGGGTCTGGCCCATCATCTGGATAGCTTTGGTCTTGGCTGGCCCAGTTTTTCTCAAGGCTCTAAAGCCCAATTGCCTTTGGAAAGTCTTCTTTCTAGCCAACCCTAAAATGGTTTTAACATCCTCCATTGCAAAGGAAAAAACCCTAATACACTTTTCCATCTTTATGAGCGGTGTGTTTATTTCGATCTCTTCGTCCAAGACAATGGTTATCAAAAACATACTTGGATTGTTGATTAATTTAATGGTTTTTGTTTGTTCCGAGTGGAAGACTGCTTCTAGTACGAGTGGGATCGTTTTAGTTAGTCTCACCATTTTTCCTGACAATCCATTAAGTTTTATCAAGCTTGCAGTTCTATATTCTAGTTATGATTGTTCTATCGTTCTAAGTATCCCTTCCGAAGATTTTATTTTCTTCAAAATCCTTCACTATGAAGAGAAATTTGGCATCTTCTTTCTTCATGAAGATTGATGCTAACAAGATTGCATTTATGTTATTAGGAGTTCAAGATTTTTCTCCCCCACCTTTGACAACCAAGCTCCCGTTCATCTCGGGATTTGTGAGAAGTTTTCTTCGTCTTAATTGTGATTACCCTCTTCAGGGATCATGTGCCTTGCCACTTCAGACACAAGTATTGTTTCTCAAAATACAACGAATACTTTTGTATCTCGTGTGGTATTGCATCTCCCGAAGGTCGACCATCAATTAGCCTTACACCACCTTAAGTAGCATATCCCCGCAGCGTGTTCCGCTTTTTCAAGAGTTCTTAGTTTTCGCCTTAAAAATTTTTGTTTTAAACTTTTGTCTTGGAATATCTTTCTATTATATCTTCTATGCGTTCGGATTAAGTGGATCGTTAAGATTGCAATAATCCGTGTATTTTCTTTCCCATGTAAGCACATCGATTTATACTGATAACTTAATATATGGGGTTTGACGACAAAAAAAACTATCTACTAGACCTAATTTTTTAAATTTATTTTAAAAAGTAAAACTAAAAAAAAGAAATCTTTGTATTTCGACTCATCCAAAAAATAAACGCAAATCCTTTGTCGACTCCACGCTCAAACCCTTGCGATTCTGACTATGATTTCGGTCCTCATCGATTCCATCCCTTGTTGCCATTCTCCGATTCCAAAACTCTAATTGTAATTGGACAGAAGAGAACAAGGCAATCATCAAGATTGCTAGGGACACCATATACAACCGAAGAAGAGACTGAGATAGTAGAACTAAGGTTGAAAAGAACAATCAATCATGTGTTGTTATGTCTTTATTAGGTGCTACTGGATTAGTGAAAAGAACACAATCTGTTTTGACTAATTTCAGTATTTGGTACAATTGATTTTATTAAGTACATCTGAGATCAACATAAATCAATACAACTAAGTGAACTGGTAAAACTGAGATAAGTAATTCAGTACAATTGAGGATAACTCGTACAACTGAGAAATAATTATCAAATAAAAAGAGCCACATACAAAGTAACATTTCAATGTCTTATAAAGCAAAATTTCACAAAGAAACATAAACGGTTTTAGTGTCTTATAAACCAACAGAAACTAAACCATATCTCTCGTAACAAGTAACTCCTTGAATATACCAATATTGTTGTCTTTCTAGAGTAAGAACTCCTTAAGGTCATCAATTTCAACACGCATCAGACGCATTGACTCATGAATTGACTCCAAAGTAGGATTAGCACCATCTCCGTATCGGAAAGTGCTTTGAACCGAGTCGTTCTGTTCCATAAGTCGAAACCTTATGATTGTAAGTTCCTCATCAACTGCATCATCCCACCACTTAGATAGGCATTTTCCACCATCCTATGCATAATTCCTCACACAATTATATCACAAACACTACACACATATTCAAATTCGTGAGATAACCTTACCTCACTCATTGGGCATTTGTAGTATTTTCTTCTTTGATTTTTTGACAGTGGTAGACACTTCAATTCAGAGTAATTGATCATAGAAAAACATGATGGGACACCAAAATCACTGTCTGCTCTAGCGCAACCACTATCAAAACTTGGTGCGGAGTCTGAACTTTCTTTGCCACTAGTTGGACAATTGAGCGGCATGATTTTGTGTTTTTCTAGTTGAACTTTGATGTAAATTATTATGTTGTAGTTGGCCACATGATTTTCCATTATTAATTATCATTTTGGAGGTTTTCATAATAAAAGTTCCACGAAATATTGGTTTTCACCTTTTTCATCATAAGAGGGTGGCCACTTACAAAGTTTTCCTTTATATTATAAGGAGTGTTTTATGTGAAAACAATATTATTTGTTAGTAAAATAATAAATTTGTTGTATTGATTTAAAAAAAATTTCATATTTGTCGAATATAATTTATAAAGCTTAATTTATTGTTTTCATATTTGTCGAATATAATTCAAGTTGTACAAATTCAGAGAATAAGACATTTTCTTAGTTGTACGTAGTTGAACCTGCTAGTACAAATCCGAGACATACAAATAGAAACACAAATATAAACACACAAATTAAGTTTTCTCAACAGCTTGCAACCATCTCTCTAAGTTTATGCCATGAATAGGCTTGTTATAATTGTTATTCCTCAACCTCTTTTAATGTTCTCTATGAAAACCGTGTTTCTTGATTTTTTCTCGATTTTTTGGAATACTCTGGCGGTAAAGCGAATAATTCTTAAATTTCAGCAAGAATTTTTCACATGCAAAACAGATTTAAATCCCTCTGTATCCAATGACGTTATAAAAATATATGCGTCATCATCATCTATAATTTATGACTCTCTCCGAGATTTAGATAGAGTGCAACTAAATTTCAGCTTCCTCGAAGTTTTATCAATCGAAATCTTCCTGCATATCTTATCTACTAACACCGAATAAATTATCTCCTCCAAAGATGAGGTCTTAAACGATATACCGTATATATAATTTCTTGAAATCCAGTCATGCACTTCTGAAAAGTATCCTCCATAGTCAAAATGTACGTTTGTGTGGTTGTTCTTCTTCATCGCTTCCTGGAAAAAGAATAAAATAAAATACAATTACGAATTATACATGCACCAGTTGTACCATTTGTACTAGTTATCCTATTATCTCTCAGTTATACCATCTGAATCAGTTATACCATTTGTACGTTTTTAGACGAATCTTTGCCATCAGTTTTCTATTTCACTCCCGTCTTGTGTGGACCTTGTAAGTTAGTTAGTTTCCCTGAAAGCAAGTTTGGTTTCTGGATAGTTACATTTTCTACCAGTGTCGATGTATTCATTTGTGTATTAGTGATTTTACTTTAGGCAGGCTTATCTCTCCTGTGATATTGGAGCTCAGTAAGAAATATCCTGATGTAACAACATATAAGGTCGACATTGACGAGGTATGTTTGCATTCAGATATCTATAAAAGCTTGACTTTTATAGGTCTCTTCAAGGCCATCATGCGACCTGATCCATCATTGTTTATGGTTTTGTTTTTTGGTTAGAAGCTTTTAAAGTATCTTCTATCTAAAGCTTTCTTTTGGGCATATAGAACCAAATGAATATCTCAATTGATGGAACATCTGAGATATAAACAAAGATTGCTTGAAAGCGACATAAGTCACTTAGTAGAGAAATTTTGTTGTTTTAGCCACACATAAATTAGCACTTTCTTTGTATCCCATTATCTTATGAATATCATTGTAAGCTTTATTGACAAAGATATCTCTTCTTGCATCTTTGTAGAGCGGTCTTTCAAGTTCTATTGGGAAGTTAAATGTAGCTGCTGTGGTAACATTCTTTGTTCCTTCCAAAGATTACTCTACAATCTAGGAATCTAGCTTGAACTAGTTTCGAATCTCTATATGAGCTCTAATGTTATCATTTTTGCGATCCATCTAATGGAGCGTTATGACGATTTGATGAATGCAGCCAACACTGCAATTCTTCAAAGGCGGCGTGAAGAAAGCAGAGCTTATAGGCGCAGATGTGCTGGAGCTGAGTCTTCTCATGGAACAACTCTACAAGTGACTTCTTTTACTTTTTTTTTTCTTTTTTTTTCTTTTTTGTTGTTGGTAAATTCTCTTTACGCTGCTTTGCTTTGAGTTGTGATTATTTTGTGCTTTTCCTTTTAAGTTTTGGATTCTTCCAGTCTCCTGTTCATGCAATTCATAAGGGTGCCAAGTTTGGTTTCTGTTGAGAATATTTCGGTTAATAAAAAAATAAAAATGAATTTAAATAAACATGTTGTTCAAGTCTTTTTTATTTTCAAGACATAAAGTTATGTGTCTTCTTAATCGAAAATTTCTTTTCAATTTTAGCTTGCGTACATTTTACTTGGGATACTAGGAAAAAAGGTGTACCTCAATTTGTAAATTTTATTTATTTATTTAAGGTTAGGCTACTCAGTTTTTTTTTTGTCAGCTATTCGATTTGGTTTAATTGAAATATGTGGTACTCTACTAAAAGCCTAAAAGAAAATTAGATTTCCTTTTGGTCAATAATTTTTTTTAGATTTAAGTCATTGCGGGAATTTTTTTTTAATTACTAACAAGATGATGATTTGAACTTTTTTCCCGGCCCAATGGATCAACCAGAGTCGAGCTGGTCTTAATAAGACATGTAATTTTCTCGACCAAAAAGACATTTTAGAAAGAAAAAAAAAACAAGAATTAGCGGGGGACCTCAAATTTGGCTAAACCGAAGCAACATCAAACCGGAAATTGCAGGACACTTGTAAAACTCAGTATTGATTGATAAGAGAAAAAAGAAAAATACATAGGGAGTTAGATAGTGAGTAGGACTGGATTTGACCGGTATAGTACAATCTGCTTTTACAGCTCCATTCAGAGACTCACAATCATTAA
Organism: Cardamine chenopodiifolia; assembly: GCA_963922655.1. Classification (NCBI taxonomy): domain Eukaryota; kingdom Viridiplantae; phylum Streptophyta; class Magnoliopsida; order Brassicales; family Brassicaceae; genus Cardamine; species Cardamine chenopodiifolia. Next base: position 7,345,848 of record OZ000467.1, read on the forward strand.
TGAATGAGAACATTTTATATTCAAAACTCTTCATTTCTATCCTTATATTTTTGTCCTTCTCTTTGTATACTACGGTTGACTCGTACCCAAAAACAGAAAAACTAAAAAACATACGAATCCGAGATTAATATTAATATTATATATATCAAAGAAATGGGAAAAATAAGTATAGTGATCTTCTATTTAAGTTTTTTTTTAATTTTATTATATAGTTTTATTAATGTTTAATGGGAAAAATGTAAACAAAACATAAACTTTTAAATTGTGAATATTTAAAATATGAAATATGAAAATGTGATTTAAATGTTAAAGATTTCGCTGATTCATAGTTAAATGAGAAATTTTTGTTGACTGAATCATCTGAGTCACGTCGTTAAATTGAGAGACATGACACATTTATAGAGTTAAAATTTTTGTTAGCAGCTTCCGTTTAATCAAAACGATGTCGCTTTCCTCATGTTTAAAAAGCCTCAATTTTTAAATTGTGCACGTTTAATTTTTTTTTTAAATATCGTTTAAATGCTTAAATTTTCGTTGACTCATAATTTAAATGTCTTACTTATTGACTATGGCATTTGAAATACGACGTTCAATTGATTGACGAAACACGTTTACTGAGTTAAAGTTTTAATATTCTTTTTATTGGTTATTTGACTTTCCAATGAATGTTAAAAAAGAATGAATCGGTTATAGCCAACGATTTATGGTTAAACTTATAAAAGAATGTTAAAGCCAATGCTTAACGTTTAAACTGATAACCGATAAAAAAATGTTAAAGATATTAAAAGACATCGTTGGATTATGTTTTTCCAAATGCGGATTTCAATTTGAAAAGATTTTTTATTTTTTGATTATGGTTAGATCTCAATGAAGCGATCGGAAGTAGAAAGAGAAGACGAATGAAATAATTGTCGGAACATTGATCGTTTTGATTAAACAGAAACTGTTAACGGATAATGTAACCCTGTAAACGTATCTGGCAATCGTTATATAATATAACGGTGTGCATCAAATGACATAGTCAATATAAGTTAGACATTTAATTATGAAGTAAACTTTCAAATTTTTATTTTATTTTTTATAAAAGGTTTATGGGTTTCAAGTTTTTGGTAATACATGTATATATGTGAGCAAGAACCATTTGAAAACTTATAATAGTTTTTTTTTTTCATCAGAAAACTTATAATAGTTTATGAAATCAAAGATCATCATTTGTAATAAAGAAAATATAATAATCAGTATATTTTAAAAATGATGTAACAAATGAAAAAGTGTTTACAAAGCTATTTTGCAAATGTTTTTTAGTAAAATACAAGTGGAAACTCCTGAATTCTGAGGCAATTCTTATTGAATACGAAACTTGATTGGACATGGTTTCACTGGAACACGTGATAAAATTATGAACAAATTAGTCGCCAGAAAAATCATTGAAATCTTATATTGTCACAACTAATACTAGTTCTACAATTCTCTGTTTCTTATTTTTTTAGTAAACCTTCGTGGTTTTTTACTTCAATCCTCCTTTTGGTTTTATCGGAAGGAAGTATATAATAATTTTCTTTATAATGAAAAAAATAAATGGGATGAGAGTTGTGAGATGGAAGGTGGGGGAATGGTCAAACGAGAAGGACAATGATTTGGCCCTCTTTTGTTTCTTCAGTTCTGTTTAACTCAGTCTCTTGTTATTTTCCAAATATTCTCTCAAAATTTTTCATCTTTTTATGCTATCGATAGCAAAAACACAATCCATATTTACGCCTAAACAGAATTTGATAAATAAAAGATTAATTATGAGATAAAGTTCTATACAACTATTTTTTCAAGGCAGATAATGTTACGAATATCAAATCGAAATAACAAAGTCAATATACAAAATTTTCAGAAAACAATATTACATAAATAGATATATACATCGTATAATAAAACATATACATTTAAAAGTGAATTTAACGATATCTTTTGTAAATAATATATATTCGAAATAGATCATTAAATTCCTCATTTTCGTATTTCATATTAGATATTGATTTTATGCAAATTGTGAATGTGTATAACATTTTTCATTATATTTTTATATTACACACCATTTTACAAAATTCGATATTTTCAACAATAGATCTAAAATGTCTATGTTAATATATTAATCCAGAAAAGTTGAATTCCTTAACTTTTAACTTTTGAGTACTTTAGTTATAATACTGTGTAAGTTTCTCAATATATTGCACATAGTTAAGCGAATGATCCTTCAATTCCACCAAATACCGATGAGTTATTTCGTATATGTAGAAAACTTCACAACTTTCGATTACTAGGAAAAACTATATATATGGGTCAAAATGTTCTATTTGGTTCAATTACAGCATATTTATAATTATATAGTGAATTTAAGCGTGAAGATACCATCTTATGTGTTGTCATATCAAATAAGATTATGTCATTCCACATATATATTTGATAAAAGAATTATACACTCAGTTTGCTTCTACTAGATTGTGATATAGTTAAATTTATTGCAATGATTTGTGCTGCACCTACAATTAGGAATGGAAACTGATCGGATAAATTCCATCCCTATCCGGTGAAATGTAATTGGCTTCAAACATTTTGACTTCATTTTTAAATTTTCTTCAAAACTAACTGTTTTTTTTCTTCTTATTCTCAATTAAACTCAACTGTTATATAGACGAATTTCTTTAATCAAACTGTAATTTCTGATAATTAATATATAAAAAAAACATTGTCATCATTGTGAAGTCTATAATCAAGAAGACAAAACAAGATCGGTAGGAGGTCCTAAGAGGCCAAAAGAACTGACAAGTCTTTTCAATAATGAGAGTGATCTTTTGGAGCAGTGAGTCAGATCCATCAAATGGAGAAGACTATTTTCACTCCTCTCTAAATCTCAAAGAAGGTCCCATCTAAAGAAAGGCTAGTAGATTGCCAGATTCTGCAGGGAGTAGATTGCCAGATTCTGCAGGGAGTAAATTGGCCAGCTAGTTTTTCTTACTCTGGCCTCTCTGCACCACGGCCTTCATCATTTTCAAACCCTCCTTTTTATTCCTTATATTACTTGTATTATTTGATGGAAAAAAATGCTTGTATTATTTACCTCACATTAAAAAGAAGAAAAAAACAATGACTTATGATAGGGAAATTTTGAGTATTGGTAAAGAAAAAAAATGAAAAGAAGAAAAGCTAGTTGTTATGAAGAATTTGAATTTTCCACTATTAAAAGAAAAAAAACTTGAGATAACCTATGAATCCAAATAGATTTTTATTTACAATTTCAAAAGTAATTGAATTTGAAAAGTTCGTGTTTTCATAGTATCATAGGAAAAACAGTGAGTTCATAATTACTTTTTTATAGGATAAATGTATTTGGTAGAATGGGATATAGAATAATCTAAGATAACCTACCATTTCATCATTTGATGATATCGATTAAAACTTAAAACGTGTAAGTCAGTCAAATAACCAAGTAAATATTCATCAACATGAAACTAATGCTTAATCGAGATACATGCACGTAATTGGTTAGTATATCGTATTAAAAATAAGCGTTAATATATAAGCTCAAACATAATTCTATATATTTATTGTATAAATAACAAATGCTTTTTAGATTTTTGTAAGGGTATTCGCTTTCCGTGATAAAGTTTGAGAGAGCAATAGAAAAATAAAATAATTGCTTATCTATTTTTTTTAAAAAAGTGTTTGGACAATTTTGTCTTTCATTATTTCTTGTAACATTGTTATGTGGAGGTCTATTAAATATATGTTAGAATTTATTATTTCGGATTTATGGTTAAGTTTTTGTCAGGATACCATATGATAAATTAAAAATCAACATGAAAACATGTTATAGAGAAAATCATGCATCATGTATAGATGAATGATAGAATTGGAATTATGAAATACTGGTTTTTTACTACCATTTACTTAATATGTTTTACTATATTGTCATTTACCTATAGTTTTTCTCAATTCTTGCCATTACCTAATGAACTCACAAGTCTCATGCTATATGCTTTTTTTACGTCGGCATAAGCTTCAAAAGTAAGTCTTTAAGCTTCATAATCATATTTAGGAGTCTCTAACAAAAAATATATATTTTGGAGCGACAATACATTTTTATGGTGTACGTTAATCCATTTATTTCTGTTTGCAAGTGTTTCTCCATGAAATAAGTTTGTTTTCTTCTTCAAAGATTTTTGTATCTCTTTTATTGTGTCTCAAAACAGGGTATGTAATTTATAACTAAGGTTTGATAGTCATTGTCATGTGCATAGAGGGGACATCCTAAGAAAACTCAATAAAATACTTTGAATTGCTCATTTTCTAGTATTTATTTACTATATCTTTTTTAGAATAATTATTTGGGTCCTTTAGGGAGTGAAGCCTACACATTACAAAGATATCGACATCATGTAGGTTCCATCTACATAAATGATTGAGTAAATGGTCAAAAGCTTCTATCATACCATATGCCTTAACTCCTCTCTTTCTTTTTCTTGGAACAAAATATTCCAAATGAAACTCATTGCTTTAATAACTTTATTATCAAAAACCCTATTACGGCTTCAAAGATTCGATTTAACATGTATTCGAGTTGGCCAAAAAAAAACAAGTATGCGGGTTTTGCGGAAATTAGCAGATTGATACAACATTCCTCAGCAAATACATCATTGCACATTAATGTAATGCATAATGTTGGAATCTATATGAATAACTACACAAGCTTTCAATATAATTAATTTCAACTTACAACTTTATCACCTTGTACCTTCTACTCGTCAATGCCACGATTTTAGACTTTTAGTATCAAACTAGATAACAAAGCCTGTATCGTAATTTTATTCTTTAACAGAAAGGTTAAATCTTTTTTAAATAAAAAATTTCCCACATTATTAGATATAAATAAGAAATAAAAAATATATGCAAATATGTTTTTATTTAAAAAAATTTGGGCCATAAAACGCCTTGCAACTTGGCATGATTAACAATATATATATAAACGAATAATAAAATTGCATATATGATTTTTTCCGACCTTGATTGTAACATTCTATATTTCTAACCGTTTTGGTATCTCTCGGTATTTTTTCTGCCTATGAGAGCCATCTTCGTGTCCAACGTTAGTGCATTCCTTTAAAATTTTACAAGACTTGTAGGTTCGTTATATCGATCGCAAGAAATTATTTTTTATGGTGTTTTATCATCATTCACAGAGCAAGAAAACTTTTAATCAATGTGAAATTTGGTTTGATGCTTAAATAGTTATTATTATTAGCATAACCCTTTGTATTGAAGAGATAGGGTTCCAACCAATATTTTGAGACCCGGACTGGCTAATCTGGAATCCGATTGCATTTTTTAGTTAGAATTTTACACGAAAAATAATTTAAAAACTGATAAAATCCAGAAAAAATTATTATTATTCCGGGATAAGGTAGATTGGTCGAATCGACCGGATACCAGTTTAAGAAAATATATCAAAAATTTTGAGAATTTGATTTTAAAACCTCTTTTATTTTAAATAGAGGATTTGATTTTATGATCAAAAATTTTAAATATAGGGTTTACAATATTTTTAGAAAATTTTCCAAGTCTTCTTGTCTCCTCTCATCACCAACTCCAGCTCTTAGTTCATCTCCTCCTCAACTCTAAATGTTCGGTTCGTATCTTGTCTTCTCTGAATCTATTATTCTCTAACCTCTTTTTTTGGTTTTATTTGTTTTACTTGTAGATTCCTCTATTTTCTATTTTTTTATATAATTAAAATCAACTAAATTTGTTACGATCCGCATTAGATAGGTACAGAGAATTTTTATTACTATTGTTAGATTTCTTTACGAGCATTATTACTTCATTTTCTTAACAATTTTCATTAATAAAATATTTTTGCAGTTTACTTTGTGTTGTTCTGTATCGAATTGAATTATATATAATTGATGTTTTTGTGTTTTTTTTATTGACCTGGCAGTCGGCCGGTGATCCAGTGACATAGAAGGTAATCCAATTCCCAGATCAGATATAAAAACATTGGTTCCAACCTGACCTACATAATGTTTTTTTTTTTCTAATCACTAATGGATGGATAATAAGAAATTATGCTTGATCGCCAAAATTTCAGGATCGTTATGCTAAATGGTAATACTCTATTCAAATTTGCACGTGTACGTTTAGCTCTGAGATTATTTTACTCTAGAAGAAATTCCCAACAAATCAAATATACTTTCATTTATATGAGTATAAGAGAATTGTCCCCAAATTTTGAGTACTCACTATTATTTCAAATATGTGGAGTAAAAATTAGAAAACATAGAAATTAAGTAACTCACTATTTTTCTTATGCAAGATTAACAACTTATCTTAAGATTTAGTTGCCAATAAGACTAGATTAGTAAATACATAAATAAGCTCTTGCCCCGAGCACCTGGATTGGCTATTCAAAGACGGTGCTAAAGTGCCCAAAAACACTTTTCTTGGTTGGAAGGTAACAGCTTCGTCCCTTGAGGGGAGAGAAGAACGAGGGCAAGCATAAAAAACTCCTCGTGGGAGTTTAGGCCGTGTCTTAATTAGTCTCAGAGCAAAGTGAACTAAGTATCATTTGTAATGTCTAGCGCTATCTAACTAGTGAGCCAGAACCATGTCTAAAGACCATTTGAAAGCTTAAGACATATAAAAAACCATTTAATATATTTTTGTGGTAAAATGTATTCATAATTAAATTTAAAATATTTTTGTAATAAATTAGAAACAAGTAACACTAGTTTCTTTATCTATGAAAATAAAAATTTCTATTATTTTCTTAAATATAAAATATAGTTTAATACTTTTTGTAGTTAATACTATTTTGAATCTATAAAAATACAAAAAATATCAGTTTTGTAGAAGAAATAACTAATATTAGTTTTAATATATGAAATACAAGTTTAAATTTAAGAAAATTAGCACTAAAATACGTATTTTACCAATATACCAAATAAAATTTTAAAAACTTTGGAATCCCAAAATTTACTTAATATTAAAGGGCCCGATGAAAATATGTCTTTAAATATTTTAACTCAAAATTTTAAAATATTTGGTATTAGATGGAAATTAATCCATATTCTCTTTTATCTGCATCTAAAGATAAATTTGGGGCCTTGATTCAAAGTGTCTAGGTACCCAGATATATTAGAAATCCTACATTACACATGTATGTGTTTACAAATCTTATTGCCAACTAAATCTTAAGATAAATTGTAAATCTTGCATATAAAAACGTTGTAAATCTTGCATTTTTTCCGCTTTTGGCATACTTTATTTAATTTATTCGCTACTTTTTTAATTTATTTCCAAATACCGCGTGACGTCAATGTCAAATATAAAAGTATAATGTATTATATAAGTATATATAAATTAGTATAATAAATAATATTTATATAGATATATTTTCGACGATAAAGAAAGAGATCTTAGTGGACTTATGCAACTAAAGGCTGGTATGACATACACACACCCCTTATTGTTTCCTATCTGTCCGACTACTTCGAATCTTTTGTGCCTTGAAGCACAGCCTGTCCAGGTGATGCATATCCAATATCATATAAATAAATATATAGTAATGTATTAGCGTATGGAATCATATTATTGTATCAACGTGTGTTTCGTATTTTAATTTTTGCAAAAATATCTGATTTTCTTACATATTTTGGAGATTAGTATGGACTTACATATTTACATTATGTATTTCTAAAACCTATAATGGATTAAAAACATTAAATAACTGGATGAACATCATTTTCGTTTAGGATGTTTAGGGGAGAATTATTATTCTTTTTTCCACCGAAACTTGTTGCTTTCTATACATGGCTTTTTATGTTTGGTTAAATTGGTTTAGATATATTTTGAATAAGATTCTAGCACATATTAGATTTTATAATTTATGGTTATCAAGCATTTGTAAGATTTCGTAGTGATCAAGTACTGACGAACGAAAGTAATAATTTTGTGATAAAGCCAATCAAACTAGAAATTCCACGTATATGGAAAATGTATAGGAAAGGTGCGTCTCCATCTTCTCACATAGATAACTCGACGAAAACGTTATCATCATGCATAAAAAGTTATTGGTAAACTTAGTATCGTTGAAGTAAGAAGCATATCGGGTTTCTTTTTGTTAACGGTGAAGTATATCGGTGTAATAGTTAAAAATTTGTTTTATCCAAAATTTTTTTTTTTAATAACAAAGATAGTAAAAAAGTACCGAAAATGGCAGCCCCTCTTTTATATTATTATCTTTTATCTTTTCAAGGACGACGGTCCAAAGTAATTTAACTTTTCAATTATTTCAGATATTGCTTAATATTCTCTTTTTCTGCTAACATTTTAACCAATTGAATGGACAATATATTAGTGATCGATGAAAGTTTACTATATATGTCTATTTTGAGAGTGATTTAGAGATAGACAATTCACTAAAAGTATCACATAACTAAAATACACTGAAATTTCTAATATTCGTACTCTATTTTTTTGAGTAATAATACCCATTTCTCCTTTTAAGTTCGTATGATTTTTATCTAATATAAAGTAGAATTTTCAAAATCATATGAAAATTTGCAATGAAAATAGAAAAGTTACAATCAAAATCTACTTACTAAAAAAGATATATATTCGATGGTGGACCTCTTAATGATGTAACAAAATCATATAGTATTATGAAAAATAAGTTCAGGAGTCAGGTGGCATGGTTCTTGAGAAAGTCTCCACCTTGTGCATGGGAACCCATCTCCACTTTGTGCCTCTCTCTTCCGATAAAAAATAACAAGTACTTTTTTTTTTCTTTTTTTAATAGTTTTTATAGTTATGTTAAAAAAAATTATTTTAGTTTTAATGTTAAGAAGTTCTCTATTCGTAAAGAGAATAATTCTTCTCTTTTCTATATTATTAGTAAAAATAAACAATAATTTACATGGATAATAAAACCATCCAATTTTTATGAAGTTTTGGACATACAACTGTACTTTTCTTTAAACATGGAATCAAAACATGGATATGTTTCATTTCCGAGTGTCCTTCGAACATATAATCTTTAAGTTTTTCATTTGATTCTTTTCTAGTAAAACTAATAATATTTGGTAAAAATCCATCCGGTTTTAGTCTATCATAAAAAAAATAGTACTCTTACGTTCCATGTCTGCATATATATTAAATTTTTTTGTACATTTATCATGTTATATATATATATATTAATATCAATAATTTTATTAAATATAGTAATGAGTCTAGAAAAAGCTAGTAAACCAATTGATTTAAGCTAATTCTAATTATCAAAAAGTTTGTATGAAAGTTTTTTAAAGCTAATATTGAAAAAAGGAGTATAACTATTTTTTTTTTGATAAAAAAATTGTATTTTCTTCCAGTAACAAAACAAAACCTGCTATCCATTCCTTATACGAAAACATGTATTTTTTAGCTATTAAGCTTTACTATAATAATTAATATTTTGGGCAGTTCTCATAAATAACACAAAATGCCATATTTATTATACATTTTCATTTACGCCACATATAACTTTTTTGAAGGGCAATTCCCTCATATATCACAAATCTCCTAACTTTATGTTTTATGGTTTAAGATTTAGGGTTAAACCCTAAATTCTAAACCATATTCTTTAAAAACTATATCATAAATATAAAATAGTTAACCCAAATCCAAAAATTTTAAGTACAAATTTTATAAAATTATTTTTTATATTTGTGGTATTTTTGCAAATCAAAACGTTTGATGATATTTTTGGAACATTAAATAAATGGTAGTATTTTTTGACTACAAAACTTGAACATATAGTATTTTAAAGAATTTATCTAATATTTTAAAGACTTACCTTTTAAAAATATTCAGCGCAAACCCATTGCATTTGCATGTGGATAGAAAGAGCATGAAGGCAATCTGTAGCATAGATTGTTGCAAATATGGAAACCTAAATACGAAGAAGTGGACCGATCGACCATGTGCTTTTCATCCTCATCAATCTCTGAAAATCCCTTTTTATTTCTTGCGCATATTATTATTTTCTAAGTTTTTATTTTTACCTAATTACGTAGTTACGAAAAATATTATAATTACTTTTCATTAGATCTTATACGCGCACACGTGACATTTTTCGAAATATAATCCTTCAGTTTTTTTGTCTATCACTAATCACCCGAGACGCTTAGGTGATTAAATCAGGTCCTTCAGTTTACAAAGTTGTTTCTGTAAGTTTTTGTAAAGCGTGTAATTTTTATTTATTTTATTTTATATTAACCATTAAATTACCAAAATGATATATATATATATATATATTGGTTTGCCATATGTATTTTTGGGAACTATCTTTTAAATAAATAAATAAACTTCAGTTGTTTTTTTATAAAGGGCTTTCAAAACCTTTAGTTATTTGAAAATTGAGATTCATTGTTTTAATTTAATTGTTCTTATGCAAGTTAGTATATGATTTCATCCGTCAAAATATCAGAAATCCAAATTAACATTGAAATATACATTTTTACTTTAAAGTTCAAGTTTTGATTAAAGCTTTACCCAAAAAAAAAGAAAATTGACTAACAATTGTACAATATACTACTTCTATTTTATGAAATTTACTTTGTCGGGAACATTTTTATCACCGGTTTGGAATTCTATGGTATAAGAAAGATCTTGATCATCGTCTTTATATAACGATTAAGTTTGCTTTCATAATTGTCCTTTGTAATGTTTCATAACCCACAATTGTTTTATATTTATAAGAAACCATGCCCCGACCAAGAGGTGGGTTTAATTCCCAATGAACGGATCCTAAGATACAATTGCAGATAAAACAAACATAAATCACAATAATTTAAAATCACTAATTAGATTGTGGAAAGTGAAAACTATCAGTAACTAGATTAGAAAATCAATGTTTAAATTTATAGTAACCAATAATAGTTAATACCAGTGTTTTATTTCCTCCACACCACTTTAAGTGATATTTTATTAGTCTTTATACAAAAATAATAATAAATCCAAGTTTATGTATTTATATTGTTTTAGATGTTTTCTGTATTTCAGAACACCATTTAATATTATTTTTACACTAAATTCTCTCCAATAGAATACTAAAAGTTACATTGTTTTGGTGTGATGCTAAAGTATCATACCAAATTTGATGTGATACTATTCACAACACTTTTCATTTATTTTATTAATAAAATGATAAATTAAATAAATATAAAGTAAGAAAGAAAATATTTAATTTAATAGTATAATAAGAATAAATAATTTAATTCTATAATAATTTAATTAGTTAAGTAATGTAAATATATAATAATAAGTGTTAATCAAAACTATTAAATAAGAAAGAAAATCTTCAATTTAATAGTATAATAAGAATAAATAATTTAATTAGTAAATTAATGTAAATATATAATAATAAGTGTTAATCAAAACTATCAAATAAGAAAGAAAATCTTTAATTATATTAATTAATTGATTCTAAGAATAATTAATATTTAGCAAAACTATAGCATAAAAATCTTTGATTTAATAATATAATAGTAGAAAATATTTTTCTTCAGTGTGATATTTGGTTTTGTATTTGGAGAAGAAAACAAATTTAATGCCAAAACGACCTAAAATGATGTAGTTTCAATATAAAAATGGTGTATAGCATTGAACATGCTCTAACAAGCTAATTATCGACAATATAAAACACATAGTACTAGTTATAGTACGAGTTACTAGTTATGCTTACGGGTGGGCACAAGCCGGGTACTTGCTATTTTTGCCTAGTTTAATGCTTGGTTTGGTTTGACGGGTAATTCAGAAGTTCGGTTTGATACTTGGCTTGTTTGAAACAAGTATTTGGTCGAACGAATACCCGCCCAAAATCCTCCGCCTTGCAAGTACTTGCCTTGTTACTTGGCCCGCTTTTTTGACCCGTTACTTGCAAGTACTTGCAAGTACCCGTTTGTTTTTAGCCATTACTTGCAAGTACTTGCGGGTAATTGCGGGTATTTATGGATAATTGTGGATACTTGCGGATAATTATGGCGGGTAGCGGGTAACGAGCAGCGGATAACGGGTAGCAGGTAAAAACGGGACGGGTATTAAAAAAATTTTCCGATTTGTACTTGTCCCGTTACTTGCAAGTAGTTGTCAAAGGCGGTTTGTTACCCAGTTTGTTTAAAACGAGTACTTGCTTTTGTGGGACGGATACGGGGCGGATCGGACGGGTAGCAAGTACTTGTGTCCAGCCCTGGTTATGTTCGATTTAATGGTGAGGCACAGCGTATGGTAGCGTTACGTTACTTAATTCCATATCGTACACCTAATACAAACCTCGAAGCTGCCAGAGGCTAACGTAAACGTCGGATGCATACTCAGTCTCATAATGGTACACTTTTAATGGTATACTAATTAAAATTCTAGCTATTCCTTATTTTGTAGGTTTATGTTATAGCTCGGTAAAAGATAAACTACTAATTCAATCTTTTTCATACTCTTCTCTTTCTACTGTAACATTGGACACTACACGAAAGTTTCTATAGGCTAAAAAGGAGAATTTGGGTCTATACATGGTAGCCACATATCTATGTCTTGACAGAAGCATCTTGAACCTAATACACCATTTTATTGTTGAAATTATACTATTTTAGTATAATTTAAACATTAAAAAGTTGTATTCTCCAACCACAACATTAAAAAGCACACAAAAAATAAAATTCTATATTATTTTATTATTAAAAATATATTTATTTAATAGTTTTGATTAATAATTTTAGTATATAATTATATCACAAAATCATATCACATTAAAAATATTTATTTATTCTCATTTTATATCTATCTTCAAAATTATTAATTTTATTTATTATTTTATTAATAAAAAAGTGAATAATGTTTGGTGTTGTGAATAGTATCACACCAAATTTGGTGTAAAATTATAGTATCACACTAAAATGGTCATTTTAGTGTCCAATTGAAGAGGTTTTGTGTAAAAATTACACTAAAATGGTGTTTTAGAGTCCCATTGAAGATAATCTTACAAAGCAACATCTTTCCTTATGTAATACTAATGTTGCATGCAAATTAAATTATCATTAGTATAATGCTTCCTATCTTCTAATATTTATCTGATAATTTTACAAGTATAATAATTTTTTTTTTTTAATTTGAAGTTGACATATTGTTCCATTGTCAAAATAGTTACTAATGTATTACAAATGTTATCAAATAAAAATATAACTACCAATAACTAATAATATCATAATTTACATGTTTACTTACCTACCACATCAATTTCTTTAGTATTCCTTATCGCGTGAAAAATAGAATTACATTATATATGTAACTAATATATCTACTCATCTCAATTAGATATTTGTGTTGTTAATTTCTCAACCATAACCCACATTTTAGTGTTTAATAATTAGTAGGGTAGACTTAGGAACCAATATGGCATTTAGAATTTACACATGAGAGATAATCAAGTTTTTTTGAAAAAACTTTATCATGAACTTGATTTTTTATTCATATGATACCATATATCTCATTGTCCCTATTTTGTATTAGTCATGTCTTGCTTATAGTATATATATATATATATATTTTGGTTAATTTAAAAATGTATTGCTTATAGTTCTTATGCATAATTGAAACATAAGCCAAAATTATGTTTATTACTTGTAGTGCTTTCGACATAAGTCCGGGAGTTTTAATAATGAAACAAATGATATTTTAATAAATCTAATAAACAGATTATGAAATAAAAAGTGTACGATAAATAACAATTTAAGGAAAAAAAAGCCGCACAACCAATAAGAAATGGTAAAGTAGAAAACGGTGTTGGTGTAATGCATGACGCAGTCACGCAGCTGAGACTTTTCAGCTGTCCCCGTGAAAACCTGTCGTCGTCTCTTCCCTCTCCCAATGAAAATTACCCAAACCATACGAGTTCTCGTCATTTTTTAATATTTTAAATATATTAATCACTTTATTACTTCTACGAATATATATACTTTTATAAAGTACCAAAATCACATACAACAGGTTTTTTATTCATGAAAAGACCATTAATTCATCAACAAAAGAAAAAGAAAACGAAAATAAATAAATAATCCATAAAAGTAAACACATTTTCGTGGTAAAAGAGTACTAATTATTACAAAATATACCTAAAACACAATATATATAATGATTATTTTAAAAGTATTATAAAATATTTTTGCCGATAATATTATTATTTTATAATTATGAAAAAGGAGCTCTATGAGGAGCACCTTTTCTTCTGTTACCAAGCGATGAAAGAACCATCCCAGACAAGTAATTGCTCTCTTTCTTCTTCTTCGTCTTCTCTTTCTTATTACTATTGTTACCTTGCTCCGATTCATCTGAAATTACCATTATATCTTCCGCATCTTCCATCGTCGATATCTCTCCGAGCTGATCATGTCCGTCCATTCTCAAACCCTCGAACGTTAATTCCGATGCACCAATTCTATAGAGAATGCTTGATAAATCTTCTCCTTGATATCCTAAGTAATCCACCTGCATATATATATTATTTCAAAAGCTTTAATCATTAATAGGTTACATAATTCATAATTGTGTCTTATATTGGACATGATAGTTCATAACCTAGGAAAGTGCCCACTTTGTACTTTCACATGTGTTTAAAAATATTAAACAAGTAAACACATAAAATCCAAGGAAAAAATAACATAATTAAATAAAAAACAGTTGTTTTCGAAAGTTTTGTTTTTACATTTTTAGAGTAATGATTTGTTTGTTTTTTTTACTTTATGCCATATGTTTAAAAGTTGAAGCAATCATTCTATTCTATTATAATTTTTAATTTTACTAGAATAAAAACAATCAACCAGTGAATATCAAGAATTAACGGGTCTCACTTTTGTCATTCATGGGTCAACTATACCAATAATTTATAACTAAATTTCCATGTTTTTATCGCACTTGTAAGGAACTTGAATCAAAAGTTAAAAGGTTGAAGTTACTTAGGCTACACTAAAAGTAGAATAATTTCCTAAAAAATATGTAAAATTACCTTGCAGGAGAGGGAACAAAAGTGGAATGGTTCTTGGAGGATTCTATCACAAGTGAAGCAAACATTTGAAGAGACCTTAGCTCTTGATTGTGGTCTTTGGTTTATGAAAATCACCTTGGCTCCATTTATTGTATATGGCTGAATGTACAAATTGTCAAACAGTAACAAATTAAATTTAAAATCAAAGCTAAGAGTAAGATTATTCACCTGAATATATGAACAATGTATGAGCTTCTCAAGATCACTCAGCCGAACGACGTCGTGGTATACGTATCGTCTCACCTGCCAATTCATAAACGAAAGGGCTTAACAGATAGAATTTAAACTAATGGGTAACATTCATAATTCCTTCAAAAGAATTTCTCATTTTCTTCTCTGAAGCAAGCGAAAAAGGTAATAAATAAATCTTATAATTAGAGCCATGAATTTTATATATCAAGAAGGATGGATATGCACCAATAATGCTTTTGGGGAAGTGGAAATGATTTATAATTATAAATTGATAAAAAATACAAAAACCTGTGGAAAGAAGTCAAGGGAAGTGAAGGAAAAGGAATTTGGTCAAAGCTTTGATGTTCTTTGAAAGCAACAGCTAAAGAGAAGTTGAGCAGAGAAGACAATAAATTTGAAAAGAGAAAGAATAAATATAAGATGAGAAAAGATACATACTATATATAGAAACAAACCAAAACCAAGCAATAGACAATTCAAGTCCTATACTATCAATATACATATCTACATGATACAATTTTCAACATAATTAGAGAAATGATCGCATGTTTAAGAGTAACTGAGTCAAATCTAGCCTAAAGGGTTAAGTGTGTACAAATAATTTTTTTTTCCTAACTGAAGAGAAATTTAGAAAAGATGACTTTAAGGGACTTTTAAGAAGAGATGAACATTACAAAAGAAACATTTTTTGGGGAGAAGTAAAAGTTTATGATAATGAAAGGTCCATAAGAAAAACAAAGTTCTAACTTCTTATAGGACAATTTCCAAAAGCTCTATACCTAGCATTTAAAAACCTGAAAAATGCTGGAGAAAAAATTTAAAGATTATTATTATGTGCAAATCGAAATAAATTCGAATCCGATACAAAAGACCATTGAATAAATTGCAGAGAGAAACATAACCCAGAAGTGTTTTTTTTTACTGACAATTATTTTCGGGAAAGTTACCAAGAAAGATAAAAAAACAAGGGTTCTAACAATTTACTTGGTTTATGCTAAAATTTGTAAATTGCTAACGCGTGTGAGTATAAGTACAGATTTCGCTATAGTACAATATCTTTCATGAGAGAGAATTTTCTCCGATAAATCGAGTAAACAGGAAAAACATTCGTACACAGTAAGGAATTGTAATTTGTATAGGTGTAAGTAATGATTTCATAGCAATAAGAAATCTCAAGAAAAGAAAAAAAAATCAAAAACAAAAACATGGGTATTGAAGTTGTCACGGAATCGAATCAGTGGATCATCGAAAAATTCTCAAATTTCGTATTACAGAATCGATTGGGTTAGCGAGAAATTTGTAAGAAATTGTGAATTTTAATAATTAAGTTTGGTTACCTGAAGAAGAGGATGAGAGCGATGTGAAGGAAGACAGTGAGGACAGACACTGCGACAACAGAGCAAGCAAAAGACGTTCTTTTCACTTTTACGGCGAGTTTCATGTACCCCACAGCTCGAGAAGAAAGTTTCAGCCATTAATCCTTCAAGCCATGCAGGTTTAGTCGCCACCATCATCATCATCTCCTCTTCTTCTTCCTCACCTTCTCTCACCATTCTTGATTTTCCTGACAAGTTTTTTTCACTCAAGATGTAAAATTCCTCAATTTCTCTCAATTTTAAAAACCCTATTTATTATTTGGATAAAACCCTAAGAGATTGAGAGGTTTGGAATTGGACTTGGTGAGTTTTTTTTAGTTTGGAGTGTGTGTGTGTGTGTGTGAAGAAGAGTGTAAATGTTTATATAATATCTAAAATGTTATGCGTATACGTGTGTGTATGTATATGGATTTTTTTTGTAATGTATAGAGGAGGTTCGAGAATTATTGTCGCTACGTATAGAGAGAGAAAGTGTTGGGCGAGTGAGAGAGAGAATGTCTTTTATTGAGAAAACGAAATGTTCCGATCAAATATTTTCTCCATTGGCGAAAGATCAAATGAGGGAGAAGAGAGATATTCGAGTGTGAACAAAGTGGTCATATATTAAAGTTTTAATCTTGTTTTTTTCCATTGGGCAAAACACACAATAACCCAGTTCAAAAAGATTGGACTAAGATCTTTCGCTGAGGGGTTTATCTGTTTCTTTTTAAAGAAATTTTTTTAAATAAAATTAGGGATGTATATCTATTTGATCTCTTTGTTTGAGTGCATTTACTAGGAAATAGTGTAATTTGTTTGGAGGACAAGTGTCCCTGAGGATCAGTATGTTTAGAGGGATCTCTAAGATTAATTTACCTTTTCCGGACATGATACTCATGTTTTCCTTGTTCTACCCACAACAACAACAAAAAGTGATTTTTATCTTTTAGACAAATAAAATTTAGGAGTCACATTAAAAGAAGTTTTACAGCATTTGTTTATAGCATTTTTGATCGTTTATAGCATAATTACTTCAACAATCACTCCATATTTATATCTTATAAAGGTGTTAAGATATAAATGTGGAGTGATAGTTTGAACATTTATATTATAAAATGTTTATAAGATATAAATATGGATTGTTAATGAAGATTAAAAAAATTATGGAGTTATAGTTTAATTATTATCATGTTTAATGATTGTGACAAATACTTAAATTTTACACGCACAAAAAAGTCTCAGAAAATTATGGTAGTGATTCGCTTTTGGGACCATTTCATGTTTTCAACAGACCGTAAAACACTTCACACTTAACCAACCGATCATACATCAAATGCATTTGTACAAAAACTATGTTACCTGCTTTAACTGCGCCTAGCATGTTTCCTCGACATAATTGATATTTTTAATGGGAATTTGGTTGCACTAAAGCTACACGTCGTTTATTTATATAAGTACGTCTTCATTGCTTTGAGTGAAGGAGAGTGGCAAATTTTTTTATTATTTATCTTGAATGATGATATTATATATCAAAAAGAAGACAAAATTGGAGAATAGAATTGGAGAATACAGATCTTATAAACATATATGACTTGTCACGCATAGAATTGGAGAATGTCTTATATATTTATGTAAAAATTATTATTGTATACGAGGCAAGATTCACAAAACTAATTTTTCGTATGTGGTATTTACGGATATAATTATTAAAAATTTAGAATCCAGGTAACTAATAGTTCTTTTTTGTCTAAAATAAAAATAACTATGATGTTTTAGTTGTAGTAATATATATAATATCAACACTTCATATATATATATATATATTAGTTTCTTATTTTCATGATAATTTATAAATTTGAATGTTTTATGTTTGTGTTGTTTTTGTATTTGGATATGTCCCTTCAACTACACAATATTTTATTATGTTTTTGACATATTGATATATCAACAGAAAAAAACAACTTATTTTGAATGAATAATTCTATTTATACTTAGAAAAAGTCAGTTCAACTCATTTTAATATGTTTATTATTTATATTAATAGATTTTCCTAAAAGAATAGAACACTTTGTTTTTCTGATTCCGCTTTTGATAAGCATTATAATGTATAAACCAATACTTTAAAAACTTAATTCGAGGATTTTTGACATGGAAAGACTTGTTGGAAATAAACAAGTACAATAATATTGTAAAAAATATTCTCTAAATTGCTGCATAATTAAACATGGTATAAGATTAGTTTATTAAGAACAAAATATATGGCAGAGACGTTGGCCTTGGCAAGCGTGCTGCTCCTTTTTAAAGCTTTTTAAGTACTCTTCTCCTCACCTCGGTTTCTTAATGCTTTCTCTTTTTCTTTTTTTCTATATTAAAATGTTAATCCAAGTTTTGAGAATCATAATTATTCAGTTATATGTGTATATATAAAAAAATTCAACCAGATGTATATTCCAGTGTATAGATAGATTTGCATACAACCGACTCCTTAAAATTTAGTCATATTTTATTCATTTGGTTTTGGCTTGCATCTGATTATTAGTGGAAATATCTGAGTTACTTTGTCCAATTGCCGCATTATTGTCTCTTTCTTTTCACAACACACTTCCTAGCGCATCTATCATAGGTTCACTAATTACTTGAGATTTAAATTCTGATCTAATCTTTTTCTTTTGTTCAAAATTTTTCTGACTAATCTACATATCAGTATTTTTACCATTTATGTACTATATTTTTTAACGGACTATATTATTGCAGATAATATAAATTCTTTTATAATGTATCGAATGAAGCGAAGTGCATAATTATTCTGCAGTTGTCGCTACGACCGGTTGGGAGGTTCATCCCTTTTTGGTTTTAACTATTAATTTTAATAGCAGTGTACTGAAATTATGTGCACCGTTAATTATTTTATCTTATCCGAATCTAGCTAACTGCAAGTTTATGAACTTTTCTTACCCTAATCTTTACAGATAAAAAATGCACCGGTCCTCAAGAAAAGTAATAATTGTCTTTTCACCAAAAATAATTAAAATAACTGCAAACGAAGATTTATGGTTTTGATTGATACCTCATGTGCACTATTTATTTTGTTAGCAATTATTATAAAAACAGTTGGAATTAACGGCATCACTACTAGTCTACTATAATATAATCATTTATCGTTATTTTTTGTTGTTAAAAGAAGTTTACCATTGATTTTTTTAACGCTCTCCATTTTAGCTTTACCTGGAATGGAAATATCAAGGCATGTAGTATTTTCTTTTTGTCGGTATAGCATGTCAGTAAAGAAAACGTACTTTGTACAGTATACTTTCTCAAGGATATTCGATATGCTAGTTTTCTACGAGGATATATTGTATATTGTTTTTTGGAAGAAGTATATTGTATGTTGTATATCGTATGGCGAAAAGTCTCAAGATTACGCGAACTCATAATCAAAGTATTAAAACTATCAAAGCAACCATTTTTTGGTTAAATATGTAGCCTATCTAAAACTATTCGATCATATACAATCATTTTAAAGGTTGTATGAACTGTTTACAAATAGAGATCTAAAATGAACTACACGAACGTAAAATACGTTTAAATTTAGGGTAATTGCAAAAGATAACCATGAAAATAAAAAGAATTAAGTAAATATCTCTAGCACAATAGTGTTTTGCAGATGGCAAAATGAAATGACATATTTATCCACTTCTTCTTCAGCGTTATGCTATTTTTTCAAATATCTTGCTATTATTTGATTTATGGTATTTTTTTTGCTGTCGAATATCCTTTTACGTTCTTTTTTGGATTTCCTTAGAATTCTCCATTTTCTTTTATATATACAATATTTTTTTTTAGAAAATCCAATAGTTTTTTCCGAAGCTTAAACAATATCTTTATATATCGCCTTATTTTGTTTTAATTCATGTCATTTTAATTTGGAGAAGATTTTGCAAAATCAATTGGGAGAGATGATTTTGTCAATTTTCTTTGTTTTAGTCTTTGGGAGTGGGTCCATAGTTATTTAATTTAAATTTTTTTGACAAAGACTATTTTCTTAATTTGTTTACGATCCTTAGTCATTTTGCTAAATCACCCTTAAATTAATGGGTTAACCAGTTACATACTAAACAAATTACAAAACTTCTACTATGATTATCAGTTATCTTTAATGAGTTTGTATACTAGTATTTCAGATTGAATATACAGTTTTAGTCTATATATATATCATTTCGTACTTTTCTAAATAGGATAGTTTTTTTTTTCTCGTGTCGACCAAATAACCTGGTCGGGTTTTCGGTTTCTAGAAAACATCTGACACATTTGCTTGTATAATGCGTGAGTCTCATGTTTCAGGCACCGTTGGCCCAATTATATAAAAACCCAATTCGTTTTATTCTCTATTTGAAGCCCAATTACTAAATTGTGGCATCTTAGTTGGTTAAACCATTTCAAACCGAATCAAAAACCATATAAAGTTTAACCAACTAAGATTATTTTAATTCTATATACATCCAAACAAATTGTAGTAGAAAAAAACCCACAACTTTATAGAAAATTATTTCAGTCCAAAGAAACAAATTGATTCCAAACTGCAATAAAAACTAATAGTAAATTAAAACATTAGAATAGCTAGCTAGCTCCCACTCGTATGGTTACATTGAAATCAAGGAATATGCAGTAAGTACTTTTGTATTGCATTGTAGAATACCTAAATTAAACCCCAATATTATTGTATTCTATATATGACCTATATAATTATTACAAGAAAATCAACGAAAATTTTCGACGAAGTAAGAGTATGTCGGAAATTTCTGACAGTTATACGACAACTACAAACCGTCAGAATTCTATCAACGGATTTCCGATGAAAAATGTATATCCGTCGAAAATTCGTCGGAATATCTTAAATTCTACATCTTCTGTTTTTTAAAGTTTTTACGACAATATTGATCTTAGGGCAAAAATCATGGAAAAAACGGTCGAACTTGAAGGTTTGAAGAAGAAGATTCAAACCATAAAAGAAGAGCGAGTGTCAGATAAGGAACGAGTCAAAGCAATAGAAGAAGAGCAACTATCAGATAAGGAACGACTCAAAGTAATGGAAGCGTGGATGGATGCATTCTTTTGAACATTTGAGCAACCACCACCATCACTGCAAAATTAGTTTTCTTTATTTATTTATTTATAAATACTTTTAATGTTTTTTATATTTTTAATTATTTTTATTATAATTTGTATAATTTTATTTTCTGGATTTTTAATTTAATTTAAATTTAAATTTTCATATTAACTATATTTTAATTAGAATGAAAATTTTATTTGTATTTTAAATCTTTGATTTTGAAAAATTAAATAAAATACGAATCCGTCGGAAACACTTCCGTCGGAAACCAATTCCATCAAAAATTTGTCGGTTTACCCGTCGGATACATTACCAATGGATTTCAGCGAATATATGACAGACCTGTTTCCGACGGATTACCAATAAGGTTTGAACTGATAGATATCTGACCGTCAGAAATCCACCGTAATTACCAATAGTTTTTCAACATTTGTTTCATTTCCGACGCTCTAGATCAGACGGTCAAATTCATCAAAAATGATCATTTTCAACAGATTTATGAGGAATTTGACCGTCTAATTCCGTTTATTTTTTTGTAGTGAGTAAACGAAGGACTATATAGAATAGATATTTGACGCATACTATTCTTCTTGTTCCACTAAAGAATCCAAATGGTTTATCATTACCAATATTTAACCAAATCGATCGTTCTCTTCTCTCTACACACTTTCTAGCTATACTAGTTGATCATGCTTTTCAACGATACAAAGAACCTCTATACGAGGGACTCCAGTAGTCATTTGCACTGTTATCACGGTATGCAATTGGGGTGCAAGAAATAGGAACCAAACAAAGCCCTCTACTCCTTAGGTCTGAATGTTTTGGTCCTCTTTTGTTGTGATCTTCTCTCTCCCATCCTCCCCATGGATCCTAAAACCATACATATAAGATTTTTATTAATGAACAAAATAATTATTTTTAGAAACATCATTAACAAAATAGTTAACTTAAACATCCACACATTTAAAATTTCTCCCTAAACGTTACCTTAATTGATGAGTTCTTCATGTAAGGAGTACTTAGCAGCTGCATGATCATTAAAATCAACAACTAAATTGTTAATTAAGATAATCAATTAAGGGTATGCTTGCATAAATGATTTCACCTTTACTTGCTCTTGATAAAAATTTATGTAAGTGATAGCTTCTTGAAGCACAGAAGCAGTATCCGTCTGAAACGTTTCCAAACCAAAAGTTTTATTTTCTTCCTTGTAAAATATAAGGGAATTTTAAAGAGAGGAGAAATATATAAAAAGTGAATACGGTGTTTTTTGTAGCACCTTTCCGAAAGGAGACACAATTTGCTGTAGAGTCGTGATCTTGTCTCGAAGCTTGGCTTTCGGTAGTTCCTGCCATTTATTTTCAAACAAAAAATGTAAAATAACGTTTTTGATTTGTATTTATTTAACCAATATAGTATCATTGAAACAAATTTACATTAATCTCGAAACCTAAATTCATCATATATAATCTATTCTTTTGGCATACATCTATACCTACTTGCGTGCACATTATGTTAATTATGTTACATAGAGATTATTACCTTCTCCGGCGAAAGTGTAGAGCCGCCGCACTTGGCCTTCTTAGAGACCTCATCAGAAATTTCTTCACATGATCTCTTCTTCTTTCCGGCGTTTGTTGTTCCCAACCTCGCTGTTGCCTGCAAAAATGGCTTCCAATTTCGTGTTTAGCGTCGACTCTAGTTCGTAATATTAGCATAATTATAGAATAACAAAATATTGATTTTTTTTGGAGTTGAATGATATATAAATGCAGAATGAACTATGAAGGTGAATTCGATACCTTTTCTATACACTATGACAGAAAGTGCAAATAGCTGCAAGATATTATAATTAAATAAGAAAAAAAATAACCAAATACCACAAACTTAATGTTTAGAAATGATTCCTAAAAGCTTTAGTAGTATTTTCTTTTAATGTTAACTTAAACTTTCATACAGCCACCAAACTTAAAAGATACAACAGAAATATCAACGTTAAATTCATTGTAAACTCCAACGTTTTAGCAAATAAAAAACAATGTCTTTTCTAGTGATAAAAATAAAATTACCGAAACCACATATTTGATAGCGTATACGTACCAGTGATGCCGTTTGATGTTCTTTCTTGTCAAACTCAGATAAGTTTAAGGCCTTAAAGCATGGCTTAAACGATGGATTAATATCCGCTAATGGCCTACTTAACCTTATATCAAGGAAACTTCTAGAACTTTCTATAGGATCATGGAACAACGAACCACCACCACTTAAGCCATTATTGTAACAAAGATCTTCTTCATTTTTCACTTCCAAGGCTTGTCTGTAGATAGAAACGACGTCGTTTGTCTGAGAATGATCATGATTAAAGTGATGATGAAGGTTATAGTTCATGTCGCGATTATTCGGTGGCGCAATGGACCAGTGCTTGCCTACAAGATCGGTTAACTTTAACAGCCGTTGCTCACTACTTTGATCGTACCTAACTTGGTTTGTGTCATAGATCCAACCGTTACCGTTACCACAGGCTGGCTCGAATGGTAATTCTGATGTTGTTGATGGATTTCTTGAAGATGTTATGTGATGATAACGATGATCCATCATTTGATCTCCTAAGCTTCTACCAGACCTGTCCATTTATACTATTATCAATGTGTGTATCAACATATGAAATATATTTACAAAATTTAAGGTAGATATGGGATGTAATGAATTTATGTGTAGTTTATATGCTACTTTATTGTTTTTTTTTTCTTTCAAAACAAGAAATTTTCAAATCTTAGTGTTTTCAATAATCTTTTTTTGGGGGAAGATTTTAAACGAATACGAAATGATATTATTTGTTTGCGTTTTATTTTTTTGTTTATAATTTCAAATAATTTCTACTAAAAAATTAAATATTGTATAATAAACTACAACTTTTTAAATAAAATAATAATAAACCACATCTTCGAGTGGCCAATAATAAAAGATGAATCATAAGTGCAAAATTATAGGCATACCCTCACCGATCAAATGTTAAATCATTTATTGGGGAACAATAATTCAAAAAGAGCTCCTAATTTACTTTTGTAAACCAACTTTTAGACCTCTCTTTTGTTTCTAATATTTTTTTATTTTATTTTTTCTGGTTTGAAATCACTCCTTATCTTTTTAAATATACAAAAATAATAATACTATGAACTAGACGATATTATTATGGAGTAAAGCGTACAACTTAAAACCTTAAACTAAACTTTGAATCTACAATCCGCTATATATGTAAATATTTGGAGAATAAGAATAATAAATATTTGGAGAAGATGAATATATGTTATATATGTATATAGGTGTATATATATATATATATATACTTACAAGAAGGCAAGACTCCATAGATGATTATGAGAAGATACGACATGGTCTCGGAGCAACTCATCGGAGGAGGAGGCAGGCTGATCCTGAGTCAAGAAAGAGTGATGATTGGAGGATTCAGCGGTTAGGTCCAAACGATTTAAAGCATTTACCGTCGAGATCGAGAGATTGTCTTCTTCGCAGCTAGCGTTTGCGTTTGAGTTATTATTACTATTCTTATGGTAAAACGACGTCGAATTAATGGAGTTTGTATGATCATTATGATGATGTTGAACATCTTCCCACCATGATGAACTCGGTGTACATTCTTCCCTTAACATTTTCCTTTCTTCGAACTTTTATTTTTTCTTGCTTCTTTTTTTTTGTTGGTTAAGAGTCTAGGCATATGTAAATTAGAGAATATAAAGTGTATATGATACGATTGGTGGTGGTGACAATATTATATGCGAGTGGGGTATATCCACTCAGTTAAATTTAATACTACATATAGTATTTTATATGTCTTTAAGCCACCGAAGATGTGTTATGTATATGCGGTCTGCGTAAGATCGTACGTCAATTAAAAATGTGTTTGATCTCTAGACCGATCTTGACTATATTAAAATTCTATAGAAGCTAAATATATATATATATATATATATATATATATATATATATATATATATATAGTAGAAATCAATTTTTGGCCTTGACATCCTGTAGAACACAACTTATTATTTTTGATACTTATTGTGAACTTTCCTATAAACAGCATTATGAACCAAGGGATTGTAGTCAAATGATTATTTTTTACGAGTAAGACTCTTAAAGTTAAGAATCAAATCTCATTACTTATGTCCTTTTCCAACCATGCTAATTAATTCCATATAACGGTTACAGATTTTGAAGATTAATCTAAGTTTTAGAGATTTTGAGTTTCCCTATCTCACTTTTATTTCCAAGATTTTCCGGAATTTATATTCTTTATGTTACAGATAGTTCAGAACCAACTGATGTTCCAAAAAATAAAAAGACACATTGTCAAAATTAAACAATATATGAAACACAACTCGACTATTGCCAAGATATGTCTCCGCCACACCACGAACTAGAGTTATCCTGCTGTAAACGTGAATGCTGCTTAATGCTGAAACTCTCTGACATTAGGACTAGGCTCCATGATTTGCGGAACAATGTCAAAAAGACATTATATTGGCTCATGATTGTATTTACTTATTCACAGATTTTGATAAAGGAAATCTTAGCAAGGGGGATTTGCTCTAATTTTGTTCATTTCTCTTTATGCCTTGCAAGTAATTAAAGTCACCAAAACACGATGTTATAGCTAGGTATCCAAAATTATTTCAATCTCTTCTGAGATATGCACTGGCGGAAGAAGGCTATGCTAGATTTAAGCACCGCGCTTCGCGACTACACAAGGAATCGAATCAGGCTCCTAGTCAGTATTCACTAGCTAATCTTTTATGATGATTTACCCAAAAAAAAAATCTTTTATGATAATTCCGTTCTAGAGCTCTATTGTATTATACAGTGCAGCAGAATCCGTCCGACTTCTTTTCAAATAATTTATTTTTGAGTTTATTTCGAGAGAGGCCTATTATTTTGCTACTACATTGGATTTGACCAACTCTATTCTTTTGCTCTCCTGCTTTAATAAAGATGTTGGTTTGCCGACCAAAATGTTTTCAATTTTAATTTTGATCGATAATATTTGGCATAAAATACATAATTAAAATTAAAATACATGATATTTGGCATAAAATTGAAGAAATTTAGATGATAATTTTTTAAGACTCAACTAAAAAGTGATTAAGATTACTTATAGTTTATTGCTTTCTACATGCATGTCATGTCAATACCATTGTTAAGATTTTGAACTTTTTATAATACAAGTAAGAACAATATAAAACCTAGCTAGGGCGAAGGAGGAAGGTGTAAAAGGGGCAATAGCGTTTATTTTCTTTTAATTCTTTTTTGGTCCAATCATTATAAAAAGTGGACACATGATGCACAAAAAATAAATCAAATTAACTAGGATATGTTAATCAAATATGCAAGCGTGATTATTATTAATACGTCATTGTATTTTTCGTAACCAAAAGTAAGGGGCAATATGGAATATTAAACGTTTATTTTCTGAGGTTTCAAATCACCGAACAAGGAAGCACCCATTTCCAATTTACATATTCTTGTGATACACCATACTTTGTTCTCGGTTTGGGATATGCAGTTGTAAGCTACTTTGAATTTTGATACTGAAAATTTATCATACAAGATAGGGTCGTACTAGGTGTTTATCTAAAAAGAGAGAAAAATTAAAGTTAGGAGTTCGAATATCAGAAAAACATAAAATTCATTAGTTAACTTGCTATGATTCTCTTTTTTTTTTGTCAACAACTTGCTGTGATTCTTGATTTGAAAAATTGCAAATCTAAAGTTCATTGTTTTGGGTACCCAAAATATAGCGATATTACTAATTTAGGGTTTATAAATTATAACTATAATGTTTTCTATGATATAGAAAAATATTAAGGAGAATTCGAGTAATCACTTCAAATACTTCCATTTTTAAGATTAAAACAGAGTACCATGAATTTAGGACTTTTTGTAGATATATAGAATTTGCAGACCCGACCACTGTAAATTATAAAAAAAAAAGGAAATTTGTTTTTGTGAAACTAACCGAACAACATTAATTTACAACTTGTTTGGGCTGTGACATAATCTTTTTTTTGGGAGGGTTTTGGATTTTATTACTGCTAGTTGAAATTTGTAAATAATCACTTATATAAAATTTATTTGGTTCACTTAAAATTGACTTAAATCTTAAATTAAACTTTGGTGCTTGCTTGTTTGGTGACACGAAACCTGCCAAGAAAGGGTTCCGATTCCATATTGGCCCTAACTTTTGTTTTCATAAAGATAATTTAAAGTATTAATCAATAATCACGCCTGTATAATTAATTTATTATCGTCTCTTGGTGCGCTATTTATTTTCTCAAGCTTCATCCCTTTTAATCCGAGTCCAACTCCACTCCAAAAGTTTCTTGTCTTTTGCGATATCTTTTATTTTTCTTTCTCATATTTTAATAAATAGTAATTTAGAAAGAGATTGCGTGGCCACATTTTCTGAGGTTGACTTTTATTAATTTCATTATCATTTATATTTGACTCTTTATTTCTAGTCAATAACCAATCGATAGCATCAGAAGTTCATAAACCAATCTGTTTTTTTTTAATGGCCAAAAGTTTTATTGAAAGTTTAAACAATTCAGTTTGGTTACTTTAACGTTTTAAGTTTAAACCCTATAAAATTTAGTGGAAGAGAAATATTAGGCCGGTTAAAGAAAGGCCCATTTTGGTGTTTGGTCATTCATTCCTCAGAAGCCTATTGCATAAAACAATCTATTTTCTTTTTCATTTTGTAACAATGAAACAATCTAGTTCTCGACTTCATATACCTTAAGAAGTTTAAGATTTTCTAATAACAGATTAAAAAAACCCAAACAATTTAGAGACGCATCAGAGCACCTCAACTTGGTTATTATCACTTTTAAAAAACCAACTATCGAACACGAATTTCTGGTTGCGTAAATGAAGGAAAATTTCACAGCTTTCATGCCGCTCGTTCGTCAAATGAATCAAGAAAACACCAATATATTTCGGTAAAGACGGTACCAACAATTCATTATTACGAATAAAAAATAAAAAAATATGTGAAACGAAAGAAAAGAAACAGAAAAAGAAAAAGTGATTACAAGTTTAGTAAAGACGATGATAATCGAATGTGTTGCGCCTATTGTTATGTTTATCCGTGAAAACATAACTGACAAACTCATATAATCATTAAAACATAATCTCTTAACTCTAACCAATTTAGGATCACTAAAACAACCCAATTTAGTACTTTGTTTTAGTTAAAATTTTTTATTTAATCTGAAAATCTCTTACTAATCTGTCTCTCAAGTTTAGCGTTAAACCAAAGCCTTTTTTTTTTTGGCTTAGAACGTCTCTTGAAACTTAGCCAATCTTGACAATCACTAATGGATTTAGGCTCTTCAAAGGTTGAAACTATATGCTGGGGGAAAAATTGAGTTGTGGTCCGTCCATCAAATTGGAGGGTTAAGTAGAATGTGGACCTATATCTTTCAAGTTGTTCATGAATTTGTAAGATCAGGTTTCAAATATTTACAGAATCAGTTCAAGACAATAAAAAGTTAAGGTAAGTTAAACATAATGTTTTCTATTCATGGTACTAATAAGTGATTCGCCTAATTCGTAGTGACGACTTTTAACCAAAACAAAATATATATGCATTATTTTTACCAATCTTGAATTTTTGTTAACATATTACCCTGTTGGTAATAACTTTTTCACGCACTTATATAATATTTTTAAAAGCTTTAACCGTGGAAATATTAACTATCTTGTGTATTTAAATTGCTAATAGTTACTTAATTAGTATGTCTTAAATATTTGATACCACTAATGCTGGCTGAAATTGATTTTAGACCAAACTAAATTGTGACCCGTCCGCATAACTAAGTTTGATGTAACAATTCAATAATCAACTTACCAAATCTCTAAACTCATGTGTCACGAGCCTTTAGTCTTTTGCTTACATTTCTATGAAATTTTTGTTTCTATTAGTTATTTGTTGATTAAGAACATAAGCAATGATAAGACGATTATAAGTCGACCCAATGAAATGATGTGCCAATGTTCTTTTTTTTTTTTTTTCTGTTTTATTTCTTCCTTTTTTTGCCAACAATGATGGCCCAATGTTTAGAAAAGTTAAGTTCAGAATGATATTTATATACGTAATTGTTGTGGATAATCGTCGTCGGGTTAGACACCCGATTCGGATCATGAACTGAATTGTTGTATTAGTTGGACCGCAAGAAAAATTCAAAAGATGAAATCCATAAGATGTTTTATGGTTTTCTATTTTATTTAGGAATAAGAAAGACAATTTTCTAAAAAAGAAAAGAAAATTCAAATTTTCTTTTGATGTGGAATATGTGGTCTCAAGGTATTATATAAAAAGAGGCAAGACTTTATAATTCATCATCTAGAAAATAAAGCAAACACAAAGAGAAATATAGAGAGAGTCTTAGAATTTAAGGTTATCAGGTGTTGTAGTTTCGATGGATGTTTTGCGGATGAGTTTCTGGTTCTTGTTTTTCTTCTTAGTCTCAGATTTGAGATCCGGAATCTTGATTTTGTGGCACATCATCAGGTTAGTTTTGTTTTTTCGTAAGGTACTTATCACAAGAACACAAGATTGGTGAGAGAAAGACTTAAGAGAGACTGTAAAAAATAAACCTACAAGTGATCTTCTAGTGGTTGTTTGTGAGTTCGGCTCACACGAGACGTACTCTCTAGTTTAAGAGGATCTTGTTAAATTTTCGTGTGTTTATTAGTTAGTTAAACGCATTAACAAACTAAACTAATTGAACTAAAACCTTACAAGAGGTATCAGAGCATCCAAGACAAGCAGAAGACGTTGCACAACAGGTTCTGCAAATCCTAAGAAATCTGAAAAAGGATTTATGTGATTATAGTTTTTATCTGAAACAGGATAATCATGGAGTCTAACTCTAGGAGGTACGACATGGAGAATTTTGATGGTAAAAGGGATTTTGGTATATGGAAGTACAAGATGATATGCCAGTTGGAGTTACTCAGCTTAAACTTTTGTCTTAAGGAAGACAATCCCTATACTTCAGGTACAGGCGATCCTTTAGATAAAGAAAAAGGGATAACAACAAAATTAGTTGAAGTAAAGGTTGAGGTGGATCCAGTGTAGCAAGAAAAGGAGAATAGAGCTAAGAACGTGATATGTATGTGCCTAGGTGATATGGTTCTACGGAAGATCATGAAGGAAAAAATAGCTCTATATATCTGGCAGGCTCTAGAAAGGGATTATCAATCCAAATCTCAAGCCAACCACATATATTTGAAGCAGAAGTTCTCATGTTTCAAATTTGAAAAAAGTATTGAGTACAAACTCAATATTTTCTTGAAGCTGATCAATGACTTGGCCAGCTTGAATATCAACATCTCGAATGAGGATCAAGCTATACAAATTCTCTATGCACTACCAGATCTTTATGAAGCTCTAAGGGATACACTCAAGTATGGAGTTGGGAAGACTCAGACTCTAACCATTGATGATGTTACCAGTGCTGCTTATTCAAAAGAGATTGAACTGGAGGAGAATGGGCTCTTAAAGACAAAAGTCAATTTCGAATGCCTCTTTGTAAGCAGAGGAAGAACTAACAACAAAAACAATAGACAAAGAGGCAATATGTCCAAGAGTAATAATAAGATATCTAAGTCAAAACAGAGGAATCAAGCCAAGAAAAGAGTATCTTGGGTATGCAGGAAAGTAGGACACTTTAAGGCTAAATGTCCTGAAAGGAAGAACAACAATACTGCAAAAGTAGCTAAAGAAGAAGAGCTACCTATGGTATTAACAGTTAGCCTACAAGACACTAATGATGAATGGGTGATGGATTCATGGTGTACTTTTCATATCTCACCTACAAAGGATGTGTTATTTGACCTTAAAGAAGTCGATGGAGGAAACGTTCTGATGGGAAATAACACTCACAATGAAGTGAAGGGCATATGCAAACTGAAGATACTAAATCTTGATGAATCTATTGTGACACTAACTGATGTGAGATACATGCCAACCATGGGCAAAAATCTCATCTCGTATGGTCAATTAGAAAAGAGTGGTTGTAAGTATGTTAGTGGAGACTTTATAGTCACATTCTACAAGGAAGACATGAAAGGGCTCATAGGAAGATATCAAGATGGTCTATACTATTTGCAGGGAACTGTGGTAAGAGGAAAAGCATATGTGGCAAGTGTTAAGGTAAATCAAACCAACATATGGCATTATAGGCTTGGACACACGAGTCTAAAGAATATGAACATTATGGTCAAATAAGGTTATCTAGACTCAAAATAAATATACACAGTGGAATTTTGTGAGGAATGTGTACAAGGTAAATCACACAAACAAAGCTTTTCGGACTCTAGGCACACATCTACAAGCATTATATACTATGTGCATAGTGATTTGTGGGGATCAGTCTCTAATGAGATAATTTTATCAGGTAACAAGTATTTCCTAACATTCATTGATGACTATTCAAAGAAAGTTTAGATCCGGTTCCTAAAAAGCAAAGAAGAAGTGTTTGAGAATTTATCTGAGTGGAAAACTCTGATTGAAAATCAAACAAAGAAGACTCTTAAGTGCCTAAGGATATACAAAGAATACTCTTAAGTGCCTAAGAATATACAAAGAAGACTCTTAAGTGCTTAAGGACAGACGAGAGTCAAGAGACACATGACATGCACTTACACTTCACAGCAGAATGCAGTATCAGAAAGGATGAACATGATAATAGCTGATAAGATAAAACGCATCTTGGCTGAAACTGAGTTAGAAAAGAAGTTCTGGGCTGAAGTTGTAGCCACTGCGGTTCATTTAATAAACAGAACTCCTAATGCTTCATTGAAGTTCAAGATTCTAGAAGAAGTTTGGTCAGGAACTAAGGTAAATTACAACAATCTCAAGAGGTTTGGCTGTGTTGCATACATGCATATACAACAAGACAAACTAAGTCCTAGAGCTGTTAAGGTTTCTTCATGGGACATCCTCAAGGTACTAAAGGTTACATGATATGGTTACTAGAAGAAAGAAAATGTACTATCAGCAAGAATGTGGTCTTCGAAGAAGAGAAGTTGTACAAGGAAAGGAAAACTGAAAAGATTCCTAAAGCCAAAAGCAAAAAGATTACTTTCAGTACTGAACTGATCCAAGGGTTAGACAATACTGTTATGGTTCAAAGCTCCTCGGATCAAGGTGGAGCTGTTTCAGAAGAGGATGAAGATGAAGAAAGCACCGGTAAAGGTGGAGCATCTTCAGGTACAGAAACTGAAACAACTACTGTAGCAGAAGGGGAATCTAATCCAGATGAGGTTTTGGAAGAAGCTGAAGCAGGAGAGTATGATTCACTCGATGGTTCTTTACTCGCAAGAGATAGAGTAAGACGAAAAAACATACAACCTCCATAGAGATATGGAGACTCCTCATATTTTGTGGCTAATGCACTAACTTGTGCAGAAGGCATGGAACTAGATAAGCCACAAACTTTAGGAGAAGATAAAAGGAGGAAGGAATAGAAGAAATGGGAGCAAGCAATGATAGAAGATATGAAGTCTCTGGATAAAAATAAAACTTGGGAAGTTGTTTCTAAGACTAAAAATAGAAGACAAACGGGTGTAAATGGGTATTTAAACTAAAGGAAAGCATTCAAAGAGTGGAAGAACCTAGATACAAAGTTAGACTAGTAGCTAAAGGATTTACATAGGTTGAAGGAGTTGACTACAATGAGATATTCTCACAAGTTTTGTTAAATATGTTTCCATACGGATCATGTTATCAATTGTAGTGAATTTTGATATAGAATTGGAGCAACTAGACGTCAAGACTGATTTTCAACACGACACACTAGATGAAGTCATCTACATGAATCAAGCAGAAGCTTTCATAGAGAAAAGTAAAGAAGACATGGTTTTTCTACTAAAGAAGTCTCTCTATGGATTAAAGCAGTCTCCTAGACAGTGGAACCGTAAGTTTAATGACTTTATGAAGTCACAAGGGGTTTCACAGAAGCATCAATGATCAATGTGTTTTTAAAAAATGATCAACCATTGATAATCAGATATTCTTATTACTCTATATTGATGATATGTTAGTAGCGGCTAAAGACTTAAAGAAAATAAAGATCTTAAAGAAAAGTCTAAACATCGACTTTGAGATGAAATAATTAGGTCCTACTACAAGGATTCTAGGCATGGATATCATCAGAGATAGAAAAATTGAAGTTTTTAAGCTATCACAAGGAAGATACCTAAAGCAATTCCTAAGGTCATTTAACATGATAGATTGTAAAGTTGTTGGGTCTCGGTTAATATACAACTCAAGCTAAGAAATTTGACACAAGGTGAGTTGATTAAGGAAGCAAAAATCATGGAGTCAGTGTCGTATGCAAGTGCAGTAGGTAGTCTAATGTATGCCATGATTGGTTCAAGGCCGGATCTTGCCTATGTTATTTGCTTAGTCAGAAAATATATGACTAATCCAGGGAGAATCCATTGGAATGTAGTGAACTGGATATTAAGGTATCTAAAGGGAGTTACATAATTAAGTCTACCTTTGCAAGGTCAGATCCATTAGACATATAAGGGTTCTGTGACTCAGATATGCAACAGACCTAGAAAAAAGGTCAGTTACAAGCTATGTGTTTCAGGTTGGAGAGAACACGGTAAGCTGGAGATCAAGTCTACAATATATGGTGGCATTATCAACCACAAAGGCTGGGTAAATTGCTCTCATGGAAGCAACAAAGGAGGGATTTGGTTAAAGAAGATGTGTGATGAGTAAAGCATTGGTTCCAAATGTTTTAAACTCAATTATGACTCATAGAGTGCTATTCACTTAGCAAATAATATGTTTCATCATGACAGAAGTAAGCATATAGCAACTAAATATCATTTTCATCAAAGATCTAGTTGAAGACGGTTCAGTCAATGTCACAAAGGTTTACACTACACAAAATCCGGCTGATATGCTAACTAAGGGTTTACCTAGAAACACGTTCAAGAATTTCCTCGTAAAGCTTAAGGTCATCGCCTGATTTGGCGAGAACATACTCTGAGATTGCTCTATCGGTTGACTATCTTAAAGGAAATGGAAAGAGATTCAAGTTAGTAGCGGTACAAATCTCAAAAGAAATCGACAAAAGAAGATTCAAAATTGAAGACGATAAAGTCTAAAATTGGAAAGAATCAAGTGTGCTAAGGGAATTACTTTGCACATGCAGACAAGACATCAAACTCCTTGCGTTCTTCTTCGCCTAGAAAGTGAAAAGAACATGTTAAAGGTTCAGAAGTTGTGTAAAGCTGCTGGAAGCATCCATTAAAGATGGCGATAAGATTTCAAGCTTCGTCGGAACAGGTGAAGTTGGACCAGACGACAAAGGTGGAGATTTGTGGATAATTGTCATCGGGTCAAGGAACCGGTTTAGGTTATGAACCGGATTGTCGCATCAGTTGGGCCATAAGAAAAAATAATCCAGAAGATGAAGCCCACAAGATGTTTATGGTTTCCTATTTCCTTTAAGAACAAGACAGACAATTTTTCAAAAAGGAAAAAGAAATTCAAATCTTCTTTTGACTTGGAATATATGGTCTGAAGATACTATATATAGAGAGACAAGACTTCATAATTCATCATCCAGAAAACAAAGCAAACACAAAGAGAAACATATAGAGAGTCTTAGGTTTTAAGGTTCTCGGGTGTTTTAGTTTCGAGGGATGTTTTGCGGGTGGGTTTCTGGTTCTTGTTTTTCTTTTTAGTCTTGGGTTTGGGGTCCGGAATCTCGATTTTATGGCATATCATCAGGTTATTTTGTTTCTTCATCGGGAAATTATCACAAAAACACAAAATTGGTGAGAGAGAAAGAATTAAAAAAGATTATAAAACAATAAACCTATAAATAATATTCTAATAGATGTTTCTGAGCTCGTCTCATACCATATGTCTAGTAGTTGTTTGTTTAGCTGTCTCTGTTAATTAAAGTAATGTTGGGTGCACTAGAGCCTCGAGGCCCCAATTCAACCCATATCTCGATTTATACCTTCCTCCAATTTATCCAGCTTGAACTAACTTTGTATCTTTTATAATATTATTTGAAAGACACACTTTTAAAAATAATCTTATAATGATATATGATTTATGGTAATACCACCGCTGATGTGTTATCATCACATTGATTCTTAGATAAATTTTAAAATAAGACAACTAAATAATTACAATATTTGCCATTGGACATATATCATTTGTCACATTGTATTTTCCTTGATTAAACATTAATGATTTTGATTTAATTAAAATACCATTTTTTGTCAACACTTTTTAAAAATTCCGATGGCCTTATAATAATAGTTTAAAATAAATAAAATAATAGTTTATATTTACATAAATTAGATAATTCATTATATTATTCATAATATATATTTTCACATTAAAATATATGAAAATAAAGATTTAATTACATAAGTTTCATTTAAAACTCATATTAATTCCTACATTTAAATATTAAACATAAAGAGTATATATATATTAAAAATCACAAATTAAAAATAGTTTATACATAAATCTTATTTTCAATATATTTTAAACTATAAATTATTATTTTTATCCCCCGTATCTTATATATTTATATTTATGTATGAGATAGTAGATATTTTTTGTTACATTTTGATATCAAATCATAGAATTTTACTTATTTGAATTTTGGAATATGAATATAGTTTTGTGCGGTTTTTAGAGTAACAGAATAACAAACTTTAGATTTATCAACTAATTAACTAAATTTATAATTATAGGATTCAAATATTTTTGTATTATATAAACTGATATATTATAAAAATTGAATCATTGCAAACTGAAAAAGTTAGCTGATATTTAGGTGTATATTCTGTTATTTATTTTTTGGAAAATATAGATATATTATAATTAAAATCATTCCCATAAAATCATAGAATAATTGCGTAATATTATCAATTTTCAAATTGATGCGGTTTGGAGGCTAAATTTTCAAATTTTGAAAATTTTAGCCTTTATCCCCAAATCCACATTTCTCTATAAATAGAGATGAGATTTGAGGCCTTAATTTCCATTCACATAAGCACATATTTTATTGTTTTTAAGTTTTCTAACTTTGATTTCTCATAGCTTATTTTACAAATGTTTCTGATTTGAAATCTTTTAAGAATATGTGAAAGATCAAAGTGAAGATCATTAGACTGTGAAAACAATACTCCGCCAGTGCTAGTGATACAATTGAGATGATCTTGATTATTGTTAGTTAGTCTGTTTTTTATTGTTTAGTTAGTCTACTCTTTCGTATACTATATAGGGTGCCAAGACACAAACATCTATTAAGAGGGATTTGGTGAGTCAACTACGTAATCATGTTCATAGGGTGAGTTTAGGATTTTCATCAACTTTTTGTTGTTTCATTATGTGTGAATGTATCGAACAATGAGTTATCCTTACCGGATTGCCTTTCTTCCAACAACCCGAGTGAGAAGCTAAGAACACTTTCCTGAGGATTTGATTGGATTTGAACCTGTCAAGTTTGGGGAAATTCTTGATGAACATTGCAAGAGGATTACTTGCTTGGTAAGTAACTAAATGAAATCCCTTTTCCTTTACATTAACACGTAGTTTCCTATTTTGATTTATCTCTTTACTTATATTTTTTCTTTTGATTTCGTAGATGTCATTGACCAAATGATGAATGTTACTCAGGTTAAAGATGTATTTGTTAATGGTAAAGATACCACGAAGATCAGTGTCGAGGTTCGTGATGAAAAGTAAAAACATGTTTATGAATGATGAATATAAATTGAAATACTAATAATATAGTATCTTTATATCTTATTTATTTTTACAAAACACAGTGATATTCACATTTCCTGTGTTCTTTGGGGGCTTTTACCGACTATGTTAACACAAATGTTCATGATTCTCCTGGAACTGTGGTCATTTTGTGTTATCAAGTTTGGAAAGATCAAAGTTTGGAAAGGTATTAACATAGTAATTTTTCTGCTATTCTTATGTTAATTTTCTTTCTTCTTTACTTGATTTACAATTATATTTTGCAGATAATCGTTCCATCTCCAATGCTTACAATTGCTTTGACGTTCTCACTAACCTTGACTTCATTCCATATGTTCCAAAGTTCAAGGCTATGTAAGTATTATTTGCTTACATAACTTGTGAATGAATATATTTTTATTTGTGTGCATATAAAAAGCAAATGATATTTTAGACTAATAAGGTTTTCTTTGTAATAGTCTACCAAGGGATCATGGTGTTGTTAACACTGTGAACTCAAATCCCCTTGCTTTTGTTGGTGGTGTTTTTGATAGAGATGACTTCTTC
Source organism: Cardamine chenopodiifolia (assembly GCA_963922655.1). Taxonomy (NCBI): domain Eukaryota; kingdom Viridiplantae; phylum Streptophyta; class Magnoliopsida; order Brassicales; family Brassicaceae; genus Cardamine; species Cardamine chenopodiifolia. Next base: position 7,384,004 of record OZ000467.1, read on the forward strand.
ATAAACACTCCTGACCATAGGTGAAGTTTTAGAATCAAGAGAGGTATTAATCTCTTAATTATTCAAATTTGTATGATTAATAATTTACTTATGAACTATGTTTTTTTCATCCAGGCTTGTAAGTGCATTGTGATGTGTACTATCTTGGCTATTGATGGTGACATAAGTTGATATTACTGAAGTTACAAGGAGTGTTCTAAAAAGGTTTTGACTGTCCCTGTTTATGATTTTGATGAGGAGACTACTGAGGGATTTTTGCCACACGAATTCTAGTGTATTAAGTGCCAAACCGATATTCCCAAACTTGTGCCATGATATTTTTTATATGTTTCATTAGTAACGATGTAGATATTGTATTTTATGTTGTACTTAAATTGAATTTATAAAGTTCATCTCCAATGGATTTGATTATGTGACATTATAAAAAATAATATTGTGGTTTTACAAGGTTCAAATTGCATCTTCGAGTTATCGATGACACTAGAAGCATTAAGCTACTACTCTTTGATAATCTATTATTGGTCAACTGCTTCTGAGTTTGTACCAAAATATCATGATGAGATTTTTAATTTACTATATTCCTTATATCTATATGAGCATCCAATACATATTAATAAATCTTATGTTGATTTATTATATGAAAACTAATACCTAATATTTATATAGATTTAAGAGTATGACTTTATACCACATGCTATCAACAATATGGTTGGGAAAACATTTTTGTTTAAGATTGTTATTGCTAAAGACCATGATACCTACAAGGTTTTCAAAATAATCAATGATGATGATTTGATCAGTGAGTTTTCTGACAAAGACTCACAACAGGTATACCTATATTCCTTATATAGAAATTTAGTTCAAACAATTTTGGATACCATGTCGTATAAAACCGAATTATTTAACATTTTCAAAATTTTATAGGATATTATTAACACACTAATACATGTCAATTCAGTTGAGTCTGAAGGTTTTGAGGTATAGGTCACACTTTTCAAATGTTTTGTATATATATTACTTTGTCTTTTTATTAATAGGTGAAAAAACTTTCACAGATGTTAAAGGCAAGTATCAAATTTCTATTTAAATTATGCAGGCTACAGTAATGCTCACGGATAGTGAAGGAAGATCTGAAGCCTCAACCTCTCCTTATTCAAATCAGTCTGAGCGTAAAGAATCACCTACTCTTTCAAATTTTGAACTTGCTGATCAGACTTCCAGTAGCAAGAAGTTTGGTAATGTCAAACTCAAGATGGAGAAGACTGAAAAGATGAAAGAGCTTAAGGAGTGAACAGTTTCAGATTTTCACAGAGGCTATTTGAACTATGCTATATTTTTTAATAAGATCGAGTTGATATTGGATATTTCAGACTTTATTTGTTACATTTTTTAAAAGATTTTCATTTTGTATTTCCTGTCACTTTCCAGGTGTTGAATAAAGTCTCTAATTCCTATATTTACAATGTTAACTATCATTATCTAGCTTTTTGGTTTAATTTATTAGATATAATTATAAAAATACTAGATAACTCAAACAAAGATAGCGTAACTTTTTTTTTATCTAAGAGATGAGTTACGTCAAACTCATTATATCTTCCATTTCTACGTGAATACTAAGGGATATCAAATTTATAATGATGCAATATATGAATTGTAAATAAATGCGATGTTTGCATTAAGATCTATATAATTTAAGAAAATTTAAAATCTTATACTAAAAATAGTCTAACCCATTAATTTTAAAACCATTCTCCAAAGCAATATTTAGTCTTCATTTGCATATCTTATATACGGAAACTTTTTTTTGATTACAAATTTAAAAATTCAAAATACTCAAGCACGTGAGTCCAAAGCGACATGTCCTCACGCACCAAAAGACAATATTTCGGTTCCTTCGTCTCAACCTCCCGACTCTTAAACTGATGATCTAGTGACACCCTTTTATATTCACAATGAAAATTGGAGACAGATTGGCGGGGCAGATAAAGGTGTAAATCACCACCGGAGAGCTCCCATTGAATAAATGGGAAGCTCGTAAATTTAATAACTAGTGCAATATTTTGTACGATTTATGACTTAGTATACATGTGCAGTATATCAGGGCTATACTTAGTATGTATATCTATAGAGATCAAGAATACAAGGTGATGAGAGAGGTGCATTAAGGAATGTGAAAAATCATTCTAGTGGTCGCGGCTTCACATTTAAAGTCAAACATTAGGGCTATTATTGTCCCACCATGGTGTTTGATTGTGTCAAGTACACAACAAGATGTGAGTAGGGTCAACGTCATGCTCCTTTGATCCATTAATCTATCGAGCTTTTGTCTTTTTGTCAGCTCCCTATCCGTTCATGAGATGGTTCATGGACATTGTGGGACCAATACACCCGTCTACGCGAGGTGTAAAATTCCTCTTGGTGCTGATGGAATATTTTTCGAAATGGATTGAGGCCGCTGGTTATGCCAAGATTACAAATTCAAAGGTGAAGAATTTTGTATGAAAATATATCATCTGGCGACACGGGCTTCCATTCAAAATCGTAATAGATAATGGTTTGCAATTCATCTCAAAAGAGTTTGAAGGATTATGGGAAATATGGAAAATAACATTGAAGAAGTCGACCTTGAGGTATCTCTAAGGTAACGGTCAGCCGAAGCTGCCAACAAGTCTGTCTTGTATAATCTGAAGAAAAGACTTGAGTCTCACAAGGGTAATTGGTAAGATGAACTACAAGGAGTTTTGTGGGCATGCCACACAACACCGCAAAAGGCTACAATGAAACATCATTCTCCTTGGTGTATGGAATGGAAGTTGTAATCCCAGCCTAACCCACTGTCCCAATAGTTTAGAGATCAGTTACTCCCGAATACAAGGCAATAAACAACGAGCTACTTTAGGATTCTCTAGATTTAATTAAGAACATCCAGATCAGGAATTAATCAGAATTCAAAATTAACAACAAGAGACAACTCGTTATTACAATCAAAATTCATGCATACTTGTCAAGGCCGAGTCTCTCCTAGTGTGCAGGGTACTTATTGAGTTTCTAGATATTCCGCTTGATCTTCCTCAAGATGCTCTCCAAGTAGACATGGTCTTGGAGGAATATATCCCATAAATTTGATAAAATGAAAGAGTCTATTATTAGGTCATAATAATGACGAAAAAGAGAAAAAGAAATAACCAAAAATACATACCACAAAGAGAATGTCATTGGCTTTTACAAAGTTCTTCTAATTGAGACTCTTAAGAAGACACGTTGGAATCTTCATACCTTCGCCGACAAAGGGTGCAGTACATCCGACGGAATGAAGTTTACACACGAGGATGGCTGGAAATTTTTTTCAGGATGAAGCCATTCATATAAAATCAAATTTGATAATATGAGGAGGTTGAAGTTAAAAGGCAACCTCCAGATATATATATAGGGAAGCAACTATTGAGGTGCCATATATAAAACTAATTGTGTATCCCAAAAACTCCTTAACTACGTAGTCAAAAGATATTTTCTTTCACAAATGAAGGTGATATAGGATCAAATAGATGGTGATGAAATAGATGAGAATCGATGGGGACTCTTCAACTAGACTAAGGTCATTCTTTGAAAAATCCACTGGATGATTGATGAATAGATTGTAACACGGAAATCGAGAAATACCACACAAATGATGGAAGATCTTTGATAAGTTTAAAATATTCAAATTTCAAGGATTAAGACTCAAGAAGGTTGAGACATATTCAATTCTTCTATAGAAGAAAACTAGGTTTTAATTTCATCAAAAAATTAAGTTTTACATATTGAGAAGAAACTTTATATATAGTTCAGAAGCATGTGTTCTTTTAGGGTCAAAATTTATTACAATAAAAGGACTAGACTTACAAAAACAACATATTCGAAAAAGTACTTAAAAGAAATACTCTTAAAAATAACCGAACGGTCATATTCCTGCGAAACAAGAAAATAACTCGTTATTTATTCAAATTAAAATGCATACCTTATATATTTAAATGTGCTCTACTTGGATGATTTAAGTAGTTTGATTTACTCTTGAAATGGTGAACAACACAACTTCCTTAATTCCTTGAAGAACCGGCAAAACAGAGTTGTTGGAGTCTTGAGTTGTTCTTGAGCATTTTCTAGTATCTCCTTGTTGATCTTGTCTTCTTGGATTTCTTCATGGTCTATGAGTGTGATGATACTTCCCATAGACTTTTTGAACTTCTCTCTTAAGCGTTTGGTTCCTGATGCGATCTCAACCACTCCTCGACGAGATGATGGATTTTTGATGGTAACTTGAAGATATCTCTCCCACGAAACGTCACTTAGGAGTTGAGAAAGAGAGATAATCTTTGGCAATGATTAGATGAAGAAACACTGCAAGGCGATGGATTGATAGACGCCAAAAAAAGATGCGGAATAGCCCTTTGATAAGTCGGATGATCTTTTATCTTCACACGAAAAGGATCTGTTGTGATGGATATACACACCAACACATTTGATATAACTTAGAAAGAGATTTTGATAAAAAAAATTGAATGAGTTTCTTCTCCACACTTACACGAAATATAAAAAAGAAAAAGAGATAGGTTTCGAGACTAACATGACTAGTCTCGAGAACCATTAAACACAACTCGGAAATAACAACATTAAAACATAAGTTTGAAAAGGTTTATAAATAAGAAAGAAGGCTCCTCTTAGCCGCGTGAAGAGAAGAGATAGATGGATCTTGTCTCGTGACTTTGAATATGTGAATAAGGTCTTGGTCTTCTTAAACTAACAATGGGCAATGGTGGAGTGAACCCTTTGCCTTGTTAAAAACTTTATCGAGAAAACTCATTGGGACAAAACTGGATAAGGGAAAAAGTGTACAAAAAATACACTCTTCCCATTTTTAAGTTTACTCGGCTTTTATCAAAACCAAAGTGATTTGATTGCCTTGATTTCTTAGTCTTGATCATGTTGGCTCCATGAGTTGTGAAGTGGTCTTCTAATTACTTCATTGAAGGATTTGATATAAAACTTAAATCTTTCAATGAGAGAAAGCTAAAGAGGTCTTGGCGTTTTGTATCCATTGTAACATATTATATCTAATAAAACTATATGTTGGTTTTTGAATCTTTAAGTATAGTTTTGGGGATGTCTCACTTAATAGGAGTCTCCAACCAATATAGTTCATAGCTAAATCCAACCATAGAGAACTGATTCTAGATGATTTATATAGAAAAATTCGAATTTGAAACTAATCTATACCAAAAATGAGGCTAAAAATCCCATATGCCACTGAAAATATACAAACCATTACTCGGAATCGGCTGATCCACATTTCTCCAACTCCATAAGATCATACATATAAAGACGACAGACTATCCATAAGATCCCCCACTTCGTATGGAGATGCTTAACAAACTCTCTGGCTGTTGCAGCCAATATGGCACCGAAATAATTTATGTTTAAAAAAAAAAATTGATCCGCAGTAGTATATGCAAAAACAAAATTAAAACTTTTATTATATGGATGGTGTGATGTTATATTTAAAGAATAAAAGGATGATTAAAGATGGAACACAACGATTAAAATAATTAATGGGATATAATTAGATATCTGGTCTTACTTATTTAATTTGATTGGCTATCAAATATTACTTAAAATGACTTGAAAAATCAAATTAAAGAGAAACAAATGACAGCGTTAAAAAAATGATATTCTTTACGTTTCAATTTATTTGTAGTTTAAAGATTTTGCACACTAATTAATAAAATCATATATTTGTCTATTTTATTCCTCATTAATATAAAATACAATTTTCATTGATCCTTACATTAAAATAATATGGGTAATACTAGAAATTTTGTCAAAAGAATGCATTGGAAACACAAAACAACACTTATAATAAACAAAAATTTAAACTCTAAAACTACATTTAATATGAATGAGGGAGTAAACAATGTTGCCCTCAAGGCTTTGAAGGAGTTGGTCTTAAACGTGAAGATGGATACTTTAAGATGCAACTGTAAGTGATCTTTTGTAGACCATGTAGAGGATCTTAATGTTAACAATGCAAAGCAAATCAAGTCAAGCCCAGCAAACCAAGCCCTAGATATCATTAGGAGAATGACAAAACCATAACAATCTCGAAATTACCAAGAAAAAAAAACAAATCTCATAAGAAAACATTGGTTCAAGCTTGATAGTCATCTATGGGCCATTGAAACTCTCGAAAGCAACGGCTATAGTTGGGGCTGTAAAAATAAAACCAAACTTGGACTCTTGGTTGCAGGCCCTTTTCGACACGGAAGTACCGATTATTTTGCGCATGTGATGTGTAATTGTGTTCTGTTCCCTGGTTTTTCTCTGTTTTTATTCCTTTGAGATTTTGCTCTGTTTTTGGACTTTTTACGGTTTTAATTGAATTTCAGAAGGAAAAAAGAAAACTAATACTAAATTGTTATCATTGTTACTTGGAACCAAACATGTTTTCTTTTGATCTCTTGGTCCATATCCATGGTACGTCTCTCGCCCTCTTCAAACTACGCCCTCTACTTAGACCTCATATTATTAAAAAAAAAACATGAATTGGGAAATGGGGAAAGTTTCTGTTCTTGGCATATGTGGCACTCAATAGCTATACCTAAGCAGCAGCTTACATTTTGGATATTTACTCTGCATTGTAATCTACCGTGACAGAGCTTCTCCATTTAGGCAGGACAAGCCGACCCTACAAAGCAAGTTTCTCCAACTTTGGTTCACAAGAACATTCCCGTTGATTGTCTAAACGTACCAGAAGATTAAAAGTAAATGGACCTCGAACTCAAGTAGTTGCTTCAAAGCTAAATTATTCTTTGTTACGTTTTTTCTTTTTTCTTAAATAAGGCATATCCAATATAATATATATATTATCATTGACTGCTCTAAAGTTCAATAAACCAAGCAGATTCTCTTGTCATTGACGAGTTGATGATGTTGCTTGGCGTGAAATAAACAACAGGATCCACTCCAACATAGTTAAGCAAAACAACCAAATCATAATATTACAATCGCTAAGAGAAAATAAAATTTAATATATATATTCGGATAGTTAATGGCACCGGGGCTCTTAATGAGTTTTCTAGAAGGGTTCTTAGGATCAAGAGAAAAGAGAGAGAATGATAAAAGTTTTTTAAGAAACTCTTTAAGAACCCCATATTACACTTCTTTGATATGATTGTTATCTTTTTTCTAAATTTAAAATTAAATCATACAATTATATTTCATTAAAAATATTGTTGAATGAGTTTCTTAACCATTGAAGATGGTCTAAAGGCTTAAAGTCCATGCTTCTAGGGACTAGGTTAGTGCCGACCCTGAATGAGTTTAGAGTCTCTGTGATGACTTGTACTCGTTGTATCTTTCTCCGTTCTGATAAGCAAATACAAGAATCATGATAAAAGGAGAAAACTCAGATTCCATCCCAGCTGATCTCATTCTTGAGATACTCTCGAGTTGACTGCAAAGTCCAACCGGGAGGTGCGTGGTCCATATTTCACCGAGTTGTTCTTGACCAGGTCCTCAGCTCGTCCACGTCTTTTATTTGCGGTCGAACATCGAAAATTTGAGTGGAGCTTCTACTCGTCGTCTCTTGAAGTAGCCGTCGATTTTCATATCAAGTTCAAAAGCTAATGCAATTTTAGCTATGTTTCTGGTTTGATCTATTTCCCTAAGATGTGGATCCCAAGGGAGGATAAGGAAGCAGAGCGTGTGATATGTAATTCTATCACGGGATAGTATATGATCTTAGCTGAACTGAGAGCGGTGGACAGATTCGGATAGCTTTTTAGGGGTTCGATCCGATTAACAAGCAATTCAAGTTATTGGCCATGAACACTAATGCTTATATAGCTTATCCTGACTCGGTTCATCATATTTTGACATTAGGAGGTGGAAAAATGAGTTGGAGGGAGATCCAATATCCCTTCACACATGAGCCTTTAAGCGAAAGGATATGCATCAATGGGGTTTTGTATTACTTAGCTAATCATTCTGATGGAAGGTGGTCTTATGTGATACTTTGCTTTGATGTTAGGTCTGAGAAATTCAAGTTCGCAGGCTCCCCCTCCCCTTTGGAATATACTACATTGATAAACTATAATGGTAAATTATGTAAGATTACATTTACCAATGGTGATGTTGATGCCATTGAGTTGCATATGTGTGTTCTAGAGGATGTCGAGATACAGGAAGTGGGAATATGTCTACACTTTTCCGGAGAATAAGTTGGTTAACCGCTACATGTGATGTTGTTTTGTCAATGTATTTGTTTACATGTAAACCGTTGAATGTATTCTACTTCAATCCCGAAAGGAACACTTTTCACTGCGTTGAAATACATTGTAACCATGAAGTGGTGGGGAATCATAGTTGCGTTTAAGCCATTGCAGACCATGTAGAGGATCTTATATTTAATATTATGGAGACAACATATGCTGCAGCATCTTTAAGCCCACCAGAACAGAAGCATATACCACAAGCACAACAACATCACCTAGAAATGATCATCAAGTGAGCACATCAACATCATCTAGAGAAGATCATCAAGTGCAGACATCAACATCATCCGCAACAAGATCTTCAAATGTTTGAGAGCATTAACTGTCTTTTAGATGATGATGAATTTACTGGTGTCAAAAAGCTGTGAATGTGACTCTTCTCATTTACATGTTTCGTGTGAGCTTTTATCACTCTGATGGCTTAGCATTTTTTTTATTTCTTGTCATCGTGTTTATATCTTATATTGTTTTATTGTTCTCAAAAAGCTTGTAGATGAATGAAAGGATCATTACCTCAAACTATCATCATAACGGAGTGATACTCTCAGATATTAACCGAAATAAAGATGAATGAAACAAACAGGAAATAGAGCAAACAGAAAAGATAAACGCACACAATAGATATTTACGATTTCATAAAATTTGATTTAGATTCACAAAAGATTCGACATCTTGAGAGAATTCAGATTTAGAGACTCTTACTGCAAGAATCAACAAAGTTTGCAATAACAACTTATTCTTATCTACTCTATTCATTTGCCATGAAAGTACCATATAAGCAAATCATCAAGGTTACTGTTAGATGATACAGAGTCAATCGGTTATGTTAACCAAGTAATTAAGGGTTTATTGTGTAAACCGGGTATCAAACCCTCTCTATAAGCTGAGACTCTTGTAACAGTAAAGATTACGGAATAACAAACTTCAATCTTCTTCTTCAATCGCCACAAATCCAAAAAACATGATCCAGAATGTTGTATATTATTTTATTTTTAATGAAATCTGATTATCAATCAAATCGGGCTATATACCACTAATTGTAAGTGATACCAACAAAAATACGGTAGTTCAAATAGTTTTAACACGCGGTACGCATCCAGAATTTAAGTCTGCTATTTTGTGGTACAACTGGTACACTGGTATAACTGCCACCTAGTTGTACCAAGTGTGTGGTACAACTGGGTACAATTAGGTATAACTATATGTAAGTATTTGAAAAATCTAAATACATATAGTAGTACTTATAAACGATGTCAAGAAAAACTCGGTAACTCATATCGCAACGATCTTCGGGCGAGAGGTTCAGGATTCGAATCTCATATTTGTATTAGTATAACTGGGTACTACTCGATATAACTATGTGCAAGTATTTGATAAATCTAAATACATATAGTAGTGCTTGTAAACAATGTCAAAGAAAACACAGTAGCTCAGATGGCAACGACCCTCGTGCGAGAGGTTCAAGGTTCGAATCTCATATTTGTATTAGTACAAGGGTATTACTTGGTACAACTATATTCAAATTTTTATTTAAAAATAAAATAAAGGGTAAAATCGTCAATATATTGTTTAGAGTGGCATGTCAGATCATTTAGTGGTACGCCAGATCACAAATTCTCAAAAAGTGGCATTTAGCAATTGATCGTTTCTTAACTATTATGGTATCAGAGCAACTTCTTAAGTTTGCGCTAATTATCTTAGATCTTCGCTCGTTCTGTCGATTAATCAGAAGATTCATCATTTTTCTTTGATTTCTTCATTTCTTTTGATTGTTTCTTCCGCCGATTACAGAGATTTTCATCACTTTTACCGGTTATTCTGCCGGATTTTGAAGTTTTTTGTTCGGTTATTCCGCTGACTTTGATCAATTCTGATTGTGTATGTACGTAAATTGACTCGTCATCTTGGGAAATCAGCTAGATCTACTGAGAAAACTCCAAATCGAGCTGCATCTTCTTTGATTTCTTCATCGCGAGCTCACACTTCTCCGATTGATTTGCTGGATAGTATTCATTATCCTTATATGTTAGCAAATAGTGATAATTCAGATATTTTTTTTGTTTTTTAAGTTCTTGATGGTACTAATTACCTCTTCATGGAAGATTGCGATTTCTATGGCTTTAGATGCGAAAAATAAGATGAGTTTTATTGATAGTTCACTTCTGCGACCTTTCTATCAGATCTTCTCTTTCGTATCTGGTCAAGATGCAATCATTTAGTGAAACTTTGGATATTGAATTCAGGTTCGAAGCATATATATAGTAGTATTCTCCGTTCCAATGATGCATCGGAAGTATGGAAAGATCTTTATACTCGATTTCACATCACAACTATTCCAAGATCTTATTAGTTGACTCAACATATTTGGTCTTTGCATCAAAAAACGATGAATTTTTCTGATTATTATACTGCTTTGAAGAATTTGTGAGATGTTGTTGATGGAGCTGAAGGTGTGGGAAGTTGTCACAATTGTAACTGTTGCAAGATCACTGATGCTAAGAATGAACATGTGAAAATTGTCAAGTTCTTGGCTGCCTTGAATGAATCTTACGTGATCATTCGCAGTCAAATCATTATGAAGAAACAAGTGCTAGACCTTGCCGAGATATACAATCTTTTGGATCATGATCATAGTCAACGTAACATTGGTATTTTCCTTCTAATGCTTCTGCTTTCCAGATTTCAGGTTCTTCATCAGATGAGGCCTCAATCAATGCTACATATCACACAATCCAATTCATAATAGACCAATATGTTCTCATTGTGGTTACACAGGCCACACAATGGATACATACTAAGTCCATGGTTATCACCTGGATTCAAACACAAAAATAAAGCTGGTTCAGAAAAGCATGTTCAGGAGATTTTCTGCTCAATCTTCTAAACCAGTGATTGGTCATCTTACTTTGACTGATGGCAATGAAGATACTTCTAAAGGGATTGGAGCTTTTGATATTGTCGGACTAGTTGGAAACATGTCTCCGGATCAGATTCAAGATTTTATTGCTTATTTCAGTTACATTTACATGTACCAGCAACTCAGCCAATCACAATTGCATCATCCTCAACTGGTGATATTAATGGTTCTGTAGTAAATAATATTTCTTTCTTTTTCTCCACACTTTGTTTTGTTGGAATTATGACAGTCTCTAGGAATATTTTAAGTAGTGAAACTTGGATCACTGATAGTGGAGCGACTCACCATTTTTCTCATGATAGAAACTTGTTTGTGAATTTTTCTCATGATTTAAAGTCTTCAGCTACTCTTCATACTGGTATGAATGTCAAAATTGCAGGTGTTGGATCTATTAGATTGAATGCACACATTATTATACATCATGTGTTGTACATTCCGGATTTCATAATTAATCTACTCAACATAAGTCAGCTGACAAAAGATTTAGGTTCTCGAATCTATTTTGATGAAGATTGTTGTATCATTTAGGAGCATATCAAAGGGTCGACGATTAGACATGATAGACATATAGCTGGATTATATGTAATGGATACTAATGTGGATATTCCTTCTCTTTCACAGTCCTCACTTTCAATTTCAGTTCCTACTATTGTTTTTGGTCTTCTGTTGTTATATATACTAGCTTTTGGCATATTAGGTTAGGACATCCTTCCTACATCAAGATAGATCTTTTGACAATGTACTTGGTTTACATAAAAGAAGTAAAGAAGATTCTGGTCATTGCAATATTTGCCAGCTAGCTAAACAAAAAGGTCTCTCTTTTCCTTCTTCTAATCATATGTCTACTAATTCTTTTGATTTAGTACATATAGATATTTGGTTTCCATTCTCTGTTCCCACATTAGAAGAATACATGTACTTTTTAACTATTGTAGATGATCGTATAAGATCTACATGATTGTATCTGATGAGAAGTAAAGATGAAGTTCTGACTGTGTTTCCTATGTTTCTACAAATGATTAAAACACAGTTTGCAAAGGTTGTTAAGTTTGTAAGATCAGACAATGCTCCTTAGTTAAAGTTTTTTTCATTTGTTCAAAGATCATCTCATATCACTCGTGTCTAGAGACACCAAAGCAAAATTCGGTAGTGAAAATCAAACATCAACATATTTTAAATGTTGCTAGAGTTTTGTTGTTCCAGTCATTTATGCCACTCGAGTATTAGGGTGAATATTTACTCTTTGTTGTCTTCTTAATCAACAGTTTACTTTCTTTTCTATTGTCCAACAAATTTCCTTTTGAAATGCTATATTCTAAAGTACATGACTATTCTCATATTCGAGTTTTTAGTTGCCTATGTTCTCAATTCATTTTCTAACTTCGATGTAGAACATGTGTATTCATAAGATATCTAGCAGAATATAAAGGATATAATTGTTGGATATAGAATGTAATAAAGTTTTCATTTCACGACATGTGTTGCTCTTTGAGACATTATTTCCTTTTTCTGGTTCTAATAACCACCAGATGATATTTTTGATAAACTAGTTCCAGTTTCTTCAATGTTGAATCCTCCTGTGTTGACTCATGTTGCTTCATCGACAGAAGCTTATGATGATATTACATATTCTAAGAGACAGAGCAAGCAACCTGCCTACTTACATGATTATTATTGCAACACTGTCTCAGATATTGAATATCCAATCTCTGCATATTCATTTACTACACAGAGAAAATCTGGCCAACGTTCAAAAGGCTCTCCTGAGGAACATTGAAGATAGCACTATTTTCTCTACAAATCTTCCTAAGAAACGCATAAACATAATCAATGGCTATTCTCTTATAGAACCTGGCCTCTCTCCTGGCTCGAACCACTGTGTTCCCCATTATATGCACAACTCCTGAGTCTCTGCACACGTTTATGAACTCCATCTCGTCCCCTTCTCCAGTCATCCGGCTTGACCTTGTTATCGTATGGCTCGTCCGTTTTGTTGCACTCGCAGGAGCTATAACAGACTCTATAGAATCAAATGTATCAAACGTCTTCCCATTCCCGCTTTCGACTCTGGACTGCTGTTGCTGGCTTCCGATGACTACATTGTCTGCGGAATCAGAGCAGACACTATAGTCATCAGAATCAGAGCAGCCTTCCATCATTGATTCGAGGCGGACGAAAAGGAAGAGGCTTTCGAAGAGTCGTTTCTCAAAGTCGTCGTCTTTCTTGTGCAAGTCTCTGTATCCATACCTCGCAACGCAGCGAAACATGTGGAAGTTTTTGGGTCCGATTCTTTTCACAAGGAACCGTTCTTCCTGGGGGACGGTGTAGACAGGAAGGTTCTTGACGCAGACAAAGACCACGACGGAGTGAATTGCCGGCAGGTTTGTGATGAAATGAGAGAAGATGTGAGGGACACCGCTAGCTAGCTCGGTGTAAACGAGGCCAATCCCGGGAACACGGACAAGACCAAGGCTAGGACCGAGCCCAAGTATCCAAGCCATGGAGACTTTACTATGCATTTCAAACTCATACCTCTTGAGGTTTCCATAGTGCCAGACGTACATGATGACGAGAAATGCCGCTGCAATGACGAGTGGGACCCATCCGCCTTGGTTAACTTTGAAGAGTACAGCTGAGAAGTAAGTGCATTCCACAACAAGGGAAAGAACGGTAAATAAGAGGACTAGAACCCAATGGCATCGCCAAACAAGTATCATGATCAGCATCATCAGAAGCGTTGTCACAAGCATGACGATCACAACTGCGGTCCCATAAGCGTTTCCTATCTGGTTCTGGTTCTTGAATCCAGCAGTGACAGCTATGCAAAGGATCATAAGGATCCAATTGATGTCTGGAACATAAATCTGACCGAGGAATTTCTGGGAAGTATGCACGACTTTAACTCTTGGGAAACATCCGTGAGCCAAAGCTTGCTTGATCAACGAGAAAGTCGCCGATATTGTGGCTTGGCTTGCAACTATTGCGGCAGCAGTTGCAATTATGAACATTGGCCAATATACTTTTTCTGTAACAACAAAAACAAAAACTTTCAGCTGAATATATTGTCCAGAGATATCCATCGATAGAACGAAAATTTGATAAAAGATATAACCAACTTGGGATGGATTGATAAAACGCGTCTTCCACATGATGCGGGAACTTTCTAAGGTATGCAGCTTGTCCGCTATACGCCAAAAGGAGGCAAGGAAAAACAATCACAGTAAAAGCGATTTGCACAGCTGAGACAGGAAAATGCGATAGATCCGCAAAGAGAGCTTCAATCCCTGAAATTTGATAGAGATAACAAGAAAATATGAATAACAAAAAGGGTAGTAAGATGAAGAAGATGATAAACATTTGATCAGTTTCTTTACCTGTGATACTAAGCATAATGCCTCCAAGAGAGGTCCAGCGATCTTGACCTCCTCTTTTAAAATAACGAAATATATAAACCGGGGAAAAAGCTTTCAAAACACTCGCGTCATGTTTCCATATATTGTACATACCGATACTACCGATAAAGAGAAACCAAAGAAGTACAATGGGCGCGAAAAGCCACCCAACCCTGTCTGTTCCATAATGCTGTACACTAAACAAGCTCACTAATATCACAACAGCAACAACAACAACAACACCTGCCACAACAATCAAAACCTAAACTGATCAATTATCGTGTATATGGGCGCCATAAAAAGTAAGAGATTTAATGTAGTAGTTAATACCGTTGTTTATTTGAGGAAGGTTAACTCTGAGCCCACCCGCAGCAGATAGAACTGTAAAAGATTAAACACGATGAAATTATTTCCCGGTAGAGCGTAAAATGGTAAAAAAATGTATATATTTGGAAGGCAAGTGAATAATGCAATACCTGAAATGGCAGGAGTAAGGATTCCATCGCCAATCACCATGCACGTACCAACAAGAACGAGAATAAGTAGCGAATTTTTCCTAGAGGTACCTTTCTCTAACCATCTCTTAGTTTGCGCAGCAAAAGAATGCTCATGAAATGTAGAACGGCTATAAGTTGTAAGTTCTTCATCAGTACGGTGTTGGTTTGGAATTGTGCTCACTTCTGCATGTCTACAGAGCAAAGAATAGAGAGCAAATGTTCCACCTATCCACCAAACAATAGATAGTTCATTCAATATATGCATAGCTTAAACCCCGAATGAGAATATAAGAACCCCTAAAATGTAAAGTACTACCTTGGCCATTATCGTTTGCTTTGCATACAATGAAAACATATTTGAGTAGAGGGATGAGTGTGAGCGAATATATGATTAACGATAAAGCTCCAATGATATCTTCGGGGTCTTTGATCCCTCGAGGAAATGTATTGTAGAATACATATAGTGGAGAAGTTCCTAAATCTCCATAAACAATACCAAGACTCTGAAATGAAAGCTGCAGAAGCAAAAACGCCGAGAATTTCTGCAACAAAGCCGAACTACATCATATCCCCAAACAACTAAAATTTTCCCTTTTAAGTCTCTATACCAATGCAGGAAGCAACAATCTATGAACAACTAAACAACCAAAACCAATGCAATTGAACAACTAAGGCGGTTGAATTACGATATACAACTAAAACAAACAAAATTGAAACAAGATTAATCCAGAATTGTGTATTAAACCTTTTCTCTATACATGTTCCTGAGACGACCAGCTTCTTCATCCATAGGTTGATCAAGCTTCTGATCTAAATCCCACATACTACTTCTCTCATCACCCTCTTCACTAATCTCACCATTAATTGATGCTTCTACTCTTGCTGACATTTTTGTTTTCTCAAGAAAAAATCTAATCTTTGATTCTCTAGAACACAAAAAACCCTATTTTGCTATAAACCCAGAACCCTAAATCTCCTCTATATCCTCATGCCCAGATCTTCACTACCCAATTTTGACTCACGAGGCTTAAATTGAAATTTGGAATTCGATCAATTACGCTAAAATATCAAATTCTCTCAACTAAAAGAGAATCTACAAATCCCTAAAGGAGAAACAAAGATTGAAATTTTCACAAAATACATGCGATTTACACAAAAAGGCAAACATATACTTCTGTACTGCATCCCAATTTGAGTTTAAAAAATCGATCTTTAACTAACTAATTAACAAATCGAAATAAAGGTTTAAACCTTTTTTTCCTGGAAATGCAAAAAAAAAAAAACCCGAAAAACCCAAAAAGGTAGAATTTTTTTTGCAAGTGATTCCAAAAACCTCAAAAGCTAATATCAATGGAGAAACTGAAACAATTTGAAATGTTTTCCACGTTATAGAGCATTAACTTTGGTAGTTTGGTGGGCCCGATTCAATTCAGAACCAGTTAATCAAATTACACAAAACCCAGGAAACGGAGATGATCGGAGTTATCGGAAAAAACCACAATTGGGTTTTTTTTAAAAGAATAATCTTTTTTCAGCTGATGATGATTGAGATAGAAACGAAGAACTAACTGATTTCTTATTATTTCCGCGGAGAGAAGTTTCTCTGATTTACAGAGTAAAGAAACCAATTTTAATTTTGGAGAGAGAGGGGGAACTGGGGAAGATTATATGAGAATTATGGACAAAGACGAGCATGGAGGGATTAAATAAATAATTAACGTTTTTTTTTTAATAATTGCCGTTACTATAAATTTATATATTTCCGGAATTGTATTTTACTAAAACTGACTCTGTCTTTTGACAACATTACCTAGTTTATTTACAAGTGTTTTAAATTTTATTGACATGTATTTATATTTCTATATATTAATAACTGTTTGAGGGAAACTGCAGATATTAAAAAAATGAATAGTGAGCTGTATTGTTAAGTTGTATAATATTACTACAGTTCATTCGTATTCATATACATTAATACAATTAATTTCAAAATGATTAAACTACGACTATTAATACAGTTACTTTGAAAAATGTTATTTATTTATACATTAATGTGTATAGTACTTCTTAATTTAATATTTGTTGCTCGGGTATATAGACACTACAGAAAAATAATAAATTATTATATAAATTGAAGAAAGTTGATATATTTATAGTGTTAGACTGTTAGTCAAATAACTTCTGTTTATTTATGTATATCACAATTCTAATTCTTCATGTATGTATGGATATATTAATTTAGTTTAAATGTATACTCATGTGTTGGATATAGTTATACACTTATACTTCGTGTAACTGATAGTTATTTATTTATTAATGTTCATGACAAGCACAATAGGCTGAATAGCCTAATTGTCTATTTGGTATATGGATAATTCACTCTTAATAGACTGACCTTAAGAATTAGTAAATGCATGTTTCGTATTAAGTCTAGTGATAAAAATAGTTCGTAAAACTACATTATTTTGTAAAATAGATATAAATTAATGATTTATGTACTATAAAAATAAAAATGTTGAGAATAGTTTTTTTTCAATCCAAGTAACAAAAAACACGAACCTCATGAAAGACTCATGTACGTACCATTTGTCTTCTATTGATTGGTTTCATTTTCTGTTTATAATTTAAAAGTTAATTATTCAATTAAAAATATTACTATTGTGTTCACAAAAAGACTTGGAAGAATTTTTCCCAATGAAGGTGCTTCCATCCGATCTGGTGTGCTTTATTCCAAAATTGAAAAGAAGATAGAACTTAGAAGTGTATTTTTATTTTTTTCCGAATAATCGAAAAGTTATGAACTTTCGGCTCATAGTCTTTTTTTTTTTTGGACCAGAAATCATAGTAAGTAAGTTAATCCCCTACATGTTATTGCTACTGGTAAGTTTCGAACTCAGGCGAATTCACTCTTAAAAACATCAAAAACATTGTTTATATTTCGAATATTATTAATTGCAAAAGTTGTGCGTATAAAGCATATACACGTTGACCAGATCAAAGGACGCTGTCCATTTTTAAGGCTATAGACTTATTAGCAGGTGGTCTCGTACATTACCGTTTTGGGTAACCAAATAAAAAAAGAAATTAGCGTCCACCAAAATTAAATTTATTAATTCCTCAAGATTATTTATGAAATGTTATAGAATGCGCCATTATTTAAATGTTCAAACATTAGACTTTTGACCTCAAAGAAAAAGATGTTCAAAACTGATCCATCGCATCCAAGATAATGCTTGTTTAACAATATATACACGCCAAGGTGTTCGTTTTCTAAAAGATACGTTACCTGATAAATTATTTCATCCAATAAAATCGTTTTCGCTTCTTCTTAATTATTTGAAATTCAGATTTATAAAATAAACGTTAGATTTCATTTGAGATCTTCGAGTATGTGTTAAGACTTAAGACAATGAACTATTAGGTTATTGATAAAAGTAAGAAAGGTGTCCACTTTTTATCATTTGTGTATTTGTTTTTTGTTAGGATATAATAATATCTGCAAAATATTGAACCCAACTAGTATTTCCGTTAATTATATGGAAAATATTTGATTTCAGCGACTGAGAAGTCGGATCGTGGTGGTATGATAGATCCAATCCCGATGTCTCAAGTTGGTCAATTTATAAAAGTTGACGTGTGTGCATATCATATATTGCCCACATTCTATTAGCCGTTGTATAAAATCCGCGATGGCTAAAAATATGTTTAACAAGAACCGATCTTAGATCATTTCGATTAACAAGATAATGTTACTACCACTTGGTTATATAGCTAGAAATTTAGAATTCAAAAATATTTAAACGACATGCTCATAATTAGATAAATCTATATCGCCTATATGTGAACTGTTCCATTGTTTTCTCTTTTTCTTTTTGAATAAAAATGTATTCCGAAGTAAATTTTATAATCATGGTCCCAGACAAAGTGTGAGCATAAAATAATCTGACCTACTCTACTGAACATACCTCGAGGTGTTTATGAAACAATATTTATATGGATTCGTATAGTCGTATCCATATGTACACGTGCTTGTATGCTAACTATAACAGTAAGACAGCAGCTGATAGGGTAACCAAAAGTGGTCCTTGTCCAGAAAAGAATAAAACAAAGCTTGTCCTTTTTTTTGGTTAAAGAAGCTGGTCTAATTTTTTTTTTAAATGCAATTTTATTGAATATATACCTCAGATTAATTTAAATCACCTCAGTACTCAAAAACTAGTAATTAATAGTAAAATGATAGTTAAATATGTTATAAGAGATGGGTCAGTACGACTCAAACAGATTGTGTCATCGTAAACTTTTCAATATTTCTTATTTTTGGTTAAAATGTAATATATTATATTTGAAACAAAACTTTGAATAAAGAAGTAAAATATTATACTTTCTATTATTTTGTTAAAATAGTATTGTAATTCATTCAGAAATTTATTTTCAAAAGTAACATATTTTTTAGGTTTTATATATTATAAATTAAATCTAATTAAACTAGTATTTTAAAATAAATTAATGGGGATTTTTTAAAACACCCATATGTTTATCCAATTACAAATATATAAATAGTATAATAAGTAAAAAAAATATTTTTTTTACGTTTAAGAAAACATCATAAATCACACTTTCTCCGTTTATAAATAAATGTTGTTCTACATTTTTTTAAACATATAAAAAATAATTAAATTTTTTATTTTATCCATAATTAATATACTCTATATATTTTTTTGGTTAATATATTAAAACATTAGAAATAAAACTGAAAGTATTGGATTGAAATTTTATAACAACATTTAATTTAAACTAAAAATCAATCATGACATTTATTTATAAACGGAAGGAGTATATAAAATTCTTCATTGCTTAGAAACACTTTCCAACTTTTGGGATATTTTTGAACTTAAAAACTTTTTATCATGTTAACCAAAGAAATTTCAGGCCGAAACTCAAACTAATTTCCAAATACCATAGAAATTTGGGTTTTCTTACCACTAAAGGCGTCTACGAATAGTCAAGTTGTGAGGTACAATTTTTTCTGCGCAAATTTGAAAGAAATCGAAATCTGACCTAAACCGATATGGAGACAATATTAAAAATTTTGAAAACTATAACAGTAATAGTTTGGGAAAATTCTCGAATTATTTATTTGATGAAAGAATTATTGTTAATCACCATCGTTGTTTTCTAGAAATACCCTTTTTATCCCTATAAAATCATATTAACTCCTGCATGAGATTAACCTTTGGGCTTTGGATCAACTCATGCATGCTCCTCCGACAAACAAATCGTGTTCACCCTGTTACTTCTCTTATATGGTTAAGGTATCCTTTGGAGAGAGACAACCAACTTACTCACAACAATTTGGGCCGCCAAATCACTCCAGACTTTCATAAAACCTAAATGGATGCATTCTATTTCGTTCTGATTTGACCCAACTACCATATCAATTTTGGTATTTGAGAATTGAAATCGTAAATTAGTCCGTAAATTTTTACCAAAACAAAAAAAAACTACTTCTCTTTTTTTGGTATATTCATGGGAATTTATATCTAGAAAAATCATTTTCACTAAAATTCTTAATTATTTTTGTGAAGATTATAAAAAAAATTAATGGTTAGAATTATTCTCCTTTTGTTTTATATTAAGTATCGTTTTAGAAATTTAATTTTGTTTCAGAATCAATAATGTTTTATGTGTTCAATGCAGATTTAATGAAATTTTAAATTTTATTCTTACTATTTTAATTTTGAAGATAGTGCAATGAAAAATTTGTAACAATATATTTTCCGCCCGTGATTAAAACAAATAACATAATTGTACCAAATATTCCAACAATACAGTATTTTCTAAAAAATATTATTTCATATGATATTATGCATATTATTTTAAACAAGTACAAAAACAACATCCACTTATTAAAAAAAATTGTCATCATTTCAGTTTTGCAAAAAGATAGAATTTTGCAAATTAGTTTAAGTTACAAACTACGATGACGAGTTGGTAATTGGTCCTCGTACGGCACACGTGCATCACGTAATATGATGAATCAAATACACAAACGGCAAACCAAAAAACATTTGAAAGCAAACGACCAAAACTTTTTTTTGCGGCCCCACTTGGAGGCCATTCAAAGGGACCATTCGAACCTGAGTGCCAAGGTCAGCCAAATGTATACTTAAGTTTGTCTTTTATCAAAGCCAACAAGTAACGAAGAAACATAACAGAAGATAAAATCTGCAAAAGGAATCAGCCAGAAAGAAACGTGCCTTTAAGACCGGTCGGTGAAAAATCGTTTACATTGTAAAAGACAAACGAAGGGTGAGCTGTCTCGGATTCAAATTGTATTTCTTGTATATAAATGCGCCATGGTCCATACTAACATGATTCTGTCATAGCATGATAATGTGATATGAAGCGAATCAACATAGCTAGCAGTAAATCTACTTCGGGTTATGTGTAGTTGTCTTCTTCTATCGTTATAGACTACAACATTATATAACATACTGATCATATAATACTTTGTTTTTTAATTTTCGTTTGGTAAAGATCACAAAACTTTGTTGTCTCCCCCTCCCCCACATATATCGAACTACACACTCGTGAATTCATCAAAATCTAGCAAATTCAGTGTTTCTCTTATTGTTAGATGAATTTCTAATATTCATATGCTTGAATAACATTTTTTTATCATGCCGAGCAGGGACAGACCCAAGGTGATAGGTATGGGTGCAAGTACATCCAATAAGTGGCATAATGGTAAGTCATGCACCCACTAAAACCATGAGATAACGAGTTCAAGCTTCCATTTTGTAATATTTTTCACCCAGTTAAATATTTGGCTGGCTCTACCTCTAATACCAAGTAATTTTCAAACAAAATAAATACTAACTTAGTATGACTCAAACAAAACAAACAAAAAAACAATGTCCGATTATAGAGCATTCTTAACTATAGAATCTGCCCGATCGAGAATTAGCTTCTCATGATACAAAATATAAAAAGTTTCTCATTACCGATAGATTTAAAAAATAAGTCATCTTGTTGAAGCTGTATAGTTTCATTGAAGAACTTTTATGATTGTTAAACTTGAGCATTCGACAGACATATTTCAATCTCGCTATAGTTATAAAAATTCATGTATACTTTTTTTTTTTGGGTTCTCACTTAGTCGGTTTGTTTTCGAGTATTGTGAACTGAATTATAGGACTGTGTCTTGTTTATAAAACCAATCCATAAACCTACCCCAATGAATTCATTAAGCATAGTAACCGTTAATTAGTTGGATCAATGATGGCCAGCCATGAATGGTTGTATAAAGTATACACATAACTATAGTCAACCAGAGAGAGAGAGAGAGAGATACGTTACAAATAAATCAAGTCCAGGAGGTGGGCTTGACCTACATGCATTGAATTATATTTCCACACGTTCATAGAGAATCAATAAGAGTCTACATTGATAATTGAGTCTACATTATTTCCTAACCATTTTTCTAAGCCTCGCCGTTCTGTTTCCAAATTCTGGTTCGAAACTTAAAAAGATTTAAATTAACGAAATTTGTGCTTCGGACGTATTAATTACTGATGTTTATTTGTGATATTAAAATTATCCATGATTTCAATGATAATGCGTGAGTTGTAAAGCCAAATTGCATATTTTGATATTTCTAATAATCAGTTAATTTCATAATTTCTCCCGTATGTTTGATTCCAAATGAATTAATTGGTGATTGGATTTAAATGGAATCGTAGGCCAATTACGAAATTTGTCTTCATTATATAAATACCGACTAAATGCTAGTTGAATCTAATATCCAGACTTACTGTTCACTTATAAAAACATACACACACATATATATATATATATTATATTTATATGTCAATTCTCAAAATCTGTATTCTTATCCACTCATAAAGCCAAGTCAACAATTTTGACAAAAGAAATCAAAGAAGTTGCAAGTTGAAAATTTGAAATCCTCAAAGAATATTTTAAAAGTTTTTTTCTCTTTGAAGAATATTGTGCAAGTTAGATTCAATTGCAAATTGCATCATTGACAAGCCACATCATTCGTATTTTTTCGATACGAAATAGAGTGGTTTCGTTTCTCTATCAAAACAATATGAAGCTCGAGCCAAGCCATTACTCCAGAAATAATTTCAAGCTAAAAGTTTACGATAGATAATTGTTTCATTGTTTCCACTTTTGTAAATAAACATCCATTTAACATGTCGGATTTAACAAAAAATAAATGTCGGAAAAATATTGAAAATTACGTTATTACGTATCACTGTATCAGTACAACTACGACGGCCTTTTGACATAATTCATGGAGATATTCTTATTGGGCCTACCACCGGCAACTGTAGTCCAGATTTGAACGCACTTCAGAAATAGAAAGCCCAACTAAAAGTTTGGTTAATAATTGGTATATCGAAAGATGTAAAACAAAATTCCGGTATTTCCTGACCATAACAGGGACTTTAGGTTAACATAAAATATTGTAACTTTGTAACTTGTAAGAGAACCTTTTTTTCTTTGCAACATATAATTCATTCATTTATATTTTAACCAAAAGAAACAGATAATTCATCTATTACATCTTATACAAGATGCGTCAAATATCCGCATTTATACAATGACACAAATTAGTAGTGTTCAGTCCGTATATAATTCAAAAAGTTTGTTATAGTTTTTCTTTCGTTTAATACGATATGGAACCAACCTATGAAAGTTTTTTATTTTCATAAAAATTATATTCGAAAGTTAAGTTAACTTTGGGCCATGAATAACATAGATTCTTTTCGGAAAAAAATGTAAGCCATTTAAAATATGAATTTTGTTTTAGATCATTTAAATTGTTAATTTTTTCGTTCACCCAGTTAAACAAAACATGTCGTTAAATCCGATAATAGAACAACTAACAGACGTTAATCTGTCGTTAACCACTCTCTGTTAATAACAAAACGACGTCGTTTTGAAAGGGAAAAAATGTCAATAAAATTATAAACTTTCAAATTTATGCCATTTTAGCCATGAATTTTGTTGTACGTCATTTAAATCATCAATTTTCGCCTACAATTTTTAGCCATGAATTTTCGTTAACCCAACCAAACCATTCAATAAAACAAAAATTGCAAAAAATGCATTTAATTATTATATCTATATAATTGTGAAATAATTTACAACAATCAATCCAACTAATTACGGTTAAAAATGTTAAAAACCATAAACCAAATAAAATCAAAACGTACCAAACAATCGATTTCTAAATGGTTTAATTTTTTATAAAACCGTTAAATATGTATTGTTTTCTTTCTCAATATGTATTGTTTGTATTTTTTTATAATATAGTGCCTTTAATCATTATATATCTATACAATTATGAAATAATTTACAAAAATCGAATCTAATTAATTATGGTTAAAATTGTTAAAATATAAATCGAAGAAAATCAAACTGTACCAAACTGTATTTCAATCGGTTTCTAAATGGTTTATTTCTTTATAAAACTAAAAATTGTTAAATATATATTGTTTTCTTTCTCAGTATGTATTGTTTGTATTTTTTAATAAAACAATGCATTTAATCATTATATATATAAAATCATAAAATAATTTATAATTAATTATGGTTAAAACCGTTAAAATCATTATAAAAAAAAATTAAACCGTACCAAATCTTGAGACATGACATGTTAACTCCTAGTGATAGAATACCGAGTGTAAACTTTTATCTTTATATATTATTTTCTTTCAGTTTGGCTTGGCAGTATCACATTTAATTGATAAATCATTTGGTGGACATGAAAAAAGAGTAAAAAATCATGATCTAGCTAGATTTAAATCCGTATGAATTATATTGTCAACAAAAAGATTTTGATAGTCATACAAAAAATGGATGAATTTTTTTTTTGTTTTCTTGTTTAAATTTGATTTCTATTCGGATTACTTATAACATTACAAAATAAAAGACATATAATCCAAAATTGCTCCTAGGGCCTAAACTTAAGTGTAGGTTCCAAAGGTCAAAATCCTGCAGCTTACAAACTAAAACAAGCTCCATTAAATATGAACTCAAGCATCTAAAAACCAACATTGATCAGCAATCATAGAAGAATAAAACTCATCATCAACGAGAATAAATCGATAAACTCAAAATCCTTCAAATCATGGATTAATCAAATCAAAACAATAACAAACGTGTTTGAGTCTAATACATACACATTAACATTACAACTATTATTCAGATTCCAAATCTCTCCTTCTTCTTCTTCTTCTCCAATGTTTACATACTACAGAGAGAGAGAGAGAGTGATAATAAGAGAAGAAAACAGTAGCAGAATTATCTTGAGCTTCTCAAAGATCTAAATTCTCCAATTGAATGTTGCTCTTAAGAGGCACATAATCTCCAAGATACCCACCAAGATGATCATACAAAGCAGTCTTATCAATCGTCTGATGATGATAACTCTTACAAACATAATAAAACACACTCTGAACCAGCAAACCCACAAGATTAACCATCACAAGAACACCAACAAGCAACCCACCAACCAAAGTCCTAGTAAAAGTTCCAAACTTTCCTCCACCATGAACCACAATAGCTCCAAAAACAACTCCAATCAATCCACAAATCAAAAGGTAAACAAAGACTAACACCATAGCCATCTTAGCCTTCCCTTTAAGCAACTCATAAGCTTTTCTCATAGCAGCAATTCCATAAACCGGTTCAAGAACAGAGATCACACTACCTAGATGCCATAGAGCAGTGAAGTAAACATGAACACCAAAATACAGAACAGAGATTATGATTCCAGCTATGATAGCTAAACCTAGACTATGCAAATCAAGAGCTACGAGGAGAATCACAAGGAAAACGAAGAAAACTGCATTGTAAGCAAACATCAAGAGAGCAACCCAAAGGAAAGTGATGAAGAGTCGTTTAAACACTTTGGGAATTGCAGTGATGGTTGATGAGAAAGAAACTGGCTTTTCTGTGTAGAGTGAAGCTACCGTGAAAACTACGGCGGCGGTTGAGAGAAGAGAGAAGGCGAAGAGGAAAATTAAGTAGCTGAACTGAAAGATTAGAAGAACAGTCCAATCATGACGAGAACGATCTGAGTTTGGTGGGTCTGTTGAGTCGAGTTTGGCCAAGATTGGTTGAGTGAAGAGTGAGTGAGCAAGGATTGCGAATGAAAGAGGGAAAATTAGGGATAGGGTTATGAGGTAGAAGGTTCTTGGTGATCGTTTCTTAATTGAGATTGATTCTTGAAGAAGATGAGGAATTGTCAAGAATTGAAGCTCTTCTGGTTGAAGATCCATGGTGGGTTTGATTGATTGATCGGGAAAAATTGAAGTCGGTGATGAATCACAGAGGAGATATGAAGAAACACCGACGGGTCAAGTAATGAAATCTGAGAAAGATGATATTTTTATTCGCGGTGTTACCGAGAGAAGATGGCAAATTGACGATAAAGACTTTTCTTGGAAACTTCTGGGAAACTCATATAACACGTTT
The DNA here is from genome assembly GCA_963922655.1 of Cardamine chenopodiifolia. Classification (NCBI taxonomy): domain Eukaryota; kingdom Viridiplantae; phylum Streptophyta; class Magnoliopsida; order Brassicales; family Brassicaceae; genus Cardamine; species Cardamine chenopodiifolia. The sequence goes on from OZ000467.1 coordinate 7,410,621, forward strand.
AAGTTTTTTGACTACTTCGTTGTACCAATTTCTTGCTTTTTTTTTTGCCAATTTTTAATAGAATTATTATTTTTTTGCTTTATGTTATGGGAAACAAAGTCGTATTTTATACTTTGTTTTGCTTTATTTTATATGTGATTGGTCAAGTCTACAATTCTTTTTGCATGATGCTGACGCAACCATGGAATCAGGCTTATGACTTTCTTCTTTTTGTGGTTTTCATTTTTAAGTGAGACTTTCATTTTTTTTGTAATATCTACTTCTTTAATATTTTTTTTAAATGTGTACCTTACATTTTGTTTTGGTTTTTTAGCAATCCTCTCGAGTTATATATTGAAAATAAACAAGTTCAAGGAATGTAGTACGATTTAACTTCATTGACATATCAGAAAGTTTTAAATTAATTTTTTCTTATAAAGATAAATGATCGATGTTAAGTTTTTTAATACGACTTTACTAGAAAAACGAACAAAGTTTCTAAGAAGAGCAAAAAGAAAAAGCAATGATGTTAAGTTTTTTTAATACGACCTTTACTAGAAAAAAGATTAATAGACATACTCTGAAGCTATAATACTCAATTTACAGGTTTGCATTTATGGATAAATAGAAACTAATTCAAGGAATAATGCTTTCTTGCACTGAATCAAAGTTGCAGGGAAATCACATGGACTCATGGTCCCAACAGTTATCGGTCGATATCAACTTTATAATTCAGGCATCAAAATTAAATACTAATTTGCATAATTAATGGATGACCAAAAAAAAAAAACTTTGCATAATTAATAAACTTAAATTATTCTTGAGATGATTATTGAACTTGTCCCTTTTTATTTTATTTTGTAGAAGTTTAAAATTCACGCAAGGAAATAGACCTTACAACTATTGATCTGTTATCTTTAATTGTAAGTGTATGGATCAAATGTTGGTGGGATAGAACGATCCCACTCACACATACTTAGTTGTAAATACTTCGAAGTCCGAACATTTTTTGGTTTAGTACTACTTTCAATTTCGTATAAAGAAATCTAATACATGGACAAGACCGGTCCTTGGCTATACTTCCACTTTTGGTTTGGTTTAGTTAAAATTTTAATCTTCGTACCATTTAAAAAAATGCAACAAATGTACAAGACCGATCAACTTCTAATCGGATGTGTTTTTGTCTTTTGACCAGTCAGGATGTTCTAGACATATTAGGTATATGTTATTCAAATCAGACTCGGCTATCTTATAAGATAATAATAAAATTCATATGATCAAAATATTGAATAAATTAAATACCTTGCAAAATACACATTGCACACATATCTTAATATAAATTTTAGGGTTTTCTTCCTATAAACCATCAAATTTTTTTTTTTGGTAAAATTAACTCTTACTTTGTCAATTTTATCGATTCGAAAGTCATTCATTATATAACTCATTTGTATATTGTTGATGTGCCCACTTTACCTACTGTTAGAAAACTAACCGAAGGTTCAAAACGATATTGTTTTGGACCTTAAAAACTGCACGATGTTTGGCTAATTACATGTTATTTTCTTATTCCAAAACTATGTGTTTCTGCCTCTTAATGCGAATTAGGTTTTCTTTTGGGAAAATCGATTTAGGGCTAATTCTCGCTTCCGATAATTATGGATCATCTTCTTCTTCTCTTCTTCATGGTATAAAATTGAAAAATTGGGTGAAGATAAACGAACTCAATTTCTCGCTTTACACCAAGCCGGTCAAAGAGCACATCGGAGAAGTGATTGCAGTTTTTTGATAATAAATCATATGTGTCCTGGCCATTGCCTGCTGAGCACGCCTGATCTGATTTACCATGAAAATTGTGCAATCTGTCTTCTCGAAAACAATTTTCTCACGATGTGTACATTGGATTCCCAAGAACAAATCCACTCATGTTCAAAAAAGCAAGCAGAGACCTCCTACATACATGTGCACAGTGATGTGTACATGAATAGCGTTGTGGAGTATGCCGCCTAGACCGATACCGTCCTTGAAGAACCTATTGATTTGAACAATAAGTTATTAGTCTTTTCCATCCACTATTCGTTACATCGTATATGTGCAGAACAACCTCCGCCATTGATTTCCTCTTTACCAGAAATGCGACGAACCTTAGTTCCTACCAAAAAGAGCTCGCAGATTCTCTCTATAGCTTCGCTGAAGATGGAAACTTAATGAATCGTACCAAATCAACTTTCGTTCAACAAATCGAACTACTAGATTTCTCTTAGATGACTACAAGCTTTTAGATTTTGATCTAAAGCGAGAAAATTGAGTTCGTTTATCTTCACCCAATTTTTCAATTTCAGACGATGAAGAAGAAGAGAAGGAAGAAGATCCAGAATTATCGGAAGCAAAAATTAGTGACGTAGTTTTGGGATAAAAAATGATATGTAATTAGTGAAACATCATTATGTTTAAAATGTCCAATATCGTTTTGAGTTTTCTGCTAGTTTTCTAAAATCAGATAACATGGTCTCGTGATTTCGAATTAATAAAGTTGACATAAACAACTTTCAGATAAGAATTAATGTTATATATAAACTTTTGCAGAAAACCCTAAACTTTAGTATTAGTACAACTTTATATTCTTGTTTATTGAACATTCCAAACCGCCAGGTTAAAGCACCATTTATTCACCTTCAAAATTTAATTTATCACGGGTAGAGAATAATAGGAACCACTAAATACGGCATAAGAAAAAAAACCCCTTAAATTTCCATTAACATCACATACATATGAACACAGCATTCTATATATAAATAGCAATTGTTCATCTCAAGGTTTCATTTGCTAAAAAGAAAAAGTTACCACTTTTCTCTCTTTTTCTCTTACCTCGTTTAACAATCTCATGAAATTAGGGTTTTAGAAATTAAGATCGATTGAAGATATATGAGGAAAGGTAAAATAGTGATGAAAAAGATAGAGGAGAAGATAAGGAGACAAGTGACATTTGCAAAGAGGAGAAAGAGTCTAATGAAGAAGGCACATGAACTCTCTGTTCTCTGCGATGTCCCCATTGGTCTCATCATCTTCTCCCACTCCAACAAGCTCTACGATTTCTGCTCCCACACCATCAGGTTTTTATATATAGACATCTATATATATATGTATATAGACCACACATATATGTGTTCTTGTTTTCGTGTAATAAAAAAGAAAACGAATGCTCTTTTAATATGGACAGAAAAAATGAGTTCTTGATGTTATTATAATTAATCAATACCATCATCACTTGGCTTCTTATTTTCTTTTTCTTTGATTTGCATGTTTTTCTGTTCACTCGTACGCAAGTTTGTAGTATTTTAGCCATCTATTTTAAATCTATAAATTGGTATTATATCTCGTTTATATGCTTTATTGGGCTGATTTTGAAAAAATATAAAAAAATTTCAATCAATGAAATAAGAGAGCATCTTCTGATAATTAAATAGGCATGTTCTTGGTTTAATTCTTAAGCAAAGTTATGATCTTTGTAATATTGATCGAAAAGAAAATTCATATTGATGTTTATCCAGAAATAACTCATCTTTGTTAGCATTTTTCTTCTGTTTTCTATTAATTTCCATCTTTTATTTGATTTTTCAACATCAGCATGGAGAATCTCATCATGAGATACCAAATGGGAAAAGGTCATACCACTGCAGACCACAGTTTCCACCCAGTAATTAAAATTCTTCTAATTCATTCATTTATATATATATATATATATGTTTAAATTCATGAATTGATTATAATAAAAAAATAAATATATATTTCTAATATAGGATCACTGTTCAAATTGTGTGAAGACGAAGGAATCAATGGTGAGAGAGATAGAGAATCTCAAACTGAATATTCAACTGTACGGAGGACATAGATTGAATCTTTTCACCTACGACGATCTCCTTCGTTTTGAGCTGCAACTCGAAACATCTCTCCAACATGCTCGAGCTCGTAAGGTATATATATCTACACTATACACATAGGTTTGTATAGACGACACATATATTATTTATATATAATACGTTTTAATTTGGTGAAAAGCCTGTTTTATACACACAAGTGCAAAGATAATTTTCCCGAAACTTCAAGAGTTTTTATTTGTTTTCTACATAAAAAGAGACTTTAAAGTTTTTATCACGATGGTTTTTTTTGCACTTTTAGTCGTTTTATTACTTTAAAAATAATGATTTTTTTTTTGTCTCTTGCTTATTAATTTTATAGTTTGAGCTCATGCATCAGCAGCAACAAATGGACAACCTTACCAGAAAGGGAAAGGGAAAGGTGAGTCTTGGCATTGGAATTTTTTCCATTAAACCTGATCAGAACTAAAACTAATATTAGTTATTATGTAATTTACAAACTATAACCATTTTTCATTTGTCCATATAATGTTGTTTTTCTTATTTGCTACATCTATTTTATATTAATTATTTTGTTATTACTGTAGGAAATACAGATGGATGAAGAAACCCAACACTTTAATCATCCGGTACATGCCTTTTGTGTGTATATTTATGTATTCATCTGCTTACGCTTTTACACACGTATAAGCTAAATGTATAAATGGCAAAGCTAATTTTTGCTTTTTGTATTAAATAAAAAGGGGCAAGGAAGCTCTTGGGAGCAGCTGATGCGGCAAGCAGAGAGACAGATGATGACGTGTCAAAGGCAAGAAGATGATGACGTCACACGCCGACAAGTGAAGGAGTACCCTTTTTATGGCGAGGAACAACCCACCGGCGCTCTTCAGCACCTCCACACTCTGCTGCCATTGCCATCACAACAAGCCCCAAGCTCAGGCCCAAACTTAGGCCCATGATCTATCAAGTAATAAATAACAATAAGTTGATGCGTATACTGATAGTAGTATAGATGGTTGAGCCGGTTTGGTTGATTACAGACAGTTAATTAATTCGGTTATTCTCTTTGCTGATTTCTAATTAACAACACAGATTATGCTTTGATAGCTTTCGAGTTATGTTTGAAGAAAAGATTCTCTAAAATATCTTACAAAGAAGAAGAATATAAAAATGTTTCTAATTGTCTATGGCAATGGTTGTGTTCTCCTTATCTGTTGACTATGAAGAATTCATGAATATGTACAGAAACTTATAACTGTAAACACTGTTTTGATCTTAAGGAAACAAACACTCTAAAATCATATCAAATGTAGTAATAATTATTTCTAACAAGAAAAAGAGAAAAAAAATTCGATTACAATTGGAAAATGGAAACTCTCTAATCTCTATTCTCTAGGAAGTCACAACTGGATAAACCATAGTACGAGAATAGAATAGAGTTGAGGATTTTGAACCTCTTGAATAGCCATCGACGATTTTGGAACTCGTTGGTTGTAAATTCTTTGGTTTAAACATGTATCTTTCTTCTTAACCAGGTGGCCATTTCATCTGTCGGCCTCCGAGGACGTGTAGATGAAGATGGTAAACAGATTGGCCTGGATGAGAGGAAGTTAACTCAATTAAATGATGATGAAGTTTGGTTTTGATGGAAAAGAAAAGACTTACATGCTTCAGCGCCGTTGTTGATGACCACACGGTAACTCTCGAGGATGCCTTCTTTCTCAGCAACAATCTTCGATGCAAGCAGAAGTTGGCCAAGAACCTCTACATGTTTTGGTTCAGCCTGCAATGGCGTTTTAAGTAAGCATATGTTAAAGTAAGATCTTAATCTGTTCCACCAAAAGAAAAACTTTTTAACTTTTTTCACATCATGACTTGTTCCCTCTTATTGTCGGGATGATCACAGGCGCGCAAAAGATAAGGCAGCATTTTACATATATTGATCAGAAACACAAGCATAATGCTAGTCTCACTCGTTATATAACACAATAATATTGGCCACCACGATGAGATTCTATGAGATCTCGAAAAGCAGACCAAAGGAAATCACGAGAGAGTATCGCAAGAGTAAAAGCTATTTGATTGTGTAACGAAAATGAAATGTGATGCCAGTATAATCAAGAAAGACAATATCCTATCTTTGTTCCGTCATTGCTTTTAAATATGAAACCCCAAGAGAGACTAACATAGATTTTCTCTTAATAATAGACCGTGAATCTAGATTTAGGACTGTGTAGAGACAATTCAAACGCACCAGAAACAGACTTCTTATCAAAAACTAAGATCTGACTGACCTTGCCAAGCATGGTCAAGCCATCTCTCAACTTGGGGATGAGCAAAACATGAACCGGAGCCTGTGGGTTAATGTCTCTGAATGCCAAAACGTGTTCATCTTCATAGACAATGTCTGATGGAATCTCTTTAGCTATAATCTTGTCAAATCTAAAACCACATGATAATTTTGTCATAAACATCTAACAATGACATCTAACTCCATCAAGAAAAATAACACAAACATGGACTTTCCAGAATTTAATCCCAAAATCCATCTCCAGATCCCAAACAATATATAGACTTTCCAATGATTCTACAGAAACATTACTAATCAATTCAAATGAATATTTTAATTCTACCAGAAGGAGAAATCCAAGATTAAAAGAAACCATACATGGTCGGAGCTCCGGTGTCAGCAACAGAAGCTGCAGCTTTCGCGGCCTCTTCTTCATTATGCGCAGCACGAGTAGAACAAATAAATCTACCCGAGCGGTTAAACCAAATCAGCTCAATTTCAATAATTCACATAACTCACACAACAGAATATGATAAATTATAACCTCAGGGAACGATTATGAGGAAGAACCCTAATCACTTCTCCAATAGAGAAGATTCTCGAAGTCGCTCGAACAGACTGAGCAACTCTTCCCGCCGTAGAGAAGTTTCTGAAAACACGAAAACCTCAACGCCATTAGCAATTCAACAACCAATTCCAAATTTCTGTGAACGATAGAAAGAGCTTTACCGAAGCAGCATGGATGAGGAAGTGACCGCCATTGGAGGAGCTCTGCTTCGTTAACCGATTCGATCGTATATAAACGACGTCGTATTTAAAGTTACCAAATACACGACGTCGTATTGAGTCTTTATATTTCGTTCACAAATTTTTTCAAATAAATATTATTTTTATACATCAAACTTTTGAGATTTAAGAAAATGGCGAATTTGATGCTGAGATTACCAATTAGCTTGAGGAGCTTCTCCGTTTCAGCTTCTTCATCCAACGGTAACGCTCAGAAGCACTAATCATTACTCATAACTCTGAAATTAAGCTGAAGCTGAAGCTGATGAGTCTCTGTGGTTGATTTTTTATTACAGGTTCGCCGCCGGTGATCGGAGGATCTAACAGCGGTGTAGGTCCGATGATAGTTGAATTACCGTTGGAGAAGATACGAAGACCGTTGATGCGAACTAGATCCAACGATCAGAACAAAGTGAAAGAGCTTATGGATAGTATCCGGGAAATCGGTCTTCAAGTTCCGGTTAAGCAAATTCGCTCTCTTCTTCCTCTTAACCAATTTTGATTTCAAATTTCTTCGATTCATATTGAAAAAAATCAGAATTACATGTCAAAATTGAAGAATCTAATTGTTTGTGTTGTGACAGATCGATGTGATTGAAGTTGATGGAGCTTACTATGGTACTTTACTAAATTCGTGTTTTCATTTGGTGATATATTTGTAATCAAATCTTATGTTTCTTTAAATCATCCATTGTTGTAGGGTTCTCGGGTTGTCATAGGTACGAGGCGCATCAGAAGTTAGGGCTCCCAACTATACGTTGCAAAATCCGCAAAGGAACTAAGGAAACATTAAGGTATATATATATATATATATATGTGTGTTCTTCATAGAAAACTTTTGTTTTTTTTTGGAAAATTTTGGTTACATTAAGCTTGTGTGGTTTTTACAGGCATCATCTGCGGTGAGAGTGTGAATGAATGAAAGTGGCTATCTTTATAAGATAATATGAACTTTTTAAAATCTCTGTGATAAATTAGCTGAGATTCTTTTTGAGTTCACTACTGATTCTCCAACTGGTTGGAGAAGGGTATAAGGATATACGATCTATTTGCGCACTAAGTTGTAGAAATGTATCTAATGATTTGATCGTATTGGTGTTATGATCCACAGAACCAACTTCACGATCACTATCTTATCATTTGGATCCTATGAAACATCGAATTTGAGATAATAATAATCCGGCTTACTATATGTCAACTGGTTTGATGTGTCTTTATTGATGAGCCAAAAATGTATACATGGTTTTTTTTTATTAGGTACATTATTGCGATAAAAATTAGAAGAACTTATAGAAAAATGTTTAAGAAACAATAAAACCAAATCTTGCAAGCAGATTTATATTGTAAGAAGACAAGTTTTTTGCCGTTTTTAACGGAGACGTTGTAATGGAGGCAAAGTTTCCTTCGAACCAAATCTAAACATCGCCGCAGATTGTGATGACCTAGAAAATCTTTAAGAGGAAGCTTTGTCCCTTGTAAATTGTAGCTTGGTCGAGTGCTTTGAATAAATCACATTGTTCCGTAACAGTTCTCACACGACACACAAATCTAAACATATACAAAGCATAAGATCGTTAAGCTGGAGAGTGAATTCCATTTTTTGCTTAGCCTCCTCTGACTCATTCAGAGGGATTGATATTTCCTTTTGTGATCATTCGAGATCGGGGGAGTTTTGGTTATTTCCTTTTGTGGTTTCGAGAGTTTGTGAGTGATTTTTGGGTCAATCTCTCTCCCAAACCTCAAACATCCGAAAATTTGCCTGGCGAGAAGAGGAAACGAGGAAGGCATGCTAAGTGGACTAGGTTGGACGTCAAACAGTTTCAGAATAGAATGTGGACAACTTGTCCAACGGAGGAGAAGATGGTGATAATGACATAATCCGAAGAGGAAATCAGTTGCGATTGAGGAGAGTCAAGCAAACAAAACCCCTAAAACCCAAGAAAAGACGGTGGCTTCCGATTTGAAACGGTTGCCATCCCAATGAGTATATTGAGTTGAAACTATCAAGGAGTAGGAAGCACTGAGACAGTTCTTCGCTTTCGGGAATACGCAAAAATTATTTTCTGGATTTTTTATTTTTGATGGAGACAAAACAAAAGCTTGGTTACATTGAAGGTTTGCAAAACAGTTATTGTCGAGCCTGTTGGTTTAAGTGGAGGCTTGGCGATAATGTGGAAAAACAGTTACAATGTTGAGGTGTTATTTCGGACAAAAGAATCACAAAGATTCAAGTGGGGTCGACGGTTTTTTTTCGGTCTTGTATATATGGTGATCCCGTTCGAGCTATGAGAAACTTGGTGTGGGAGCATATAACAGAGTATAGGGATGCAACAAGATGATGGTTGGATACTCTTTGGTGATTTTCATGAATTATTGAGTAATGAAAAAAAGATAGGAGGTCCACTTCGTGTTGAATCTTCCATCAGGGATTTCAAAAACATGGTCGAAAACTGTAATCTGAAAGAAATTCGAAGCATTGGAAATTGGTTCTCATGGGGTGGATGGAGAGATAAAGTGTGGATTCAATGCATGTTTGGACTGAAGTTTTGGTAAAGATGCGTGGTTCCGTCTTTTTCCTCGAGCACAATCAGGTATTGTTGGAAAAAGAGGTGGACAAAATAATATCCAAATCAGGTTGAGATGCAACGGCTGAGGAAAGAGATTACAATTGTTGTTAAAGAAGAAGAAGCATTTTGGAAAACGAAAAGCTGGGCACAATGGCTGCAGTTGGGAGATAAGAACACAAATTATTTTCATAATTGTGTCACAAGGGAGGAAAGCACAAAATAGACTGCTGATGCTTAAGGATTCTCATGGCCGGGAACAATTTTCAGAGGGCTTTAAAGGGAATGTTGCTGCTGTTAACTTTTGGCCGAAATTGTTGACTTTATGTCTCAATTTCATTCTCCCACATCGGATGTGAGGGATTTGTGAGAAGATTTTGAGGGTTATAAATTAACCCCTCCTCCTTCTAGTTTTCCCATCCCAAACAATTTGTATTCTCTTCTTTTTCTATTAATAGAGCAGTCTGCTTTGAGTGGTGCTCGGAGATTAAGCTATTCCGGCTAACTCCGTTATCAAATCCTTCTGGTGTCTTTATTTTCTTTAATATTCAATATTTTGCTTTAGTGGGAAAATTAACCGATTTTCCCAAACAATTGGTATCAGAGCCAAGGTTCTGTCTGAGTATGCTCTGTGGTTGCGGTTTTTGACTGATCTTCCACATCAGAAAAGAATTACTTTGGTCCTTTTGAACCAAAGGTTTGTTCCAGGCCAACATTCTGTCTGAGTATGCTCTGTGGTTGCAGTTCTGACTGACCTTCCACATCAGAAAAGAATTATTTTGGTCATTTTAAAATCTTTGGTTGTTTGTATTTGTTGTAATATTGAATATTATTTACTGAGTCTGTAATGGCAAATAAAGATCAAGAAACGAAGGATGATGTTTCAAATATTACGCCGGGGACATCGAGAGCCTCGTCATCATGGTCAAGGTTTTCGCTGTCTAGTCTGAAGTTGGCGGTAGAGATATTTGATGGTACTAGCCATTTCGGCATGTGGCAAGGAGAGGTTTTGGACTCTCTTTTCCAGCAGGGTCTTGATATTGCTATTGAGGAAAATAAACCAGAAGAGGTAGAAGATAAAGACTGGAACATCATTAATCAGTTGGCGTGTGGAACAATTCAATCGTGTCTGTCCAGAGAGCAGAAGTATGCTTTCAAAAATGAGACTTCTGCGCACAAATTGTGGAAGGCGTTGGAGGACAAGTTTCTGAAGAAGAGTGGTCAGAACAAGCTCCTTATGAAGAAAAGGTTGTTCCGATTTGATTACCAACCAAGTACTACTATGAATGAACACATCACTATGTTCAATCAATTAGTAGCAGACCTGTTGAATTTAGATATGAAGTTTGAGGATGAAGATCTGGCTTTGATGTTGTTATCATCTCTTCCCGATGAATTTGAACATTTGGAGACTACGTTACTTCACGAGAAGGAAAATGTGTCGTTAGATGCTGTTTGTTGTGCTTTATATAGCCATGAATTGAGAAAGCAGGATAAGATGAAAACCAAATCAACGACATCAGAAGAAGCACTGATGGTAAGAGGTCGTCAACAAAGCCAAAATAAGGGGAGAAGAGGAAGGTCCAAATCAAAAGGCCGAGCTGTTGCCAAAGATGAGTGTGCTTTCTGTCATGAGAAAGGACATTGGAGGAAAGACTGTCCGAAGTTGAAGAAGAAAGGGAAGACTCCGCAAGATGCAAAATGTTGTAGAATGCAAAAGTGATGCGGAATTAGATATTTCTTTAGTGGTCATACCTTCGACACCATCGCATCCAGATGAGTGGATTTTGGATTCGGGTTGTACCTATCATATGTGTCCCATTCTGGAATGGTTCTTTGAATTTCAAGAACTCAATGGTGGAGTTGTCTACATGGGTAATGATAATCCATGTAAAACAACCGGGATAGGTTCAATCAAGCTGCAAAATCATGATGGATCCACCAGAATTTTGCGGGATGTGCGATACGTGCCAAAGTTGAAGAAGAATCTCATCTCATTGGGAGCTTTAGAATCTAAAGGCCTAGTTGTGATGATGCGAGATGGAGTTCTTAAAGTAACTTCTGGAGCACTGGTGATGTTAAAAGGTGTGAAGAAGAATAATCTGTACTACTACCAAGGTAGTACAGTGGTGGCGACAGTAGCAGCTGCAACATCTAGCACAAAGAATGATGTTGAGGCAACAAAGCTGTGGCATATGCGGTTGGGACATGCTGGTGAAAAGTCCTTGCAAATTCTTGCCAAACAAGGATTGTTGAAAGGTACAAAGACTTGCAAACTTGAATTTTGTGAGCATTGTGTTCTGGGAAAGCAACGAATAGTGAAGTTTGGCACTGCAATTCATAATACCAAGGGTATTCTGGACTATGTTTACTCAGATGTGTAGGGACCTCCCAAGACTCCGTCCATCGGAGGAAGACATTATTTTGTCACCTTCGTTGATGACTTTTCAAGGAGAGTTTGGGTGTTTACTATGAAGAACAAGGATGAAGTGTTTAGAATTTTTCTTAAGTGGAAAACTCAAGTTGAAAACCAGACAGGAAGGAAAATCAAGGTTCTCCGTACAGACAATGGAGGAGAATATACGAGTGATCCATTCCTGAAGCTATGCCAAGATTGTGGCATAGTTCGACACTTCACAGTTAGAAAAACACCACAATAGAATGGGGTATCTGAGCGTATGAACAAGACACTTGTGGAGAAAGTTCGTTGTATGTTGTCTAATGCTGGGTTAGACAGACAATTTTGGGCTGAGGCGGTGATGTACGCTCAACATCTCGTCAATCGTTTGCCATCATCTGCTATAGGTGGCAAAACTCCATTACAAGTATGGTCTGGAAAACCTGTAACTGATTATGATATTTTGCATGTTTTTGGTTCTATGGCATATTATCATGTGGTTGAATCAAAGTTGGACCCACGGGCAAAGAAGGCTCTTTTTATGGGCTTCAATGCTGGAGTGAAAGGATACCGTTTGTGGTGTCTTGAGGCAAAGAAGACAATTATCAGCAGGGATGTTACCTTTGATGAATCTGCCATGTTGAAGAAGGTGAATCTAGAGAAAGGAGAGAGTACTCCAAAGCAGGTGGAGTTTACTCCAAAGCATGTGAAGTTTGAGCAGACAGTGGTGATCCCAGAACGTAGCACCACAAGTGACTCTCCTATGGCAGAAGAATCAGATGAAGAAGAGGTTCCAACCCAAAAACCTCTACAGCAATCAGAACCAATTGCAGTTAGAAGACAGAGACGAGAAATTCAGAAGCCTGCTCGTTTCACTGACATGGTAGCTTATGCACTTCCAGTTACTGATGATGATATTCCATCTACCTACCTAGAGGCTATTCATAGCGTAGAAAATGGTGATTGGACAGGAGCAATGGAAGAGGAGATGCAATCTCTCAAGAAGAACAATATGTGGAAGCTGGCACAACTACCAAAAGGCAGAAAGGCAATTGGGTGCAAATGGGTATTTGCAAAGAAAGAAGGATTTCCTATTAAAGAAGGCATTCACTACAAGGCAAAATTGGTGGCTAAAGGTTATGCACAAAGGGAAGGAATTGATTATAATGAAGTATTTTCTCCAGTTGTTAAGCATTCCTCCATTAGAATTTTGTTGGCCTTGGTAGCGCAGTTGAATTTGGAGCTAGCTCAAGTTGATGTGAAGACCACGTTCTTACATGGTGATTTAAAAGAGGAAATCTATATGACTCAGCCAGATGGATACAGGGTTGCTGGTAAAGAAGATTGGGTTTGTAAACTTAGCAAATCGTTGTACGGACTGAAACAATCTCCGAGACAGTGGTACAAATGATTCGACAAGTTCATGCAGGGTCAGAAGTACAGAAGAAGCAAATATGATCATTGTGTGTATTTGCGCAAACTTCAAGATGGTTCCACATCTACTTACTCTTATATGTTGATGATATGCTAATAGCAGCAAAGAGCCAAGTTGAGATTGATAGATTGAAGGCTCAGATGAGTAAAGAGTTCGAGATGAAGGATTTGGGGGAAGCCAAAAAGATTCTCGGTATGGAGATAAATAGGGACAGAGAGAGGGGCAAACTTTGGCTGTCACAGAAGAAGTATTTGAAGAAGATACTACAACGTTTTGGTATGCACGATGATACAAAACATGTAAGTACTCCACTTGCTCCTCATTTGAAACTGAGTAGCCAATTATCTTCGACGACTGATGAAGAGCGAGAATACATGGCGAACGTCCCATATGAAATGCAGTTGGAAGCTTGATGTATGCAATGGTGTGTACAAGACCCGATATTTCACAGGCTGTTAGTGTTGTCAGCAGGTACATGCATGATCCGGGAAAGGGTCATTGGCAAGCTATGAAATGGATTCTACGGTATCTCCAAAATACTGTGGATGTTGGATTGACGTTCGAGCAAGATGAATCACTTGGTCAATGCATAGTTGGATACTGTGATTCTGATTATGCAGGTGATTTGGATAAGCGACGATCTACAACTGGCTATTTGTTCACTCTAGCAAAGGCGCCAGTTAGTTGGAAGTCTACCTTACAGTCAACGGTGGCTTTGTCTACAATAGAGGCATAGTATATGGCAATTACAGAGGCTGTAAAACAAGCAATTTGGCTTCATGGGTTGTTTAAAGACTTGGGAGTTGATCAGAAACAACTTAAGGTTTATTCTGACAGTATGAGTGCTATTCATTTAGCAAAGAATCAAGTCTTTCACGCACGAACGAAGCATATTGATGTTCGCTATCATTTTGTGCGGGAAATTCTCGAAGAGGAGGAGATACTTCTCCTGAAGATTCATACTACGGAGAATCCTGCAGATATGCTGACCAAGGTGGTTACAAGAACCAAGTTTGAACATTGTTTAGACTTGGTTAATATCTTGTACATTTGAAGTTGGCGCCTCACGGCGCAAATTTGGAAGCACCACGAATACTGTTTTATTATTTGTTTTGATTGAGAATATTTGAAATTTTTGGTGGGATTGAAATTGAGTCAAGGTGGAGATTTGTTAACTTTTGGCCGAAATTGTTGACTTTATGTCTCAATTTCATTCTCCCACATCGGATGTGAGGGATTTGTGAGAAAAGTTTGAGGGTTATAAATTAACTCCTCCTCCTTCTAGTTTTCCCATCCCAAACAATTTGTATTCTCTTCTTTTTCTATTAATAGAGCAGTCTGCTTTGGGCGGTACTTGGAGATTAAGCTATTCCAGCTAACTCCGTTATCAAATCTTTTTGGTGTCTTTATTTTTTTTAATATTCAATATTTTGCTTTAGTGCAAACAGCTGCAGAATAATATTTCAAAGAATTATTCTCCTCTACCAAGCCGCAGAATTTTGTGACCTTATTGGAGGGTTTGGAGCCTCGAGTTACTATGACGATGAATGTTGTGCTGACAGCTCCTGTGTCGGCTGATGAGATCAAACAGGTAGCGTTTAGTATCAAAGGGAGGAGCTCGCCAGGGCCAGACGGGCATTATTCTGGAGATACAAAGTTTATTTCGAACATCAGTTTTACCACCAGATTGGAACCACACTCAGAATTGCCTGCTTCCTAAGGTAAATCAACCATCGAGAATGACAGATCTGAGACCAATTAGCTTATGTGCAGATTACTATAAAATCGTTTCGAAGATTCGGTGTGGCGGCTTAAACAGATTCTTCCAGAGGTTAGCTCCGACACACAAGGAGCTTTTGTCTCAGAGAGGTTAATTATGGACCACATTTTGGTGGGACATGAACTAGTTCACTCCTTGAGGATCAATAGAGATGTGGCGGAAGATTTCGTGGCAATAAAGACAGATATCTAAAGTCTATGACAGGGTAGAACGAAATTTTCTGGAGGAACTGATGCTTAAGATGGGGTTGATGAGCGATGGATCAGATGGATCATGGCTTGTATTCGAAATTTCACTTATACGGTGTTAATCAATGGATTCCCTCATGGAGATCCTCTATCCCCATTTATTTTCATACTGTGTGCAGAAGCTCTTGTTCACACTTTAAATCGTTTAGAGAGCTTGGGTAAGCTGCATGGGATAAGCTTGGAACCTCAAGGTCCAGCAGTTCATCATTTGATGTTCGCGGATGATAGTTGTGTAGAACATCTAGTACGGAATGTATGGAGATTAATAGTTGCCTTAAACTATACGGTGAAGCCTCAGAGCAAGTCATTAATACACAAAAGTCCTCCATTATCTTTGATTCTAAGGTGAAAGAGGATACAAAAACCTTGGTTAAAACTGTTCTTGGCATTGAGAAGGAAGGAGGAGAAGGTTCATATCTCGGTCTGCCATAATGTTTTAGTGGCTCAAAACGGAAGCTCTTAAAGTTTATTCAAGGTAAATTACAAGCCAGACTCAAAGGCTGGTTCGCTAAGGCTTTATCCCAAGGAGGCAAGGAAATTTTACTCAAATCAGCAGCTTTGGCTCTACCATTGTACGCGATGCAATGCGTCAAACTTCCACAAGATGTGTGTAAAAAACTCACCTAAGAAGAAGATATCATGGGTAGCATGTTCAAAGTTGTGTAAGAGTAAAAGGGAAGGTGGTCTACGCTTTCACGATATAAGCAAATTCAATCAGGCTTTGTTATGTAAACAAGCATGGAAGATTTGGGATCAACCGCAGTTTCTAGTTTCATGCTTGATGAAGAGTAGATATTTCAAGACATTGTTGGACTGTGGTTTAGGCTCTAGACCATCTTACGCATGGAGAAGCATCTTACATGGGCGGGAGTTACTTAACAAAGGTCTTTTGAGATCCATTGGTAACGGGCAAACGACTAAAGTCTGGTCTGATAAATGGTTGCTGGATGAGGTTCCTCGACCTCCAATCAGTTTAAGCGACATCCACAGCGAAACATGAATCTGAAAGTCTCGAACATTCTTGATGAGATGACTGGCCGTTGGAATGTTGAGTTAGTGAGGGCTCTGTTTAGTGAGAAAGATGCGGTTAGAGTACTGAAGATTAAAACATCCTTAAGAGTTGAAGATTCATACATATGGAGCTACTCAAAGAATGGGGTTTACAACTCACAAAGTGGTTATAAATTGTTAGAGAAATAGTCGGATCAACAGCTACATGTCAATACGGCTCTGCCTCCGCTCGAACAATCCCTGTGGTCAAATTTACGGAAGATACAGACGATACCTAAAATCAAACACTTTATGTGGAAAGCGCTTGCTGGAGCGTTAGCGGTATTGGAGAGACTACGTACAAGAGGTTTGGACACTAATCATGTGTGTTCTGCTTGCGATTTGAAACCAGAATCTATCTGTCAGGTCTTATTCTTCTGTCCGACGGCAGTGTATGCATGGGCTTTATCAAAGGTACCAATGCCTCCCTTGGGTTTCTAAAAGACCTTTGTATTCCTTAATTTTCACCATCTCTTGGCATGTATGCGGAAGTAGAGCATTGCAGCAGAGGTACGTAACTCGATTCCCTGGGTATTATGGGAAATCTGGAACTCGCAGAACTTATTTGTGTTCGAAGGGAAGCGGATTGATGGCCCTTATATTCTCGCAAAGGCACAAGAGGATGCAGGTGCGTGGTTTGAGGCAAATCAAGAAACGTTGCAGGCTCAGCAAATGAATAAATGGCCGAAGCTTAATCTCGGTTTATGGCTGAAACCTCCTGAAAATATACTCGAGTGTAATGTGGGAAGCTCATGGATCAACTCTCGCAGGAACTGTAGAGTGTCATGGGTGGTTCGGGATTGTCAAGGTAAAGTATTAGTACATAGCCGAAGAGCTTACTCTGCTGTAGAGTGGCAATTAGAAGCTGAGATGCTGAGCCTGAAGTGGGCTGTAGAGGGAGTGAGGAGTCTTCATTATCAAAAAGTGATCTTTAGCTGTCGACTAAGATTGCCGTCACCGCTGTTCTTAATCCACGGAAGGCTCCGGTTTGCAGAATTATAATCTCAGAGATTCGCGAAGCTTTACAATCTTTGGAGACGTGGAAAATTCAAGAGGTTATAGCTGCAACAAATCAAGTGGCATGGAAAATAGCATTAAGGGTTACAGAGGATCAACGCTATCAATCTTATGTTGCATCTGGTGAGCCTGTGTACTCTTATCAACTCGGAAGCACAAGGCACAACTACTGAGTGTTTATGGATCATTGGGGGAGCTGAAATCTCCAGTTAAGGAACAACATCAGATTCACTGCTCTGTTTTTCAATCAAGGAAGTTCTCTGTTTTGAGCTTCTTTTTCATTGCTCTTTTATGAGTTCTCTTTCAGTTACCTACTGTTGTTTTCATGTTTTTGGGGTTTCTTTTTATGTACACTTGGGATCATCCCGTTTAAAATAAAATACAAAGCATAAGATATTTTTTAATTAGAAGATGGAAGGTTATAATTTTCATGTTTAAATTTTTTATTATGTTTGTGTTTTTAATTTATAAAAGTTTGTGTTTGCAGATATATAACACTCCATCTGTTCCTTATTAATTCTACTTTTAGAAAAAAAATTGTTTTAAAAAAATTTAATTTTTAGGTTTTCTATGTACTTTTTATTAGTTATTGATGATGAATTGTAAATTTCAAAAAAATAATTGAATACTAATGGTTTAGAGTGATAAAAAATTGCTAACCACAAAAAATGATGTATTTACAATAAATTTTTAATATGTGTAAAAAAAAGTTATGATTAGTTAGGAACAAATGGTGTATGTGATTAAAAGAACATAGACGGGGCTCTTGAATTCGTCGCGTTTGTTTTTAACTACCAACTTTCAAGTACTGATTAACGGAGACAAGTAATCTTGTCATAAATAGTATAGAACTCGAATGAGTGAAAAAATAAAAAAGAACTATGTTTTTAACAAAAATAGTATAGAACTCGAATGTATAATAATAATTGCTAGGTGGCAGATACTGGTTGACGGAGACAAGTAATCACGTCGTTGATTTGGTTTGGTTAAAGAATCTTATTCACAAACTAATTGTCAAAGACGAGTGGGGATTATTTTTCATCACATTTACTAAAGTCTAATTATTTTTTCTGATGTCAGTCATGGGAGACATTAAAACATAATCACGTTTCTATGGACCCAAATAATAAATTATTTACGTCAATTATAACAACGAAAAGAATTAATGGTGTTATCATAGACTCGTAGCATTATACTTGTTTTTTTTTGTAGTTATTATGAAGACAAGTGATATACATATATTTTATATTATAAAGATAAAGATAAACTCTTAGTAATGCCTTCTATAAAAAGTAAAAACTAATAGATCTTATTGAGTCAAATTAATGTGGATTCTAAATTTTCCAATTATGTTTGTAAGAAAAAAAATTGCACGTGTAGAGCAAAATTGGAAAATTATAGGTACATATTTTACATACAACTGGAAATGTAAAACACAAGCTTCTCATATATGTAAAACACAAAGACACTCGAGATGACAAGAGACAACACACTACTCAAGACAACTCCATCTTCCAAACAATCTTGTCATGCCAACGCATATTTATTACAACTCTTTACCACATCCAATTAATACTTTTTTTGTCACACCAATTAACACAATACTATTCGTAATGTATTGAAATACTATGAACATGGTCAGTTTTGTGGTTAATTAGAATAATGTTGCTTTAGTAATAAAACAATCTAATCGAACGTGGTTTTGTGCGTAGACATATGATTATTTACACAACTGAAATAATATACTAAATGTATTCTAATTTTGGTTAGTACATGTCTAAAATCTAAAACTTTCGTAATATGAAAATAGTAGTATCTTTTGTTGAAGTATAAAAGATTGTATTTTCTGTATGAGATAACAAAACACAAATATAATTTTTTAAAGATAAGGTATAAACGTATATTGCATGTATCATGTATGTTGGATGGTCATGACCTAGAGGACAAAACAAAGAGATGCAACACGACAGAAGACGCGTGCAATGAAGATTTCGGATTCGGTCGTATCCTTTCATTTGTCTCAGCCATTAATCCCCAAAACCCTATCTTCTCTTCCTCATCCATCCTTTTTGTGTGTTTCTATATATTTTAATATAATTACAGAAAATCTAATTTTATTACGGAAATTTCCGACAGCAGCGGTTTTAATAATAAATTATAATTTTTGGAGTTTAGACTTGTTTTTTGTTTTAGTATTTTGAATCTATAGGTAATTTATGTAGTGTTATGAAAATAGTATAGTATAACATTCACAATTTTCAGAAATCCATGTTCATCTTAAAAAAATTAAATTATGTCAAAATAAAAAAATACGTGAGTTTTTAGAAGGAAAAAAAGATTTATTACATTAAATTTAAAACAAAATTACAAGAAATTTTTGATAAGTGGTGGTTTCATTAAAACTCAAAAACTGGAAAAACCATTTAGGACAAAACTAGTTATTAAGAAAAATAGTACACACCAAATAACAAAAAATCACAAAGTTAACTAATCAGATTCTGAAGATGATCCGTCCGAAGCAATAATGTCTGGATCCTCATCAAACTCTACAAGTGATTCCTCTTAATCAGAATGCACAACAGTATCATCTCCAAATTGTGTAAAATCAACCACAAGGTCAACATCAAAGGAATGCTCAACTTGATCATCAGAACATTTTCAGTTGGTTGTAAAGGATCATGATCAGCAACTCCATATATTCTTCCTCTTGGGTTAATTGATGTCACTGTAATCCATGGGTCATTCCGAGCTGTGACGCGAGGATAACGAATATAGCAAACCTAAAAGAATAAATGATTAGAACTTCAAAATATTAGAAATAGTCACAAAGTTTACTCTCAAACTATGTTAACTTACTTGGTCAGCTTGTGACGAATGGATGAACGGATCGTATTTTAAAAGTCGTCGTCTTGAATGTACTGATGTAACGCCAAATTGGTCAACATGAACACCACGACCAAGGAAGGGATCATACCAATCACACATAAACATAATTCACCGCAAGTTTAACAATCCTGGATAACACACTTCTAATATTTCGTTAAGGATCCCGTAGTAAACTACATCACCAGATTTAGCCGGGATGCCATAATCTGAAGTAGGATTACTACACCCAGCATCATAAATCCGAAACGCATATCCTCTTGTGCAATACCTTGGGTATGAAGTTACAATGTAATTCGGACTGTTAACTAACTCCACTAACCAAGTATCAAATGTTTGACCATTGGTGATGCATTCTGTAACCTGCTGAAAGTCATTGATTATAAGTAAAACTCCGTACAATAAATTTATAATGGAAATTTATATCGAAAATCATTGGTTATGGAAACACTTACATAAAATTTCAACCATGGAGCGAAATCTTTCTCTAATAATTTCAACCAAGATCTTATTCGAAGTAATCCGGATAGTAAGTTTGTACAAGAGCTATATAATCCTATCAATAAATAAAGTTAAAATTATAATATCAAAAATTAACAAATTATAGAAAAATTGATATTATCATAAAATGGTTTACCTTTCATATTGCATAATATCCTCACAATTTGTGAGAATATACATATGGCAGTGTGTGAGATCTTGCTTAGATAGAATTCGGTTCTTTCCCTTTCCACTTACACGACCAATTTGGGTAAACAACGCAGGAGCATACATAGGATAAATCAATCTATCCCCTATATCATCATGACGAGCATGACGTCGACTCTTCGTACGCACTTCTGATGGGAAGTAATATTCATCAAAGTGTGAGACTTCTTTGTTGAGACTCTGTGCGACAATTGATCCCTCAACTTTGCTTAAATTGTTAACCTTCTTCTTTAGATAAAACATGTACCGCTCAAATGGATACATCCACCGGTATTGTATAGGACCTCCTAGTAAAGCTTCTCGTGGGAGGTTGTTTGTAAGATGTTCCATAACATCAAAGAACGATGGAGGAAATATCTTCTCCAGACTGCAAATGATCAGTAGTATATTCGCTTCTAAATTTTGAATGCCCTCAGCTGTAAGTGTTCGTGAGCATAAATCTCAGAAAAACACTACTTCCTGCAAATATAAGTATAATATTTAACAAATCAATATATATATATATAGTTACTAAATTGATTAAATTAAGGATGTAATGATATTTACCTGCAATTGCTTGGTAGATATTTTCGTCTAGAAGATGGGCAAATGCAAATGGAAGTAGCCGTTGCATGACAACATGACAGTCATGGCTCTTTATTCCACCAAACTTTCATTCTCCATAATCAATGCAATTACGTAGATTATATGCATATCCATATGTGAATTTCACATCTTCTCGAATCCAATAAAAAATGCTTGCTTCTTTTTTGCATCTAACCGGTAGGCAGACATACGACATCTACCATTCTTCATAACTTTAAGAACATCCCGAGCACAAATCATTGGCAAATCTAATCTAAACTTTATATTGTCTTTGGTCTTCCCTTGGACGTTTAAAACAGTGTTCATAATGTTATCAAAGAAGTTCTTCTCAATGTGCATGACATCTAGATTGTGCCTCAATAAATGATCTTTCCAATAAGGTAAATCCCAAAAAATACTCTTCTTGTGCCAGTTATGATTTACACCGACACCATCAACGAGATCATACCTATTACCCCCACAGTAAGGAGTCCTCTCAGCACCGAAATCTCTTAATCCAATATAGTACTACCATCTATCTCAAGAGGTGGACCGTCAAACACTTGTTTATCTTTCATAAAAAATGTCTTCGATCAACGATAAGGATGATCACTCGATAGGAATCTTTTATGACAATCAAACCAACAACTCTTTCTCTTGTTAACCAATTGGAATGCATCAGTGTTATCTTGGAAATACGGACACGATAACCTACCATGGATAGTCTATCCAGATAACATACCATATGCTGGGAAATCGCTTATAGTCCACATAAGAACATCACGCATCTGAAAATTCCGTTGGCATGAAACATCATAAACTTCGAGACCATCATTCCATAACATTTATAACTCATAGATCAATGGTTGTAGGAATACATCTAGTGATCTTTTAGGATGATCGGGCCCAGGAACAAGCACGGAGAGAAACAAAAACTATCTATGCATGCACATAGATGGAGGCAAATTATAAAGAGTTACGACTACAGACCATAACGAATATTGCCTTCCATGCTTACCAAATGGGTTAAAACCATCAATGCATAATCCAAGGTATACATTCCTTCGCTCATACGCAAAATCCGACTGAAAATATTTCCATGCATCTGCATCTAAAGGATGTGTAATCTCTCCTTCTTGACTATGCTCTGCATGTCATCTCATTGGCTCTGCCATGCGATGTGATTGATACAAACTCTTCAATCTCTCAGTTAACAGTAAATACCACATTCGTTTATGTGGAATTGGAACTCTCCCACTTGTTTTCTGAAATTGCGGTTTACGATAAAATTTACATCTTTTGCTGTTTTTGTCTTCTCTCTAATATATCATACAATTATTGATGCACACATTTATCATCTGATATGGCAACCCAAGACCAGCTACAAGCTTCTGAATCTCGTAGTATAATGCTGGTGAAAGATTATCTTTTGGCGAAATATCTTTCACAAAATCTGCTATCGCATCAACACATTCTTCCATCAAATTGTAATTCGTCTTAATTGTCATCATTCTACTTGCAGATGATAAAGGCGAATGACTTTCTACAACCTGTATATAGTGATTGCTTCGCTGCATCTAACATATCAAAAAAAAATTGTGCTTCTAAATTAGGTTCTTCAACCCTATCTCCATCCACAGCGGCCGATGGCATATTTTCTCTAAACACATCGTTCACCATCCCAACGGTACCTACACCAAAATCTACTTTTATTCTATGTTCTCCTAATGTTTCAGAAATATATGGTTCACTAGTACTACCATAATCAAAATTTGTTTTCCCATGTAAATATCAAATCTTGTAACCCGGCATAAACGCATTCATATACAAGTGATTCCAAACTATCTCTATCTTAATATTATGTGAATTCCGACAATTAGAACATGGACATTTCAACTTATGACTTTTTTGCGCGACTTGTTGATTTGTTGCCAATTCCTTGAACTCCCATATACCTCGTGCATATTCTTCTTTCATTAAGTTCGACTTCGGATCCATACATCTATTTCTGATTTCAATTTTTTTTTTAGTAATGTGGGAGTTGTGAATGAATGTGAAAGTTGTGAATGAATGTGGGAGTGTGAAAACATATTTATAAACACACAACCCGTCGGAAATCCGTCACAAATTTTGAAAATATCAAACGGCTACATAACACATACATTAACGTGTATAATTTCCGATGGATTTTCGATAATTATAAAAAGAACTGTCGGAAATCCGTCGAGCATATAACAGTTAGATTAACGTTCTTAATTTCCTACGGAGTTTCGATGGTTTTTTCAACACCCGTTGGAAAATTTTCGAAGAGTCTACATCCGTCGGAAATTTTCCAACAAATTTCTAACAGTGTTGAAAAATCAAAAATCTATCGGTTTAGCCGTCAGAAATTTCCGACAACTAGCTTACCCATCAAAATTTTGATCCATCTCCGGTTTGCTTTCTTGTAGTGTTTTATCTTATAATTGAATTACTCTTACATCATATCTTGCGTTAGACATTTCTAGTGTTATCTTGACAAATTGTTTTTTTGAAAAAAATCTAGACAACTTGTTTAAAAAAATATTAATCGTCTTCAACTGTATCATTAACATTAAGATTTACTAATAGTAGGATTTGTCTTTTAGTTTAATTTTATCCAAATAATCCAATAGACTATTGATACTTATTTCTTACTATAACTAAAATCATTATTTCATTTTGAATTTATGAATGCTAGTTTTAAAAAGTGAGTTCATTAATTTGCTATTTTTTGCTGCTAAATATGAATTTTCCAATAAGAAATTGCAAAATTTATAGCATCAAAAACAGTAATAGTAAATATTCATATTATCCAAATGTGTTCTAACATCTCAGGGTAAAACATCCTACCATCAAACATTTAATAAAAAATAAAATAATAAAATATCATGATCTTTATATTAAAGTTTTACTGTATAACAAAATAAATACACATGTTGACAAAAAGATAAAACAAAAGAAAAATACACATTTGTGGTCCATTTCTTCAAACAAGCATCTGAGTATATATATGTGTGCGCGAAGAATCTCAATTCAAGTTAAGACATTTTCCCTGTCTGTTTTCTTCTTCTTCTTTATTTTTTTTCTTCTTGTTAATGTTTGTTCTATCCTCCGCAAACCACAAGGGGGTGTTTTTCTTCTCATTTTCTATTGTAATTGTTTAATTCAACTATAGTGTTCAAGTACGATTTTCATATCTACATGGATATATAACTTATGTTGGTTTTTTGAGGCTGAAGCTGCCAGCATGATCTGGTAATCGCTACATACGACATACACGCACCTCTATACATGTATACATAATTATGCACACACATACACTTGCTAATATCACCTCAAAGTGATTTTTCCTACACCATATATAAACCGTGTTAGACCCCTTTTTCATAATTAGTGATCATTAGTTCTTTGACTACTTATAATGTATATATATATATATATATATTACGTGTTAGCATTTTGAGTCTGGTACAAGATCTACACACCAATTTGAACCTGTTCAATATGTATAGGTGCATGTGTGTATGTGTGTGTGAAAATAGTAGTACCAGGTCATCCTGCAGCTTCAGTCACTAAATAACCAACAATGGCAAAACGATAAACTTAATTTTCATGAGATAAGCGACTTACGCGTTGACTTTTACAACTCCCTCTAGGCCTCTATCACATTCGAGGTAACAATACATTTACTTCTTCTTTTTATTTTATTATTCTCAGAGCATCATATCTTCATTCTCATTTACCCCCAAAAAAAAAATCATATCTTCATCCTCCGTGATATACGGAATATATGAAATGTCCACAAGCTCATGTTTGTTGGTAGGAACGCGTTTACATGTGACTATGTATTTGTTTGCCTTGACATATGCTAAGATTTATAATTAAACAGACATCCATATATATATATATATATATATATATATATTCTAGTGACAGTTTTTTTTAATATAAAACGCGTATTGGTTTAGTGACAAGATATTAGTTACAAATTATCATATTCAAGAATTAAGAGAATTTTTGAATAAAAAATCTACAGCTTTTTGATGAACTAACAACACACTCTTTTTTTTAACTATGGTTAAATTGACCAATTAACTGCTTATTATATATTTGTTAAAACAATATGGTTAAATTGACCAATTAACTGCTTATTAAATTGACCAATTAACTATGGTTAAAACAACATCATTGTATCCTAATGCATATTATAGATGTTCTACAAAGTATAGGTGTTAACATGGAATCTTATGATTGATTCATTGTGCTTGTTGTGCAATTAGAGCTAATAGATAAAAATTGTTTGAATGTAAATAATTTGGAATTGTTTTTTAGGGTGGGGATAGAATTGGGCTTTATGATCTTCTTCATCCAATGAGTTAGAAACAAGCATTATCCTTGGTTCTAGATACATCAACGAACAACCTTGCACACTAATACTAGTTTCTTATTTTCTGGAATGTTGTTATTTATAATGTTCGACCAAAGAAAAATCAACGTCTACGTAACTAATGATCGGCATTGAGATTCAAGAAGCTTTGCTGTTTTGATCAGCAACCCCAGTCTTTCCTTTGAAGATCGGTGGTTTGGAGGTTGCGTGATGGATTGTATTAAGATCATGAAGATTAATTATTCTTTTTTCATAATTTCATCTTAAGGATGTAATTTTAATCCATAAATAGTTGGTTTCTAATATCTTTTAATCATTTGTAACGATTTAGTGGTTTGAAGAAACAATGATTACTAGTTTAATAGAAAAACACTTTAAGAACATTGGCCAAATGGTCAATAAAATGGGTTTGAGATTATAGATACAAACCAAATAAAGATCCTTGGAATCTGTAACAACTAGGGTTATGGAGATAGATATCACAGTTCATACTAATTAATTATAGGATTTTTATTCACCATAATTAATAATATCGATGTATCAGAAAGTATATTTTGTCGAAACCAATTTCTAATCTCGAAACATTTCTGGACGGACCTACGTGCACTTTATGCAAAATGATATTTGTTTGAGCTATGTTTTGGTATCAAGCTCTGTAACGTTTGATACGGGAGAATCTTTGATCTATAAATGTTCACATATTAATAGAATATTGTACAATTACAGATGTATGACAATTGATATCTAACCTGTTCTTAACAAAGTCATCCATGACAAATAATACTTTCTCGGAAAATTAATAGCAAAAAGTAATCAGACTAATCATAAAGTCACCACTCATCTAGCAAAACAACTTAGTTGGTCTTTAGCCAATGGCAAGTAGTCACATCGGTAACCACTTCTTTTAAAGAACCTTGGCAAAGACTAAAAAGTCACAAACCTTTTCTACTTTTTACGTGATTAAGTAGTTTAACCACCACATGAAATCGACTTTAAAAATAATAATTTAAACGAGCCAAGAGCCATATAGTACAATTGGGACGATTTTAGATCTTACGCACGATTATTTTGTTTCACGAGAAGATGACCATGCTTTACAATGATGGTAACATTGTAAATTTGACAGATAACTAAACTAAAGATAAAGACAAAAAAAAGATTAGACTTCTATGCCATTACATGGAGAGTTTGCTGCTCTCTGCGGACTCGTCTAATTTGTGGCGTTGGGGACGTTGCTCAATTAAGACCATAATTTCACACCATCTTCCTTCTTTTTCTTTTAGGCTTGCAGATTAGTGTATGCAGAGATTTTAGGGCTTTTGGTAACCATTAGAGCTGGACAAAAAAACCAAAGCCGAGCATCCGATACGAATCCGACCCGAAAAGTTTTATCCGAATGCGAATCTGAATCCGGCAAATTATTCAATTGGAAAGTAAATTCTTAAACACGGAAATCCGTATTCGATCCGAACCCGAAATCTGTTAGAGAATACGAAAACTTGATAAAATATAATTATGCATGGAGAAAGTACCTTAATTCGAGGATAATACCCTATATATGTGAGTTTTGAATGTGTAACATACATAAATCTGAACCGAAAAATCCAAAAAACCTGAATTTGAATTCAAACCCGATCAAAACTCAAAATTTTCGAATTTTTATAAGGTTTTATACCTGAAACCCAAACCCGACCCGAACCAAAAAAATTCTACCCGAATTCGAGTCCGAACCCGTAACCCCAATACTGAACGCTAATAACCACAATGTATGGTGGGAGAGATGTTATGTCCGATTTGTTTTGGTGCTTCTGTGTTTTGGAGGCACTGATTTTGTGAACAAATTAAGATGTTTTACATCGTTTACAAATTTGTTGTAAAAATTTAATACTTTTATTTTGACCGCATATATATTTTCCGGATAAAATTCGTCCAAGAAAAATCCAAAAATCAAATTTACCAGCAAGTTTACAATGGATATTTTATTTTGCACAACCATGCCACTAATATTCTCACTATATTCCCAACAAAGACTAAAATCTTATCATTGATATTTATCTCAACAATGGTTAGTACTACAATAAAATGTTCTATTTGGACAACCAATTTCGTCGGAAAAAATATCAGGAATGGGCATATCCGTGGGACATAAATCTGTTGGAGATTGTTTGTCGAAAATGACATTCAATTCCATCTAAAAATTGTAGAAAGCTCTCGAAAATATTCGAAAATCTATATAGAAAAGTTGTCCAATAATGTATCAGGGCAGACATATTATTTCCGATTGTTTTGGAGGCAATGAATTTCTTACGTTTTACATCGTTTCCAACTTGTTGCAAAATTATAATATTTTTTGTTTTCAAAAAAATCAAAATTACCAGCAATTTTACAATGAATATATATATATATATATATATATATATTTTAAACGTCTTCAATAGAATGTTAGAAAATGTTTACAAAGTCATTGAATAATAACGAATTTAAAATATACATAGGAAAAAAATATATATTTGTTTTCTTTTGTTGCGAGTGGGCTAATTTTGCCAATTTATTTGCTACTTGGTTACTTTGTCGAGATACAGTTGTAAACGCGATAGAAGTGAAGTGATCCGCCCAACTGCGGATATCATTTAGTAGAGGTTCCATGAATGCATTCTGAGTTGATGATTTAGTAGATCTCCAAGTATCTTGCAATCTGTTTCCATTATTATATTCTTGTATCCCCGACACCATAAAGATTGTAAAGCATGTAGAAAAACTATTCATTCTGCTTCTAACGGATTAGAACCTTGGTTGAGTTTTGTTGAAGCCGAAAGCTTGTATGTGCCATATTCATCTCGAAGTATCCAACCCCCACGTATTGATGTTTTATTATAGATGTAACTAGCATCAATATTACATTTATAAAAACCTGATCTTGAAGGGGACCAGTTTGATGTCGGTTGATGAGTGGAAGCACTATATCGATGATCAGACCGAGAAGGAGAAGTAGCGTCCATCCAGTCGGAAGTATTATCTTGTGCTGGGGAACAAACTGACAATGGATCATGTGCTACCTTATTAAAAATAAGATCATTACGTGATTTCCATAGCTGCCACATAATCCAAAAACACCATGACGGTAAGATGATGTAGTCGACGACTCATGTAGTTCAAGAAGTATTTCTACATTCCTCTCCAATGTATTTGTAGATAGAAGTTGCGATGATATTGGAGAATTAGACATACGCCAAACAGCCTAAGCATAGTCACATTGAAATAGTATATGATTGATTGTTTCAACATGTTGACAGCACCGTTTGCAAGACGTATCCATTGGGATTCCTCGACGGGATAACTCTGAAGCCGAACCTATTGTCAAAGATAATACCCGCCAAACAAAATGCTTGAGTTTTGGAGCTGTTGAGGACTTCCATACACGGTCTTTTAAAGACTTGTTACCTGGCTGGATATGTCGAAGATTCAAAGTCTGCTCTGGGAAATGAGTTACCAACCAATAACCCGACTTAACCCATCATGTGTGTAATTCCATATTAACTTATCATTGGCATTGGTATGAGGGATGTATAGACGCCGAGCTTGTAGCGCATCCGCTGTAGTTAAAAAACGTTGTAATGCAGCTTCATTCCATTGTTTATGATTAGCCTGCCATAAATCGCGTAAGACAATTTGTGGCTTTGTTGGAAAACGACAAACTGCTGTTCTTGGAGGATGAGATTGAATCCACGGATCCGAAAAGAGATTTATTGAAGCACCATTACCAATACGATACCGTAGACCTTTAAATAATAAATCTTGACCGCTGAGTATTGAACGCCATCCATGGGATGTTTCCTTGTAAGAGATGCGTCGCGTAACTCCGAGTGAGGGAAATACCTACTTTTTAACAATCTAGCAAGTAAGCAATCATGGTCTTGTAAAATGCGCCAAGCCTGTTTGGCCAGTATTGCAATGTTAAATTGCTCGATATCTTTGAATCCGAGTCCTCCTTCTTTTTTAGGCACGCTAATTTTCTTCCAACTAACCCAAGCCATACGTTGTTTAGATTCATCCGATCCCCACCAAAATTGTGATAAAGCAGCTTCTATCTCATGATAAACCGACTTTGGTAATTTGAAGCAACTCATAGCATATGTAGGCAACTCTGTAGCAATGGATTTTAGAAGGACTTCTTTTCCTCCTTCCGATAAGAATTTTTGGTTCCAACCTTTTGTACGTTCCTTAATCTTCTTGACCAGATATTCGAAAATTTCACATTTTCTTTCAGAAAAATCCTCGGGTAAGCCCAAATATTTATTACAGCCCCCAACCGCTGTATATTGATAATATTTCGTACCTCATTCCTTTTGGAATCATAGACCCGGGATCCAAATATTATTGATGATTTGTCAACATTGACTTGCTTACCAGATAACTCTCCATAGTGGCGCAATACCTTTGTTAGCGTTGTACTATCCCGCCTATTAGCTTGGCAAAAAAAGAAGGAAGCGTCCGCAAATAGAAGATGGCTAACACGTGGACCGTTGTTGCTGATAGATATTCCCGTAATATTACCATGACGTTCTTCTCGATTAAGTCGTTGTGTAAGCATTTCTGCGCAAAATAAAAATAAGTACGGAGATAGAGGGTCTCCTTGGCGGATACCTCGAGAAGGATGTAATTCTCCATATGGGGTTCTGTTAATGAGGATAGAATAGGATACGGATTTGACACATAACATTATCCAGCTAACCCACTTCACGTCAAAACCCAAGCAAACCATTGTCTCTTCAAGGAATTTCCATTCCACCCAATCATAAGCTTTAGAAATATCTGTTTTTATAGCCATATACGTTTTTGCCTGTCGCTTTCTTGACTTTAAAGCGTAAAGAAGTTCGTGAGCAATCAATACATTGTCCAAGATTTGACGACCCGGAACAAAAGCTGATTGTTGGTCCGAAATAATGGATGGCAGGAACGACTTAAGCTGCTTAATCAAAATCTTCGAGATTATCTTGTAGGCGACATTACACAGACTTATCGGGCGGTACTCAGTCATGGACTGTGCTTGATCAGATTTGGGGAGAAGACAAATATGTGTATGATTAATACCATCAGGTAATAAACCATCATTGAAAAATCCCTTGACTGCCAAAATGATATCATCACCAATGAGAGAAAATAATTGATGATAAAAGGCTCCACTTAAGTTATCCGGACCCGGTGCTCTGTCTCCTCTTATATCGTTTACGGCTTGAAGTATCTCAGCATTCGTAACTTCAGCCGTAAGATTCTGATTCATGTCAGGCATAACCGTTGGTTGAATAGCTTCGAAAAAATCCCCCCAATCTGTGATACCAGAGGTAGTGTATAACGACTGAAAATAGTGCATAGCCACTTTTGATATATCAACTTCATTTGTGTATTCGACCCCACTGTCATCCAATATCGAAGTAATACGGTTTCTTGCTTTGCGAGTTATCGCACATCCTTGAAAAAATTTTGTATTACGATCTCCCTCCTTTAGCTATTTATTGCGACTCTTTATTTTCCAGAAGACTTCCTCTTGGTAGTAAGCCTTGTTGAGTTTTCGTTTAATGGACCTTATAAGAGAGATGTCCGGCTGAACTTGTAAAAACACTAACTCAAGCTCCTTCTTTAGTTCTTGTATTTCTGTTTCCGAATTAGTGTGGTTAAAATGTTTCCATCGAGAAATTTTTTGTCGAATAATCTTTAACTTCGATTGAAGATCGTCATGTATGGAAGTTCTTGTCCATTTGTCCTCAATAAATTCCTTAAACCCTTCCCTTTCAAACTGACGTTTATCATATCGGAATTGACCTCGCTTAATACCCGTATTCTCAAGAATATGAACAATCATTGGTCTGTGGTCTGACTCAATAGGCTCCAAATATTCAAAATAAGTCGTAGGATAATGGGCTAACCATTCTGTATTTGAAAAGGATTTGTCCAGACAACACTGAATTAGCTCCGTAGTCCGCACCCCATTTCTTATTAAACTGCGAGAACCACTCCAACTAAACTTATTTCCAGTATGATGGAGTTCAGACATATCACATATCTCGAGAGTAGTATTGAAGTCTTTGAAAGTCCCTTCGTCTCGGGGATGACCTCCAAGTTTCTCAGTATTATTCTGAATCTGATTGAAGTCTCCAACCATAATCCAAGGTTCATTTCGAGTAGTAGCTGATCTTTGGAGTTTTTCCCATAACTCATGACGATATTGGGGATTCAGGTGACCATAAACACAAGACAAATAGAACGAAAAAGATTTATCATTAATTATACATTCTATTAGTCTTGCATCATGATTGATAATATTGACATTGAGAGAGTTCTTCCAAAAGAAAGCGAGGCCACCACTAAGGCCAACAGGAGATACAATACAATAGTGCTGAAAACCTAATACAATGGATAGATCACACATAGAACTGAACGGTTGCTTTGTCTCCATAAGTAATATTGCATCAAGGAGATGTCGACGACATAACTTCTTCAAACGATGAACTGCCAAGATTTTTCCAATTCCCTGGCAGTTTCAACTCGCTATTCTCATTCGGTACTTGGCGGTATTGGGCCCGCCTTGCCTCTACTTGAAGTATGTGATGGTATCGGGCCCGTCTTGCCGCTAAATTTGGTTGAACTGGCCTTAGACGCCACAGTTCTGCGTCGTTTGTGAGGATATTTTGATGGAGTTCCCAATGGTCTCATGATTTCCTGAATTATCGCATTATCGACATGCTCTAAAGAGAGGAGGAATCATCGGCGGCGTGCTTCATATTCAATGGCATCAGACACCAAAGTGTAATTATGATAGAAATTTCGGATGTCGCCTATCGAGAAGATCCGATCATCGATGACAATCGTAGGGTTGTCGGTTGATGAAGTAGTTGGAATATGACTTGGAATGGTAGCCGGGATAATTGAACTGAGAGAATCACTCATGGAGAGTGGTGCTGCTTTGATTGCCCGTGTTGTTGTGTCCGAAAATATGAATAATGAAGAAACTTTGTTGAGTTCATCGTCTGAGTCAGGGTCTTGATGTCCATGGGCTGCCTCTTCTTCCGGAGAGGGACACTCCTCGATGTCGTGTGTTAAAAGATGACACCAAAAAAAAAAGTTTTGAAGCCTCTCAAACCAAAAGTTCACTGTTGAAAAGTCAACTCCAAACTTGAAACTGCGAACGAACACTAGAGGTTGGGAGAGCAGCCACCGAATGCACACACGACCATAAGAAGAGTGCTCTCCAAGCATTGTCTCACCTTCTGCTTCAACGATAACTCCAAGTGTGCCGGTAATAAAATTCACCATTGAAGCCGAGAGGAATGCAGAGGTACGTCTCGTATCTGAACCCAAAAGTCAATGGTATTTGGTTCGGCATCAGTGATTGTTGGATCCCAAACCTTCATTGCAACCATCCAGCGGTTGAAGCTCCATGGGCCACGACGGAGTATAAGTTGCAAGGCTTCGTTAGAGGGGAAAATAAATTAAGCACGATCATGGTCCACAATCCGGTCGGTGACAGAGGTGTCCATCCCCCAGAGATGCGGGAAGAACCGAGTTAGAGCACGGAGGTTTTGGCGTTTTGTATTAGCTGGACGGAGGAGGAGACTCACTTGAGCAACCCGAGTCGTATGCGAAAGGAGTTCCTCCAGAACAGAAAATTCAGTCTCATCAATGTTCATCCTGGAAAAGTCAGTGAGATTGGATTCAAGGAGAAGACGAGTCATAAGTCGGAGTTGAGGATGTGAGTTTGACAAGTGCG
Source organism: Cardamine chenopodiifolia (assembly GCA_963922655.1). Lineage (NCBI taxonomy): Eukaryota > Viridiplantae > Streptophyta > Magnoliopsida > Brassicales > Brassicaceae > Cardamine > Cardamine chenopodiifolia. The sequence goes on from OZ000467.1 coordinate 7,444,371, forward strand.
GTTGATGTAAGAGTGAAGAAAGAGGAGCCAAAATCCAGGATTGAAGAAAAGTGGAAATCAGAGCGGTTGCATCCGGGAAAAACACAGCGGTTGATGAAAGTTGAAACCATGGCGGTTTTAACTTTTGAAACCCGAACCATAACGACCAAATTAACCGACAGAACCACGAAATTCGGGAACACCGGACACTGAATCTACGTCGATATCGACGAGAATGATCGGAAAAAACACCGGAGAAGAGAAGAAGAAGAAGAAAACCAGAGGAGAGAGAAGAGAGCATCTCTCTTTCACGGGTCACTCTTTTTTCAAGATGATTTATTGGTATTATTTTACAATGAATATTTTTATTTTTCTCAACCATGCCACTAATTTTTTCAGTATTTCCCAAAAAAAAAACTAAATCTTATCATTGATGAAAATCTAAAATCTATATATATCAACAATAATTGGCATTACAAGAAAATATTCTATTTCAACAATTATTATAATCCGCAAATATATCAGAAATAGGCATATTCTATTGATCAAGATCAGAGTAGATTGATCGATCTGATCTTTTTTGGAACGACCAAATGATTTCGGATCGATCGATCCCATCCTCAGATCGATCGATCGATCCCATTCTCAGATCAATTGATTAAATTCTCATCCATTTTACAGTAAATTTCGAAATCAATCGATCCGTCCCGGATCTTTTGGAGATCGATCGATCCAACCCAGGGCAAGAAATTTTTTATTTTTGCACCATTTTTTTTTTTCATGCAAGCTTTTGTTGTTTTCTATGATATGCATGCAAATTATGGACATTTTTCCATGCTTGTCATGTAAACCTGTTATAATTATTCTATTATTTTCCTATATATATGTTGTAAAATTAATTCAAAAATAATAAAAAGCTTTTTTCTTCTATTATTCTCTATTCTTTATTCTCTCGTTATTTTCGCAAATTCTAACATATCCAACATACATAAATCTGTTAGAAATTGTTTGTCGAAAATAACATTCAATTTCATCAGAAATATTATCGGAAACTCTGCAATTTTCATTCGAAAATCTATATAGAAAATCTGTCGAATAAAATTCTGATGACTTTGGATACTTTTTTTCTGTGCATTTTATCTCGTGAGTTAATTACTTTAATGAGCAAACGAGATGGGAAAAAAACATGAACTTCGGTGTGTGATGATACTAAATGGGCTTGATACTATTAACCAAGTTAATATGGGCTCAAAATACAAAAGCCCAAACCCAACTAATGACAGCTCTTGTGGATGCTTCCTAATCCTAGCCCCTTGGCTCAGGGCAGACTTCTTGTTTACAGGGCCTACAACATCTTGAGACGGACAGATTCACCGGAGAAAAACTCAGATATTCCGATGAGATCTTGCGATCGGTTATAGGAAGCGCTGTTACTGTGCCATCGTCGGATGCCGGAGGGGCCGGCAAGGAGATTCGGGCGTTGGCTGAGTGCGTTGTGGCAGAGACTTGTCCGGAGGAATCTCAGGCGGTGAAGTCGCTTTGCTCCAGCGGCGGAACAAGTCTCAAGCGCAAACAGTGCGAGAACGCTGAGCTCTCATTTCTCTTTGTCTTTCTCGCAATCAGAAACAGTTTGAGCACAGAAGAGAGTAACCACGGAGAGGAATTGAGGAATTGGCGGGGTTTTGTTGTCCTCGATTGTCGAAAGCTTTTTGGATTTGGTGAGGTTCGTATTGAGAATTAGGGATTTTTTATGTTGAATCTTTCATGGAAATAAGGATTATGAGATCTCTGGGAATTTGGATCATTCGAATAGCTTTTGCTACAATCCAAATGTGTAGAAGAATGTGGAGATAATTTGAGGGAGATGAGAGGATCAAATGTTGTGAATTTTGGTTAATCTGTGGTGATCTGTTTATGGTTTGATCTAATGAATTGGGTTGGAATCAAGAATCCATAGTTCAAAAGAAGGAGTCTTTGTGGTGGGAATTGCAGCAATTGTGTAGTTACTTGGTTTCTCAATCTGCAATGGTTGAATCATTTTTCAATGTACGGACCATAGCTGATCACTGTGCTGCTACTGATGGATTGGATCAGTTAGAATCATTTCCTTTTGGTAGTCACTTGCAAGTTTTCTCAGCTGTTCTTGTTTTCTTCTTCTAATTACATGGATTCAGTATATGAGGCTGCTTCTGTTTTGTCTATAGGATACTAGAATCAATCAGCTCGCCGAGTGTAATCAATCAACAATCTCAGGTCTATTGGTTACTACTGTATAGACCTGTCAAGTGGACAAGGAGCCCGCGGGCTGCGTCCGTATAACACCTTGGCGGGGCAGGCATGGACACACATTAGAGTGTCCATAGTTTTGCGGGCCTATCCGGTCTTGACCAGGGGGGCATGCGGGTTTAGCGGTCTTGGCCAGGCGGGCATTGCGGGCTTGGTATAATATTCCACCCTTCATCTCGTTGAGAAGAGCTTCATCAGCAGATGTTGCAGACGCAAGTCCATCGGAGGAGCTACCCTGATCTCTTTTTGACTCTTAACGGCCTTGTGTCTGAGTGCCTAAATTGCTTCTGCAAGGTTTGAACAGTGTCAGACACATGGGATAGATAGAGGCTAGAGGCGTACGAAAGAAAACATGATATAACATACATAATCTCCATGACAAAAACAACATACATCAAAACATGTTGTAAAAACATAACAGACAAGAACAAACCTAAAACTCCTTGGTCTTTTTCACTATCTCTCTGTAAGATGTGGGTTGTCTCGCTTTGATGATGTTCCACAATACACCACCACATGTCCGTTTCCTACTGTCATCTGCAGTCACCTGACCTCCACAGGTCTCAATTGCTTCCACCTAAGACAAAAATATATTTCTTGACATCATCAGTTATATCTCTAAACCTTTGGCATGACTCTTGCAAAGCAGAATAGAAATATTATTAACCAACTAGCAAACAGAGGGAGTGATCCACAAAGTATTAGTAAGATGGACAGTCATCTCTCAATCATAACAATAAGGCTGATACAGTTGGCCTCACTCTGTTAATCACAAAAAAATTCTTCTGTCCACAATGGTGTAGTCCACGTTGTCTTTATATCAATAGAATATATAAAAAAGAGAAAACACTGATATGCACAAAAAAGAAAACACTGCTTATGTCTGCAGTCTGTTGTATAGGTAAATCCTTTGTCTGTTGTAGAGGCTTTCATTCTTTGAACCTTCTGTATGTTAGAGAGTCTTATGTCTAACGTTGAAAACCCTACATAGAGAAAGATGTCAAGTAAGCTGCAAGTTTTTGTCAAAACTCTGTTAAAACCTACAAAACACAGTTACACAGAGCATAATCAAATCATTGAATATCACATAAGATCTAATGGTAAGTCAGGACCTCACTAAGTCACTAACATTACTATAATCGCAATCTAGAATCTGAGTAACGTCTCCAATTCTCCAACCATAATTCATTCATTAAATAATCTCTAATCATCTTTCATTCAATCATCTCTAATCATCTTTTATTCAATCATCTCTAACATCATATCATTCAATGATCATACATTCAATCATCTCCAGCCCTATTCATTCATTCAAGGATTAGACAATTCGTATCATTCTCAACATGAAACAACAAACATGATTATATAATTCATATCATTCTCAATGTTAGTGTTAGTGTTAAGAGACATGATTGTTAGTGTTAAGTTAGAGTTAAGAGACAAACTTAAGGTTCATGGTTGCTTTAAGCTGTTAGTGTTAAAGCCGTAGGGTTCATGGTTGATGTAAAAAAAAGGACGTATCTTAAGTAATTTTATATTAGCATATTCAAATAGCACCTTAAGTAATTTTCTTTTCCGAAAGACTGAAAAGAACTTTTATATTATCATATTCAAATTTCAACCCCATTAGTGTCAGACGTATCTATTGTTTGTCTTAAAATTTTGATCTAATGTGAATATCTGATTAGTTAAACTTTCATATCACTAATCTAATCGTGTTTTATTTTTGGTTTTAGGACTCATCAAGTGATTTTTGGGAGTTTAGATCACTAGACTCGGAATCTCAGAAAGTTGTAGATGCTGCAAATTATGAACATGAGCAGATGACTATTGATGGAGATGAATCTTTTGAACATGGTAAAAGGCAAACCATTGAGATTGACGATTCTGATGATATGTTAAACAAAGAGAAGGCATCAACAGCTGAAGCATCTCAAGCTCGGAAAAGGTCATCCATTAATGAAGCTGAAAATGATGTTGATGATGGTGACAAAAGAAATTCATCACAAAAAAAGAGAAGGCGATATTCAGATGTGTGGGATCACTTTACAGTGATCACTAAAAAAGATAATAAGAGAAAAAGTGAAGAAAGAGCACAGTGCAACCATTGTTAGAACGATTATGCTTACAATCCACACAAGAACGGTACTAATACTTTCAGACGTCACTTGAATGCGTGTAAGCTAAAGATTAGAAATGTTGATATTGGTACAATGATGATCAATTCAGAAGCCAAGTTGCAAGCTAGAAAGATATATCATATGGTTTTCCATGACATGATAGCTAAATGTATCATTCAGCATGACCTCCCATTTTCTTATGTTGAATATGAGAGAGTAAGAGCAGTTTGGAAGTACTTGAATGCAGATGTGAAGTTTATAAGCCGGAACACAATGGCAGCTGATGTTTACAAGTTCTATGAGTCTGAGACATCAAATTTAAAGATGCAACTAGCTAATCTTCCTGGAAGGATCAGCCTAACTTCTGATTTGTGGACTGCAATCACTCATGAGGGGTACATGTGTTTAACAGCACACTACATTGACAGAAACTGGAAGCTGAACAACAAAATCCTTGTATTTTGTGCTTTACCGCCCCCGCATACAGGTACGCACATAGCTATGAAAATTCTTGAAAAGTTGGAGGAATGGGGAATTCAAAAAAAAGTGTTCTCCCTCACCTTAGATAATGCTAGTAACAATGATATAATGCAAGAGATTGTGAAAAATCAGCTTATGCTCCATAATGATTTGTTGTGTGGAGGACAACATTTTCATGTGAGATGTGCAGCACATGTTCTTAATCTTATTGTACAAGATGGTCTTGCAGTGATTGCTACGTCGTTGCATAAGATTAGGGAGAGTATTAAGTATGTTCAAGGATCAACACATCGTGAGACCTTATTTGCAAAATGTGTCGAATCTGTTGGAATAAAGGTTAAGGCTGGTTTGCAGTTGGATGTGAAAACTAGATGGAACTCAACGTACAAGATGCTAGATAGGGCTCTCAAGTATAAAGCTGCATTTGGTAATCTGAATGTTATTGATGGGAAAAAATACAGATTTTTTCCTACTGAAGATGAATGGAAACGACTCAAAAATCTTTGTGATTTGCTGGAGCTATTTGATGAGGTTACTAATCTTATTTCAAGTTCGACATATCCAACTTCAAACTTGTATTTCATGCAAGTTTGGAAGATCAATAACTGGTTAACACTGAATGAGTTTAGTGAAGATGAAGTTATCAGAGAAATGATTGTTCCAATGAAAGAGAAGTTTGATAAGTATTGGAAAGAAGTTAGTGATTTATTTGCAATGACTACAGTGTTTGATCCAAGATTGAAGCTAACACTAGCACAATTTTGTTTTAGTAACTTGATAGAAGGACTTGTCAAGGAAAAATTGAACACTTGCGTCCAAAAATAACTTTTCTGTTTGAATCATATGAGAACAAGTTCATTTTTGCATCACCTCATCCAGAGACCCGTCAAACAGATCAAGAGAGAGATGAAAACGAAGGAGAAAGAGGAAGTTTCGGTAATTATGATGTAAGTACTAGGAAATTATGTGCCTTCTTATGTTCTTAATGTATTTTATGTGATTTCTTATTTCTTATTGTTTCGTATGCAGGATTTCTTTGCCTTCCGCAAAGAGACTATTGTTGGGAGTGGAAAGTCTTCTTTGGAATTGTATTTAGAAGAACCACCATTAGACATGAAGAACTTTGCGAGTTTAGATATTTTAAAGTATTGGAAAGATAACTCTGAACGCTATGGAGAATTGGCTTCCATGGCTTGTGATCTCCTTAGTATTCCAATCACAACCGTAGCCTCTGAATCTTCCTTTAGCATTGGTTCTAGAGTTTTGAGCAAGTATCGAAGTTGCCTTCTCCCAAAAAATGTACAAGCATTAATTTGCAGCCGTAATTGGTTGAAAAGTTTTGAAGCATATGAAAATGGTAATTTACAGCCGCATATGAAATATTGAAATGTGTTTAAACTTTTTAATTTTATTAATTTGTGTACTAACTTAATTTTTTTTGAATTTTATAGAGGATGATAAAGACTTTAATGTTGAAGATGCGAGTCATAGGACACAAACAATTTGATTTCAGTTTCATTGAGTTTTAATTCAATTTGATGTTGAAGACTTTACGGTTTTGTTTTCATCAGTTTGAAGTTTACTTTAAGACTTTGATGATTTGCTTTTTAGTTGAATGAGCATTGGTTTAGTTTGAATTTTTTTACTTTACTTTAAGACTTATATTAAACATTGCATAAGATAATAGTGTGTCGAAGCATACCCGATGAGCAGCCTTTGGTTCTGTCTAAGTTTCTTAGCCTTTGGTTCAAGAGGATTCCGCAGACCATCTCCATTATTCTTCTGTGGTTCAAGAGGATTCCGCAGATGCTGGGATGCATTCATCCTCTACGACATCATCGTTAAAAATGTGACCAAATCAAACATTAAAATTATTCTTTTCTGATACAGCCTCATCAAAAGCATATCCAATATTCAAAATTTTATTCAGTCGTCTGTATGCAAAATGGGAGACAAATGCAGCCATGATTCCAAAAACGCAAGAACTAAATTACATATTTCTGTAAAGTAGAAACCAAAGAGCGCAAAACACATTAAAAGAAGTTCAATATATTACATGACTTATAATGTTGAACAAAGCCATGAATGCAAAATAAGAATGCATGTGAACTGAAACGCAGACAAAAAAAAGTGTAATGAATGAAAACTTAGTGACCAGGGAATTACCACTTCGTTTTGGTTCTGTAGTGCTTCAACAAGCATCCTTTTGTGGGAAGGTTCAACCCTATACAAATAGAGAAACAGCAAAAAATTATGGTTTCCCATAAAAAACTATAACTCAAACTTTGGAGAAGAAAAGAGAAAACGCATAATAGTTGCAACAGAAGCAACTTGGGACAGTCAATCAGATATTCTAGACTTAGTAAGTTCAAACTTTGTGCCGGGTGTATCATAAGATGACAATAAATGGACGTTCACAGGACCTAAAGATCCTGATAAACAATATGAGCATGTAGATGGTCACTCAAGTTAATAGAGAAACCAATTGTTGTGTTCAAAGATTTTTTTGTAGTGGAAACAAATTCTACTAAAGAAAGATTTCACAGAAACACAAATCTTTTCTGCAAGAACCCAAAGAGCAACTTCAGTTGACTCTCCAATTTTTTCATAAGAATCCTTATCTGGATTGTATTGCAAGATGGATTCATTGCAGAGTGACGAGCACATCGCTAAATGATGAAAGCAAGGTGACGGAGCCGGTAAGTCAAGCTGCAAAACAAGAGAATATATTATCTTAAGAATGTTGTGTTTTGTTACAAGGGACGTGCATAGTTTAAAGCTTGCTATTGAGTTTTTGGATTTTTATCTTTCACAATAATAAATCATTGAGATTTGCTAGAAATTGATTAATATGATAAGTAATGAAAGGAACTCTATGAAATCTAAGAAACAAAAGAAATATGAGGAATGCATAATACAAAAATATATAGAGAATAAAAGAAGAAAGAACCATGATGTAGACTGTCAATTGTTTGAGGTTATATTGTCATCAAGTATCTAGATCACTTTATCAATCAATCCTGAGTTGAAATTTTCAGTCAAGCTGTTCTTGTGTAGTTGCATGGTAACAATTTGTAAGTAGGTAGGTAAACACCTATCAGTCACTCCCACAAGTGTCGTGTGTGAAATAGTTGCTTACTTACGTAGTCCAGAGGAGAAGTAATAATTACCTGCAGCCCATTGCTGTCAAAGACAGTACCTTCTGGTGTATAAGTTGTCCCACTAACACTGAATTCATTAATCATAAAACCATGGTCTGTAGATTGGACTACACATATCTGACATACAAGCAGAAGAGAAAGACTGCTCAGATATTCCATTTGAGACACCACAGTGAGAAAATTTATATACAAGAATGTAAATAGTTGCAGTTAGTTATTCACAAAATCACAAGATCCACAAGCAAAATTGTTCATCCTTCTTAATTAGATAGCTCTATTTGACTACTTCCCAAACGTGTAAAATTGCAAATATGGGCATGTGTATACACATGAACTACATTGCCAAGATTTGCTTACCCTTTCCTAGAAACAATTCAAATAGAAAATTGCAAGTGGCTGATACCAATTACAGTAGTTAACAGGCCCGCACACTGGGGGTTAAATTGCTAACCTTAGACACTGACATCATATTGGTTGTCAATGTTCCAGTCTTGTCACTGCAAATTACAGTAGTGCATCCAAGCGTCTCGACAGATGGCAATGACCGTACAATGGCATTCAAACAAGCCATTTTCTTTGTCCCAAGAGCTAAACACCTAGATAACAAAAGCATCATAACCTATTTAAGCCACAATAACATTACTAGGAGTAGCCTCCTAATACGAAAGCTAAAATTTTCAAAGCATTTTGGACTCAACCAACATTAAAGTGAACTGAACTTGAAACAACATTGTCATTTGATGATCAAAAGAACCACCTACTTTCTGAGAAACTCATTGTTTCCAACATATCACTAACATTCCGCAGAAATTCTTAAGTTTCAACTACGATTATAGAAAATCAAACACGAAATTGATGATTTGAAGTGGATTCAATCTAGGGTTCAATGATTATGACCTTACATACTGTTGAAGACGATGGAGATTTGCCGATGAAGAGCCTTGAAGATTAGATCGAGGGTGCCGCTGAATCGCAGATGAATCGCCGATGAAGACAAGTCGAATAGCAGATGAATCGCGGATGAAGACGACGCCCGCGGGCTTACCCGCATATCCGCTACTGTTGCGGGAGCGGGTATGGACATACAATCTGGTGTCCGCGGTCCGAAACGGGCTGACCCGCGTGGCCGGAGGAGAAAACGGTCCCGGCGGGCACTGTCCAGGCGGTTGCGGGCATTTGCTTTTGACAGAGCTACTACTGTAACACATTTCGTTCTCCATTGTTCCAAGAGGATGAACAAGAAACTTCACTGTAAACACTACACTGAAAGCATCATTGAAGCAGTGTGAATTTTCCAAATTTGTTAGTAAAATTCTATCCTTGTAATATTTTTTCAGATAATAATCAATAAAAATGTCTTCTTTTCGTCTTTCTATCAGCTTTTGGATCCACTCTCGTCCGTCTACTCACCACGTTGATATATTAACTGCTAAAACCCAAAAGAATTCGATACTGGAAAACATGGGAAGATCTCTAATTTTCTCAGGAAATATGTCAATGAGAATCTCTCACTTACCCAGATCATCTCTTCCTCTGCAAAACCCATTTTCATACCGGATAGTAACCAAAAAATTCCGACATGGGTGTTCGAGGCTTTTAACTAACAGCCTCAAGTCCACGGCGAGACTTTAAACAAAAGCTGGTGTGTCTGAAGCTTCTGATCAGAAGCATTATCCTAGAATCGGCGCTAAATCCACCGGACCTTTATGGCCGTCACAGCTACTTCAAGTCGTTGAAGCCGCCGCTAAAACCGGAGCCGAGGTTCGAAATTTTCATATCTTTACAATAAAAATCCGAACTTTTGATTGATTTGAGAAAAAAACTTTTGATAAGACTCAAATTGTGTTCAATAGTACTAGAATCGAGTTCTTGGGTTCATAGAACAGAAAGAGAAGAACTTTAATTGATAATTTTTACTTTGGTAGGTTGTGATGGAAGCTGTAAATAAGCCAAGGAATATCACTTAAAAAGGTCTCAGTGATTTGGTAACTGAGTAAGGACTTAAACGTAAGAATCCTCAGCTTAGTTCTTAGCTTGAGGTTATATGTCTATGTTCATGCTGATTTGATTGCCTGAAGCATTAAAGTGTTAGCATCTTCTGAATTTGTAGTACTGATAAAGCAAGTGAGGCTGCTATTTTGGAAGTAGTGAAAAAGAATTTTAGTGATCATCTTATTCTTGGTGAGGAAGGAGGTATTATCGGCGATTCGTCTTCAGATTATCTCTGGTGCATTGATCCTCTAGGTTTTGCTCTCTTTACTAATCCCATTGCTTTTTCTTCATTTATGTGGAATCTCTGAGATTTGAGTAATAATCTCTGCCTTTTTATGTGTAGATGGGACAACAAATTTTGCTCATGGATATCCCAGTTTTGCTGTTTCTGTGGGTGTTCTGTATCACGGAAAACCCGGTGCTGCTTCTGTGGTAGTCCAATATATATTTGCACTAACTAGCTATTACTTATTACAGCTCCTATTTGCTGATGCTTTAGTCAATAGGATAAGTAAAACATATTTTCATGATTTCATCATGCAGGTAGAGTTTGTTGGTGGTCCGATGTGCTGGAACACTCGAACCTTTTCTGCAACTGCAGGTACCAATGTGACACGCCTTATGTTTGGTTCTGTATTTAAGTTTTGTCTAACTAGTTCACTTCTTAGGTGGTGGAGCATTGTGTAATGGGCAAAAATTTCATGTCAGTAACACCGACATGGTGCACGCACAACGATTTGGTGTTACACATCTAATATTTGGGTTTGATTGTTGTAGGTGGAGAGAGCACTTCTTATCACAGGGTTTGGGTATGAACATGATGATGCGTGGAGTACTAACATGGAATTGTTCAAAGAGTTCACTGATGTGAGTAGGGGAGTGCGAAGGCTCGGTGCTGCTGCAGTTGACATGTGTCACATGGCACTCGGGATTGCGGAATCATATTGGGAGTATCGTTTAAAGCCATGGGACATGGCTGCTGGTGTTCTTGTAATCCTCTTCATCCTTCTTGTTGTTCTCCTTACCGAACTTTATATGTTGTAGAGCTTAATCCATGTCTGAATTTGAACACAGATAGTTGAGGAAGCTGGAGGAGGTGTGACTCGAATGGATGGTGGGAAGTTTTCGGTGTTCGATAGGTCTGTTGTGGTGTTGAATGGCGTTCTTCACTCTAAGGTTTCATGAACTGTTAATGCATTTGTAAAATGCTTTTAGTATGTTATGCATAGAGATCCAGTTCTGACATTTTTCTGGTTTAACCATTGTAGCTGCTGGAGAGAATCGCGCCCGCAACTGAGAATTTGAAGACTAAAGGAATCGATTTCTCGCTGTGGTTAAACCAGAAGATTACCAAACAGAACTATAAGACTTGTTTGCTTTAAGGCTACTCTCTTTTAGTTACACATTATGATCTAAAGCTTACTTATTTAGAACTAAATCAATGAAATTAGAGGTATCAGATTTGTGTTTGGATTATGAAAATCGACAATGATCATATTCTCTTACACTTGAACAAAGGCTTCATGAATCAACAGACCGGTCTTCCATCGTCCAGTCCACACCTCATACAGACCAAACTGAAGCTTGGTATCTTGGTTAACAGTTGTGGGACTAACCGAGATTTCGAACAGGCCATCAGATTCGTCGGGTATATTTACCGGTTCTGATCCGTCTTTCGGTTTACCAAAGTTCTGGTTAACGGATTTGATTCGTTTCCACACCGTCTTGCCTTTCTTTCCGATTTTAGCAGACATAAAAAGTGGGGCTTGGTCCCAACCGGATGCGTCTGGTTTAAACGAGATTTTAAAACCGATTCGGTATGTTTTTCCGGGTTCAATCTTCTCGAACGTACCGGTTATTTCTAACCAACTCACCATCTTCAGTTCAGCAGGCATCCTACAACCAAAGAATCAAATGAATCAGTTATGACTTTTGGTATTAGTAACCCACAAAGTTGGTTTATCGGTTAAGTCCGAGATGAACAGGAAGGTACCTTGGTTCTTTAGGGATAACCCAATATCTCGAGTCACCTCCCCAAACGTAGTTAAGACCATTCGGTTGAAAAATCCATGCTTTTCTATTGGTCTGCTCAATTTAACAAGAAAATGGCAAGCAAGATCAAACAAATTTTATTTAGAATTTGGTTACATCATACTAAAGAAAAACGTTGTCGGAGTCTCAGAAAATTCAATAATAACTAAAAAAAATCTTTAGTCTTAACTAGCAAAGAAAAGAATCACAGAAACTCACATCTTGTTCCACTTTGGAGTCTGCCTTATGGTGCAAACACTTTTGTGAAGACATTTTCTTATTTTTGTTTTCTTTTTTACCATATCTCTCGAAATGAGCTTTATATAGACTTCTTTCTCATGTGAACAGATTGAGTGAGGCAGAAGAAGAAATAAGTAATTTACCCAAAACCCTGACTTTTCTTAAATTGGAGGGACTAAGTAATAAAAATGCTTCGAACGACCAATGAAGGGCAAAGCATATATTCATAACTACATCTTGAGAAGGGCAAAGCATATATTCAAAGCATATAATAAAAATGTTGCTCTCAATCTGAATAAGAATCTGAGAATCAAAGTAAGTTATGTTTCTAATACCACTGGACACTCTTCTTGATTCTCTTAACCATTGAATCTCAACTCACTTTCAAATGTCAAACCTATTTTTCTCATACGCTCATCTAATCTCGTCCTGTGGTTTAGTGTAAACTGTAAAATACAAATTTTAAACATAATGATAACATCAACGAGACAACGGGAAATTACTTTGTCTATTCCACAAATGTATGCAGTATTCACTAAGTAATAACCCGACCAAAACTAAAACTTCAACTGAATCTCTCTGTGTTTTGAGAAACGTGTTGAAACAAAAAAGCTTCAGAAGAGAGTTTGGCCAATCTTAATTACTAATTCTCTGTTTTGAGCTCCAACGCAAAACAACATCAAAAGCGATTGAAAGCATCAAACGCCGGAAAAAAAAAGTTAAGCACTCGTAGAGACAAATTTCATTCTTTCTTTCAATCACATTCTTTCTCCCAATCATCAACCACTTCCGGTTGTTTACCAGCAGCTTTCGAACTACTTGTCCCTTCTATCTGAGCTAGCGGCTCCATCAACACAGCCTTATCGGGCTCAAGAATGCTCTAACGGTTTACCAAAGGAGTGATCAAAGTGTTATACTTTGTTGATTTCCACACGGATCCTTTGATGGGGGAATCTTCAGTTACCCAAGAGTCATCTGATTCCTTAATCACAGCCTTATTCCATGGGTTTCCTCTCTGAACTGAGCTGCTCGGTAATCCCCATGCGTTACTGAGTGACGGAGATTGTCCTGGGTTCTGTACAACGGTGACAGCTCTTTGATACACAGAACCATGCTCCAGCCTTCTCATGGCAGTGGCTGCTCAAACTGGATCGTGGAACACGGCTAATGCATTCTTGTCATTCAATCAAACAAGCTCACATTCGCCTCCAAATCTTAGAACCAAGGCACTGATGTTAGCTTCCCTTGGGAGATCAAGAAATAAAACCACAAGTCGATGATCCATATCGACCAGTGGATAAAAGGCCGGTGCGTGTGGCCTGCCTGTTGAGACAACACCGCTGACTCCGACAATACTTGTTGGGGGTTTTGATTTCTGTGTAACATAAACCACGACAAAGCTTTTTGGTTCCCAAACGACATTGTTAACAGCAAGTTTCCACCTCTCAGCTATCAACCGAACCGCATCTGGTTTATCCTTTTCCATTGGACAGAAGATATATATGGAGCTTTAGGGCACTACTTGTGCTACCTTTGGCCTTTCCGAGTACCAAGAACTTGCACCGCTCTTCCACAGCTAGCACCCACTTGGGGTCACGTCTATGAGGATCTGAAATGATCTCAGTCATGGCGGAATTCTCACCAAAATGTAAAGCGTCTAGATTTGGAGGAGCCACATCAAATGCATCTTGAAGAACCCGCTTACGCTCTAGCTTAGCACACTCTTCATCACAAGTAAGGCAAGACGGGCTGATAACTACGAAAATCGTTTTTTGAGGGTGGAATAAGGCATGCAAAGCTTTCTCTGTCCAAAAGGGATCCTTTTCCCATTTGGCTCGACAGGTTGGAGCGGCATTGAAAGTTTCTGCAAAATGGAGGTTTCATAGATAGAGTCACCGTTAAAACCACCAGCACTTCCTCCTGCATCACAAGGGACAGTAGCTGTTATGTGACCACACATCTGACCACAAGTAACACGCAGACCAGTTTCAGATATGTTACCACCATTGTCACAAGGTTCAGCATGACAAGTCCTGGCACATGCATGCATGCCACAACGCCTTGTCTTTCCACATATTTTGTTACATCTGATGTCTTTTAACCCACAAGGTATGTTCCTGAGAACCACATGACCACCAATGCATTTCTTCTCCACGGGCACTGAACAAGGCAGGCAGTCTCCGAAATGGCAACCATGCGTAGAGGAATGGCCACAAGGCTGAGGAACCGAGCAAGGAACCTGACAACTCGGGACAAGCGTTCCACATGGTAATGGAGGAGGAATCGAAGTTTTTCCACAAGCACATGCAAGATCAATAAAAAACATCTCGAGACAAGGAGGACAGTGGCCACTGTGACAGAGAGTTTCACACGAATGCTGTCCGCACCTGAGTTTCTTTCCACAAGGTATTTGGCAAAAGTGGAGATCAGAATCGCCAGACAGATCACCATTCTTTGGGTGGTTTAAGAGAGGGCAGCAACGCTCACTACACCTATGCCTTCCACAGTTTTTCTTACGGCCACATGGTTTAGCGCAAGTGAACTTATCCGTCTCTGAAACTGTTTTGTAGCATTCCATAGTCCTAGATGTTGACCCGCACCGGCATTTCTGGCTGACTTGGACTAAACAAGGTGGGTAATCACCTGAATGACACATATTGTTGCAGTTATGGAGCCCACAAAGAAGAACCCTGCAGCAAATGTTAGAGCAAGAGGGAATTGGATCAAGGCAACTCCGCCTCTTCTCTTCCAAATTTGTTTCCTGCAATAACATGTCTTTACTCTGCTGGGCAGAAACTCACAGTCCCCACAAGGCCCAGCATGGCAAACCTCACGACAGCAATGATTACCACACTCAAGCTGCTTTCCACAGTTCAAATTGCATGAAAACACACTATCTTCGGCTTTCACCTCTCCCTTCACATTCATGTTCATCACAAATGACACTCTCCACTATTTGCTTGCAAAAGCAGGAGGCATTGACCTTTACCTGACAAGGATCACAAGGCCCTACATGACATGCCCTTTCACATCAATGACGGCCACAATTGAGAACTTTATCGCAACTCTGCTCACACATAAGATTAGATTTTCTTTTAGAGCATCTAGTTCCGATCATCTTCTTCCCACAAGGACAGCTACAAGGTGGGGCAAACGCCTTACATGGTGGGCATGGACCAGGATGACACTGCAATACACAAACATGAGGACAAATATTTTCTTTAGCCATCTCAGCTGTTGCAAACTCCTTCTCCAGCGGCTTCCCACATATATCTCCACAAGAGTGAGGAGTCAAATATGGATCACTTGGTGGGTCTTTCCTCTTTCCACAAAAGCATCGATACAAAATCTCCTTTGATGATATCAATTAAACAAATTGACAACCTGGACATCTCCAATTACTACCTTGGTTTTTATCCGCCAACAAATCAACCGAAGTTGGTGCTCAGGCCCATTTCTTAATACAGTTCAGATGGAATATGGAGTAACAACTGGAGCAAGACCAGATATTAGCAGCCCGCCTACATGTCATAACAAATCATACACTCAATAAAACCTTCATTAGCTTATCCTGTATCTCTTGCACAAGTTGAGGCAGATTTGGGTCGGTCAAGACAGTATTCTCTTTACTCCCAATCTTTTCCTTATCCAACCCTGTTCCTTCATTCACAGTCCGGGCCAAGCGACCTCTAAAACCACCTCTCTGACGATTTTTCGAAATAGGTCTCAAAGCATTGTTCCTTCTTTGGCGGCTATAAGGAGGAGGACCTGGGACATTACCCCTTTGGTGAGGGTTATTGAGCAGAGGACCAGACTCATTGTTCTGCCTTTGCTGATAAACAGGAACATGTCTAGCACCAGCATCAAAGGTTCCAGAATTCGCATATGTATTAAAAGGAACCGAAGTCTCATTCACAACCACGGAGGTAGAGGAGGTTCCTCTTGGAACCCATGTTTGCTGAGAAGTTTGAGGAGTGAATCTTGGTCTTTCTCTCCTGACTTGAGAGCTCATTATCTGTCACTCCACCAAAAAAAGAACAAGATCCTGTACCAACCTCAGCTCCTGGAGCAATGGAATCCCTAATTTCGCTACAAGAAAGCCAATACAGAAGTTCAGATTCTAGCAACCAATGCAATCTCGAAACCCCAAAAATATAACAGAATCAATCATAAACTATTAAAGAGTATACATATATCTACAAAAAATTGAAAGAATCTAAGCGAAGCTAAATAGCATTCCTCATAATTAATATGCCGTACGATTCGTCTACCATCAGCTATAAAAAATTCTAAAATGTTCCTTATTCTTCGGAATCTCGAAAGGTAAAACAAGAGAAAACGTCCAAGTTCTCGTTTCTAAGGAATTTGTGGAAATCTATAGCTACAAACAAATTCAAGCATTTGAATGACCTATTCAAAGAACCAACGGTGAGAAGAAAGGGGTTACTCTGAGAAGAAAATGGCGAAGAAGAAACACCAAACGAATCATTTCCCGGAAAAAAAATCAGAGGTGACAAAATTAGTCTCGATTTCTCAGAGAGAGAAAGAGACCGTAGGAGAAAACGGAGTGAAGACGAAGATCTTCCTTTGCTAATGACATTCCTGAACCGCATCGTTTCAATTGGGCCGATGGGCCTTAGTGAAATACTGAATCCGTAGCTAATTATAAATAGCCAGTGTAAACCGGAAATTATTATTTTGGGATAATTTTGTAAGATAAACGGCACGCAGTCGGATTGAATTGTAATGAGCTCAAATGCTTTTAATGGCAAAAAAACTTTCTCATTTGCCTCATTTTATCTCAATACCTCTTAATTATTAATTTAATTCAAACAAATAAAATTAAAATTAAAATAAGCATCACTCATATCTTTGTAAAAAAAAAAACAAATTAAATTCAATTTAAAGTTGGATGGATCCCACTCCATCCAACCACTATCTTCTTCTTCTTCACCATTAAATCCAAACCTATCAACTTTAAATTCATCAATTTTTTTTTTTTCTCACTAATCGAGATTCTGAAATTAAAGGGTTTTGAAGTTGTTTGAGAAGAAATTTAGAAGAAATAGAAGTGGAAAGAAACTCGAGGTCGCCATTGGAGCTAAGCTTTTGGTTTCGGATTTTCCAAAAACAAAAAAAAAACTCGATTTTGCTCATTGAAGCTCGAATCACATATTATTATGACTATATTTGAGGTTTTTGTTGTTATATAACGACATTTGTGGTTAATAACAGCGAATCGAAGAGATTTGTGTTCGTTAAAACCTATATTTATAGTATTGATACGACTGGTAAGACTAAGAATGGGTATGACTTATACGACTAAGACATATTATATACCTACGTACACTTGATACGACTAAGACATATTATATACCTACGTACACCTGATACGACTAAGACATATTATATACATGCGTATACCTGATACAACTAAGACATATACCTGATACAACTAAGACATATTATATACATGCATACAACTGATACGACTAAGTAATTAGTGATAAAATTTTATGATTTTCAGGTTACACTGAATAGAAAGCAGCACACGATCATACATTTTGATTATGGGAGACAATATGTAAAGAAAGGAGAGGAAATATTATGAATTGCAAGAGAAGATGTTCATCACACTCTTTTGATGAGATAATCGGTTGAGGAGGTAACGTATGACATATTAGTTGAAAGTATACGTGATAAGATGAGAGGAAAATGAAGCAAAGAGCGAGATGAAATTGAGTTATTTTCCGGTTAGAATTGATCCTAAGTGGCTGATATATATCTTCAATGATGATGATGTTGTTTGTTATTTGGAACCATGTGAAGGTAAAATAAAATGTGTGTTGCATGTTGAGACGAAGACGAATGATCCAAGAGAATTTCGCGTTAGTCAAGTTAATGCAAGTAACGAGGACATGGTTTCTACTGGTCGAGTTAATTGTAGAGTTAATTATGGAAACATAATTATTTCTGCAAGTAAACTGTCCAAAAAATATGCAACAGTTGCCCACGAAGTAGAATGTGAAAACTTGGAAAATAGTGAGATTAGAGATACACGTTTGGTTGAATTTGATAACGTTCACGTGAGGGATACATGTGTGGTAGAAGAAGATGAGATTCATAATGTAGAATAGGAATATGGTATGAATGTAAAATTAAGTCAAAAATTTGGAAGCAAAGAAGACGTGAAAAATTTAGTGGAAAAGGCTTCATTTGTGAATTATTCTCACTTCGATATCGTGAAATCGGATAAAACGCGGTATGTGGTAAAATATTGTGAATCAAAAAATGGTTACAAGTGGTCTTTACGAGCTACGAGGATTAAGGAGTCAGACATTTCCTCTGTTAGGACGTACAACAAAATTCACACGTGTTCTCGTGTGTCATCAACCTCATTGGTAAAGAGAAGAAAAGGCACACCCCAATTAGTGGCATCCGTTATCCAATATTATTATCCATGGAAGCTTGACACACCAACTCCAAAAAGCTTAATTGGTATGGTGCAAGAAAAATATGATGTTAAAGTGTCGAATTCGACGGCGTACAGAGGAAAAAAACAAGCTAGTGCCAATATACGAGGTAGTCCGGAAGAAAGCTATAAGATGTTGTATTCTTATTTGTACATGTTATAGATTACGAATTCGGGTACAGTTTCATATGTGGAAGTGGACGAAGATCAGAAGTTTAAGTACTTATTCTTCACATTGAGAGCTTGCGTGGAAGGCTTCCAAGTGATGAGAAAAGTGATCATTGTGGATGTGACTCACCTTAAGAATGCATATGGTGGGGTGTTATTGGTTGCAACAGCGCAAGATCCTAATCATCACCACTATCCGATTGCTTTTGGTGTAGTTGATGGCGAAAAAGATGGTAGTTGTGCATGGTTTTTCAATAAGTTAAAAACACTAATACCGGATGTTCCTAGATTAGTGTTTATTTCTGATAGAAATCAAAGTCTCATCAAGACAATACGTGAGGTTTACCCATTATCTCATCATGGGTATTGTGTCTTTCATTTATCACAGAATGTGAAGATGCATGCTTCAAACGTCAACAAAGAAAGAGTTGCAGTAAAGTTCAGGGAATTGGCTCATGCATACACACAAGCTAAGTTCCAAACACTCTACGATGATTTCAAGAAAAGTTATCCTAGTGCAGCGGAGTATGTGGAAAGAAGTGTCGAACCGAATAAATGGGCCCGATGTTTTTTCTAGCGAAAGGTACAACATAAATACCACTAATTGTGCGGAATCTTTAAATGTTGTTTTCAAATAAGCAAAAAAATACTCGCTCTTACCAATGATTGATACAATTATCGAAAAAATAGCTGAGTGGTTTAACATAGGTAGACCTCTACCGAAGCACACCGATTAGTACTTTTTATTGAGAATGTGTTTCACGAAAGTTGTGTTGAAGCACAACATTTAGCGGTGACTGTGTTGAACAATTACTATCTACAATTTAACGTCATCAGACGTGATGGAAGAGGTTATTTCGTTGATTTGAGGATGAAAACTTGCACATGCAAGAATTTCGATATTGAAAAATATTTATGTGTGCATGTCATAGCTGCCCTTATGGAAGCGAAGAAGAAAGAATATACTCACCGAGAAGTGCAAGATTTGTGCTCCAAATTCTATGCGATGGAGCAATAGGTATTTGCCTACTGTAGGACGATATTTCTACTTCCTCATATGTCTCAGTGGAATGTGTCTGACAATGTACGTGCCATGTGTGTGCGCCCTCCAGATTATGTCAAGAAAAAAGAAAAACCTCAAATTACAAATTTCGTCCGTGGGAGAACATCGACTAAGGAGAAAGAATACTACTTTATATGAGTGGTTTGAGGGCATTAGAAGTGACACATGATTTATATGTTCTATGAGCTTATTGTATTTCGTTTGTGTTGTTGTTGAACAATCATTTGTGGTATATGAAATTGTTGTTGTTTATACAACTATATATGACTGATACGACTGAGACATGATAAATTTGATAAATTTTTAAAAAAATTCTATAAAATATTGATTGATTCATAAATAATATATTCATTTATATCCAATTTAATCACGCAAAACTTATTAATTCACATAATTATAAATAACTTTCATTGTTGAATCTATGATAACAATATAAGGATGTTCACTAAACACTTTACCTATTGTGACATGAATCACCCAAAAATATGATTTTTACTATTTTTTTATATGAATGTCTTTTAAACCTACTTTTATAACCAAATGTTACTGATACAACTAGAAAATCATTTAAAAAACTTGATACAACTAAAAAACGTCAAAAATTCCAAATATACGACTATATGTAGACCTAGACGACTACTTGTTTAAGATACGACTATGTGTTAAATTTATTAATATAAAAATAAATTGGCGGCACACACGTGGCTTATGACGTCGCACGTGTGTCTTGGCGGCACAAACGTGGCTTATGACGTCGCACGTGTGTCTTGGCGGCACACACGTCGCTTTTTAATATTTCCAGTAACACAGTTGTATCAGTCGTATACAGTTGTATCATTTTAAATATGACATTTCATTTTAAAATATTAAAAATACTGAATCAAAATATTAAAATACGACAATACCAATTTAACAAACCCATAAGTTCAACAAAAGATCATAAGTTCAAAACATAAACATAAGTTCAACAAACCCATAAATTCCAAAAGATAATAAGTTCCTAAAAACATATCTTAAAAGATCATTATTTCAAATAAGGAATTTTCTTGTACTTCGATGGCTCAACCTTCTGTTTCGCCTTCTCTGAACGGTTTAGCACCACCTTCCCTTAGGTGTACGGGGTAGAGATTGTTGGAATCCCTATTTCTTCTTCTTTGTCATTTTCTTCATTGTCCTTTTCTTTTTCTTTGTCATTTTCTTCTTCTGATTCACCATCCTCGTCATCTTCCCAGGCTATAGCTTCAGGGGGGAAGTCCGCCCAATTTCCTACATGTTCATCACCTACAATTGTGGTACCTCTTTGTACAAAAATAAAACTGAATCCATATATGTGTAATTATAATTAAATAAAATTCAAATACCTCCACCTCCATTGTTACACTCGTCATCTTCTTATTCCTCTGAAACCTCGTCACCCTCATCATTGTTATCACCCTCATCACCTCCAACATTATCTTTCTCGGGGTTTATTCCAACACTCCCTTCCATCAGCGAAGTCACACATACTTCAAGGTCCGACATCCTTGTCTCTATCACAGCAAACCTTTCATTCCACTCGTCAACCCTCTGATCAATTTTAGCAAAACCTTCTTCAATGACTTTCATCAATGTGTCTTTAACGCTCATGGCCTATTGGACATTCAGATTGTCCCCTCGGTCAGCCACATCCAAATTGTACAAATCTTCAAACCATATCTTCTTATTTGCCTGAAGAAGGCAAGTGTTCCAATTCACGGACAAGTAGTCATCTCCTTCGTCATCATCCTCCATGATCTGGGCGAGTAGTGGTACCTCTTCAAGTGTAGGATATAAGATGCTCCTAATTTCCTACGCACCATCAAAGAGAATACAACTACATACAATTAATACAACTGGATATAACCTATACAACTGTGTAGAACAATTTTAGACAAAAGATAATTTTCATATCTTAGTGTCTCCAAGAGCATCGTTAACTGTTTCCAATGACCACCTTTTCATGGTACAAAGCTTCCATTGGGTCTTGCACATCCTCAGGCACCTACTACTCACTTCACCCTCATCATCAATGAACTCAGTCCTAAATGACGTCCGCATGTCTGGAATAACTCCAGGGCCCTAAAATCTTCACATTAAAAATTAATTTATAATATTTTTGTACATGGGTTGAAAACGTCCTCTAAAATGATCCATGGTTCGCCAGATCTCGTATAACTGATCATAAAACATGTACCTCCTCCAGGGAAATGTTCGACAAGCTTCGAGATCTTCGATAACTTTGTAGAAGAAATCCTCGATTTGTGCATATGTCTTGGACTTTTTGATGACGGTGCTCAAGAACAGTAAGATCGCCATCTTCAGTCGATCTGGAGTTTTTGGCATCTTCTTAAATTTCTCGATTACATCTTGAGCAGTAATCCTCTTAGTTCTTTTGAATTATCTCAGCACAAACCGATAACTCCCCACCATTGTTTCATAAGACTCAGGGTACCTCCTACAGTCTAACCCGCTCAAAAGACCATGCTCCTGTATCGAGTACCTAATAGGCACTCCATTCACAACGAACCACGCCATCTTCCCCTTCTTCTTGTTCACCGTGCGCACAAGCATCAACCACATATGGTTCAAAAACCACTCTAATTTTCTGTCTTCAAGCACCTCTTCTATCAATTCCATTGTCTTCACATCATCACACTTTGAAGACAACTTGCATGAAACCACGTAATTGGTGTTCTTGAAGAAAAAATTCTCCGGAGGAATAGGCTGTATACCTTCTGTTTCCTGCTCGTTCTCCTGAAATCCAAACAAATATCCACATACATAAATATCTACATACATAGTTGTATTAGTCATATTCAGTCGTATATACACCTATAATTATACTAGTTGTACATTTACGCCTAGTTGTACTAGTTGTACCCAGAAAACACAGAGCAAACAACAGTTGTATCAAGCATACTAGTCGTACCCAGAAATCACATAGCAAAAGACCATTCAATTCTTTCCCAACAACCATACATTTGGATTTATCTTTCAGAGAAAGAATAATATAACACTTACCACCCAACGTCGTAGGCTCTGTTCTTCGCGGCGAAGCTTGAGCTTGGCGGGTTCGTCGGGTGTCGGAGGTTCGTTCGACGGGTGGCGAAGACGATGGCCTCTCCTCATGCAAATTAACTGGGTGTGGTCATCCACGTTGTTGTGAACGAGTTTCGAGGTTCTTCTTCTTCAAATTTTTTGTTTTCACCATTTTTGGTTTTTAGGGTTTGATTCTCTTTTTTGAGATGAAAAAGACAAATTCAAGCTTAAATAATGAAAAGACGATTGAATTGCAGTAATTGCAAGAAAAACAGAAAAAATTTGAAGTTGAATGATAAAATTATGGGTGTAGTGTTCGTCGTGGGTGTAGTGTTTGTCATGTGTTTAGAAAAAAAAAAATTTAAGAAATTTAAAATAATTTAAAAAATTATGATGGATGTAGGGTTAGAAATCCTAGTCGAATTGTAAATATATGGATACGGACATGATTTTTGTTTATTTTATAATATTTCGAATTAAATAAATATAAAAGAAAAGAAAAAAAAAATATATGAGATTGGTGAATAAGAGAAAATGATATATGAGAATTAGACTCGATACGGTGTTCTATTCAGTGGCAACCAACCGCTCCCCAGGATGAGGCAATGGGGTGGGGGGACTTCCAGTTGTTCGAGCAAGCAAATGGCTAGCAGAGAACCCCATTTCCAAAGTAGAAACTTCAAAACTTGAAAAAAAGAAAGAAGTTTCCGACAAAATCCTCCGATTCTCCGCCGATTAAACCGTCGGACTTTCAATGGAATCACGGGTTGTATCCTCGAGTCAACTCAAATTCCCTGTGAATCCACGGTGGCAGACCTCAATTGCTTCTCCGTTGACGCCTTCCCGGAATGCTCTCTCCTTCCTTCTCTTGACAGATTTGTAATGAGGATTGTACCGCTTGTAAAAGCTGATTCTTTTGCTCTAATAGTAGCGGAGCTCGATAGTTCGAGAGACGAACCAAGAAGGAAAAAGCTTTCTGTGTTTGTGTCAGGAGGTGGTTCGAATTTCAAGAAGATTAATGAGGGATGCAGTGTTGGTTCAGGTAAAGGGGATGTTGTTTTATTGGTCACTAACAAAAAAGGTATTGCCTTTCTTCTTCAAGTCTAGTTTCTGTTTGTGTGTGTTGGTTCTTAGAGTTAAAACATATAATTGATTGATTGAAGGGATTTGAATAGGTCTCTTTTGTGTAATGTGCATCAATTTGGAGTTTCGATTTGTGTGCCAAGTTTATGTTCATTAATCCAGATTGTGGAGGTGCTGAGTTGCAAGAAGTAATGGCATTCCTGTATTAGTATTCCCAAAGCGAAACGAGAATCATCCAATGGACTCTCTCCTTCAGAGCTCGTTGATGTTCTTAGGTTGTGATCTCTAGACATCTTTATTTGTATCTTTGGACTTGAAGTGAATGGTGTTACGGCTTTGTTAAAACTCGTATATGTCACTTGACATTTGCTTAATGAACAGGGAATATGGTGTAGACTTTGTTCTTCTAGCTGGATATTTGAAACTTATACCCGTTGAGCTGGTCCAAGCTTTTCCTAAACGGATTCTAAATATTTATCCTGCGCTTCTTCCGGCTTTTGGAGGTAAAGGTCTTTATTGTATGAGAGTGCATAAAGCTGTTCTAGCATCAGGAGCTAGGTAAAGTCGCAAACTTATACAATGTTACAATGTAACGAATGTGTAGTTCATCGGTTTTCCTTCCATAGTTATTCAGGTCCGACAATTCACTTTGTCGATGAGGAGTATGATACAGCCCGGATACTTGCTCAAAGTGCAGTCCGCGTGATTGCTAATGATACATCAGAGGAATTGGCCAAAAGGGTTCTTCATGGGTACTACTAAAGTATTTTTTGAACATTGTATTTCACAAGTCAGAACATTTCATTTACTTTTTTTATATTTTGGGCTCAGGGACACAAACTCTATGTGGAGGTGGTGGCTGTAAATGGAGAGAAGACGGTGTCCCTCTCATTCAAAGCAAAGAAAAACCTGACAAGTATTAGTAGATCCTTGACAAATGAAGTTAAGCCGCATTGGATTTCAGATTATTCCATCTTCAAAACAAAGTGTTTTTAGCAAAGTGGATCTCAGGTAAGTATTCAGGCTGTAGAAGAAGTTTTTGCCAAAGTATAGATTGAGAAATGTTTCTGAAGCTAAATTTTTCTTTCTGTTCGGTCTGATTTTCGGAACCATATGGAAGTAGACGAAATTAGAAACAGGAGACAGCATTCCAATGCGTGTATTGTATAGTACCAAAAGCCCATAGTCAATTTTTTTATTACCATGAAGTTTGATTTTATGTATAAGAATCAAAAATCGAAAATCCAGTAACAGATTCTAGCTTGTAGAAACAGGATTTGATCATTAAATTTGTTCCTAGAAGAATGATTGTGCCTTAAGACGGAGCACCGAGATAGAATGCAAGGCGAAGAATGTCACTGAAGATTCCACCGGCTGTGACTTGAGCACCAGCACCAGGTCCACGAACAATCAGAGGCTGTTCTTTGTACCGTTTGGTTGTGAAAGCGATGATGTTATCAGCACCCGAGAGCTGTGCAAACGGATGATCTTTCTTGTACCGTTTCAACTCGACCATACCCTTTTTCTCTACAGCATCTACAACTCCTACGTATCTCAAGACCTACAACACAATCTAGAATGAGTCCTTTTCGAGACAGCATTTGGTGTTTTAAACGAGTGTTGCTAAGAGGCACTACTTACGTCTCCTGCAGCTTCAGCCTCTTGTCTTTGTTTCGACAATTCTTCATCAAACTGAGGTAGCTTCTCCATGAACTCTTCTGCAGATGCACAAGCCTGTGATCAACAATGAAATAGAATACTGAAATGTCAAACTATTATCCTTATTGGTGATGTATATAATTGTGATTATACAGAGACTTACTTGTAGAGGCTTTGGCACAAGATTCTGGACCGGGAGGCCCTCAAGATCCAATTTTAAGCCTGATTCTCTGGCAAGAATCGTCACCTGCAGAAGTAGCAGTTACGAGAAGGTTTAATATCATTTAACTGGTCCAACACAAAGTGCATTGACCCGATTTAATGACAAAAAAGAGACCTACTTTTCTGGCAACATCTGTTCCAGATAAATCTTCTCGTGGATCTGGCTCTGTGAAACCTGCCTCCTTTGCTTCCGCTACAACTTCACTGAAGCTTCTGGTGCCGACAAAATTGTTGAAAATGTAACTTAAGGTACCACTGCAGCAAGGCATCAAAGCAAAAATTTTGAGCAAAGCCAGCCACGATTTTGTTATCTGAAGAAATTTCTGTGGTACCAAGCCAAACAGGAAATACCTGAAAATTCCCTCAATCCGCAGTATTTTATCCCCTGTTTCGAGAAGACCACGCAAAGTGCTGATAATTGGAAGACCAGCTCCAACCGTAGCTTCATAGAAGTAATGCGTGTACGATTTTCTTTGAAGATCTCTGATCTTTAGATACTGCATTTACAGGAGAGTGTTACCAACTCGTCTCTTCGTAGAATCACGGAACCTCAATGGATATATACTCAAGAGAACAGATCTGTAACTTCCGATTCAACAGTCATGCAAGCAAATATCAAACATTTTACCTGATCAAGTGGTCCTGAGTTAGCCTTTTTGTTCGGGGTGACAACGTGAAGTCCTCGCAGCAACCAGTCATAATAACAGCTAGCGATATCGGCATCAGCCGTACAGTCAACCATAACAGAGTTGGGAATGAAATGGTTTCCCTTGACATATTGGGTGAACTTCCCCATGTTAGCCGTCTCTCCCTCTTCTTTCATAAGTTCTCGCCATCTTGATAAGTCGATTCCTCTGAAAGATGATGATCATGTAAAGATACAGCAGTGATGCAATTCACCGAAAAAAGTATTGTATTACGTTAATTGACTTACGATTCACTCAGCAACATTTTACTTGAGCCAGTGATCCCTATAACACGCAAGTCAATTTTAAACTCTTCTTTGAGCACTGTAGCCTGTGAAAAGAAATTCGAAGATGATTCAGCTTGAAACTTGATCCGTATTTAACTATAATCTCGCATATACCCATCAGATACTCACCTGATCTCTAATCTGATCAAGTAAGGTTCCACCAATTAATCCCGGTCCTATGATTCCCATTGCCAAAGTGGTTCTTGAAAGGTAAAATCTTGAGTGCACTGCTCTTAATGCCCTAATGCAATCTTCACGTTTGACGACTACTGTAATATTGAACTCGGAGCAGCCTTGAGCTATAGCACGGATGTTGATATTGGCCTGCAGGTATTTAAGAAAGGCAATGTATCAGCGAAGCTTCTTAGCAGAAAAAGGATATAAATGGACTATAGAACCGTCATCTGATTTTCTTGGCAAACACTAGACTTTGTTTACCTTTGCCAACGCATTGAAAAAAGTGGCAGAAACGCCGGGAGTGCTTGCCATTTTCTGGCCAACTGCTGCTAAAATGCTACAATTAGGGATGATTTCAATCTGAAAAATAACAATAAAACCATAGTTTGAGAAAAGTAGCCGATGCATTAATAAGAATCCTGCTAATTTTCTAAACAGGTGTTGGACATATGCTCATCTACAATGGAAATCAAAGGAATAGCGAGTTGGTATCATCGAAGAATACAGAGAGATTTAGGGGCACCTGGGAAAGGCGGCCACCAGCCAAAGCTTGACGAAATCGTGAGTTCAATGCTTCAGAAACAGCTTTCACTTCCTTCTGAGGTACAGCAAAGCACACAGAATGTTCACTACTAGCCTGCATTTATATAATCTTTATTAAGAACTCACAACTGACAGGGGAAAACATAACTGATGAAAGAATCCAGAAAGCTGAACTAAATGATCGAAAGACCTGTGAGATCATAATAACATTAGCTCCAACTTCCTTGACAGCAGAAAATATGGCACTGGCAGTACCAGGAATACCAGCCATTCCAGTTCTACAAAGCGAATGCAAAGTTTGGATAAGAAACACAATAAACAGAGGGTGTGTAAAACAATATCCACAATCAGCTCACCCTTCTACATTTACAAGAGCCAAATTGTCAATCGTTGCAAAACCTTTGACAGGAGTATCTAATTTGTATCCATCTTCATCTTCAATCTGCCGACATATCATTGTTCCAGGGGCATAGAGGTTGAAAATATTCCTTATTACAATTGGGATGTCATATTTCATCACTGGAATGATGGTCCGAGGATGTAAAACGTTTGCCCCAAAGTAAGACTGCACAGATATATGAACATGAACGTTAGAATGTAGAAAACGATTCTGGAAATTAGGCATTCAAACAAGTGCAAGAGTTTAAAAATTTACCATTTCCCAAGCCTCTTGATAAGAAAGAGTCTTCAGTACAACAGCTTCACTAACTGCATATTGACATATTCGTTACCATAACAATAGGCAAAAAAAACTGAGGAAGACCATGGCTCAATAACTAGTCCTAGCTATCCGGTAGTTAGATATATGTAGTGCTTGCACATACCTTTCCTTGGATCTGCACTGTACACACCATCAACATCTGTCCAGATTGTGAGTTGGTGAGATCTAAACAGAGCACCCATTATAGCTGCAGAGAAATCACTCCCATCCCTCTTGAGAGTCGTTGGAATGTTCTGTGGTGTACTGGCTATGAAGCCAGTTGCGATAATGATCTTTGCCGAGTTCTGAGAAAACCATTTTTCCAGTCTCTTTTCTGACTCCACAAAATCAGGATCGACTTGATTAGAGTTCGTAGGAATAACAACAAGAACATCCCTTGCATCCATCCATGTGCAGTCCAATCCACTCTATGAGCAAAACAGACACAAGCATATGAGAAAGGTAAAATAAAAGAACAAATAATTTCTTTCTTTTAAGAATTTCTGGCGACATGTCATATAGGACTTTCATACCTTTCTCACAACAGCAGCTAACATCTGAGCAGACCACAACTCTCCATGACCCACAACGAAGTCTGAGAAAGACTCTGTTGCATGACCAGCTGCAGAGATAGAGGAGTGCATAACCGAAAGAATAAGTTTACAGAAGAACATATCCAATTCCAATTCAATTACTTAATACCTCCTCCTAAGAATATGCACTGAGCACTGACAAAACGAAAAAAATAGTACCTATGTAAATGGCGCGAAGCATTGCTTTGAGATTGTTTATATCATCATGCAACCGAGCCAAGAATCTCGCGAGTTCGTCTCCAACAAGCAATTCAACAGCCGTTGCTCGGTGCTTTTCAAGAACAGCATCCAAAGCAGACAAGTAGGAATCATCCCGAGATTGTGCTCTATGAATGAGATCATACATCATATCCGTGACCTTCTCCATTGCTGACACAACTACCAACTTCCTCTCAGAATCATCCTTAACTACGACATCAGCAACATCTTTAATCCTCTCAGAGTTTCCCACACAAGTTCCTCCGAATTTGTGTACAGCCCATGAATCTCCCTTAGGAAGATGACCATTCTCCACGGAATTATCCAATGCTAAATCTATTTTGAAATACCAAAGAAATGTAAATCACAAATCTACAAAACAATCACCAATTTTCCCAGATAACAGCAAAAGCAAACGTCGGAATTTCAAACCTGTGACGGAACCTAGAACACAAGAACTCTGCAATTCGCTTCTTACGCTATGACCTATACAACTCCGGCGCCTAGAAATTCCAAAGGAAACATGATTCGACTCGAGACGTTTCCCATAACTGAACGGAACGCGAACCTTGAAATCTCCCGCCGCAGTATCCGGAGAAGTAACAATCTTAGCCAGAGGAACCACCGGCATATTCTGTAGAAAGTTTCAAATTCGATTTCTACTGATTTAAGTCAAAACCAGTGGATTACTGACTTCATACAAAGACTAAATGTGAAGAAAAATGAAGAACAATCATACCGATGCCACAAGTAACAGCTCAGTCAAACTCTAAAGGAAATTTCCCACCGGAGAAGAAGAGCCGCCGAGATCGGAGAACAAACAAACTCGAAAATAGTGGCACTTCTGTAAATCTTGAGAAGGAAGGCGACTTGTTTTGTTATATCAAACTATATGAAATCATAGTGGAGTAATAAAACAGTACCTCAAAACTCGATGGCCGCCACGGGTACGTGTTCGATTGCTTCTCTTTTGCATGGACGGTTGCGATTAATTTTCGATGTTTATGAAATTAATGTTAAGAAAAAGACTGCATAAAATGTGTCTATCCAAGCAACATTAGAATCAAGTTGCTTAAAATGGCTTAACAAATAAATACATGCAATTTGGTGAAAAGAAAACACACGTGACATTTCTGTTTTTCATAATCATTTTTAATCCACCAACCTATAGTTTATTAGGTATCACAAACAATTATTGGACAACACAATATAGAAAGTTTCCTCTCCAACATAGAAAAATGAAACAAAAAAATTACATAGTTTCTAAACATATATAACGATACAACATGAAAATTTGGGATATCAACTAATTTCCAAAGGAGCCACACCCATTGTTCACGAATTAAATGTTGCTTCGATGGTTCAGGGACTAACTAAAAGCATGTTCGGGAAGATCTCGCTGGTGATTATTCTTAGCGACTAACAAATAAACAGGTATGGAAGTAAAAATTGGTGGTAACTTTAAAAAAAAGTTGTCGCTAGAGACCACTTTTGATGTCGCTAACTCTAAAACACCACCGCTGTATTTTTCAGCGACTTAAACTTTGTCTTTGCCGGAACAGGAAAACCTTTCGCTGCAATAAATCAAGGAGAATGGTGCATTTTTTCTTCTTTTTTATTTGCTCTTAAAAAGAGTCATCATTGGCTAAAGATCAAGTAGAAAGTTCAAGTTCAACTAAATCCGAGGAGGTTAAAAGCACCTCCATTAAAAATTGTTAAAAAGTTTTTAAGAACGATTTTTAAAATTAAAAAAATATAAATTGTATTGGTAATGTGTGTCAAGAAAATTTTTTTAAGAACCGGTTTTTAAATTAGAGTTTTAAAAATTAGCTTTTATGAAAAATTTCTTAAAACATATTTACCGATACCGTATAATAAAAATATTGGTAATGGAGATGGTCTTAAGTTTTTTTTTTCTTTTGTAATCTTGTCTTTTGACAAAAAAATGAAAAAACACAATATAATAAATAATATTTGAATCCTTTGGAAAAAAAGTAACTTTATACTAATAGATAAAATATTCATATTTGCAAATTTGAAACTTTCAGACACCCAGCTCATGCGGTTTATACCAATTAGCCATTTGAAAAAGTCCTCGAGCGTCGCGGGTTCGAAACCATCTCAAGCGTCTCCATTTGGTTTTTTTTCCTAGTCACCGGAATATACTAAATCGCCCAGTCGCCGGCAATGATACAAGCACCTATGTATTCTTCTATATTTTTCTTCTCCACCTCAATATCACGGCCAGATTCGCCGTCGCAATCATCCCACCACCGCTTTAATCTAATGTCACCACCACTGTTTCAATCTCGTTCCATTTTGAATCTCAACTTTCACTCTCCTCTGTGGTAATCTTCCGCCGCCTATATCTCTAGATCTCTCAGATTTGGAATTCTCCAGCAAAGTTTCACGGAAAATAACGGAATCAGAGTTTTTCCACAGGTGATCAGATCTAACTTTTGTACAAAGTTCGGAGTCTGGGAAAGGTGGAAGCCAGGCTGGAACGTAGTTCATCTCCGGCGATCGAGTCAACAGCATACGTGGCAAATCTCTTCCCAACGAACCATCAATCTCCCGCTTCGGTAACGGCTCAGCGAAAGGGATTTCAGGAGCGTATGTGATGAAATCAGAGAGGTTACGGAGAACACCGGATTTAACCAAGCAGTTCGATTCATTATCATGCACGGTGGAGCCGCCAGGAAACCAATCAGAAGTAGATAGAGAGATATCTTGGAGAGCATTAACGATATCGAAGAGGTTAACATCCAACAGATCGGCAGATTTGACTAACGGCGATTTTGGTGAGAGAGAAGGAGAACTCCGCCGTGGTCGGATTCTTTGAATTTCACTCTGGTTTTATGGTGTCGTTTCATTGGCGGTGGAGATTTAGCGCGGACCGAGATAGAGAGAGAGGAAAAGTTGAAATTAATAGAACCCTGAAAGAATTGGCAGGTTTCGAGCCGGCGTCACATTGATTAATAGTTTATAATCAGCACGTACAAGCCACGAAACCAAGATCTAGTCCTGTGTTCTTTTATTTTAGATCATGAGATACCCTTTATCCGAATTTTTTTTTTTCTTTCTATCTTTTTTCAATTTTTGTACTTTTTTAAAATGAAAAGACATTACTTATCTTTCCTTCCTTTATTATTAGAAGAAAAAATAAATGGAAAGAAAAATCATAAACTTCACAAGTGTGAAAAGTAAATGAAAGAGAGAGAAACGTAGGTGAGGTGGAAAAAAAAGTGAAATGTTGGTGCATTTGATTAGTTAGTTATTAATGAAGTGGATGAATGTTATTGGTGAGAATTTAGTGTGAAGAAGAAATATGGACCAATCAAAAACAAGAGAAAAAATATATTTTTTTCTTTCTTCTTCCTTTTGCCACGAAAATTTTCAATCTTCCATAACTCGAAATTTGAAGCTTTGTTTGAGATCATTTCTTTTAATTTCTTTTTATATTAAAAATAATAAACGATGTGTAGTTGTTTTTGGTGGATTTCAACAAAACTTGGAGGTTTAAATGGATTTCAACAAAATTTAGAGGTTTAAATGGATTTCAACAAAATTTGGATTTCAACAAACTTCATTTTTGTTTTAAAGTTTGGTTGATTTTTGTGTGGACAATGGGTTAATTAACATGTATTATGCATCGATTAAGGTCGGATATCGTTAAAACTTGTTATATTTGGGAATCTGGAGGTGAAATCATAGCTGCAATGTTTGAGAGAAATGAAAATCGTTGCATATGGCAAAATTACTCAGAAAATAGTACAACTGGTACCACTGAGTATATATAGTACCGCTAGTAAAACTGTATATATTTCGTACAACAGGTACAACTAGTAATACTAAAAGTACTTGAATATTAACTATCTAATATTTCTTTTTTTGATTTTAGGTCAAAACAAGGGATGCATAATCATACATTTTGATTACGGAGGATATTATTCAAATAAAGGAGGCGGTTATATGGAATGGATTCAAAGCAAAGATCGAATTTACACTTTTATGATGAAGAAATCTATAGAGGAAGTAACTTATTCTGAGTTAATTCATAGCATATGTAAGAAGATGAAGAGAGATGAAGATGCTACGAAACTGAAACTGAGTTACATTCCAAATGCGGATCCTAAGCAAAGACTATCTTTTATTGCGGATGATGAAGAATTATTTGCTTATTTTTTGTCATTTCTGATGACAAATTTGGAAGTATTTTGCATGTGGAGGCTGTGGAAGATTTTGGGCAAAATGATGTGCGTGAGGATGTAGAGGATCAAGTTAGTGCAGCATGTGTTAATGATGGTATACTTACTCGTTATGGAGAGGAACCAATGGAACATGGGTTGATGAACAATATTGAAAGTGTTTCACATGAAGATGATTTAATTAACGTAAATAACCCAGATTTTTATGAATACAATCAGTTGGAGAATGTTGTAGATCAAGGAGGAGGAGAAGAAGAACTCGAAAAAGAAGAAAGAGAAGAGAATGTGAATGGTGCATGGAAAGATGGTGTAAATGTAACCTTGCACCAAGAATTTCATAGTAAGGGCAAAGTGCAAGAAATAGTGGAAAAAGCTGCACATCATAAATGTTTTGGAAACCCTAGATTTCACAAATTGAAACATTTCTTTTTCAAAATACCGACCTTACTGGGTTGTTGTTGAACGACGACTGATGAAGAGCGGCGGCTGATGATTTCGCCGAAGAACGCCGAAATCAAGACGAAGAAAACGAAAAAAGGGTAAAAAGAAGAACACGATGAAACAGGACAAAGATGGAAAGAGTTGGAAGAAAATGAAGAGAAATTGGAAAAGTTTATGTCGGAAGTTACGGGGGGAGAAGAAGACAATTGTTCTTGTTTCGGTTTTCGGAGACAGAAGTAGAAGACGAAGGAAAAAGAGGAAAAAAACTTGGATCTGGGCTAAATAATTAAACATGGATCTGGGCTAAAGAAGACGAAGGCCCATTTTTATTCTCCATTAATTCGACCTTAATAAAAGACCATGGTTTTTTGTAGTTTTTAAAACTTCCTTTGATTTTTCTAACTTTTAACCAACTTTGTGATTTAAAAATAATTCAAAATTTAAATAATAACATAAGAAGGGTATATGAGAAGGTATCTTAGAAAAGACTTTTTATTTTTGTCGGAACAAAATAAAATTGAATGAAAAAATGGAAATGGAAAAAAAACTTCTACACTACCAATTTTACTCATGATTAACATTGACTTATAATGTAGAAGTTTTTTCTTCTAATCCATAAATCTTTTTGTCCACCAAATTTCATTATATGAAGTCCATAGGACATACAAATAGTGATGAAATTAGAACCCAACATTGATTACAACAGATAAAGTTAAGGAAAAACATGTGTTGCACATGTTTGACGATGGGGAAAGTAGCAAACGGTGCCGGCGAAGTTAAATATGTTGCTAACGTCCCAGGGATGCTCTGCAATCATCATCTCACACTCCTTCTACAACTTATCGTCGGTGCCACTGGTTTTCCATCTTTTTCAATCCATCATTCTAAAAGAAGCTTCACTCACAACCTAACAAAGAGGTCTACACAAGGGAAAAAAGAAGATAGTACTCCCTCATAAAAGGAGGTCGAGCGAACAGTAAAGAAGTTAGAAGACCAATCGATATAGCCGCCGAAATTTACATGTTCCGATGAGAAGAACATCCATCGCCGGAGAATCTTTAAGAACTGTAGAAGGGAAAGGATTATACCAATTAAATCAATATTAATTTCACCAGAGGTAAAACAAGAAGAAACCTGAAAGATTGAGTAATAGATCATAAAGTTCTTGCTCTACTAAAATCTACCCCAAATTAATCAAAATTACTTCAATAATTACGGGCATGTTTGTTTAACAGTCGTATGTGGCTGCGGCTGCGACTTACGGTCAAACATTGTAGTTTTTGTTTGTTTAATAGTCGTACGTTTGGTCGCATCGGTAGCCGCAACTTCTTACAACAGGTAAACGAACATCATTAACCGCAATTGTAGTCGTAATAGTATTAAATGTAATAATATCATATGTACCGCCAAATTTTTTCTGCAATTAAATTTTTTTTATAACAAGATTGAAGGAGTAATTATTCTCAATATTTGTTTGTATTCCAACTCCCTAGCTCACAAAAATAAAATAAAATAAACTCTCGAATACACTAGAAATGGTCTATGTTGTGGAACAGAGGATATCTAATGACTTAAATTTAAACCAAGTGTAATAGCTAATAAAATACACCATAAAAAAAGAGTTGCATTGCTTGGGAGTAAGGTAAACGCTTCTTCTAAAGTTCTAATGTTCTATTAGAATCGTAGATAAGCTTTTTTGCGTTCTTTGTCATTGAAGAGGATTGCCTTCTCTCTGGAAAAATTTTCGAACCAAACCAAATCTTTCTGAAGTGAACCAAAATTTCCAATCCTTTATTACAAAATAACCCAATCGGGAAAAATAAATTCTTAAACTGAATTACCGAACCTAACCTGAACCAAATCCATATTTATGAAACCAAACTAAATTGACTAAACTAACTGAAAAAAATTTAACAAAAAAAAAAAACAAGTAAATGTTCAAAGCAAATTTATAAAACCGAACCATTTGTGTCCATCTATATGTTTCTATTTCCTTAAATCGTTTTAGCATGTAAATGATTGAATTAATTCCGAATCACATTGAAATAAAAGATTAATTAATTGATACTATATTTCCGTTCTCAAAAGTATTAATTATATATATGTCATTCCACTAAGTACATGCTTAATACTAGTTTGTTATACAAATAAAAAAATCGATCTGAAGAATTAGAGAGACCGAAACGAAGAAGGCATGAAGCTTCTCATGATAATTATCCCCACACATATATCGGCTGACGAAAGTTTTAATAATATCTTTATGACCATAACAGGATTAATCCTTTATCAAAAAAGAAAAAAATAGTTGTGCTGTTACATGTATATATTCATTGATTAGTTGTTTTGTTGCTTGCAGAATCTCTCATTTACAACATTGACTCTCATGAATGAATAGGGATGGTTTACGGTGACTCTCATTGATGAATAGAGATTGTTTACGGTTTGGTTCTGGTTCATCTTTTGATATTTTTTGTTTTGTAGATGCTGAAACTATTTAGGAACCGTTTGATATACAGTTTGATATGGTTTGTTTTTTCAATTTACAATTTAATGATTTATTAAAATTAAAATCGTAATTAGTTTGGTTCGTTTTTTATTTTAGTTTTATAAATTATTCTATGAAAACTGTGCAAAAATATACAAACTTAAACCATATAAAATGTGTAATTATAATATTATAATTGACAATAGATTTAAAAGTCATGTTGTTCCTCTAATTGGAAAAATCATATGATACATGTATTTATGCATTACTTCAAACACAAACAAAAAAAATTGAAAATCCACACATTCAATCGTATTTGTAAAATCCAAAATCGATTCTAGTGGAAGGTTTACAAAAAGTAAAAGTCAAACTTAGTGATACGGTTTGTGAGA
Organism: Cardamine chenopodiifolia; assembly: GCA_963922655.1. NCBI lineage: Eukaryota > Viridiplantae > Streptophyta > Magnoliopsida > Brassicales > Brassicaceae > Cardamine > Cardamine chenopodiifolia. Next base: position 7,481,094 of record OZ000467.1, read on the forward strand.
ACAAGTAAAAAAAACTCTATGATAAAAAATAAATGAATAAGGTAAAGTGAAAACTCAAAACCTTAAATTTTATATAAAATGCATATCTAAATTTTTTTGGTTTTTTTATAAATAATTTTTGTCAACCGCTTCTAAAATATATATTTTTATTTTCTTAAATTAGATTACCTAAGTACTTATATAAACATATATATATATAAACAAATATAAAAAAAAATTTTACGATTTTAAACCGAACGAAAACCTAAACAACTTTTAATAGTAACCGAACAGAGTTTTAAGTAAAATCAAAACTGAAATGAATTACTAATTTACGATTTGATTTGTTTGGTTAATGTTATTTTGTCCACCCTTACTCATAAGTGGATTTCCAAAATTTCACATATTTTCATTCATTAAATGTTTTTCTTGGAATTATAAAAATCTTGCAAAACAAATTAAATCTTCGGGGTGTATATATATCCCATTAATAAAATAGCAACAAGAGAAAAGAAAAAAAAATGTACAAAATTGTTTTGAGAGAAGTGCATACAAAACCCAAATGAAAAAGACATGGTAGTCGAAGTGATTCACACGAATCAAACTATAATAATCTCTATTCTTTATTTTTATTCTGATTTTATCATCTTTTTCTGTTATCCTCTTGGTTCATTGTTTTTTTCATATATACATAACAAAAACGTATATTCATTTCTTAACAACAACAAAAAAAGGTATATTCACTTTCATATTTTGTTTGGTTTTTTTTCTTTTTTCGTGCACCAGCTGTAGTTTTTGTTTGTGTTGTCTTCTCCTTCACCAATCACGTTCTCACATTCACATTGATTATTCAAATCTCGATTGAACCCTTTTTTCTCACACTCACAGTTTTCTCGCCCGATTCTAAATCTTCCCATTTGCGTGCATTTCTCCGAAAAGGTACAACCAAATCTCGATTCAATGAATCCGATTTGACTTCGATTGAGTCTTCAATTGGGTTTCGGTAATTTCACTCTTTTGTTTTGGATCTTCTTGCATGTATTTCTATCTATCGAATCTGCATTTTGTTAGTTTCGTAAGATTGCGTATTTTGTCTATAAATGATCTCTAATTCTCATTTCTCTGATTAGTTTTATAACCTAACAAGATTGAGAAATCTCTAAAAACTCTGGATTTGGTGTATAAGTATTGAGATTGATTTGTAGGGGGTTGTGAAATGATGAGATGAATAAAGCCTGAAGATTTGTATTAAATCTGCAATGTCGACGTCTTTGCAAACGATTGGTGCTATAAAGTCTTATCATCATCAAGCTCAGCATTTGTTTACGAACTATCTCTTAGCTGATCCTTTAATTCCTTACACTTCTCTTCTTACCGGCATTTTCCTTTGCAAAGTCGTAAGTTTTGTTTTTTTTAATTGGGTAACTTTTATGATTCTATAGATCTAAAGACAAGCTTGATCCTTTCAGTTGATTGATGATCGAATATTTCTTGGTTTTTGCAGGTCTATGATCTTTGTCATTTTATCAGTAACTCACATTCTAAGACTTATATTATCCTCACGAAAATTCAAAGAATCGAATGGAATAACCGGTTTGTGTTTGATGATTATTAACTCTCTTTTTATGTTCATTTAGGATCTCTTTAGGTTTTTAACTCGTGTAATCTTATTTGGTAGTGGTATCTCAACAGCTCATGCTATTTTTATCTCGGCTCTGTCATTGTACTTTGTCTTCTGGTCGGACCTCTTTTCCGATAGGTGGCACAATGATCTTGTTGTTTTCAGGAGTTCACGACTTTCTTCTCTTGGTTTAGGGGTAAGCACTAATTTTAAGTGGATCCATAAAGCTAATGTAGAGTCTTTGAGAGAATAATTTTCAACATTATCACATAATTGATATGCAGATATCTATTGGTTACTTCGTTGCTGATCTTGGAATGATCTTCTGGAAATATCCTTCTTTGGGTGGAATTGAGTATGTAAGTAACTGTTCTTGGCCAAACACTTTGTTCTATCTAGTCGGTTCTCTTCAAAGATATGCAAAATCCTCTCAAATATTTGGCATGCTGATGTTTCACTTTCGGTTTATCTACTTGTAAACCTCTGCATTGAGCAACGGTATCAATGTGTAAAGACAGCTAACACTAAAACTAAGATAGAGATTGACATTTTAATTTCAGATTGTGCATCACTCGCTATCGGGGGTAGCAGTCGCCTACTCTTTGTTTTCTGGGGAAGGACAGTTATATACCTACATGGTCCTCATCTCCGAGATTACAACTCCAGAGATCAACTTGAGATGGTACTTCCCTATTTTTCCATATAACATACAAGATTTATCACATTATCAATCTTTCTTCTGACAAGATTATCTCGGGGGTCTTATGAAGGTACCTGGATACAGCTGGTATGAAGAAGTCAATGGCATACGTTATTAATGGCGTTTTCATCTTCTTGGTTTGGCTGGTACTTAAGAATCAAGATTCGACTCATTTTGATGCACAGCATTTATGTATCTACTTATCATAACTTAAAACACTTTCATGTCAGGTTGCTAGAATTCTACTGTTCATATACATGTTTTACCATGTCTATCTCCACTATAACCAGGTAAAACTCATAATCCCCTTCTCGGCACTCTCTTCACAATCAAACGGTTTTGTTGATTATGTTGGATATACAATTGTATCAAAACCGGGTTCTTTTGTTGTTTATGTGATTGGGTTTACTTTTGTTTTGTGGTAGGTTTTTAAGATGCACATCTTTGGTTATGTTCTGGTATTTGGCGTACCAGCTGCTCTCGGTGTCATGAACTTGATATGGTTCAGCAAGATTGTGAGAGGGGTAAAGAAAACATTAGCAAAGAGATGTGAATGTTGAGATTGGTGAGTCTTACTCACAATGTTTCATCTGATCATTATCTTCTTCTTCTTCCCTTTTGACACGTCTGTCTCTCTAGTGTAAGTAGTTTGTCTGATGGAGAAAAAAGAAAAAGAAAAAAAACTAAAACTGATAATGATACGATCCTCTGACTCTGTAAATGATCAAAATTCAAGTCTCTTTACGTTTTTCATTATACGATGTAATTCTGTTTTCATTCTTTTAGTTTTCGGCTCTGGGATTTAATTTCATTTCTGGTACACGTCGGTTAAGTGAATATCGGAACAAAACTACCAAAGAGTTAGAATTGAACTCTAGACTTAAAAATATTGTGAGTTAACATTTGGAAAATGTAACATTTAGAGCTACATTGATGGAAGTTATCAAAGCTCCACATTCACTTAAAGATTGGCCAGGCCATCAATGATTGATTTCATTTCGGAACATGTAGCATTCATAAAGGACAAGCCAACTATGGTAGAGTAATTGGTTTCCTTTGATCTTTGTGTAACCTTTGTCCTCTCCTATTTCGCTTGCTCTGTTTCCTTAAATCTTTGGAACTTTGCTAGTTTCGTCTACTTACATCAATTGAAATATTTCTGAGGAATAATAATAATAATCATAGTTTTTATTGACCAAAAAAACAATAATAACAATAATAAAAATAATAATTTTAGACTGTTTTTTCTTAGGCGTAATAAAATTCGAGATCACTTTAGACAAAAGTGGATCTAACGCCTAACCAATAAATTTATAGCTAATTAGAGATTAATTTATTATATTAATTTATTGTTAAAACTAAATATATTATGTCGTATATATATTACTTATATGTGTTATTTAATTTAATTTAATATTAAAATTAATTATAGTATGTCTTCATCCCAAAAAGAAAATTGTAAAAAAAACATAATGAACAAATATATTCTTCTTCGTTGGGTCATTCTCTATTTTGGGCCATTCTCAATCTTTTTTCTTTTACTCGAACCAATACATACACATTGTGTATCTTCTACTTCGTTGAGATTTGAGATACTCGATATGAACAAAAATTAGAACGGTGGTTCGACGACGGTGACCAATCAACGACAGTGACATATCGACGACGGTAGTGGTTCAACGATGGTTTTTGAAGACAGATCTCGACTGGAAGGGATGATTGAAGACTTATCTCAACGACGGTCAGTTTTCTCTACACCGTAGAAATTATGTGTGATTTCGTCGGGAAAACAGCAGAATTCGCAGAGAAATCGCAGAGAATCGGTCTGATTTCGTCGGTTCCTCAATCTAGAGTTTGTCTCTTATAGAACGTGGGATTCCGATTTCTCAATTCCACGGCGCGTGTCGAAATTCCTCGGCCAAGGCGCGCGAAAATCTTCTAGCCGCCTAACGCCACCGATCAGCACCACTTCGCCACGGTGAGCCTCCTATCACCGACTCGGCGAACGCGTTTTTGAAGCTGGGTTAAGATACATTTCTTTTTTAATCTTAAAAAGGTTGTTGGTTTGGAACTTTTATGTACTTATGTAAACGGATAATAACATAAAATCATGAAAATATTAAGATGAGTAATGTAATACGATTGTATTTTTAATAAACTTAGATTTATGTTAGAATATTTATATGTCATTTAAAACATACATGTTTTGATTTACAGAAAACAAAAACTAATTTAACTTCAGGAATATATTTATTAGAACTCGGCTTGTGAGGCCCATCATTTGACTAGTTGTAGTTATCGGCTCAGAGGCCCATCGATTAACTTCACTTGAAAAAATAAAATAATACAATTGAAAAATATTAATACTGCAACATCTACAACCGACAAAATTCTATAGAAATTAGTTTTGCTAATCATTTGTAATTTAGAATAAAAATAAATTAAATGAATAAATAATTTATCTTAAATTTAAAATTTATTAATGAATATTTCACTAATTAAATTATCTAAAATATCTAATAAATAATGTTTAAATTATCTAAACATTTCACTAATTAAATTTTATTTTAAATTTTTATTAATGAAAATTTATATTTAAAAATATACCCAATTAACCTACAGGTTAATTGTTTTTCTTGTTTATATGCAGACTCCGACAACAATAATAAAAAAAATAAAATTAATTAATACCTTGTGTCACAAGAACTGAGTATTTGTAAGTCGACATCATTGAGTTCCCTTTTTCAAAAAATTAGTATAATGTACGGATACAAACAAAGCTATGTGGTTGATTGTGTATTGTATATACTCTTTTGGCTGTTGTTTATTATTATTTATTTATAAGTGTATCTTTTTGTGTCAAAGTAATAATAGTCTTCTTCTTTTTGTTAATAAGAAAAAGTTAAACATCCGATTCATTATTTTTTGGTCCGAAACAAACCATTAATAATACATCTTTCTCAAATAGAAACTCAAATAGGAATCAACCTCCAAGGACCAAGTGAGCTAACTACAATATTGTTTCTTGTTTAAATTAAACTACTAATTAATCAGATGACAAACGTGACATCTTATGTAAATATTGAAGTAAGTTAACTATATACTATAAATTACGACTAAAATGTCTAGATCGAGTTTTTTTTGGTCAAAGTCTAGATCGAGTTCATATATATCAACCATATTATCTAAAGTTGTTTGTCTTATTTTGTTGTCTGTATGTACCAGTCGCAATAAACCATTAAAATTAATCACACAAATAGATTTTTTAGATTTGATTTCAGGTATCTAAAATGTTTTTTTAAATACTATTATTATCATTATATCAACACAGCTCACTATCTCTGTAGAAAAGCTGCATCTGAAGGGTGTGGGAAAGAAAAAGAGAAGCACTTTTGGCCATAGAGTACAACACTATACACATCACATCACTTTTTTCTCTCTTTCTAATAAACATATATATATATATATATATATATATATATATAATATTTATATTCTATTATATTGCTTCCAAAATTGGCCCATTGTGATTTATTGTTGTGACCCCTCATGGGCTCCTCTTATTTCCCTTTTTCACTAACAAATAAAATATTGAACTATCGTGTTCGTAAGATGGACCTTACGTGTGTTTATAGGATCTGCATTCACTATATATCTATATGAAGCATGGTTATTCAAGTTCAACTTGTACCTAATTGTTTCCGCTTTCCTTAAAGTGCATTCTTAAAATATTGAAATCTAAGTAAAATTCATAACTGAAACGTGGCTTAAGTATCCTACCTAAACCCACCAAGTTAGGGTTAATGCGGATCGATCGTGTCTAATTTGTTTTCGAAAATACTATGGGAACGTTTCTTAAATTTTTTTAAGAGTTTTCGAAAAATGTAGGTATAAGTGTTATGGAACTGACTAGGTAAACCAAACCACATAATTTAAAAAAATCCTTATGTGGATTCGTTTAAAGCATATTTCATGTGGATTTGGATGAAAATTTGGTTTTATCTTCATCTGGATCATCTTTCCATTGGAACTTAAGTTTCTCCTTATTTTTTTATGAGTATATATAAGAAATATATGAAAATAAATAATAAAGAGAGAATGATTGTACATATATATCTTCATCAGACTGGATTGTAGATGATTAATCTACCTAAATGTATATCCTTACATTTGTAGTAACACGTAAAATTCGACTAGTTAAATTCATTTGTGATTTGGATAATTGAATTTAAACAAAAATAGTTAAAGGCTTGATAAAATCGGATAACCATTAGTTAGTCTCGAGCGCAAAAGAAAATTGTATCATTTCTTATCTTTAAAATTTAAATAGTTTTCTTATCTTCAATTAATATAAATATGTTCACGTAATATATTCAGAAAAGTCATTGAAAAATTGATTTCGACAAACCAAGAAAGAAAAAATTGGATAAAAAAATAAATAGAAGTTTTATTTTCCAATAGACATACAATATATGAGTTTGATACCATGTGATAGATCATCAACCATGCATATTAACACAAATTAGTAGAGTCCATATGTCAGTAAGACTCAAGATTTTCATAAACTATTTTTGAAAATTGATTGTCCGTCTTATAATCTTCAATAAAAAATATAATTTTCAGCAAAAATGTTCTCAAAATTTTCAATAAATAACTACTAACTAAATTAAATATTGTTTTGGCTACACCGACTTTGATTTAGTAATTAGAAACAGTATAGAATTAGAAGGTTATGTCACCATAAGCTTAGATGCATTGAAGAGAGGAGAATGAGAGTGGTTAGAGGGAACCAATAATAGTCAGTAGAATGGCCTCCACAGTCTTCCCCTTCTTTTGACTGCTCTCTCTGCCCCCTTTGACCACTTTCTCCTTCTACGTACTTAAATGCTTCCCCCACTCTCCTCACTCCGGCGCGTTCTTTTCACGCTCCCTATCCTTTTTAATTGCATGATTATGTCCATGATTCGCTATCGACGTCGTTCTTAGTCTTTTTGGTTTAACCAATGCTATTTAAGTGGCATTAATCAAGGATCATCTACACATCTACAAATAATATACTTTGTATGACCTCTCTAATACGAATATATTGTAGTTTGTGTTCATATGGCTTTGAAATCTCATACATATATTTCAAATAAGTATATTTAATTTAATTTAGTTTTATTTGAGACAAAACTAATATTATATATTGTGATTTCGAGAATAAAAAATTACGGATTTCGATCTAAATCCTTTTGATATAAAAAAGACTTAACTTGATTAGCTTTTTAACCTAATTAAACAAGAAACTATCAAGAACCTTAATTTGATGTATATTTTATACACAAAATACTGAAAATAGTCATATAAACCTATATTATGGATCGAAATCGAATACTCATCTTCTCGAAACATATCACATTCTTGTGAAATGAACTATGAAGTCTACTGCAGTTTAATTATGTATATTAATCAAATATCACATTTCAATTAATATTGCATGGAATCAATAAATTCCATTTACTTTTTAAAAATACATTTGAGAGTGAAAACAATATTAAAACTTCAATATCAATTTCTGTACTACTTCGATCACCACTCCCCTCGATTAATCACTTCCCTAATCAAATTAACTACACAACTAACAATTTAAGTGATTATGGTGGACCACCTTGATGCTGATTATTATGGCGAGAAGAAGAAGATGAAGCCAAAGCGAAAATGGAGCTCGCGAGCTTATTAATGGCTTCCACCAATCCATTCATTCCTTCTCTGTTAATCTCAACATTCGATTCTTCGATCTTTAATCTCCTTTCTTGTACATTCATCACTTCCTTATGTCTCCGATCTTGTCTCTCCTCACTCTCCCTAATCGCGTTTGCGATCACAGACGCACTTCTTGATAACGCAACCGCCACTGTCGTCTCTTCATCTCTTTTACTGCGTCCAGCTTCCTCCGCTTCTGCGGCGCCGCTAGGACCGGCGGTTGTGGTCGGCATTGTTCTCCTTCGCTTCGCCGGAGATGTGTCTAAATACTCACTCGTATCAGAATCTGAGCTACTATCCTTCTTCAAAAAGATTAAATATACAATAATAATCCGAACCAAATTCTTGGTTAATATCAAGAATTATAAATAATGTAATGTATGTATATATCTATATGTATATAAATTATTCCTTTTTGTTGAAAATTATAAAGTGATTAGCTAAGATTTGTATCAAACAAAAGATTAGCTTTATGTATTTCAAAGAGTTTAAATTAATTGTAAGACTAATGGGACTAATTGATAAATAACAATGTGACTAACTAAATTCGTATTTTGACAAAAAAACATCAAACAAAACATATTAGCTTTATGTATTCAAAAGAGTTGAATTTAACTGTATATTAAAGATTTAATTTTAATTGAGATAAACTACAATGTGGGTTTGAGATCAATTAAAGAAGCTTTGAACGTCAAATCTTTTTTATAAATAGAAATAAAATCCAACTTAGAGGAATGCTAATGCTAGCTAGGAGTAAAGAAGAGAGAGAAGAAGGTACCTACTGTGGGCAGTATAGGCTGGGCATGATGAAAAGAAGGCGGTGGTGGCAGAAGTAACGGTCGTGACGGCTGCGGTGGTTGAGACGGTGGAGGTGGTGGCGGAGGAAGAGGTAACAAAACAGGAGGCTGAACTATTTGATGTTTCGGAACAATAAATCCTAAACTTTGTTGTATAACTTTTTGGATTTGTCCACTGCCCGAACCATTTCCACTTCCAATGGCAGCAGCAGCCGCCGCGACTGCAGCGCTTACAGCGGTTGCGGCGGTGGAAGAAGGCAACGTTTTACTCTCCACCACTTCAAACAAAGCTTGATATGTCTGAGGTAACATATTACTCGGCAAGTTTCTCTCTTTCCTCTCACTTTTCTCCATCTTCCAATACGATGCCGTTTCCGTAGGAGCTGAAGATGATGAAGACTCAGTAGCAAAAGACGATTCTACCCTTCTTCTCTCATACTCTCTAACCTTTTTGTAGTCTCTCATGAGATTGTCCCATTTGTCATTGCATTGATTCTGACTCCTCATACAACCTTTCCTCCAACAGTAATCTTCTATCCACTTCCACCTTAGCTCCGTCGGTTTATTGCTACTACTACTCCGGTTATCTTGTTGCTGCTCCGGCGGTGGAAGACCGATGGTCCGCCGCATCCGCCTCTCATCATCCATCTTCTTGGCTTCAATAAGAACCATCGTCTCATTTAGAGTCCAATTCCCTTTTCTGTACTCTCTCATCATAAACTCACCACTTTGGTCAGCCATGTTTTTCTTGAAATCTTGAAAAAATCAAGAACTAGAGAAAGAAAGATAGATCGGTGTTAGAGAGGTAGAGAGAGAGAGAGGCTTTTGGTAGGTGTTGGAGAAAGGGGAGAAGAAAGGGATTATCATTGAGGTGGGGATAGGTGTAATATAGTGTTTGTGTGTGTTTAATATTTTGGCATAGTTTTGAATATAATTTTTTCATGTGGGTGTGTGATTGAGAAGACTGGTCAAAATCTTTTTGTTGTAGTACTAAGATTGTCACCAAGTGCAATAAAAGGACAAGTACTGCAAAATTTGGGAGCCAAGTGAAAAGAAAACTAAGCAGTGTATGTATATTCATTCATTAAAATTTTATTTTATTTTGACAACATTCATTGATTAATCAATTAAATTGGCCTTTTCATTTCTTTTCTTTTTATAAAATGTTTGTTCGTTCATTCATTCATTCATGTCTCTCTTAATTCCTCTGGGGACAGGAAACTGAGGTGAATCTAGCATTTCTAATTATATACACAATTTCAAATAGAGGAGTAAATGGGTCAATGTTTCATAAAATCTACTTCCCTATTATTTCATAAATAAATAATTTCATGGTAAAAGATGTATTTTTTATCAGTAGTAAATGTGCTATATATCTTTAGGAAGTAGACGAAATTTTAGTACATCTATCGAATTTTTTGTCGTTGTTAGGTTTTCACATAACCAATTCTACATAATTAAATACTAGAAATTAGTATTTTATGAAAGGTAAGTAGACCGAGCTAGTGATATATATACGACAAAATGTCAAGAAACCACAAATGAGAACAATGCGATTCCATGTTTTTAATTAGTTTTAGGACCACAAATATTTGATAAACCGTCTTATTCAACAAGGCAAATGCATGAGTGATGTATCGATCTATTTTTCAAACTTACAAGAAATTGGAATATTTTGGATCTCGTTTCCATTTTAATAAAAGAGAAAGGGATATATATATATATATATATATATATATATATATATATATACTTTTTCAAACTTCGGAAAGCTATTGGTTGTGTATGATTGCTTCTCATACTTGCTTTTTTTAAAAGATTGATTTACGAATCTCTAATTCATGTGCACGAGCTATAAGTAGAATAGTTACTTTTTACTAAATGTCTTTACTTTCAACACCTGAGCCTTGTTTATGCGCATGTATGTTTGTAGAATACGTGAATGCTTAATTTTCTCATTTACATAATTGTGATACAATTGGAATTCTGTATACGGATTTCAAGGAAAACAGGAAAATGTTTGTATTCGGATTGAAAAATCACATAACTAGATTATATAGTTTCACCATTTCTAAAAGGGGACGTACATAGTTTTATCCTCATTTATAACCGTTGATTCTTTTGTAACAGGAAGATCTTACAGCAAATTTCAACTAATCTTCACATTTGTAATTATCAGTATATAAAGTTTGCAATAACTAAAAATGCGTCTGATGCAAATCAATTTCTGATCTCAACCAACATGACGATTTCTAGTATTAAACTATTATTTAACGTTGGTTAAATTTTTGCATTCTATCGATATGAAACATCTAGAAAATCTTTCTGAATACACTGTAGACGCATATAACTGTTAATTTTCATAATTTTTCAAAGTAATTAGATGTCACAGCGTGTTGCATAGCACTTTTTGTTTATTATTCTCTTTTGAAAATAAAACGGAAAAGGTATCATCGTCTCAAAATTAAAGGACTTTCTCAGCCAAAGAGAACAAGTATAAATTAATGCATGTGTAGATACTAATTTGTGTACATTACGTAAGTTGCATTACGTGCATGGGGTATTATTGCATCGCATATGAAAACAAAAACCGTTCATCATTGCGTGCAAAAAAAGACATACCTAATCACGCTCCCACGTTATAAATCTACGATACATATATAGTAGTGAGTATTTCGAAAAAGGCTCAAAACAAATGAGTTCTTAGGAAATGTAATGTATACACGATTACTTGAACGACGAAATTTTTTGGAATACATAGCTAATTATAACTATGTTGCAAAAATCAAAATTATTATGCTTCTAATCTACTGTAACTGTCAACTATAATTTACATTCAATTAACAAATAAACGTGTGCATCAAATAAGATAAGTCGATCATTAATTCCGATCATTTGTGTGAAAACATTGAACTAATACTAATTGGTATTACTTATATAGTCATGGGAATGACCATTTTTCTTTCATGTAATGGTACGCCCGAAGAAACTTTTGATTTTTCAAATAAGTTTTTGATATGTTTTGAAAGCCCATTTATAACATCAACCCTTATATATGTGTGTGTATTCGAAAAAAAGTTTTCAAAAGGTTTTCTTTCTAAATTTTAAAGAGTGTAAGAAGATTTTCATGAGAATATGTGTGTGTGTGTGTTCAATACCAATATCTAAGTTAATTAGCTTTAAAGTAACAAAGTCGATGATAGATCTATAAAATAAATAAAGAAATGAAAGTGGAACGAAATTAAATAAGAAAAGGATATCGAAACTGGCATGGAGGGAGAGGACTGAATCATATGAACTTCTGCATGCACGGATCGTATGCTTTTTGTAAAGATCATCTCTTAAATCTCCAAATTTTATTTACTTTAAATAAATAAATCAAATCTAGTATCAAAAGCATACATGAATCAGTAACAAGACCGACGTTACAACGTTAACAATCATTAAAATGACATGTCTCTATTTTTCTCTCTTCTTATTTATATTTGTTTGATGGTTGACATGCATGCCACTATAATTAGTCACGTCAAAGCAATGAAACCCTAAAGTAAAAGTATATCCTTTAAAATTTTAAATGAATACTTTTTTTTGTCATGAATATAATCAAGCTATTGATATTTTCTAGTAATTCAAAATATGAAATCGGAATCTACCACTTTAACAAAAACAAAAAATCGAAATCTATCAACTACAAACTAGTATTTGCAAGGTATTGATGGTTCCAATGGAAGACCGTACTAATTATATGTATAAATATATGGTAGATATAAGATATATGGTGCGACTAATAATATTATAGTTTGTAGTAGGTCTAGGCGTTCGAATACCTAGACCCGTTTGTTGCTTTTTATTTTGGTTATGTTCAACTCTCAGTTTTTCAATTTGTACTATTTAGTGGTAAAAAGCCATTTGGTATTGCTTCTAATTTTGTTTTGAAGATCAGGTTTTTGATACCGCAAGCATCCATAAAATGCTTCTAAACTGTGGTTTCAAAATATGTGTTTGCCGCTTCTTTATTCGGACATATTCATTTTTGGCAATGCTCAAATTTGGCTTCGTTAAATCCGCTGTAAACTAAGTAGAAAAGTTTATTTAGAAAAATAAAATGGTAATTATGATAGTGTTAATTCCATGATTTAATAATAAATTTAATTAAAATTATATATGGTTGAGTTTTACGTTCGATTATAACTTAGGATTGATTCGGATTTATGCGATTGTTAGAGTAATTAAGAACAAGATTTAACGAGTTCCTTTCAATTGAGAGTAAGTCTCGAGTAAGCCTACCTTACTAACTTCCACTATAATAACTTGTAATTTTCTTTTGATTACACTTAGTCTTTGGTCTCTCTCTCACACTAACTCTCTTGCTTTCTTGTGATAGGTACCTCACCAAGAAGAGCTCTAATGTGATGCTATGCCTAGGAAGTATGACACCTACTCCTAATCCCGACCCCAAGACGAAGAACAAGAAGAAACTTAAGAAAAAAACACTCACCGAAGACCCCTAAGAACTAAACTCTCTTTACCGAAGGACTACCTCTCTCTTGTCTTATTTTCTTCTCTCTTTTGTAGATGGATTATTGTGATGACCCTGTGCCTCTATTATACTTGTTGGAACCTTTGTTTCCTACTAGGAAAACCGCTTATCAACTCCTTTTCCTACTTGAAATAGGATAACTTACATGCCAAGTAACACACACACACCTAATCCTATTAGGAATTGGGTCTTTATTCTCAAGAACGAACCCACTTGATATCAATCATTTATCAAGCTTTGCGGGGCCCATCATCAGCCCAAGGAGAAGAGATCTGTTGACACACGCAGCTCGACATCACTCACAATCTCCACCTTGTCGAGATGCGTGTCGGCCAGCTTCTCTCCTTGTTTCAAGAAAACTTTTCATCTTCCCAACACTCTCTCTTCTCTCTTCTCGACACTATCCTTCTTTTTTTTCCGGCGGCATCTCTCTTTTCGACGTTCTCTCTTCTCTTCTTCTGACGCCCTCTCTTCTTTCCCGATGGACGCCAGTGGTTCTTCCAAGAAGTCTCTGATCTCCGAGTACGACATGCTCGAGACGATCTGCCGGAATGCCGCCGTGACTCAAGGAATAAGTAACGTCTTTTCTCTCCTCGCCTCTGTAACCGAGATGATTCAGATTCTCTGGTTTCTTGAGCTCTTTCTTCGAACTTTAACCCGTTCATCTTCCTTCTTTTCAGGTGAAGAAGAACGCAAGGAGTTCGACGCCTTGCCTCTCTGCGAAAAGTAAGCCACTTTTCTTAACCGATTCTTTCCGATTTAAGCTTTACTGCCTTCAAAATCTAGAATCTAACTTTTTTTATTCTCTTATCGAGACTTGTACCGCTACTAACTTGAGTCTCTTTTCTTTCCCTCTGAGATATTCAACCGACAGAGGAATCTCATAGTATGCTTTCGCCAAATCAGGCGATGACCTTCACCTTTATGAAGAAACTTCCCTGTGATAGCTTAAGAGCTCTATTATTTCTATCCCTGATGATATCCATGCATAGAATCCTTGAAGCTGGACCAAAGTCTTTCATCTCAAACTTGATGTTTAGACTTTTCCTTAAGATATCTATCTTCTTTAAGTCCTTAACCGCTACTAGCATATCATCAACATAGAGTAATAGGAATACCTTGTCATCAATGGTTGATCCTTGTGTTAAATACACAAATCATTGATGCTTCTGTGAAACCCTTCCGGTTGGTCCATATAGATCACCTCATCTAACGTGCCATGCAAGAAAACAGTTTTCACATCTAGTTGCTCTAGCTCTAAGTCGTAATTCACCACAACTGATAACATGATTCTTATGGATACATGTTTTACAACCGGTGAAAAAATCTCATTGTAGTCTACTCCTTCTACTTGTGTGAATCCCTTTGCGACTAGCCTAACCTTATGTCTTGATTTTTCAACCACGAGAATTTTTTCTTTTAACTTGAAAATCTATTTGCAACCAACTGTTTTCTGTTTTTCCAATTTTGAAATAATTTCCCATGTTTCATTCTTGTATAGGGAATTCATCTCTTCTTCCATAGCTAATCTCCATTTCTTTCATTCTCTACTTCTCTTAGCTTCTCCTAGAGTTTTAGGCTCATCTAACTCTAGGTCTTCGGCACAAGCTAATGCATATGCCACATAGTGAGATGAGTCGCCATACCTTTGTGGTGGATGGATATTTTCTCTTCTAGTCATATCCCTTGCCAGTAGGTATTCATCCGGTGACTCTGCTTCTTCCTCTTCTTTTTCTTTTGATACCTCTTCCTCCTCTGATTCTTCTTCCTCTTCACCTTGAGTTTTCGCTTCCAACTCTGAAGATACTCCACCTTGACTAGTGTTGTCCCTATTATCTTCTTCTTCTTGATTTGTATCACTTTAGACTAAAGAGATTTGGACCGTGAAATTGTTGTCTGGTTCTTGAATCAGTTATGTTCTGAAAGTAACCCTCTTAGTCTTAGCTTTAGGTTGACTTTCTTCTTTGACTTCTTTGTAGACTTTATCTTCATCAAATACCACATTCCGGCTAACGGTGTATTTTCTTTCTTCGGGTAACCATATCCTGTATCACTTTGTTCCTTGAGGATATCTCATGAGGAGACTTTTATAGCCCTAGGACTCAGCTTGTCTTGTTGAATGTGTACATAAGCTACGCATCCAAACCTTTTTAAGTGGTTGTAGTTAGCCTTAACTCTAGTCCATATTTCTTCTGGTATCTTGAAGTTTAGTGAAACATTAGGTGTCCTATTGATTAGGTAGACGACAGTGGCAGCTGCTTCTGCCCAGAACTTCTTTTCCAAACCGGTTTTGCTAGCATACATCTAATCTTGTCGGATATGGTCCTATTTATTCTCTCGGATACTCCATTTTTTTGTGGAGTATAGACGCAAGTTCGATGCCTTTTTACTCCAATTTCCTTGCACAAGTTGTCTATTTGCTGATTGCAAAATTCTAGGCATTATCCATTCTTAAACATTTTAGAGTTCTCTTTGTTTGATTTTCTACTAAGGTCTTCCATTCAGAGAACTTTTCAAACACCTAATATTTTGTCTTTAAGAACCTGATCCAAACTTTCTTAGAGTAGTCATCTATAAAAGTAAGGAAATACTTGCATCCCGAGAGAGTAGACTCATTTGAAACCGAGCCCCATAATTCAGTGTGAACATAGTTAAGAATATTTCTTGATGTATATTTTACATCCGGAAAGCTTTGCTTATGAGACTTTCCAAGTACACACTCTTCACAGAAATCGAGAGTGTGTATTTTCTTAGAGTTAAGGTAGCCTTCCTTTACCAGAACATTCATGTTCTTCAAGCTCATATGTCCGAGCCTTGAATGCCATATATTTGCTAAATTTGTTTCAGCCCTTACTATAGACACTTCTCCTTGCAACACCGATCCTTGTAAGTAGTACAATCCTTCTTGATACTTTCCTGTGAATGCTTGTCTTTTATCCTTGTAGAATTTCACTATGAAATCTCCACCTGAATACTTGCAGCCGCTTTTCTCTAGCTGGCCGTATGAAATAAGATTTCTTCCCATGTCTGTCATGTATCTTACATCTGTTAGTGTCACGATAGTTCCATCGAGATTTTGTATCTTTGAGTTACTTATTCCTTTGACCTCACTTTGTGTGTTGTTGTCCATTAGTACTTTGCCTCCATTGATTTCTTTAAAATCAAATAGTACTTCTTTGTTTGGTGTGATGTGGAATGTACATCCTGAGTCCATCACCCACTCGTCTCTTGTATCTTGTAAGCTGACTGTTAGAACCATAGGTAGCTCAACATCTTTAGCTATATTAGCTGCATTGCTGGTTTTCCTTTCAGGACACTCTGCTCTGAAGTGACCTTCTTTTCCACAGATCCAACACTCCATTTTCTTCACTTGTGTTCTTTGCCTTGACTTTGACCTTCTGTCTCTACTCTTGAAATGATTTCCTTTGCTATAATTTCTGTTCTCGTTTCCCCCCTGCTCACAAAGAGACCTTTAGAATGGTTTCTTGTTTTTAACAAACTTTTTTCTTTTAGTTCTATCTCTTTGGAGTAAGCTGCACTTGTGACATCATCCATACTTAAGGTTTGAGTCTTGCTGGCGTCATACTTAATTGTGTCCCTTAGTGCCTCGTAGGGGTTTAGTAGTGCAGAAAAGATTTGAATGGCTTGATCTTCATCTGATATGTTGATGTTCAAGGTGGCCAAGTCGTTTATTAATTTCAAAAACATATCCATATTGTGATCAATACTTTTATGTTCTTGAAACTTGAAAATTTCTGTTTCAAGTATATGCGATTGGCTTGAGACTTAGATTGATAATCTCTCGAGAGAGCCTGCCATATCGCTATGTTGTCTTCTCTTTCATAACTTTTCGGAGAACCACATCTCTAAGGCTCATGCATATAGTATTCTTGACCCTTTTTTCATTTTCTTGTTGTGGTGGGTCTATCTCTATCTTAACTTTAGGTAAGGTTTATGTGACTTCCTTCCCTTTTCCTGTGGGATCACCCTCACATAATGCAGATGGATTCGATTCTTTAAGACATGAATCCAAACCGAGTAGTTCCAGCTGACACAACATCTTGTACTTCCATAACCCTAAGTCTCCTTTTCCATTGAACTTTTCCACATCATATCTTCTTGAAGTTGACTCCATGATTCTTTGTTTCAGACCTGAAAACGTTTAATCATTAGCAGCTCCAAAACCGTATGACACTAGGAATTTGCAGAACTTGGATTTGAATCACGCTTTTGCTTTGTCCTATGCTCTGATACCACTTGTTGAGTTTTACGTTCGATTATAATTAGGATCGATTCGGGTTTATGCGATTGTTAGAGTAATCAAGAACAAGATTTAACGAGTTCCTCTCAATTGAGAGTACGCTTCGAGTAAGCCTAGCTTACTATTTCCACTAAAACAACTTGTAAGTTTCTTTTGATTACACTTAGTCTTTGGTCTCTCTCTCACACTAACTCTCTTGCTTTCTTGTGATAGGTACCTCACCAAGAAAAGGTCCAATGTGATGCTATGCCTAGGAAGTATGACACCTACTCCTAATCCCGACCCCAAGACCCGAAAGACTAGCTCTCTCTTGTCTTGTTTTCTTCTATTTTTTGTGGATGGATTATTATGATAACCCTGTGCCTCTATTTATACTTGTTGGAACCTCTGTTTCATATTAGGAAAACCGCTTATCAACTCCTTTTCCTACTTGAAATAAGATAACTTCCATGTCAAGAAACACACACATACCTAATCCCATTAGAAATTAGATCTTTATTCTCAAAAACGAGACCCACTTGATATCAATCCTTTATCAAGCTTTGCGGGGCCATCATCAGTCCAAGGAGAAGAGATCCGTTGACACACGCAGCTCAGCATCACTCACATATATTTCTTTGTTAGAATGTCCAAAACTTTACGACGTCAAGTTTCTCTAATATATTTTTGAATTGGTGCATTAAATACAAAATAAAATTGTTAAACTAGGTAATATAACAACTATGTTTCTTTGTTAATTAGTTTTTAAGTTTTTTAATTTTCTTTGTTGAAATCTATTATTTTTAACTGTCTGGTTGAAAATAATTGAGCTTAAATTCACACTTCAAATTTCACAAAATTTTGGACATAAAACCGAGATATCCTACTGGTTTTTTTTTGCAGTTTTTTCGGTTTTCTCCGACTCATTAATGGATTTAATGTGGGTGGAGACCGGAGAGGACAACGTGGTATATTGATTCTAGCCAAATAAAAATTCTGTGAAAATAAACGAAAAACAAAAGTCCTTTCGTCCTTTAAGACAGGACACTAAAAGGCCTGCGCGCCACGTCAGCGTCCCCTTTTCTAGTAATTAAATAGTGTGCTAGCTAGGACCAAAGTATTCGCTTTGACCAATCACTTTTTACTGTTACCTATTTGAGTTAGATTTACAGTGGGTTTCGAAAAACCATTTATTTATATATATTACATATGATTTTTTTGTTAAAGAAAAAACACATTAGACTCTCCCTTTGAAAAAGTCTTTCACTCTTCGATAAGTGGGGCGCTCTTTACCGAGAATTTTACCATTTTTCTCAGATTTCGTAAATTCTGGTTTGTTTCTTATCATATTTTGTGGCTACTTTTTTTTTTTTAAGGTTCACGTTAGGGTTCTTATTTCATAGTAATTGGTCGTCAAGTTTGTTTGGTGAAAGACTCTGGTTTACCATATGTTATACGATAGTGATATTTGTGTATGAGGTGGTGATATTCTGCTTTCGGTCTTAAGTTTTCAAGAATGGGGTAAGAGCTGGATAGAGCGCTCCAAGAGATGATAATTGAAGAAGAAAATTTTTTAAAATTGAAGTCTATTCCTAGAGTGAATGCTAAGGAGCGGAATAACTGTAGTCTAATGGGGGAGATTGTTGAATCCCGAGATCAGAAGATATCAAGTCTAATCCATGATATGCATCACCTTTGGCGTACATATGAGCATTCTCGTGGGATTGCCTTGTCTAAGGACCGGTTTCAGTTTCTGTTTGAATTAGAAACAGAACTGAAATTCTCGGAGCCGGGATATGGACTTATGATGACTGGAGTTTGGTATTAGAGAGATGGTGGATAAGCCACCAGAAGATTATCTGCAACTATTACCGATATGGATTCGGTTAAGAAACTTACCTGTGGAGTGTTATGACACAAATGTTATCACAGAGATAGCAGAGTATGTGGGTCAGGTTTTAACGGTAGATTTTGATCCAACGAAACCTCAAAGCAAAGGTTATGTACGAGTCAGAATTCTCTTTGATGTGTCCAAGACACTAAGGAACTCGAAAGAATTCGAGCTTCAATCTGGTGAAATTGCTAAGGTGGGTTTCGAGTATGAAAGAATAAGGAAGAGCTGTTACCAATGTCAGCGCCTGACTCATGAAAAATCTTGGTGTCCTTTTAACCCTGTAAACTGGCACTTAGTTGCGATGGGAGGGATTAAAATGACCCTTGACATCAAAGTTTCAAAAATTAGTTTGGACGATCTTCAAGATGGGGTGTTGACTAATAATGATGTTGGGATAGATGTGGCTACAAGGAGACCTAAAATTGTAAAAGATGTCCTCGATGAAATGCACAACTATCTCTCAGTCGAAGACACATCTGAAAAGAAAGCACGAACTGAGCGAGTGCGAAGATCGGTCTGGGAGCTTAAGGGAGAGTTTCAGGGTCAGAAAACGCTGCTAAGACTGGAACCTGCCACTATAGTTACTGCAGACATAAACAAAAGAAAAGGTCTGGTTTACGACTTTGAAGAACAGAGCAGGTTTACCCCGAATTGTGACAAACTGCTGACGGCTTCAATGAAAGCTACTAGTATAGTTTGTAATAAGAACCAAACAGGGAATGCAACAGAAATTTCGAGGTATAAGCATGAGAGTCATGGTTATACTAGTGTTTACTCTACGGTTTTCAGAGCTGGTTACAACGGAACTGGTTCTTTCGAAGTTAATTCTTTGATTAAAGTCTGAAGAAGGCCTAGTAAATGGAAAAGGCAAGCCCAAAGCAACAAGAAAACAATCATGGTGTATAAGGAGAAGCATAAAGCAGAGAAAGAAGAAAAGACTACACCAAAAAGAAAAGCCAATGATGATGAGGGTTTAAAGTCATCCAAGGTTGCTAAGCACTACGATAAAAAGGTGGTTCCGTAAGAGGAACCGCCAAACCAAGCATGAGTGTAATGAGCTGGAATTGTCAAGGGATGGGGAACAACTTAACAATTCTAATCTTGAAGGAAATGAGACGTGAGCATTTCCCGGACTTCTTGTTCCTCCTGGAGACAAAAAAACTCCAAAAATCACGTGATAAATATGAAGGGTTGGTTAGGTTATGAGGAGAGATACATTATGGATCATGAAGGTTTGAGCGGTGGTTTCGCATTATTTTGGAAAAAATCTTATGATGTTGTAGTGCTACGTTCAAACAAATGGATTATTGATATACAAGTTAATTTGGGGGCCATTAAATTCTTTATATCTTTTGTTTATGGCGACCCGGTACGACATCATCGTCAAGTGGTATAGGATGAATTAATTCAGATTGGATGTAACCGAGATGAAGCATGGTTAGTGGTTGGTGATTTGAATGAGATGATGAACAACTCGGAGAAGTTGGGAGGTCCTCATAGAGCGGAAGTATCCTTTTATCCATTTAGAAATATGATCAAGGATTGTCGTCTCCGAAAAATCCTAAGTTCAGGGAACATTTTATCTTGGGCAAGTGTACGTAATAATGATTTGATTCAGGTGCCGCTTAGATAAGGCACTGGGGAACTCAGCTTGGTTTCATTTGTTTCCGTGAGTTCAGGCGAAATACTTGGAGAGAATAGGATCAATCACAAGTATATTCTTACATGGTTCACAAATGAGAATATATCCAAGCAGGGAAGATTTATGTTCGATAAGAGATGATTTACAAAACCGGCAGTAGCAGATTTGATCCGTGGAGCCTGGGGAACAAATGATATGGTCAATTCGGCCTCAGTGATGGATTAAATAACTTTGTGTAGGAAAGCTCTAGCTAAATG
The DNA here is from genome assembly GCA_963922655.1 of Cardamine chenopodiifolia. Classification (NCBI taxonomy): domain Eukaryota; kingdom Viridiplantae; phylum Streptophyta; class Magnoliopsida; order Brassicales; family Brassicaceae; genus Cardamine; species Cardamine chenopodiifolia. The sequence goes on from OZ000467.1 coordinate 7,502,509, forward strand.
GAAGAGAGTCACCGGCTCCAATTCTCTATCACAAATTGAGATGATTAAGCAGCAGATAGAAAATAAAAAAGCAAAGCAAGGAGCTGACCGTGAATTGATTCGGAAACTAACTTGGGATCTTGATGTGGCATATAGAGAAGAGAAACTATATTGGAAAAAAAGAGCCGGGAAATTTGGTTAAAGGATGGAGATAAAAACACCAAGTTTTTTCAAGGAAGTATAAAACGCCGGAGGGTGCAAAATTTGATCCCGGTATTGATGAATGAGAATGGTATAGAGTAGATGTCTGAAGGTTCAAAAGGTGAAGTTGATGTTGATTTCTTTCGTAGACTATTTACCTCGAAAAAACCTAATCTAGCTACAGACCTTATAGAAGGGTTATCTCCTCGGGTCACTATGGTAATGAATAGCAAGCTCATTAAACCGGTGACGGATGAGGAAGTGAGAATAACAGCGTTTGGTATCAAGAGTAACAAGACTCCAGGAGCTGATCGAAAGTAGTAAACGAGTTAAAAAGTTTCTTTGAATGGGGTTTCTACCTCAAGATTGGATTTTTACACAATTATGCTTGCTTCCAAAGAAACCCAATCCGAATAAGATGACAGACCTCCGCCCGATCAGCTTATGCTTAGTTATGTATAAGATTATGTCAAAAGTCATGTGCGCTAGATTAAAAAAAATTCTTCCTGAGATCGTGTCTGAGACACAAGGTGTGTTTGTTTCAGGAAGACTCATCTCGGAAAACATCTTATTGGCACATGAAATGATACATGCCTTGAGAACTAACCTAAGTTGTAATGAAGATTTTATGGCGATAAAGACAGACATGTCTAAAGCGTATGATCGAGTTGAATGATCCTTTCTAAAGGAGCTTTTGTTACGCTTAGGTTTTGATGGAAAGTGGATCAAATGGATAATGGGGTGTGTGAGTTCAGTGTCATACTCAGTATTGCTTAATGGTCAATCACATGGGTTTATAAAATTAGAAAGAGGCTTACACCAATGTGATCCTTTTTCACCTTTCCATTTTATCTTCTATGCGGAAGCTTTGGTCCACATTATGCGAAAAGCTGAACATGAAGGGAGAATCTCTGGAATTCACCTAACAAAAGCATGTCCATCAGTGCAACATTTGTTATTTGCGGATGATAGTTTATTCATGTGTTGGGCTAACTTTAAGGAAGGTACGAAGATCCTTCATTGTTTGAAGTTATATGGTGAAGCCTCCGGTCAAGAGATTAATTTTCAAAAATCGTCTCTCACTTTTGGGGGTAAAATAGATGATATCATGAGACACACATTGGGACTGCTCATGGGTATTACCCAATAAAAAGTTGTTGGTAAGTACCTAGGGTTACCAGAATAGTGGTACTAAGAGAAAACTACTCGCATACATAACCGATAACTTGGGGACTCGTCTTAGTGGCTGGTATGAGAAGATTCTTTCTTTGGGGGGTAAAGAAGTTTTATTAAAGTCAGTGGTAATGGCATTACCGGTATATGTGATGTCATGTTTTTGTCTTACTAAACATCAGTGCCAAAAGATTACAAGCGCGATGTCTAGTTTTTGGTGGAACACATTTGAAGGAAATAAGAAAATTCATTGGGTGTCTTTGAATAAATTGTGCAAGTCAAACAATGAAGGTGGCCTAGGGTTTCGGGATATAGACGATTTTAACCAGGCTCATCTAGCGAAGCAAGCGTGGAGATTATTGCATGAACCCGCCTCGTTGTTGTCTAGGGTATATAAAGCTAGATATTATACGAGTAAAGATTTATTGGAGGCTTCATCGGGGCACAGACCCTCATTTGCATGGAGAAGTATCCTTTTTGGGCGAGAGTTACTCAGCCAAGGCCTGATGAAATCAATTGGTAATGGGACTTCAACTAGTGTTTGGACAGAAAAATGGGTCTTCGATGGAGTTCCAAGGAGACCATGTAATAAGCAACGAAGTATGAATCTTAACGTAAGGGTGATTGATATAATTACACATGAAGGGACATGGAATATCAGGCAATTGCAAGATTTGTTTCCCCAAGAGGATATAAAGCGGATTATGGCGTTCCCCCTGCAACTAACGCTCCGGATGAATGGATTTAGGCATACAAAAAGGATGGCACATACTCGGTTAAGAGTGGGTATTGGTTAAAGTCCCAGCCAGTTCTAGGGAGAGATCAAGTTACAGAAAGTCAGAGACGTGTGATCAACATAAAGTCTCAGATATGGAAGATTAAAACTGTTTCGAAAATTAAAATGTTCTTATGGAGAGCAATGTCGCGAGCCTTAGCGGTATCTGAGTGATTCTTAGCTCATGGAATGAAGGTTGATCCAATATGTAAGCTGTGCAACAGAGGGATAGAATTTGTGACACATGTCCTGTTTGAATGTAGTGAAGCACGTAAGGTGTGGGATGTGGCGGATATTCCTTTTTTCAGATCACCATCGATGCAACTGAGTGACTATATGGAACATCTGCTTCAGTGTTTGGAGAAAAGTGACATTGTAATAAAGTTTAGACAAACTATACCTTGGTTGATATGGGAGGTTTGGAAAACCGAAATGCCATAATTTTTACCGGCAAGCAAGGTGATACTGATATTTTGATCACAAAGGCTTTGGAGGATTCAATGGAATGGTTTAGACTTAATCACGAACCTCCTATGGTTATCAACAAACATAGGTCCGTATGTAAAGGCGATGAGGAAAAATGGACTAAACTAGCGAGAGGGATTTTAAAATGTAATGTACATTCTTCCTGTTCTAATGCTTCAAACATGTGTGGCAGAGCTTGGATAGTCCGTGACTGGTCCGGCGATGTGAGATTCCATGCTAGGGATGGTTTCCTCCCAGTAACAAACCGAATAGCTGCAGATTTCAGATGTCTTATTTGGACGATGCGCAGTTTGGTGGACTTACGTGTTATAGAGATAGAGTTTTTGGTGGATAGCGTTTCGATCTTGACAACTATAGATACTCCAAACAAATGGCCAAGATACATATCCTTTTTGAACAGAATCAGAAAGCTACAAGGAGCATTTCGGTCTTGCTATTTCAAGCTTTCCACGTGCAAAGCCAATGAGATGGCAACGCGCATAGCTCGCAACGTTACAAAGGAAAGGAGATTTCAGTCATATCTCACTATGGATGGTCCTGCATGGCTGATGACAATCATTAATGATGAGAGAGCTTCTTGACCTGGTCCCCTGTTTCATCTCTTCTCTTTTAGAGTGATGCTCTGGTTTGTGTAGTCATGGTGAGCGGTTAAGCTCTCATTTCGTTTTTTAGTTTTGTTTCATGTTAATATTCTTGTTTGGCCCACCCACTAAAAGAATTGAATGAAATATTCAGACGAAAAATAAAAAGAAAAAACGCATTATATTTTTGTACCAATGTAGCGATTTTCCTTTTGGTTTATTTTATTTAGTGATATCATCAAGTGATAAAACAAAATAAAACAAGACCAATTTTTTTTAATGAGTATTGTGAATTTAGGCATTTAAGACTTTATTACAGGAATATGGATCTTTTCATTATTCAACTAAAACCCTAAACAAGTTTATAAACACAAGAGAAATGTTTTTTTTTCCTTAAGAAATATTTTTTTTCCTTGTAAAAGTTTCCAATTGTTTTGTAATTTAAGAAATCCTAGTTTAACATGTTTTGAAAATGCCTTTTCAATAATTAATTTATATAAAAATTTAGTAAATTTAACAGTTTTATGTTTTTGTTGTCAATGATGATTAAGAATTTTTAAGAAATGTCACTTTTAACAGCTACGGCATGTTTTTGTCCATTTTCATAATTATCACTCTGGAATATGTATTTTGATCGAAATATCTTTAATGAGACTTAACATATTTTCTAATTGAAATTGACCTTTCTTCGCTCACTGGTGCCGTCCCTCGCCGTTACTTAATGTGACTGGAATCTCGTTACCATCGTCGGGATAAATTCACCGGCGGCGTTCGCACATTGTTTCACGGCAAGATCTTCCTGAATTTTCAGCTTAAGCAGTCTCTTCGCGGCTTATCTGCTCTCCGGCTTGGTTGTCGCAATCTCAAAACGGAAGCGACAGGTTTCTCTCGCCGGACTCGTTATCGGACGTATCTTCTCCGATCCTATCGATAACTGTAAGATCACAGTTGAGTACGCCTCTCATTTCTCCTAACGATGAATGGGGAACTTGGACTACGCTCTTCGCCACTGGGGCTTTCGGTCTCTGGTAACACCATCACTCTTGATAAAATTCGATCGTTAGTTTTATCTGATTATTCTGAACTTATATCACGTTGCTTCTTAGCTGACGCACATTTCGATCACTTCATAGACCAGTCGTATTATTCGGAATTGTTCTTTTGTTTATTTGTGCTTGAGCTGATTGATTCTGGTTTTGTGTTGGTGTTGCAGGATTGAAATCTAGACGTTAGGAAGAATGATGTTTCTTGTAAGTGTCTGAACCTAGAAATGGAAACTTGGTATACATATAGGTTTTAGAAAAGGTCTTCTCAAGTTATTGTTTTCTGGAATTAGTCAAGGGAATCTCTTGTCAATGTTGTTTACATGTTGTGTCTGAGCTCAGGCTTCTTCTGTTCCCCATCGTTTCTCCATTCTTTTTTTTTCGACTTCTCCTCAGGTTTATCTGACACTTGCTACTTGAATTCATCACCTAGTGATGGAATGGTGCTTGCAATGGCGGAGCCAGAGGGGAACCGAACCATGGAATGCACCCAATAGTTACATATTGCCTCCACCCCTGGGTGCTTGTCGTGACCCCAACGACCTTCGTCATGCTCGGTGTTGGCAGACTAGTGACAATGTCGTCTATGTAGCATCTGAGATATTTTCACATTTCTATTAATATATAGAATCACATGTCTCTTGGACTCACTAGGTAACAAAAGCCTATTCATCTTAGTAGCAATTGTCATGCAGTTAAGCAAGCCAGACTTGACTCTTAGCTGATGAATAGAATATCAGTACATAAGCTAGCAAAATGTAGGAGATTGTAATATTTCAATTTTTTGTAAATGGGAGTCAGACAACAATGTTTGTCCTAGATTAAACTAACAGATGAAGAGCTGGTGTTTAATTGATGCAGGTGTACCTGGTGTTCTTGCTGTTGTTCCTGATAACAATTTCGAATGGGAGTTTATGTCTTAAATGGGCTTTTTCTGTTAGGTAAAATTTCTTCTTTTGTTTTTTCATTTGATTCTGAAACTTTTGGTATTACATAAGTCGAAGTGAATGATGCTTTGGTCCTACTTTATAGGGAATTTTTGTTAGGTGGGATCTGATGGTGTGTTGAGATTTAGCCAATCTCTGTTTAATTATGTCTCACTGCAATCGCATCCTTCACTTTTTGATATGACTCGTGTTTGGTTGTTTGAATGTTGTTTATGGATACTTGTAACATCTCATGACATAATTAACATGGAAGTCAAGATGATAGAGATAGTGACTGATGGCAATTTGAGTTCTCAAGGAAATGAAGAATTTGGGACAGGAGACTCATCATCACCTTCTCCATTATGAAAGCTAAAATTCTATTGGAAAAACAAAATCATGCAGGAAGTATTAGCATTGGAAGAGAAAATGGGCATAGTTAGCACTGCTCTAAGCGAGGAAGTGCTACTGAAAAGCCTGAAGTCAAGTGGGAATGAGAATTTTATGCAATAATCATGTGAATTGACACCAATCGTACCATTTCACATGAATTCTTATTGAGAATCTTCTTTTTGTGGGATTCTCTCTATATTTTTGCCTGAAATAGTTTTGATTGGCGAGATACACGAAATTCGATTTGCTGACTATTTGGTTTTAGATGATAGACAAACTACGGAGAACCTAACAATCTAACTTTTTAAAAATTATTCTGTACAGTTAAGAATGGTATTACAAAAAAACATTTAATAAGGTTTTTTAAGGCTAAATTTGAAGACAATTATTAAGTTTTTGTCAGATATTAAAATATTTTATAAACCTTATCAGACCCTTTTTTTATATGGTTTTATAAAGTGGTTTGCAAAACCTTATAAAACCATTTAATAAGGTTTTTAACTTAGTTTTATAATTATGCCAAAACCATTTTTATAAAGAACTTATAAAACCTAAATTTAAAGGTCATTATTAAGTTTTTATAATATTTTTAAAATGCTTAAAAAACCTTATTTTAATAAGGTTTTTTTAACTTGGTTTATAAACTTATTTTACGAAAACCATTTTTATAAGGTTTCATACAGAACCTTATAAAACCTAATTTAAAAGACTATTATTAAATTTTTATAAGATTTAAAATGCTTTATAAGTCTTATCAAACCTTTTATAGAATAAAACTGTTTAAGAAAGTTTTTAACTTGGTTTATAAACTCATTCTACAAAAACATTATTGAGTTTATAAACCTATTCTACGAAAACCACTATTGAGTTTATAAACTTCTTCTACAAAAACTTGGTTTATAAACATATTCTATAAATACCATTTTATAAGTTTTTATAAGGCTTTTTATAAAACCTAATTTTGAAGACCATTATTAAGTTCTTATAAGATTTTAAAAAGCTTTTTATTCTTATCAAAAAAATTTTATAAGGTTTTATAAGGTGATTTATAAAACCTTATAAAACCATTTAATAAGGTTTAACTTGGTTTACAAACCTATTATACAAAAACTATTTTTACAAGGTTTTATAAATTGATTTATAAGTTTCTCTAAGGTTTTATATGTTGGATTATAAAATTTTGTATAGTTTTATAAGTTGGGTTATAAAACATATTATAAAAGGACAATTTTTAGCTTTTATAAGGTATTACAAGTTGGTTTATAAACCTATTTTACAAATACCATAATAGTTATTATAAGTTTTTAAAAGTTGTTTTATAAAATTTTATAAGTTGGATTATAAAACTTATTTTACAAAGATAATTATTAGTTTTTATAAGCTTTTATAAACCAACTTATAAGGTTTTATAAATTGGGTTGTAAAACATATTCTAAAAAGACAAATACTAGGTTTTATAAAGTTTTATAAATTAGTTTATTAAATTTTATAAAGTCTTATAATCCAACTTATAGAACTTTATAAAAAATTCAGGTTTATAAAACCTATTATACAATGACAATTATTGTGTTTTATAAAGTTTTAGGGTTTAGATATGTTTTTGTTAAACTACATTACCGATATCATATTGTACAATGATCAATTTGGATTCCCAACTCTATTTTTTATATTAATTGGTTTGGTTTGGATTCTCCGTTTTGTTTGGGGTTTATACTAAATATTAATTTGTTCGGCCTTCACATTTATTTGAAGTTTGAGGTTTAATGTTTATATTCATTTTTGTTAAACTACGGTATATAAGCATATTGTACAATGATTGATTTAGATTACCAATCTATTTATATATATATTTTTATATTGATTGGTTTGGATTCTCTCTTTGGTTTGAGGTTTTCATAGTATCATAAGGTGACAAACTGTTACTTTTCTTTATAAAGTCTTATAAAAAATTATAAAATATATAAAAAATCAGTGGTTTTATAAAATATTTTGGAAAAGCCAAAATCAAACAAATCAATGGTTCTATAAGAAACATTATAAAACGGTATAAAAGTAAAAAAATTCAATGATTTTTATAAGAAACATTATAAAATATTATAAATTTTTATAAAATATTATTAAATTTTATAAAACCGTATAAACTAGGTCCGGTAATAATTATCCAGATTCGTCAGATATATGGATTCGGATCCAAAAAAGCGGATATCTGGGATTACGAATTTGGATTCGAATACTAAGAAATTTTGGAACGGATATCCGTGGATATCCGTATCCGGTCCAAAAAATATATTTTTGCCGGATATTCGTTTTTTTATCAGCGGATATCTTTTTTTTTTACCGGAGATTCATCTTTTTATACCAAATTTAAATATATATATATATATATATTTTTTAATTTAAACCGGATTAAAATCGAGGATCCGCCAGATATAGATCTGGATATCACCTAAAATCCAGATATCCGGATCCGTAACACTACTAGTACAAACGATACGAAAGAAACATCTTAATTATTATTTTAAAACCTTATAAATCCAAAAAAAATTCAGTGGTTTTAAAAAAAATCAGTGATTTTATAAAAAAATCTTATAAGACCTTATAAAACCCAAAAAGTCAATAATTTTATAAGAAACATTATGAACCGTTACAAATCCTTATAAAATCACTGATTCACGAGCGGGCGCTTTAAACGGATTTTGGAATATAGGCTTTTAAGCCCATTAAGTAATATTGGTAAATGTCTGATGAAAAAAGAAGAAGTAATATTGATAATTGTCTAATTTGTTTTCTAACTCTTTTTCTGTTTTGAACTTGCTGACTCACTGTTTAAACTGATGGCTGAAGAAAACCCTAAGAAAAGAAAGGGAGAAAAAAAGAAGCAAAAACCTGTCTTTTCAACCGACAGCCGGAGGATTCCACAACTATTCCACAACTATGTCGTTGGTTGAATTAGAATTAACATGTTTCGTTTTTAAGATTATGTGGTGGTGGTCCGCTACTTTGGATCAAGTTTTTATTGATGTTTTTCCTTTCTACTTTGTTCTTTTTTATCTTGGTTTTCAACCGGTCGATCTATAACTTTTCACCTGTATGATGGCAAGTGAAGCGGTTGTGCGACTTCAAGTTTCCTCCACTGGAATTCAACACCAAATTTAGTCGAGATCTGATTAGTTTTTGTTTTCTCTCAATCGTACTTTAGTTGAATATATTTCGATGTTACCGATGTCGGTGAATAATAGTTGGTTCCAAAACCTCAAGACAGATGTCCATCAAAGCGGAGTAAGTAAACATATGTTTCAAGTCCAAAAGTTTACCAAGTACCAAACGAGCACATGAAGACCAAAAATTTCGGGGAAATTTGTGATTTTCATCGACATCATGACAGTTTCTGATCGCGAAAAAGAATTAGTGAATAGGATTAAGATTTAATTGGTAAAAATCTAGATTTAGCTATTTGATTTATATTTTCTAGTTTTTTTTCTAAAATTGTCTCCATTTTTATGTTGTTGCCACCAAAAATTTTAATATTTTTCGTCGACTTAGTTGTCGGGGAAAAAACTTGTTGATTTATCAAATACAGTACATGAACTGAACCAATATCAGATTTCGTTTCGATTTTTAGATTTAAACTAATAGCAAAACTTTTATTCAGCTCTTCTTTTTGAGTTTAGCACTATTTAAAACCAACAATTCAGATCAAACCTCAGTTTTTACGTGTTAGATAAAAGTCAAATTGGTCATCCTAACCATAAAGCTATTTTCCAGTAAGTGACTATCAGTCCAGAAGAAGAAGAAGAAAGGTAATATTTTGTTTATTTTAAAATATTTTAGTTTTGGTTATGTATCTTTTAGAAAATAATAAACAAACATAAATGTTGATTTATTTTAAAATTTAATTATTTACACGAAAAAATACTAGTGTATGTAAAGAATAGTACAAATTACTAATTATTGTTTGGTAATTTCTTACTGCCCCCATTTGCATTGGACATAAAATAAGTTGGGATTTTAGGTGAAAATGAAAATTTGTTTCATCTATTTTTAAAACTTCTTCTCGTTAATATGTTATTTTGTAAATACGATCCAAATGTTAACATGTTTATATGTAAATATACCATTTAACTAAAGTCACTTACAAGTTTGTTGGGTTTTTTTTACTAATAAGCATTTTTTAACTTGCGATCACGTGCACCCAAATGTGAACACTTTAAACGAGATAGGTATATACTTTTCTTCCTCTTCAAGTAAATCAAAGCAACATATAGTACTTGGTTCTGTGAGTATTTACTTAATTCTAAAATATACTAAAAGCATCAAATTTCCGCATTATATATTCTGAAAACAACGGTTCAATTTTGTATGCAGAACTAAATTGAACAAAGTTTGTAAGTTTATCTTAATTTCGCTTTTGTGTCACAATCGGATTCAAATCCTAATAGGTATGGATGAAAATGATCGACGTACCAAAAAATGGTATGTGTACATGGTGAAAAATAGTGCGTTCACACATAATTTCTAATTTTCAATTATATTTCTAAAACCTTTGATGATAAAATATATTGATTAGGCCATTTTCTTATAGTAATAATTCAAATTTTTAGTAAAAGTATTTAATAATCTTTGCAAAAATTTTGATTTTTTTATTTACTATATTGTATTGATGATATTTAGGGATTCACACAAGACGAACATCCAGAAAACCCATTAAGTACTAGTTTTGCATCATACCGGTAACTGATATTTTGTTTTGTTTTGTCTACTCAAGTTTATAAACTAGAACTCGAAGCAATGCCGGAGGGAGCGAACTACAAAAGTGAAGTTTACATCTCTTTTCTTATTATTATGGATGAAACAGTTGACTCTAAACTTTAAAGTATGAGTGATACAGAATATACCAAAACTAGAAAACTTTCCCCTAACTAAAAAAAGAACTCATCTAAACTCGAGGAAAACCAGACATATTAGATGACTTATTCTTTGACATTTTAATTGTGTCGGACCAGTTAATGTTTAAAGCATACACATTCCAATCGATATTCCATTATGCAAACCATTACCCAATATAAGCCTTATAGGTCCAAATGAGACATTGATACACTCCACCAATGAATTTTTTAACCCTAATGAAATAATAGTGGGCTAATTGTTCTCACTTGAAAATGAGTTATTCTAATAGTCTAGACTAATAATCAATTTCTTTCAAACGTAAAATTATTTAATCACTCCCATTTGACCGATCGAATTAGTGTTAAAATTTAAACTTTTAAAAAATTTGGTGAGTAACATGTTCGATGGCTACATTCACCATAAATAAATTAATTAGATGATAAAAGTTCGGATCACCATCTAATTATTAGAAACAAAAATGCTGTCTCTTCTGCATAATCTATTTTATTCCCAATGTATGACCACCAGTTTTCCAAGAACAATCACCAGTTTGTTAAGGTCTATATATATATATTTGGTAATAAAAATTAGAGGTCTTAGATTCCTATTTCATTCTGCTTGGTCCATGACTAGTCTTGTAAATGATTTCCGTGAGTAAGCAAATATGTGCGCAACGGTTAGAATGCCTAGGAGGCTAGGACATCATAGTAGTTTTCAATTCAAACACTCCAAATTAGAATTTCATTATTAAGAAGTGATTATTTCAGAGAATACTCAAATTGAAACTGGAAACTTCGATGATAATAGAGTGTTTGGCTTAAATAGCCTTGAAGACTCAGTCTTGTACAACTATATATTGTCGTTAACCCTAACTCTCATGTAACTATATATATGCCAATATGTCTATGAATAAGACAACACTTCCGTAAACTCTGTCATGACATCAGAGTTCTATGTTTTTTTTAATCGATTTTTTCTCTTTTTCGAGCGCCGACAAGGTTCCTCTGGTTTGTTTCTTCTTGTTCTTTGTTGGGGTTTCGACGATAATACTTTAGTTTCTTTTTTTTCTTCTTTTGATTGGGGTTCTTCTCAACGATGGGTGAGAAAACTGATGTTTCAAAGTCAATCGTGTCATCCAAGGAATCTGATATTCTATCTGATTACTATCTTCACACCTCAGCTGATCCATGTCAAGTGATTTGTAGTGTGTTGTTGTATGAAAATAATTATGAAAGATGGTCTAAGTTGATGAGGAATGTGTTGAAAGCCACAAACAAACTTGGTTTTATTGATGGAGTTGTTAGGAACCCGAAGGAAGGGAACGATGCTCTCAAATTGTGGGGGATTGTGAATTCAGTGCTTGGTGCGTGGATATTAAACACCATCAAGCCGAAGTTGTGTGGATCTATCTCTTGTTTAGAGACTGCTTATGAACTTTGGGTGGATATTCAAGTGCGATATTCAGTGGGTCATGAGCCAAGGATCTATGAGTTACATGCTGCGGTGAATTCTTGTAAACAAGAGAATCAATCAGTGCAAGATTATTTTGTAAGATGAAGTTGATATGGGATGGAATTGATGAGTTTGAGACAGCTTTGTAAGGTGGTAAAAGCTTTTGCAAAACAAAGAGATAAACAACGGAGAAGACAATTTTTGATGGGAGTTAACACTAGTCGATTTGGGACGAATCGTGTATGAAAATCTGCCGCCACCTTTGAATGATATTTTCTGAATGGTTTTGTAAGAAGAATATAAACAACGTGTCACAAGCATCTCCGAGACATGTTCTGATGTTGTCAGATTTTCTGTTCAAGCACAATCTGCAAATTCTGCTTCCTCTAGCCAAAATAGAGTTGTGACAACCTGTAATTATTGTGACTGAGCGGTACACATGATGCGTGATTGTTACCAACTTCATGGGTTTCTTGAAACTCGTAGCAACACAGGTTTTGTACGTGGTCGAGGTGTCTCGGGTCGGAACAATACAAACATACATGGTATCGGGCAAAAAAATGGCGGTTGTGGGAGTTTTAATTCTAATTGAGGACGAGGAGCTCGTGGTTTAACTCATCATGTTTCAGCATTCAATGTTGATGATTCATTGGATTCACAACACACGATTTCCACGGAAGATGGGGTTGGTCTTATTCTAAGTAAAGATCAAAGGTCTCAGCTTGTTCAACTTCTGAATACTCCACCAACGAATCATAATGAGTGCTTATATGGTATTATTATTGATGCTATGGCATCCCATCATCTTACCAAACATTTTTATTTAGTCTTTGATGTTTTTCAAATCTAGCTTTGTTCAACTATTGGACTTCCTAATTGAGATGTTGTGGTTGTGTGTCATCAGGAAAACTACATCTTGGGAGCAACATTGTTCTTATTTCTGTTTACTTTGTTCCCGAATTGACAAAATACTTTTTTGTTGTTGCTCGTTTGTTGAAGGAACGACCATGTGAGGATGTGTTCACTGATAAATTTTGTTATTTGCAGGACTGTACAACGAGGATGCTGACTGGAGCGGGTGATGAGTGTGATGGGATCTAATATTTTTGGGAAGTTTATTCGGTTCAGATCAATGTTGCGGATCCAGATATTGGTCGTGAGATTTGGCATTGTCGTCTTGGTCATCCTGCAAAGTCTGTGCTTTCTAGTTTATCGGATTTAGTTGATTTAGGCATTGTTAGTCATCAAACAAGTGATCCTTGTAACGTTTGTGTATAAGTTAAACAACTTTGTTTTTCTTTTGGTTAAAGTGATAATAAAGCTGAAACAATTTTTTTCTCTTATTCACTATGATGTTTGGGGCCCTTACAATACTCCTGCCACGTGTGGTTCAATATATTTTCTCACCATAGTGGATGCTTTATCACGTGATGTTTGGGTATTTTTGATGCATTCTAAGAGTGAAGTTTTCAATCATCTTCAGAATTTTTGTGTTATGGCTTTACGACAATTTTAACAACATGTGTGCATGGTTTGTAGCGAAAATGGTACAAAATTTATATGCTTAAAATCTTTCTTTGCAACAGAAATTATTGTTCATCAAACATCATGTGTGGGCACATGTCAACAGAATGTTCATGTCGAGTGGAAACACAGACATATTTTTAATGTGGCACGTGCTTTGCATTTTCAAGCCTCTTTGCCAATTGATTTTTGGGGTGATTGTGTTTTGACGACATGTTACTCGATTAATAGAACATCGTCTTCAGTTTTGCATGGTAAAACGCCATATGAGCTTTTGTTAGAGCACCAACTAGTTATTAGTATATCAAAGTATTTATATGTCTTTGTTATGACCATAAGAGTACCCGAGTTCAAGATAAGTTTGATGAAAGAGTTACTCGTTGTGTATTTCTTGGGTATTCGTACAATCAAAAGGGATGGAGAGTTTATAACTTAGAGCGTCAAGAGTACTTTGTTACTAGAGATGTTGTATTCAACAAAGACATGTTTCCATTTGAAACTGTTTCTTCTTCTGCAGATCCGTGTACTCCTACTTGTTCACTACAACCGTTTCTTGATGATGACTCCCCTTTAGCCGTGGCTTCTCCATCGGTTTCACTTGTAAGGGGGAGCTTGACGAATAATGACGTTTTACTACTAGATAATGTTGTGGCTTCCCCTATAGTTGTGCCACACGATGTTACTCTTGTTGAAACCGTGGCTGGTGTTGATAGTGGCTCTCCGAAAACATCACAAGAAGTTGTTTTAGTTGTGCCCGAGGCATCACAAGAGGCTTTGGCCCCGGTGCTACGTCGTAGTACTCAGGAGAGAAAACCTTCGGTCTTAATTTCTCCATATGTCACATACTCGCCTAATAACTCCTCTGATACATCACACTCTTCGCTTCATCTCTTCACGGTCCTCCAGGTACTCTTATCCTCTAGCTACCTAAATGTCATGTGCTCATTTTTCTGACAATTATAAAGGATTTCTTGGCAAGATCACAACAACCAAGGAGCCAAAATCATCTGCAGGAGCTATGATGTATAAAGAGTGGCGAGATGTTATGGGGTCTGAAATTACGGCACTTGAGGATAATAAAATTTGGAATCTCACTAATTTACCTGTTGGGAAGAAAGCCATTGGTACCAAGTGAATTTCACGATCAAGTACAATGCAGATGGTACTATAGCACGTTATATAGCTTGGGAAATCGCCAAGAAGAAAGTCTTGATTATGATGAAAATTTTGCGCCAGTTTCTAATATGACAACCATTCAAAGTTTCCTTAAGGTTACTACAGCTCGGAAGTGGAAACTTCATCAAATGGATATTCATAACACATTTTTTCCTGGTGAATTAAGATAAGAGGTTTATATGCGTCATCCTCAAGATTTTTTCCACTCGGCTCCCAACAAAGTCTGTAAACTTTTGAAATATCTCTTTGGTTTAAAACATGGTCCTTGATGTTGGTTTTCTGCATTTCAAACTACACTTCTTCGCTATGGTTTTACTCAGTCTCGCTCTGATTATTCCTTCTTTTTCGTTTATGAAAGGACCGATTGAGATGCACCTTATGGTGTATGTTGATGATTTAGTGATTGGGGGAAATGATACAAAAATGATTGATGCATTTAAGGACTATCTTCATACTTCTTTCCATATGAAGAATTTTGGGACTCTTCGTTATGTTTAGGTATTACTGTTCCTCGTGTAGTTTTGAAGATATTTTTATTGTTCAACATAAGTATTGCCTTGATATTATTGAAGAATGTGGTTTACTTGGTGCATGTCCAGTTTGTAATCCACTTAAGCAGAATCATCAAATTGCTTATGATGATGATGAGTTTTATTCTGATCTAGAGCAATATCGTCGCATTGTTTGTTGCCTAATTTATCTTACCTTTACTCGACCTGAATTATCGTATGTTGTGCATATTCTTTTCCCAGTTCATGAAGTCTTCCCATGTATCTCAATGGGAAGCGGCCTTTGTGTTGTTTGATATCTAAAAGGTGTTGTTCGTCAAGGTATTCTCTTTAGTGCTGATGGTGATCTTCGCCTTGAGGGTTATTGTGATGCAGATTATTCAGCTTGTCCACTTAGTCGTCGATCTTTAACGGGTTATGTGTTTCTTCTTGGTGGGTCACTAATCTCCTAAAAGACTAAGAAACAAGATACAGTGTCGTTATCTTACTGTTTTAACCCAAACTCTCCCAAAATTATTCTCATTCAAATGCATTTACAAGCACAGTAAACTGATGCCACACACTCTGCTTCTGTCATGGATAAGGTTACCACTGGCTGCTTTTTTTATGCCCACGCTACTGCTCCTCCACTCAAAAGAAACACATATCCACTTATACTTCTTCTATCATCAATGTCTCCAACATAATCATTATTTATATAAACAGTTAATTAACCAACAACTCCTCTTTTGTAAAACACACCAAAACCCAAAGTGTCTTTTAGATAATGAAGTACCCTTTTGTTGCCTACATATGTTGATCATTTGGATCCGCCATGTACCTTCTCAATAAGCACACCACATACATTACGCCTGGCCTCGTTGATGTGATGTACATCAAGCTCCTGATAAGCTGTTTATACAAGGTCGGATCAACCTTATTCCCGTCTCCATCTTTTGAGAGTCTTGTGCCTGGAACCATCGAATTTTTGACCTTATTCCCTCACTGTAAATTAAACTTTTCCAAGATTTCACCAACATACTTCTTTTGATGAATGAAAATACCATATGCATCTTGTATCACCTCAACTCCTAGAAAGTATATTCTTCCCAAACCAATCATATCAAACTCTTCTTTCATGGATGATTTGAACTTTTCAAGCATAGTCATATCATTCCCTGTAAAGATCAAGTCATCCACATCTAAGCTAACAAGAAGAATCTTGTTACTTTCCCCAGTTTTTACGAATAAATTGTGTTCATATTCACATCTTTGGAAACCTTCATTGGTGAAGAATGCTTTGATTATATTGTATCAAGTTTGGGGTGCCTGCTTCAACCCATACAAAACTTTTATGAGCTTGTATACTTTATGTTCTTCTCCTTTTTTGTATATCCTTGAGTTGCTCCATATAAACATCTTCATATAGTTATCCATGTAAAAAGGCGATCTTTACATCTAATTGATAGACACACCAATCTTCTTGATCCGCGAATGCTAATATCATGCGTATTGTATCCCATCGTGCTACAAGAGCAAATAATTTGTTATAATCCACTCCTTATTGTTGTACATAACCCTTGGCTACAAGTCTAGTCTTATATTTGTCTACTTCTCATTTTTCGTTGAGCTTTATCTTATAAACCTAGTTTACTCTAATGTTTTTGCTCCTTTTGATAGCTACATAAGATACCATGTTCTGGTTTTTTCTATTGATTTCAGTTCTGTATCCATAGATTTTATCCATCTTGTATCTCATTTGGCTTCATCAAACGTGATTGGATCATCAACATAAGCAAACATGAAAAATTAGTTATATTTTCTTTTTTTTCTCATGATAATTCTTCTCACGTTGCATAGTCTTGTAGATAAATAGGTGGTCTTTGAATTCGTGGAGCTTGAGAACCCTGCTGAATCTCCTCTGGTCTTGCCGCTGCATCTTGTAGCAATGGAGAAGCTTGAATTTCTTCTTCCTCATCTGGTTATGTGTCTGGCTTACAATCTTTCCAAACAAGCTTGGATGCAATTGTTAGATGTTTGCTTATCTCCATCTCTTTGCAGAATTTTTTGAACTCGTTGGACATATACTCTCCTCCTCTGTCCATTCTTAGACATACCAAAGCCTCTTCAGTATCTCCTTCCACTTGGCTCTTGAATCTTTAAACAGCATAAAAGTTTCAGATTTGTTTGACAGGAAATATATCCAAACCTTTATGATATAATCATCAATAAAGGTAATAATGTATTTCTTATCACTATTTGATGTTGGAGAGATTAGACCACAAAGGTCTGAGTATATCAGTTGCAACCTCCGTGATGACCTCTATACTCTTTTTTTTTGATGTTTTCTCGGTGTTATTTTCTCACCAAACAAACGATACATGTTGCAGCTTCCTCTGTTGCCTTTAAGTGTGTCAATCCTTTCACCATATTTTGACATTTCAATGTTCTCAAACCGTTATAACTGAGATGTCCATACCTGAGATGCCAAAATTGAAGCTCATTTTCTGTAGTGATTTGCAGACATTCAAACACCACATTCATAGCATTTTTAGTTACCATGATCTTAAACAACTTGTTTGTCGTCATTTTGACTGCATAACGAGGCTAAAATCAGGATGATAAAGCTTGCATACCCTTGTTTCATCAAGACTTCGCATCCATTCTCAAGAAGTTATCCAATACTGACTAGGTTACTTGTTAACTCAGGTACAAGATACATATCAGTGATTGTGTGTGATCTTCCATCAACACGAAGGCTCACACTTCCTTTTCATGTTATCGACAATGAGGATTTATTCCCTAGCTTCACCTTATGACTAAATCCTTCATCAAGGTTTGAGAACCATGATTTATCTCTACACATATGATTGATGCAACATGAATAAAGGAAACAGACTTCTTCATTTTCTTTATTGTCTTCCATGAATGCCATCAGCAAAACATCACCTTCTTCACCTTCTATTTCATCATAATTAGCTTTACCCTCCCGGATATTCATATTGAAAATGTACAAGTTTATAACACTTAAGTCATTATATTGTTGCTTTGTTGAAGAATCTTCATTTGCCTCTGCCTCTTCCTTGTCTGCCCCTCTTCCTTTGCATCTACCACTTCTATCTTCATAGGCGAATTTCAACACTTGTTCTTCAACTCCATTGTTTGGTTTTCTTATATTTTGTTCATGTACTAACAATGAACTCTGCAATGCATCACTGAGAGATTGTCAATATCTTTAGACTCTTCGATTGAGTAAACGATGTAGTTGAAATTCTGAGTCAAAGTGTGCAAGATCTTCTCCACAATTTTTACATCTTGCTTGTCATCTCCACAGTTTCTCATTTCATTCGCCACCACCATCACTCTTGTGAAGTAATCAGAGATGGATTCCCCATTCTTCATCTTTAATGGTTCAAAATTTCTCTTTAATGTATATAACTGAGCACGCTTCACTCTTGAATTTCTTTGATATTTTGTTTTCATCGAATCCCACAGTTGCTTAGAAGTCCTCTTCAAAGTGATCGTCTTGATAATTGATTTGTCGATTGCACTAAAAAGATAATTTTTTGCTTTGAGATCCTTCAGTATTGCCTCGGTAAATGTCTTCTTATGTGCTTCAGACAATGTTTATTCACTCTCTGGTTCGGCAACTCCATCTTTCACCATGCCAAAATACTTCTTCAATCTCAAGATATTTTCCATGAGAAGACTCCAATAATCGTAGTCACCATTGAACCTAGGTATACTCGGCTGAGCAAAGTGTTTGTCACTCACTCTCACTCGTGTTTCCCTTCACTCATCTGAACCAATGCTTTGATACCAAATTTGTTGATCTTAGAGAACACTCAAATTGAAACTAGAAACTTCGATGATCTTACCATGATAGAGTGCTTGGCTTAAATAGTCTTAAATGAAGACTCAGTCTTCTACAACTACTTGAAAGAGAGATTACAAGAACTTATCAAAAATAGAACGAAATACTAGAACAACTAGTTATTCTTACTTCTGCAACTAATCGAAGACCAAATTCAAACTCAAGAAGAAGATCTGAAAATCTAAGATTATACAAAGAAAACGTCTTTGTAGGTAATTTAGGACGAAACTGCATTCGGGAAACATAAGTTTTAAGAGTACTAGCAGCTCGTTGAAATATCTTAAACTAAAGTAAAAGAGATTTCGGATCTGCCTTATGTGTGAAATTAAGAGATATGTGTAGATTTCGGGCCCGGCTTGAGTGTTAGTGGAGTTTGCTCTAAATCTAATGTTGACGGTTATAACCATGTCAGTAGGTCAACAAGACTACAGCTCGTGTTAGAGCAAATTTCGCATGTGATGATAAATCTTTCGCACAAACGTATTTACGAGGCACGGAACCTAACATGGCATGCATTTGATGAGCATGTGATACTCTAGTCAGCGATACAAACATCCCTATTTTGGCTCTCGAAACTTAATGAGGTATGCTTGTCGAGTTAAGTGTGGAGCCTTAGGGAGCTCTTTGGCCGAATATATCTAGGAGATGTACGTGTGGGAAGGTCCTCTCGTGGGAGTCATGGTGTTTTTTTTACTATTGCGAATAGTTCAGTACAGGGAGCCTCCAGAAGGTGTTAGAGCGGAGAGGTCTATGGAGTAGAATTCTCCCTAATAATGTGTCCACATGTTGTTGTTTTATTATTATTATTATTCTTGAAAAATGTAATTTTTTTCTTCTTTATATCGATCATATTGAAAACATTATTCTGAATACATATTGTAGTAGTAGTGGATTCGGATTCAGGTTTAATGTACGACACAAAGTTAGTTTCAGGATACGTTTTAGGGTACGTTTCACTTACCACCTCATAAAGTAGTGGTTCATGCTATGCAGCTATTTCATTCAAAGCCGGTCGCAGTTAAAAGTTTAAAACCATTCATGAGATATAAATACTTAAATTCCATATTTTTTTGTTTTGACCCTTTTTATAATGTATATAGGACATGTTTTCCGATCGTTCTACTATATTTTTTGCTAGATAATCCGGTTCAAAAATTGTTGATTATGAGAGTCATGTATCTCAAGAATTTTCATCTAATAATCTCAACTGTTAATCGATAAAATAACTAAGACGATGCAAAACCAAAATGTTAAAACAAAAAAAAAGTGTATGATATCCACGAATTGCTCAAGACATGGCTATTTATCAACCTTTTGCTCACCAAAATATAACCAAAATAGCGGAAGACCAAATACATTGATGATTACCGAAGTAACGAATTTAGAAAAATGAGTTCCAACGTATAACAAATATTTAAAAAAAAAAATTATGATACGCATTTGTTGGGTCGAAGAATCAATAAAATGTAGTAGCAAACATTTTAACGAGTTTGATGACGATAACGAAAAAAATGCAAACAGATTAGCGAATAAGATTTATATATCAACATATTCTCTGTATGTACATTTTTACATAAATTGTGAGCATGAATGTTGTCGACGAAAATTGCATTGTTTGGTAGGGGCCATAATGATATGGAAGTGATCTTCTTCTTAATTAATTGTTGAAATTCATGGCCAATTCTTTTCATTGAGAAATAAATTGTTCTCCAATCTAGTTTTAAGATTTTGTTTATTTATTTATTTAAATTTCCATCAACCGAAAGAACCTTTCCTTTGGATTGCTTTATTTCTTTTTCATGTTTTTTCTACTCTCTACTCTCTACTCTCTACTCTCTACTCTCTACTCTATGTGTCTACTTCAATTAATTACAGTCATATACTCTTTTGTTCTTTTTTTATCTTTTCTCTTTTTGCTTGAACCTCTTGCCTTGAGAAACAAATGTTAAACCCAAAAATAAACTAAGAGATGTAACTAGAAAGAATCCATACACACAAAAATAGTCTGAAAATTATATTAAGACCTTGAGTTTTAAGTAACAAAAAATATGTTCATATATGATCAATAAAAATATAATTTTGTTTTTATACCTTGCAGGAACGTAATGATCAATCTCATGCTGATTAATACTTTTGATCTTGAGAGTTGCTTTTTGACTATATGTATAACTAACTACCTTCTTGGGATGACTAAAACGATATCAATTTAATTTAAAAATGTTGTTTGGTTAGGAATAATATTAGAGTATTTGCATGTAATGGGAAAAAATGAGTGGTATTTAAGAAATTAACAATGGGACAAGCAAAAAAACTATTTCTTGTAATATATAATTTGTTTAGTGTTGTAAGAAACTAACAATGGGACAAGCAAAAAAACTATTTCGTGTAATATATAATTTGCTTTGTGTGGATGTCTAATTTTGTTTTCAAAATATTAGAATTTAGGATTTCAGATTTAGAGTTGAATTTTATTTTAATAAACTACACATTTTTATTAAATAAAATAATATGTTACAAAAAATAATATATCGAGTAACACTTAAGTGAAGATAAAATTGTATTACTTCCGTTTTATTTTAAGTGTCGTTCTATCGCTTAAAATTTGTTTCATTATAAATGTTGTTTTGTGTTTTTAATACAGTTTTTTGATAAAATTTATAGTTTATCCATGTTATTTTAATGTATTGACCAATGAAATCTTTTATCTAGAGTAATAAAGGGAGATATTGTTTTACTAATTTGTATGTAAAAATCTTAAAAAAACATTTATAATGAAACATAGGGAATATATAACAAATATTGACTCCCCGGTTGCTATTTATCTAACTGTAAGTCTACCGATTACCATTTGCCATTTACCAATCGACTGGTAATTAACATTAACTCTATTGTTTGGGTTTAGAGAAATGGAAAGGAACATTAAGTCAGGGAGAGGTTACAAAAAGAAGCAATAATAATAGGTAATCAGTAGGGTTGTTGTAGATGCATTCTTAATTTGAAAAATTAATTAACTACAAAAGAGTTTTGTAATTCCAACAAGAGTTGACCTATCGTAATAATAACATTCATGATGGATGTACAAATTATATGCTGCATGAGCAGTTTGTACATGAGATTTCGTAAAAATGACTTATTCAAGGACCCCGTATAATGATATATATGTTCACGTATTCTTGTTAAGTATAATTACCTAAGTATGATTAGTTTAGCTTCTTCTTTTTTTTGTATACTTACAATTAGTTTAGCTATCTGTCAGTTAGAAGGGACTATTTAATTTGGCATATGTTTGATCCTAATTCGAATATACATTATATCGAGGGAAATAATATAGTATTTTATAGAGATTATTCATATGATATATATATATATATATATATATATGATTTATGAAACGCTAGTAATTATAAATCGTGAAACATCCAGAATATAGAATATATTCATTATGAGTTCCTTATGGGCTTTAGTACTACTAAAGTAAACTAGATTGTAACTTTGCCACCCCTTTTAAATTAATGCAAAAAACCATCCAAAAAAAACCAAACAAAACATCCAGAATATAATTGTCATTGGCCTTATAATTGTATAATTTACGAAAATTATCATGCTAAAGAAGAAAAATCCGATATTTAGTGTGTGCACATTTTAAGTTTTGTTTGGCCAACCGTTAAACCAAAATTACTTCTACAATTCTGATATAATTAAATTTAAAAGAAGATAGAGTGAACAAATTAAAATAGCTACATGTACATGTTATACATCCTTTTGGATATATGAGTTTAAATACATGTTTACGTATAATTTATTTTTTGGTAAAAGATTTTAAAATATGATTATAAACTAACACATATTGTGGATTTAAAATCTTAATTTTATTTATTTATGTTGCGTTATTAAATTGTCCGTCTAAACTCTATATCATGATTGTCTATTTATAGATTGTTAATTATGTAAGGTGGTAATAGTAAATCATTATTTAATAACCTGCCGATGCATTTTTTTCAATTAAAGACAAATAAAAGATTTGGGATTGGAGAGGAAGAGATCTATTGAAACCGACACATCCGGTCCAAAACATTTCATATCATTAATATAATTAAAGGAAATACTAAAATACATAAATCAAGCTTTTTGGTCCGGTCACATTAATTTCCTACATCTGAGATCATAAAAGATCGAGAAAATCTATAAATTTATTTAATTATACAAAGACTAATATAATTCATTAGTGAACTTTAATTTTCCATAACCAATAAGGATGATGGGAAACGGCAAAAGTGGTTATTGAAAAGAGTCGACTGTTGTTGTTTGTCGGAAAGACACTCCACCATATAAATACAAATCTTTATCACACTAGTGGAATTTGTCGAGTGTGGAGTTCTTTTCCTTCTAATAAAACAATATTATCTTTCTAAATTCTTCCAAAATTATTTTGGAGTTTTCATTGTGTTTCTGTTGATATAAAATTTTGGAGTCTTGTACCACCAATTAAAGTTTACACTGACTATAATACGCTCCAGTGAAATTCGAAAGCAAATTTCCTTTAAAAAATGATATTTCTAAACCAACATAGCTCTAAAGAAAAATTATAAGCGCAGAAAATATATACATTTGTATACAAGTAAATTCAGTTTAATGCTAAGTTTTTTATATGTATATGTAACAATAAGTTATATCCCAGTAAAAGTAACATTCTAAAATGTTCTCCACAAGATTAATTTTCTACTATCGTTTGACAAAAAGACAATGTTCGCCACAATTCTACGTTCTTCATTTTCATGCAATACATATGATTTTGAAAGCTGTGGGCGTCTTCTTTCCTAACTTCTTTCAATCTTTGAGAATATATATATATATATATATATATATATATATATATTTGTCTTTTTCTATGGAAATGTATTGTTTCTTTCAACTTTGTTTTGTGACTAGTGATGACGAGACATATTGTTGCCCCCATTATATTTTCCATGTGTTTATTTTAAGGTTATTTTTTATAATTTTGTGACCTTGTATAGCAACAGTAAACTAAGTTTTTACAGAAGCTGCGAAAAAAGAAAGTATGGATAACCATGATAATATGTAAAGGTTTTAAAAAAAACCTTAGTATGGGAACAGTTCTGAAATGGCAGTAAGATTTTATTTAGATAAACATTGACGAACCTTTACTAGCAAAAGACATGAAAATACTAAAAATACTTTGTACTGAAAATTTAACGTATTATTTGTATTGATGTTTAAAATTATGTAATTTAATATTCGTATAGATGGACTATAAAAATGATTCAAACGTTAGCTTATATGTGAAAGCCAAAACATATATCACATGTATAGTTAATCATTTGGATGCTTATAGGAAAAAAGAACACCTTATGATTAAAAGAAAAAAAACATGCTTTAAAATTTTAAAAACTATAATATAAAACCGTCTAATATATGTTTTTTGTGTTGAAGGACCGTCTAATACGTGTTTCAATTTTTAAAATATATATATGGTTTTCTTTTTTGCAAAAGATATCAAAAAAACATCTTTCTCATTTTCTTAAATATCAACAGTTACATAACTGTTGCAGACAAATTTCTTAAGAATACTATGTGTGCAGTGTATACAATACGATAAAACTTAAATCTTTGTTGAGAGGTACTTCCAAATTTTATCATTCCCTCCAATTCTTTAGAGTTGCTTCCAAGAATTCATCATTTAATAACCCTTCTCTAAGATTTTTTTTTCGCATAAGCAATGGAAATTACGTATTTTATTTGTTATTTAAAAGTTTAATTCTGATTCTTTGATCCCTATGCAAATTGAGGGGCCACGTAGAAAGTTGTGAGAATAACATCAATACACAAAAGAAATAAAAACAATGATTACATGCACAAGCACGACGCCACAAATTTCCTTATCCTATACATATATTATATACACATTTACATAAAGATGAACATTCCAAACAGAAAACCTCCTTTACCTCTCTATAAAGATAACCAGAATAACTTCGGAGAAAAAAAACATTATCAAGTTTCATGGATAATTCAAAACCAATTACAATGAATAGATTGATCTACGTATTTCTTTTATATGCGATTTTAAATTTCGTTTTAACGATCTCATACTGCTTCACGAATACGGTAAATTTCACTTTTAAAGTCAATTGTTAAATAGTTACTATAAAACAGAACTAGTTTAATACAGTTGAAACTTTCAGGCCACCATATGGACCGGTTATTCTATGAATGAATAGAAGTCAAAAAAGAAATTAAAAAACAAATCAAAAGTAAAAATAATATTTTTCGGACCAATGAGATTAGATAAGGAGTAAAAGACAAAAAGAAAATAAAATAACTAAAAACAAATAGTATTTGGCGCCAAAACTAAATGGTCGTGTCACGTGCTGTAATTTTGCTCTATGACCAGAAAAATCTAAAGTGTTTTCCAAATCTCCGGGTCCCACACTCAGATGTGCTGACTTTTTTTTTTGTTTTTTCTATTTACTTAAATCTTTGAAATTTTGATTTTAACTAATTTAATTCATTTTCCCCACTCTATAAATCTCCACAGATCCATCACACTCCACTAAGACTCTCCACAGCTTCTCGATAATTGACCAATTTTTAATCCGACGGTCAAGATTCCGTCCAATAATTCACATTCTAAAGGACACTGCAAGAGATGAAAGAACGTAGCCGGAAGCAAGGAGCGGCGTCACCGTGCGCGGCGTGCAAGCTTTTACGGCGGCGGTGTGCTCAAGAATGCGTTTTTTCGCCGTATTTTCCGGCGGACGAGCCTCAGAAATTCGCTAATGTTCATAGAGTGTTCGGCGCTAGCAACGTCAACAAGATGCTTCAGGTTTACTCATATTTCTTCTTTTTTAAAATAATTAAAACGTGCTTAATCATATTTTTGGGTTAATTTTTCTTAGTTCTTATGTTAGATAAGACATTACTATCATTTCCATGACTTTATTGACAACTACTACATGGTCCGACGACCCATTTATATTATTACAGTAAACTATATAATTTAAGGATTTAAAAAACAAAAATTTGTGAATTTACATTATGTTGTATTCTTTAAGGGTTTGTAAAAATTTAATGTATTGGAATTAAGAAATATGTTGATGATATCTACATTTGCTAGCTTATGTAAAATCCAACCACTTAGCTTTTGTTAGCTAGTACTAATTATGACATGATCTAAATTTTTTAATCAGCTAATGTAGAATCTACATGTTTAACTCTCGCGAGAGTGGTTAGTCTAATGGCTAACAAAATGTTTTAAAACTCAACAGGAGTTACCGATCCACCAGCGCGGAGATGCAGTGAGCAGCATGGTTTACGAGGCTAATGCAAGAGTGAGGGATCCGGTTTACGGTTGCGTAGGGGCAATTTCGTCATTCCAACAACAAATAGATGTGTTGCAAGCTCAGCTAGCTTTGGCTCAAGCTGAGGTGGTACACCTACGTGTGCGTCACTCGACTAACTTCCCGAGCCATGGATTGTGCCCGGATAGTCCGAGTAGCAGTGGCTCACCATCATCGAAGCAAGTGAGTCCAGAGGACAACAAGGGCATGTTTAGCCATATGGACATGGTTGATGAAGCTAGTTTTGGAGAGTCTATGTGGTCTTGCTAGTCAATGTTCTCTGTGTTTTTTTACTGCATTTTCCTCTTTTTTCTATTTTGGGAAAATTTCGGGATTATATATTTAAATTAGGGGTAGGAAAATGAAAAATAAAATACTCTGTTTTGAATACAGAGTGAGACTATTAACATGATATAGACACATATAAATACTAAGTATATTTTATATTTTATATTTTATATTTTATTATATATATATATATATATATGAGCATTTGTATTCGGGAATTCGTGTAGGACTTTTGGACCATGATCAGCGAGGGTTATTTTGGTAATTTCAAAAGGATGAGAGAACTTTTTTATTGACCTAGTGTAAATTTGTGAAATGTATATTTATATAATTATCTCTATCTGTACACTATGGTCATCAGGTCTAGGGTGTGTCATGTGTGAGCATTATTGATCGTGTAATATTGGTCGTTTTTGATATTGGCTAAAGGCTAGCTTAGCAGTTAGCACTTAGCACCTAGCACTTAGCACTAACTTCTTAATTATTTTGAGCGACGAGACTCGGGAAATTTTCGTGGACCCACGGGAAACGCGCTAGTGTACTTCACGCGCCTGCCCTATCTTCCTTAAATCTGATGTATGTTTTACTTTCATTTCTCGTATTTCAAGTATGTATGGGCCTGGACTTTATTTCTCAAGCTATGGCCCATTTGTCTTTATTCCTTGTTCGCTATCTGTTAATTTCGTATCGAGGATAAGAAAAAGGAAAAAACAAGTAACTACGTATTGAAGAGTAGCGAATATGAAGGCAAAACATTGATCCAAGCCTGTAATTTTATGCTTTCTACGAATGTTTTCGTGGTTATAAACCGAGTTGAAAATCTATAGCGTACATATATGAGGTGTAGAAGACAAACAAAACAAATGAAAAGGACGAAAAACCAGAATTCTCAATTCAAGTATAATTGAGAAACATGTTTTTGAATGTTGTTTAAAGATTATTTAAATTTCTATTATACTCTAAATTAACACACTTATTTTATTTCTAGTTAATAAGGCCAAATAATATGGATAAAAATATGTAATGAAAACACAAAACAAAAACTAAAGTCCTACAACGAAACTTATTATGAATCGGAGGTAATATATTCCTACCATGTTTTGGACAAAAATAGCTTTATAATTTAATGTATCACTTGACACTTGCATTCAAGCAAATGCAATAGTTGCAAACTATTATCACTCGCTAAAGTTAGTTATGTTCTTCAACATAAGACCGTGCGGTATATCATCAAAGTCCCTTTAAGCAAGTGAGCTTCACTAGAGCAATCATCACTGGTTTCTAATTCCGAATCCAAATTTAAAACGTTTTCGACAATGCATTTTGTTTGTCAATAGATACAATGGAAGAAAACATAGAGACATTAGAGAAGAGTAACAAAGCAGAAACAAGTTTTAAACATCCTTAGCAATGAGATCACCATTGATAAGCTCTCTGTAAGCAGCAACGGGCCAAATGAAACCACGGAAGATGAGACGGCTAGCCAAAGGAACATCGATGATGATCTCTTTCATAGCGGGTTTCTTCTCATCGCTAATAGCTATTAAGTAGCTTCTTCCAACCCACCCGATCCATCCTGCAATGTAGAGGAAGAGAATCCCTGGTGTTATGAACTCTCCCCAATGCCGCTGGTCTCCGTTCACTATCAGATGTGGTAGACCGTCTGCACCGCACAGGAGTCCGTATTTCCCGTAGTTGTCGAACCTAACATACATTTTTTTTGGACATTTCATATCAGAAAATAGCTACATAAAACGACAATCTTAAACTCATTACACATGTTTAGTGAAATTTATATCATAAGGCTACTCAATTTTCATTGATAATAATATCATAAAAATGAAATTGATTTGTGTAGAAACTTCAATATTCCATTGTTTTTTTAAATAATTGGTTTCAGAAGCTCCTCGATTCTGGTTTAGCAACGTAAAATTTCAAACCGACTCAAAATTTGATCCGGTCAGTGAATCCAATTAACATTTCAATCGAATATGAAACTCACTTCTTCATCAGAAATCACAATATAGTAATGCATCTGGGAAACTAAAGCCCTAAAATCAACGAATCAAGAACAGAGTAAAGCTCTGTTTAACGAAGAAATTGAGATACTCTTTAACTACCGAATCATTCTAGAGACCTAAATTATTCGAAGTGAGAAGCAAATGGCGTAGAGGGGACGAACCTGCGCTTGGTCTTCTCGATCTGAGCATTAAGAGCAAGAGCAGGAGCACTTTCAGGAGCATAAAGCTTAAGAGATGATTCAAGCTTCTTAATCTGTTGCTTCTCCCTCTTAGCGAATTGTTTCGATTCCTTGCAAGGAGTCAAACCTGAGATATCAGCGACAGCTGGCATCGGAGCTGAGAGGAGGATGGAAGAGAGCGCAACCGCCGCTGAGAAAGCTTTCATGGACTGTGGCGTCGACTTGTCATCGGAACAGACGAATCTGGCGGTGGATTTAGGTACGGCTTGAGTGAGAGATTTGTTGGATCTCGGGTTGAGAACGAGATTCGTTGGGATTGTGAGCGACATCGCTCTTCGGATTTGAGAAATTAGGGGCTTCTTTTTTTGTTTCTGGGTTTTGAGAGAAGTGTGGAGAAGGACTTATGGGTGTGTGGGAAGCAGAGGGATGAGATTTTGGATTCTTAGAGAGAATTAGTGTAGGAAGAGGAAGATAAGAGAAGAGGTCTCGTGGTGATTATGTGGCGTGTTGTGGTTGGTGGATAAGTAAAATGTCATGGATAAGAGATTTTCCCGCGGATTTTTGTAATTTTTCATCTGATGTTGAAGATATGTGGACTACACACGACTTATCTTTATTTTCTATATATTATATAGATAGGCACACAAAAGCAGATGAAAAGAAAAAAAAAGAAAAGTCACACAAAAGCAATAAAATATAGATATGTAAACAAAATAAAATAAAAAGACATGTAGTTTTTTCATATTTAGTTCTGATTAATAGCACGGCAAAAATTGAGCTTTGATTGGTCAACCACATAACAATTTGTTAAATTAAATCATATTTTTTCTAAACGTAACTTACATTCACAATTTTAACATTCTAGAAAAAAATTTAAAGGGTTAAGTCGATATATAAGTATTAAATTAACTCAAGCTATTTTTCTACGGTAAACTGGCTAAGAATTTGATATAACAAAGATATAGAAAAGAGTAAGATCAAATTATGAAGCTGTTGGTGGATATATTGCTAGAGAAGATATATATATTTTTTTGCGCTATACTTTTCAGGTTGCAGATCACATCATTTGACAAGAACATAATGATTGAAGGCATGGTTATTGGTTGTGTATCGCAACAATAAATGATTTAAAGATAAGAATTTGGAGGTTTTTGTGAATAAAGACAATTCGGATAATAGATAAGGTATGAGTTTTTGAATTAATTATTGTAAAGCGGATCGTACAAATAATGTTAATCGAGTCAAGCTAAGTCTGAATACAAAAAAGGTTCAAATGAAATCCAATGTCGAGTTGAACACGAATAAAGTCAGCCTGAGGTCGCTGAGTCGAGCGAACATCTAGTGAGTGGCTCGAGCTCTGATTTTTTCTCTTTTCGACAATCAAAGCTCGAGTTGAGATCGGCGTTTAATGTGGTTTAAATATGTTCAGGAATATTCCTTGGATCGTTTCGAGTTTTCTGACTATTCTTCAATCTCTCTCTCCCATCACATCATGTCTTCAAGAGATGGATCGTCGAATAGTTCTACCGAGGAGGTTCTACGTGACCGAATTCCTAATAGTTCGGTTAACGGGGGTGGCTCGTTGAACCACAAAAATGCGGCAGTTCAGAGCGATGGAAGTTCTTTAACTGGGAGTTTGGAAAAGGAGGTATATTGTCTGATAGTCGAGCTATCACGGCTACTATCGCTTTTTCGGTGAGACAGTGCCGGACCGAGCTCACAGGTTATCGTTCCCCAATTGGTCGATGACAATGAGGAAATCACCGATCTGATGGTCGAGCATGAGGTCGAGCAAGAGATCTATGATCCAGAAGATGACCAGTGGACGATCTTCAAATCCTTTCCCTAGAGGCTGAACGGGTGGTTGGTCTTTCCCCCGATGTCATTGATTTTATAAGAAAATTGGTGGCGACTGTGAAAACGCAAGACGATATGATCTGGTATTGCAATCCTCCAAGCGGTATCAAAGTTTGTTCTCTACTAGATTATGAACGTCCTTGGACTCTTTCCGAAGAAATTGTATGTCTATACGTGTCTTTTTCACTTAATGCGGGCTTTGTTTTCCCTTGCTGCTCTTCCTGGTCGAGTACTATTCGCGCATGAAGATAACACTCAGTCAGCAATCGGTTATGGCGATTTGTAATGCGGTTGGCCTTGTCGAGCTAGGAAAACAGTTGGGGTATGGAAATCAGCCTCTTTTTTTTATGAGGAGCTAACTTATATTACCAGAATGCAATCAAAGCCTAGGATATTTTATGTTACCGTGAATGGCAACCACAAGATTTTTATTGGGACTCCGACCTAGTAGCTCGACTTGTATTTTTAGATTACATTACTGTTCTGGTTGTTCTAACTTGCTTTTTTGTCTTGGCAATTTATATTCCAAAGATTCCGGCTCCATCTAAGGGCTTTAGTACCAACGTTGAGAAGACTAAGAAGTTGGAAGCGTATCACTGGCCAAAGGAGGTGGAGGCAAAATTTGGCTGAGTTTGAAACGTCGTAGAATTGGTAAGTCGATCTCTAGGTTTATTTTGTTTTTCTCCCATTTTCTGTTCATGTCTTTATGTGCGTATTTCAGCGGATATAGGAAAAATCTCTATCGATGATGCGCCCAAATATTATCTTTGACCTTCTCCGAACGAGGGTAAATCTGAATGTGCCGAACATGGCGACGATCCAAAATAAGCAGCTCAAGTTCCAAGGAAATGAGAGCGGTTGATCACCATGCTTCTAGGATGGAGAGGAAGAAAAACAAAGAAAATTCTTTGAGACCGCCCAAGTTTATCCCTCATCCTCTAGAGCAGCCGAGGAGAGCGGCGGTTCCATTGAGAAAGAGGTTAATAATGCCGTTCATGCCTTATCCTCCATTGCGCTCGTTCTGAGTAGAGACCGTCATCTAAGGATCCACGCCCGGAAGGTTCTACCTCTTAAAGGCAGAGGACAAAGTTAGCTATAGAATACAAGTTCACCTTTTGGTATATGGAGAAGGACATCCCTCTGGTGTCTAACAAGTTGCATGTACATAGTTCGTTTGTGCGGTTAGGAATGATCCCTCTTCATGTCATGTTGCCAAGATTACGGAGGCGGAGGCTTATTCTGCTATATCTAGGAAGCTTTGCTCGATAAGCCTTTCATCGCCTTTTCTTTTGGTAATTTTGCCGCACTGTTACTTAGACTTATTTTCTGTTTTGCAGTTTGTTGGCAGCATGAATCGTGTTGTCTATCTGTATCATCGTCGGACAGGGAAGTCGAAAAATAACAGTTTTGAGCTGCTCTTAAGTGTTAGAGGGGAGAGTTACGTAAAAGGAAAAGGTATTGACCGATGAGAAGGCTATGAGTCTGTCTCTCTCGTGGGATTTGGAGGAGGGTACCCAATTGGAATTTTGCAAAGGACGGAGTTTGACCAAAAAACAGTTGATTTTGAGGGAGCTAAGGTTGCTTTTGACGCAAAGCTGAAATCCCACATAGCCAAGCTAAGGAAGTCCCACGAGGAGCACTGTGAGGTCGAGCATCAGACGGCATATGTGCAGATGGTCGAGGTGTTCAAGCTTTGTCTTAATTATATAAAGATGCATATAGATGATACTGCTAGCTTGCAGGCCCTTCAGTTGACGTTTTGCCAAGTTAAGAGGAGCTCGAAAACTTTGTGATCACCGATCTCAAGCCGGGAGACTTTGATGCTCAGATGAATTTTTCCTATTCCTCGGAGTGTCCTTTGGAGTTGAATCTGTCTGGAGAGGAAGATGATGGGCCAAGGGGTAATACGTTCAACGACCAGGTCGAAGATGTTCATGATACGGTCAAACGCGTGGGCAGAGAGTGATCAGTCCTTGATTCTCCCTTCTTCCCTTTTGTTTAATTCATTTTGTTAGCTCCTGGCCGTCTGTGACCTTTGAATCTTTGGCTTGAACATGGTATTTTTGGCTTTTTTATTGATAATGCCCAGACGGATTTTACTCTTGCTTATTCCTTTCCTGAATTTCCTTTATCTTTCTTTGTTTTTTACTCTTTTTCTTTTGATTAGCATTGTGAAGGTTATTGTATTCTCAGCTCGGTTCTATTGTGTGTGATTTTGCATTTTTGAGAGTGTTTGCTTCCGTGTTGTGAGACTGGTGACCGGTCGGCTTACCCTTAGAACATGTGAGATGAGTTTGGTGTACTATTCCGTGTACAAAAAGGAAGCCTTCTCGTATTATAATGACAAAGATGTGCTCGACTTTGTAGGCTCACGGTCTGCGGTAAGCTTAACAACTCGTGATTTTCCAATGGTATCCGATTCGGTTGCTTCGATTGCAAAACATTATTCAGCTTATTTATTTCAAAGGAATCGGAGCAAGGTGCGAGTGTGTGCTCGGCTTATTGTGCGAGACTCAAATTAATTTTTTTTGTCCGACTCATTGATTGTGTAGGATAGGACCGACTTACTTGTCTCGAATGATTTTGGAGCATTTTGCGAGGATGTGCTCCGGATCAAGCATGAACGTAGTTTTTTTTTAAGTCGAAAGATGGCTGCTTTAATGCATTTATTACCGATTTGTTTTGGCTGATCTCCTTCCTTTATCTTAGTGTATTAGTTTGGTTTGTACGTTACGCGCTTTGAGTCGTGCTCCAACATTGTTCTTTCTTCTACGATTGATCAACGAAGGGAGCTTGGTGTCGGACTCGGCTTTGGAATCTGGCTAGAGAGCGATATGTGGGTGTGGGAAGAGCTGATATTTGATGAATTTTCCCCTATTCCTTGCATGCACAAGATTATTTGTGGGGCTCGGCCTCCAACATATGATCGTCCTTCTCATTCCTCGTTATGACCTTCTTTGTAATAAATTTTTATTTTTACTAAATGTTTATGCCGACCTCGTGACTTAACTGGTTATCAAAAAGTTGTGTCGCTTTTATAGTCACGTCTCTTCATATTCCTTCTTGGTATGTTTCATGGAGTTAATGAGCTCGATGGAGTAAAAGCCTATTAATAGGGTATGATGTGATGCCTTGGCTTTCGTTCGTGGGTGGTGGCATCATTTCCCGAAGTGTCTATTGTATGTGCCCTTTCGTTCCCCTCATTTGGTTATATAAAATCCTTACTTGGCGTCACTTTCTTATCTCAGCTTTATCTGCTTTCTGCTTTCTACCTATCAAGAAATTTTTGTCTATCATACTTTATCTTGTTGTGATGGCCAACCTCAGTGTGGCGGTGCCAGAGTATTGTAATATCGTCGGAATCTAATGTGGAAGAGGTAGTTCCTGATGTGGTGATGGACATTATGGACGGCTCTAGCTCAGCCTCTTCGTTCGGCTTATCAGAGTCGTCGTCATCATCCGACAACCTTGATTCGATTGATAGGTACTTGGAGCTGATGGCACGGATGACTATAACTTCTTTGATTTCTGCAGGCGGCCTCACGTGAAGTTTCTGCACAGAGAGGTGGAGGTGTACGACCTTATTGAGAATTAACAGTTTTACGCCGATGTAAATTTTTTGTTCGCTATAACGCGCTTTTTGGGGTGATATCTTGTGCTAACTTTTTCCTGGCCTTTTTGTGTTTGTAGCTGATCAATACGGTCGATGAGGTCTGCGATGCACTTCAAGGGTTGTAGGAAGAGCAGTGCAATCTTCAAATAGCAATTCGGAAGCTGCAATTCGTTAGCGAGTATTCGATAAGTACTTGTAAGCGAATATGCTGGCTCCAGGATCGGCGGGGTCAGACTCTATAGAGGATCCGGAAGTTGCAGCTCAAGTGGTTGAAGCTAGACAACAATCCTTGGAAATGGGAAGACTTGGGTTTTAATGATTTCGCGCATATCCCAAAACTGTTGCGGGCGATTCTGCACGAGCTCCGACGGATCTCGTCCTTGTCTTATTTTTCTTTTTCTTTGTACACATTGGTTGAATTTTTTTTGCTTTGTACTTGGAACTTCTTTTCCCTTCGTGGCTTTTGAATGTAAAGTATTTTTATCTATCGATATTCTACATGTGCCATGCTTCGTTAACTGCATCTTCTTTTCTCTTTTAATAACTTTTGATGAGTAGTTGAACCCGAGGTTAGGATGCCTACGTATGTAGATCAGGATCAAGCATGTTGTTGATAGTTCTGAGTTTTGAGCAGAGTTAAGTTTCAGTCTTCTTTTGTTTGGTCTAGGTGATCGGCCAACATCTCATAGTTAAGATCAACATTCTTAGTTAGCACTATTCAACGTATGGTCGGGACGTTTACTTCTGCGGGAGCCATTGCTTCGACTCCATGCGAGAGTGAGAACATAGTTCAGTTCGTAGATCATCAGGGAGTGGTTTGGTGAGACCACAACACTTCGTCGAGTTCGTCAGCCCATGCTCCCTTCTTGCCATCTAGTCGCTTATTGATCCCTTCTAGGATATTTTTTTTTGTCGCTTCGGCCTTACTGTTACCCTATGGGTACCTTGGCGTGGATTTTCTTAGTCTAATCCACAAGCCGGAGCAGAAATCCTCAAATATCGTGGATGTGAATTGAGGCCCGTTGTCTATGACGATCTCGTAAGGGAGGATGTGTCGACATATGATGTTTTTTCCAGACGAATTTCCTGACGTATGAGCTTTGGATTGTCGTGTACCCTTTTGCTTCTATCCATTTGGTAATATAGTATATCATGATAAACATATATTTTTTTGGCCGAGATGGGGTGAGCGGCCCTACTATGTCCATCGCCCATCGCGTAAAAGGGTATGGTGATGCCGCTATCATTAGGAGCTCGGTAGGCAAGTGGATCAATGGCTCTTGAAGTTGACACTAATCGCACTGGGTGGCGTACTTATGACAGTTTTGTACCATTGTTGGCTAGTAATGGCCTTGTCTTTTGATCTTCATTGCGAGCGATTGTCCCCCGAATGGTTTCCTCCTGCGCCTTCATGAGTTATGGTCATTACTTTTTCGACCTCTTCTACGTATATGCAGGTCACGAGTTGATCTCTTGTCTCCAATCTATTGTTAGCTGACTTCGATTATCGGGGTCGTGTGGATTGTTCATATCTTTATCACGGTTGGTTATAGCATAGACTTCTTTCGAGAATTCATAGCTCGGTGTTTCTATGCTTCCCACTGGGATGAGACGTCGTTAGGTCAGATCAGAAGTCGATGCTAGAACGGCAAGTGTGTTAGCCGAGAAATTGTCGCTTCTGAGGATTTTGGTCAAGGCGAAGAAGTCGTGTCTGAAACATCTTGTTGCAGTCTAAAACAAAATGTCGTCTAAACGCATTTTTGTCATTTTGGGGAGCCATCACAAGATTGCAATGGTATTCTTGTTTACAGTTTTCCACTACTGATATATTTTGTAATACGTCCATTGATTATAGATTTTCTGATGTGCTGATTTTTATTCTACATTTGGTTAGGAATGTGCGACAACTGTGGTTTGTCAAGTGATGTCAAGGAAGTTGATGTACGGGGTATGTGCCTACATTTGCTTGTTGTTTCTCTCAAATACATTCTTGTACAACGTGTTTAGAATCAACATTAAATTGTTGTTTTTCTGCCTATTTTTCTCAGCTTATTTTGTTTCAAGGATTAACAGTTATTTGCAAAATTTCAAGTTCTCAACAACTACCAGCAGTATGTCCATAATAATCATATTGATTTCATGACTTGTTTGCAGACCTAGCTAAGCTCGTGGTTTCAATGGTGCAAGAAACACAAGCCAAGGATCAAAGAGTGACGCTGTTACAGCTGGGTGACAAACTCAGATCTAAGCACAAGGATCTAAGTTAGTCACGTTTTTACATTTTATTAGTTTGAACTGCAGAAAAGCTTCAAACCTTTCATTTCTTGAGCTATGATTTTTTTGTTATGGTCAACACTAGGTGCTGATCTAAAGAGAGAAGAGATGGAATATCTCGAGATAAAACTGATTATTGACTCGGTATTGGTAAGAGAATCTGTCCATATTTATTATTCTCTCTCAGATTGTAAAACATCGACACACGATGAACCCATAATAATATGTCAGTCAAAAACCTGATATCTAGAAATGCCTTAAGATCTCTGCATGAATGTAACATGAGTTTCTTCAGGTCTGTACTTGAGTGTTGTCTTTTGTGCAGAAAGAAGAATTTCCAGCACACACCATACTCGACAAAACGCTTATGTAACAATGGGACCATTGGCCAACCAGTTGTTGCAAGGTAAGCAAAAAGGAATTCAGGATATATGCAAATTTCAGTTCTCTTTTCAATAAATCTCATTTTGTTTTACACTTTGCCTTCTCAGCCTTCTTTTTCGTCTCTTTTCTCATTAAAAACAATCAGAAATCTCAAAATGGAAACCTCAAGCAGACAAACCAAGAAATAAAAAAGAAGTATTTCATTGTCCGGGTTGGAACTCAAGCTAGACGAGTTACGGAAGCATACTCCCTCACACGGTCCTGTCAACGCTGCAGATTGGCTCAATAAGTTCCCAAAAACCAGATTCATTAGAGAAGGCAATTTTCTGCTTATCACTGTATCTAGTCATCTTCACATGTATCATTTAGATGAATTTAAGTTAATTTCACTATCTTCTTGTGCAAACTATCTCAGTACAAACTAAAAAACATTTTTCCTTCCATTTCTATCAAGAAACAAAATGCAATGAGAGAAACATAGCTAAACCTCAATCACAAGTCTCTTGAACTTCTCCAATACTAAGAGGACTCTGTTTTCAAAACTAAGACAGAAAAACAAACGAACGAAAAAACCAATTAGATCCAAACTCTTAACTGCCTATAACACCTTTAGTCATCACACAACATCATCTTAAAAATTTCCAGCAAGTCCTCCATTTCTGCGCATTTTTGCTTCTTGTTCTTCAACTCGGGATCCTCAACTTCTTGCACCCGAGTCTTATCAACCTCTTTCAGTTTTATCTCCAACCAATCAAACTTGAACCCTTTTGTCACATAAGATAACGTAGAATATGTGTTGGCAAGATCATCATTGGAGAGTTTCTTTGGTGACTGAGACAGAATCTTAATCAAGCTTAGTAGGACATTCAAGTATGTTGTTCTGAGAAGTGGGTTCTTTGTACGGACATTTGATGCAATGTCTGGGTGCTCTTTAAACAGACTATTCACAGATTCGACCTGCAAGTGAAAAAAAGGTAAGTATATAGTAAAACCATATCAGATATCAGTTTTGGAGATGTGAAAACAGACCCACAAATCATATATATATATATATGTACCAGAAACTGAACTATACTGAGCGACTCTTACAATTTGTTTTCTCTTTCAATATATTTAAAAGTACTTTTCTTACCTGTGAAGGAAGAAGAACTTGAAACCCATTGACATCCATGGTTTTATTTACTAATAAAGTTTCCTCTAACACATCTGATTTGCCAACAACTTTACGAACACCAACCTCGGCAACAATCTTGACTTCTCCATTCACTAGAAACCCACCATTTTTGTCATGAAGTTTGGTAAGGGGAAGCATTGCTCGATAACGCATGCTGGGAGACTTCTGATCAAACCAGTATTGTGATGCTGTAAAAAGTCACACAAACATAGAACGTTAGTCAAAACCAGAATTGCACAAGACATAAATAGAATTTCGCAGCAACCAAGTTCCATAAGTTCATGACAAGTAGAACATAAAAAATGAAATTTCCTTTGTCCTCCTTACAAAATAACATACCATCCTGTTGGGAAAGTTTCTCCGAAATTTGATTTACAACAGTTAGACGAAATTTTGTGTGTCTTTTCCATCCACAAGGCAAAGATTCAGAGTCAGCAACTTTCAGATACAGAGACAAACATTTATTAATACCATCCCAAGTTCCCTTGGGATAGACCACAAGACGCCTGCGAGCAAAAAGCAAAACCAATAAAGCAAAAGAAAATAGCACGTAAACTTAAAATGGACGAAAACATTAGAGGTAGAGGACAAAATTTTCTTACCATTTGGAGTCACCAACTACGAATTGATCAGAACAAATTTCTTCAGTTAGGAAAGAGGAGAAATTCTTAATCCTCCATGTGATTTTCTTTTCATACTGTGTTTCCATGGTCTTGATGAAGAGTCCTCACAATCAAACTACAAGAAAACAAATTAAAATATCCAATATCAAAAAAAAAAACTATTACAACATGAAGATAGGTTAAATCCTAGAGAAAAGAGGGGAGGATTACACAATGAATTCAAAGGCTTTTAAAAGTTCGAACAACACACAAAACTTTTGTAAGTAACCACATTCGAGAACATGCAGGGCCACTTCACTTTAAAAGCATCTAATAAGTTTGAATGTGAATCGTATTGATTACGAAAACTAGAGGAATGTGAAACGCTTCGGCTCCTCATAGCTCATACGTGGGCTGATAGGACTAATTATTGTTATTGATGCGGGCACATATATTGATCATGATTACGATTTATATAATCTTTTGTTGTTGTTGTAAGAACTAAAGTAAAGAAAAGAAAAAAAACAGTCCCAAATAAAATTGTTTTTACTTTAAGTCCAAAGGAAAAGTTGCAAGAAAGAATATTTAACTTTTAATAATTTTTAAAACACTGACCTTTACAAAATAACAAAAAAGTTTGCCGCATTCATTAACACCGTTTATTTGACTTATGAGAACAAAGAACTAGTGTCAAGTGATGTGAGTTCTAACCCTTTTGAACTTCTTTTTTCTCTCAGATTTCGGTTTTGCTTTTTTAACCAAGTCTGGTAAAATAATAAATTACCTTTTAGATCACATAATCAAGTTAATGTCCAATGAATTGAAAATGATGTAGGTTATTGTATTAGGCGATTTGTGTAGTTTAATTAATCAAATGTTTCAGCTTCTTATTCCTTTTGTTCACATCTCTTTTGCTTGCTCAATCTACGTCTTTGCTTATGTGGTTTATGTCACGGGTGGGGGCCTGTTCGAAGCCAGATGCAAATTCTTTCATCCGAAAAGTATCAAGTTTGCAACATCCCTAAAGGATTACATCATAATTTCATGTCTGCAACCCCAAAGGACCAATCGGAAATTATAATCTTGAACGAGTAAACCATTCTAATCAAGAGCAAGTTGCATCGGTTAAACAGTCATCAGAGAAAATCAATAAACCAATGAATCATTCTTCGATCGACACTGGAAAAATGTAAAATTTATAAAAAAAAATTTGATGGTTAAAGCCCATACATACTTCTTGGGCCTTAGGTTAGCGCCTACTCTGAATAGGTAACTTTATGAGATTTGGACCATATGTAACTCAGAGTCTCTGTTGACAAAAAAAAAGTCTGCGTTTTGTATTCATTTATCTTTCTTTGTTCTATCATGAATATAGGAGAAAACTCAGATTCCATCCCAACTGATCTCTTTCTTGAGATACTCTCGAGATTGCCAGCAAAGTCAATCGCGAGGTTCGAAGTTATGGAGTTCCATGCTTAACCGTCCATATTTCAACGATTTGTTCATGACCAGGTCCTCGGCTGGTCCTCGGCTCGTCCACGTCTTTTATTCGTTGTCAAACAAGACGGTGAGTAGTTTTTGTTCTCGACGCCTCAGCCTCAACATCCATATGGGAAGTAGTCTCTTGTATTAGCCGCTGATTTTTATTTGAAGTTCTCTGAAGAGAGAAGCCTATACAATTGTAGCTATGCTTCTGGTTTGATCAATTTCCATATTAGGTGGATCGATAAAAGATGCAGTGCATGTGATATCTAACCCTAGCACTGGAAGATATGATGTATTACCTAAACTAAAAACGGTATAGTGATCATCAAATTCTGACTTTAGGAACTGATAAATTGAGGTGGAGGAAGATCCAATGTCCCTTCACCCATGAGTCTTTTAATGAAAGCATATGCATCAATGGGGTTTTATATTACTTAGCTCAAGATTTTGATGGTGATACATGGCCTCGTGTTGTGATAGTTTGCTTTGATGGTAGATCTGAGAAGTTCAAGTCTATTCTCTCATGGTCGATATGGAATTAAATTAATAAACAGGGTAAATTAGGTGGGATTGAAACAGGAATGGTCCAAATATGTCTACACACTGCCAGAGAATGACGTCGTTGATTCTTGCTGTTTATCTGTTGTTGGAGTGACCGCTATTGGTGAAAATGTTTTGTCGGAGTTGTGTATAGATGAACCGCTTTATGTTTTCTACTTCAATCCTGAAAAGAACACTCTCCTAAGCCTTGAAATCCAACGTTTTGAGAATGATAGTTCCGTTTGCGCTAGCAGCGTTTACGTCTTTGTAGACCATGTAAAGGATATTAAAATATTATGAGGACAACATATGCTGCAACATCTATAAGCCCACAAGAACATCAACATCAACATCAACTAGAAAAGTTCATCAAGTGAAGACATCAACATCAACTGGAAAAGACCATCTAGTGAGGACCGTTGGTCACCCGCAACAAGATCGTCGTACGTTTGAGAGCATTAACAGATTTAATGCTCTGTCTTTTAGATGATGATGAATTTAAAGATGTCAAAAACCTGTGAGTGTGACTCTTCTCACTTACATGTTTCGTGTGAGCTTTTATCACTCTTTTGGCTTAGCATTTTGTTCTTTTTGGTCCTAATTGTGTTACACGTTACTTGGGAGCAAACTAATTTTTTATCCTACATTGCGTTTTCACAAAACTCACTGTGAGCAAATGCGATCAGCCTCGCTCTTCATGACATGATACTTTGTTATAAGGAGAGAGAGAACTCAAACAAATAATCTATTTGTATTGTCATTCTTTATATACGCAGAAGGGTAAACGAGATCAACCAACATTGTCATTCTTTCTCAATATCTATAGAGATTGCGTGAAACATGTCAAACTAAATTCATGTGTTCTGTTTAGGGTATGGAGAGATAGTAAAAACCTGTTTCATGAGTGATGCTAGATTTATCTCCACGGCGATTCTTCCCCCAGTAACTTGTGAATCCAGGTCTGTCGTGTTGTATGATGCTCCCATGTATTTTAGAACAGCGCCAACAACCTCTCTAGGAGGATTCACCATTGATATTCTCCCTGAAAGCTCGGGTCGGAACCGTTTCACCAGCTACAGTTTCTGTGTTGATTTCATTCTCTGATGCGACAATCGGCGGAGGTAGCAATCGAGCGGAGGCCGGAGAGCAGACACGGAGGCAGCTTAAACCGAGGAACAACACAGTCGAGGCCGAGAGACGAACGACGACGCTCTCATGAAACTTTTCGCCTCGAGAAAATTTAACGACGGCTATTCTCTTCCCTCCTTATCGTAAGTTTCCTCTGGAGATGAAGATCGCCGGCGGTTTCAGGGAAAGAGACGCCGTCGCAGCCATCGATAAAAACGCAAAGATGAAACAACAAGCAACAATGGCTTCTACTCTCAACCGGTTTACTTCGGTTTGATCAAACCGGTAAGTATATTAAACCAAATGGCCCGTCAATTAGTATATGGGCCTTTAAAATGGGCCCATTAGAAAGAATTCGACTTTCAGTTTCAGACAATTTAGATAGCTAAGCTCTAGCTGGCATAATAATTGGGTTTCTATCGTAGGAAAGCGTCGGTTGACACGTGCGGGAAGTCATGATCGGCACGTGTGAACTCCACTTCGTTATTTCTCTCATTGGTCGTAAACCGATCCTTTGGAGAAGGGAAGCATCCTCACACTCTACGTTCTCTCTCTTCAATCTAACCATTAAATAACACACACAAAATAAATCGTTTCCTTTTCTCTTTTTTTTTCCTGCTCCTTAGTTATAGTTTTGCTTTACAGCTCAATTAGTCGTCTTCTTCCTCTGTCCTCAATTCTTCATCTTCGCGGATACAGTTTTAGAGGTTCATCTTATTTTGCTTTCAAAGTTTTAACCTTTTTAGTCTGTTTTGTGTCTTTCTCGATTTCGAGTTTTGGATTGTTATAGTGTTCGAATCTTAAGTTCTTAATTGTGCTATGATTGAATTGGTTGGGGTCTGAAAGTTTCGTAATTTAAGCTAAGCTTGAGCTCTTGGTTAATGATGAATTTGGGATTTTTTGGGAGAATTTTGCTCTTGCTTTCTGATTTTAGAATTTGGGAAGTGGATTTATTTGGCTTGAGACAATTACACTGTTCTGGGAACTTAAAATGTAGATGAGAGTATTCTATTGCAAAGGGTTGTGTGAAGAGGAGAGCTTTGATGTGTAACTGAGAATTAGTTGTTAATGGCTATGTGCTAAAGTGTTGTTGAACTTCTCAGGAATCCTTAATCATACGAAACATCCGAGAAGCTGTTCTTTTTCAAATGATCGGTAGTAATTCTATTATGCTTGGACAGTGCCATGATAGGCATCTGTGAGATGAAAAGCTGCTGCTCATGGCTTCTTTTGATCTCATTGCTTTGTGCACTATCAAATGAAAATCAAGCCATTAGTTCTGACGGTACTGTGATATGAATAAATCACTATTACCATTTATAGCGTCCTGGACCTTTTATAGAGCTTTAATCTTTGTTTCCTGCTTGTTACATTCTTCAGGTGAGGCGCTTCTGAGCTTCAGAAATGCAGTTATTAGTTCAGATAGTTTCATCCATCAGTGGAGACCAGAAGATCCAGATCCATGTAATTGGAAGGGAGTGACATGTGATGCAAAAACGAAAAGAGTTATAACCTTGTAAGTTTTGAAACTTAAAAACGATTTTTTTTTCTTCAGTATATGTTGTCTCTAATGTTTCTTGTTTTGCAGGAATCTTACTTATCACAAAATAAACGGAATTTTACCTCCTGAGCTTGGAACGCTAGACCATTTGAGGCTTTTGTATGTGCTCTCTAACTTTAGTTCATTTTTAGTTGCTTAAGAGTATACTCTTATTCTGATCATCTGTGTGACTCTGCAGAATTCTTCACAACAATGCTTTATATGGACCAATACCAACAACGTTAGGAAATTGCACGGCATTGGAGGAAATGTAAGTGCTTTTTCAGGATAACTTTACTGATTCCACATGGTTTTTAAGAGAGCAAATCCATATATTCATGGTCATCAAAATTGTCCACCTGTTTTTATGCAGTTACTTACAGAGTAACTACCTCAGTGGATCAATACCATCTACAATGGGAGACCTGCCTGGCCTTCAAAAGCTGTATTGTGCTTTCTTTTTTCTTCTATATAATTCCAAATGCATCAGTCTTTTGATCTCTACAATATCTATTAGTTTTTGTTTCATTTACTTCTCTCACCATCTAGGATCATGGTAGCCTATGGTTGACTGCATAATGTTTTCAGTCTTCTCATGCTACATCATATTCATGCCTCTACTCTAAGTCAGCCTATAAAAGTACTGCAATTTCAAAAGCACGATAATGTTTCCTTCGGTTTCACTTAGTTCACATAGTGGTTGTTCTCTTCTCCCTACTAAAACTGACTCTCGACTTTTTTATCTTAGGGACATGTCAAGCAACACTCTCAGTGGAGCTATCCCTGCTTCGCTTGGGCAGTTGAAAAAGCTTACTAACTTGTGAGTACCTTAATCTCTAAC
Organism: Cardamine chenopodiifolia; assembly: GCA_963922655.1. NCBI lineage: Eukaryota > Viridiplantae > Streptophyta > Magnoliopsida > Brassicales > Brassicaceae > Cardamine > Cardamine chenopodiifolia. Next base: position 7,546,751 of record OZ000467.1, read on the forward strand.
TTCCTCTGTAGTTAGCATATTCAGTCCTCTTAATTTTTTTGTTCCATTCGTTTTATGAAGCAATGTCTCAAACAACTTCCTGGTGGGGCAAATACCTTCAGACGGAGTGCTCTCTGGATTTTCTAAGAACTCGTAAGACAATAAAAAACCCTTTTCTCCTTGCGCAGTTTAAAAACAAAGCCTCTAAAGTTTCATTTCTACAGCAGATCTTACAAAGTTTTGGTTATATTTGGGATGATTGTTTGAACCATAGTAGCCATTTAGCTAGCTTGTATCAGTGCAACTGAAATTTATAAGATTCTGAAACTGATAAATTATACCTACAGCTTCATTGGAAATCTTAACTTGTGTGGAAAGCAAACTGATGTCGTGTGCCAAGATGATAGAAGAAACCTTTCTTCAAATTCCCAATCAGGTAAAGCAAATATGTATCCTAGCAACTTTTTGGTCTATACAGGTTTTGTTGTGGCTTTATCAATAGAGTTATATATATTTGGTGTCTCCTACATGATAGGTCAAAATCAAAAGAAAAACTCTGGTAAGCTGCTTATTAGCGCATCAGCAACGGTTGGTGCGCTACTCCTAGTGGCACTCATGTGTTTTTGGGGATGCTTTCTGTATAAAAAGCTCGGTAAAGTTGAGATTAAAAGCCTTGCAAAGGATGTTGGTGGAGGTGAGCCGTGTTGATTTCTTTTATAGATATTTTCTCGTAAAAAATATTGGAAATTTCAAATTCCTCTCTACTCCTAAAGCTTCTATGTGACTTTGTCAATTCAGGTGCGTCTATTGTGATGTTCCACGGAGACTTGCCTTACTCTTCCAAAGACATCATTAAGAAGCTGGAAATGTTGAATGAAGAGCACATAATCGGGTGTGGAGGTTTTGGAATGGTGTATAAGCTGGCCATGGATGATGGCAATGTTTTTGCCTTGAAGAGAATTGTAAAGTTAAATGAAGGGTTTGATCGGTTTTTTGAGAGGGAGCTTGAGATTCTTGGGAGTATCAAACACCGATACCTCGTTAATCTACGTGGATATTGCAATTCGCCAACATCAAAGCTACTATTATATGATTACTTGCCCGGTGGTAGCCTTGATGAAGCACTTCATGGTATGGCCAATCTTCTCTTTACGGCTCTCTTCTATATTATGAATGATATACTGAGAATGTTTGGTCTTGCATTAGTAGAGAGAGGCGAGCAATTGGATTGGGATTCACGTGTAAATATCATCATAGGAGCTGCGAAAGGGTTATCATATTTACATCACGATTGTTCTCCTAGGATTATACATCGTGATATAAAATCGAGCAATATTTTGCTCGATGGAAATCTTGAGGCTCGGGTATCGGATTTTGGTCTTGCCAAGTTGTTGGAAGATGAAGAATCTCACATTACAACCATTGTTGCAGGCACATTTGGGTACTTAGCTCCAGGTAAATGGCCTGTTAAGAGTCTTCACTTACATAAAGATTTGATCTTCAAAATGCTGAGAGTTTTCCATTTGACTTCCACTTAACAGAATATATGCAAAGCGGTAGAGCAACTGAGAAAACCGATGTATACAGTTTTGGGGTTTTGGTTCTTGAAGTCTTGAGTGGGAAACGACCAACTGATGCTTCCTTCATTGAGAAAGGCCTTAACGTTGTTGGTTGGGTATGCAAATGAGATCCTTTTCTCAATATTAATAATTTGATTCGAAAAATTTGACTAAAAAAGAAAAGCTTTTGTCATGATCTTTGCAGCTAAAGTTCTTAATCAGTGAAAACCGGCCAAGGGAGATCGTTGATCCAAACTGTGAAGGAAAGCTGATAGAAAGCCTTGATGCTCTTCTATCAATAGCAACACAATGCGTGTCTTCAATTCCAGAAGAACGTCCCACGATGCATCGGGTTGTCCAGTTACTAGAATCAGAGGTCATGACTCCTTGTCCCAGCGAATTTTATGATTCCAGCTCTGATTGATTACATGAACCCACCGGCCGAATCCTTGAGAAAAAGTAAACAGAATCTAGTTTCCGGGGAAAATCTTCAAATGCCTTTGTGTCTATTCAGTATCAGTTTTTGCTCCCCAAGGAAACCTGCAAATACCAATGAAGAGCCATCATTTTCCAGTAATGGAACAGAGTCTTTGTATTATGCTGCCATTTACTTTTTTCCCCCAGTTTTACAGGATTCGAGCCATTCATTTTCAGCCCCTTCTTTTATTTATTTTTGTTCTGATTTTTGGTAAAATGAAGTTTTATTTGAACATGAAATTTAAATGTATAGTTGTGACTATTGTAGAAACACTACCTCTGCCTCTGAATTGTTCTCTTTTGAAATAATCCATGTTTCTTCTTCTCCTTCAGTCTCAGATTCAATCTTGACTCAGTTACAGAAGCTGATTTGAACTGATATCGATTAAGAACCAATTCTTTAGCTTATATTCACTTAGACAATAAAACAGGGAAGCAAATGTTAATAATTTAAGGGCCGCAGTTAGAGAATGTACAAGAAAGCTTCAACTTTCAATTTCTTCATGTTCCAAACTTAACATCAAATTTGTAGTTCGATGCAGCATTGAGTTTATCTCATCCATTTTTGAGTGAGATGATGGATCATCTCCAACAATAAATTCTTGAAAAACACCATCAACCTCGACGGAGCTGCAACCAGGAAACTTTCCGATTCCTAAATCTTTCATTTTCCTTCTCACATTTGTTACATCTTCCCATCTATTAGCAGATGCGTATAGCTATTTTTACATTCCCATAGTTCCACTTTCTTCACAAGAAGAGTATGAGCACTGGAATCACTTACTTCCACTTTCTCGAGCTTTTCCGCTACCCGTTCAGCTATTTTTACATTCCCATAGTTCCGAGCAGCGCTTAGCAAAGAACCGTACACGGGAACTAGAGTTTCATCGCTTTCATTTCGCATCTTATCTACCAATTCCTCTGCTTCGTCTAACAATCCAGCTCTGCAGAGTAGGTCAATCAGACAGCTCCAGTGCTCTGATTTAGGCTGAATCTTATGTCTTTTGGTCATTGAATAGAAATCTTACGTCCTTCTGCTACAAATCCACCATGATTACAAGCTGTTAGAATCGCGACAAAGGTTATACATCTAATCTGACACCGACATTTTCCATTTCGTAATACAAGTCCAGCACTCTCCTTGACATCCCGTTCATGGCAAGACCGTAGATAAGTGAAGTCCAAGAAGCCGTGTCTCGCTCCTTCATTTCATAAAAAACCTCTAGAGCTGTCTCAATGCAGCCACATTTTGCATACATGTCTACAAGAGCAGTACCAACTACCAACTACGTTATCTACTGTAACTCTCTTCTCATGAATGTACCCATGGATCCACTTTCCTTGCTCTAGAGCTCCCGTCTGCGCGCAACCTGTCAAGAGAGCAACTAGCACGAAATTATCAAGCCTAACTCCCATGGTTTGCATGCACCTGAACAGTTCCAATGCTTCATTAAACCGGTTAAACTGAACATACCCATTCATCATAGCTGTCCACATAACAACATCTTTTACAGGACTTCTCTCAAACAACTCTCGAGCCTCATCAATCCTACCATTACTAACATACCCAGAAACCATACTAGTCCAACACTTAACATTCTTGTCTTTCATCGAATCAAATATCGCTCTAGCCTTATCAAGACAACCACATTTACAGAACATATCGACCAATGCATTCCCAATTTAAATACTCAATTCAAATTCCGTGACAAAATACCTATGAATCCCTTCACCAATTTCCAGATTCTTCAAAGCCGAACAAGCCGAAAGAGTGCTCACAATCGTACTCTCATCTGGCTTTAAATTGCTCTCCCGACTCATCTGTTTAAAAACAGCAATGGCATCTTCAAACCTCCCAAGTCCAACATAAGTAGAAATCAACCCGTTCAAAGAAACATCTCGTTCAGGCATTTCATCGAAAGTAATCTCCATCGTTCCCAATGCAGCATACTGATAAGGTTCCAGGACAGAGATACCTTACCCAGATTACTTCCTGTGTATATATGAACTCAAATAAAGGTAAACACTTGATATTTCTGAATAATACGTCTCTTATTAATAGATTTGATTAGATTTGATTATCTACAAGCTATTCAAATCTATTCAACTACTCACAGTCTTGGGAAACTAAGCTGTGTCACTCCCCAACAGAGATTACAAAGAGAAAGAGAGAACAAACTTTAAGAAATCCCAGAACTGATTCCCTGAATCGTTCTCTGCTCAAACTAAGATACCTCCCTGAAGCATGCTGAGCTTTACAGCCTTATTTCTTATATATAGAGGCAAGGAAGATGGCTCCTCTTAAACCTTTACCTCAGTGCCCATTGTAACCATGGTTAAGGAGAATCTTTTGACCACTCCTTGCCAATGATTGGGGACTGTCCTTGCTGATCAGTTTTTTTGTCTTGTTCTGCAACTTTTAGCCCTTTTGCTGACGTCTCATCCTTTTTGTCCCTGCTATTCTTGCTGGCAGGAATCTTTTTGCTGATTTGATCGCTTGAAAACTTTAACTTCCCTCATTTTTCTTGTTTGTTTCTTCTCATATAGACTTGATAGGGCTTAACACATACATTCCCATGAGTGAATGTCATACATAAGAATCAAACTGAAGCCTAGCTTTCACAGCATAACCATGAACTTTCTCACCTTCTAGAACCTTCCTCAAACGTCCAATTGATTTCAGAACAACCGGCGAAGTGAAACTATCCGGATACAAAACTTTCGTGAAGCTTTTAGTCTCGGCTAAAGATTTGAGCATCTTATTGTACATAATAAGTGATGGCGTATGTACAGAACCCATGTTCATGTCACAATACTCTCTTGACACACAATTGAGAGAAATTTATAATCTTGTGATTTGAATAAATAATGATACGAATTATCGTTAGTTACCGAAACCCAGAAACAGTCTTAAGAAACTAAACAAAGAAGGAAGATTCTTACGGAAGAAGCAGAGGATCCATCAAACAAAACATAAAAACAGTATTTTACAACTGCGTGGAGAAATCTGACTAAACAGTAGATACATGAGAAGGAAGAAAAAACACAATCATCTCTCTTACATAGATCATATTTACTCATGGACATATATCATACAATATTTATATGTATACATTAAACGAAACAGGAAACAAGAAAACATAACTCTTCTTTCTGGGATTCGTATAACCAAGTTTTCAAGTGTTTTGGAAGGCATTACCTTTGCAAGAAAGTAGGAATCATTCTGACTCAGAAGTTGATGATTGTGATGATCATCAGATCCATTGGACTTTTTAATCTCTACCTGTGAACTAGATTTGATTTCGTTCCGGTGATTGGATTTGGTTTCTTCTTGTGGACTAGACTTCAGTTCTTCCATGGGATTGGATTTGGTTACTTCTTGAGGATCACACTTGATTTTTTTCCTCGGTGATTTGATTTGACCTCTTCCCGGGGTCTCGAATTTGTTTCTTCTCGGAAATGAGAAACACTATCCTCGAAATGTAAAGGTGGCGACTTTGGTGATGATTCTATAGCTTCTTCCTCAGCAAGCATCTGAAGAAGAAGACAAACCAGATCAAGTGACTAAATTGTATGTAGTCATTCTCTGAAGACATTTTGATATACCAAAACTAATGAAATTATTATCCGAGAAAGTCTAAAAACAAACACAAAACATACATACCTTTGCAGCCTTAGTAGATGGGTCCCAAGGATTCAAACCTTGGATATTCCTTTGTGAATACAACATACATTCCTTGTGATTACCAAGATTTCATTCCTTCTCTTATGCAAGATATGAGTAACCAGAAACAAACCATACAATCATCACAAAATTACCATGTGACTGCAGCGGAAACAGACCATTTTTCTTCAAAATCTGAGGCTAGGAAATTGATGAACTGATTCTGATTTCATTACTTAAGAGTCAACAAACTTTTAACACATACCTTTAAAACCTGAATCGAATTTGAACCTGATGAAAACTTCACCATACTTTAATCTCAAGATGTTTCCCACTCACCTATACAAGAAAACCTTCTTGTAATGATAGTCTTGTCTAAGTCTCTGAAACTGAGCCTTTCTTGTGCTTGCAAACGGCTCCACCTACATGTTCTCTAAACCAAACCTGCATCTTTACATAATCTAGACCTGGAGACAATTATCAACTTAGAGAACTATTGATTCCAACAATCTTGAAATAATCTCTGCTAATCTCGCTCTAATCTTTTCCGATAATCTCGCTCTAATCTTTTCCGATAATCTCGCTCCAATCATTTCTGGTGACTTCAATCTTTAACTGTCATCGATCTTCTTCTTCATTTAACTCAGCAGTCTTGCCACCGTTGCCATGAATCTTCAACAAACTTGATGACCTTACTCGCAATACATGATCCATTGACGATTTGGCTTAAAGATTTCAATTCTCAAAAACTGAGAATCACCTTACTGATTCAAGATCCATCGAGAATCAATCTTTTTTAGTGAAGGCTCCATAAGAGTAACGGTATTTGTAGATGTTGCATGATGCGTCACATCCTTCTTCGTGTTCGAACAAGGCGTGGCAGGTTTTGGAATCGCAAGATTCGGTTTTGTAAGTGGAAGATTTCTTCTTGTCGAAGATTGGACTGTTTTGTTTGAAACATTGTTGACATTGCTTGCATTGGATCCACGTTAGGTCACTTCCTGTGTCGGCGATGGCTAGGACTTTCGACGGTGGAATACCGATTGAGATACTCATGAAGTATTCGCCTCCATTTGCAACTAAACCGGATTGGAGATCGGTTTTGGTTGTGAAATGGTGGGAACGGGAGATTGAACGGAGGAAAGCGGCGTTGAGACGGTTGGAGATGGTGTGGTGAGGGTTGTAGAGTGGAGAATGGAGAGAGTCACGGTGGATTAGCTCGACGGTTAGGTTTTTCCGGTGAGTTGAAGAAGAGGTAGTGAAGAAGAAGATGATTGCTAAAGAGAACAGTAGAGTCATTTTCGAGTTCTGGAAAGTTTGTGTTGGAACGTGTGAAAGTTTGTGAGTGTTTATAAACGGCACGAAAGGGAATGCGGAAAGATTGAAACGGTAAGGAGTTTAGCGACGTGGTAAGAAGGTGATTGAGAGACTAGCTTTAATTTTCATTAAGGATGCTAAGTTATTAAGAGGTTTAGTGGGAGATGTGGAATGATTATTGATTAGCTGTTAGGAATAAACAGAGTTGTAGCATTAATCTTGTGACTTCTGAGTTTCATCAAAATTTTATTATTTAATTTTTAAGACCATATCTGGCGTTTTATATTAACGTGTAATCTATCATTACAGTAATTAAGTTTTACGTTTCCACAAGAGCTTTGGCTTTTCGGCTTTGATTGCATACAATTGGATTATTGTGATTTTTTAACTTTTTTTTTGTTTAAGGATTATTCTGATTTTACAATGTAACGTACATTATTATACCACCTTTTAAAAATGACCTACATAAATTATAATATAACCAAAATAGGATATGCTGTTTAACATATTATTAACCACATTGGATTGATTTTTATTTTTTTTTGGTTAAACCACATTGGATTGATTAGAACTAGACATACACCGGGAAATCACTAAAACTAGCTGAAATTAAGAATTTTAAGCAAAAATATTTCTTTAAATTGTAACCAAACAAAACAGAAGCTACTAGTATTGAATAATCGAAATTCATTAGACAAGCAAAACCGAATTTATTGGTTTTTAAATTGAATTTAAAATTACAATACTAATTAAATTAAAACTTATTTATTTTCGGTTACATTTATATATCTATGAGCATTTCTCCAAAGCAGATAAAGTAAACAACCAAAACACAATTGAACCAGCCAACCCAAAACTCAATTGCACATAATCCCAAATTCTCAATCATCAAAATGGAATTTAGGTGATGGCTTCTTCGTCATTTTGATGATCTCAGCTGCTTCTTTCCGCATTTTGTGCTGCTGTTTAATAGCTTTCTTCAGCATTTTTCTCTGATCTTCCACAGAAAACGCGTTTAAATCAGACAAAAAGTCGTCGAAATCGATGCTCCTCTCGCGACCAGAAGAGTAAGCAGCAGTATTAAATGATTTGCTGCTTTTGAGGAGATTCTTGTTGGAAGATGATTTCTTCGGTGAACGCCAAATAGATCCAATGATTTTCACTGGAGATAACTTATCAAACCAAGAGCTTGAAGACTTGGATTTCGATTTTGGTATCTTTTCTGGTTCTGAATCTGACGATGGTGGTGTAGCTAAATCAATAGAAGATGATGATCCAATTCTACGGTTCTCTTTAGGAAGCTTCTTCGTTTGTTTAACAACTGGCGAGAAAATCTTACTCGTGTTTCCAGAATCCGTGAAATCTCCACTTCCATTTGAGTCAAGCTCAGCTTTCCTACCTTTCTCAATACCCGATTTCACATCGAAAATACTCGAATCTTCATCAGATAAAGTCACAGAACCAGATTTTTTACCTGGATTTCTTCGATTTTCCGAGAAATTCCCATCCTCCTTAAGGTGAGTCACCACGCTCTTGGAGTGTGTGAGATGCTTGTTCCTATTCTTCGATGGAGACGACGAAACCGGGTCGGGTCGTGGAGCTGGAAGAGATTTGAGGCGACGGAAGCGAGACTCGAGATCATCGGGAAGAGTAGAATCGGTGAAGCCAGAACAATTGATTGCAGCTACTTGTTCCAAAGCCGAAAGTTCCATGGCTTGCGAAAGTAGCTCTTCCACAGCTGAATCATCTGTATCCGAAAAATACCCAAAATCCGCCATTATCAGTGAAATGAAGTTTCTTAGGGTTTTTAGCTTTTGGGGGAGCAATAAGGGTGAGAGAACAAGTAAATCATGAAAGTCGCCACAACGGCTAGTTCATGTTTTTATCAGGTACATTGGCTCCCGATACTGTGCGCGTCAATTTTGATGACTCTTCTTGTGCTCTTGCCTTTATGTGGGACCCACAGAGTACGTGATTAGGCCGTATTTAATTAGTTTTATAAAGTCATTTTAATTTAAGTTATACAAGAAGATTCCATTTTCATAATATGTAAACAATAACTCGGTTATCTTTAATTTGTTCCACTATTTATGTTGACCTATGAAAAAGATTGTGGTTTCTTGTGTTACAATTTTGATTTACAACGGATCAAGTTCCTTGTACGATGATGTTATTGAAACCTGATCTTGTTCAAACCGGTGATAAACCGGTTTGGTTCTTATGTACAGTAACAGACTTGAGATGACGCCGAGAATAGATAAGCAACCCCAAAACAAAAACGTTTTGAAGTAGCAATCTCTTCCAATGCAAACCACTGAGTCAGACACTATTGTTAATAGTGAGCCGATGGGTATGTTAATAGTCAAATGAACAACAATTCAATACATGGAAACTGACAAATTTCATCTATAGAATATTTCGATTTTCAGTTAATCCAATAAAAACAATGAAGAAATGAAAATTTTCAAGTTTATTGATCCTTGAATGATTAAAGTTACTTCAAATGCTGTCTTATGTTTCACTGCTTCAAAACTTTCTAAAGATCAAAACTTTCTATTTTCTACCAATCTCAAACTCAGCTCCTATTGGTAAATGATCACTCGGGTGATGATGATTCGGTAAGAAACCGACGACATCTGGAGATTCCGGTTCAGGTAGTTGGAGAATACTCACAGGTTTGATCAAATCTGAAGGAAAGAAGAAGATGTAGTCAAGTGTGTTTGTGAAGCCAGGAGTGCAATTTGTAAACTTTGGCTCTCCTCTTGCAACTTCATAAACACTACACAGAGAAATTGGAGCTTCTTCTTCTTCTTTTATGGTCTCTGCGGGTTTTGCATTACCCGATACTAGGTAATTATAAACCTAAAAAGTAACAAAGAGAATCGACTTTTTACCACAGCAAACCCAATTTTCTGATTTTGCAAATATAGTGAATGAATCATTAGGTGAACCAAAGGTAAGCAATTGAATCAAACCTTATCCCCAGGAATTGAGTTGAAGTCACCAGCTAGTAACAACGAAGGTGTGCACTCAAATTCATCTGATATTAACGTCTTGAACTGAGCTAATCGTGAAAGTAGATAATTGGCTTGAGCAAGCTTGACATCAGCCAATTCTGGGTCCCTAGAAAGAAGCAAGTATGGATATGAAACACGTTGAAAAGATAAGATAAACTTTAATGGAGGACAACAAGTCTTTACCAGTAAAGATGTGTGTTTGCGACGATAACGATGTGTTGAAACGGCTTGTTGATTCTAAAAGCAGCCATTATTCCAACACAATCGCGTTTTAGTCTCACTCGTGGATCATTAAGGTCACGAATTTCTTTTCGAGAATCTTTTTTTGTTTGGGGAGGATTTGTGGAAACATGCGAAGAGAACAATAGATAAAAAAAAGTTAGTAATGATGTTGAGATATAAAGAAACAATACAAAGGATTTGCTTTCTTTTTCTCCAAAAGGACAAATTTACCTTTCGCTTTCTCATTATCTTTTGCTTCATTGGATGTCTCAATCTTCTTTTTGCTGCAGGAAACATTATCTGCCTTTATTGAGTCTACGAGATCATTATATTCGATCCGTTCTTTTGTGACCAACTCTGCACTAAATCCAAAGAAGAGTGTTGTTTCAATCAGATTAAGGTTTCTGCATTAAGTTAAACGTTCTTTGGTCATGCTCACGCACTTAATGTTTTAATCATACCAGCTTGGCTTGTAGAAAATTGCACAACCATCACGCTTCCTCTGTCCAGTTCTCTGAATATAAATCCCAGAATAGCCCAGAGACTCCATATTACTTCTGTAAAAGCTATCGTACTCATCTACTTCCTGCAGACATTGTAACAATGTATCTAACATGTGGAGACACCATTTTGATATACACAATTTAAAAGCACTATGAACAACACTAAGTCTGGGATTGCCTATTGGATTGAACAAAAGAGACAAATGAGTTGTATCTCGTTAGCAAAGGGTTTCTCAATTCTAACCGAACACAAAAGAAGAGGGAAAAACCTGCAGACAAAAGAAATCAGCCTCGAGATTTTTGAGAACGCTGAAAATGGCATGTGAACGAGCTTTCCATCTGTGGCACAAGAAAAGGAAGACCAACTCAGACTTACTGAAAATATTTTTACCTTTTAAGCACTGTTCTCTAAGCTTGAACAAAATTAATCTATGGCTAAATCCAAAGTACATATTGGTTAATGGATAGTTAAAGTGAGTAATAACAAACACAATAATGCTCGTTTATAGCTAAGTTCTTGCACATTCATACAATCCATTGTTGTTTTAGTACTTTGGCTTCTAATCATGATCGGAAATGATTTCGTAACACAAATCTTGACTGAAGTTATCACATTCCAGGTCATTGATTACAACTCTCACAAATAACTCTTGACTAGTATACAAAAAACTGATTTCGAAACTGAGAAATGTAGAGAATATTTACTTGAGACAGGCAGGTGGAGAGTGTGGGAGAAGGGAACTCTTCACATAAACCTACAAGAAAGATGAAGCTCAAAGAGACAAGAAACCACACAAACGAAAAAGATAAAAGAGCTGTCTTCATCTTTACATCAAGCCAAGAAAACAAAATACAGCAAACACAGTTTGATGAGAGATCAACTAGTTCATCAAACGGATAAGCTACACCATATTATAAATCATATGAGAGATAAAGAAGCTTAATTTATTAATTACCTGAGCTAGTATGTTATATGAAACAAGACGGAATCTGATACCTGTAACCACAAAATTCCCATTAACACTTCACTTCATATATTTAAAAGTACCAATTCTACATAAACCTAAACATTTTACAGACACAAGCTTTGTTTAGTAAAGAGGAATAGCAAACAAACCATCAGATTTTCTTCTGGAACTAACATCAGCTCCTTCAACAGATTTGAATTTGCGAACTTTTGGTTCAATTGCAGGATTCGAACTCATCCTTTTCGAAAGAATTTTCCTGTAGAATCGAGGACTGTAAGATTTGTATCTATGTTTAGGAAAGATAAACACTATAAACATGTATGAGTAAATATTATTTCTTCCAATTCTAAACTCTCATCACTCTATTATATACTAATATTATTTAGTCAATCTGAACTAATAGAGTATATTTATTAGGTTGAAATTAAGAGGTTTACATCATTGCCTACTAGCCATAAAAATCCAATTAGAGCCCAGATAATATCGAGATTCAAAAGGGTTGATTCCAGTTGAATTTGTTTCCTTTCAGAACGAAATTGCTCAATCACCATGAACAGAGGAAATCGATTTTGGTCGCATTAACTTGAAAATTACAAAAACCAAAAGTAATTTGGTAGGGAAACGAAGAGACCGACCTGGTGAAAGAAGGGAGAATCGGACGAGGAAGATGATGCAGAGTGTTAAACATCTACTGAGCAGTCTTGACTTAACCCACTTTGGCTTAGATACACTCTCAAGGGTTTGCAAATAAAATAAAATAGTATGAAAAATTCAAAAATTATCATTTGGCCCTTTTATTTTAATTAAAGTATTCACTCGGTCCCAATTTATTAGATTTTTAGGTTTTTCCTTGTTTTATTTTTTTAAACTAGGTAACACCATGTGCCACGGAAAACTTTTATACTATTTAATTTTGTTAGAATCTTATTTATAATTATATATATATATATAATTAAGAGAGTTTTGCAGAATCAGCAATAAGATATCAATAAATTGAGTAAACATTAATATGTAAAATGTCTCAGAAAAAAACATAAATAATACCTAAATATATCTCATCCGACTAATATATATTTGCAAAATGCTCATTTGGTACGGGTGGACATTCATTACTCAGTCTACAAATGCATATAACATGTTATATGTTATTACCTATATATATATATATATGCATTTATTATTGTATGTGAAAATATTGATACATTTATATATGTATGTAGAATGTTAATTTATAGTATGAATATCTATTACATCACAAATTTCGAAAACATTTTTTATACATATAAAAATAATTGTGTTATATAGTTATATATTTTTAACACGATAGTTTTTATAATTTTTTAGATTTTTTGTTAGATTTTTTCCGTTTTTTACTGGATTATCACCAGGTTTTTACTGAATGTTCGAATCATAAGGTTCGCCTGATTTATGCCAAAATTTTCACCGGATCTTCATCACATCGTTGTCGGATTGTCAAAGAATAATGGAAGAAGAAAGAAAGCTTGAAAAATGGAAGATGAGAAAAAGTTTGAAAGATGCCTTCATGGTTGCTCAGAGAGACATAACTGAAAGTAAGAAATTTAACTTTTTTAAAAAATTTAAAATATAATAAAAGTAAAATTTCATAAATGATTTGGAATAATTTGAGCGAGGTGCTGATATGTTATTACTAATTAGCTAATTTTGGGCTGAACAATAGCATTTTAGTGAATTGACTCGTTAATTAATGCGTTATAAATTTTTAATATATATGGAGATAACAAAGTTGTTGTGTTTGGTTTTGTTGAACATATTTATAGTTTAAAAAGTTTAAATTTTTGAAAAATTAACAATATTTACATTTGATTGTTATATACATAGAAAATTGTATTTTTTAATTTATTTAAATATAATGTAACTAAATATAAATTGATGTAATTGTTAATACTTGGTTAATGGAATAAAGCCAACCTAATAAGGAAGTTAGTGATGGTATAAGTGTTTGGCAAATGAAATTTTTTTAATAATTTTTCAATTAATTAAATCAGTAATGCTGAGAAAAATATATATGTTTGACACGTTAGCACCAATATCTGCAAAATTTTCGCCTTCTTGCCTAGCTTTTTTTCTTTTTTTTGTCGTCAAGTTGAGCTTTGTTTTGATTTTGTAAACCAGCCAAAACAAACGTTCATACACATCTTATTTAATGAAGTCATTATCTCATTTTTGTGTCTTTTTATAATCCCTTTAAGAAGTTCCTTCATGTAATTCTCGAGAAACTCTCCTCCTTTAAGCAATTTTTAATTTGATTTTGATTTTGTCTAAACTGAGTTTCTGAAATTAGTGGGTTTGTGGAACTTGTATTCAAACTTGAAAGCATCCACATTTTATAGTGGATGCAACCATCTCGATTAAGAAAATGATTTGTATATGTGAGTTTGAGTTTGCATTTGTTTTGCTTTTTATTTTTTGATAAAAAGCATTTGTTTTGCTTTTAAATTTTTAATAAATATGTATGATTATAATATAATTTAGTAAATACAAACAGCGTTTCATATTTATATTTTTATGTAAATGAACGCAATTTTTTTATAAAATCTTTCGTCCCTGTTTACATTTTTAAAGTATTTTACAAAGAGTCAACTTGTTTTTCTTTTCATGTTTTTATGAAATTTCTTTCGAAAATAGTCTCACAAGTAATGCAAAGGCAATAATTTTCATTTCTCAAACAAGAATGTGTTGTATACTTTGTCTGTCTAAAATTCACCTAAAGGAAATATTTCTTCTATTTGATAAAGTGTTCGGTTAATCAAAAAATATAAAAAAAAATAAAGCTAATCTCCATCCAAATTATGCTTAATTGGTGTTACAAACCCTAATTCATGTTTAGTTTGTTCTCGACTATCTCTCAGTGTAAGATCGGTCTTTACTCAAATCTAACACATGTCTCTGATTGACTTCGACCTTATGTTCTAGTTCCACAATAATGATCTTACTTGCACATGAATTTGTAGCACGAACATTTTTTTTTTAGCTTTCTGTTTGGAAAGCTTTGAAGTTTTTCACCTCTCCACACTAGTCTAGAGTGTTAACGATGACTCATGACCTCTCTAAACTATTTATACACCACCGCGAAATCCTACCTCAAAAAATATTCGTGAATTTTTATAAAGGAATAAATTTGATCCTCAAGTTTATCCTTAAATTGATGTAGAGAATATTTAGTGAATATCTATAACGAACTCACACCTTTAATTTCTTTGTTAAGTAAGCTTCCGCCTTCTTGACTTGCCACATCATTATCTCCAGCTTTGTCATGTCAGCATCTGCATCTATATCAACTTACAGATTTTTGATGGGTTCTGCAGCTTCCTAATCCAAACAGCGAGATGTGTCTAGAATCTACATTTTGTCAAAGTCTCTGCTTCCTGATACAAAGTCTGATACATCCTCTGATGCATCCAGCTGTAAAAACCTTGTCTGATCTATATGATCATTTAATCAAGCAAGATCGTTATGCTTTACACAAGTTTTTGTAGTCTCCAAAATATACATCTTTAACTGCATCTGATACATTATCTTCTACCATTTTTCTGATGTATCTTCTGATTAATTTTACACAACAATAATGATATTTTTTCTCAATTCAGCCAACAATACACTTACAATCTCCCATTTGAACTAAAGTTTTTCTTTATTAGGAGTTAGAGTTAAATATCTGAAAAATAAGAATGTACATTGCGAGTTATATATGAAAAATAAGAATGTACATTGTGAAAAATAAGAATATCTCTTCTTATTAATTAGATTTGAAAATATATAGAAAATTTAATAAAATAAAATAGCATATTTACTGGTTCTTTGAAATTAAATTAAAACAAAAAAAAAACTTTTACAAATCTTTATATATACTAGAAGAAACTTGCATGAGAGTGGTAAATAAACAGTTCAATCATAGATTTAAATATCATATTTGAAAATTCTAAATGGTTTTATTATTACTTTTAAATATCAATGTGTATTTTTATTTCACATAATAAACTAACTTTCACATTAAACATATTTCTAATCAGGATCGTCTCAAACTATTTGCAAATCAAGTTCAAAAGTTTTATTACAAGGTATATTAAATATGGTAAAATAATTTTTAAAAGTTATAGGTCTCTATTTATGCATATGTTTAGTTTTTGTTTTTGTTTTTCTTCGTCAACTATAACTCCATTTTTTCAGTTAAAACACTATTCGACCCCTCTACTCACACCTATATAGATTGTGGTCTAGTCCATCTTATTTAAGTGTTGGATCTCGCACTAAAATCCGACAGTCGACCCGAGAAAAGCCCATTATGATTCGAGTGATGGACAAAATGAAGCCCAGTTGAAATAGAACGCTAGGTAACCAAACAGTCGAGCTTGCCATAGAGCTATACCCTTCATTTGGAACAATAATTATATTCCCACTATTCCGTTTTTTTGTGTGTTCTGAAGGGTTTTTTTATATTGTTTCTTGCTTAAAGTTAAAAGGAAAAATAACCGAAATGAAATTTAGATTTCATAATGAATTTATAAACAAAACTGCCTGTATTTCATACTTTTAACTGCATGTTAATATATTTACACCAAGTATCTCAGGCGTCATAATTTTAAAAACCCTCTAAATAAAAGGAGAAATTTCAGGAGGCACGCATCCAACTAAGTAAGAAGACCCTTTAAGTCAAGGAGAAGCATGACACGGCACTTTACTCAGACACCATAAGCTACTGCTTTTACTTGGAGTTGTATTCACCGAACTGGACTAAATCAGTCTCTGCGAACAAAAAATCTAAATCAGTCTCTGTCCCATCAGCTTTGTTCATATCATCTGTCAGAGAATGCCTTACTCGGGACGAAAGCAAAGGCCTCTCAGGTGTTCTACAACGATCGCGGGAGCTAGGGAAGCAACTCGGTGGCGCGGGAGAGTTATGATTGCTTAAAGAATCTTCTTTCAAGATTTCTTCCATTCTTGAAAGAATCCGAAACGCCAAATTCGCAAGTATTCGGGAATATGCCTCAAGAACCGCATGACCGATATCCTGAAAACAGAGAAGAAGGATTAGATGTCGAAAATCGATTGTATTGTAAAGTATGAGATGTCACAGGACATGGCAGTTAGAAAGAGATATGAAGATGTAGTTAATTATGTTTATGTTTACCTTGCCACACTGAATCTTTGTGGCATCAAGAAACGAATGAGGGAGAGTAGGATATGTGGACTTAATCTGATCCTTAAGTGCTTCTGCCCAGTTCAAGA
Organism: Cardamine chenopodiifolia; assembly: GCA_963922655.1. Classification (NCBI taxonomy): domain Eukaryota; kingdom Viridiplantae; phylum Streptophyta; class Magnoliopsida; order Brassicales; family Brassicaceae; genus Cardamine; species Cardamine chenopodiifolia. The sequence continues at coordinate 7,563,725 of OZ000467.1, forward strand.
GAGACTCATTGTAACCAACTTCAGACAATGGATCTTTAGTGAATGACCACGGTGTGTTCTTATAGGGGATTTACTGCTGCTGCCTTGTTCTGTAATCCTTTCTTTCCATGCAGATATAGCAGTCTCTAAATTATTAACTGTCTTGAGTGCATTAGGTTCAGTCCCCAGGTTGAGAGATATCAGCATTTCATCAATTGTTGCAGATTCCGCAAAAAAATTTATTGATCAATGAATATCATAATTCATTTTCATCATTATCTCTCTCCTTCATGCAAACACATGCAAGCATCTTCTCTCTCACTCTCTTTCATGTAAGCACATACAAGACCATGCAACCACATATAAAATCATGCAAGGAAGCACATGCAAGGAAGCACATGCAAGGAAGCACAAGTCTCTATGTTGTTCAATCGTTTATTCTAAATTTTGAATTGTACTCCTATATATAGATGTATTGTTACAACCAAAATCAATAAGAAGTTTTCTTCTATTCTATTCTCTATTCTCTATTCTTGTTTCATTATTCTCTCATACTTATAAATTCTTCCGCAAATTCTAACATGGTATCAGAGCAAGATCTTAATCGCTTCTAGTTGTGTTATCTTATTCTCTCATTTATTTTTTTTGATCACTTTTCTAGCCATCTTCACTCTGAGACTTGGTCCTTGAAATCATTGATTTTGAGTTGTGAAAAGGGATAGAATAGTGTGAAATCTCTGATTTTATTTTCAATTCATGGATAATACTAAATCAGTTGTGATTCCAGTGATTCTCAAAGGAGGAAATATTTATTATGGTCAAGGACCATTAAAACCTCTCTTTGTGGCCGAGGTCTTTGGAACCATATTGGAAAGTTTTTTTGTTCAAAAGGAAGCTACCAAAAGTAATGGGAAAGATATCATTACTGGTGAAGAAGAGGAGATGATTCTAAAAGATGCTAAATGGTTTCAAGAAGATCAAACCATTCTCAGACTTCTCCAAAATTCTCTTGAAGCTTATTCATATTGTGAAACTGCAAAGGAACTTTGGGATACTCTCAAAAATGTGTATGGAAATGTGTCAAACCTCTCTCGAGTGTTTGAAGTAAAGAAGGCCATAAACAATCTTAGTAATGGAGTTCACCAAAAATTTTGGAAAGTTTCAGTCTCTATGGGCAGAACTCGAGATGTTAAGGCCCAACACCATAGACCAAGCAGTTCTAAATGAAAGGCGCGAACAAGACAAAGTCTTTGCACTTCTACTCACTTTGAATCCAACATTCAATGACCTCATCAATCATATTCTAAGAGCATATAAGCTTCCAAGTCTTGATGATGTTTGTTCTCAATACAAAAGGAACAAGGATCTCTTGGGCTTTTCGGTGGAAAAGGAGGTCTTCCCATGGCAAACAAAGGAGTATACCGACAAGAGGAAAAGAAGATATGGATTTGTGACCATTGCAAAAGGAAGGGTCATCTCAAGGATAAATTTTGGTTTCTTCATCCTCATCTCAAACCAAGCTTAGCCACAAGGACACCAAGTAAGTTCAACAAGACCCAAAGGCCAACCTCTCTTACGGAGCCACGGGAAATCAAGGACAAGCAGGTTCATCAAAATAAGGAGAAGAAGTAGTGGATGATATTGTGAGAATTTCCAACCTTAAGGCTCTCATCCGGTCCATTGCCTCTTTAAAAGAATCCGGTACCACTTTCTTTGCTAGTAAACCGAGTAAATCTCTTATCATAGATTCAGGGGCTACTCATTATATGATTAGTAACCCGAATCTTATATACAATATAAAACCGGAAACGGGTAATGTGACTATTGCTAATGGAGATATAGTTCCCATAAAAGGTGTGGGTGATTTAAAATTGTTTGATAAAAATTCTAAGGCTTTTTATATGCCCAGTTTTACGTCTAATCTTTTGTCGGTGAAAAAGACAACTTGTGATTTTAATTGTTATACTATATTTGGGCCTAATAGTGTTTCTTTTCAGGATATTAAGACTGAAAAATACTTGGAGAAAGGAATACCGAAGGGGAACTATACATTCTTAAGGATACTTCACCAAGCACTTTTACTTCTTTTTCTTTTAATTCATGTCTTAATAATAATGCTATGTGGCATGCTAGATTAGGTCATCCTCATTCTCGTGCTCTTGAGTTGATGTTACCTAATATATCGTTTGATCATTCTAGTTGTGAGACTTGTATTCTTGGAAAACATTGCAAGTCATTTTTTCTAAAATCTTTTTCCATTTATAAAAATTGTTTTGATCTTGTTCATTCTGATGTTTGGACATCTCCATGTGTCTCTAGAGATAACAACAAATATTTTGGGACTTTCATAGATGAAAAATCAAAGTATACATGGCTAACATTACTTCCGTCTAAAGATCGTGTGTTTGATGCTTTTCTTAACTTCCAAAACTATGTGACTAATCAATTTAAGGCTAAACTTAAGATATTAAGGTCGGACAATAGAGGAGAATACACAAGTCGTAGATTCAAAGAGCATCTTGCAAAACATGGAATTATGCATCAGACGAGCTGTCCTTACACACCTCAACAAAATGGAGTGGCGGAAAGAAAGAATCGACACCTAATAGAGGTAGCAAGATCGATGATGTTTCATGCCAATGTATCAAGAAGATTCTGGAGTGATGCCGTTATGACAATATGTTATCTCATCAACCGAATTTCCACTAAAGTTTTAAAGGATATGTCACCATTTGAGGTACTCAATAAAGTTAAACCATCCATTGATCATTTAAGGATATTTGGGTGTGTTTGCTTTGTGTTGGTTCCAGGAGAACAGAGGAACAAGCTAGATGCCAAAAGTACAAAGTGTATGTTCCTAGGCTACTCATCGACACAAAAGGGCTACAAGTGCTATGACCACATCAACAATCATGTCTTTGTGTCTCGAGATGTCAAATTTATCGAAAATCAAGGATATCACGACAAGAAGGATTGGGAAGATGTTAAAGACTTATCCCACTCTCCATCTAACCGGGCAACATGTTTGCGATTCCTTCTTGATCATCTCAGAAATCAACCATCACAACTACAAGGGGATGAGATAGTCCACGAAAGCATATCATCTACAACGGAACATGATCAAAGAATTGAAATCAATGATCAAAATGACTCAGGGGTACAAGTAACTCCAGAAGAAGAACCTATACCTCATGGAGAAGAAGAAGAGAACGACAAAACTAATGAAGATGCTCCTCTGCCAAGGATTCGTCATCCTTCCAAATGGGTGAACACACGAGTCTACTACAACAATCAAGTTGTAGCTCATCCTATTCAAACGGTATGTTCGCTTGACCTTTTACCAACTAACCATTAAGCTTTTCTTGGAAAGATTAAACTTGACAGGATACCTCAAAACTATGAGGAGGCCAAAGAAAGGAAAGAATTGATGAATGATGTGGATGATAAAGTCGGAGCTATGAGTCGTAACCATACATGAGATGAAGCAGATCTTCCTCCCGGGAAAAAAGCCGTTAGCTCCAAATGGGTCTTCACCATCAAATACTTGAGCAATGGAGATATTAAACGATACAAGGCATGTTTGGTGGCGAGAGGTTTTACGCAAACCTATGGAGAATACTACATGGATACCTTTGCTCTTGTCGCCAAACTCCACACGGTAAGGGTTGTTCTTTCTTAAGCTACTAACTTATCTTGGAAGTTGTGGTAGATAGATGTCAAGAATGCATTTCTACAAGGTAAAATTGAGGAAGAAGTCTTTAAGACTCCTCCACCCGGTCTTGAAGACTCTGTTGCTCCCGAAAAAGTCTTACGACTTCGGAAAGCTATCTATGGGCTGAAACAATCACCAAGGGCTTAGTATCACAAGTTGAGCTCTATACTCAAAGATCGAGGTTTTAAGAGATCCGAATTCGATCATACCTTGTTCATCCTCCAAGGACCTAAAGGTATCATTGTGGTCCTTATATATGTGGATGATCTTATCATCTCCGGCAATGATAAAGAAGGTATTCAATCCACTAAAGATTATCTTAAATCTGTTTTCGATATTCAAGACCTTGGAGAACTAAAGTACTTCCTAGGCATTGAAGTTTATCGTTCTCCGGAAGGCTTATTTCTTTTGCAAAGAAAGTACACACTTGATATTTTAGATGAGACAAGTAAAATTGGGGCCAAACCTGCCAAGACTCCACTCATAGATGGTTACAAGGCCAAGCAAAATGGGGAGAAAGCTAAAGAAGAGGGAGAAGACAGACTATATGAAGATCCAACACAATACCGCCAGCTTGTTGGTAAGCTGATCTATCTAACTATCACTAGACATGACCTTTGTTTTGCTGTGAATCAGGTCATTCAACACATGAAATCTCCCACAAAGTTTCATTGGAGCATGGTGGAGCGGATTCTTCGATATCTCAAAGGAAGTCCAGGCCAAGGAATTTTGATGGGAAGGAATGGGAGCACTGAGATAGTAGGGTACTGTGATGCGCATTATGTTGGGGATATATTGCATAGGAAATCAACCACCGACTATTGCACCTTCATTGGAGGAAACATGGTTACTTGGAAATCAAAGAAACAAAAGGTGGTATCTTGTTCAAGCGCAGAAGCCGAATACCGAGCTATGAGGAAGCTTAAAAATGAACTTACATGGCTCAAAGCCCTTCTTAAAGATTTTTGCATTGAGTCTTCCAGTCCTATCACATTTCATTGTGACAACCAAGCGGCTATTCACATTGCAACAAATTATGTCTATCACGAAAGGACCAAACATATCAAAGTGGATTGTCACAAGGTTTGAGAAAAGATTGAAGAAGGCTTAATCTTACCATGTTATACTCGAAGCGAAGATCAATTAGCAGACATCTTCATAAAGGCTGCAAGTCTTAAAGTTTGCTCTCACATTCACTGCAAATTTGGACTTATTGATCTTTCCCGTCCATGATCGGTTATCCCCTTCCCGTGGCCATCATACTCTTTTTCCCTTATCAATGTTTTGTCCCAATGGGTTTTCCTTGGTAAAGTTTTTTTAATGAGGTGATGCTTCATGGGGTTCCAAGCTTAGCCTTGGGTGTCTTTGCGGCTAAGCTTGAGGGGGAGTATTGATCCATGAATATCATAATTCATTTTCATCATTATCTCTCTCCTTCATGCAAGCACATTCAAGCTCCTTCTCTCTCACTCTCTTTCATGCAAGAACATGCAAGTACATACAAGATCATGCAGTCACATGCAAAATCATGCAAGCACATACAAAATCATGCAAGCACATACAAAATCATGCAAGCACATGCAAGGAAGCACAAGTCCCTATGTTGTTCAATCATCTATTCTAAATTTTGAATTTTACTCCTATATATAGATGTATTGTTACAACCAAAATCAAATAAGAAGTTTTCTTCTATTATATTCTCTATTCTCTATTCTTGTTTCATTATTCTTTCATACTTATAAATTATTCCGCAAATTCTAATAAAAATCCTGTATAGTTCATCACCGAGGCTGTTCTTTCCAGAAAAAGTGTGCAAGCTTACTTTGGGAATTGCTTCCTTGATAACGGCGGGTACTGGCATTTCAAAAAGAATGTTTTCATTAATGGCTTTTGTAGCTTGAAGAATTGATGAACAACTTTGCCTTTGCCAAGCAATTTCTTCCTTCCTGAGTTAGAGAGCCCAGGTTTGGGCACTTATGGCGATGGGAACCACCATCTCTTGTTCTCTCTTGTACTTTTGTTCTTCCCCTCAGCTCTACTACCGATTTCCAAATACCAAAATTCTGTGTTCACCATAGAATCCAGAGTCTCCTGTGGAGATTGCAATGCAATGCAAAAGTAACCAGACTCAGAAAAAGAAGAATAGAGAAGGACTAGATTAAAGAAAGGGATAATCGCCTACCATTAGCATGGAGTCCAATTTCTGAAAAGCTGGGAGATTCATATGAATGTCTGTGCGCACTTTCGGGGTCATTATTTGGGCAAACAAAGATTCAGTTCAGTTTCTTCTCATGGAGTATATCTATTTTAATGGATCACACCTTAGCTGCGTACCTCAAGTTATCTTCCATTGGCATCATTTTGCTTAGAAGGGACTAACTCAATCATGTAGTTAGTTGGAGAAAGTAAACAATCCATTTCCCTTCGCCATTTCCGTTTTTCTCCGCGCACAAGGGTTCCAGTTTCCAGAGCTCGCCAAATATTGAGTTTGCAAATCCAAGAAATTTAGTAGACATCCAAGAACTACAAAACATATCAAAAGAATATAAAGCTCAAGTGATATGAAATAGTAAGAACATACTAGCAAGATGTGTTACAGCATTTGATAAAGCCAAAGCTATTTGGACACCCTTGTATCCCCCAGTGACATCTTGACCAAGCAATAGCTTAGAAAATTTCTCCTTCCTGGCTTCCACATCCAAATGGCAGTAGACATAGCTTGGCTTTTTCTCCTTAGCATCAAAATGTTGGGACCTTCCAGACAAGCTCAAACCATCGCAGCTGTGTTCATCATTCTTCATCGGTAACCATTTCGAAGAAAAAGAGCTGGAGGCATCTTTGCTTGATGAACAGCTTGAAAATGCATCTTCATCCAACGAATCTGTCAGGCATCCATCTCCTCGACTTGTTCCACTTTCTTCTTCATATGATTGATTGTTGATAATACAAGTTTCCAAGCCATCGTATGTAACCATTCCTGATGATAACTATGCCCACACCGAAGGTGAGTGAACCCTTACCTTAATGATTACAAACGAATAAATGACACATATTTCTTCTGGAATTTATCTATAAACACATGAAATATCAAGGAAGTTGTTTGGTTTCTCTGCATAAAGAATACAAACCTTTTATACTAGGAAAAAATACCCTTTTTAAGGATATTAAAGGAGAGTGACTCAAGCTTTTTCTTCCTTGTGAAATAAAAATGTTTAGTTTAATGACCATGTGAAGTCAATTAACTTACTACTCTTAGCCGTTTCTGAAATTAATATAATCAATGATTTTAAACAACTGAAGAACCTAGAGGACCCTCACTCCTAAACGGCTAAACCCCACCTCCAAAGAAAGAGGGTTTGGTTGAGATAAGACATTGATTCATATAAAATGCTCTCAGCATCAAATTGAATATAGACATTAATGTCGCCCAATTTATTACATGAATGATCTTGGTCCCATACCAAAAAACCTAAACCAGTCACAAGACAAATGGGGTGGCCACTCACTTTTATTTGAAAACTATCCCCAACAGTTGTAGTCTAAATATTCCATATCATGCCCATAAATGAAATACCTAAAAGCTAAGGTCACCTATTTAGTTATAATTCCAATTTGTAATTCATATGAACTAAGATTAAGCATCATTAGTGTATAATGCAAGAAGGGAGCTAGTACTTACTATCTTTGCTACAGCAAGCCAACCTTCTTCTCATCAGTATCATCCTTTCTTCTTTCTTCTTCTCTTTGTGATTCTTTGTTAGATCAGAGATAAGAAACCCAACTTCCTTATTCCTTCTTTATTGCAAAAAAAAAAACAAGTTTCTCCTTATCAATCATATGAAATTTTACAGCCAAAACAATAAAAATTTTAACTCATAAGGAAAGGAAAGCTAACAACGGCAAAAGAAAATGGTGAGAGTATCTTTATCATTTTAAATAGATAGAGAATTAAACTTATGTTGGTTTTCTTCATTACCAGCACCAATGAACCATGCTCTGCATTGTAGAATATTTAATCATACACAAAGGGACAAGAAGAAATAATTTTTCACTGATCAGTTGTTTTTGGGAGACTAATACTACTTTTAAGGAAATGATTAAAATTTAAAAGCGGTAATGATGTAAAGCTTTTACTAGAAAGAGGTGTTTTACCTACTTTTAACATCATAGAGAACTCGATACGTATCAAAATTATATTTAGTAGAATTATGATACGTGTCGGCTGATCGATTAGATTCTGACATATGTAAAAAAATTGTTATTTCCAAAATCGATTAGATTTTCTTTTTTTTATTCAAAAAGAAAAACTAACAGAAAAAAAACAAATAATAAAATACATACTTTTTACATTCTATTTATCTAATATATCTTAAATTTTATTACTTCAATAAATTTGAACATTACTTTTAAATCTAGATTTTTATGTTTTTATATTATTTAGATTCTAATAAAATAATTTTACACACTTTTAATCATTTGAACGAAAATAATTGATTGAGTATAACACAACCTAATTTATTTATTCTAATTGGATAAGTGTTAAATAAATTATATAGTAAGTTGATTGGATTAACCAATGGATCAAATTAACACATAAATTTATTTAATTTCATGAATTAAATGGTTAAATAGATATAACAATGAACACATAATTTTTTTGTAATGACTTTATAATTAATTGCATGAAACATATATTTAGTTGGGAATTGAGACAAGTTCTAAATCAAAGGAGAGCATAGAAATAACTGAGATCTTGCAGGAAGTAAATCTCGCCCAGATTTAAGTAAGAGCATAGCCGCCAGTCACCAAATCCGTTTTTCTAAATCTCGCAGGATGGTCGGAAAAACAAACAAAAATATGAAACCAAAAGCTATTGAAAGCGGTATAGATTTTTAATATGTTAATAATGAAACTGTAATATAGAAACGTAAATTAATTTATTCATGTGAAAATTTTTTTTTGTAAATAATTATTTTCCTAAAAACAGTTTTTAAATATATAATTATCAACACATTTTTAATTTAATATTTTTTTACAAAATAATTTATTTTAAAATTTAGAAGCTCACTAAAATTCCCAAAATAAATAGATTTGAGTACAAAAAATAAAATAAAAAATCAAAGAATGTGAACCAAAGAATCAGATCGAGCTGAAATCTAGACCAAAGAACAACATTACACAAACCTTTAACTAATTGCGTGAACTGAGATTTAATTTAAGCAGAGAAGATGAAATATTCGTAGTTTACAGCTCTGACCTAAAATGGATTTGGGACATATATAAAACAGACCTAAAAATACTAAACATTGTTAAAGGAATCTGAACACAAACCTCAATTTGGGATACTATTAGAGATAAAACTGATAAAATGTTTACGTACAGACAATATAAACATTCTCAAATGGATAAATATTTGGGAAAATGTCAAAAAAAACACCAACTTACTAATATAGGTCATTTAGAACACAAATTATGTTGTAAGCCATTTAAATCATGAAGTTTTGTTGACTAATGTTTAGAGATATGGATTTTCGTTGACCAAGCCGAAAAAGACACGACGTTAAATCCGATAACAGACCAATTAACAGATGGTAACCAATCCGTTAACCAACCTGTTAGTATCAAAACGACGACGTTTTGATTCAACTCGAATTAAAAACCCAAATCCCTAATCCCCAAATCAATTTTGATTCAAACCCTAATCCAAAATCCCCAATTCGAAATCTCTAATTCAAAATTCCCGAAATCCCCAATTTTAGTTTTCCCCAAAATCAATTCTCTTTGTGTGCTCCAAATGCCGAAAGTGAGAAATAAAGGTGTGATTAAGGTTGTCGGAGATGGAGTTCAATCTTCACCGCCGGACTTATCATCACCACCGGACTTATCATCACCGTCGGACTTAACACTTAGTGTAGTTGTGTTTGACGGAAACCCTGTAGATGAAGCTCCACCGCGAGGCGAATCAAATAGTGTTGTCGGAGATGGAGTTGGAGCTCCACCGCAAGGCATTTCAGAGTCTGATAGCAGAGATGGAGGTCGAGCTCATCAAGATAAAGGCCGAGCTCCACGACGGCGTCGAAAACGAAAAAAAAAGAACATGTGAAGAGGTTAAGCTTGAAGTGGAACCTGAAGATGACTGTGCAGTGTATGGTGATGAAGACTGTGATGATGTTGATGATGCAGTATGTGTTAAGATAATGTGAACTTTAACATTAAGGAGGACTTCCCGGAGGTTTTTAGAGAAAAGAAGCTGGTTCTGAATCTGACAATGGTGATGATGATGATATCTGGGACGATGACAAGATTCCAGATCCTTTGTCATCTGACGACAAAGACGAGCTCACAGAAGAATACAAAGATAAAGAAGAGGCAAGTCGTAGAAATGTTAACGATCCAGAGATTTTGCTAGCAATTGAGAAAACTTACAACTCTCCCCAAGACTTCAAGCGTGCAGTGTTGATGTACTCTTTAAAGACAAGGTATGACATTAAACTCTATAGGTCTCAATCTACGATTGTTGGTGTGAAGTGTTGCTATGTTGATGATGATGGTGTTAAATGTACGTGGAGAGTCTATTGTTCATATGAGAAGAGGAAACATAAGATGCAAATAAGAGTTTATATCAATGAGCATATATGTGTGAGGTCAGGCTATTCGAAGATGTTGAAGCGGTCTTTTATTGCATTTTTTTTGAGAAAAGGCTGAGATTGAATCCAAAGCTTACAAAATACAACATGGTTGCTAAGATTAAGAGGGAATACAACTTGGAAGTGACTCCAGACCAGTGTGCAAAGGCGAAGACCAAAGTGATGAGTGCAAGAAAGGCTAGTCATGAATCCCAGTTTGCACGAATATGGGATTATCAAGCAGAGGTTTTGAAGCAGAACAAAAACTCGAAATTTGAGATTGAGACAGTCCCAGGGCCAGTAATTGGAAGCAAACAGAGGTTTTACCGTTTATATATTTGTTTTAAATCACAAAAAGAATCTTGGAAACAAACATGTAGATGGAGCTTTTTTAAAATGGGATATAAAAGGCCATGTTCTAGCTGTAGTTGGAAGAGATGGAGATAATAGGATTGTTCCTCTTGCTTGGGCAGTTGTAGAAATAGAAAATGACGAAAACTGGGACTGGTTTTTGAGACATCTCTCTGTAAGTTTGGGTGTTGTTACTATGAGCACTATAGCTATTATTTCCGATAAACAATCGGTAAGTCTTGTTACTATGAGGACTAGTTGTTTATTGTTTTTTGCAGGGTACTAAACTTTTTTTTGGTTTTTGGTAGGGTCTAATGAAAGCTATTCATAACATACTTCCACAAGCTGATCATCGACAATATGCAAAACACATAATGGATAATTGGAAGAGAGACAACCATGATCAAGAACTACAACGTCTTTTTGGAAGATAGCATGCAGCTACACCATAGGAGAGTTCACTGATCATATAGCAGAGCTAAAGAATTACAATCCTCAAGCTTACACATCTCTACAACTTACTAATCCACAATCCTGGTCGAGAGCTTTCTTTAGGATTGACACTTGTCAACAACCTCAAAAATCTCAATGAATCTTTCAAAATGACTATTAGGCAGGGTAGGAGAAATCTTTTACTGGATTTGCTAGAGGCAATGCATGGTCAGAAATGCAAAGAGATATACCTTAGCTGACAAGATGAAGATAAGGTTCACAAAGAAAGCTCATGCAGAGATTGAGAAAATGATAGATGGGGCACAATAATGCACGAGATTTATAGCCAGAAACAACATATATGAGGTATATCATAATGATGTCGGCTACAGTGTTGATATGGTTGAGAGAACTTGTGGTTGTAGGAAATGGCAGATGGTTGGAATCCTATGTGTTCATGCTGCAAGTGTGATTATAGGAAAAAAAAGAAAAGGTTGAGGACTATGTCAATGACTATTACACAAGGATAAGGTGGCGAGAAACATATAGAGATAGTATTAGACATGTCCAAGGGATGCCATTGTGGCCTAGATTGAATAGGTTACCTGTCTTGCCACCACCATGGAGAAGAGACAATCGGGAAAGGCCACCTAACTATGCTAGGAGGAAAGAAAGGAATGAATCTTTGTCTTCTTCAAATAACAATAAGATGTCAAGGGACAAGAGAATCATGATATGCTCTAACTGCCAAGACGAAGGTCACAACAAGAAATCATGCAAAAATACAACAGTTGTGAGTCTACCAAAGAGACCAAGAGGTCGACCACGGAAATATGCACATTAGGTTTGTTTTTTGTTTTCTAAACCTCACTAAAATCATGTATGTTTTTTTTATAACCTAACATACAATTAAATTAGGAACCACAACGACTTGAATCACAACCTCATCAAGGATCATACGCACAAGCAGAAGCACAAGGATCACTATCACAAGCACAAGTATCACAATGGTTTCAGTGTTCCACGTAGATTTGAATATGTTTTATCATAAATAACAATAATCCAAAAAATCATATCATGATTACATGTTCTCGACTTACAAGATTCCAACATTACAAGATTACAAGATTACAAGATTACTTCCATAGACACAACAAAGGAAAGTTTTTCATTACCAAATACACATTACCAAAGACCCAAAACACCAAATTCAAGCTCAAATCGAATACACTAGTAACCAAAAACAAATTTCTGTTTATTGGTTTTACACATTAGGATCACAATGGCAATGGCAATGACAGTAAAACAAAGGCACAATTTGATCATCAACTTCCATTTCTTGATTTTCCTTTTGCTCCACATTCCATCTTCCTTCAATTCGTCGATCCTAACCTTTAACTCTTCAATCTCGACTGCAACCTCAACTTTGGCGTCTGCAACCTTAACTTTAACGTCTAAGACCTCCTCGTACACACTATCTTCGATCCATTTAAACAAATGTTCCTGTATTTACAAACGAAACCCGAAAAACACATTCTATCAACGAAACCCAAAAAACACAAAATCAAAACAAATTACTTACATATCTTCTGCTGGGACATCGGAAGAAAGGTCTTCATGGGTTATGTTTCGTGGTCGATGTGTAGATGACGACGTCTAAGCCGCAATGATACTTCAAAGGAAAACCGTGACACATGCGCCCTCTGTTTTCACCACTTGATTGTCCAGAATTACAACTCATATCTGTAGGAGAAGATGGAGATAAGAGTTTTCGATGTGAAGATGAAGAATTCAAGCTCAAATCGAGAGAAATTGATTTTAGGGTTTGAATCAAAATTGATTTGGGGATTTAGGGATTTGGGTTTTTAATTCGAGTTGAATCAAAACGTCGTTGTTTTGATACTAACGAATTGGTTACCATCTGTTAATTGGTCTGTTATCGGATTTAACGTCGTGTCTTCTTCGGCTTGGTCAACGAAAATCCATATCTCAAAACATTAGTCAACGAAACTTCGTGATTTAAATGGCTTACAACATAATTAGTGTTTTAAATGACCTATATTAGTAAGTTCGTAGTTTTTTTGACATTTTCCCCATAAATATTTATGTATAGTTACAAGCTTTTTAAAGGAAAACTGAAAGAATAACAAATTGACTTAGTGGAAAACTTTAAATCTAAGCTAGAAACGTAGAGAAAAATAACATTTCTAGCCGATGTTAGAAATGTGTTCGGAACAAATATCATGAATTTTAATGATATTCGTTCCACTCAAAATTGTTTTCTAACGATTTATGGCGGAGAAACTACCATGAAAATTTTGTAAGTGTATCCACAACTCTACCTTATCTTCACCTACATTTGGATCCGGTGAAGATAATAGTTTGATCTGATCCATCAGGCTATAGACCTACATTGTCTAAAGTACCTGCAATGTCGAAGAGCCTGGCATATCGCCTATGGCCCAATTTTCGAGTCTCAACCTCACCCACATCAATCAAACATTTTTGGGAGAGCCATTAATCGGACTACAAAAATATTGAGTTTTCTACGTATCTCGACACGAATGAAGTTTGCAATTAATGGTTGAAGCTTCAGTAGTTTTCTCCACATTCATGATCCATCAGAAATGCCTCATGCTCTCATGCATCCCAGAAAAAACTCTCATAGTAAAAGAAGATCCTAACAAAAAAAAACAGAACAAGGAAAAACCATCTTCACAAATTTTTTACATAATCCATATCTATAATTCAGTTTCTAAAAATATTCTATTTTATAAATTGGTATAACAAATTTTCAATGTTATGCAAAAATATCATAGTTCATTGCGTTACAAACTAGATTTATAATCGATTTTAGAATAGTTAAATCAAGTATTGCTCGGTAAATTTAAACGAGAACACGTTAATGCCCTTTGTGAAGCTTGTTTCGCTTTAATGCACTTCTCGATTTCAGTTTTGTAAGCACCTCTCTTTTGGTTAATCAATAAATTAAAAAAATTCGAACAAATGTTTAACCTTTATAATGAATAAAAATAGAAAAATACGAATACAAAATCTAGTAACAGTTTCGATAAAAATATTTGGAATAAAAGCTCTTTTTCTTTTAAAGAGGAGACATTTTCAAAACTCTCCGCTATTTCCTCCAAAGCCAAACACTGATGCATCATCAGTCCTCTTCCATTGGTACTTCAGGAATGTCAAACCTGTCTTCTTTAACTGGGTTGTTGACTGAAGGTGAGTTGCAGTCAAGGAGATAACATAAAATAACATAACTTAGATTTAATAATCACATTATTAAGAGCAAGTCCAAAGAGAAATTAGAATTTTTTTTTAAAAGGATATGATTATCCAACATAGGATCTGCTTTCTCTCCACGGTTTCTGCTACCCTTGAGTTCTCTCAGAATCTCAGGAGTAACCTACAATTTAACATTAAAAAGCCGAATAAGTTGTCATTTACAAAACAAAAATTTCCACTTTTTTAATGCTAGAAGAGCCTTACAAGATGGTGTTTTTGCCTTTGGAGGAGAGTTTGGAGATGTTCTTTGTCTTCCTTTAGTATTTCATACTTGTACCTGCACATCGGCTTTAACATGAGCTTACAGAATAACTTTAAGGTAGATAAGTTTTTTGTTATATCTGTTCAAAATCAAAGAAAGTTACCGTTGCACAAAGGCAAGAAGAGACTGGTGCCAAATCACAGGCATAACTCTTATTTCGTCGACAAATCTCATGAAGTGAGCAACCAATGCATCAAGCACTCGATACGGCATACAGTATTTTTTCTCCAAAAGAATTTTTATAAAGTAACTGCGTAATTAAAAATTATCAGCACTTTCTTACAATTGAATTAGAGAAGACAATATACTATCCCACTCTCTCTGTTCTACACTCTAAAGAATAGTAGGCGTTTACCTTGTTGTGCCACAATACTCCATCTCAGCCAGCTTTAGCAAGCCAACGCTGCAGGTCATGTAAAGAAATTTATAATATGCAACGAATAATCCCAAAATTATAGAAGATGTTCTATTTATGCAATTTTGTGTAATGCTCATACCATGAGTGCAGCACAGGAATAGAACACTTTTCAAGAATGCTCCCTATAATTACAGCTTCTCTGAGATTCATTGTCCCCGACTGAATAAATAAACACCAAGTAACTAGTAAGAAAACCATCACATTCTAATGATAAATTCTGGAGGAGGAATATATACCTTACAAAGCGGGAATAGTATCCCTTGATTGAATGCAGTAGGCTTGTACAGTGCCTTTTTTAAAGCCTGGTAAAGAGCAAAATGCAACCTCTTATGCTTTCTAATATCCTCTCTCACTCGCGGAAGCAAAACATAGTTATAAAACCGTTGAACTTGTCTGTCTTTCAAGTTGGAAGCAAAGATTCTTGTGGCTTGATACACTGCATTAGGTGACCATTTCTCTGGCTCGGTCAAGTATAATACATCCTCCCAGCGTTCCATTGAAGTAATAACCTTAAATGCTTTAGGCAATTTCCCAACTGTATATTCATTCATAATCTTGCCAACACTGCATAAAGAGCATCTAAGAAACATGAGAAAACGTTTCATAAATTCTGCAGAGCGACGTAGAAGGAATGGAGAATGGAAAGAAGAAAACATTACCCTTTATATAACTTAGTTATTGATGAGGGCAAATTAGGATCAGGACGCTCTTCTGCAAAACAACGTATGAGCTTAACAATCAGTAAAGGTATCCAACAAGATACATTAAACAAACAAAAGCTTCAGAAGCAAAAATAAAGATCTATATCAACCTGCAGCTAAGTCAGCATCATTATCTTTGATTTTCTTGATAATGATATCAGCCAGAGTACGTTGAGGAGGAGCATTCTTGGTAAAGAATGACTCAAATAACTTCTCATCATCCTCATTGATCTCCTCCTGATATAAATTACATCACAATATAAAACATAATCATTAAACATCAATCAAGTAAGATCAATGTTGGAATTGTTCTAAGCAATTCAATCTAAAATTAATCCTAATCTCTAGAATTCATAAACATTGAGAAATCAAGGAACTAACTTGATAATTATCGAATTCACTCTGATTTTCAAAATTTCCATCAAAATTATCAATTTCATCTTCCTCCTCTTTCGCTCTCTGCTCCTCTCCAGCAGTCATGGCGGCCGCAACAGCAAAAGCGGCGCTGCTAGGGTTAATCTCGGCGTTCTCTTCATCTGCGATCTCTTTTTGCTGGGCAAGAGCTTCCTTCATGATCTTTGAGCTCATACCAGCTTCTATCAACTGCAGAAACCACCAAAAACGATTAATCGAACATCCTCAAAGCTTGAAATTGAAGAATTAGGAATCTTAACACGCGCGAAGTTTTTCACTCACCTTCTCTTGCTTCTGATGAGTTTTGGGAACCTTTGATCGTTTCCTGGAAGAAGCGATAGAGGCGTCATCGGAGATAAAAGGCTGAGTGTTGACAATTCGATCTCTCTTCTTCGCCATGGTTGTGAATTCCACAGGACGACGGCAGTGAAAATCTAAAACCTTTTTGGTCGTTACTTTGTTAAAACCCTAATGAAAAAAAAACAAAAAAAAAAAAGTCTTGTTTTGGGTAAATATGTATGTGTTGGGTTATTAAGCCCATGGATCCTTAAGTCAGCCCATATGACCCAACTATTCTTTTGTTTACATGGTCCTCTTTCCCAATCCATTATTTGAGGTGTTAAATCTACACAAGTACAATACTATACGTTGAAATTCGTATTGAAAGAAAATATCACTCGAAAATTCTTTTATTTTCTTACTAAAATATATTATATATGCGCAGCTGTAATTTAAAAATTTGTTAAATAAGAAGCACAGTAGACATAATATTGATTCAAATCTATATTAATAGTTATTTTTATATAAAAAATTATAAGGTTTTAAGAAGGTTTCATCATTTTGCCTTTTGATAAAAAATCAATTTGAATTATTATTTTTTACATGATAACACAATGACATAGAAATAAATATTTTATCATTTAAATTTTAATTCAAAAATACCATTTTTTTATCAAATTAGTATCACGATGACATCTAATGTTCGGGTAGGAATTTTGGAGATGATAGTGTGTTGAGTTCGTGGATCCAAAATAATCCAAAGAGCAAGGTTTGAATTCTGAATAAATAGAAAAGATATGAAACAATAACACCGGGAAAATAATGAGTACAGAGGCTTAGATTGAGTCGAAAGGATCTACGGTCTATTCTATATATTTGGTGGAGCTTTTAGTAAAAACAAAATGAATTTAAGGGAAAGCGTTTCGATCTTAATCACTTTCTCGGTTTCGTTCAAAACAAAAAAAAAATAATCATTTTCTCAGGTAGGATTATTCTAACAATGCTTTCCAACTTTTAGGGGGAAGTAATTAGTGGGAGACAAAAGGAAAGAGGTGTGACCTATAATATATGTAAATTATATTATAAAAAAAATACAAAGAAGTCGAATCATATATCGAAATTGATCCTTGGGACCCATCTCAATTATATGCAAGGCTCACACATATTTTCGTGATTATGGTTCGATTAACAATATATCATCGAACTCACTTTAATATCCTCTTTATATTAAATTGGAAGAATTATAAATTAACCTTTATTTTTTAAACGCTAATATTCATTTAGTATCTTAAAAGGAAACCAAAAAAAAATCCAAACTTGTCGATTCTGAAATCGTATCGTCTATGAAGCGTGACTTGTTTGATGCGTGAGCAAGACATACATAGCCATATCTTTAAAGTTTAAACTAAATATTTTAATACCGAATTCTGACACCTTTTTGTTATTTTGTTTAATAACAACTCAACAATGTTTCATCTACCTAAATAATTTATTTCCTAACAATTTTGCAAATTAACCATTTTTTAATTATTATACTACTCTTAAATTCATCACTTACGTTTGACTGATGGAATTTGTTCTCATCGTAACGTGAGGATTCCTCGAATAGGCCACTTAAGGTTGGCGTTCCCTTAAATGAAAAATAATGCAAGTGATGGTGACTTGGTGGGTTTTCACTATTCATTTTATTTTTATTTTTTCTTTTGACAGCCATTATTCATTATTTAATGTCCGGTTGCTGTAGTTTTGTCTTGAAGAAAAAAAAATTATACATATTTGATCATGCCTTTGTGTTTTTGGTAGATAGATAGAGAGAGCTACATATACAAAGAGAGCATAACAGAAAACAAAATGGCAGGTTAAGTGGACAAAGCATTTTTCGATGAAAGAATTAATAGATTATACATTTGATATAGGGAAACTTACGAAAACTACCATTTTAGAAAAGAGAGATTCGAGATCTCTAACATGTGAACAATGTAGTTATAGTGACAATTTTTTACGAATTTATTTTTATTAAGTGAAAAAAATATTGGTATACGGATACATAATTTAATACACGAAAATATATATTTTTAGACACAACTTTTTATGGACAAATTACATTACATATGTTTTATTTATGTAAAAGATATATAAAATTACATATAAAAATTTAACTCAAACATGAAAATTAAACTTTATATTGCAAATAAAGAACTCAAACGTGATAACTAAACCCTAAATTATAAATATAGAACAAAAACAAAATCTCTAAACTATTTAAATATAATCGTTTCGTAGACAAAACACATTGATTATGTTTGTCTACGTAAACGGATGAACTAATTACAAATAGAAAACTCAAACATGATAACTAAACTAAATCATAAATTACAAATAGAAAACTAAACTCTAATTTATAAATATAGAACTCAAATAAAATTTTTTAACTATTTAAACATAATCGTTTCGTGCACAAAACATATTGCAGTATATTTGTTTACGTAAACGGATGGAAAAATTACAAATAGAAAATCCAAACATGATAACTAAATCCTAAATTACAAATAGAGAACCCAAACATGAAAAGTATACCCTAACTTACAAATAGAAAATCCAAACATGAAAATTAAACCCTAAATTATATATAGAAAACTCAAACATGAAAACTAATTCTTAAATTATAAATAAAAAATTCAAACATGAAAATAAACTCTAATTTATATATAAAAAAACTCAAACACGAAAACTAAATCCTAAATTACAAATAGAAAACTCAAACATAATACTAAACCCTAATTATAAATAGAAAACTAAATCTTAAATTATAAATATAGATCCCAAATAAAATCTCTTAACTACCTAAACATAACGTTCAGTGAACAAAACACATTGAATGAATTTGTCCACGAAAACAAAATCGAAATCCTAAAATATAAAAAAAATATATATATCATTAGATTTGAATCAATTATTTATTTGTGGCATATTTGTAATTAACTCTTTGATATAACACACGGCTTCCTTAAGTAGAAATCCTTAGTGTTGTCATATCGAGAGCAATGCCATTTTTGGCAAATACTAGTGGGAGCATGCTCTTTTTCTTATTTCAAAGTATCATCAAATTGTCATAATACGACAAACTAAACCATGTTCCAACAACAACGATTCTTAATCGAATCATGGGTTTTAACAAAACAAGAGAATAAAAACCAAAACAAATTAACATAGGACTTGTGGAGTCCACCTTTGGAGCCTTCTTAAGTTGCATCCTTCTCGCTTCTGTTGATGAGAAGAAACCCAATAATTTCCTCTAAAATTTTATAAGTTTTAAGATTTAGATCGTATAAGCTTTAGATCTCTGAGTTATAAGTTATTAACGATGATGAACCGTGGTAGTTTTATCGGGTCTTTAACTTTTATTCTCCTTTTTTCTTTTGTGTTACATTTGCACCTTGAAACTACAACGGCTGTGCGAAAATCAGTTAAAGTGTTTGGTCCGCCTATTCCTCTCAAATGGTCACCACCATCACCCCCAAAAGAAGATTTTGTATGGTTCAAGATCAACATATACAAGAACATTGAACAAACCGCGTTCAGACCCACAGGTCCAGGTCCTAGCCAAGGCATCGGACACAAGGAGCCACCTAGTGCTCCATGAAAAAGAATTCATAACCGTTTTGGGTCTGAGAAATCACTGTTCTTGGTATTTATCCTTCTTTTATTGTTTTAAAGAAGTTTTTTTCTTTATGCAAACAGTTAATTTGTTTTGGGAGTGGATAAGAACATGAATCAATTAAAAGAAGGAATGATTCTATTTTTTCCGAAGTACCAAAGATGTATAATTGTTTGGGATGCTTAGTTTCTTTTTCTTTCTTTTTTTTTTGGTTATTTGTCTAGCTTAATTTTTTGTTTCGTTAACCGTATCGCATCAAACTTTAAGATATATCACGTAATTTTGTTGACTAAGAGGTTTTAACCTAGATCAGTACATCCTTTTAGGTTGGGAATTAAATCATATATGTAAGATGGTCACCTATGAATCCAAAAACTCATTAGTCAATCAACTCTGTCCATGATGCTTACTTGCTTAGTAGTATATACATATATTATTTATATTTGGACTAAAATAACAAGATAACTTTGTTTACAAAGCTAACGATAAAAAAATGTTATATAATTAACTTGAAATTTCAAATGCAATGAATACATATTTATAAAATTTTAAAAATTACAATTACATAATAAGAAAAACAAATATAATGAATACCCACTAGATATACAAATTAAAAAAAATCCTTAAAGCTACAAATACTAATGACATGATATTTACAAATGTCATAGAAATTCGTCCAAATAAAGTTGATGCAAGAGTAGCTTGTTGACATTGTTGTTTCAATCATTTTGGAAAATTAAAAGAAGAGATGCAAAATTCTGAAGAAAATAAAGCATCTCATGAAAACTGGAAGAAATTAGAGTATTAAAAGTCTGAAAATTAGTTCATTAGCATCAGCATCGGTCAGACATGAGGCTGAGTGCATCCCGATACACGTGACCGATGGTAGGGGTCGCATAATTACTCGTTATTTGCCTCGTATCCAATTTAAAAAATCAAATACTTGTTCTGGACAAATCGGGTAACAAGCCAGCAAATTAGATTACTTGCAAGTTTAAATCAATTAACAAGCAAAAAAAAAAATTTTAGATTACTTGTCTCGTTACTTATTACTAGATAAAAATTATTTTATACATGTTACTTGATATTTGTTTATAGTTATTTGTTACTAAAATACCAATGCTTAAATTATTATAATAGATTAATAGTTTTAAATTTATTATGAATTTTTATAATTTTAATTTGGTTCGTAAAGACTAAAATGTCAAAACTCTCTCTTGCGATAAAACCGAAAACTCATTCAATGTTGGATATTATGTATGTAGTTTTTTTCAAATCTTTTAAATTCAAATAACAAGTACTTAAATTTGACAAATAACAAATCGAATCAAGTAATTTGCAAATACTTAAATTTTGAACGGGTACTTGATCGAGGAAGTATTCGTTTTGGACGGATCAAGTAACAAAGCAAAAGTTCAATTACATATACAAATCAAACTGGGTCGCAAATAACTTGAAATTAGCAAATACTTGCCTCTTGCCCAGGCCTAACCGATGGGAGAAGTGCACCACCTATACCAGACGTGTGAAGGGGAACGTTAGTGAGTAAAACGTTTGACGTTGGTGGTGCACTTGTAACTCATATAAGACAAAGATTGAAGATTAAAACCATTTTAAGGATAAAACGTAAACCAGTTTTGAGTAAACGTAAACCCTTAAAGTGGTTTTAATCTTCAATATTTGTCTTCGGAGTCCCAAGTCTTATCTTGGCATTCAGCACCGGACCACAACGTCAAACCACCGCCACGTCAAGCGTTCGTTATCGCCGGAGAAAATGAAAACACCCGAGAGATCGTCGTTGACTCTGCCTCCCGAACCATTGTCTCGAACAAGATCCACGTAGGCAATAGTTAACCTATGCTCACTAACGATGAGCAGCGTGAAGCTACCGCCCTTGTTTTCAAGTTCGAGCCGTTCCGTGACTCGATCACGAGACGGGGTTTGAACGTGTCGGAGGTTTTGGTCACGTCCGCAACGATGGGATGGTTCGGTGAGCCAAAGCCGAAGAGGCTTATAAGAATGAGACCGTTTTATCACAAGTCCTATACCTAAGGCTAACGGAACAGAGTTCCGTATCTCGAAGCTAAATCCACCATTTGGCCCGCCGCTTCAAAACGGTAGCGTTTTCCAGCCTGACGGGCCTGGGTTTAAGATCGATGGGCACAACGTCAGGTCAAATAATTAGCAACTAATTAATTTTTGAAAAAAATATTACTTAAAATCTCATATCTTTTGTAAAAATTATATCCAAGTCGAACAATAATTTTTTTTAATCGTTTCAAACTTTAAACAAACAAACTAATTGGTATAATTATATAGGCTAATGTGTTATTGGCTATTTTTAATCTTATATTAATGATCAATGCAGTAGCATTTTGAATAGTTCTTTTTTTTCTTTTTCTTTTTGTTAAAGAGCCTTTTGAATAGTTCAAAGGAAACCATCAATTTAATTCACCAGTTTCTTTCCCCGCGAGTCTACGAGGTATGCCTATCAACAATTTTACTTGCAAATTGATCTAAAATCCAGAAGAAAAGCTCTTTTTAAAAATCAATGTATTCTATCGAATTTAAACCCAGACAATAATACAATAATGGCGTTATTACCAGGGCTGGCCAAAGATTATTAGTGACTCTGAGTTAGCCATGTACATAATATCCGAATCTAATTACCCGAACCGAAATCCATCTGGAAATAACGGTTTTAATTGAGTTTGGTTATGTTTAGTTTACCCATAGGGTCCTACACTCATATATTTGTGGGTATCGGTTTGGTTCTGAATATTACCCGAAACTTGATTGGATACCCGAATACTCAAAACATAATATATTAACACACATAGATGATATTTTTAGATATTTTAATACATTTTGGGTACTTGAGTATTAAAAACTTTTACAGGTTCGAATATTTTTCGTATGTTTCAGATAAAATTTACCATATTTAGAAATAATATACTCGAAAATATTCGAACCGGATTATACCTGCAAATTTTTGGGTTTATATAGGTATTAATTACTTTTTACCAGAATCTGATTTGAAACTTTATCGGTATCTCTACGGATCCAAAATTTCTATATCCAAAAAATCTATATCCAATTGGTTCGTGTCCAAACCCGATTCAAATACCCGGATGTCTAGATCTATTCTGAGCAAAAAAAATCTGGCCATTTAATTATTAATTGGTTTTATATGGTGATACTAGATGGGCAAATTGAAAATTTCACATGTCCTACGACGTTCGAGCCGGTCTCGTTATCTCTCTTGCATCCAGTTTCGACATGGACACATAACAAATACCGGCAAGTTCTATACAAAGGCCATTTGTCGGAAATATTCGTACCTTACATGGACCCAAATGAAGATTGGTACTCTAACACTTTTTTTGATTGTGGTGAATACGGCTGTGGGCAATACGCCGTGTCTCTTGAGCCCTACACCGATTGTCCCGCGAATGCCGCCTTCATGGACGGCTTCTATGTGAGCCAGGACGGAACTCCCATTAAAATCTCAAATGTTATGTGTATCTTCGAAAAATATGCCGGAGATATTATGTGGCAGCATACCGAGGTTGAGATACCCGGTTTAAAAGTACAATTTATTAGTTTGTCTTTTTATTTTAGGCCTTTTAACCAAATATTTTTTTTAAATTATAGAATTTATCAATGATATATATATACGAAACCATGATATATGTTTATATAAATGTTGATGCAGATCACAGAGGTAAGTCTTGTAGCCCGGATGGTGACGACCATGGGAAACTACGAGTACATAGTTGACTATGAGTTGAAGCCTAGTGGTTCCAACAAAATGGGGGTAACATGTCTTTCGAAAAGTTACTGGACCACAAGGTAAAGCCACCACCACGTCAGGTGTTCATCAGCGCCCGAGAGAAAGGCAAGACCTGAGAGATTGTCGTTGACTTTTCCACTCAAGCCATTATCGCGGACAAGATCCATGTAGGCAAGGGTAACCCTATGCTCACTATCGACAAGCATGAGGCAGCCACGTTGCTTGTTCACAAGTTCGAGCCGTTCCGTGGCTACACGAGTTTTAAACCTAAGTATATGACTGCAAGTGTACAGACAAAATCAGTAGTATAGAAGGGGTCGAATCTTCAAAGACCAAGTTGCACTATGATTCTATCGAAATAATGCTAAGGTAAGACGAAAAAAATATTGTTTGTTTGAGAATGAAAACTAAAGAAAACAATTGAAAGTAAATAACGAAGTAAACTTATGGATTAAAAGCGCTAGGCTTTAAGGAATTATCTGGAATTCAGAAATCACAAACCAGACAACTATTCAGGGCATTAATTAAGAATTATCTCGAACTCGAACAAAAAGTCTAATCAATCCACTTTCATGGCATCAATTACTATGTCTAACCACCTAAGTATCTAAACTTTCGCTTGAACTTAAAGTCTTAAACAAGCATTAACTAATGGGTTCGATATGTTCACGTATCGCTTTAACATCATCTTTCGTTGGCTAAGAACGATCCGCTCATCTATGTTCTATCCGATAACCTATAAGGTTTTGGAGAATAGATTCAATCCGATAACCTATAAGGTTTTGGAGAATAGATTCAATCTAGCATCATAAAACTAGGTAGCCAATCTAGTCTAAGCATTAATAATAACAATAGATGAAGATGACATAAGATAAAAGACCTATTTGTGTTTGATTCAATGGTTCTTCATTCCTTCAAAACCCTAAACCCTAACTAGAGAACTACTCAGTCATGGAAGCTGAGAAACAATCAAAGTTTGATGAAGAACTCATGAAAAAATCCAATAAAAATCCAAAAATATATATATCTTAACAATATGTCTCAAGTAAAAGAAGGTTAGAATAAAGTAAGCATAAAATACGCATAGCCTAAACAATAGCTTAAAAACAAGTATTTATAGGTTCAGAGGTCAGAATCCTAAACAAATCAGGAAAAAAGCAATTTTCCATTTTTTCGGGCAGATTTTGAGGCTCGGATCGATCGATACAAGACTGAATCGATCAATCGGATCGCAGACAGGTCGATCTGGTCGACAGACTGAGTCTGGATCGGTCGATCTGGTCTTGATCGATCGATTTGGAAACTTACAGAATTTTGGAATCGATCGATCGGGTTCTTCCTAGCGTCTTCCCTCTGCGCATGCTTCATCTGCTTGCCAGACTAGACCATCTTTACGAAAATTGTCATAAGTTTTGATCACACCGTTGGATCGACTTCAAACCATTTTCAAATGAAAGTAACTCAAATATATATCTTTTGTCCAAAATTTAGATTAATCCATCGGTGGGAAGTTCCTCAAATAAAGGAAAATTTCAGACGTATCTGCATGATCATGCATCTTTTGCTTCAAATCTTGCTTCCAAATGCATTATAACTCTTTTTTATCATGATTTGACCTGATAAAACTCTAAAAACATATAGAATGACTCTAAAACACATACTACAGTGCGATAAAGAGATGTGGCTTGAAATTGTCGGAGGTTGTGGTTATGTCCTCAACGATGGAATGGTTCGGTGAAACGAAGATGGAGAGGCTTATAAAAAAGATATCGTTTTATCTTAACGGGTTGGTGAATATGTATCTAGACCTATTGAAGGAATGACAATAATCAATTGAATAGAGAAAGTTAATGTTTCTAGGGTATCTGAAAGATTCAGTGTTGACTACGCACCAAATAAACTTTAATTTTTTTATCTTAGACCTTGTATACATCGAACATAATTCCTCTTCTAGCACTGTAGAGATAAGTTTTTCGTGATTCTCTTTTTGATCTTCCTCTAAATTCAAGAACGGTAATCTGAGTTCCGTAAAAAGGACTAGGAAAGTGAACCTATACTCATGAAAACGTTTCCTCACAAGGAATACGAAAGTGAGTGGCCATTCATGAAAGTGTCTCCTCCCAAGGAATACAAAAGTGAGTAGCACCGTTTCGAGAACTAAATAATAATAAAAAATAAGACTAATGGAAGAAAAAATAAGAGAGATTGCACAGAGATTTTCTGTGTGAGCAAAAATGTTGGAAGAGAAAGAATCTATAAGTTCTTTGATCGATACTCTCTTGATGAGACCTCACGCTTAGTTACAGGGGTCAACAATAGAGATTTTAGATTTCTCTAAGGGGATCTAAGGGGCTTGAGCCGTATATGGGAGATTTGCTAAGCCTATGGTTATTATATTGACACACTATCTAATTTTGGCTATGTGGTATGTGGATTAAAAGTGTTGGTCAATGAGGCGTTCTAAAGTTTGGTGAGTTTCTGTTTTCAAACCTCGGCTCTATTTTTTGTAGTTTGCTTGAGGACAAGCAAAAGACTAAGTGTAGAGGAGTTGATATAATGCGGTTTTGACGCATTCTAACCATGATTTTTAGAGTATTTTAGAGTTTTTTCTTTGTTTTAAGAATATTTTTAGGTTGAAATATGTTTAGAAGAAGTTTAAAGCATATAGAGCAAGGATGGGAGCAAAATAGCAAGAAGTACGCGTTTTTGGACTTCATATCGATCGATTGATCCAACATTAGGAGAATCGCCGTGAGATTTTAGATCGACCAGACGAAACCAGATCGATCGTTCTAAGTCAGATCGATCGCCATCTTTGTATCGATCGATCCAACATACGAAGATTTGTCGTGAGATATTAGATCGATCGATCCAGCGTAAAATCCAAACCGAGAAAAAGAAGAAATTGTGGATTTTTTCCTATTTTGACTTAGTTTTGCTATAGATCTCGACCAAAACGTGATTTAACCTATATATAAAAGATTTATGTCATTTTTAGGCATCACTTTATATTATAATGCTTTATATTATACTGCAACGACAATGGATTGATTATATATTTATGTTTGAGTTCAAAATAAGAACTTTTTTCATTTCCTGAACAATTTTCTGATTCATGATTTCTGAATTCTTAAAAAAATTTCTTGATCTAATTGATATTTACATCGTTTTTATTGATTTATTTAGTTTACATCAAACAAATAATTTCTCTTTTTATTTTAGTTTAATTTTCAGTTTTAAAAAATTATAATGTAATTTTGGTTCTCGTAGATTCAATTCCTAAATTGTTACAACATTTGCGGTCCTTGTAAGTATTTATTGGGTTAAAACGTTGAGTATTACATTCACCATCTATAACGTGTGGATCACGGCGTATAACAAGTCGGAGGTTTGGGCACGTGGTTTATACGCTGATAGGAGCCAAGACGATGATACGTTAGCCGTGTGGTCTCAAAGGTAATTTACATCTCTATTAAAATTTGATTATATTTTTCCATTGCATGATTTGAATAAATTTATCGTATTACTATTATCAACTTTAATTTGAAAATTTATATAATGAACCTTTAAGTCAGCAAAAATATATAGTTCAAATTGTTTACTTAAAAAATTTGCTGGTAAAAAAATCTTGAAGTGTCATGTTTACAAGAATTGGATATATATTATTTTAAATAAGAATAAAACTTACCTTAGTAATTTACTTTTTTGTCTGCCGAAATGACTTGGACAAAATAGTTATGCTCTTTTTTTGGATAAAAATAAATAATTTTGATGCAAATTAAAGAAGACATAAAGTTGTCTCAAACTTACAAATTAAAACCTTTATTTTTTACAAGAAAGACAAAATAATACGAATTTGATGAGTAAATTTTTTTATGTAAAGGTTAGGTTTTATCTTGAATTTAGGAGACCAATTATCGATATTTTTTGGGAGAGGCTAAAATTATATTTAATTGATTGATTGTGACAGGGATATCAATATAGAATAAAGATATAGTGATGTGGTACACCGTCGGATTTCACCATGTCCCAGAAGATTTCCCGACGATGCCTACTTTATCCGGTGGCTTTGAACTCCGACCGACCAACTTTTTCGAGCGGAACCCTGTCCTGAAGACCAAACCCATCAAGCTCACCACCGCTCGAAAATGCACTCCTACAAACGATTGAGTACTAGCTTAATCATATCATTGATAAAATTGATCTACTTCGTGATGCAATGTAACGATTCGAGAAATAATAATGTGGTTCAAACAAATTGGTTTTATATAATCATCATCTTTGTTGATCAACTAGTCATATATATATATATATATATATATATAAATCGGTTATTTTTTCAAAATCTTGGGAATTTAAAAAGTTGGATAAGTTTTAGGCTTTTAGCTATATATATAATTCCTTAAATAGAATCTCATAGTTTTGGATTAGTTGAGAGAAAATCCTATAAATTTTATGTGTTCACACTTGAGACCAAATCCTTTTTTCTACAATTTTCAAAATTTCTAAAATCTATACATTTTTTATTTTATAGAGATTCTTGATTTTTAATTAAACTTGTATTTCTATTGTTATACATTCATTATGTTCATTCTTTGTTTCCATTCTCCAGTCAAAGTTTTTTTTATTTCACTACAATATTTATATAAAATAAAAGGAAAACATATAAGAAAATATTTTTAAGTGTGTGTGTACACATACGGAAATTTATGACTTCATAAGGTCTTTTGTATTGGTTAAGTGTGTGAATATTATAGAAAATATTTTTAAGTGTGAATATTATTGTATTGGTTACAGCAATATTCATTCGTTCTTTTGAGAATACGACATCATAAGGTCTTACCGCATCCGTTGAAACAAATAGTTAATCACTAATTTAAAAAAATAATTCAAAAGCATGTATTATGCAACAATTTAATTTAATGTCTTCCAAACTGATATGATCTTGAATGACTTGTTTATAATCGTAAATAAAGAAAAATATAAAGGAAAAAAAGAGTTGAAAACTGCTTGACCTCTTCTCTTCATCTTCTTAAGATTATAAATAAATAAAATTATTAACGCAAAAGCAAAGAAAAGAACCCAACCATAACAACAAAGAACACATCCACTACTTTATAAACATATATATATATATATATACGAATGCATACACAAATAGTTATTCTTTTCAATAGTGGAGTAAACCTCAAGTAACCTCTTCTTTCCTCTCTGGGGAATCAAGAACAAATCAATGGAGGTTCAAGAACAAAATACCCAGAATGGGCGACCCAAGTTTTCTCTATTTTTCATGTTCGTCTTTCTTTTTGGTCTCGCCGCGTTCTTCCTCTGCCTTTCATCTGAGTTTCTGACGGCTAAGGTATCCAAATGAATTATTACACAAGTTATCGATTATTATTTGGGGTTGTGTTTGATAAATGTTTTACGTTTTTTAAAAGGGGAAAGATCTGAAATGGGATGGAGAATCGTGTTATTTACCCAAAAATCATGCTTTCGGGTTTAGGAATCGCTGCTCTGGTCTGTGTTTCCGTTGCTCAGATCGTCGGAAACATTGTGCTCTGCAGAGGTTTCTTGAAAACAGATAAAACAGGAGCGACCCCGTTTTGTGTATTTCTTCTATTGTTTTCTTGGTAAGAAAGATGCTTATTAAACCCTAACAAAAAAAAAGAAAAGATGCTTCTTAGATTGACAGTAGCTTGTAATTTAGTTATTAGTGTCATAAGCTGGATTTAATTTACAGTAATTATATGGAAAATACATGAATTAATGGCAGGGTTAATTTTGCCGTTGCGGTTACGTTGATAAGCGTTGGCGCAAGCATGAACAGAGAGCAGAGATACGGCAAAGGGTGGCTAAACCGTTAGTGTTACCTAGAGAAAGACGGTGTCTTCGCAGCGTCTGGCGTTCTGTGCGTTACGACGTTGGCCAATATTTTTGGAGCGTTTGCGTCTAAAGTCTGGCGTTCTGTGCATCATTAGTGTTTAGAAACAATCAAACTAGACTCTAGAGTTGAGAATCCGCGTTTAGAGAGAAAAAAAACAGCGTTTTCATTTTGGAGGCCTGCCGAAATGTATATGGCGAAGATAGTGAAAAAAAGAAAAAAAAGAGAAATTGATGGTGACAGTGTTTCTACTTTCTAGTTGATGGAGATTGATCATCTAAGTAATTCTCAAAAAAAAGTTAAACGACGTGATTAAAGGTAAAACGACATCGCACCAGACTCTAATTATTTAGGAAGCTACGTTGTTAGGTCAACAAAATATACACCCAACATAAACCCATTTAACGGAATATAGAAATAAAACGGTTAAAACTTGTTTCTTGGGCCATAAGCAACCAAGCTAGAATGCAATTATCTCTTAACACATCCCAAATCCACAAATATTTAATGAAACACATATCCAAATATTCGAAAGAAATGCGTTCATTAGCAAAACCAGTATCAATTCAGAAAATTCAGAGTTACTCAATGAACTCTTCCATGCATGGTTGTCAAGAGTTCAACCACCGATATATGCAAACTAAAAACACCGATATTTGAGAAACTAGTAAGAGTCTAGTCATGTACAATGCTCTCTGTACCGAACAGAACAAAGAAATGAAGGGAAAGCATACGAGAGAAAGAGTTTGGTGAGTACACCATGCCATGGATCATACATGTATAGCAAGTAGCAATATGACTCCGAACCATGTATGTGCAAAGAAACAGTCACTTGGAAGGTGAAGTGGATGATGATGCATCACCGGGGCTACTCTTCTGATCATCCTGAGAAAAAAGAAAAGCATATGGAAATTTCTCTTTGCTTAGATCCTCGTAATTCTAGGTTTCAGTTTTTACCTTAGTGGTAGACGATGATGCATCACCAGGGTTAGTCTTCTGATCATCCTGTCAAGAAGAAGCATTTGAAAACTTCTCTTTGCTTAAGATCCTCACAGTTTTAGTTCTAGGTTTCAGTTTTTACCTTAGTAGTAGTGTTGGTGGTGGTAGGAGGTTTTGGCCCTGGCACAATCACCCTCAAGTCCTGATTATGAAAAGAAAACACAATTTAATTGGATATATATACGATGATAAAACTATCAAATCGTTTTTAAGTAAAATACCAACCTTAACGTCTTTCAGAAAAAATTGGTAAAACCCTTCGTCCTTACGGTAATTCCCTTTGACCACCATCGTACGCGACACTGTACAATCTCAGAGGCAAATCATTTCATACAAAGTCACATAAAAGTGCTTAAACCAAGAACGAGAGCTTGTGGAATGCAAAAGCACCAACAAAACAGGAACACACAGTGCTTATTCCAAGAATTACACAAAGAACAAAAATGACAAATCAGTATTTCCGCTCATAAATAGTCCAAATCTGCAGGTTTTTCAAAGCATTTGTTGAATCAAGAAAACCTCACTATTCCAGTTTCGATTCCTCAAGAACACGACCAAATTCAGCAGTGAATCTATCGATCGAAACCTCCAAAATCTCACTATTCTAGCTCCGATTACTCAAGAAATCTAACAAATAAACGATATAAATTAGCAGTTTTTGGGATAGAGAACAGAAACTGCTGAGAAAGAGATCGGAATCAACACCGCATCAGAAAACCTAGTCGATCGATGAAGGTAATGATGATTAATCAACACCGATCGCAAGAACACCAAAAACATCCATAAATCTCACTATTCCAGTTTAGATTCCTCAGGAAATCTAACAAGTAAAACAACAAAATCAACTAAGTATTCGACTTATACACAATCATCTCGACCTCAATCGCATCTCGAAACCTAAGTTTTTTCCGTAATCGCATCAGAAAACACCAATTGGAGTTCCTAATTCCACAAAGAAACCAAAAGATTCGCGAAATTACCATCTTTGATCCCGAAACTACCATCCTCTGGGTTGACGAAGTAGACCGTTCCATTAAAGTACTCGTCGCTCCGCTTCGTTACGAATCCCACCATAGATCCGATGTTCATCAAGTCTGGAAAGTTACTAGAGCCTTCGCTCGCCATGGTTGCTCGAGAGTGATGAGATTCTGTTATCTAACTTCTTCGGGAAGATTCTGTTAGTTCTTCAGAGTTAGAGCGTTAGATTTATTGCTGTGGAGGTGTTCCTTTATATAGGTCTTTGGAGGGAAATGAAATTGAGATTTTTTCTCATGCAAAATTACAAACGTCATTTATTTATTATATCCCAATTGAGAGATCATAAAACACACTTAAATGATACTTATTTAGAAAGTTACTAATTTTTTATTGTAGGTTTATGATCTATGAGAAAATACTTGTATCCACACAATATGCGGATGCAATTTTATTTTTTATTTTTAAAATAGGTTTTCGAATATTAAATTGAATTTATAGTTTTTCAAAAACTACGATTACTGTTTGATATACGTAGTGTCTTTAAATCAAGTTTCATGCGTACAAATATGGATAATTTGTTGCATTTAGACTCTTAAATTTTAAAATAACAATTTTTTTTAATAGAAAATTACTCGTGTTTTGCTTATGGCTATTTCGCATCCACAATGTCAATACACATGTGCTATCTAGTTTGTAACGGAATTTATAAATTTCTGACTTTTTAATAAATTGTATAAATGTTGATTTTATGATGGATTTGTAGCAAAATTACAACATAATTTTTGACACAATCTTAATGATAAAGGACAATATTGGCATATCTAAATTTTAACCTTTTAACAGTATAATTTATAATTCACTCTGCTTTTTGACTGGTAAACACCTTCATCATCACATACACATGTTCATTCGTGGTTACTTATGCCTTTCACATTGACTTGTAATGTAAAAGCCTTTCTTAAAGTTATTGTGAGTCTCTCTGCTCACATACTTAACCAAAGTCTTGTTGAATTTTCAGATATTATGGCTTCAACTGATATTTTATTTGAGTTCCTGTGACACATTTACAACCGATTATTTGATCTTTTGTTCACTGAGTAAAGTTTTTAAAGTGTTTCCAGAGAAAGAAATAGAATACCAAACAAAGCTTTTAACATATGTGTGTGTGTGTGTGATGATAACATTTGATCTCTGTAAAAAAACTTTTTAACATCAAACACACAAAAAAGCAACAAGATTTGAGAGAAGTGCCTTCATTAACGAGACTCAATAAACTTCCCCATGACTGTAAAAGATTCACAACCTATGCAAACTCAAACACCAATATCTAACGAAGTAAGGTCTAGTCAAGAACATTACTCTGGATGTAACAGAAAGAAGAAGGGTAATATGACTAATGTATAATCTCTATATTACGTATGTTCTATACATTTCGGTATATCATATATGTATGTTATGGATATGATATAATATGACTCATATGTATGCACAGAAACAGTCTCATTCCCACGGCTTAGTGATCAAATCAAGCCCTCTTTGCTGCCTCGCCTCTATTAGTGTTGCACCATCCTGTTAAAACCATTTGAAAAAACTCCATTAATCTCTTTGTTCTAAGCTCATCAATGCACCATATTCTCTAGGTTTTCAATTTACCTGAGTATCAGTAGTAGAGTCTCTGTTACGAGAAGACCCTCTCTGGCCATCATCAACTAACATGGTCGAGGAAGATGATGCTTCACCCACATTACTGTTCTGATCATTCTGATAAAAGCATTGACCAACTCAGTATTCTGTCTCATAATGCCAACACTATTCTAAGTTTAAGTTTCAGTTTTACCTGAGTATTGGTTGGGTTTCCCAAGTTTTGTTCAGCAGCTTGAATCACCTGAAAGTCCTGCTTAACAAAAGATACAATTTTTTGAGTGTTTGTTTACATAAAGAGGAGAATACAATAGAAGATAAAAATCGATTGTTCGTAGTACTAACCGTAGTTTCCCATAGCCTAAAGTAAAAAAGCTCGTCGGCCGGAATAATCTCAGTTCCGCGCGTTACTGTAAAAAAACAGAGTCAACTCATTTCAACTCAAACTACATTAAACTAAAAGAGAACAAAAATTAAGTGTTTATCCAAACAAAACTTTCCAAGAATGCACAAAAGATTCGCTAAAAGAGAAGCTTTCGATCAAAATCATCGCAAGAACCCAAAACTAACATTTTCCGATTTCCTTTTCTCAACATAAACATCAGGAAACACGAAATTAGCATCTGGGATTGAGATTTCGAAGAATATGCAAGAAAATCGAATTTGATTGCAGCTAAAACCCTAAATTACAAAGAATCGAACACTGCATCCTGTACTCGCATCAGTAAACAAGAAGAAGGAATCATAGAACCCTAATCCGCACACAAGTAAAAAGAAATCGGAAATAACTAACCGTTCTTGATCATAAATCCAGAAGTCTCCGGCTTGTAAGAGGAGACAGTTCCTTGGAAGCAGTAATCAGTGTTCTTCTTCTTCGCATTAAACTTTACCAAAGATCCTACTTCCAATTGTGGAGGATTTCCCGAGTTATCGTTCGCCATTGATGGAAGCTCTGCGTTTTGTGGCTTTGGGAGATTTCGTGTTTTAATTTTCTATGGGGATGAAGATTGTGTTCGTTCTCAGAGCCAGAGAGCAGAAATGTACTTTATATAGCCTTTGGAGGGAAATACGATATTTATTTTCTTTAGTGGCAAATTACATTTTTTTCACGATTATTGCAAAACTTAAAACTACAAATATAATGACTTAATAATGTGGTTAATCGTATCTAAATTTACAAATGTTACTGAAATTCGTCCAAATGAAGTTGACGCAGGAGTAGGCTAATTACATTTTTTTTTGTCAAATTATAATTTTTGTTTATTCTTAAATATTGGATGAAAGAGAACTATCCCCAACAACATATTACACAACGTGGCACATAAACCGAAATAACCAAAATCGTAAAAACTAATTTCAGTTTTAATTTAGTAATCTTTTGATAAATCCGAAATGAAACCAATTTTTTTTAACAAATGATAAGTTGATAGCGAACCAAATTGAAGTTTCGGTTTTAGTGTTGACATACTGAGTACTCTTCATAATAACCACCTAAAAACCAAAAACTCATACCAAACCGAATCGGAAAAAACACGAAATGTTAAGGATAATAATTTCCCAGAAAAATCAAACCAATACAAAACCGGATCCCGGTTAAACACCTCTAAATTTTACTGTTACACGTGTGTTGGTTTTTGCTAAAGAGCTGAAGCAAAACAAACACGAACTTTCTCTAGTTACTAAAACCTCTTCTCTTCACGTTTTTCTCATCTCCAATTTCTCTCTTCAGATCTGAGCTCCGTTGGATCAGAATTATCGCCGACGCTCACGTGAACAAAGCATAAGGAGGAGCAATTTCATTTCGCATGGTCCGATTTCAGATTTCTGATCGGAAAATCCCTAATTCAATCGTTAATTGATCGGTCGGAGGAGGAGAAAATCACTGGTAGAAATAGAAGTTCCCGGTGTGTTTGGTGTTAGGGATTTGAGTAAGAGGAGGATGGAGCAGCTGAAGACAATTGGTAGAGAGCTAGCGATGGGATCGCAAGGAGGATTTGGTCAGTCGAAGGAGTTTCTCGATCTGGTCAAATCAATCGGTGAAGCACGATCTAAAGCAGAGGAAGATCGGATCGTGCTAAGCGAGATCGATATACTGAAACGGAGATTGTTGGAACCAGATGTTCCCAAGAGGAAGATGAAAGAGTACATTATACGGCTCGTTTACATTGAGATGCTAGGCCACGATGCTTCTTTTGGTTACATTCACGCTGTGAAGATGACGCACGATGATAATCTTCTTCTCAAGCGTACTGGTTACTTAGCTGTGACGCTTTTCCTCAACGAGGATCATGACCTTATTATCCTTATCGTCAACACAATCCAGAAAGATCTCAGATCCGATAATTATCTCGTTGTTTGTGCTGCACTTAATGCAATCTGTAGGTTGATTAATGAGGAGACGATTCCGGCAGTTTTGCCTCAGGTGGTTGATTTGCTTAATCACCAAAAGGAAGCTGTGAGGAAGAAAGCAATCATGGCTTTGCATAGATTTCATCGGAAGTCTCCTTCTTCGGTTTCACATTTGATCTCCAATTTCAGAAAAAGGCTATGTGACAACGATCCTGGAGTTATGGGTGCGACTCTTTGCCCGTTGTTTGATCTCATAAGTGAAGATGTTACTTCTTACAAGGATTTGGTTAGCAGTTTCGTCAGCATTCTCAAACAGGTCACTGAGAAAAGATTGCCAAAGAGTTATGATTACCATCAAATGCCTGCACCCTTCATCCAGGTTTCGCATCATATGTGTTCGTCGCTTTAATTTTCCCTTGTTGATCTCAACTTTTGCAACTGGTGGTAAGTGTTTTGTGTAAAATTTTTGTTTTTAGATCAAATTGCTGAAGATAATGGCGTTGCTGGGTAGTGGTGATAAGAATGCGAGTGAAATCATGTCTATGGTGCTTGGAGATTTGTTCAGAAAGTGTGATTCCTCTACCAATATAGGAAATGCGATCCTTTATGAGTGTATTCGTTGTATTTCTTGTATACTTCCAAATCCCAAGCTGTTAGAAGCTGCTGCTGATGCTATCTCCAAGTTTTTGAAGGTTTGTTGTCTTCCTGACATGTATGATTTGAAGGTTTCTTGTATACTCTTGTTAACCTTATGATTTGTATCTAAATCCTGGGAAAACTATTTGCAGAGTGATAGTCACAACCTGAAGTACATGGGCATTGATGGTCTTGGTCGATTGATAAAAATAAGCCCAGACATTGCTGAGCAGCACCAACTTGCTGTGATAGATTGTTTGGAGGTGAGTAGCCACAAGGGAAACTTTGTTTGTTGTTTGTTTTCATGTGATTACTTTATAATTGTTTTCTTGCCTATTGTATTTTTGTTCCTACTGTCCGACAGGATCCAGATGATACACTAAAGAGGAAGACATTTGAATTGTTGTACAAAATGACCAAGTCCTCCAATGTAGAAGTGATTGTCGACAGAATGATTGATTACATGATTAGCATCAATGACAATCATTACAAAACAGAGATAGCATCTCGTTGTGTTGAGTTGGCTGAACAATTTGCACCAAGCAATCAATGGTTCATCCAGGTAGCAAGCCAACCTCCCTTGTATATTGTGCACTTATATTCTCTTGTTTCGGTTGAAGAATTTTACATGTGCCCATACTGCAGACCATGAATAAAGTCTTCGAGCATGCGGGAGATCTAGTAAATATCAAGGTGGCACATAACTTGATGCGTTTGATTGCTGAAGGATTTGGAGAGGATGATGATGATGCAGACAGCAAGCTTAGATTATCAGCTGTATGTTGTTCAGTCCATTTTTTTTCGTTCTGCATTTATGTGCAAGAGATTGGTAGTTTTTGTTTTGGTGATATATAGATATCACAGAGAAATGAGTTGATATCTGAAATTGCAACCTTAAAAAATCAGGATTGAGTCTCTAGTCACCTTTCTTACTTCCTGGTTTTGTCTCATAGGCTTAGATTCTGTGTTTTTGTATTATGCTTATGAATGTGCGTTTCTTGATGCAGGTGGAATCATACTTGCAGCTTATTAGCGAGCCAAAGCTTCCATCCCTGTTTCTTCAGGTAGAATTTGTTTTCAGTTCTCTCCACGTAACATGTTTCTTTTTTTCCGAATCTATGTTTATTATTGTTGGATTTGAACTCCAGGTCATTTCTTGGGTCTTGGGAGAATACGGCACAGCTGATGGGAAATATTCTGCCTCCTATATTAGTGGAAAGCTGTGCGATGTGGCAGACGCATACTCAAGTGATGAAACTGTTAAGGTAGCTCCTCAGCATTCAAATATTAGGCAATGAGAAAACTTTTTCCTGCTTAGGTGTTCTGGTCTATTAGTTCTGTGTATGCTGTAGCTTCTTGTAACACTTGACTTGTGTGTGAGATTCTTCTCTTGTTAGCTGCATTAGGACAACATGGTGGAGACTGACTTCCATGCAAATGTGACTATACCCATTGCATGCTAACTTGTCTTCCTAAAATGTAAAACCAACAAAGATTTCTTATCCGGTAGATTTCTGATAAGAATTATTTGCTAGTACATGCACATGAGAGTAATAGTGTTACTGCTAAACACAAATCATTCCAGTTGCTACCTGTATAACTACTGCCTGAAATGGTTATGGTTTCCTCTTCTTTTTAAAGGGTTATGCTGTTTCTGCACTGATGAAGATCTATGCATTTGAAATTGCATCTGGGAGAAAGGTGGATGTTTTGCCAGAGGTCTGTATCTTTAGACTGTTCTGAAGTTAAAAACCCAATTTATACAGCCAGCTTTGTCACAGACTGACTTGTTTTTGTAATGTAGTGTCAATCTTTGATCGAAGAGCTACTGGCTTCACATTCAACAGATCTTCAGCAACGTGCTTATGAGCTTCAGGCTCTCCTTGCTCTAGATGCCCGTGCTGTTGAGACTATAATCCCTTTAGATGCTAGTTGCGAAGACATCGAGGTAACATTCTCTCTTCACACGTGTTCCCTTTGAACATGGATTTCTTGAATCTTATGGTCCTTTTCTGAATTAGGTCGATAAGGATCTTTCATTTCTCAATGGCTACATCCAACAAGCTATCGAGAGTGGAGCACAACCTTATATTTCTGAGAGAGAGCGCTCAGGAATGTTTGAAACAACCGATTACCATTCTCAAGATCATCATGAAGTTCCATCTCATGCTCTTCGATTTGAAGCCTATGAACTTCCAAAGCCATCAGTGCCACCACAAGCTTCGACCGAGCTTGTTCCAGTACCCGAGCCTTCTTATTACAGCGAGTCACATCAGCCAATATCAGCATCTTTCGTGTCTGAACTAGAGTCATCAGAAATCAAGCTGCGACTCGATGGAGTTAAGCAAAAATGGGGTAGACCGAGCTATCAATCAACTACATCATCTTCTTCTACTACTACTCAGCAAGCAGCAAATGGTACCAGTACACACTCGGATGGAGGAGCTGGTTCATCTAGCTCAAAGCGTCGAAGCAGTTACGAATCAAGGGAATCAAAGAAACCAGAAATCGATCCCGAGAAACAGAGACTCGCTGCATCCTTGTTTGGTGGATCAGCATCAAGAACTGATAGAAAGTCATCTTCTGGTGGTCACAAGCCCGCAAGAGGAACAGTTAACAAACCTGCAACCGTCCCCAAGGAAAATTCAACACCTGTTCAACCGCCACCAGACTTGCTCGACTTAGGCGAGCCAACTGCTACAACCGTTACAACGATGGACCCTTTTAAGGAGTTGGAAGGGCTTATGGATTCTTCGTGCCAAGACGGTGGTTCAACCGACGTGATGGGATTTTACTCGGATGCAGCACCTGTGACCACAGCCACAAGTGTTGACTCTCTCTTATCCGAATTGTCTAATAGCTCTAAAGGAGATTCATGTACGAACCAATCTCAAACCTCGAAAGGACCAAACTCAAAGGAAGCTCTTGAGAAGGACGCTCTCGTTAGAGAAATGGGTGTGAATCCAACAAGTCAGAACCCTACACTGTTCAAAGATCTCCTCAGTTAGACTAATTATTCTCCAACCAAAACCATCCATTCATCAACTCACATCATCATCTTCACCATCCCATATTTGGTAATGTATTGTGGGGTTTTGGGGATAAGTATGTTTCCAATTCAAAAACAGCTTTTTGTTGTACCTAAGTTTCTTCTCAATAGGAACTTTCAGTTTACAAAACACAGAGAGAGGTAAAGTCACGCATCGAGATTTTTTATTTTGGTTTCTCGTTAAATTTTGGAGTCACAGTGGTTTTGAGTTTGTCTTGTTGTGTCTATAGAACATTTGTATCATCTTTTACTTCTTAGAGGTATTTAATTTTCTTTATGTCAAAGAGTTCGTCTCTGTTCGTTAGTGTATCGTTGTCGTTCTCATCTACATCTTCTCTGCCATTTAGTCTTCCTCCT
The DNA here is from genome assembly GCA_963922655.1 of Cardamine chenopodiifolia. NCBI lineage: Eukaryota > Viridiplantae > Streptophyta > Magnoliopsida > Brassicales > Brassicaceae > Cardamine > Cardamine chenopodiifolia. Next base: position 7,603,537 of record OZ000467.1, read on the forward strand.
TATGGCTTTCTTCTTCTTCTCCTGTCACGAAATTAAACTGACGAAAGAAATGGTTGAAAAGAGAACCAATGACCAATATTCATAATAGTGACCTTTGGGAATTATGCTTTTATGGATTTCATCTTGTTGTCAGTTCGTTAACGGCACTTAGCTTCCATTTTCTCTGTCGTCACCATTTTCCTTGGTGTTCTTTGATCGCCCGAGCCAAATCGATACAGATTATGAGACCTCCCATAATTATCGCAACTCTTTTATTCGACTGAGGCGCTGGTTATCATTCTCAGGTTGATTTTTCTTGGGTGGTTCTATGGCTGGATACGGAGGCGGCGGTGGTAGTAGAGCGTTCGGTCTAGCTTGTTCTTCCTTGGCTGGTAGTTTACCTCTTCTACCCTTAGTCGTTCGTTTGCCGAGGAAACTTTTTTACCTCGTTATCTTGTTGGTATTGCGCAAAAAGGTAATTCTGCAGTGTTCAACATTTTTTGGTCGAGTGTCTGGGAAGCTGATGGTTTTTGCAGTAGTTGGGTTCTTTACCCGACTGTTTCTGTCTATTCCATTTATTCCATGGGGGTTGTTGTGGAAAGCTGAGCCGTTTAGATCGCTGACTGTTGACTAAGAAAGCTGCTACACGTTTACCTTTTTCCTCGCGGTTGTACTCTTTGGTATAGTGTTGTCGAGGCTTGTAGTGGTTGTTATCTTTTTATTTTTCCTCGATGACCAACGCTTTTTGTTGCGCATACTTCTTGATCATTACCGCTTGTTTTTCTTTGATCTCAATAAACGATGTAGCGCAGTGAAGCACGTCTTCTAGCATGGGTGTTTTGCAAAGGTTTAATTCCTTCTAGAAACCGTTTTCGTACTAGAGCCCATGCTGCAATGCCTGCAACATCATGTCGTCGGCATCTGAGAATTTTGAGGCGATGGCCTTGAACTTATCGATGTATGTTCGAAGAGGCTCGTCTTTTTGTTGCTCCAAGGCCCATAGATCAGTGCTAGAAGTGTTTTGATCGATGAATAGCAGATAATGCATTAAGAATGCGGTCATAAGTTTCTCGTAGATTTTTATAGAGTTGTTCATGAGATGGGAAAATCTGTTAAGCACTGATCCGCTTAGATTTTTGACATAGAATTGGCAATATGTTGCATCTCGCTCCTTGGGCGGGACTTTAAGGAATCGTAACTTCCCTTGACTTTGTACGTTTGCAATGCACATTTGGGCGGAGAATGGGATATTTTGTGTTTCCATTAATTCTTGGTTGCTTTATGCATCCTAGATCCCATCTCCTGGAGTTTTTGTATCATTTGTTTGAACTCTGTATTATGCTAAAGATCTCTAGTATGTTAAGGAGTGTTCGGGTTCATATCCTGATGAAGGGGGTACCCGTTCTCGCAAAGCCGATTGTGATTGGCTGAGATGATTTGCTTGGGAAATAGCTACGTTGCTGAAGCTGTGAGATAGCTCCAAGGTCGAAGAGGTGTGTGTCTTTTAGATGACTGCCTTGGGGTTGGATTTCTGAAGTTCGGAGATGGTTGATCTGGTTGTGACAGTGCGCTTGTTCGTCGCATTGGTGAACTCTCTCATATGTGTAAGAAAGGACTATAGCAAGATATTAGTACCAGATTGGTTGTTTGTGTCTGCAACTAGTGGTGCTGGATGAACGGTCAGTTCTAGCCCGGGTTACGCAGGATTTGTTCCATGTGAGGTCGCACTGATTGCCGCATTCTTGGTCTGCGCAGGCATAGTGGGTCTTGGGCCCACGGTTGCTGCGTGTTTGGGTAGTGATGCTCCGCTAGTTTCTCTTTGTATGTGTCGTTCGAGCACTCAGGGCCTAGGAGTTGCGTTCAAATTCGGGCCAGTTGGACAGTTGCTGCCACTAATGCTCTGAATGCTGCTTGTTTGTTACTGAGGGCCTTGTTTTGTTGTCGATCGGCTGTTCTGTCATCGTTGAAGTATCTTGTGCATTTTTAGAATAAGTCTCCCCGCAGGTGGCATCAAATGTTGGATGTGTATTTCAACAAAAAGGTAGTTCGAAATTATGGGTCTCGTTATCCTTTAGTAATTAAGATCTGAGGGAAAAGGACGAGAGTCCGAGTTTGTTATTTATCGTGAAAAAGGGTATAGAGATAGACCGAGCAAAACCGAGTACAAGTTCAAGAGAGAAATCTAAATAGATTGAATACCAAAACAAGGTCTTTTTGATACGAGCCAAAGTCGTTTAAAATCTCTCTTAAATGCTGAACTAAGTATAAGTGACAGCCTACTTTTAATTCTCTCATTTCTTTCCGGATTTTCTGGATCCCATTTAATGAGCAGTATACTCTCCTTTAATAGAGATCTTCCACCACCCCCTGCTCTTAAGTTTTAATGAACTTCATGATCTTTTGACTTTCTTCTAAACGGATTTGAACAAATTTGGGCCGAGCAGTTGGAACTGTGCTCGGTCCACCTCCAACAATGTTTTCCATCGACAAAAGCATAAAGAGTGAGTAGTACTGTTAATACGAAGAGACATGTTTTTCTCCCCAAATAAAGAGTGAGTAGATCTTGCTCTTTGAGATTAACCGTAGTGATGTACCAAAGGTAGTCGCTTTCATCGTTGCTTACTATTTTTTCTGATCAAATAATTGGCTTACTGTAGATTCCCCTTTTCCTTTCAAGAGAGCGTTGTCCATGTTCTCCGGTCTCCATGACCATTTTAGGGTTGATGACTCGTTCTCAGTTTCATTTGGTTGCTTAACCATCACCGAAGTCTGAGCATTAACCTGAAAAAATCAATCCACAAGAACCATTTTGCGAAAGATTATGATTTTGAATGGAACAATGATAATTAATATGAAAAATAAAATTAAATTCTATAAATTAATACTCGATAAATTAATAATTATTATAAATTAATAAATTTCTCTTGTCTGACGTTGGATCAGTATAATAATTAACACAATTTGATAAATTAATAAACTACGATATATTTTTGAAAATTTTATGTAAATATATGGTCACATCAATATCATAAACTAATAATCATATAAATATATATACTAATAACATAAAAATAATATATTTTAGTAAAATACGACTCTAGAATTGTTTATTTATTCATAAATTTGCATTTTTGTTGGGTTTCATATCTGTTTTTTCTTATTTTCATATCTGTTTTTTCTTACTGTATCAAAATAGCTGATATTATCTTCTCAAGTTGCATTAAAAATTATGAAAATTATATATGCGATAGTTGTTTTCTAATGTCTAATTGCGAGTAAAAATATTAAAGTATTATCTTTAATTCTTACTATAAATAGGAAACTTTGAGAAATTCGACAAATATTTCCATAAATTAATATCAATAAAATAATAACTTCTATAAATTAATAAAATATTATAGTTCCGATATTATTAATTTATAGAGGTTTTAATATATTACGTAAAATCGAAACCCATTAAAGACAAATGCAAGAAGATTAATTATTATTTCAAAATGTAATAACAAATGCAAAAAGATTTAACTCTGACTATTATAATGATTTCTTTTGCAAAATAAAAAATCTTCAAAGGAAAATGCATTAAGGATTATAACTTTGATTGTAATAATGATAATTGTTATGTAAAATTGAAAAACCCCACTAGGAAAATGCATTAAGAATATAACTTTAAATGTAATAATGAGATATAAACTGAAATATTGAAAAAAAATCTTAGAGGAAAATGCATAGACATTTTAAAAGACAAACCTTGGCAATGTTAAACATTGGACCTCCTTGTGATGCAAATAACTTCTCTTTCTTTACCATGTCTTGTATGCTTAACATGTCATTTGATAAAAAAAAAGATAGTTTATAATTGCTTTGATTAGACCAGTCCGATATTTTCATGTAATCAAACTGAAAAATTCTGGCTCAATTTTTCTGAATAACCGAAAAATCAAGCAAACGTATACTTAAATGTTTCACCCTTTACGTTTAGGTAGTTGTTTGTTTCTAAATTCTAATTCTTAGAGAAAACAATATGCCACTATAGTCAAATAATCAATAAATTCGCAAAGGGTAAAAAATCTACTTACAATCAAGTAGTTTCTGTATTTTGGTTTTGAAAAATATACTTAATTATTTGAAAATCTACCGCTATTCAAAATGTTTGAAAATCGATTTTCCTAAAAGCTAGGAAATAGTTTTTGGACGTTTTAACCAATTTTTAAATTAAAAAAACAAAAGAAAGAAAAAAAAAAACCAAAAACATTATTTGTGGGTTTCTTTGCAACCAAAATTTTATGTTTTCTTCTTGTTTCCTTTTTGGTAAAAAAACAATATTATCCATGATAACTGAAATCTATACCACAGACCAAAAACCAAAAACTAAATCATTACCAATTTACCATTCATGGCCTAAGGGAATTAGATCATCCTTTTAACCAAATCGATCTCATTAGCCATTTTGTTTTCGTTTTTCTCATTAATATATTAATGTAAATGTCAACTAATAATAATAAGTTCAAATCAAGCAAGCTTAGTTTATTACCCGTAATTCCATTATGCACACACATATGGTCCAATGCGAAGAACTCCATACATTCCTTCATCTTAAATTAATTTTAAAAACCGAATAAGATCTAGATCTCCAGAAAAATCATATTGACAACGAGAAGTTTCATGCGCGTTCCAGAAAACATAAGCCTCTATCACATCAAGACTTCCTTATTTGCCCTTTTTGATGAGATCCGACCACATCTAATTAACAACAAAAAAGATATTAATTAAATAATATTAAACTTGAAAAGATTAACGTCATATAAGTTGATATGATATATGCTTAATTACCTCAGGGGTGCTTCTAGGGTAGTGGATAGAACCGGAGAAAAGAACTCGGCGATGACCATCAATGGTAATTGCTCGACCATCGTGAGAGACAATTGTGGCGTATGCACAACTAGTTACTATGAGACAAAAAAATGTAGAGAAACCATTGTTGTGTAGAAAATGTTTTAAGTGAAAGAAGAGATAAGAAAACAATATTATTTATGATGTAATTTTTTTGTTTGATATAACAATACCTTTATTGGTTTTGATTTGATTTTCTTCAGAAAAGCATAAAATCGATTGGCATTTTGACATATCCGATCTGTTTATCCGTGATATCAGATACCTTGAGAGTAGTTTTAGTTTCAATTTTTTTTAATGTTAATATATATAACTTCAGAGTTGATCTATTTGACTTGGTAAACACAAAAATAAAACAAAATATTTGACTGTAATTAGGATAAAACTTATTTGATTGTAGTTCAGATAATATATATATTTTTAATTGTAATTCAGATAAGTTTTATCTTATCCAATATATACTTATCTTCCAGAAGTTTTTAAAAGAATTCAATATATGAATTCATATTTAATCAGATGTCTATTCGAAAAATAAATAGATGGTATTAAAACGACTAAATCGTTTTTTTTTGCATATATTAAATTGTAATTCATTCAGAAAATAAAAAACATGCCCTTCAACTTTCAAACATTGATTCATAAGAAAAAAATTTCAACCAAATTAAAAACATTTTTTCACATATGTATACATATACATGTAATTTTTTTGAATAGTCGAAAAATCAATCAAACCTATCAGAAGACTTAAAAGTTTCTTGAAAAATTTACTTTATAAAAAAATATATGTAATCTAGTAGTTTTTGGTTTTGAAAAAACACTTATGTTGAGTTGTAGACCATAAAGGCGTCGACTTTCCTCCGTTCCAAACCGTAATAACTTAAGAAAATAAGTGACTTTGGACCAAACAACTTAAGAACAGAGCAAACTGAGTATGATAGAGAAAAATTAAAGCTTACTAAAAGAACGAACACATAAACATTTAACGAGTTCACGACCTATTAACCATGGTTGCTACATCATAATTTTTGCTACAAGAACATACAAGTGACTGTCTAATGCCCTTCACTAACACTTAGACTCACTTTGTAATGTTTATAACAATGATATAAGCTTATGCTACAAAATTCTCTCATGGTTTCTCTAAACGCTCTCACACTTTCAAATTCACAACAAGACAAACCCATCCTTCTTTTGCCAAAACATGCAACTTTGCTTTATTCATATTGCAATAGCCGTTTTTAGTCTTGTCGTCCCAAATGCTTGACTTATCTCAAGTTCAATCTGGACTCAACTTGAGTTAGTCCTTGTGTTATCATCATTTGCTTGCTCACCAAGTTTCATCTTCACAACTTAATTAGCTATTCAAGACTTTTGAAAATCAGTTTTCCTAAAAGCTATGGAAACTAGTTTTCAAATTTCTTAACCAAAATTCAAAGAAAATCTAAAACCCACAATTTGTGGGTTTATTCCTCTTCGAAACAAAAAATTGCAACGATATTTATTTTTCCTTTATTTGTTCTCTTTTTAAAAACAACATTATCCATAAGAATTAAAATCTATACCAAAAACTAAAAATTCATTTAAAAACCATTATCATTCATAGCCTAAGTGAATTAAATATGATTTTAACTAAATCGATCTCATTAACCTTTTTGTTTTCATATTTTCATTTTTTTATATTTATGCGTTCGCGTTCTATCTTTACTTTTGTACTTCCACATCGCTTAAATGGACCACACATTGTACACCGTATTCTAATTTGAATTCATGTTCCTTATAAAGAAACTATTTGCTTTTGGATTAAACAAAACAAAATTTCATCTATATATTTTTTTATAATCATTTTTTAAGTATTAGGTAGACCCCGCCAAAACCTTACAACTACAAACTAACCACCAATCGGACTAATACAATTGTTGTGTAGAAATTCCTTTTTAAGTGAAAGAAGAGATCAGAAATAATAGTATTTATAGGTATAAAAAATTTTCAATATAACAATTACTTGAGATTCTTTTGGATATTAGTTTGACTTTATTCAGAATTTTTTTTTTGATAGGCCGGTATTTCTAAGTTTTGTACGATTATCTTTTGACAATCTTAGATAAAATTGATTTAGTCTTAGGATTTCTTGTAATTCAGATGAATTTTATCCTATCGTATACGTATTTATATTCCAGAAGCTTTTTTTAACTGGATGTCAATTCCAAAAGCAAAAAACAATGGTATTAAAACGATTTTAAAATTATGCACATACTAAATTGTAATTCAATCAAATTTTTTTTTAAAAACATGCCCTTCAACAATTGAACTTTCAACATTGATTCATAAGACCATAAAGTACAACCAAATAAAAACACTTTCATAGATATAGCTACAAATACATGTAAACACGAATAATACACAAACACATATATTAAGCTTATAAATTTGTTGATATATATATATATATATAATAATAATGTATGTAGAGAGGAATAATAATCATGGATCATTTCCACTTCCTTCGACCGAACATGCCGTGCTTGCCTCGTTTGCCACCGAACATGCCGTGCTTGCCACGCTTGTACTTCCCTCCGAACATGCTGTGCTTCCCTCGCTTGTACTTTCCTCCTCCGAAAAAGCCTCGCTTATATTTTCCGTGGTGGTGGCCGTAACCTCCGTGATGACCAGCGTGGTGACCTCCCATTGCAGCGGCAGCCGCTGTTGCTGCTCCTGCTATCAATCCTCCGACTCCTCCTCCAAACCCTACTCACATGATGAACATCCAATTAGAGATTAATTGGAATGTAGACCGACAAAACAGAATTGAGCTAAAACTATACCTAAGTTATTTAGTAACCGTCAGGTTCCATATATGTATCTCTAATCCAAACCTAAGTCATTTGACTCTACTTGAACTGAACGGGAAAACAAAAGTGTAGTCTAGATTAAAAAAAAAAAAAAAATTCGTAAGCACAACATATCATTCGATGAAAAACATATAATTGGTTTGATTAGACCAGTCCGAGTCTTTCATGTAATCAAATTGGCTCGATTTTTTTGTTTCACTATGTTTAGGTATTTGTTTGTTTTAAAACTACACTATCTCAAACTCTAATTCCAACCTATATTTTCTATGTTGTCTTTAGTCTCAACTAATCTGACCTAAAAAGTGTGGCCTTTAGGTACAAACATAAATAAAAACTTTTGGCGTGACTCAATAAAATCCTTAAGGGTGAAAATATACTTTTGTAAAAAATACATAAAAAAATTTGGCGTGATTTTGAAAATCAAGTAGTTTTTGAATTTTGTTTTTAAAAAATCTACCCATGCAAGAATTTTATGGAATGCATGGTTTAAGATATTATTCACTTTTTATTAAATAAAAAAAAGTTCATATGTATACATTTTCTTCTAAGCATATGTTGATTTTGAGTATTATATAGACTCCACCAAAACCTTACAGTTACAAACTACCATCCATCGGACTAGTAAATATGCATATTATTTTTGTTTGGTCGAACTAATCTTTCATGTCAATACCAAAGCGATTTTAACTATTACTATTAGACATAAGAACAAACCTTAATTAAATAAAAACCTGTATGGTAAGGACCGAGAGTTCGGGGTAACACAGCTAAAGAAAAAAGAGATTGTCGAAAATATGGCTTTTACAGTCCAAACAAAAAAATAGAGGTTCTAGGTTTAAAAATTAAAGTAAAGTACGATGGGTAAGTTATAAAAGCTGCAAAAAATTTGGACCGTAAATACTTACTCTTTAAGCCAACCAACACTAAGTATGAACAGTATTACTAGAGATGGTCGAAATAACTGAAACCCAAAAACCAAATTTCACAAAAAAAATTGTGATTACTATTATTCAAAATGCTTTGGTTTCGGTTCGGTTTATAACTATAAAACCGTTCGTTTTTTGTTTCTATTATTATAACATTTATTTAGTTAAAATTTAATGATACAGTTATTTAAAATAGATTTTATGCGGATAAATAAATACATTTTCTAATTCTAATATTATTTCTTTTAAAAAATCTTACCCCAATAGACCAACAGATAAATAAAACCGTGTAAAAATTATAGTGTATAATATTTAATTATGTACAAATATGTACTACAATAGATGGTTATGCTCACGTTGGATTATGAAATATATTTATGGTTTAATAGGATTCTAATTCAAAATAGAAAAACTATTTATTCAAAATAAAAAATCTATTTAAATAAAACTTTATTGTCTATATAAACAACATTTTTGTTACTCAAACCAACCATTAGGAAACACAATTTATAAAAAAATATAGAATAAACCGAAAATAACCGAAACCGAACCGAAATGTAAATGGTATTTAAATAGTTTTAGTTTTTATAAAACCGATAAATCGTAAAAACAACCGAACCAAAACCAAACTGAATTTAATTTTAATTTTAATAAAACCAATAAACCGTAAACCGAAAAAACCAAATCATAAACCGGAATGTCTACTCCTACTACTAGACTTTAGAATTCAAAGCTAAAATCATGGAAAACAAAGTAACATTGTTAACCCTAATGATCTCATGTTCCATTTTTTTTAACTTTTTGGTCACTAAAATCTCGTTTATCATAAGAAGAGTCGAGTAAAAAAGCAACATAAGTATATGTAAGCACATAACTATGTCATTTCAACATAAATATAAAAATCAATTTTCAGAAAAATATATTTATAAAGGGCTTATTCAAAATAAGGCCTATCCTACTACGAATGCTTCATATATTTTGCAAGGTCATATTATATGTAGCTATAACTCAAACCAACGTCATAATGATTCGAATTGAATGGAAACAAAAAATATAATCTAGATTTAATCCATTTGAAAAATTCTGTACTCAGGTTTTTTTTTAAAAAAAAAACCGAAAAAACTATCAGAAGACTTAAAAATTTCACACCCTATCAAGTGTAGGTAGTTGTTTGTTAATTTCACACCCTATTACGTTTAGGTAGTTGTTTATTTTTAAACTATAAAAGTTTACATTTCAAATTATAATTCATAGAGCAAATAATCTACGGCTATAACCTATAATCTTAACTACTCTGACCTAAAGGTGTGGCCTTTAGGTACGAACATAAATTCGGCGTGACTCAAACAATCAATAAATTCTTCAACGGTGGAAAATCCATATTACCAAAAAACAGAGAGAAAGTTTTTGGCGTGATTCAAGTAGTTTTTGGATTAGTTTTTCTTAGTCTATTTTATTAGCATGCAAGATTTTAGAAAATTAGTTATCTAAGTTTTAGATAACTAAATTTTGGATGTGTTTTAACCAAATTTCATTTTTTAAAAAACTAAAAACCATAATTTGTGTATTTCTTCCCCCAAAAAAAAAAAAATTCAACGAGATTTTTATTTTCCCTTTCTTTTTTTTCTTTCGGTGAAAGAAAGACATTATCCCTTAGAACTAATACCTATCCCAAGAACCAAAACCAAATTCTAAAAACCCATTAAAAACTATTACCATTCATGGCCTAAGTGAATTAATCAAATATCATTTTAACCAAATCGATCTCATTAGCCCTTTTGTTTTCGTATTTTCATTTTAACATATCTAGTTATGCGTCTTGTCTTTACTTTTGGAACTTTCACATTGCTTAAATGTACCACACACATTTTGCACCTTATTCAAATTTGAGTTCATGTTTCTCGATTTATGTTTAAGAAATTATTCGCTTTAGATTAAATAAAACAAAAAGCATATATAAAATTTTCTTCTAATCATATTTTAGGTATTAGATAGAACCCAGTAAAACCTTACAACTACAAACAACAACCAATCGGACTAATAAATATGCATATTGATTTTCTTTGATTTAACTAATCTTTCATTACAATGCCAAAGCCACGTTTAACTATTAGTATTAGACATAAGACCAAGTTTTAAATGAAAAAATACCTGGACGGTGAGGACCAGAGGGTCCGGGGTAACCAGCGGGAGGATAAGCACCGGGAGGAGGTGGATAAGCGGCAGGTGGATAGCCATGAGGCGGTGGTGGATAACCTTGCGGAGGGTAAGCTCCCGGCGGAGGATAAGCTCCCGGTGGAGGAGGATAAGCTCCCGGCGGATACCCATGACCGTGATGATTATGATGTGAGAAGAATCCTTTGTCTTGTTCGTGGTGCTTGTCTTTACCCATCTTTAACTAATTATTTAAAAATCAAATTAGATGCATAAATTCAAAAAAAAAAAAGATTTAAGCTAGGGATGAGAATTTTAATTACCTGGATTTCAAATCAAGAACTTGAAATATAAGATAATATGAATAGAGATAGAGAATGATAACAGAAGATTTGGTTAATAAACTATATACTATGTTATGTTTAGATACACATTTGCGTGTACATATCGGTGTGTAGCGAAAAGAACTCTTAGCTATTGATTAAAACCGAAATGGACGCGTTGATGCTTGCTCGTGTTAACAACGCATTCTTCTTCCTTCTCGTATAATGACACGTGTAACCTCAATCCATTACTATACATTTTGACCATTCATTTGCAATTTACAATACTACACGGTAGATTAAATTCATATATTTTTCTGAATTGGTTGCTTACACGATACATTACATCATGCATTTATATCCGTTAAGAGATTATTTGATTTTTGTTATAACTAATTTCTAATCCCTCTGTTTTATTTTTATATACTAAATTAAATTAAATTAAATTCACATCAAATTAAGTTTTAAAAACTTCTAAAACATTTTATCAAATGAAACGAAACTTGTTTTCTCCCATATCTGAGATTCGCAAGCTTCATTAGATCAATCATCAAATGATTAATATCCAAAACCAATAAATGAGATTTAACGACTAAGGAAGCCTCAATAGGATAAGTATTTTCCAGAATCAACGATATTACGATAACTTGTCAAAATACATAGCATCGTTTGTTTGTTTTTTGGTTGTTCATAACATACCGACGTTCCATCGAGTTTGGAGTTTTTTTCATATACATTCCGACATGAACCAAAAAGATACTAGATAAGAAACATCACCAAATCAGACAGATTTAAGAAAATGTGGCGACAAGAGCTTCATGACCTCTGTGATTCCAACTATGTCTTTCCCATGGAAGATCATCTTCAGCTCATCATCACACTGTATCTCCTTCTTGTTCGCCGGATTCTACAATTGAGCAAGAAATGATTCCAAAAACAGAGAATCTTCTAGTCACAAAGCTGACTTAAGAAAACTATAACAATCATCTCTAAGCAAGAAATGAAACAAATGCCATAATAAGGAATCACAATCTCTAACAGATCTATTAATTATCCAAAAAACAGAGGAGCTTATAGTCACAGAACTCAAGTTCCATTAAAATAGAGAACTCCTAGACTCAAAGACCAATGCTTCTCCAAGATAATAACCAACACAAAGATCAAACCTTTTCCTCTAAAATTTCACGAATTCACAACAAAACAATCTATTCCTCAACCACCAGATAAACATGCATTGATTCAAAATCCGTGTTTGTTCTACATAACATCATATAATTTGTTCCTACAGAATAAAACGCCCTTACCTGGAGATTGTGAAGCTTAACATACTCCCACACTTTCTTCACAGCGCTACCACGACTGAGTTCCTTTTCTCCGGCGAAATTAGCCAGTGGCTGCGAGACTGGAAAAGTCTTTAAGTATGCCATTTGCTTTTCCACCAGCTCCGGCTCCGGTAAGTTCCGTAGAAGTCGCCGCTTTAGCCATCAGCATCCTGCATCCTCCGAAAACCCTAGAGATTCCAGCCATTTCTTCTTCACACCGTCTGAGTTTTCTTTCTGAGAAGAGACAGCTTAAACCCTAGAAACTGACAAATGGAGAAACTGAGAAGACTCTTGTGATCTTTTAACAAGGTAGCTTAACTTATTGGGCTTCTTAATTGGGCCTAGTTGGGCTTCAGCGCAATGTGGAATGTTGAGGCTGGCTTGTTGATGGAAAGTAAAATATAAGGGTTAACGTGCAATATAGATGATCTTTAGTCTTAAGTGACGAACGACATCGTTTTCTAAAGGTCATATTCCGGTGGCTTTCTTCCGTCTCTCCGGCGGACGCTCTGTCACATAAAGCAAACGATGAGGTGAGTAGAAACTCTAATTAACATCAGTAGATGGTTAATTTGTGGTATATTGATGTATTTAGAGATTCTGTATGTTCACATTTGAGAAGAAATTGATTGTTTACTAGTAGTTGATTTCAGTACTTTACTAGAATTTTTTTCTAAGGCAAAATCTTTTGAAAGTTTGATATTTGGAATTGCTGATAATTCTATAGTTTTTGTTCTTGAATTTTGAAGAATATGGAGTAATATTTTCTAGTTATTTACTGCTCTAGCTGGAATTGTTCCTTTTTAATATATATATATATATATATATATATATATATATATTGACATTGATGGTATATATATACAAATGCTATGAATGGTATGTGAATTTTCATCATTACTCTACTTTGATAACATTCGAGCCTCTTAAGTTTTCGTTAGCCTGACATTTAGATGTGAGCTGTGTGTAGAAGTTAAGCTGATTAAGTACACCAGTTTTTCTTAGGAGCCTATCATTATGTATGAACATGGTTATAATTTATAAGAGGTATTCATATTCAAGCGCTTCGACTAATCATTATGGATGTTGAACTTTTTCTTGGTTGATATAGTTATATGTTGAAAGCAAGTTAAATTGTAAATTATAATCTTCACTAACCAGATTTTAGCTGATATACTCTTGCCATTTGCCAGATTTTAGTTATATGTTTACCTTGCTCGCTCAAATGGTGAATGACAAGGTGTTTCACGAACTTGGTTAACATCTATGACTTAGGAGATGACATTTTCGCATCCTTTCTGTTAGTTTATGTTGTCTTGTTAAGGTAAAAAGGCTTGTAGTCAATTGTTAGTACATTAAAAACAGCAACTAGTGTACTTATTCTATATGTATAAAGGGAAAGAGCATGATTAGATCATTTGATCTCTTGCTTTCGTATGTCTATATCACTACAAGGATGATGTAATAAGGTATGAGAAAGCAGCTCGAGTTAGTGAATGACGTTTCTGGTTTTTACTTGAGTTAGTGAATTAATATTGATGCGGTTGTTTAATCATTATGGATGCTGATCATTTTCTTGGTTGACAGAGTTTATGTTGATAGTAAGCTAAACTGTATATGATAATCTTCACTCACCAAGTTTTAGCTGATATATGCTTACCATTTGGCTTTCTTCTTTATCTAGTGATAATATATTAAGTATTAAAGCTAGATTGCTATGGTGAATCACACCTTGTTCTGAATGACAAGGTGTTTCACGAACTTGGTTAACATCTATGACTTAAAAGATGGCATTTTTGCATCCTCTCTGTTAGTTTATGTTATCTCGTTAAGGTAAAGAGATTTATGGTCAATTTTTCTTAATTTAGTACACTAAAAACAGCAACTAGTGTGCTTATAATATTTGTATAAAGGGAAAGAGCATGATTAGATCATATGATCTCTTGCTTTCGTATGTAAATCACTGCAAGGATGATGTATTTAGGTCTGAGAAAGCAGCTTGAGTTAGTGAATGACGTTTCGAGTTTTTACTTGGGGTTTAAGATGGTTCTTTTAGGTGATGACAATGACACTTGACAAAGTAGGGACTGACATGGATTTCTCTTGTTGATGTCTTTATATTTTTGTTGTTGCATCAGCTTCCACTTGACTAAAGTGAATCACGTTTTAATGTGTAAGCATATCTTGTGGGCCTTGTCATCCAATGATTTGTTTATCTTTCCATAATTTTTCATTATTTTTTTTTGCTCCTCTATAGCCTGTAGCCTTCCCACTTTTTTTTTTCTTTTTGGTTATAATTATTTTGTAGCGAACGATGTGAAGTATAACAGCCATTTAAAGTTTCTTCAATTATTCGTCATATTTGTTATGAAAGCGAAAGCTCATTCCTTTATCTATGTTGACATACTGATGAAGTTAAAAAATTTCTGCTTTTGTGAAAAAAACATCAAAACTACCACTAAATAGCTTGAAATAACAATGAGAGGCCATGGTTAGGTATGTTTGCTTATGTCCTGTCTTTGTTACTCTTATTATCAAACAAGTTGTTTTAATTCTTATCTTATTGATTTTTTTTCACCATTTGATGCACTTGTAAGTGACTGGTAAGGTGTTAGAGATAGAGTAGACCTTTTGAATTTTAAGGAACCCCACAAAGATACAACAATCATCTCCACAGAAGAGTGGACCGAAAGATTAGTCACTTTCGTTTCACTATTTTGCAAATGGGAATTCGTATATACTTTGGCTTCCCATTCTTATCTCATACATTATCTCATTTTTTTTAATTCTCAAACTTAGGAGTAGTCTTATCATCTAGCCTAAAATACAAGAAAGTCGTCGGATATATATTTCGGATACTTAAGTAAAATCGACCAAAATTCGACGACTTTTATCTTTATCTAATACTAAATATTTATTCCTTGGTTGCAGTAGGGAAATTTTTCTTTGGAGCTTCTTGGGAGTTACCTAGTTGTTACCTCAACTTCACTCGATGCAGTGCCATGTAAGCCATGAGTCGATAACCAACCAACATCACTCCCATAACAAAAACGTCGATCCACAAGTTGTTCAATCCCATTGATTTGATTGCTGGGAAATCTCCAACTCTGCACCAGACACCCTTTGAACACTCATAGTAGTCGTCACCAGTGTATTGAATACCCAAAAGCAGCTTGTAGCAGTAATAGCTATAGCTTAGGTACTTGAGCCATACGATGAAGGGAGGGATTTGTTGCACATAATACCCTCCTGCTGTGAGAAACACTAGTGTAGTAACAGATGCTAACGTTGTAGCTTGCTTGATGTTCATAAGAAGAGCACCAAAGGCTAAGCCAAGACCTTGAGCAACAAGGACTGAATAGAGAACAACCAGTAGTGAGAGGATAAAAGTTGTGGGATCAGGTTTAAGTCCACCCATCCAGTAAATTATGAACACAAAAGCAGTTGGAAGGGCAAGTTCCAAGGGCAAATCCCCAATGTTCCTAGCCATGAAGTAGGAGGAAAGACGGTACATTCCCGAAGACCGCTCCTTGATTAGCATTCTTTTCTCTTGAGGAAATGTGAAAACCGCGTTGTACAGCGGGTAGAAGCCCCAGAAGACTGAGAAGAAGAAGAGCAAGGCAGTCTGCACCATTCAGAATAAATGTAGAACGATAGTTAGATTCAAAAAAATGTGTGTGGTGATGATTCAAGATGATCATTGGCATCAAGAAGAAGATCCCTTACTCTATCTTGGATGTGAGATTGTGGAGTACGCCACCATAGAAGGCCACCAAGAATAGCAACACTGATGACTTGGAAAATTCTAAGCTTGTTGAAAGATTCGAATCTCCTCTCTCTGACCCCTCTTTGGAGCAATACAATGAACTGGTACCACCAAGTTGTGCACCATTGTTCTGATTTGAGATTTTTGGCTGCTCCATTTAAAAGGACAGATGACGTCAGATTATAAGTGATGTAGAAAAGAAGCAGAATAAAACATGAACTACGAAAAGCGAAAAATTACCAGCTGTTTTCGCGTAGTCATTGCTGTGAGCATTCGCATTGCAGAGTTCAGCTTTGAGTTTAGTAGAAATGTTCTTCTCATAAGCTAAAACAAGAGCTTCTCTAACTGTCTTCTGTTCTTGTTCCGAGCTCTCCTTCTGAGAATCAGGTGGGATTCCTGAAGTTTTCAAAGTTTTAATGAATTAAAAAAACTTTCTTTATTTTCATTTTTCATCATCTAGAAGCTTAGAGAGAAAAGTCTTTTACCGTTTGCAAGGTCAAGTAAAAGGTCAGCTGGGTTAACTGTCATGGAAGTAGAGAATCCAACAGAACTGAAATATTCCACAGCAGAAGGTGCAGAACCATAGTAGATGGGACTTCCTTCAGACAACAAAACCACCTTGTCAAACATATGGTATATGCGGCTTGATGGCTGATGAATGGTAGTGACGACTGTTCTTCCTCCAGAAGCCAACCGTTTGATTGTGGTCACGATACGGTGAGCAGTTGTCGAATCAAGACCTGAAGTAGGTTCATCAAGAAGAAGCAAGCTAGGATTGATCAGCATTTCTTGACCAATGCTAACTCTTTTTTTCTCCCCTCCTGATATTCCTCTGAACAATGGTCCTCCTATCATGCTGTTTGTACATCGAGTTAATCCTAGCTCCGCGATAACTCGGTCCACATGTTCTGCCTTCTCGTCTCTGGTCAAGCTACTTGGTAGCCGTAGAAGTGCAGTAAAGAAGAGAGTCTCCCAAACAGTGAGGTGAGGGTACAGGACATCATCCTGAGCAACAAAACCTGTTCTGCGCTTTATGCAGCCGGAGAAAGGCTGACCGTTGTACATGACTTTACCTGAGAAAGTTTTGGAGAGGCGGCCCCCGAGAGCTGAGAGAAGAGTGGTTTTGCCACTTCCTGATGGACCTAACATAGCTAGAATCTCTCCTGGACAAACCATTCCTGTTATCCCATTCAGAATCGTCTTCTCTTTGCTGCTCCATGATCCAAAACACTGACTAGTTTGTTCTATCTTAACCTTGTAGACAATCTCCTCAAACTGTACAACCAACCACAAAGCAACCAATGATAAGCTTCGTTAGAATGATGTCAACTACCAAGCTAGAGGACTTCTGGTGAGATTTATTGCAGGTAAAAAACTGAAAAGCTCAGCAAAAAATAAATTAAAACAAGAAGTGAACAAGACTGACAGAGAAACACACCTTGAGAGTTATGGGGTACATAGCCAGCTCAAGACCAGGTTGTGACTTGCTCTGAGCTTCTGACATGTCTGTCAAACCTTGTACAATGACTCCTCCACCATCTTCTTCAGGCCTTGGTGCTATGCAGTTCTGAGGCATGATGGCTTCTGAACTAGTTTCTATACTCGTCCTCGTCCTTGTAACTGTTTCAGCCACCTTGATGCTCTAATGGAAAGCTCTTAATGGTCCTAAAGGTATCAGAGTTAACAACAAAGGTAAGAAAGCTTTAAAAGCAAGTGCCTTTGGTAACTTTCTTCTTGATATCCCTCAAAGGGAAACCAAGTGAACACATGAATATATAGTAGTATGGAAAACACACCTCACACACTTAGAATTAACTTCTCTGTTTTGCAAAGAACATAAAGAAAGAGAGAAAAAAAGGGTTTCTTTACGATGTTGGCCGATCAATTGTCTATGGTGGGTTCCTACCTTTACTCTCTTATAGCTTAATTTATTCTAAAGCTAATTCCTTTACCAAATATTTATACCTATCTCTTCCTTTGTTCCATTTTATCAGAATCTTACCGTTTGATGTGATTGAAGATTATCAAGTCGTTAGCAAGTTCTGAAAAGCATAAGTATTAGATGCCAATATGCTTCAATCTATTCAGACTTGGCAACTTCTTGAACCTCTTTGTTTTTACACAGATGATTTACATTTTACGTAAAACAAAAAGTGGAAGTGAAAAGGAAGAGACTTTGCGGCTTTTGCATAATATATGAACAATAATTATGCACTCCACCATTTTCAGAACATAAAACTGCATATCCCACAACCGATCCAAGTGGGAAGATCCTCTAAATCTTCAAAAGACTAATATTTTTTAAGCTTTACAATTTATCTATATAATAATAACGATTTCAATAAATGCATATGTTGTATATAGTTTTATATTTTGAAAGATTGTGTGTATATTATTTATTTTTGTTTTTTATATGAGTTGTATCCGTTCACTATCTAACATTCATGTATTTTTACTTTTATTTATATTTTTTTTTCTTTTTAGATAACTAACAGTTTTTATTATTTGTTAAAATTTTACTTTAAGAATGAATCCAAATGATCTATATTTTAGTAACCAACGTTATTCGATAAAAAAAAGTTCCTATAACTTTTTTTTAACTAATGAATTAAAGAAATTTTCATAAAAATGTAGAAATTCTAACCAATTTTAAATATAAAATTCAAATGAAGATGTTGATTCTTAATGAAGAGTTATGATTTAGAGATGCAATCCCCTAACAAAAAAATAATTGGCATCCAAGGATTGCATATTTTAATCATTACTCTTCATAAAATATATTTTATTGCATATTTTAATCATTACTCTTCATAAAATATATTTTATATTTACATTTTTTTTATTAGAAGGTTGTATCTACTCAAGTACTCATTGTAACTTTTTGTTTGATATTTTTCACTTAGAATCCCGTCTCTTCAATATAATTATTTCCTACTAATAATAATAATCT
Source organism: Cardamine chenopodiifolia (assembly GCA_963922655.1). NCBI lineage: Eukaryota > Viridiplantae > Streptophyta > Magnoliopsida > Brassicales > Brassicaceae > Cardamine > Cardamine chenopodiifolia. Next base: position 7,622,696 of record OZ000467.1, read on the forward strand.
CAATAAATGTCTTGGAAGATTGAATCTCGTTACTATAGCTTTTTTCATCTACTCATTGTGATTGCATCTCACAGCCATAATCTTTTAGAACTCTATTTGCATCTTTCATCGTAACTTTTTTGCTGAGATACTTATTTATTTTACTAACAGTAGATAAATCAATTTTGTAGAAGTGGATAAATGAAAAGAGGATTAAAGGACATACCTAGAATTAAGTGTATCAGCGAGAAGCGCGATCGAGACCGGTGAATAGAGAGTTGGTGGCTAATGTTAAAGACAATGACATCGAAGACGATTCCTAAGATGTAAATAGGGTTGGTGACAAAGAAAAATGGAGTATAGAGTCGACCATTATCGAGTCCCATAATCAAATAGTGAACGTGAAATAAATACAAAGAATTAAGTGTCGTTAGCTCGATTGGAAAAAAATCCTAGTCGAATTTTAGAGATCATATAATCGAGTGACGTTTTGAGACAAAACTAATATTACATGCTGTGATTTTGGATCTAGGGAATTACAGGATAGACTCAGAACCTCTTTGTATTCAAAAAAAAATTATACAAAAAATAAAAAGAGAGAAGCAGGAAAACTGAAAATCGTTGAACAAACGAATTCCAAAAATAGAAACAGACAACTTAACATATTTTACAAAGAAAAGTGTTGATTTCGCATGAGTTTTGAAAGATGTAACTAAACAGGTTTTACAAAAAAGCTTTGATTTCACAGGAAAAAGAAAAAGAAAAGCGTTGATTCGAGGAAAAACAAAACTGACTTTTCATTTAATAAATTAATAACATCACCGGTTGATAAAACAAAAAAAAAATAATAACATCACCAATTACTCAAAAAACCCTTATTCGTTAGATGAGAAACTAAACAATTTCAATAGTTAAATTAAATGTTTTAAAAAGAAAAAGAATATTGATAACAAGAATTTCTAAAAGTGCGTTTGTTGTTATAAATTAATTTCCCTTACATTATTGTTCAAATCAATGTAACACCAAAGTTCTACTTCTTTTTGGCAAAAAAATAGATATATCTCACATGGCATCTCATGTCATTTGCTAAATCTCTGCATTATCAAGCTTTCATGTGCTGATGTTGTCTGCATATGAAACACTTTGCTTACTCAAGAAAAATCATGTCTGCCTAAAAATCAGCATACCATATAAAATAGTAAATAGATCTGGTGATCTGGTTATAGATACTCTTCCTTCATTATCAATTTGCGAAAACTCAAAATGGAGCACATTTCAACAGTAATTGTATGATTCTTGTAGTGTCTCTCATATCATGTAAGAGTTTATATCACACATGAAAAAGTTACAGCATGCCCGCGATACAAAACCAAAGATCATATTCTTGAGATAGCCTGAGAATCTTTTTACCACTATTCTTGTGTAACCACCAGAGAACTTATATATGCGGTAACTAACATATATGTCTTATCCGGAAACGACTAAACCAGTAGATGTTAAGTTCGTTTGATAGAGGAATTGTTTAATGTCTGGTTAAAATGTATGGATGGAGACATATAGAATGATCAGGCTTGACTTCTAGTGAATTCTCCATCATTCAAATAAAAGACAAAGTATCTTCGCACGTTGTTCTTGTTGTTTATTTACAAAATGGGATACATTTTCAGACAGAAGTTGACACTATAGGCATCTTTTCCAGCGTCACATTATCACATCGATTCTTTGTTTTTTTTTTTTGTTTTTTTTCAATAATCTATACCTAAATTCTAAGCACTTTGATGCATTTCATAGATCCAGTTACAATGATAAGTTTGCTTACTAACTTATATAAAGACATTTGATCAAAACTAAAATATTTTTACATAAAGGCATAAAGTATATATATAATTTATTCCATCCGTAATTAATGTGAGCATGATATTTTTATATAATTAATTTTACTCCTGTTATTAAAACCTTTTTAACTTTAGAGTATATATATGTATGTATATGTTTGAAGATATGTTTATGTATATACATAAGTATGTTATGAATTTATGATGTAAATTGCTATAAAAATTACCCCAAGTATTTTTAGTAACATTCATTAATTAGTTTTATTTTTATTGATTTTATAAATTAAGAACAAACAACCAAAACAATCTATAGGTTTGGATAAACCCCTGTTTTATTTCATTTGCGTATGTTTTAACTTAAATAATATATGTTACAATAATATTTTCATCATATTTATTTTCAAATATTATCTGTTTGAATCATTTAAGTCTTTCAATATATAAATTTTGTATTCTTTTAACATAGTTATTGAACAAATATATATATATATATATATATATATATGTAATCTAATTCACAATCTCAAATGTAAATATTTATTTGATTATTAATTTTTCATGCATGGTTAAAAACTTCAATTAAACCCGAACGACAACAAATATTTAATTATTTCTACGAATATAACACATATTGTATTTTCATTGCACTAATTCCGACGAAGCAATCTTCAAAAAAGAGGTCAGAAATTTGCGATTGAATCAACTTGTAGAGGTCGTCTGCTGTGGCTATTGAAATATATATCCAGGAAAAAAAAATTCAGATAAAGAAGTATCTGATTCTGGCAATATGTACCTTCTTGGCCATTGAATACAAGAGCCAACACAAAGGGGCATGTGGAGCTAAATTATAAGTTTTCTTTTTACTAATTGCAGTAAATTAGATATTATAAAACACATTCCTTCTTCTTTTCTTTTTATTAGTTTATTCTCTTGATTTTTGAAATGTATTCTATTATTCTCTATGTTTGTGCATTATTTTTCTCTTGACCTTTTTATACGTAAGACAAAGCCTTAGAAACTAGCTAAAACTTTAAACTATAATAGTTTCAAAACTTTTCTAATTTTTATAATAAAATTTATACACATTATATGGTTAATTTTCTTTCTGGAAATTATGTGTTAAATATTTTTTAAAAAATATTTTTATATATATAAATATTTATTAATATATGCATGTATTATCAAATAGTTAAGCGACTTTATTGTTTCTAGTTTTATTTTAATACTTGTAATTTTAAATACTATTTAATGGACTGCTATCTCTACTCTTACTTTCATCTCTTAGCAGTAAAAATTATAATTGAGCTGTTATAACTTATATCTTAGCATACCATCATTTTTACCGTTATTTTCTACGTATCTAGTTATACAGGTAAAAACTTTACTGCCTATTACAGGGAGTGAAAAAGAATATTATTTGCGGTTTTCAGAAAACTAAAGAAATATATAAATTTGTAAGTCATTTTGTATTTAGAAAAAAATTGAAAGTATATGTGTTTAAGGTAGAAAAAGATATACACAAAATGTTTTTGCTCCTTTGGGTTAAAAATATTATCTTTCTATTTATGCAAAATTATAAATAAATCGTAATATAAAGAAAATAGTAGTAAAATTTCAGAAAACTATTTCTAATTTCATAAACAGATTATTCAAAAAAAACTGTAATAAAAAATTCGAATGTTGAAATATAGTTCTCTCTACATTTTTTGCAAAATCATCATCAAATTCACATAATTAACATTTTCAACCATAATTATCTCAATTGATAACAAAATCAACTCATTCAATTAATATTTTGTTAAATTAAAGTCCACAACCATAATTAATAAAAACCCAATAAAATTAGTCTTATTAAAAACTCTATAAACCTAAAACTAAAATCATAAAATATATCACTAAAATTTTCGTGTCTTAGATCATTACCTCATTTGCTTAGGTTGTGGGCTGCGTTTGCGCACCATCCCTGATTTTTGTTGTTCCTGCATTTGTTGAAACTTTTATAAATAATTGTGTAAGGTTTTAGTTCAATTAGTTTGTTTTGTTGATGCGGTTAACTAACTAATGAAAATATAAAAATTTAACGAGTTTTTTTCAAATTAGAAAGTACGTCTTGTGTGAACTGAGCTCACAAACATCCATTAGAAGATAACTTGTACGATTATTGTTTTACAACATCTCGCAAGTCTCTCTTTCACCAATCTTGTGTTCTTGGGATAAATACTTCACGAAGAAATAAGACTAACCCAATAATGTGCCACATAATCGAGATTTCGGACCCCAAACTCGAGACTAAGAAGAAAAACAAGAACAAAAGCCCACCCTCAAAATATCCCTTAAAAACTAGAACATCCGAGAACCTTAAAGCCTAAGGTTCTCTCTATGTTTCTCCTTGTGTTTGTTTTGTGTTTGTTTTGTTTCTGGATGATGAATTATGAAGTTTTGCCTCTCTTTATATAGTGCATTGAGACCACCTATTCCAAATAGAAAAGGATTTGAATTTTCTTTTCCCTTTTGGAAATTGTCTTTCTTGTTCCTAAAAAAAATAGGAAACTGATGCAACAACCCAGTTCATGACCCGAACCGGTTTCCTAACCCGATGACAAATATCCATAAATCTCCACCTTTGTCCTCTGGTCTAACTTCACTTGTTCCGCCGAACCTTGAAATCTTGTCGTCATCTTTAATGGATGCTTCCAGTAGCTCTACGCAACTCCCGCCCGAGTACCTCAAAGTTGTCATGAGTAATGATGTTGTTACTCAAGGAATCGATAACCAAAACTTTGACTCGTCTCTGTGTAGTGACGATCTATGCTTTTCCCTGCTCCTGAGCTCAAACCCCCGAAACTTTAACATGTTATTTTCACTTTTCAGGTGAAGAAGAACGCAAGGAGTTTGATGTCTTGCCAGTATGTGCGAAGTAAGTCCCTTAGCACACTCGATCCTGTCCAATTGTAGACTTTACCGTCTTCAATCTTGAATCTTCTTTTGTTGATTATTTAGAGACTTGTACCGCTACTAACTTGAATCTCTTTCCTTTCCCTCTGAGATAGTCAACCGACAGAGCAATCTCAGAGTACGCTCTCGCCAAATCAGGCGATGACCTTCACCTTTACGAAAAAACTTCCCTGTGATAGCTTAAGAACTCCATTCTTTCTATCCCTAATGATATACATGCATAAAAATCCTTGTAGTTGGACTTAAGTCTTTCATCTCAAATTCGATGTTTAGACTTTTCTTTAAGATCTCTATCTTCTTTAAGTCCTTAGCCGCTACTAGCATATCATCAACATAGAGTAATAGGAATACATGGTCATCAATGGTTAATCCTTTGTGATAAACACACAAATTATTGATGCTTTTGTGAAACCCTTGTGACTTCATGAAGTCATTGAACTCGTGGTTCCACTGTCTTGGAGACTGCTTTAATCCGTAGAGAGACTTCTTTAGAAGACAAACCATGTCTTCTTTACCTTTCTCTATTAAAACTTCTGGTTGATTCATGTAGATGATTTCATCTAGTGTGTCATATAGAAAAGTAGTCTTGACGTCTAATTGCTCCAATTCTAGATCAAAATTCACCACAAGTGATAACATAATTCGTATAAAAACATGTTTAACAACTGGTGAGAATATATCACTGTAGTCGACTTTTTCAACATGTGTAAATTCTTTAGCTACTACCCTAGCTTTGTATCTAGGTTCTTCCACTCTTGGAAGGCTTTCCTTTAGCTTAAAAATCCCTTTCCACCCGACTGTCTTCTGTTTCTTCGGCTTAGAAACAACTTTCCACGTTTTATTTTTATCCAGAGACTTCATTTCGTCTATCATAGCTTACTCCTTTTAGCTTATCCCAAAGTTTGTGGCTCATCTAGTTCCAGATCTTCTGCACAAGCTAGTGCATAAGCCACCAAATGTGAGGAGTCTCCATATCTATGTGGAGGTTTTATGTTTTCTTGTCTCTTTCTATCTCTTGCGAGTAGATAACCATCAAGTGAATCATAGTCTTCTGCTTCAGATTCTTCCAGAATCTCATATGGATCAGATTCCCCTTTTGTTACATGAAGAAATCCTTAACAACTCTAGGACTTAGTTTGCCTTATTGTATATGTATGTATGCAACACAACCAAACTTCTTGAGATTGATGTAATTCACCTTAGCTCCTTACCAAAATTCTTCTGGAATTTTGAACTTCAATGAAACATTAGGAGTTTTGTTTATTAAATAAACCGTAGTGGCTGCAGCCTCAGCCTATAACTTCTTTTCTAACCTGGTTTCAGCCAATATGCACCTAATCGTATTAGCTACTATCATGTTTATCCTTTATGATACTCCATTCTGCTGTGGAGTGTAAGTGCATGTCATGTGTCTCTTGACTCCCGTTTCTTTGCATAGTTTATCCATTTGTTGGTTGCAGAACTCCAAACCATTGTCTGTCCTTAAGCACTTAAGAGTCTTCTTTGTTTGATTCTCAACCAGAGTTTTTTCACTCAGAAATTCTCAAACACTTATTCTTTGCTTTTTTTGTAACCGAATCCAAACCTTCTTGAGTAATCATCAATGAATGTTAGGAAATACTTGCAACCTGATAAACTTGCTTCATTAGAGATTGATCCCCACAAATCACTATACACATAGTCTAGAATATTTGTAGACGTGTGTTTAGCTTCCTAAAAGCTCTGCTTATGTGATTTTCCTAGTACACATTCCTCACAAAAGTCTAGTGTATGTACTTCCTTTAAGTCTAAATAACATTCTTTGACCAGAATGTTCATATTCTTTAGACTCATGTGTCCGATGCTAGAATGTCATATATTGGTCTGATTCACCTTAGCCTTTGCCACATATATTTCTCCTCTCAACACCGTTCCTTGCAAATAGTATAGACCATCTTGATATTTTCCTGTGAGCACTTTCATGTTTTTCTTATAGAATATGACTGTAAAGTCTCCACCAACATACTTATAGCCATTTTTTTCTAACTGGCCATACGAGATGAGATTTCTGGCCATGGTTGGCATGCATCTCACATCAGTTAGTGTCACAGTAGATCCATGAAGATTTAGTATCTTCAGCTTACCTATGCCCTTCACTTCACTGTGAGTGTTGTTTCCCCTCAGAACTTTTCTTCCATCGACTTTTTTAAGGTTAAAAAAACTTTTCATCCTTGTTATGTGTGATATGAAAAGTACACCCTAAATCCATCACCCATTCATCCTTAGTGTCTTGCAGGCTAATTGTTGATACCATATGTACCTCTTCTTTTTTAGCTACATTTGCAACATTGTTGTTCTTCCTTTCAGGACATTCAGCCTTGAAGTGTCATTCCTTCCCGCATACCCAAAATTCTCTTTTCTTGGCTTAATACCTCTGTTTTTACTTAGATCTCTTATCCTTACTCTTGGATATGTTGCCTATTTGTCCATTATTTTTGTTGTCAGTTATTCCTCTGCTTATAAAGAGGCCTTCAGAGTTAGATTTTGACTTCAAGAGCCCCTTCTCCTTCAACTCAATATTTTGTGAATAAGCATCATTAGTAACATCATCAATGGTTAGAGTCTAAGTCTTCCCACCTCCATACTTGAGTGTATCCCTTAGAGCTTCATAAGGATCCGGTAGTGCAAATATAATTTGTATAGCCTGATCCTCATCCGAGATGTTGATATTTAAGCTTGTCAAGTTATTGATCAGCTTCAAGAAAATATCGAGATTGTACTCAATACTTTTGTTTTCTTCAAATTTGAAACATGGGAACTTATGTTTCAAATAAATGCAATTGGCTTGAGATTTGAATTGATAATCCCTTTCTAGAGTCTGCCAGATAGGTAGAGCTATTTTTTCCTTCATGATATTCTGTAGAACCACATCACCTGGGCACATACAGATTGTGTTCTTAGCTCTATTCTCTTTTTCTTGCTGCGCTGGATCCATCTCAACCTTTACTTCAAATGATGATGTTGTTATCCCTTTTTCTTTATCTGAGGGATCGCCTTTACCTGAAGTGGAGGGATTGTCTTCCTTAAGACAAGAGTCTAAGCCGAGTAACTCCAACTGGCATATCATCTTGTACTTCCATATACCGAAATCCCCTTTACCATCAAAATTCTCCACTTTGTATCTCCTAGAGTTATACTCTATGATTATCTTGTTTCTGATAGAAACTCTAATCACACAAACTCTTTTTCCGGATGTCTTTAGGATTTGCAGGACTTGTTGTGAAATGCCTTCTGCTTGTCCAGGATGCTCTGATACCACTTGTAAGGTTTTAATTCAATTAGTTTGTCTTGTTAACGCGATTAACTAGCTAGTGAACACATGGAAGTTTAACGAGTTCTTCTCAAAGTAGAAAGTACGTCTTGTGTGAGCCGAGCTCACAAACATCCACTAGAAGATAACTTGTAGGATCATTGTTTTACAACCTCTCTCAAGTCTCTCTTTCACCAATCTTGTGTTCTTGTGATAAATACCTCATGAAGAAATAATACTAACCCAATGATGTGCCACCGAATCGAGATTTCGGACCCTAGACTAAGAAGAAAAACAAGAACCAAAAACCCACCCACAAAATATCCTTTAGAAACTAGAACACCCGAGAACCTAAAGCCTAAGGCTATCTCTATGTTTCTCGTTGTGTTTGCTTTTTTTCTGGATGATGAATTATGAAGTCTTGCCTCTCTTTATATAGTGCCTTGAGACCATTTATTCCAAGTAGAAAAGGATTTGAATTTTATTTTCCCTTTTGGAAATTGTCTTTTTTGTTCCTAAAGAAAATAGAAAACCATAAAACATCTTGTGGGCTTCATCTTCTATATCCTTCTTATGGCCCAATTGATGCGATAACCCGATGACAAATATCCACACCTTGGACGACATTTCAATCTTCATTAACGATGGAAAAAGATTTCATAACTTATATTTCTGTACTATGCAAATCTAACATGCCCCTTTTCATCAATTCATGTTTAATTTATGCAACCATGAGTGAGTAATTTTCTATATTCGAGTCTACTTAAAGATTTCAAAGGATATGAGTTGAATTTCATGTAACATCTTGATTTCTGATATATGATGGTGTATGAAAAGAGCTTAAATGATTTGATTTAGCTACATATTTTACCAAAATAAACTTATTTTTCCGTTATTAGTCTGGAGAGAACTCCAAAGTTAAGTATGTTAGAGCGGGGGCAATCAAGGATGAATTAATTTATTGGAAAGAGAACTCCAAAGTTAAGTATGTTAGAGTGGGGACAATCAAGGATGAATTAACTTATTTGAAAGTGATTTTTGGTACCGTACAAATGAGGCTAAACAAAAAAAAATATTATGTGATAATTTGTAGAAATATAACAAATCTTTTAAATCTATGCACCGGTCGTTGGAGAATAGTGAAACCCACCTGAGAACTTAAGATCATTTGTGCAGAATAAGACTATTTAACCATGAAAGTTGACGAGGAGAAGTATTGTGAATATCTTAAAATTGTGATTGATGTTACAAAAGATTAGAAGTGTATATTTTCTAAAACTAATTAAAAAGAGTAAAAGTAAACATCGTTGAAAACTAATTAATATATGCTCTTCAATTTATTGTCTCGAGATGGATAGTCCAAGACTCTAAGGTGCGTGGTTTAATAAAAAAATTTCATTTAAAGTTTAAAAAAAATTCCAGAACTGCAAGAATAATCAGTAAACCTGTTTGGATTGGATTAGCTTTTAAAATCTAGGTCCGACAAAAATTTGACAGGAGCCAAGCCGGATTTATGTAGAAATTGTTTTTCCTGCACTTGGAGTCGACAAGTTCGATTGAGATACCTAATTGCATATTAGTTTGTGCATTATGGTATCATATAATATGGTTATTTCGTTATATTTATCCAATGTTTTTGACATTTTTACAAATATAACCATCTTTGCATAACAGATTGTTCACTTAACTATTTTTTTTTTGCAATTTTATTTCACAGCTATAACCATCACTTTTATTTTGCATAATTTATGCCATTCTGCATGTCATATCAGTTGAGGTTCCAGTCATTTTTTATGAACTACTTTATTTTGTTAGGGCTATAATTCTAAGGTCAAAGGTTTATGTAGAATTAAGATACATTTACTGTAGTAATTATTTTGAGATGTCGCGTTGCGTTTACGAGCATTGAGAATTTGTTTCCTTTTTCGTTTTTGTTATCCCATAAGAATAATTCCATTAGCAAATATTGTCCATATTAAATTATAATATCTCGGAAGATTGAGAATTAAGACATTTGGAAAATGATACATACTTATTTAATTATGGTATATTATGATAGTCAGAATACGATCCTCCTCATCTTAATTCCCTCCCGTGGAAAGTTCCCCGATAAAAAAATTCGGATTCTTCTATTTCTTATATAATTCAAATGTAACGACTAGCGACATTCTTCAAGTTATATAACCCACTTGCTTATAACTTTGCATGAATCCGAATATAAATTTTAGATTTTATTTCGAATATTAGAGGTTGCTGGAATTTTCTATTTTTTCCTCGTCAAAGATGAAAGCAACTAACCAAAAAAAAATTAAAAATGTAGACATTTGAGCTAACCAGATGAAAGCAACTAACCAAATGAAAGCAAGTAAGCTATTTTACTATATGGAAGCGTGTCTATACTATATATCAATGTATACATTTTTTTAACATATATATACATTTTAAAACATATATCAATGATATACATATATATATATATACATTGATATATATCAATGTATACTAAACCCTATAATATCATGTTTGATCTAGTATCAGAGACTTTTTTTTGCGTGGTAAATGGTAATTAAATACATATATGTCCAAAAACAAATATGCATACATCATCAGAATTTGTAACTTCGTATTTTGATAAATCTAAACGGAAAAGAGAAAAAATTTATAGAAGGTCAAGAAGATAATCGAAATTTAATCGTCGGATTTTTGATAGATTGACTGTCTGATCTAAAGCGTCAGAAATAATATACATGTTGGAAATTCCGACAATTTTCCGATGAATTTCTGACAGCTTTCAGATGGCTAGATATCCGTCTAAACTACGTCAGCTTAAACCTTTTCATTAATCTGTCTAATATTCGTCGGTAATGTTTTCAATGGGTAAACCAGCAGATTTTCGACGGGGATGTTTCTGATGGACTTATTTCCGATAGACCCGTTTCCGATGATTTGTATTTTATTTAATTTTTTAAAATTAAAAATTTTAAATACAAATAAAATTTTAGTTCTGATTATGGAAAGTAAAATTAAAATTAAATCAAAAAATCTAGAAAATAATTATGCAAATTAAAATTAAATTATTCAAAAAAACATAAAAATATTTTAAAACAAATATATAAATATAACTAATTTTGCGGTGGTGGTGGCAGTTGCTGAAACGTTCAAAAAATTGCATCCATCTGCGTTCACATTGCTTTGAATTTTTCCTTATATGATAGACATTGTTCTTCGATTACTTTGAGTCGTTCCATATCCGATACTCGCTTTTATTCTATGGTTTGAATCTTCTTCTTTAAATCTTCAAGTTCGGCTATTTTTTCTGTGGGTTCCGTCCTAAGACCGGGATCGCTATAATACCTTGAAGAAACAGAAGATGTAGAAGAATGATACTCTTGTGGAAGTCCAAAATGCGATCTTTGGTTTTCGGAGTTGCCTACATAAAAATAAAATTCGATAATAAGTAAAGAAAATATTAACGTTAATTACTACATAAACTAATTTGTTCAACTTCTCGAACGAAACTTCGGTGCACGAAGGAGTTCTTTCAACAAACGGTTGGGATTGGAGAAACTCTTCACCAAGCCTCCTCACTTTCTCGACGATATTTCGAGCAAGTGCATCTTGTATTTGACCCGTTCCATGGGTTCGGATTCGCAAGCAACTCCCTAGGCACCTCATTCTGCATTCACTTTTCCTTCCACTCATTCAATTTCCTAGAGTACAACTTTGATGCCTTAGTATCGAACTCACGTCTAAACGTAGTCGTGAGGTCTCTCTACCAAGTGAAATCTTGCTGCAAAAAGAAAATATATATAAAAATAAATTATTGAAATTAAAGTAGCATAAATAAAACAAAAAACTTACCGTAAATTGCCGAAACCACATATCATAGTCTGCCACTGGCATGATCGAGTATGTCGCATACGGACGTTGTACTAATCCTTTAACCATCTAGTTGATGGACTTCGTGATCCTATTATGGGATAACTGAAACCTACAAAAAAATCATAGAAATAAACTTACCACGTAGCTCTTTCCTCACGATCCGGATGAAGTGGAGTCAAGCATTTGCGTCCAAGTTGAGAAACAAAGTCCTCGATGCTCATCTGCGTAGGAGGTAAAGTCGTTGTAGGCGTAAAAGCCGGTGATTGGGTCTCCGGATCCAACCACCCATCCCGGAAGTATATCGATGAAACGCACCATAATCCTTGGAAAAAAATCATTATTAAAATTTTTGACAACAAATATATTAATTACAAATTTAAAATCATTTTTAAAACAAATCATAACTAGAAATTAAAAAACTCTATAATATATTTTAAATGTCAAAAAAATATAATAATAAAAATTTAACAATTAGAAATTTAAATTCATTAGATTTTAAATTCATTAGAAATTTAAAAAAGAATCTAATAATTTTAAGAAAATAAAAAAATTTAACAGTATAAATTAAAAATAATATAATTAAAAACTATCTAAATTCTAAATCTAATAATATCAGTTTTAAATCTAATAATATCAATTCTAAATCTAATAACATTCCTAAATCTATTATAATTCCTAATAAAAAAAATCACAATACTTCATAATCCATTCCAAAATCAAATTCTATCAATTTTCACATTCCAAAATCAAAATCCACAATCTAACAGTCCCAAATTTTAAATCGAAAAACTCTAAATCCTAAATCTAAGAAACATAATACTAAATCTAAATTTCAAATCTTTAAATCTAAATTCCAAATCTCTAAATCTAAATTCCAAATCCCTAAATTTAAAACTCTAACTTAGAAACCCATAAAATTATTTAAAATTTTAGAAACTTACAAGTTTGATTGATTTTGATCCATTAGGATGTATGGGTTTTGAGATTTGTGATGATTTGTGTTGATTTGAGAGAGTTGTGATGATTTGAGGTTTCTGCAAATGATTTCGCGAATAAGTGGAATCATTATAAAACATAATTTCTGACAGACACAGCCGTCGAAAATCCTTTAAAAAATAATTCACTGCATCTTTGGCGGTTCTCAAGAAGATTTGCGTCTAAATTTTTGGCATCTGTTGGAAATTTCTAACGGATTGGCAAAAACTTAGGACACGCAGGAGGCCAACATTTATTTCTTGGGTAAAAATTTTCGTATCCATCGAAAATTTCCAACGGACCACAAAATGCATGTTCTCTTACTAGTCAGTCAAACTTTAAATACATCGAGTGACCTCCTTGGATGTTCTGGCTGGAAATTAGAACGGAGAGGAACAAAAACTCTATACGCATGCACAAAGATGGAGGAAAAATTTAAGGAGTTACAATTACTGGCCACAACGAATATTATCTTACATGTTTTCCAAATGGGTTGAAACCATATGTACATAACCCGAGGTATATATTTCGTAGCTCATACGCAAAATCTGGATACAGTGATTGGAAATGTTTTCATGTTTCTGCGTCTGAAGGATGCGTAATCTCTCCATTTTGACGATGTTCTGCATGTCATCTCATTGCCTCTACTGTGCGCTGAGATTGATATAACCTCTTCAAATTTTCTATTAATGGTAATTACCACATCCGTTTAAATTGAATTGAAACTCTGCCACTCATTTCCTAAAACAGCGATTTACGACAAAATCAACATTTTTTGCGGTTTTCATCTTCTTTCCAATATATCATACATGCACACATCTATCATCTGATACGGCAAAGCAAAACCAGCTACAAGTTTTTGTACCTCGTAGTATGATACAAGTTTCAGGCAAAAAATTTTTTATAAAATTTGTTATCGCATCAACACATTCCTTCGCAAAATTGTAGTTCATTTTAATGATCATCATTCTACTTGCAAATAATAATGGTGAATGACCTTATCTACAACCGATGTATAGTGTCTGCTTCACTGCATCTAACATATCAAAAAACCTTTGCGCTTCTATATTTGGGTTTTCGACCCTATCTCCATCATAACCGACCGACTGCATATTTTCTCTAAATGCATCATTCACCATCTCAACCGTACCTACACATATATCTACTTTTGTTATATCTCCTAAGATATCTGCAATATATGGTTTACTAGTATTACTATAATCATAATTAGTTTCTCCATGTAAATACCAAATCTTATAACCCGACATAAACTCATTGTTGTACAGGTGATGCCAAACTAACTCAACTTTAACATTATGAGAATTTTGGCAAATATAACATGGACATTTCATCTTATCACTTTTTTTAGCTCCCCGTTGAATTCTGGCCAATTCCATGAAATTGCATATACCTCGTGATACTCATCTTTCAGTAAGTTTAACTTCGGATCCATCATAAGTTCGTTCATTCATGACCGAAAATATATACCAGAAGACATATCTTTTCAAACTTTTTTGTTCTAATAATGAATTGTGTTGTGATTGAAAGAAGAAGTGTGGAAACATATATATAAAAAATCATTGTCATCGGAAATCCGTCAGAATGTCCAAAACTCAAATGGCTATAACAACGATTATATTAACGTTTGTATTTACTGACGTGTTTCTGACGGATTTTTTTCGACGCATAGCTGTCGGAAATGCGTCAGATAATATGAACGTTAATATAGCTATTTAAATTTAGGATTTCTGACGGATCCAAAACCGTTGAAAACAAAAATAGTTTTCTTAAAATCTGTCAAAATAAAAGTTCGTCAAAAATTTCGTCGGTTTTACAGTAGTTTTCTTATAGTGACATTTAAAACCATGTTTTTATATATATTCATAAAATTATAACTAAAAAATGGTGAATACTGAATACATATATAGGTCCAAATAACACAAGAAAAAGGTTCAAAAATAATAATATTTGTTAGGACTATTAATATAAATAGATTAACCTAGAGATCATCTTAAAGCTTAGTCAGCTGTATTGTAATACTTTTAGAACGTTATACAACTATTTCCAATCATAAATAAACCGAGTAGTTTAAATCTTGGTCTATTGTTTCACTCTTAAACCTGTACATCCCCTTTCACCGTCTAAGTACTAAACCCTATACATATTTACAAAAAAAAAATCGTCTGCACAACATGTAACTTTGAATAAAATATAAATGATAAATTGTTTCCTTTTTTGTTTAAGAAAACCTTAGTAAAAGAGACATCCTTTCACTTTCAACTTCATTAGTCTCTTTAACTACCAAAAAAAAAATTTCAGTCGTATTTCAGATAAATTAATGATATTTTTCCCTACTCCGAACCTCAAAAAGAGATACCACCAATATGAAATTTTTTAATTTTATTTACTAGGACTGATAAATCATTATTTTAGTATGTAGCATATTCGTATATATTCATATATAGAAGACTCTCTGTTACAGAATCATGCATCTTGTTTCATTATATAATATATATAATATATATATATATATATATATAAATGATACACACGCACGGCTAATTCATGATGCTAAGTAGCATACATTGTTAGACTTTGATATTAAACGCACATCCCTCGATTGCTTTATACGTTGATTTTAATTTACAAATAATATAAAGAAAGGGCATCTAATTATCTTCAGAGAATATTGTGAATATATATACATATATATAATATATATCTATGTAAATACTAATTTATATGTACTATTTCATATCTTCGCGTAGCATTTGATATTTTTTGTGTATGGACTCCAAGTGGAGCCAGAAAGTCGTGGCCTTTTCTTTCTCTTTTTTCAAATTTTTGTTCTAATTATTGATATTTTAAGATTTTTGATTAATTTAATCGTTTCATTGGTATAACTAAAGCCCGGGAATATGCTAATCATAAATTAAGCAGGATGGACCTAACGCCTAACTAATAAATTAAAAATTAATAAAAAACTAGTTTTTTCTATTAATTTATTTAATTTATTGTTAAAAACTAAATATATTATATTATATATATATATATTATTTTAAGTATTGTTTAATTTTATTTTATTTTATATTTAATTATATTATGTTGCATATATACATATATTGAAGTTATTGTTTATTTTTTATACAGAAAAATTAACAAAATTTAATTAAAAATAAGCAATTAGACAAATCTAACTCAAATTTCACTCAATAAATCAAAAATTAATCAAATCCAATTCGTTGAACCCATAATGTAAACAAATTAAACAAAAACGGCACAAAAAATTACTGTGAAACGCTTAGGCAACCACCTAATAACCTTGATGCTCATGTTTTAGAACAGAGGGTATAACTCTTTGGTGCTCATCCTCTCCGATGGAACCTCCTTTTGCCCCCAACTTGCTCATATTATATATATCAAGAATATAATAAATGTACCATATACTTGTTTTGATATACTTATGTGTATAAATATTCAAGTATATGTATAAATATAGTAATTTACAAGAATGCGCACCATTTTCGTTTGTAGTCGTATGTAAATGCTTAATCGAATATAAATAATATATACAAGTATAAATGATTGAATTAGGGAGAATAGTAGTAATAATAATATTTTTATTATTATTGTAAAAACACTAAGCTAGAATGATAGTCGATGTGTCGTAGAGGTGAAAAAAATGTCATTTAGTGAGTTTGAATATTAGTTCCGAAGTCGACACGTGTCACTCATTCTGCACTCTAGTAGTGGTGGGTGCTTGTTCTCATGTCTGGGTCCTGATTACATTTTAGTTGATTAATAATTGATTTCAAAAAATAATATTTTTCCAACAATTGGTAAGATGTGACCCAACCACTAATTATATTTGATTCCATTAAAACTTGTTTTATTTATTTATGAACTATAAATGTAAAAGTAAGTACTTAGTATACCAAGTATATATTTGGTTGGTGATCTTTTGATCTTGGATAACTAAATGATTAATATATTATTCCCTCTGTTCCTAAAATAATGATTTTCTAGGTTTTTAACTTATTCCATAAAAATTAATTTTTTATATGGTTCTATGCATTTTTATCAATTAATGTTTAAAATAGAGATTTTATTACAAAATATTAATTGTTTTTGCATCTCATTTTGATTTTTTTCTTTTGGTGAAATAGAACATTTATAATTAAAAATTATTATTTATTAATCGGTGTTAAAACTCTACAAAATCTACAGAGAAAATAGTAAATGCATTTTTTTATAAGAGATACGTTAAACTTAACAAAAATTAATCAATGACTAATTAGCGACAAACCAACTAGTCATTTCTTCAATAATCCGCTTTCTAACTAACAGTTTTTCTCAAAAAAAAAAAATTGTTTAAGGTTTTCTCTAAATTTTATTATAATACAATTTAACGTCAAAACCCCGTAGATATGTTGACCGTGTTTGATTTTATAGTATCTAACGATGAAAATTTCTAATTCATCCACTACATCCACAGTACATCTGCATCTGCTTAATCTGTATTCACTCTGGTTTCATACACCGTCACCATTTCTTAGTGTATAACCCTCATTGGAGTAACTGTAATCGAAGTATTGTGATGAATAAATAAGGAGTTTTATTCAAAAAAGAATAAATAAGGAGTTTATATTAAATTATATACAAAGGGATGCTGTGAAATGAGATGGAAAAAAAAAACAAAAAAAAAACACACGCGTGGAAAGTGGGAGTAACGGTGGGAAGCAATCTTCCATGTTTGCTAAGAAAGCACTCAACGAGATCAGAAATTGTATGACACTCTCACCAATCATCGTCTCCTTTATCTTTTTATAACTCACTTTATTTATATTATCTTCTTCATTTCACATCATCATTTTTTTTCTTTTTTTAAAAATGGTTTTTCCAGTCGTAAATAATTGTATCATGATGAATGGTAAGAACTTAAGAGTAGTTACTGGCTATGACAAATTTATCTTTACTTGGGAACGATGCTACAGAAAAGTACTGTTCACATGTAACTAATAACTATGCTATGAGAGGATGCTTAGTAATATTTTAGTATGTTATTACTTTACTATTGTTGATTTTCTTTTTTTTTTTCTGAGATTTTTTAGGTCAACGATAACTCAGGCTTCAAATGAAGACGAGCGAGACAACTACGAAAAAAGTGCTGTGCGGTTGTAACAGTAATAATATATATGTTTATAGAGATTTTTGTTACTATTGGAACCGCTCCATACCGTGTGTGACGGTCTCCATTTACGATTTTATATATTGACTTTAAGATTAGTAAAAGTTAAGATTTTTCCATGTATTAAAAAATTATTTGTGTAACCTATTGTTTGTTGTGATAATTCGAATATTCTAAGCTAGAGTCCGACTAATTTCAGAGTGTACTAGCTTGTTAAATAAAAACATACCACTCAAAATATTTGATCCAAATTCCATATTTAACTGACCTAACATGAGTGTATTTGCTTCCACCGATAGTCGAACCGGGAAAAAAACTAGCGAATTTACGATTAATCTTTGCTCAGATACTTTTAGACCATTGCCGACAGATTTTCATATAATTTTGTTGTAGTATGAGATAGTTTAATTTAGGTGAATATCTAATTTCAAAGTCAATCTCAATAAATAAGAATGAGGTAGAAGAACTTTTATCTTGAGAGAACATTGATATAAAAATATAATATGTAAAAAAGCATAAGGTTTTTGTTTTGAGTTTTAGAAAAGTGTAAGTTATATATAATTTATTTCCAGTTAATTTCGAATTGTAATTATGTTGTAACCCGTAAATGCATTATATACGTACCTTAAGATCTAATAGTATAATAGTTCAAAACTTCAAATTGTTGCGCGCATGTCTCAAAATGTTACCATATAAGCTTGGCTCGAATGATATTACATAGGGAAAAAGTACATATGCCAGAAAATAAATATATACATTAGATGTTGTAATCATGACATGATGTCTGTATACGTATGTATACGAAAGACAAGATGTGAAGAAAGTGATAAAAGAAGATCTTCAAAGTAATGTTTGTCTCTTGTCATTTGATTTTCTGGGCCCACCCCCCTCCCCCACCCCTTACCCCCTAACCAATAATTTTTCTTTTGATGAAATGTTAAATTAATATTAAGATAAGAATTTTATTTTTTACATAATGATGAATTTGCATTTTATAAAGATGAAAAATACTTAACATCTTTTAATTTCTAGTGGTGATTTATCGGTATAGAAGTTCATTAAATTTACTGTCCAGGGTGTAATATAGAAATATAATTCGGTTTTATATAATTCAAACAATAGTGCGGGTAAGGTAAGATTGAAAATTGCTATCTTGTCCGTGTTGTCTACTATTCTTTTCTCTCCAAAGATAATAAACCGCGGATTGAAAGGCCAAATGTAGAAATTTTTTATCAAGCATAGAAAACTGCTTCGAGCTGAATCTCTTCAACTTTAGTGTCCAATCCGGGGTTATCATATTGTCTAATAAGTTCCCAGCAAGAGTCGTCTAAACCATGTAAGAAACTAGGCATGTGAAAAAGGTGATCACGTGATTCGTCTAGATTACCACAAAAAGAGCAAACCTCTTGCTATACCCATAAACAAGCACGAGATCCTGTGGATAACCAATCACATACCACAAACCAAGTAATAAAAGAATATTTTAGTATCGCCCGAAGAAACCAGACATTGGAGTACCAATGGACATGACATCGAACTCGACGAATCTGGTTCCAAGTATTCCAAGCAGAAAAACGATCTTTAAAACATCCGTAGCATGTCGCTATAAAGAAATATCCAGTCCAGCTGCTTGGTTAGGTAAGTGGTGAGCATGAACTACTAAGTCTAGTAGTTGAAATGTTGGGGAATGACCTCTACAGACTTGTCATTGGTTATCAATCACAACCAATAAATTTTAATTAATTAATTAATTTAGTTGTCTTATATAATATATAGGCCCAAGTAAATCACTCTAATAATGTATACTTGATATTTATTTTGAATTTGAATGTAAAAACAAACAAGGGGAGGAGATATATATATATATGCACATATTATTTTCCTTGAAATAAACATGTCGTGTACACATATGAGTTAATACTTTCTTCAAAATAATTTGGTTATATTTTAATAATCATATTTTCGTTCAATTAAAAATGAAATGTGGTTATTACTTAAAATAAAAATAATAAAAAGTAATATATTCTATTTTTGCTGCACAAAAGCAGTAAATATAAAAAAGTTATTTCGCAAGTTATTCATCTAGCGCATAAAATATGATGTAATATTCATATAATTATTTTGAGTTAACCTGAAAGTTTGTTTGTCCAAAAATTATTTCGCTAACATAAATTTAAGAAAAACTTTAGTCAAAATTTGATAATTAGTATGTATGTATCACATTTACTATGTTTACTCAAAGACGTGCCTTAGGTAGAAAAAATAAAGCATTTGCTTAGGGACCTCCAGATTTTAACCATATTTTAGGGTTCCAAATTTTTTATTTGATATATTAGTTAAATATGTATTTTAATTTTATTTTATTTTATTTAAATTCTATTTCATATATTAAAAATAGTATTAAATATTTATAATATTTAACAAAATTATTTTAAATTTTATTATTTTAATAGAATAAAAATAATGTTAACTAAAAATAGATTATAAATATAGCATAAAATTATGTTCATAGATTGTGAAATAGTGTTAATTATCTCTAATTTAGTAAAAAACAAAATTTTCATGTAAAAATTTAGTTATACATATTTATTATAAAAATGTATAAAACAAGTTTTATATATTTTTTTGTTTTAGATCTCTACAACTTTAGGCACGACTCTGTGTTTACTATTCATTTTTACCGTTTGTTTCGCATCGATTATATCATGTTGATTCGAGTTAAATTATTTTAAGATATACCTTGAAATAACTATATAATATGTCTTGGATTAGTTTAATGTATTATTGGAAAGTGATTAGAGGCTGTTTAAATAATTGTACTTAAAAATATTGGGATCAGTCTTTTGTGAAAAATCTTAAAAAATATTTGTGTGAAAATAAACATTAACACGTTTGACACGTTTTACGTTTAACTAAAAGTGAGACCAACATTATTGAAAAACATGATAGTGAGTTAGCAGCCGATATCTTATATGTTTTGTTTTTGTCAATTGATGTCTAATAGTTATTCATTTTATGAAGAATATTGATCGGTAACTGCAAGAAAAGTTATGACTGAATATTTGATGTAGAGAGTTTTGGAAAAATTTGTGGTACCTAAAAGTGTCTTGCTAATCAGTAATCACCCTCATATTCTGTTAAACCTATTCAATTAATTTATCTATTAATAATATCCAAAGAAATAAAAAACTACATCATAAAACCCCATTAGATCAGATTCGTATTCATCCGTATAAAGCAGTTTTTTTTTCTTGTGTGGGAAACGTATATGAAAATAGTCTACCGGACAAAGCGTGAGAGACCGATCTTTTAAGTGTGTCTTTGTTTGTCTTTTTTTTCCCATCAACCCATCGTTGGATAATCACTCGCACGTGATTATTCCTTTGCTATTATTATGTACACCAAAATATTACATTTATTTGCAAAAAAGAAAAACTCATTCAGGATGCCACGTTCTTTTTTTTTTTTCTTCAAATCACTTTATTAATAATCATAACCAATATTACGAATTACTTAGTCAGTATACAGAACTTGCGGATAACAAATTATTATATAAGCAGATATATGCGCCCTGAGAAAAATACACTAAAAGAAATGAATTTAACGATTTTTTCTGTAGATAAGCGTTACTCGCTAACGGATTACTGAACCCGTTATTTTCCTTTTTCATCTTCGATCTTTCTCTGATGCAATTTGTGTGCGGGAGTAACATTTCTTGGTTAAGTCTCCATATTGCACACCACATAACAAAACCCGATGCTTCCGATAATAGTTCTGAAATATCGACATTATGATACCAAATCTTCCGTATCAAAGTCATTTTGAAATTTTTTGACTTTATATTTGTATCGACTTGATTCGATAGGAACAATATCCCTTCAAACGATTGGCCCTTGTTAGTTTCTCCAAAACCGATGATGTCGGGATAAAAAACCCAAATTACATCTCCACACCATACAATAGAGGGTGATGAAAATCTCCAATAACGTCACTTCAATCTCATACCAATTATGATTAATTGGTTAAAAATGAAGAGCAAACACTATCATAGATATGACACCGGCAACACCTTGGCCACCGGAAAAACGCTCTACAAGAGAAAAGGATGACTTGACAACCATTTGCAAAGAAATTTGTGAGAGAAAACACAGATTTAGCCAACCAAAACCCCACAATTTCAATTGCTTGTATAGAGAAGCATCGAGAGTGATTTATAGGTTGGTTTGTCTGTGAATCAAATAGAAAATACATGAAATGAGAAAGGATTGCAATCTAGAAAATAAATAAGAGAAAAAAAATTCTTTGGAATCTATTTTCTGACAATATGAATCGCAAGCTCTCTCTATCCTTTAAATAAATGTTGAAATCGAAAATCAACATAGAAAAATTTGCTTGGAATTAATATGAAACTATGCAATTCATAATCAATCAATGCAAAAAAGTTTTGCACTTTTTCAATCTCCTTAGAGGAAAGAGAAGAGAGCAGTTTTTTTTTCTTACGGTTTGTTTGCCACGTTTATTCAGGACACAAAAATATAAGATACATGTGTTTGGTTGAGCAAATTTTAACTTGTTTGTCTTTTGACAGTTGTGCACATTTAAAAATTATTTACTGAAAATATTTGAAGCAATATCAATCGTGAATTCCTTAACTAAGCAAATTAAATTTTGAATTGAAGAAAAAAGAATCATATGAGCTGGAATGCGCATTTGAGCGTCAATATTTGTGTTTGCATGTAAAGTTAAATTATTATCACTCTTTGCAAATGATAAAAAAGTATTCTTATGATTGCTTTTTTGCGTTTGTATTATAATTTACTTTTAAAATGATTTTAAAAAGTAAAATATTAGTGTTTTATTTGAAGATAATGTATTATTTTAACACCTTAACAATTAACATAAACACAATTAAACAAAAGCCATCCTAGTTTTTAATTTATCAATCTTAGAACCAGCTTAACGGAGAGTCTTGCTTGGCATATCGACTCACTCTCTTTAAATCTCTTCAAAACTAAATAAGAAAATTGGAATTGATCTTAATATACATCTAGATTTCAAAGTATTGTAAGTGTCCCTAAATAAGACCCCCTCGCATGCAACATGTTATCTTCTAACGACCTCTCTTACGATCTACGGTTAGAGATGAATGCGGATCAGATGAGTAGAAGTTTTATCGTCTACAACAGTATTTAATCATATGAAGATATTGAACTAATCTTGCCCGTTAGGTTTGTGACTGAGGAAGTCACAAATGGTTTGTTTTGGAATTTTCAGTCAGAATGGACAACCTTGTACATAAGACCGAAAAGGGTTTAACAAGCTTTTTGTCCTCAAAACCAAGCCTGAAACCTCTATATCGGATAAACAGAGTTAATTCCAGTGGTTGAGATGAATAATCCATTAATCATTTTATGAATTCTCAGTAAATAAATATGAACCGGTATTTAATTTGGAATTAAAATAGAAAATAAAATAATAAGGACTAAATTAAAATTTATACATTTATACGATCGAATTACAGGCCCGTGGTTTTAAGAGTCCGACTAGTCGAAAGTTTTGAAAATTTAAGATAGAGAAACTCATCGTACATTTTATATATATTGTTTTGAAATAACATTTTATAAATGTAATGTTTTGTTACGGTGGAGTGGACAATTTGAGGGTTAATTTGATGAAGAGTATTCCATAAATGGATCGGATAAATATATGTATAAAACTAAAATTCTATTGTAACATGTTGATCAAATATCTTTAACAAAAAAAAATTTGAAATGACCGACTAATGAGCACATGTGAGTTTCATGTTTTCAATAGCAGTGTGCTGTATGATCAATACCGGATTCTTATTTATTATTTTAATGTATATACATATTTGTACTCCACTACACGCTAGCATCGATAAACATACATGCATATTTGTTGAAATGCTATCAGAAATGAGATTATTTTAATATATATATATATATATTTATATATATATTTAAATATATATATATATATGTTTTTCACTATAAATAATATTGAAAAATAGACAGCCATAACTGTTGGAATACTGTTAGAAATAGTTATTTCTGACGGTATTTAAACGGATATTACCATTATTTTCTGGTCATCAGAAACAAACAATCTATTGAAAATTTGTTTGAAAGTAATTTCGTCAGAACCAATATCAATGGCTTGCTGATAATATTCTGATGAACAACGGTTGACAGATTACAAACGGATGTTAGACAAACTGATTTTTGATGGATTTCCGACAAATTTTCAACGTATTTTTTTCTGACGGATTATTTATTTTATTAGTATTTTAATAAAATTAAAATTAAAGAAATTAAATTTTAAAAAAATTAAATTTAAATGAAATTAAATTTAAATATAATTATTCAAATAAAAATCCGAAATTTTATTCAAAATTAAAAAGTTTGAAAAGTAGAAATTATAAAATCTACGGAGCCGATGGAAGGTACTGCGCGAAGAAAGCGTTCATATGATCTTCCATAGTTTTGATCTTCGCTTGATCCATTGCTATCTCGTCGCGGTATTGTATCGATGTAGGTCTTCAAATGTTCGAGTTCGATGGTCTTCTCTGCTAGTTTCGTTTTAAATTCGGCGGATTCTCCAGAAATATGGAAAAAAGTATTAGATAGCGAATGATGGTAGTTTTGGGGCATCCCAAAAATACGACATTTGGTCTGTGGAGTTGTTCGAGAAACAAATTAAATGTAAATACATAGAAATATAAGTAAGTTATCGAAAATACGTAAATAAGAACTATAAATACTACTTAATTGTAATTGTATAAAATTATAAAAACTTATATAAAATTTAACACTTATGTAAAATTAAATTAACACAAATGATTTAATTTGAAAGTAAACTAAAAATTTTAAATACTTACCGCAAACATCCTAAAGTACATCTAGCGATCTTCTAGAAGCATGGTCAAAAACTTTTCCTAACGATGCTTTAATGTCCCGATCATCATGTTGTTGATTGCCTTCGAAATTCTATTATGGGAATATTGAAAAACATGTAAGAAAAAGATGTAAGAAAAAGATGTAAGATATAATCAAAATTTATAAAGTTTTAAAACTTATAAAATGTAACTTATTAAATCAAAATTTAAACTTACCAAGTAGCTCTGCCAGCATAATGCGGATGAAGTCTCGTGGTGTACTCTCGGCCCGGTTGAGAAGCAAAATTATCCACAAAGATTTCAGTTGGCTCTTGAGTCGGGTTTATTGGTCAGTCAAACAATGAGAGGCCATATGTATCTCTCAATCCGTCGAAAACAGGGTTTCGGTACTAGTACATAATCGTTGACTATAAATGGATTTATATAACATATTTTAATCATTTGTATGATAAATGATGTTTGAATCATCTTTTTCAATATCAAAAATATCAAACAACTAATTTTCATAACATGTTTTATACATACATAAGAAAGTATAAGATTCGTTATCTAACACTTAATTCCGAAACTTATGAAAATTTATAATCATGATTTATAACTTATTTAAATAGTTATTTTTCTATAATGTTTTTGAATAATGCTTAGAAATGAGTTTCAATGTACTTCATGTAAACAAAAATTAATTCAACCCCTAAACCCTAAATCCGTCGGAAGTTTTTGACGGATTTCCAATGGACACTACATGATATATGTTAAATATGTTGCATACGGATTCATATATAAATCTTATATGTTTATTGAAAATCCGTCGAAAATTTTCGACGGAGTTCTGATGGATTTATAAAAATATGTATTAAAAATATTATGTTAGAAATTGGTATTTGATAAATTAAAATTAATCAAAATAAAATAAGGCGATTGGTGTTTTAAAAATTGCTTTGACATTTATGATATAATATATTTAAAATATCAAATTTGTTTGAAAAATAAGTTTGATACAAAATACATAAATATTGAATAAATATATAAACACACACTATTCATAAACTACTCTAAATATGATGAGGATCCATCAGAAAGAATTGAGTTTGAATCTCTAGAAAACTCGCTCTGTGATTCTTCTGAGTCTGAATGCACTTTATCATCATCGATATATGTGAAATCAATAACAAGATCGACATCAAATGAAAGATCCATTGAAGCCATTTTACCACTTACAGTTGGTTGCAAAGTATCATGTTTAAGAACTCTAATAATTCTTTCTCTTGGGTTAATTTATGTTACTGTGATCCAAGGGTTTGATAGCTGTCAAACTCGAGGGTAAAGAATGTAGCAAATCTAAAACAAAAAATGAAAATGTTTTTAATGGCTAATCATTACAAATATTAAAAATATTAATAAAAATTAATTGAAATATACATGGTCTGCTTGTGATGTAAGGATGAATGTATCGTATTTGACAAGTCTTCGTCTTGAATATACCGATGTAATACCGAAGTTATTAATTTGAACACTACGCCAAACGAATGGATCATACCAACGCACATAAATACAATGCATCTTAAGTTCAACATTTCTAGGTAGCAGACTTCCAATATTTGTTGAAAAATGTCGTCGTAAACAATATCACCAGTTTGAGGAAAAAATACTAGAATTAGAAGTTGTCCTCGTACTTTTCTTATTATAAATCTTAAACGCATATCCCCTATTGCAATACCTAGGGTATGAAGTCGTAATGTATTTTGGACCGTTAACAAACTCCACTAAACATGTTGGAAATGTTTGACCATTGTTTATTCCTTTAGTAACCTAAAAAAATTGGTAACAAGTCAATAAAAGTATAAAAATTTACTACTCCAAATTAGCATGTGTTTATTAACACTTACATAATATAGCAAACAAACCAAAAAATAATTATCTTTTAGAATTTCAAGTTCTTTTTTTACCTTATCCGAATAATAATTACAAAATATTACCATGTAAATCCTGTAAAAATATATATTAAATAGTAAGTTAATAATAAGATCTTAATCAATTACATAGAATATGTAATTGAAAAAAATCAATTTTACATATCTTTCATATTCCATAATATCCTCACAATTTGTGAGAATATACATATGCAAGTGTGTATGCTCATGTTTTGTTAGTTTTCGTTTCTTTCTTTTTCCACTAAGCCGAGTAACTTGGACAAACAACACATGGACAACCACGACATAAGTTGGTCTCTCTCCTCTATCATCATGGTGAGCTGGCCGTCGACTTTTCATACAAACTTCTGATGGAAAGTAATATTCAACAAAAAAAGATGAGGAAATATCTTTTCAAGATTGCAAAGGATAATTGGTATATTGTCTTGTAAATTGTGAATACCCTCAACTGTAAGTAATCTCGTTCATAAAAATTTTGAAAGCAACCACCAAATTCTGCATTTAAACATTTAAACATTAATATATATATATATATACACATATAAGTATGATTGATTAATTATTAAAATTATAGAAAAAATAGTTTGGCAAAAGCAAATAGAAGGAGGCACTGCATCACAACATGACAGTCATGACTCTTCATTCCAATAAACCTTTTTCTCCATAATCAATGCAATTACGCAGATTTGATGTGTATCCATTAGTGAATTTAATATCTTCATGAATCCAATCAAAAAATATTTTTCTTATCTGGGTCCAACCAGAATGCAACCATAACATATATACCATTCGGTAGAACTTCAATATATCCCGAGAATAAATCAATGACAAGTCTAGTCTATACTTCATATTGTCTTTCATCTCTCTTTGGACGCTTAAAACAATGTTCATGATGTTGTCAAAGAAGTTATTCTCAATGTACATAACATCGAGATTGTACCTCAATAAATGGTCTTTTCAGAAAGGCAGATCCCAAAAATACTCTTTTTGTGCTAATTATGATGTTCACCGACATCGTAAATAGGAGCATGCCCATTACCCCCACAATAAGGAGTTCTCTTAGCACTGAAATCTATTAATTGCTCTAATATATTATTGTCGTCTACCTTAGAAGGTGGACCATCAAACACTTGTTTATCCTTCGCAAACATTGACCTAGACCGACAATAAGGATGATCATTCGGTTGAAACCTTCTATGGCAATCAAACCAAGATGTTTTTTTTCGTGCTTTAATTAGAATGCATCAGTGTTATTTTGGCAATACAGACACGATAATCTTCCATGAGTTGTCCATCCAAATAATATAACATATACTGGAAAGTCGCTTATGGTCCACATAAGAACCACACACATCTTAAAATTATGATGACATGACACATCATACGCTTCAAGACCATTATTCCACAACATTTGTAACTCATAGATCAATGGCTAGAGTAATATATTGAGTGATATCTTCAGATGCTATGGGTTGGGAACACGAATAGAGATGAACAAAAACTCTCTACGCATACACAAAGATGAAGGCAAGTTGTAAGGTATAACGATAACGGTCCACAATGAATACTCCATTTCATGCTTTCCAAATAGGTTAAAACCACATGTACATAATTTAAGCTATACATTCCTTTACTCAAACACAAAATCTGGATATATTGATTGAAAATATTTACACGCTTCTATGTCTGAAAAATGTGTAATCTCTCCTTCTTGTCTCTGTTTTCCATGTTATCTCATTGCCTCTGTCGTGCACTGAGATTGATATAACCTCTTCGACCTCTCCGTTAACAATAAACCACATCTGTTTATATGGAATTTGAACTCTACCACTAGTCTCTTGAAACCGGGGTTTATAACATAATTATCATCTTTTACGGTTTTCATCTTCTCTCCAATATATCATACAATTGTCGATGCACACATCTATTGTCTGATACGGCAAACCAAGACCAGATATACATTTTTGTACCTCGTAGTATGATGTTGGTGAAAGATTATCTTCAGACAATATATCTTTCACAAAATATGTTATCGCATCAACACATTCCTCTGTCAAATTGTAGTTCATCTTAATGGTCATCAATTTACTAGCAAATGATAAATGTGAATGACCTTTTTTACAATCGCTATATAACGGCTGTTTCATAGCATCTAGCATATATAAATACTTTTGTGCTCCTAAATTTGGTTCTTCAACCATATCTCCATCTACAGCGGTCAACTACATATTCGCTCTATGTTCTCCATCTCAACAATACATACACCCAAATCTACTTTCGTTCTATGTTATCTTAAGCTATCTGCAACATATGGTTCACTAGTACTACCATAATCATCATTTATTTCCCCGTGTAGATATCAAATATTGTAACCCGGCATAAACCCATTAAAAATGCATCCAAATAATCTCTATCTTAATATTATGTGAATTCATACAAATAGAAAATGGACATTTCAACTTACGAGTTTTTTTTGCTTCGGGTTGATTTACATCCAATTTCATGAACTCATATATACTTCGAGCATACTAGTCTTTCAATATGTTTGACTTCGGATCCATCATTGGTTCGTCCATCCATGATAAAAAAACTACTACAATATGACATCTCTTTTCAATTTTTTTGGTTAGAAAAAGATTGTGTTGTGAATGAATATACTACAAGATGACATCTCTTTTCAACATATGGTTCACTAGTACTACCATAATCATAATTTGTTTTCCTGTGTAGATATCAAGTCTTGTAATCCAACATAAAATCATTGTAATAAAAATGCATCCAAATAATCTATATCTTAATATTATATGTGAATTCACACAAATAGACACATAGACATTTCAACTTACGAGTTTTTTCGCTCTTGGTTGATTTACATTCAATTCCATGAACTCACATATATCTCAGACATACTAGTCTTTCAATATGTTTGTCTTTGGATCCATCATTGGTTCGTCCATCCATGATCGAAAACTACTACAAGATGACATCTCTTTTCATTTTTTTGTTTAAATAAGATTGTGTTGTGAATGAATATAGGAGTATGAAAACATATATAAGCTCGTCATCCGTCGGAATCTGTCGAAAATCGTCCGAAATTTTGAATTTCAAGATTTCTATATATTGTGATTTAAAAATTTATATATATATATATATATTAAATTTTATATATTGTGATGGATTTCCAACGGAAATGTTCTGTCAAAACTCCATCGGATTGTAAGTTTGTCGAAATATCCATAAGATTTGAGGTAGTTTTCTTGTAGTGCTCTCGTGTAATAAAAATTATTTATCACATAACTTTCTTGTGTTAATAACTTAACGTCTTTTAATTAAAATTATTTATCACAGAACTTTCTTGTGGTAATAACGTCTTTTAATTCTAGAATTTGTAATAAGTGTACTCTCGAATATATAAGTGTATGTGGTCAAATCACTAGTAGACGGTCCCTTTGCTTGATTTTATTCGATTTTTTGCTAGAAGTGATTTTTTTGGGGAGTTAAATATTTAATTTCCACTCCCTTAGTCTCAGGAATTTTTCATTATTCTATTTCTTTTATTAATAGTTTTAAAATTTCAACGAAAAATATACATAGTTATTGCTAAATCGTATTTCTTAAAATCCAATGTATTGTACAAAACTTATATTATAATTAGACCAAAGAACCAAAAAAAACTTTGAAGCGTAAAATAATAAAATATCTCTTTGCAACAAAAAATAAGAATAGTAGAATAAAATTATTGAATACGATTTAAAAGAAAAAAACCTTAAAACTAGTTTTATCAAAAAAATATATTACTAAATACGATTCCAGACAAACCTAATTAAAAGAAAAACAACCTTCGGCTCTAAAAAACAGAAAACAACAACCTTCGGTCGCAAAATATTTAATACTAATGGGTGCACATTATTATCGAATATAATACCACGAATAAAAACGGCGGGTATTACTACAATAGTAAAATGTCATAGCTATAAAAATACGTGTTCAATGATTACTAGTTAATTAGTTACTGAAACTATTCTTTTTGTGAGTGGAGAAAAATATTGATACAGCTTTCGATATCATTGTGAGGTTGACCATCTTAGCATATCATATCACTGTGGAAGTGCGATGCACACACACAATAATAAAAATTAATATATATGGAAAATATGTTAGAAATTCAACTAGGATTCATAAGTAAACCTTTATCACTTTAATGTCTTTTTTTTTTTTTTCAAATATCACTTTAATGTCGTATATGGTTTTTTTTTGGTTCTTTAAATTCTGTGGATCCTTTGAACAATTTGCACCAAATTAAATCTAAAAAATAACAAGACATGACCGTTTTTAGCTTGAAACTAGATGAACCAGGTTAATTAAACCTAAAATAAGAAACTAAGATGGTATCAGTGACAAGCCATTAGGCTGCGAAAATCTTAGACAATAGACTGGATAAGGCTTCAAATGGCAATAGTTTTATAAAAGAGTTTTTATTTTTGTCAATATATGATACTATATTAAGCCGTAAGACTGATTATTTAATCCGTTTATCTAGAACCATATTTTAAATGTTATATTCGTAAATTGTTTGCCTTTAGATTGCCAACTACCAAGAAAATTAATATATGATTGGAAAAAGAGTTATATTATTTATAAAAAACCCTAAACATTAGAGTTTACCCTCTAGAATTCGGATAGGCTTTAAAATATAAGCCCTAATAAGTCGGCCAAACCCCCACTGACCTAAGTAAAATGTACGGAGTTTTATGGTTTTTTGGGCCGGGACATATCGGCGGACCCGAGACTATGATTTATCATTTACGTATAGCATGCGGCGTTGGTCCCTTTGAATATTTACATTGATCGATCTTCGTCATGACTATGAATGCGACACATCAAGGAAAAACTTTGCTTCGAAACCTATCAAAAATCAATAAATTATCTACGGTTTTATTAGGTTATCCGTGAATTAAAAATGTGCTCATCAGTGACGTTGAATAACACTCATGAGATGACATTAATTCACTGTCCCGGAAGATAAATACACTAGTACTAGCAACTGGTGATTTTTTTTTTGGGTCAACTATAGTCTATAACTAGAATACTTTATTATGCAAACCTTAATTTAAATCGATCTAAATACAGAAGTTGATTATTATTATTGTATATCTGATATTACTGTTTAATTTTGTGGTAGAGATATAAGACACTGATGTCACACGAATAAGCTCTCTAAAATCTTTTTTATTTGTCTGCCCGAATCTTTTTCAGATTTAAATTCCTAATATAACTTAGACCTATGCGTGTGTTATTTCAAGGATATCATAGACCATCCTGGTCGGGCCCGTAAACCACTTGGAGTATTTATAGCCCTAATCATTATTTGTCTTAATCATCATATGTTGCTTGGCACAATCGTCCACCATTGTTTTTTTTTTCCCCTTTTTTTCCTTTTTCGACTAAATATTCTTTTACACTCTTACACCATCCTTCATTAATTTTGCACCACCCATTATTAATAAAAGTAATCAAAAGTATTTGATATGAACAAATGTAACGCTTATGTATAGGTAATAGAGGGACGTTAATCTTTAAGTAAACAAACCATGAAACCATATTATAGTATTTTTAGGTTCATTTTAGTGTATCAATTGGTTTCTTCCACTAATAACAAAGAACATGCGTCAGACCAGTCCAAAAGACACAAAGACTAAAACAAAATATTAGGATCAACAAAAAATATTGTGTAACTTTATTATAATTTTTAATAACATAGCTTTAGAATTAATTTATTTTAGTAATTTCTAAAAACAAAATATATTTTTTGTTGATCCTAATATTTTTTTGTTTACTTAAAGAAGTGGCCACTTCTTTTCTTTTAGAAATTACCAAAATAAATTAATACTAAAGCTATGTTATTAAAAAAATTATAATAAAGTTACACATTTTTTTTTACCGCCTCATACTGTAGGAAATTAGGAAGAACCACATTCTTTTTTTTTCAGACAACTATTTCACTAGACCGACCCTAATTTGCATATAAGATCTGGACCGGCCAAACCCAACCACATTGGTTTGGTATAATCCAGAATTTTGCATTACCAACAGACTAATAAAAACAAATTATTTTAAAATACAAAAAGTATGATATTAGTGAGAAATTGCATTTTTTCCGCATTTAGTTACTGTAAAGGTTTAACAGAAAAAAATCGGCCGCTCAGTACTCTCTCTATGAGAAAGAGTCTTTGACTCGGTGGTTATTGATAGATGGATGGGCTGAATTTCCTCCAGTGGATTATCTCAATTTCCTTCCGGTCTGGATTCGGTTACGGAATTTTCCACAAAGGACACAATAAAGGAACTGGCTGGTGTTGTTGGGTCGGTTTTAGAAGTTGATTTTGGTGCACAAAAGCCTCAGAGCAGAGATTATGTGCGAGTTCGTGTTCTTTTTGATGTTTCAAAACCTGTTAGAAGATCGAAAGTAGTTATTTTACCCCATGGAGATAGGGTTATTATTAACTATGAGTTTAAAAGAATAAGAAGACGATGTTACTGATGTCAAAGATTGACACATGAGAAGATGAAATGTGCTCTTAATGTTACAAATCGAACAAGAAATACAGAGAAGGTTGAGTCTCGGAAGACATCTACAACAGAAGCTAGAAATTCATGTCGCCCTAAGATTTTCTAAAGAGGTTATGGAAGAGATGAGACCATATCTTTTGATGGAAGTAGATGAACTTAAAGTGGTTGTTGAAGATCAAAGATCTTTTCTCCGATTAGAACCTGATTTTGATTGTTTCTAAGGAGTTAGATAGAGGGAAAAGCTTAGTCTCTGAAGATAAAGAACAAGAAATAAATGGGGAGAAGATTATGGAGATGGCTTTTAAATCGGTTATGGCACCTAAATCTGTTGTGGTGTATTCTTTTCAGGATGGTTCTACAGTTTTTGTAATGGGTTCCTCCGGATTTAGTTTCTCAAGAACTACTTTCAAAAAACAGAAGGCAAGCAAACTCAATTAGAAAAAAAATCGCAAGCAAGGATAAGTAGTTATGGACAGAATGAGGATTATAACAAAGAGAATAAGAATGAATTGATTGATGGGAATTATGAGGCCGTGGTTACAAAAAGAAAGCTACTAATGAAGCTACAGCATCATTAGATATTGCTAAGCGACATGAATTAGAGGTTGTTCCATTTAAGGAAATCAGAAATTAAGTCCTTATGCTATCCAGTCTAGGAGAATGAGTATTTTTGTTTCTGATCAAAACAAAGCTAATAAGGACACAAAACTATTAGTTTCCACTGTGCAGGATGATCAAAAGAGGAATATTGAATCACAAGCTCAAAATAATGAATTAGCTGGTATGTCATCACTCATGGTGCACTTTCAAATTTTGGTGGTTCCGCAGAAGGAACCGCTGCTGGACCAATAGGTGTACTGAGCTGGAATTGTCAAGGGTTGGGGAATCCCTGGACAATTCGTCATCTCAAGAAAATGCGAAAGGAGCATTTTCCTGATATATTATTCCTCAAGGAGACAAAAAGTTCTGTTGAAGTAGTTATGAAATATTTACAATTGGCTTGGATACGATAATTTTCATACCGTTGATCCTATTGGTATGAGTGGAGGGTTAGCAATGTTTTGGAAGGATTGTGTTCCTCTCTGAAGATAAAAAATCTACTTGATTTGAAGATTAAGAGTGGTTCGCAAAATTGGTTTTTATCTTGTGTTTATGGGAATCCAGTGATGCAACTTAGACCATTAGTTTGGGAAAAATTCACAAGGATTGGAAAAAATAGGAAATGAAGTTTGGTGATTTTAATGTAATACTTTCAAATGAGGAGAAGCTTGGAGGTCATTCTAGTCCTGAGTCTTCTTTTCAAGAATTTAGCACAATGTTATCAATCTGTGATATGCATAAGCATGGCAGTACGGGTAATGGTTTCACTTGGGGAGGTACAAGGAGTAAACAGTGGATTCAATGCAAGTTAGATAGATATTTTGGGAATCCAGCTTGGTTTTTTCTATTCCCTAACTCCTATAAGTGGTTTTTACAGAAATTGGGATCTGATCATCTTCCGGTTCTAGTTAAATTCATAAACGATAAAGAGTTATTGCGTGGTTCAAGCAATATTAGGACGTTGTTAAAGATCAGGTTTTTGACGAGGTTTTAAAGTTTTTCAGAACTGGTGTTATGCCTGAGGAATGGAATCATACCCATTTAAGCTTGATCCGAAAGTTTCAAAAGCCAACAAGCATGACTGAGCTAAGGCCCATTAGCTTATGCTCTCTAATATCAAAGATCTTAGTGAACCGACTGAAGAGGCATCTTCCAAGTATTGTCTCTCCAACGCAATCAACCTTTGTGTCAGAAAGGTTAATATCTGATAATATTCTTTTTGCTCATGAGGTAGTTCATAGCCTGAGAACACATGTCTATTTCAGAATATTTTATGGCGATTAAAACGAATATGTCGAAAGCTTATGATAGAGTTTAATGGTCTTTTCTTCAAGCGATCCTCAAAACTTTGGGATTCAATGAGAGATGAGTTTCTTGGATTATGGGTTGTGTTAAATCAGTTTCATATTCAGTGCTCATCAGTGGACAACCGTTTGGAAAGATTAAACCGGAAAGAGGAATTCGACAAGGGGATCCATTATCACCATTTCTTTTTGTCCTATGTACGGAATCTCTGATACATTTTTTAAATCAAGCTGAAAGAGATGGTAAGATTTCAGGTATTCGTTTTCATGAGACAGGGTCATCTATTAATCACTTGTTGTTTGCGGATGATAGTCTCTTTATGTGTTAAGCATCTAAGGAGCAATGTGATGAGATTTTGTTGTGTCTTTCCAAATATGAACAAGTATCAGGTCCAATGATGAACTTGCAGAAATCGGCAATCACTTTTGGATCTCAGGTGGAGGAAGAGATAAAATTTTGGATTAAAGATAGATCAAAGATTGCGGGTGAAGGTGGTATTGTTTGGGCTTATCAGAATGTTTGTGGTTCTAAGGTACAATTATTGGGATATATCTAAAACAAACTCCAAGATAGACTCTCAGGGTGGTATGCAAAAAAACCTTTTGCAAGGAGGTAAAGAAATACTATTAAAATATGTGGCTATGGCATGCCGATATATGATAAGTCGTGTTTTAAGCTTCCTAAAAGTTTATGCAGGAAGGTCACAAGTGCAATGATGGATTTTTGGTGGAACAATTTTGAACATAAGAACAAGATCCATTGGGTTGGTTGGGAAATACTTACTCTGCCTAAGAAACTTGGTGGTTTTGATTTTCGTGATTTGATTTGTTTCAATCAGGCACTGCTTGCTAAACAAAGTTGATGACTTCTACATGATACATACTGTCTCTTTTCACAGTTTTTCAAAAGAAGGTATTATGCAGCAAATTCTCAATTCTTATCTGCTTCTTGTGGAAGAAGGCCCTCATTTGCATGGAGAAGTATTTTATTTGGGTGAGAATTGCTTAAAAAAGGGCTTAAAGAACAATTGGTAATGGAAAGAATAGTATGGTGTGGATTGACAATTGGTTGTAGGACGAGAGACCTCGAAGACCAGATAGCTTAAATCCTTTAATGGACATTGATATGAGAGTGAGTAGTCTCATTAATATGAATTCTCAAAACTGAAATTTGAATACTTTGAGAATGTTATTTCCTTCTAATGATGTGGAGATCATAAGAAGAACCAGACCGAGACCAACAACTGTGGACTCCTATTGCTGGGCAAAGACAAAAAATAGGCATTTATACTGTGAAAACAAGGTATGATTTATGTAGTATAGAAAAACATAAGGAGCTTTTTAAAATTGATGATGCTAATCCATCTGTGAATCCTTTAATGGAAAACTGTTGGAAAGTGAAGACTCTTCCGAAATTAAGGATTTTCTTATGGAAGATTTTGAATGGAGCTTTGGTTGTGATTAATCGCTTGAAATCGTGGGGCATTAACTCAAATGATGGTTGCTTGTTTTGTGGATTTGAGGGTGAAACTGTGAATTACATTCTATTCACTTGTCCTTTAGCTCGTCAAGTATGGGCTATATCAAATGTCCTTCTCCTGTTTCGAGTTTTGGTGATTCTATCGTAGAAAATATGAATCATATCTTTCTGATGAACCAGAAGGTATCAATTCCAGAAGAGATTAAGATGGCCCCGCCTTGGATTCTTTGGATTCTCTGGAAGAACCGTAATAAACTTTTATTTGATGGAATCATGTTTCAAGAGGATCAAGTAGTAGCTAAAGCTTTTGATAATGTAAAAGAATGGGTGGTAGCTAATATGAAAGGAGAAGTGGTTGAGAACAGAGACGTAGTAGCTACAAAGTGGTGCCCTCCTCTTGAAGGTGAACTCAAATGCAACATTGGATGTGCTTGGTCTAAAGCTAAACAGCTAGCAGGTGTTTCTTGGGTGTTACAAGATTCGTCAGGACAAGTTTTATCTTACAGTCGTCGATCATACTCTCAAGTTGTATCATGTTTTGAAGCTAAAGTGAAAAGTTGGGAATGGGCTTTAGAGAGCATGAAAAGTTTACACTTTGAACATGTTACTTTTGCTGCGACTTTCCAGGACATTGTCCTAAAGAATGGCTTATATTGCTTATATTGAAGATTTGCTTCTATTCACAAAAGACAAACCAAATTGGTTTCTTTTGCAGGATTCCCCATTGTCTAACATTGGGGCTTATGAGATCGCAAAGAGTGTAGTGACAGACCTTCGACTTTTCTCATATGTTGCTCAAGGTTGTCCGAGATGGCTTACGGATTTTTTCGACAAAGAAAGAGCAGTTATCGATGTGTAATCGCGTTTCTTTGTTTTTTCTTATGTTATGTGTGTTTTCAATTGTTTAAGGCTCTGGTTTTCTTAAGAGCAATGTCGTACTTTGCTTCACTTTTACTTGATTCAATAAGACGAGAAAAAGAAAAAACATAGTGAGAAATTTGGCTGCCATCGGCCTCATTTCTCAATATGATGTCAACTATAATGGGCCGCTTTAATAAGCCTATAAACTTAAATATCTTTTAGGCCTAACTTACTGAGTTTTCGACCCATAGAATCATATCAGATCCTACCGTTCGGAGAAGAAGAAGAAAGAAGGCAAATGCTCGGAGGTCGTTTGTAGAAGGAACGAGGCAGAGGAATAGTGGCTTCGACGGTGGGATTTTAGCACCGGGACTAACTCGGAAATTGAAGAAGGTATTGGAATGTCGTACAGATAGTCCAGATCTAGTGGCGTCGTTAAACGCTTTATCCTCGTTCTATGACGAGAACAGTGCACATGCGCGGCGGAATCTCAGATCGACGATTGAGAAGCGCGCGCTTCAGATCAACAGTGAGTTTCTCAGCGCGGCTGATTCGACTCAGATCGCATTGGATCGTGTGGAGGAGGAAATGAATGCTTTAGCTGATTGTTGTGATAAGATTGCGGCGGCGCTAAGCAGCTCCGCAGCTACCACAAGCGATATCATTAGTACTACTGAGAGGCTTAAGCAAGAGCTTGAGGTCACTAGTCAGAGGCAAGAGATCGTTAACTGTTTTCTTCGTGATTACCTGTTGTCGAATGAAGAGGCGAGCTCTTGCAATCATACTTTTTTTTTTTTTTTTTCATGTTAAGATTAAAATCAAGAACCTGATGACAGGTTAAATGTTAATTACATACCTAACTCTGAAAGAGAGACATCGTAATGGAATGCTAAAAGAGACAGTTTTTTGCGGTAATTAAATACAACTTATAAGGGATAAGACACACATCCGAAATAGTATTGAAGGAGAGAAGGAGAACGCGAATCTTTGGTAAGATACGTGATGAGTTTGCTGCGAAGAACCTGATCGATAGCTTTCGTGATAGTAGGGGGTGTGGATGATACATCTGTGAAGGTGCGCGCATTACGTTCCTTCCAAATGAGATATACCGAAGCCTGTAGTATGAGTTTAGTGATCATACTTTAATGGTGATTAGATGAAATATATGAAATGAGTGTTCCTTAATGGATGAAAATTTTGGCAGATTAAAGCGCTTAGGGAAGATGAATTGACTGAGAATTTCTTCCAAGCGTTGTCTCATGTTTAGGAAATTCATTCCAATTGCAAATTACTTCTCTGGACGCATCATCAGGTGAGACTTGTCATCTTTTCATTGTATTTCGAAAATTTTGTATTTGTTATTTGTGTAAAATGGATCTTTGTGGGTTAGTAATTGAGTGTATGGGACGTGTGTGTATGCAGCGTGCAGGGTTGGAACTGATGGATATGATGGCTGTGTATCAAGAAGGAGCATACAAGCGCCTTTGCAGGTAGATATCTGCTTCTTTCCAAGAAGACTTGTTGGTAGAAACTTATGTGTTTGGATTTAGCATGAATTCGTGATTGCTGCTTTGGAACCTAGATAGTTTGGTGTTACCTGAACCTTCGTTTGTCTAAATCGTACTAAAGTTATGCATCTATAGAAATAGAGTTTAGTTTATCCGTGCAGAACATTTTTGTCTAAATAGAAACAGAGGATCATATTATATTTGGTTATGTCAGATCCAAACTTACATTGGGTGAATGTAAACTGTTTTTCACGGTATATAGGGCGATGATTTTTTATGAAAAAGTTACACCTTTTCTTAATCCACCTATGGCCAACAAGAAAACTCAGGGTTGGCCCTGTCCAAGAGGAAACTTAAGTTTTTTTTTATTGCTGTGAGCCTATAGTTTCGTATAAGTTTGAGGTATCAAATATAACCAAAGAAACCTTGATTTTTCTTGGTGGGTTCAGGCTGAGTGTAGGAAACTGGGTGATACCGATAACCCAGAGGTGAGTGAGCTTTTGAGGAATGCTGTTCGCTGTCTCAAAGAAAGACCCGTGCTCTTCAAATATTGTGCAGAGGAAGTTAGTCTTTTGACTTAACTGAAGTTTAGTCTCTGTCAAACTGTTATGATATGGGGCATGTGATCCTGAGATCCTTATGAGCTATGTCAAATCATTCAGGTAGGGAATCTGAGGCACAATGCGTTATTTAGAAGGTTTATTAGCGCTCTTACACATGGAGGGCCTGGAGGAATGCCTAGACCGATTGAAGTTCATGCCCATGACCCCTTACGATACGTGGGAGACATGCTTGGGTGGCTACATCAGGTTTGTGACCACATTTTTCTTCTCCTATGAGCCTCACATGTAGTCCTCATGCGACTGATTTCATTATGGTGGTTTATTTGCTACACTCGACAATACATATAGCATATTGAGAGCTTCTGTCAGATCAAGTGTGTGAGTTGAGTATTGGATAATCATAAACATCTTGCTGTTGTGTCTTGTTTTCCTAATGTGAATGTTGTTTTGGCTGCAGGCTTTGGCTTCAGAAAGAGAATTGGTTCATGCTTTATTTGATATATAGACGCAGCAGATCACAAATCAACCGCAAATAATACCTCTGAGAATAATTTGCTAAAGGCAGCAGAATCTAATTTTACATTTGTTCTGGATAGAATTTTGAAGGAGTTTGTCGACCATTTAAAGTAAGAGTCGAACAAGTTTTTAACAAGTTTTGCAGTCGCAACCAAGTCTTATTATTTCTTATAAACTCACCAACACTTGGGAGTTCTACAGCTACACTGTGAGTTCAATTTAATATTTTCTCCTGTTTGTAGCTATACAGATTATAATCATCTATCTCTCTAAGTGGTTTCATCATTGGTTTCGTTCTCACCTTACAGATCTCAGATTTACTTGGGCAAGACACTGCTCTGTGTAATACAATTAGGATGGTAAAGGATGCTGCACAGAAAACCTTCTTCGACATTCTTAAAACCCGAAGGGAGAAGCTTCTATGGTACCCTCCACCTGTAGCCATTGATCTCTCTCCACCTCCAGCTGTCCGAGAAGGAGTTTATCTAACTCTTGAGATAATCGAGAAATTACAACAGCATTATGGTCTCTGCTTCAGGAGAGAAACCGGCTTTTGATCCTGTCCTCTCTGCACTGCTTGATACTATCATCAAGGTACATGAAAGTCGGAGCAAACTTATGATAATATGATCAAAAACATGATGTTGTGCATTGAAGCAAATTCTCAACTTTTTCGAATCCGCAGATGTGCGAGCAAGCAGCAGAAGCACACAAATCGAAGATGAGCTGCCAGTTACCCAGAAGAAGCAGAACAAGTATCGACTCAAGCCAGTTAACCTCAGTTGATGCTCTACTCTCTAGCAGCCTGTCCCCACCACAGGTATCATTTGCCTATACAAAATTGTTACGGTTTGCATCATTTTACTTAATCCGAAAAGATGTTCCTAAGATTTCATTTCTTATTATGTTTTTTTTGCAGAACAATGAAACACCCTCGAAAATATTCCTCATCAATTGTCTATGTGCGATCCAACAACCATTGCTCAGACATGACGTTGCATCCCAATATGTTACTAACATAGGATCAATGATCGAGAACCACATAAACCTCCTCGCCCAGAAAGAAGTCGATACACTCGTCCAAAAATGCGGTCTTTCAGACAAAATGCAAATCTTCCAATCTTCCACAGCCGAACTTCCCTTGTCTGAACGACAAGACACTTCACCTGCCATGCTATCTGAATGCCTCAAGGCATTCTTCAGCCTCGTATTGGGAAGCGAAGGCTCTCTTCCCGAGTCGCGAAAACTTTAGCTGAAGATTACGAAGTTATATACAGAACTGTAACAGATCCACAAAACAGATATCCAGATCTGAAAGCTCTCGCCCTACATCCACCAGATCAGATCAGAACCATTCTTGGTATATGAATGTACGCCTCTCCTCCGATTTTCGTCAATTATCTTTACAAAATCAATACTTTATAAACCAAACCGAACAATCGATTTATCTTTTCACCTAATTTCACTTTTCTTGTAAATATATAGTATTTACGTATCAAGTTCATCGTTTTCTTTGTCTATTGTTTGTTACAATTGAAGGTGTGCTTCGTTCAATAGTATGTCCTGTGCTTTGATACCAGTCGCTTTCATCTGATAAAGTAGCTTAATGGCTTCAATGTAGAACCCATTCTGCATATAACCCGCGACCATAGCGTTCCAGCAACTAACATTCTCTCATCTTTGCTACTCTCTGCCTTTTCCGCATCTTTCACTTTCCCATACATCTCGATTAACCGACAGCGGATAAAACAATCATCACTGACCCATGTGCATGCTTTTATAACATTAGAGAACACTCAGACGTTCTTATTGATCCCATGCCTACCCATTTCAATGAAATCTCAGATCACTTCTTGAAACTACCCTTCTCTGTAATCGTTAGAAACCTTCGCTGCCCAAACAACGGTGTTAGCATTGGAGAGCTGGTTTAGCACAAGATTAGCATCTTCCAAACACCCAAATTCTCCGTAGAAACGTATCAAAGAACCTGAGAGATATGAATCTTCTTCGTCTATAAACCCTAGCTTCTGAGACAAGGCATGAACCTGTTTTCCTAACACCAAGTCTCTGTTCATAGCACAAGCTTTTAAAACGCAGCCCATGATCCAAGTCGGAATCTTGAAAGCACCATTCTGAGAATGTTTCAACATCGAAACAAAGAGCAAGCTGCGTCTTGATAATCACCCATTTCAATACAACCGAGGAAAACAATTGCCCAGGAATGAAAATCTCTGTGAGGCATTTTATCGAACATGTGGCGTGTGATATCTAAACGCCCACACGAATCATGCATCAAGAGAAGACGGTTAATAAAAGTGGTCGCGGGTCTTACCTTGGAGTTCATGATATGCACTTGTAACTCATAAGCTCCATCGCGATCGTTTTCTCTGGTTGATTCTTTGGCAAGACAAGAGTAAAGATCTTCG
This sequence comes from Cardamine chenopodiifolia, assembly GCA_963922655.1. Classification (NCBI taxonomy): domain Eukaryota; kingdom Viridiplantae; phylum Streptophyta; class Magnoliopsida; order Brassicales; family Brassicaceae; genus Cardamine; species Cardamine chenopodiifolia. The sequence continues at coordinate 7,665,474 of OZ000467.1, forward strand.
TTTCCAGGTAGAGAAAGAGAATCTATTAGTCGGAGAATATCAGACGTCGAACAACGAGGACTTGGCTTTTGCGAATCTGAGGTTGGATAACGACGATGGGTTCTGATTTTAGGTGTTTTGGTTTTCTTGGAAAGAGTTGAACATCGAAGTTGGTTCTGACTTCATTTCCGACGCTTCGTGCGGCGGAGTTGTAGTTGAAAGAAGGAACTAAATATGGTGGAGATGGTTGTAAAGCTAATTCCAGAGTTCTCATCTGAAAAATTCTTTTGCAGAGCTCAAATTAGGAATTTACAATAGGAGGAAGAAGAGCTTCGGAGCTTTAGAGATAATTTCAAAGTTTGATGATTTGTACATTCAATTGAGAAATTGTTGGTTCTATCAAATCTCAGAGGAACCAAACAAAAAAACAGAGCAGCTGTTATAGGTTGGTTTCAGTTTTACTTCTACATAAAATGTAGAAGAAGATGAAGCGATAACAAAGCAACAAAAGCCAAGCCGGTTCGGTTCAGTCTGAAATAATGTTAGGTCCGGTTTGTGGGTAGCGAATGAGCAAGCCCATAAAGGGTTATAAGACTCAAAATCAGAGCCCATTGACATTGACTAAAAAGTCCATTTACTGACCGCTAAAAATGACATGACAAATTTCACTACGCGCGTGTACATCACTGTCGTAAAATTTGCTGTGCCTTTGTGAGTTTGGGAGGCGCGTGTGTTTGTATGTGTGTGTAATAAACGTGTTTAAAGAAAAAAATCAAACTATAATCCTGGAGATTTACACTAAAAAGGACATTAATAACGACAGCAAAAGATAATGCGTATACGTTAGTAAAATGCACACGTGTCACATCTTCTTCTTGACACTACTCTGTTAAAATCTTCCCTCTGTTTTTTCCATAGTTTTCTCAGTTTCTAGCTTAGTGCGAGCTCTCAGTGACCTGAGGTTTTCTCCGATCCGGCAGAGAATGGCTTTGGCGTTTCCTCTCTCCTATACTCCAATCTCCGTTAAACCGGTAACGTACTCTCGGAGACCGAACTTCGTAGTTTTGGCGTCGAGTGGTAATGGAAGAGATCCATCTGAGGATAATTCAGAGCCTAATGGCGTTAAAAGCATCGAGAAGCTTCAGGAAGAGAAGCGTCGTGCTGAGTTATCTGCTCGTATTGCTTCTGGAGCCTTCACTGTTCGAAAATCTAGGTGAATTTCCAAAACACCAATTAAAATTTTGCATTTTTAAAGTAATCAGAAAATTTTATAATGAAAATATCATTTTGATTTCAATGTGTACTGGAGAAAATATCATATCTTTGTGTAATCAAGAACTGTATGAAATTAAAACAAGAAGCGTGTATTAGAGATTTGAGTTGATCTCAAGAATCATCAAAATGGTATTCATAATATAGCAGTCATTACAAGCATTGATTCCGTAATTTTTAGTCTTTGATTCTCTGATATGATTTGAATTGAGTTTTTGGTTCTTTGTTTGTTTTTGTTGTCTTTGTACAAGTTTTCCATCTACAATGAAGAATGGTTTATCTAAGATTGGAGTTCCAAGCAATGTTCTTGATTTCATGTTTGATTGGACTGGTTCTAATGAAGACTACCTCAAGGTTCCAGAGGCTAAAGGCTCGATTCAAGCTGTGCGGAACGAAGCTTTCTTCATCCCTTTGTATGAGCTTTTCCTTACTTATGGTGGAATTTTCAGGTTAACCTTTGGACCAAAGGTTTGTTTCTGTATATCTTCTGAGTTTTTTTAACTAAGGGTTAAAAAGTATTGGTCTTTGAGGATAATTGTGAATCTAATCATTTTTTTGTGTTGGTAAGTCGTTCTTGATCGTTTCGGATCCTTCTATTGCTAAGCATATATTGAAGGACAATGCAAAAGCTTACTCTAAGGTAAAAAACCACTAGCGGCACAAACAATTTAACCCGATGAATGTTCTTGTTTGTTTCTTTTCCTTATACATATCTACTTGTAAATCTTAGGGGATTTTAGCTGAAATTCTAGATTTTGTGATGGGAAAAGGACTCATTCCAGCTGATGGAGAGATATGGCGTCGAAGAAGACGTGCCATTGTTCCTGCATTGCATCAAAAGGTAACCAATTTTTCAAAAAAGAACAAAAAGTTTGATTCTTTCAAGTTGGAAAATATACTCATTGTTTACTTTTCTTTGTTTTATAGTATGTAGCAGCTATGATTAGCTTATTTGGAGAAGCTACAGATAGGCTTTGCAAGAAGCTTGATACTGCTGCATCTAATGGGGAAGAAGTAGAGATGGAATCACTCTTCTCTCGTTTGACACTCGATATTATTGGCAAGGCGGTTTTCAATTACGACTTTGACTCTCTAACAAATGATACTGGTGTGATCGAGGTTCTCTCATGATTTACCCTCGTCTACTTTGCCTTTTTGTGTATTTGGATCAGCAAAAATTAATGCTTTTTGTGTTCTCTTTTGTTAGGCAGTTTACACTGTTCTAAGAGAAGCTGAAGACAGAAGTGTTTCACCTATTCCTGTTTGGGATATACCAATTTGGAAAGATATATCCCCACGCCAGAGAAAAGTTGCTAGTTCCCTGAAACTGATCAATGACACACTTGATGATTTGATTGCAACATGCAAGGTATAACTTAGAATCAAGTCCAGGAATTGTTCATGGTCTTTGAATCCTCATTCCATATTGTTATTATTTCTTGTCTTTACAGAGAATGGTAGAAGAAGAGGAGTTACAGTTTCACGAGGAATATATGAACGAAAGAGATCCTAGCATCCTTCACTTTCTTTTAGCTTCAGGAGATGATGTATTAGTCTTTTGCTTCGTAGAATCCACTAGTTTGATAGTTATCAGCTTCATCGTATGTTAATTGATATGTCTTTTCTTCCCAACTTGTTTCAGGTCTCTAGTAAGCAACTTCGTGATGACTTGATGACAATGCTTATAGCTGGACATGAAACATCAGCTGCAGTATTAACTTGGACCTTTTACCTTTTAACACAGGTATAGAGTGGACATATCAACCTAAAACAAACAATTAATCTTTTTACCTGAAGTTTTGGTTTGTTGGTATTGTAGGAACCAAGTGTAGTTGCCAAACTTCAAGAAGAGGTATGGATATATCATTTTTGTATATGATCTAACAAGAACATTCCATTCACATGATAAAAGGAAAATTTGATTCTATGTAGGTTGATTCTGTTATTGGAGATAGATTCCCAACCATAGAAGATATGAAGAAGCTGAAATACACTACTCGAGTCATGAATGAGGTATGCGGCAAATGAATTTACTGGTTGAGGAAAATACTCTTTGGATTAACCTTTTAACTTTGTTGTTGTGCAGTCATTGAGACTATATCCACAACCACCAGTACTGATCCGTCGTTCTATGGAGAACGATAAGCTTGGGCCATATCCCATAAAAAGGTTTTGAAAGTTTGAACATTGTGGTTTTCGTTTGCTGTAGTCCATCTAAGTTCTGATAAAATATTTGTGTTTGGAAAACTAACAGGGGAGAGGATATCTTCATCTCGGTTTGGAATCTACATCGAAGTCCTCTTCATTGGGATGGCGCAGATAAGTTCAATCCCGAGAGATGGCCTCTAGATGGACCAAACCCAAATGAGACAAACCAAAACTTCAGGTAAAAAGAAAGCCTTCTTTTGCTTATAACTTATCATTTCAGTAGATTTGATTATATCAGGTAACTTTTCTTCTCCAGTTACTTACCGTTTGGTGGAGGACAACGGAAATGCATAGGCGATATGTTTGCTTCATTTGAGGTAAAGAATCAATTGACATCAAAACTTGTTACATATGAGTACCTGCTTCAGATGTTCTTGTAGTGACAGAAAACTCTATGTTTGTAGAATGTGGTAGCAATCGCAATGCTTATTCAAAGATTTAACTTTCAGACTGCACCAGGAGCTCCTCCGGTATAGTCATCAGCAAACTCTTTCTGTTGAGTCTCAATACGGTTAGTTCTTTTGTTGACATTCGTTATGTTAATGGACAGGTGAAAATGACTACCGGAGCTACAATACACACCACAGAAGGATTGAAATTGACGGTAACTAAGAGAACCAAACCTCTCGACATACCATCCGTACCGACACTTCCAGTGGAAGCTTCCCGAGATGAAGTTTCCTCTGCTCTGTCTTGAGTCTTCGTCTTTGCAAAACAGAAATAAACAAGCTCAAAGAAGAAGCGATTATCTGGTCTTTGAACAACAAATGTAGAACTTGGTGACCAATGCTTCTGATTATTTCTCTGCACTATGTATGCAGAAAGATTTATTATTATTTGGGGAAAAAATGATTTTTATCTTCACAGTGATGATAGTATAACTTACGGGTTCTATAAAAGTTCAAATATTTTCTAGGACAAACACAAACATCTGATTTTACATCAATGAAGTGAACTAAGATAGTTTACATTTCCATCTAAAACATCAAAGAAGTGGTCTACTTTGTCTAAGATTTAGGAAAGATCTCTGCTCTTGTTCGGTATGTGCAACATCAGAGTCCTATATATAAAGCTTTCATTCATCTTAAAACCTCGGGTCTTTGGTTAAAGATCGATGTTTGTTCATGTTCTATGTCTATGAATCTGGAGGTTAAACTCGTTATCGTTATCAGACATCTTTCTGAAGCCAAGAGTTCTTGCATAATCTTATCAAGGCCTTTAGTCGCCGCTTGCATTTCTTCAGCCACGTTTTCAATTCAATCTGCAATTTGTTTAGAAACAATGAAGGCAAATGCAATAAGAAGGTAGAAGCTCTTAGTGTCAAGGTCATTAGCAATCAGCATACCTTCGAGGCAGCTTCCAAGTGAACAAGGTCATTAGCAAAATCCAGCAATTCTGGCATTTTTTCACCAACAAGGTAAACAATAAAAAGAAATAAAGACATTAAGTTACGTCTTCAAACAGCAGCTTAGGCAGTTAACTGCATAAACAGTATGACGCACTTCTAGCACATATTATACACCATCTCAGTGGATAGAAAGTTTGGGATACCTAGCCAACATTTCGATCCGGCTCTACCCAAACTTTTCTGGTTTACCTCAACATTTCCCACTTGTCTGACTGTTGTTGAACAGTTTTTGGATATCAAACGGACCTCTCCAAAAGGTAATTTTCACACAATTCAAAGAAAGCGCTCTTTCAGGAGGTGGCCACTCAGGATTTTTGTTTATCCTTGCTACATATTGAAGTAAACGAAGTTGGGATGGGAACGGATTGAAAGGCGAAAGCAGCTGCAAGAGTCCCTTGGGAGCCTCTCCATGCACAATCGCAGTGAAGAAGAATAACATCCTGACGAGCAAGCCAACTCTCACACACACAGAGAAAATGTTGAATCAACGATAAAGGAAGCAAAGGGCAGCCTTCATATTGACTCGGGTACTCGAGGACGGTAACATCATATTCACAGAGAGTTTCAGCAAATACGCTTAAAAAGGATGATTCCGGGAATTGTTCCTGTAAATCATTGATGATTTTATGCAGGAAGATTTGATATAAATTATAACTAGAGGTGTTAAAAAGGGTGGATTGTTCATTGTATGCCCATGTCCAATACATAATAGACGGATTATGGACAACCTCATTTACAAAGTGGGTTAAGATGGTTTAGGTTTAACTTCGTCCACAAAATGGGTTGGATAATGGGTGGTCCATGGTCCTAAAAATGTAGATTAAAATCGCGATTTACGCCGATTTTTGGTGGTTTTCGGCGATTTCTATCGATTTTTCGTAATTTCAAACGATTTTCGGCTGTTTAATTTAAAAAAAAAAACAACACGTAACTTAAGTTCATGATCGACCTATGTACAGCCCATTTGGAACAGATGTTAAAGAATTTGGTCGTTAATGGACACGAACGTAAATAAACACGGTCAAAATTTTATCTATAATCAAAATAAAAAATGGACGTGGATATAAACCATCCCCCAACACCTCCGTGTAAAAACATGAATCAAAAACTGTCTCATTACACAGATTTGCCTACATTAGATATGGAAATCCAAAGAAACTAAACTGAAATGGCTAATAGCTCATTCATTATGAAGAAAGAAATGGTGATTACCATAAACTCTATCAGCAAGTTCAAGCAATCCATCTGGTGGTCTCTTGTAGAAAAACTTACTTAACAGAGACATTTAGGCAATCAAATTGGAGGTAATCCTAATATGAGCTTTGAATACGAATGCTTTTGAGGATGTGTAAACATTGCGACTACACAGAACCCTCAGAAATTAGGGTTTATAAGAGAAGAAGAAGATACTTCATGCATTTTTGACAATATGAACGTTGTAATATATAGTACTAAAATGATGAAATGATTGGTTTTAAAATTATTAGAAATTGAGCAGAGGGCAACAGAAATAATATAATTAAAGGGATGATAAAATTTGAAAACTTTAGAACACTAGAAACCACAAACCGATCTATTTGATGATTCATGTAAATTTAATGAGGTGAATAGCAGTTTGGGTTGGACTTGGATAGGATGAGACAAAGGACATCGACTTTTGTGAGCTAGGAACTAATCTCGAGGGCTGTCTGCTTTACACGCCGAGCTTAAAGCATTTGTTTTGGGTTATGATAATGCTTTCATCTCCATGATCAAGAAACTAAACGAATGACCTAATTTCTCCACAGACCTCAAGAAATTCTCACCGACTAGGAACCTCTTTAACTCTTTTTTCCATCTCTTATTTCTGGAATGAATCAATTTCTATTGCCTCACTTGGTTCAACTTCTTATATCTTATGCTACCTCTCTCTTTTTTTTTTGGTTATCTATTCTATTTCGGTGTATCTTGTCATCATCCCAAATTTGAGTAAGAAAATATACATTTTAATACATTTGTTCAAATTGTATCTGGTCAAAACAAAAATAAACAAAAACAAATAAATTCGGACACTTTAATACAAAACATCTATTTATTTACGTACGCGACTTTAAAATATAAACCACATGCAATTTGAACAATATGACCACACTCCCTTTTTCCAGTTTTTTTTTATGTTCTCCAGATTAAAAAACCATAAACAAAGTTTAGTTTACGGTTTTAGGGGACAAAAATAACTAAATAAGAGCTGAAAAAATATACGTTTTGAAATCTTTACATGTGATTTCTTCATTTTCCTTCCTCGGTTGTGCTTTATCTTGAATTTCAGAGGATTAGTGAGATCATGAACGTTGAGATAAACCGTTGGGGTTCAGGGTAGGAGGGAAATTTGCGTGCTTTGCTTTCGACATTACAATATATCTGTCGTGTTGTCTATTTTATTTATTTTTTTGTACATTTTGACATTACAGTATCTGGCAGCCTGTTTCATTAACAGATTTAATTACGACTGCATCTATCAAGAAAGTATACATGAAAGTATACATGAAAGCCACTCTCTGTATATATTCTGCCAAGTTCATGATGTTGGGTCTAAATTATTATAAGCATTGGGCTTATAAATATTTGAGAATGTGAAAAGGAAATAACTTATGAAATGGATTGGATTTTGGGCTAAGTGTCAAAATAGATCCATTTGAGTGTAAGTGAGTAAGTGGAATTTATTAAATGTCCCACATAGTTTAAGCCGAACTTTTTCGCTCTATTAAAAATGACTAGAAGGTGATACAAATGTTCAAATTGGCTAAGACTTATGGTGCATGTGAGAGAGGATGAATTGGACCACACGCGCGCACCACCACCACCGCCGCCAGGCCGGGCTTCAGGCTTCAGGCTTCAGGCTTCAGGCTTCAGGCTTCAGGCTTCAGGCTTCAGGCTTCAGGCTTCAGGAATGTCTCGTGGTCGAGTGGCCCATTTCTTTTTGGATAATTTTTTATTTTAAATTGTCTAAAAATATCCTCTTAATTTTTTCGGTTAATACGAGATTTGATTATTTATAACAAAAATCAAAACCGATCGCATCATGTTAATGACGAAAATCGTAACTCTCTACGTGTTAATGACATGCAATCATAACGCAGAATCTTACCATCAATTGCATGCGTTTGAACTCACTCTGAGCTCGCCTATATAAGGGACTCGTCTCATTTGAAGAATTCACTCATTCGAAAAACATCTCTCTCTAAGATCCTTCACTCTCTCGCTAAGCGTTTCTCCATTCTTTCGGAAAACGGTACGTCTAGAGTATATTGTAGTTGTCTACGTTCGTAGATTCCACACCGAGTGTAGCGTTGTGGTCTCATATTGGTTGTATCATGGGACTCCAAAAGCTCTGTGGATCCGTCTCACTAACGGGAGCTTTATTAAGTTAAGAACAGAGATCATATCTTGCCTCCAATTCTAAATGGTTTTATACGGGTTTTTTTTTTTCTAAATCGTTTTATTGTTAAAATCGTTCTTACTTACTTTCTTTATACGATTTCTCTTTGCATTTCTTAACTCCGATTTTTAGGTTCATCAAGCTTAACTCAATAAATCCGCTTCTAGCATATAGCTATAATCGGATTGAGATTTGCGAAATTATAAAACGATTTTCTTCGGTTTTATTTCTTATCTAGAAACGTAGTTTCTTTGGAAACAAGGTTTCAAACGGTTGAGTAAAACGCTTTCATAAGTGTCTTTACAAAACAATATAACACATCTAAAACGTTTGTGTTAAGAAACGGGTTCGGGTGCAAATAAATTTGTAATATTTCCGAAACGTTTTATAAGTCGGTTATAAATTATTGCACTAACTAATAGTGTTTATAATTTAAAACATTAAACAAATTTAAATAATAGCTGATTCGTAAATAAATTTTATTTATCCAACGATTCAAGCATCTCACTCATTTTATTCCATGGATTGTCAACAGATGTCGACTGAGACTGGGCATGTTGCAATCAACAAGGAAAATGAAGTTGTTCAAACAACCGTTGTTCAAACAACCGCTATGAGTGCTGGACTATTGTCGGAAAAATTTGATGGGAATGGGTTCAAAACTTGGCAACAAAAGATGTTGTTCTATTTGACCACCCTCAAGTTTGACAAGTTCCTCAAGGAGGACAAGCCGGTAGCTCCTCTTGGAGTCGAAGATGTCCACACCATTGTGAGCATTGATGCATGGACGCATTCAGACTTCTTGTGCCGCGGTTGGATCTTAAGTCGCCTCGTTGACTCGTTGTACGCTGTATATAACAATGAGATGCAATTTCCGACAGCCAAAGAGTTGTGGAATGCTTTGGAGAAGAAGTACAAGTCTGATGATGCGGGAACTCAGAAATTTGCGGTGGCAAAATTTCTAGATTTCAAGATGGTGGACTCGAAACCTATCATGGCACAAGTGGATCAACTTCAATTGCTATGCAATGAGATAGCATCCGAAGGTATGAAAATTTGTGAGCCTTTTACGGTTAATTGCTTTATTGAGAAACTTCCTCCAAGTTGGGTGGAATACAAAAATTATCTCAAGCACAAGCGAAAGGCGATGTCTCTTCAAGACTTGATCACTAGGCTTCAAATTGAAGCTAGAAATCGCCATACAACCGGGCTCACCAATCGTGAGGAGCAAGATTCTTACCAAGCCTATCTTGCTCAAATGGCTAAGGTCAAAGGCAAGGGTAAGGTCGGGCATAAGATTTTCCCAAAAAATCTGAAACCTTCGGGATCCACGAACTTCAAGAAGCACAATGGGGCTGAGAAGAAGTTCATCGGGACTTGTAACTATTGTGGTAAGATAGGCCACAAAGCTCAAGCTTGTCATAGCAAGGCAAAGGCTAAAAAGTCTACTCATCAAGCTTTCTTGACCTCGGAAGATCTATGTGCGGTGATCACCGAAGATATTCTGAAAGTCAATGCGGTTGAGACCAATCCAAGGGAGTGGTTCTATGACACCAGTGCAACCACTCACATTTGTTGTGATAAAGAGTTGTTTAGCACTTATCAAAAGAGTCATGAAGACGAAAGGGTGAAGATGGCCAACACCAAAGTATCCAAGATTTTAGGACGTGGCAAGGTTGTGCTAAAGATGACTTCGGGACATGAGATCACTCTCAACAATGTGAAACATGTTCCCGACATAAGCAAGAATCTGATTTCCGTCACACTCATGAGCAAGGCCGGATTTGGTGCTAACTTTGAATCCGATCAGCTAGTGATTAGGAAGAATAGGGTGTACTTGGGAAAGGGTTATGTTAAGGGTGGACTTGTCAAGATGAATGTAATGACAGTCTTACCAAAGAAAAATGTAACCAATGTTGTTTCCGTTAATGAAAATGCTCAAGTTGCTTATTTGGTCGAGTCTTTTACTATTTGGCATGAACGATTAGGACATGTGAATTATAAATCTTTGGAAAGATTGATGAATTTAAGTCTAATTCCTAAATGCAAATCGATTAAAGATAAATGTCAAGTTTGTGTACAAGCAAAACTTACAAAACGACCATCCCCTAAACGAGAAAGAACGACGGAACCTCTTGGTCTGATACACACAGATTTATGTGATTTAAAGTATCTACCAACTCGAGGAGGAAAGAAATATTTTGTGACATTTATAGATGATTGCACAAAATATTGTTGTATTTATTTATTACAAAGAAAAAACAAAGCTTTGGATAAATTTAAAGAATATAAGCTTGAAGCTGAAAATCAACTTGAGAAAACTATTAAAATAGTTCAAAGTGATCGAGGTGGAGAATATGAAGGACCATTTGATGCATTTTGTAGAGAAAATGGAATAATACATCAAACAACCGCTCCTTATTCACCTTCATCTAACGGAGTTGCTGAAAGGAAAAATCGCACTCTTAAAGAAATGATGAATGCTATGTTGCAGGAATCTGAGATAGCTCAGAACATGTGGGGGGAAGCTTTGCTTACCTCGAATTATATCCTCAACAAAATTCCGCACAAAGTGACGGGGAAAACTCCATATGAATTATGGAAAGGCACTATTCTTTCATACAAATACATGAAAGTGTGGGGGTGCTTAGCAAAGGTAGTTGTACCACCTCCGAAACAAGTCACGGTTGGACCAAAAACCGTTGATTGTATTTTTATCGGTTATGCACACAATAGTAGTGCTTATCGATTTTTGGTTCATAAATCAGATATTCCGGACATTCACATTAATACTGTGATGGAATCCCGGAATGCAGAATTCTTTGAAAATATTTTTCCGTTAAAAGATAGAGAATATCTAAAACGGACACGGGATCAAAGAGATGTAAGTTCCTCTCAAAATGAGGCAAGCTTTTCCGGTACTTTATTTAATGAGCCGGAAGAAGTTGAAGATGAACCTAGACGGAGCAAAAGAGCTCGAAAGGAAAAAACCTTCGGTGATGATTTCCTAATGGTTTTTCTTTTAGAAAATGAACCAAGAACTTACATAGAGGCTATGTCTACGCCAGACGCACCTTCGTGGAAGGAAGCCATAAATAGTGAAATTGACTCCATTATGCAACATCATACATGGGAGATGGCTGATGTACCGGAAGGGTTTAAAGCCCTCGGGTGTAAATGGATTTTCAAAACAAAATTGAAAACTGATGGTACGATAGACAAGTACAAGGCTAGACTCGTGGTGCAAGGATTCCGACAACAGGAAGGTCTGGATTTCTTTGACACCTATTCTCCGGTAACAAGAATAACTTCGATCAGAATGCTAATTAGCATTGCTGCTTTACGAGATCTGGAAATCCATCAGATGGATGTAAAAACTGCTTTTCTAAATGGAGATATAGAGAAAGAAATTTACATGAAACAACCTGAAGGGTTTGTTGTACCTGGACAAGAACACAAAGTCTGTAGACTTGTGAAGTCGTTGTATGGACTTAAACAAGCTCCAAAACAATGGCATGAAAAGTTTGATAATGTAATGATGTCAAACGGTTTTCACATAAATGAATGTGATAAATGCATATATGTTAAAATTACTACAACTGGGTATATCATTCTATGTCTATACGTAGATGACATGCTTATTATTGGGAGTAATAACAATATCATCAATCAAACAAAAACCATGTTATCGGGACAGTTTGATATGAAAGATATGGGATTAGCAGATGTGATTCTAGGAGTTAAAATCACTAGACACTCTGACGGAATCATTTTATCCCAAGGACATTATGCTGACAAGATACTTGATAAATTCAAACTCTACTCAAGTGGGACTGCAAAAACACCTGTTGACGCTCAACTTCATTTGACTAAAAATCAAGGTGAAGCCGTATCACAAGTGGAATATGCACGAGTTATCGGAAGTCTGATGTACTTAACAAATTGTACTCGATCCGATCTAGCGCACACTGTTAATGTATTAAGTCGATACACAAGTAATCCAGGACACACACACTGGAAAGCTATAACTAGAGTATTGAATTACTTACGGTTTACGAAAAGCTATGGATTATACTATGGTAAAGAACCAGCAGTTTTGGAAGGATATACTGATGCAAACTGGATATCTGACTCCAAGAACTCAAAATCCACAAGTGGATATGTCTTTACAATAGGTGGTGCTGCTGTGTCATGGAAATCTTCCAAACAAACTCTGCTGGCCAGATCAACCATGGAATCTGAGTTCATTGCTTTAAACAAAGCCGTAGAGGAGGCTGAGTGGCTTCGAAATTTTTTGGAAGATATCCCTATGTGGGAGAAACCTGTACCGACAATACGTTTACATTGTGATAAACAATCCGTTATCTTACGGGCACTGAATACTCAATATAATGGCAAATCTCGTCATATACGAAGATGACATAAGACTATTAGACATTTGATCTCAAGTGGTATAATCATGTTGGATTATATCAAATCAGCTGATAATTTAGCAGATCCTTTTACAAAAGGTCTGACTCGAGATCAAGTATTAAAATCATCAAGAGGAATGGGTTTACAGCCTATGAATTAAAAGATGACGTTTGATGGACACCCAACCTCAATGACTGGAGATCCCAAGAATGAGGTTCAAAGGGACAACTATATTAAACTGATTCTGCTGAAAGCACTGTGAGACGAATGTCTCAAACCGATTCCTACGATCATTAGAAAGTGCTAGTTTTTAAGGATAAGCGTTGAGCTTTTAATGATTTCATACTTTCATTCTTATGAAGTACAAAGTAATGCTTTCAACAAGATGGTAAAGCTTATGGGAAATCACCTATGTGAGTGTGAAATGGGGCCGTTTCTAGGAGAATGAACGATAAAGGCTATATTCTCCAAGTTCACTCATGAATCCAGGCATGTTCAAGGCCACAATGAACACAACAAGAGAACGTAGTTCTACGAGAAACCTAACTGGGTTATTCCTGTTGTCTAAGTTTACATAAAACTCCGGGTGGTTCAAGACATCATGTTCACCTCCTGGCCGAGTAAACTCGACAGATATTAACAATGATTGGTTCAAAGCTGAAAAATGCTACCACATCAGACACAATTAGTTTTCGCATATACTCTGGAGACTTCTTTTTTAGCTTTTTCTATCCAAAGAGTCTTTCAAGTCATCCCTGTTTAGAGTCATTTCTATTCATGTGGGGGATTGTTGGGTCTAAATTATTATAAGCATTGGGCTTATAAATATTTGAGAATGTGAATAAGAAATAACTTATGAAATGGATTGGATTTTAGGCTAAGTGTCAAAATAGATCCATTTGAGTGTAAGTGAGTAAGTGGGATTTATTAAATGTCCCACATAGTTTAAGCCGAACTTTTTCGCTCTAGTATAGATGACTAGAAGGTGATACAAATGTTCAAATTGGCTAAGACTTATGGTGCATGTGAGAGAGGATGAATCGGACCACACGCGCGCACCACCACCACCGCCGCCAGGCCAGGCGCAGGCGTGGGCGTGGGCGTGGGCGTGGGCGTGGGCTTAGGCTTGGGCTTGGGCTTGGGCTTAGGCTTGGGCTCGGAGCTCGGGGCTCGGGGCTCGGGGCTTCGGGTCTTTGGGTCTTTGGGTCTTTGGGAATGTCTCGTGGTCGAGTGGCCCATTTCTTTTTGGATATTTTTTATTTTAAATTGTCTAAAAATATCCTCTTAATTTTTTCGGTTAATACGAGATTTGATTATTTATAACAAAAATCAAAACCGATCGCATCATGTTAATGACTAAAATCGTAACTCTCTACGTGTTAATGACATGCAATCATAATGCAGAATCTTACCATCAATTGCATGCGTTTGAACTCACTCCGAGCTCGCCTATATAAGGGACTCGTCTCATTTGAAGAATTCACTCATTCGAAAAACATCTCTCTCTAAGATCCTTCACTCTCTCGCTAAGCGTTTCTCCATTCTTTCGAAAAACGGTACGTCTAGAGTATATCGTAGTTGTCTACGTTCGTAGATTCCACACCGAGTGTAGTGTTGTGGTCTCATATCGGTTGTATCATGGGACTCCAAAAGCTCTGTGGATCCGTCTCACTAACGGGAGCTTTATTGAGTTAAGAACAGAGATCATATCTTGCCTCCGATTCTAAATGGTTTTATACGGGGTTTTTTTTTTTCTAAATCGTTTTATTGTTAAAATCGTTCTTACTTACTTTCTTTATACGATTTCTCTTCGCATTTCTTAACTCCGATTTTTAGGTTCATCACAGGAAACAGGCGCCAATCTCTTACAGAAATACAATGCCAAAAAAATTTTCGACATGCTCAAGGTAAGTGATTTCACCATCTAATCCACCATTGCTACTTCATATGCCACCAACAAAACAAACATATTATCCAAACTATTTTTATATATTGCATATATGTTTATTGTTTTAAGTGGCATAGATATAACTTCGACAATCACTAGAAATCACAACCGACCACAATTGGGAATTCTTTTCACAACCAACGACAATTACTAATTTAACTTTTCATTACCCTTGACGGTTTACGTTGACTCCGACCACAAACTGTATGTCTAGTTTAGGGTTTTATGGAAATCTAATAAGGTGAATAGCGGTCTTGTTTGGACTCGGATAAGACGAGACTCGGATAACAAACTGTATGTCTAGTTTAGGGTTTTAATCGAGTTTGCCAAATATACTTTTGGATCGATTCAAGTAAAGGATACCTGAATAAACCAAACCAAAGATGTATCGGGAATCAAATACACTTTCAAAGTAGGACCATTCAGAACTTACATTTCTAGGAGATGTAACTGAAGTGACTCTGGGAGCGACTGAAGGGGTACCCATCCTAGTCTAACGGCTAAGCGCCCAACATTCTTATTAACTTGTCAACAAGTTTTATCTAAGTCCATACATAATATAAGTGACTTTACAGGGGAAAAAAATGATCTTGGCTTACTGGAAAGGCAAGATGGTGCAGTGTTAGAAGCCTCACACACTCCACACTTTAAAGGCCCAATCCTCTAAAGCTTAAAAGATATCCTCCGCATGATTGTAAACATATGAGAAATAAGCAATGCGGTATCGAATCATTGATGCTTAACTGCCCAAGTAGTTAATAAAGAAGAAATAAAAATACTTATCTAGTAAACTCACTTTGCTTTCTCGGGTGGAACGTCTCTCAACCATTCAAGATCGATTCCTCCATGTTCTCTAACCAATCAAGAAACCCCTGCATTATTTTCAAGTTCAGAGTCAAATACTTAATGAAGGTTATCAAAATAATCTGGCCCACAGATAAGGATAATTTTGTACATGTATACGTTCCGCAAGTTTATGGTTCATTCCACGACTCTTGATTGTTTCGGCAACTTCACTAACATCAACCGTTCTTATCGCCTCCCAGTCCACAGTGTCCATTGTCCTCGTTGTTTTTTCTCTTTTTCTTTCTCTACCTTGTGCTTCTCTTCTTAAACTGTCCCAATCAAACACCTCTTTTTTCTTAAAACTTTTTTTCCTTTGGCATTTAAGGTAGCATTGTCCATAGGACTGAGCTTTTTACACGATATGTCTTGGTGCTGCCTCGAGTCAGGACCTGGTGGTTTTTCAGTACCTTTTTGGACATGAAGACAACTCGTGCTTTCAGTAATATCTGTAATCTATGTCTCTGTCACGAGCACTTCTTTGTGTTTTCCGAACGAATTCTGCTAGAGCTACAATCACTAGGAGACATATTTGGTGATACTTGTAAGCTTCCAGGAGTGCTTGAAACACCAACTTCTTGCCTTGAATTGTCATATTGATTCTGCTCATTGGAAACTTCGAGTGAGAAAGTATCAGTAATGATAACTTCTCTAACTTTGACTTGTAGCCCCTGTAGGAGCTTCAAAAAGGAAGTACGATGCTCTCCTTCTGTCTTGATCTCAGAGGCTGATCTTGCTCTCTCTGTTTTTTTAGGAGAATCAGAAACAAACAAATTTTGATATGTTTGTTTGAATCTTATTAATATTAGTTTTAAAAGCAATTCAATATGTATTATACATATATGATATAAATAATCTTAGTAATTATTTAGTTCAACAAATTAAAGTGTTGTTACAAATTACAAACATAAACGTTTACTCTGATTCATTATCTAATGCACCATTAGAACCATCATTTTGATCTTTACTTTCATCAAATTCATCATTTTCGTTGCCATCATCAATTGTATCATATGTGAGATCTTCAAATTCTTGATCTTGGGGATCAATTATCAGAAAGTAATATGTAGTTTGCTCTGGTGTTGGTAAATCATTACAAATCTTGTTGTAATGGTGGTGGTGTTTCATCTCCAACAATTCGACTAAGTGATTCCAGTGTTTTTGACTTGGGCTATGGAATACAACTAAATTGTTCCGTTTGAGATGCTTAGATGAAAGGTTCAAACTTTTTGTATCGTCGTCTGGTGTTGACATCCACAGCTCCAAATTTGTTGTAATAAACACATGTGCCAATTTCTGAATCGAACCAATCATATTTGAAAAGTACAAATTTTATCTTTTGATGTCTCAGTTGTGCTACCGGAGACTCTGGGGAAGTCGGAATAGGAGAACACTCATCTTGGGGTCTCACTAAACCTAAGAATTCCACTTCAACTATTTTTTTGCAAAATCCCATAAAATTTTGTTTCCCTTTTCACACATACTCTGTAGTTGATAGTTGCCCGACATCTATGTACTCGTAGGCATGAAATGCATACTCGCATAAAATACATGGAAACAATATTTATCATAGAGATTAGACCTTGAACCAATTCATGAAACCATGGTGGATAAAATAGATCATCATAGTTAACTTGAAATTTATATAAAAGTAAATATATATAAAATTTATATATTTCATATTTGGGTTTTAAACCACGGTACAAAGTGCTGATATTTTTGCTTGTTGATTTCATCATTTGATATTTCCTCGAGGACATATTGCACCTAAGTCACAAATAAGCTGCAAATATATATATATATATATATATACTACCTCATATATATATATATATATATATATGTATTTAGTTCAAGATAACCTTTCAAAAGAACATATTTCCTAACAATTTAGGAGGATATATGTGTGTGCACTGTGACGATCTTCGGGGCTTGTCCACCAAACTTCTTTTAACTTCCCAGCAAGTCGACCAATTTGAAAAAAATGTATGGGACACTTTCCACTATATATGTTGCTGCCACACCACATCGTCATATCAACGGGGAACTTTTTTCCTTGTATAAAATTTTCGGGCAAAGTAGTATGATGAAAAATGAGATGTTTCTTCCGTTAAACTCTCCCCAAAAATTAAGTCTTCCACTTTTACTAGATTTTTGCCTTTTGCTTTCAAGTGTTTCATGAAGCGCTCAAATTGGTACATCCATTGAAACTGAACAGGTCCACTTAGTGAAGCTTCATGAGGAAGATAGACTAGAAGATGTTCAATAACATAAAAAATGTTGGAGGAAAGATCTTCTCCAAGCTGCACAATTAAATCGGAATATTGACATCAAGTTGTTGAATGTCTTCTTTGGTCAAGGTACGTGTGTTAAGATAAAAAAAAAAGAAATACCTATTAACGAAATAATTTTTTTATTAAATTAATTAATACGCATATTATAATTATATATCTTAATTAATATATCTATATATATATATGAGTACTTCAAGTACTTACAAGTTCTTCTTTTACATTTTTGGAAGTAGTTCAGTAAGTGCAAATAGAAGTAGTCGTTCCATAAACACATAACAGTCATGACTCTTCATCCATGGAAACTTTTACCCTTCTTCAACACATTTAAAGAGATTAGAAACATACCTATTGAGAAACTACACATATGATGCCACCCAACTGAACAACGCTGACTATGCATTTGAGACCAACCTAAAGATATGAACTAGTATTTTTCCATTGATTGTAATGTGCAACTCACTTCTTGAACAAATAGCATGTAAGTTCAACCTTGAGTTCTTGATATCTTTTATCCTTCTTGCCACATTTAATATTGTATGTATTATGTTATCAAAAAAAAATTTCTCGATATACGTCACATCTAGATTGTGTCGTAGTAGAAGATCCTTCCAATATGTAAGATCCCCACGCCTGACTGTTTCTTGAGCACCATAATGATTAATATGAACTTCAAGTTGTCCCCAGTAAATAAACCGGTGGGAGGGCACGTATACTTACTTCATTCTTTAAAATGTCTTGTTTATTCGAGAATGAAAGTTCATCGGCAGAAATCGACAATCAAACCAACTTGTTTTCCTTATGTACTTCAACTAAAATGCATTTGTCTTTCTAAGGTAATACAAAAAAGATAATCTTTCATGTTTTGTCCAATCTGATAGCATCTCGTATGCAAGAAAAAAGTCATTTATTGTCCACATAAACACAATTTTCATAGAAAAAAATTCTTTTTTATTGAACAAACATATGTTTGAACCCCAGTATAAACTAACTTCCTCAAATCATGTATAAGAGGTTGTAGAAAAACATCTAGTAACCTCTTTGGATGCTTAGGTCCATGGACTAGTATATTCAGGAATATGGATTCTTTTTCTATGAACATCCATGGGGAAAGGTTGTAAGGCGTGACGATTATTAGCCACAATTAATATTGTCTACAAGATATTCCAAATGAATTAAATCCATCAATGCATAATCCAAGATAAAGATTTCAAACATTTCTAGAAAAATTATGGTATACCGTTTTGAAGTGTTTCCACGCTTTTGAATCTGACATATGACTGACCTCTCCGTACATCTGCGAATGTTCTACATGTTATCTCATCAATGCTTCTGTCCTTTTAGATTGAATCCATCTTTTAACCTTTATGTTATTGGTAGGTAGCACATCTGGTACGATACCTTATTGATTCCACTACCTTGCAACTTATATCTTGACTTCTTACAAAATCGACATTCATGTAACTTATCATCATCTTTACAATAGATCATACAATTTTCAATGCACACATCTATCATCTCATAAGGCAACCCAAGACAAAAAAAAACAAGTTTTGAATATCATAACATGATTCAGCAGACAAGTTGTCTTATGGCAAATACTCTTTGAAAATTTTTGCCCATGCATCCATACAAACCTCATGTAAATTATTATATATTTTAATGTTCATCATCCTACCCATCAATGAAAATTTCTACATATATTCTCTACATCCAGCGTTGTATGGTTTATTTATAACATCTAACAGTTCATAAAATTGTTTTGCATCTAAGCTAGGTTTCTCAACTGTACGAAGTTGTTTCATGAAATACATTTGTAACTATGTCATAAATCCTATCATGTTTTAAATCTCCCTGATTTACATGATAATGATCATGGTAGTAAAAATTAATAGGTTTTCTATGTTGAAACCAAATATAATACTAAGGAGTAAATCCTCTATTTAATAAATGATTCCACATAGTATCACTATGAGCAAATCTAGTATTTTTGCAATGTCGACAATGACAAAACATCTTACTGGTTTCTAAAATGAGTGTTGTATTATCCATCTGATACACAAATATCTCCAGTCTGTTGATATACTCTTATATTACACTTCTCTCAGAATATTTATGCATATGCATCCCTTTTTGTAGCTTACATATCACACATCCAGAAGACATATTTTGGTGTTTTGAATAATAATTTTTGTTTCTAAAAGATTGTTGTTAGTGTGTGGGATTCTGTGAATGGGATAGTGTCTTATTTATAGAAATTTTTTGGATATGATTGGTAGAAATAAAACAAGGATTTTACAACAATATGAGTTTGTAATGAATTAACCTCCATATTACGACGATTTACCGTTGGAATATTTTGTTGTAAAGTTTCTGGTACACATTAAATAAACGTGATCACCTACCACTTATATTTTCTACGCTAATTACTCGTAAGTTTCTTTCATCGTAACTTAACAACGCATTGACGACGATTTGACAAATCGTCAAGTTGTCGTAAAATCGATGCGGCACATTCGCAACTGACCGTCTTGATTACAGTGATTTAAAAATGATATTTCTTTTCAACGTTAAGTTGTCATAAATCCTTTGTAAAATTACGATGCCATTACTTTGACGATAATTTTGTTGTTAATTATATGTTTTCTTGTAGTGTTAGCAACATGGGCTGCCATAAAAAATATTATCTCCTTCTTGATTACTGCCATTGTTCTTCGGGTTTTTCCCTTTTGTTTACTTTGGCTGCACTTTCTCTTGTGCATGCTAAGCGCCACAAAAGGAAGCCAATTGTGTGACTCTTGATTCATGAAGTCTCGAGTTAATTCCCTCACATCTGAGTGGTTGTTCGACTATCTTTCTCCGTTTTTGAGTTCAAAATCCAAGGCTCATCTACAAAGCTTCTTGGCACAAGTTGAAGTTTCAACATTTGATGTTGATTCAAAATGGGTAGATTCTTAATCCTTACTGACATCTCCTTTTTTCTGCACATATTTCCTCTTAGGCCTCTTGCTTTCTTGACCATCAGCAACAACATATTTTCTTGAAGTTTTCAGTTTAGGCTCTCTATTGGGTTTAGCTATATTAACAACTTTTGGCCTATGTATTCTCCTCTTTGATTTTGCAGGAGTCTTGATGATCTGTTTAACAACATTGTTACTCTTTTGTTATGTTTCGCTCAGAATCTTTATGCTTATACATTCATCTTCATATGTTACATATATCACATCCGAAAGACATTATTTTTTGGTGTTTTGAATAACAATTTTTGTTTCTAAAGGATTGTTGTTTGTGTCTTGGATTTTGAGAGAGTGTCGTATTTATAGAAATTTTTTGGATTTGTTGGAAATAAAACAATGATTTTACAACAGTCAGAGTTTGTAAAAAATTAATATCGATATTTTGTCGTAAAGTTTCTAGTACAAATTAAATAAACATGATCACCTGTCAATTAATTTTTTCTCGCTAATACCTCGTAAGTTTCGTTCGTTGGTAAAACATCGTAACTTAACAATGCATCAACAACGATTTGACAAATCATCGTAAACTCGATGCGGAGCATTCGCAACTGACCGTCGGATATATGACGATTTCATTTGAAGATTTAAAAATGATTTTTCTTTTTGTCGTTAAGTTGTCGTAATTCCATTGTAAAATTATGACGACATTATTTTGACCTTAATTTTCGTCAGTAATCGCATGTTTTCTTGTATTAGCAGCTTGGGCTATAAATAATATCTCTTTCTTAAGCTAGTAGACCTAGCAGAGAGTGAGAACTACATATGATCATCCCAGATTTTTCATTTATTCCTTACACATCAATTGGCAATCAACAATATTCATGACTTTTGGTCATTGATTGATGGTCAACCACTCAAATTTTTGCTACATGAATATAAAGATATCACATGTCTTGATTGTGATCTATTTGACCCATCAAACAATTGTGATGATGATTATCAAGAGTTTCGGGAAGAAATGGGAGTTCTTTTAGGGGATGGATCTCTTGGGAGGAGTTATTGGACGCTTTCAAACGTTGTCAGGGTTGGAGTAAGAAGAAGAGGATGATGATAAGGAGGTTATGCATCTTACATATTGGAATATTTTGCTAAATCACGGTTCAAGGATAGCTTTGAGTAACGCAAGAAGAGGGTTTGATGCAAAGAGTTTTGAGAAATATTTGTGGGGTAGAGGGGTTTTACTAGTTTAGTATATTCAATTAAATTTTTTCAGTACCAAGGGAACTTTTACACAATACATGAAAGTACGTTCATGTTCTGTTCATATTGTTATTTGAGTATGTTCAAGTTTTAGGAGAATTTTATGGAGTTAGAAGAAATTTGATTGATGTTCTACCACTACTGAACTGGCGAGGAAGTCGTCCGTGATTTATATTTGAAGACTTGATAGGAGAGGAGAAAGATAAACATGGAGAGGCATGAATTCATTATGCCATACTTGTTTATAAAATTATATATGAGATACTCGTTTGTTATAGGGATGATATTCATACGGTAGAATGATGAAATCTTTTATATATTCATATGGTATGAATTCATTATGCCACACTTGTTCATGTGAAGCATATGATTCTGGTTGCATTAGAAAATATGTAATCTAAATGGAGTGCCAATCATTAGAACTCGAATCCAAAACTTGACAAGTTGACTGAAGATATCATTGCATATTGTTTGGATCCAAATGTTTGGCTTGTAGTAGAAAAAGTGAAGAAGAAACATATACTACATGTGAATTTGAAGACTTCTAAGTCTCTTGGTGCTAATGGAGGTCAAACTTCTAAGAAGAAGAAGATCGAAGGAAAATAACATTCAAATGTTAGTACCATTGTTATTTATTATTAAAGATTAATTTGTTATATGAGATATTTTTTCAAACATAATTGGTTGGAAGGGTTTATCACTATTTTCAATTAATAGAAAAACCCTCCCACAGTAATTGTGAGAAAACCACTTATTGTGAGATACAATAAAAGAAATTACCTATTAAATGTTATCTTTTCTTTCATCATTTTTAGTTTATTCTTTTTCTCTTCTTTTATTTTCTTTCAATTCTTCTTTTTTCTTAATTATAATACGAATAAGTTCTCAAAAATTTTAAAAACAAATTTTTATTCTTTGAAATCTTTTCGTGAATCTAACGAAATTCATTTTGTACAGATGTGCAACCCAAAATTTATCTCATTGACCATCATAACTACTATCTCGTATATGACTTGTATAGCCATTATATGGTAACATAAAATTATGAAAATAAAGCCATCTCAACTCATATCGATAAGCTAAGTTAAACAATACAAAAATTTGCATAAATAGCATTACAATGAATAAGTTTGAACTATATATTAATCTGATGAAAGACGAGAATCTACGTAGATTATCATACATAATCTAATCAGTAGTGAGAACAATGAATTGTTGTTTTCTTTCTCATCAATAACAAATGAGAGAGGAATCCAGAAATCAACCACGCTGACTATCTTCTTTACACGCAGAGCTTGAAACACTTATTTGGGCTATAAAATGCTTTCCCCATCAAACGGTGTATCAAGCTTTTGGAACTCATTTCCAAGACGTGACTCTCATGATTGAGAGACTAAACGAGTGGCCTAATTTTTCCATGGAACTCAAAACTTTCTCACCGATTAGGAACCTCTTTTAACTCTTTTTTCTGTCTCTTTTTTTCTATAAGCTCTCTTTTTTTTGAGTAAGATAAATAGTCTTCAGCATGATCACTTTCCCTTATTCAAGCTTTTTTCATATATACTTCAAATTGAAAACATATACACAGTTTTCTATCGGATGCGATGGACCATAAAGTAAGTATAATACTTGGATAAGCTACATCATCAATTTAAAAAGATAAATATCACGGACGGACCAAACATAACCAACGGTTTTAATTTGCATCAAGATTCTTCATTTTTAGACCAATATCAAGCACATACAAGAAATGACCCAAACCATCAAGACTAAGGTCACAAAGTAGAGACATTCATAATGATAGAAACACGAGCAAGAACAAGACTTATGCTATGTTATTCGAAGAAGCTTTAAAGATAAAATGACTGCAGAGGAGGATTGATGAATCCTAATATTCATCAGGCTGAAGCCTTGGCCACAGCTTCTTCCATGAGTTGCTTGACCTTAGTGATATAGTCATTCATAGCTTCTTCAGTTGATTTCCCTGAAATCATAAACAAAAACCAAGATAACGAAGAGGTCAAATTCAGCTCTCGAATCACAGAAAAATGTTGAACTTGGCACATCACTAGCCACTCAATATGAAATGGTTTCAAGAGCTTCATCATTTGAATTTTGTTACCTTCAACGGCCTTCCAAGCATCCCACTTCGCTCTCTCCTTCGGGCTGAACATTCCAGGACGAGCTTTGAATCAATCGAAGAAAAAAAGGTTATTAACGTAAAAAAAAGTTGAATGCAAGATCTTAATATAAAGCTTTTCAAGGTGTACAGAGAGGAAATTGAGTAAATATTAACCGGTTTCCACTGGCCCGAACTTGGCTTGCTTGAAGAGTCCGTAAAGGATGAGCAAATCCTCATTCGATGGGCTCTCAGTGAGCGTCTTAACTTTCTCAGCATGCTCCTCAAATTCCTCCTGCAGATATATAAATCAATGAAACAACACATCAGGAGAAAGAACTCAAAGAAACTTAAATTGTGTAAAAGATCATCAAACATATTACTACTCAAATCAAACTCAACACCATAAACAAAAACCAAACCTAACTCATACTCAAATCTTAATTACCATCTACAAACATTTTTTTACAATTCAGGTATGAGAACAGAACTTGGAAAACATCATACAGAGAAGAAAGAAGCTTGATCACTATAACTGATTATTCAATTCCATAAAGAGATCACTCTTAGACCATAGAAACTTCAATTTTGTAATTGAGAAACATTTTTACTTTATCTTAACTCTTTGTCATGTCTCTAATCGTTAACCGAACAGTGATTTAAGGACAAAGAATCCCGAAATAAGCAACATAGTTCATAAAATATGATATAAATCTTTCTATCCCGGAGAAAAAAAACTGCAGGGAATTTGAACAAGTCTAGTTATCAGTCGAAGAATCATGAACACAAAACAACACATCTCAAAAAAACAAAACACAACTAGATCCGAGTAAAAACCGAAACTGATATGGATCTGAATGTACCTTCAAACCCATGATGAATAATAGACGTCAGAAGTTGAGATAAGCAACAGAATTAAATCAGTGTGAGACGGAGAAGACGAGGAACTACCTGCGAAATATATAGTGCCGAGACCCTCTCATACCCATAACTATTAAATAATTTTTAATGTAGAAACAATAATTTTATAAAGAAAGAAATCTTAAGAATTATATACTGTATACGTGGAATCAGGCACCTTGCTGATTGGCTGATTCCGATCAGTATGGGCACAACTGTCAAGAAGAACATGTTCTCTTTTTTTTTCTCATCGAACATGTTCTTCTCCACCGAAACAAAATTTTATTTTTATTTTTTTATTTCATAAAAAAAAATGCTGAGGGCATATCCTTTGTGCAAATTCTATTTTTAAAATTTACGAAAATGTTGATTACTCAGTTTCTATAGAAATCCAGAAACGTAGATTTCTTTCCACAACAAGAAATCAAGCAAGAACATATAATATGTCCTAAATCAATACATATTAAGAAAGGAATTTTGGTAATTATAAGAAAAAAAAGGAAGAAATCTTGACAGATAACCTACCAAATCAAAGAATTGAAATGTAAGATCCATCCATAAAGACCATTCCTTCACAAGTAAACTAAACTAATAAACAAGAGATTAAGGTTAGATTAGGAAAATGTAAACAAGGCAAAATTATCTAAATCACTTGCTTTTATATCATCACATAAACAGCGACGTGTGTTCTATCTATACTTGTTCAATACAAAACATCAAAACACAGAGAAAATAGACCTCTTCGACCAGAGATCCTCTTATCATCGATCGCTTGCATCCTCTATAAAAATCGTATAGTAGATATTACCAATAGTGATGCTACTGAGGATAGTAAGATGGGTGGTATTGAGGTGGCAACCCATTTCCACTATAACCATTTTGCTGCACGTAGAAGACAGGTCGAGAAGCTAGAGCTGGAGCTGGAGCTTGAACTGGAACCGAGCGATAAAGAGTCAATGGGTTGCCATATGGAACAGCAACACCAGGTAGTATAGAGCTCAAAAGACCATATGGGTTCACTTGTAAACTGTGGTTAGGATCAGGCAAAAGTGGTTGTTGCTGACTCCGAGGTGGGATTGTCATATTGTATTCACCATTAGCAACTCGAGGGCGTTTATTATTGACCTGTTGTTGGGGTTGTTGGGTATTAGCAGGCGAGACAAGCTTAGTGGCACGTCTCCTCTGAGCTTTCTGGTCTTCCAACTCCCGAACACATTCTTCAAGTTTCTCTTCAAAAAACTCGGACTCGAGGTTTTTCTCTTTGATGACTTTGATCACTGCTCTCAATGCACTAAGCTCTTTATCGGTAGCTTCGTTCTGTGCCTTGAGAGAGTACTTCCCTTCAGTGCAAACTCTCTTAGCAGCTTCTCTAGAGTTCTTCAAACTAGTTTTCAAAATCGCAACTGGTTCAAAATCACCAGTCATCTCATTCTCATAAATGAATTTGATAGCAACAAGTAATCTCCCAGTATCCAAAAACTTCTGAATGAGAACTCCGATTCGATTTCTATCTAAGCCAATCTTCTTACAAATCGTTGTTGCTTGTTTATACTTAGAGATCAAGAAAATGTAATCACAAAGCTCATCAGCACTAAACAAAGATCCCAATTCAAAAGCTGCAACCAAATGCAAAAACCCTAACGCTTCTGATGGTTTGTTACCTATATTCGATTTCCAATCATAAGCAAGAGTCCTAGATCTTTCTCTCAAATCATTCGTAAGATTCGTATTGATCTCAATCAAAGCTTCTAATAACAAAACGAAGATCCTTCTTACATCGACCGCTCTCGCTGAGGACGACGACGATGGTGAGGAGCAGTGGTAAGAACCTTCAATCGCGTCTAGAACCAACGCTGCTGGATTCTCTGAGCATCGAATCGCTTCAGGAAGCTCCAGATTCATCGACATACGCTTCTTCGAATTATCAATCATGTACTTTCCCAAACCTTTTCCATCCATCTTCTCACAAAACTTTCTCAATTCCGGCCAAACGACTGGTGCCTCTGTCGTATCCGCCGTGGAGGCTTCGATTGCATCGGAATCGGGAGGAGTCGCGGCTGATTGGAGGAGGCGGAAGCGGTTAAGCAGTGAAGATTGAAGCGAGGAGAAGTGAGAGTCAATCTCAGACCAGGAGAGATTGAAAGATGGTGAAAGGAGAGATCGGTGAGCCTGGAGATCATCGAAGGCTTTCTTCAGATTTTGTTTCTTCTCATCAATTTGATTAATCGATGCGGCGATTGATTCCGGCGCCGTCATTATCGGAACCCTAGATTTTTCCTATTGCGTCATCCGCTGTATTGGTCTGATCAATCTTGCTTCCTGAGACTATAGAGCAATTGTTTGGATGTTTTTATTGCTTATATATTATGTGACTAATCATTTACGGGATTTGTAGCACTCTTGTCGACCCTTTTTTTTCCATTGTAGCAAATTTTAATTTCCCGCTTTCATAACTTCTTTTTTTTTGTCGCCAACCGCTTACATAAGCTATTTAGATATTTAAAAAAAAAATTTGGTCAAACCTATTTTATAGATAACAATACTCAAATTCCATCAAACTAGAAAAAATTCAACAAAGGAGAAAACAAGACTAACATTGCCAAACAAAAGCAGAAAACATAAAATGATTTGATAGAGCTATACGTAACACCTACTAATCCAATGATGGAGACATCCTTAGAGTTACGAAGTGAGAGCACTCCTTCGAAATTAGAAACTACATTTAGTGATCGCATGTCCATGAATGAAGCACCAACTAGTGCAACTTTCATAACAACAAAAAAACAGCTATAGGAGCAAATGCGACGAAGCGCCAACTTGATAAGCCTACGAAGAGAAGAATATCCACCACCTCATTACCACTCTACTACGTTCCATGTAATTCAGAGGGGCATGTCCCACCATGAACCAATTAAACGCAAAAGGGAGAAGAGATAGATGGAGTTGCGGAAACATGGGTTTCACAATATTTAGGGAGTGACCTTGAGATGAGCCAGATATGATAATTGTAAACCTATCTAACAACATATCAATTCCTTGAAACGAACTTCGAAGATGTTTCCCGACCACACCTCATAGAAATCACTTGAAGAAAAGTCATCTGCACCAAACCGAAGGTAGCTTCCAAACAGATAATGCTAAGACAAGGGCATCACATCCTCTTAACGAGATATTACATGTTGAAGCAACTACTATCATGGTAACATCGGTACTAATTCCCCATATTGCAGCAAAGACTCGCACTAGGACGATAAGGGAGCCACAAGAGGGCACATAGTCAAATGAAACCTTCAGAGACAAACTACTATTCCCGAATCCCAAAAAATCAGAGCAACATACTTAACCCTAAGCTGATACCATTCCAAAGAAGGAGGTTCGGATGGTGAAGTAGAGCAAACCTGGAGGGAAAAGCGGGAAGGAGATCTAACTGAAACGATGGTAGTCGGAAGGAGGCGAGATTCTAGAGAACCCGTAGATGATTTCCCGTCCGGCGAAACAGGTGCCAGCTACAGAGAGGAAGAGACTACTCCAAAGTAAGCTCGCGGTCCTTTCGAGCAGCAGAAGTTGGGGTGAACATACGCGAAAAGGAAAACATAGCCTTGATGCAGAAGCGTGGATTCGGAGGGTCTGGAGGATCTGGAGGCTCCGGTGGTTTCGGTGTAAGCGCAAACAACCCTTGAAACTTAGGTGGTTTCGATAGGTCCGACACCAAATCAAACACAAACGACATGGAGACAGGAAGAGGACTTGTCAACAGCACGGAAATCCTCGGCGACCACTGTTGCTCAGAGAGAAGATCAGTTGGCGGAGATTCGAAGGCATAGATCCATCTTTGAACGGAGCTAAGCTTGAGACTCGGCTGTCTCGGACTTCGTGCTTGGGAGAGAAAGGGCTAGGGAGAACTCTTTCTATATAACCTCTTTAGATAATTTAACTGTCTCGTTAACACATTCACATTTTTTGTTGAATATGTAATTTCTTTGTTTTTTAGAAAAAAATGCATCACCCCCACCCCCTCACTTCTCTTTTGCGACAGTTTTTGGCGACAAGAGAGTGAAGTGGTCGGAATAAAGTTTGGTGGCAATGTATAAATTGCCGTAGGGTTTAGGAATTTGGAGTTAATCAGTAAGTAAGATATAAAATTTGTGATTAAATTGGTAGTTATAAAATTATGAGCTTTGACGAGACTTAAATTGGTAGTTAAAATTAAGGGTGGGTATTCCAGTTTACGTTTTGGTTTTGGTTCGATTTTTTTTGTTTTACGTTTTTTCGATTCTGTAGAAAATGAAACTATTTAGAAATTGATTGAAATATAGTTTGGTACGGTTCAGTTTACGGTTTTAACCATAATTAATTCGGTTTAGTTTGGTTTCGGTTTTAGTTTTATAGATAATTTTATGATTTTATAAAAAGAAAACAATTTAAGTCAAAATTAAAATATTGAGTTTGTAATTGTATTTGTAAAACGTTAAAATTTAAAATTGAACAATTGAAAAGTTAAAACTCAAAATTTATTCTAGTGAAAAACTTAAAGAGAATGACAATAAATCTAGTTATCGGTTTGCAAAAACAATATGATAAAATTCTAATCAAAAATAAATAAATGATCCAAACCTTAAATTATAATAAATAACTTTTTTCTTTAAAAAATAAATTGTGCAATCATTTGTAAGGTATTTGTGTTAAATTTTCTTAAAACTAGGTAACTCAAGTATCTATGTAAGTATATATAAAAACTAAATTTAAAAGTCTAAAAACCGTATGGTTTTACGGTTTTAAACAGAACAGAATCAAAATCAAAATAACTTTTATAATGGTAACTGAACTGATTTTTAATTAAAAACTGAATCGAATTCGATTTTTACGGTTCAATTTTTTCGGTTATGGTTATTTTGTCTAACCCTAGTTCAAATTTAGGATTTTAGAGTACAATTTTTTTTTTCTTTTGGCCAACAGATTACAATTCAAATTTCACGAATTAGAGTTTAGATATAAGGACATCCCAAACTGATTATTAATGGAAAAGATAACAGTAAAAGTAAAACGTGACCGTCTATAAGACTCAAAACTCGGGTTAACCAAGTTCCGGTTTATTACTCGATCTCTTGGGTCCAAAAATCTCAGCATATGTGGAAGAGAACCTAGTGCTCGGGTTCAAACCCGATCTTCCTTGGATATCTAAAGAAGAAAACATAACCAACAAAAGAGACAAATTGCAGACAAAAGGGTTCTACAATGACCAAATCGCAAACAAGAGAACATCTGCAACAAGTTTTGTTTTTTCACACCCGACGTTTCCTTGGTAATCTGCATCCATTATGAGCTTTCCTAGTCGTGTCCTCAATGTACACTATAGGATTCAGATCAGACCTAGAGTTGGTAAACCCATCTCTAAACGCAATAATGGCTTTCTTCTTCTTACCGAAATGTGTAAATCCATTAACCTTAACCACAACAGATTTCAATCCCATAGCCTTAACTCTTCTCCCAATGTTTTCAGCGGTTGCATCAGCTGTGTAATTCGTCATCTTCCTTCCACCTTTCAGATCAGGTAAACTACCAGATGTAGCTTTGCATTTGACATTTCCTTTGGAATCAGTAACCGTGACAAAAGTGTTGTTTCTCAACATCTTGATGTGAATGATATCAGCATTCGTTTCAAGATTTGGGCGATGGAAATGAGAGAATATCCCTGAGGTTCTCCTTTCTTCATCTGCTATTACTTCTCTAACAAGATCAAACTCGCTTGACTTCCCTCCACTACGAGAGTTCTCATTGAAAAGCGAAGATTGAGTAAAATTTTCGTAGCTCGATCGACTAGGAGCTGAAAATCCACTTCCTCCTGTGTTTGGTAAGCCTTGATTCATCTGACCGAATTGATTAGGTAGAGTGTTTGGTAATCTTGATCTCATTGACATTTTAAAGGTAGGAGGAGCATTAGGAGCCGAGAAACCTCTGTTTAATAACCCTGATTTCATGTCACTGAAAGCTTTTAAAGTCGAAGGATTAGGATCCGAAAAGGAACCGATTCTTCCCGTGTTTGGTAAGTCTGAGTTGTTTTCAGCGTCTTCCGGAATTGGCCCTTGCTCTTTGAATCTCCCTCCTGTTCAAGAATCGATGAATGACAAATCAATCTATACAGATACATTTTCTAAACTAAAGACTAAAGCTTGTTCCATAGAAAGACATAATAAGAGAAACTATAAAAAACAACTGAGGTTGAGAAATTTTCTGGATTCAACAAAGTGTCTGAGACATTAATTAAATTCCTCGCTTTCGTACTTTAGGCAAATGTGAGAATCCTAAGGCGAATCGAACGAATCTATAATCACAAAGCAACACATTTTCATTGCGAACAGCATAAATCAGATAAAACCCAGAAAGCTTGTTCCCGATCCAATCATTATATAGAGAGATTACAAAAAATTGAAGCAGAGAAACAGAGCATATTCGCTAGCTCGGATCGCAAAAAAAAATAAAAATGAGGGAACAACGAACCAGAGAAGCCATCAGATTGAGACGAAAATCGACAGATCGGATTGATTCCACCATAGCCGCGAATCAACGAAGGAAGAGAAGAAGCTCGAAGATGACGAGAAAGACGATTCATTTTATTTTCTACTCACGAATTTTTGGGGTTTAGGGTTTATATTCTTTCCAAAACATTAGTGAGCTCGGCTAGCACTGGGTTAACGGATCGATTCGTCCCTGCAAAAAGCATGTGAATATTAGTTTAAATTTTTAAAATTTTTAATGTTCAGCAGTGGATTTTTAAAATCAATCCCATACTTACAGTTATATGTGGGTTCCGCGATTTACCCGCAAAAAAAATCATGCATAATTCATATTTATCTTCATAAAATCTGCATAAAACTCAAATCCTCTCAAAACCCATATAAAATCTGAAAATAACTCAGTTATACTTATTAGGCTTTTTCAATTAAAATGTGCCTCTCTGACCCATATAGGCCCATTGGTTTTAATCATACATTATGTTATTTTGATACGTTCAATTGGATTACTTGTACAGGACTCATAACCGATTCATATCCAAGCAACAGCCGATCTGATTTCCCACTTCCTATTAATTTCTGTTGTAATTTTCTAATCCATAATTATACGTTTAAAACAGTTACAAATATTCTCACGAATACGAAAATGGACTGGATATAAGAGATGATTATCGTTTGGATAATTTAAATTTTGAAAATTGCAAAAATTATCGTAAACATTCAAAATTTTAAAATTATTCAAAATTTTCTAATTACTACTTAAAATACATATATTTTGTTTTAGTTAAAAAATTAAGTGTAATTATAGTTTTAAACCAAATGCTAGTTTAAACAATAATTTAGAATTCTTGTAATTAAAATAGTTTGATTTAAATAATGACAATATTGAATCATTGATGAAAAATATAAAAAATGGTCCTACCCACTGTCGCAATAGCAATAGCAATAGTTTAAACTTTATTAAAACAAAATCATTAGGAAATCGTATCTTATGCAATTTGGCAACTCTTAAAAACGCTCAAGATTTAGATGTAGAAGATAAATTAAACGTTATTTTATTCAATCTCTCGACGATTTGTTAGAGTATGAAGATATCGTTCCTCTTTACGATCGTTTTTAGGAGGTTTTGTTCCCGTCCTCATATTGTATTCCCATCATGGTCAGACGACATAAAACAAATAAAAAAAAGAGAAAAAGATAAATTAGATAATCGATCGAATTATTTGAATTCATTGTAAAAATAAAATATTAACAAATAACAAAATAAGATAGTTATTTAATATGATCAAAATATAAAGAAAAATAAAAAGATATGATGTTACATTGTGAAAAGACGCAACTATATGATGAATAAACACAGTGACATTTATTGAAATTGTTATTATTATATAAGTTCTTCGAAAATCATATTCTAAATTTGTTGAACAGTAGATCTATCCTAACAGTTAGTCACTTGTTGATTTAACACCATATAGGCATCCTCGAAATGACCATGTCTTGGTATGATTTTTGATACAAGGTGCATTCAATAACTCGATACCGCAAACTCTTCAAAATTAGTAAAAATAAAAGAGAATCATGAACACATTCAGTACAAGGCATGCCATCATAACATGAATGAAGGAAAACATTTTGTCCTCCTTGCATTAAAGGTCATACCTTATTAACCTTCAGAATTTACGTGTGGAAGACAACTCTGTTTAGCCAACAAGCATAGGAAATCAATCCCCCCGGGGAATAATCCATGAAACCCTATGAAATAAGATCATCCCAATCTAGAGAACCAAAATCTAAGACAATAAAAACAAACAAAATCTACAATTATTCCATTGTTAAATCATCCAATTTCACTACTAAATTTAGACACATATCTCTAGTCATTGCTATTGCTAGATAGATCGTAATTCAAAAACAAAAGAAATCACAAAGCTGAGAAGTGAGAGATGCGAAACAAAGTAGATAAAAGAATCGTAAGAAACAAACTCATAAGAACTTCATCTCGAAGATGATTATTAAAAAAGAGCTGCTAGATAATGTATCAAACCATATTATCACTAATTTACACGCAGAATGAAAGCGACATGGAAATATGTTCTCTAGATTTATTGTTGCCACTACAAGAAAACACACAATCGTCACACTTTCGTTGCAAATATAGAAATTACAACGATTTTGCGACGACACAAATTTATCTTATATTACTCATCGAAAATTTTAACTCGTCGCAAAATTGTTGTAAATTTGCTATGATCTTAAGACATACTAACTCATCGCTAATATGTGGGAAAATTGTTACAACCGGAGGTCACAAATTGAAAACATTTGCGACGACTAAGTGACAAACATATCATCTTTGCCTTCAATTATGTCATATTAGTTTGTGACGATGTAGTGAAGAACGACCATAGCATCTATAAGCGTTGCAAATTAGTTACAAAATATTTAAGACGAAAATGTGACAAGGTGGCAAATTAGTCACGGATTATTTGTGACGAAAATGTGGTAGTATAGAAGTCACAAATTAGACATAACAGTTTGTGACGAAAATTTGACCACATTTCTGAGATTCATATTAAGACGACTTTGTGGCTCTTTGTTTGTTGTTGCGGAAAAATAAAATATATGATTCAAAATTAATTATTGTAAATGCAATAATTATTTTTTAATTAATAGTTAACTGATAAAAAAGTGTAATACAAATAAACTAAACAACTAAATAAAGAAATACTAATTGTTCTGAAAGACACAAAAGATTAATACTAAATTCTTTCAAAGAAACATGAAAAGAAAATTGTTCAAATGACTAAATAAACAAATAAAAATTAAAAAAAGGTTTTGGTTAAAATCATATATGCACGGAGAAAATCCGGTAGATGCATTTGGCTAAGGACCACGTGGTTAGAAAACATGTGAGAGAGTTTGAGTCGGCAGTGATGAGGTGTACATGCGATGCTGAAATTGTGGATCTTGACTTTGAATCCAATTGACGACTTGCAACAAAGATAAATGCTTCTCATGCAAATCATACTGCGTCTCAGTCAAACAGACTTCGTCTCATTCAAAACAGACTACGTGTTTGGATGTCGACTGAATTTTTCCTCGTACTTAGCTGATTATAACTCATTGGCAGCCGCTTGGTTTACGATCATCTGTTGCGCAACCACAAATTGTTCTTGCAAAGAAGCAAGAGTAGAGTTGCAGATAGACGTACCTCGCCGGGAGTTTTCCCGTATATGTGTTTCATACTCCCAAGACCATAAGGATTTCTCTGCTTGTCGAAGATAGACGACTACAAAAAATATATGCACTAAGGAAGTCTTTTATAAATCAAACATTGTTGAGAAATGTATTTA
Source organism: Cardamine chenopodiifolia (assembly GCA_963922655.1). Lineage (NCBI taxonomy): Eukaryota > Viridiplantae > Streptophyta > Magnoliopsida > Brassicales > Brassicaceae > Cardamine > Cardamine chenopodiifolia. Next base: position 7,700,355 of record OZ000467.1, read on the forward strand.
TTTTTTACCTGTAAAAATATGGCGTTTAGCTCATCTGTCGAGAGCCGAGATGATTCCGAACTCTCTCCTTCGTCAATGCCTATTATCTGAGATAGTCTATCCTCTACGTGCTTGTCAAAATTTTTGCAAATTTTTTTTGTCTTCATATCCACGTACGTCCCATCAGATCCCATCAGATCAAGTATGAGTCCTCTGAAAGACCTCACCAATAGACACATGCCAACCTAATTGCTCCTCCTAAGTTAGAATAAAACATATTAGTAAACATATATTATTAGGAAATAATAATATATAACTTTTAAAGTTAACGTTAGTTACCATTTCTCCATGTATACGAGCATATGAGTTTTGGTCCGATAAATGTTTGTGTATTCCTAGTCCGCCACAATCAAAGTTTCTCGAGTTTAATGATTTGCTGCTCCTTGATTACGCTTCCTTAGTTTCCCAGTGATCCCAATTATAACGATGCTGAAAATAATTAATTAAAGTTAGCTATTGAAAATTATATGTAACAAAAGTTAACTTATATTAAAATTATGAAATATTGATCTTGTTTCCGTGGGGACGTGCCTCACCAATTAAAATATGGTCCGTCAAATTTTTGTCTTCAAAATTTTTGAGATAGCACGAGGTAGACATTTGTCTCGCTCAAACCTAAAAAAAATATTACACATCTAACAAAATAACAATATGAACCTCAAATTTAAACAAAATTTTACCAAATTGTTCCTGCTATGGGCCTAGGATCCAGACGTGTTAAAAATTCATCTCGACCTGACATCCTTAGTAAACCCTCTAATGTCATGGTATGCTCCAACACCGCATCTTCTGGAACATCGTCAGCATCTTCGGGATCTGGTCCAACATCTAGTAAAATCATAGGGGAATCCATCAATCGGAGTGGCATATGCTGACGGTCTTCGTGAATTATGTTAGACGACCTTCCTACATATCTTGTAGGTTGAGGCGGAGAAAAATGAACTGAAGTGGGCGAAGAAATTCCCATTGGCTAAGAAGAAGTCAATGTAGATGATCTACCTCGCTCACGACCACGTAAACTTCTCCCAACACCAGATAGCTTTTTCTCACAAAAAAATTGAAAAAAACAAAACATAAATTAAATAATCATCATTTAAATTCAACCAAAATCACACACATTGAGCCATAAATCACAGAAATTAATTGTTAAACTATTTAAAAGAGTAATAAATCTGTCAGAAGTTTATAAATAATATTGATATGTTACAAGTAATTAATTTAAACTATGGAAAAATTGGTAATGCTAAGATTATTATTGATATTCATTTGTACTGAATTATTTTTTCAAAGTAAAATATGTAACTTTTTTTAGCTATGTTAAAAACAGAGCATCTTTATAAACTTACTAAAAACAATATCAAATTAATACATTTCGGAACTTATTATTTAGATACAATTTTAAAAATTTCGAAATTTATAAATTATACTAAAAAAAAAATTTCCATTTTGATAAATTAGTAGCATAACTCTCATGCTAAATGCTAACCACAAAATAGAGAATGGGTAATTTCTAATCAAGGGAAATGGAAAATGGGAAATGGGAAATTTCTTAAATTGATATATAAATTATACTTTCTTTATCACAAAATTTCTTACAACAACTCACGAAATTGGAAATTTCTTATAGTTATTAACATATCAAATGAAAACATGAACTTCAATTCAATTAGTTTGTTCATCAAGCATTATTTTCAATATGCATCAAGATTATTGGACCGCTAATGCCGATAATTTTCACAAAACATGGCATTATAAATTATTTCATAGCAAACCTACAAGTTACTTAACCAAAACAAACATGCAACAAGATTTTAACCAAATCAAGGATTCAAATTTATCTAATTTGAAATCTCAAACAATAGAAAGATGTGAACCTTGAGACTGAAATGGGGGAGCAAACTGGAGCTATCAACGGCGGCGGTTGAGCAAACTGGAGGAGGTGGCGGACTGAAAGGTCTTCGAAGATCTTCAAGCTCCGGCGGACGATCTACACGTATCCGGCTGGAAGAGGAAGAAGTAGTTACGGTGGGCAGGAATAAGTTGAGTTGGAGGAGCTACAATCTATGATGGCAGATGATCTAGTTTTCAGCGGAGGAGGAAGCAAGTTTTTGCTAAGGTTCTTTGAATTGAAGATTACTTTTCTTGTTGGAGGAAGATGGTAAATAGGTAAGTATACTTAACCACAGATTACGGTAGTGTTGTTGCAAGACGACATTTGTCAAAAAAAAGTATGCGACGGGTTTAAGACGATAAATGAAAAAAAAAATTTGCAACCTCGAGAATTCACGGCACACAGACCAATGTACCACGTACTTTTAACAAGATATATTAACAATCACAAGTATATATGCTAAGACTTTGTATCCTTTGTAAAAAAATTATATTTTTAGATATTTGTTAAGTCATTACATATATGTGTACACATAGTTATATTTATGTTATAGTTCTAATCAATGTAATTTTTAACAAAATATATATAAAATTAAATTATATACATAGTTATGTAAATATGACTATGTATTTTCAAAGACTTCTAATTATGGTTAGACAAGTGTAATGTTAACAATTTTAATTTAAAATTTTTTGATATATCATTATATATGATTGTAAACATATGTATTTTTATGTATAAGTACTTATAATTATAATCTTAACAAGATATATATAAGAAATTATTTATATATATATATATATTCATCGCAAAATTGTAGCAAAATTTCTACGATTTTGCGACGAAACATAAAAAATTTTTTTGGCAATCTTGGGGATTCAAACTGTGATTGTTTGGCCTTAGAAATTTATAAATCATGGCACGCGACCAATGTACCACAGACCTTTAACGAGATATATTAACAATCAAAAGTAAATATGCTTAGATTTTGTGACATTGTGGAAAATTTACATTTTTATATATATGTTAAGTCATTACATATATGTTTAAACACAGTTATGTGTATGTTATATTTCTAATCAATGTAATTTTTAACAAGATATATAAATTTTTTAATTATATATATAGTTATGTAAATATGTAAAGTTAACAATTTTAATTTTTAAAAATTTGTTCTATCATTATATATGTATCTTTATGTATAAGTACTTATAATTGTAATGTTAACATATATATATATATATATAATTATTTGCATCTCTGATTCCGATTTGTACAATTGTACCCATACAGAGATGTTGACTGATGCCGATTTTGTACCCAAACCAAACTAGAGAGTGATCTAGTTGCTGCAAGTAAAAGAAGTCCAAGTATAACCAAGTCCAAGTTAGAGTCTAAATGAGTAGTTGGAGTGGTTAGGTGTAAGAGAGTTGTGTTCATGTTTGTTGCTTGTAACATTAGTCTAGAAACTAGTGCTAATCATGCCTAGTTGTAATGGTTAATCTAGAGCTCTTGAGTGTGTGAGTGCAAGAGTGTAGCAAGTAGTATAAGAATGGTGTTGTGTAAGAATAATCCTTTGACCCACTAATAAAATGTAGACAATTAAAGATTCTCTCTTCTCTCTTAGTTACTAAACGTTTGGTGGTTTATAGAGAGAACCAAAACAGAGCATAAGAGAGTAAAGAGAGGAACAGAGAGCTGACCTTAAAGTGAGGTCAGACTGTCAACATGGTATCAGAGCTTATATGATATTGGAGCATGTTCAAGATAGAAGCAAAGAAGAATTCAGTCTAAGAAAGAGACTGAAAAGAAGAGAGAGATGGAGACAGCTACGACGGAAAGAAGTGAAGAAGTCAGCCTTGAAGAAGAAGCACACGGCAAAGAAGAAGAGAGCAGCCGTAAGAAGAGACGGCAAGAAGAGAAGAAGAAGCCGTGAGAAAGAAGAAGAAGAAAAAGAAGAAAAAAGAGGAGAAGAAGAATCTCATGGTGATAAACCTGATTTCCCTATTGTTGGAGTCTTGCAAGCTGCACAAGAAGGAGAAGAAGAGGTTGAGGCCGAGAGGGAGAAGAAGTAAGCCGTGAAGAAGAATACGGCAAAGAAGAAAGAAGAGCAAATCTTAAACTGTCGGAGAAGAAGAGAAGGAAAGAGATGTGGTGACAAGAGCACCATCAAACCGTCACAAACTCATTCACAACCATACCTTAGAGAAAGCGGGCTTCAGGTGCATTCAAGGAAATAGGGAAATCTTCTGAAAAATAGCAATGAAGACAACGGTGTGGAGAAAAGTTGTGAAGGAGAATTCTGACCTTGTTCGACAAGTCTCGATGAAGCTCAAAGATGCTCGACGAAGTGGAGAGTCCATGTGGTTCTTAACTGAAAAGAGAAGAAGAAGCCTGCACAAGGAGAAGTGTAAGGCTGAAGAAGAAAACAATCACAAGACGAGGACTTGAACAAGAAACAAGGCATCTTGTAAGCTTGGTTGCAGCCTCTAAAAATGAAATGTAGACATGAAGTCTTGCTTCGAATAGGAAGCAACTAAGGTGGAGGTAATGGTGTCATGAAGCTCCAAGGTATGGAGTACACCAAGCTAAAATAAAAGCTTACCTAAGAGAAAGGGAGCTGAAGTCGGTTGCAGAGACAACCGAAGAAGACATGAAGAAGATTCACCCACAAGACTTCAAGAAAAACGTGAGAGAGCTCACGGTAAACTTGAAGGTGAAAAGAATAAGCTTACCTAAGAAAGAAAGGGAGCTGAAGCTGGTTGGAGAGGTAACTGGAGGAGACGTGATGCAAGCTCACTGAAAAGGAATTGATCAAGCAATTGATCAAAGAAAAAAAAGAGGGAGAAGAAGCGAAGAAGAAGAGTGAGGAACAACTAGCTGACTTCTTACCAAAGCATTGGGAAAACAAAGTTTGAAGGATTTCGAGACAAACTTGGTTTGAGTAACAAAATGGCAAGAGGGAGTGTTGACTGATGCCGATTTTGTACCCAAACCAAACTAGAGAATGAGCTAGTTGCTGCAAGTAAAAGAAGACCCAAGTATAACCAAGTCCAAGTTAGAGTTTAAATGAGTAGTTGGAGTGGTTAGGTGTAAGAGAGTTGTTCATGTTTGTTGCTTGTAACATTAGTCTAGAAAATAGTGCTAATCATGCCTAGTTGTAGTGGTGAATCTAGAGCTCTTGAGTGTGTGAATGCAAGAGTGTAGCAAGTAGTATAAGAATGGTGTTGTGTAAGAATAATCCTTGGATCCAACATTAACAATCTAGACAATCAAGTTTCTCTCTACTCTCTTTTTAAACTTTTTGTGTTTATCCAAAAACAAGAAACAACACAAAGAATACAAGAGAGTAAGAGAGAGTAATTTTCTCTTTGTCAGCACTGCAACAATAGAGAAGCTTTAAAGTTTAATAAGATTATCGAATATTTTGATCATAAAAGGAGACTTCTGTTCTCTCAAACGAACAGAGCAAAGAGATTCGTCGGTCTTTTTGAAATATCGTCAAACTATCTCGATAGAATTCGACCTAGGGTTCTCTCACTACCATCTTAATGGAATGTAATCCAAACGACAACCACCTTCCTTTCTTTTGTAGGCTCCGGCTATCAAACCATCTCGAAGGCTCAAGCTGCGAAATCGAAATCAAACTCATTGCAACAAAAGGAAGCATAGAGAAAGCTCCCATAAACACAGCAGTTCAACTAACAACGGTTAGTCCTCTGTAGTTTAAGTAAGTAAGCAATAGAGTCAAGATCAAGATCGATGCAACTCTTGGCAAACCGGTAGCTAAAACTGGGAGAGCAGATTTCAAATAGTCGAGGAAGAGAACCGGATATAAAGCGTTATCGATAACACCGCAAAGCCATTTAATCCAACCTACTTGAAAACCCCAAAAGGGTCCTAAAGCAGTGGAAACCCAAACCACAAAACCGCCGTTAATTGGGAACATTGTGCTCATCTCTGCAGTGATTAGTGCCTCAGGGATACACCAAATGAAAGGGAAGATTATAAAACCTGAAAGTGCTAAGAGTGGTCCTGCTGCATTCACACTACCTTCAGCACCAAATGGACCTCCTGAGACATCGTAGAATATGAGGAAAATGAGTGGTAGCATCGAAACTTTCTGAATCGAATTGGTTGATGTTTTAGGTGATGGAACAAGATTAACATAAGAAAGGTCATTGTTGTTATGTTCTTCCATGGTGATGATGATCCTTCTTCTAATGAATTAACAAAACAAAACAAAACAGAGAAAGCCAGAAGAGAGCTTAAAACAATCAGAGAAATACAAAAGTTAAAACATTTACGAAAGGTAAAGAAGTACAAACCAGAGAGAATCAAGGATTGTCTTAAGATCACCGTTGTCTGAAGATTTGAAAGATTTAGCGATGCTTTAAGACAACAAAAGAGACCAATATCATAAAAGATGATCTCATATCTTAGAAATAATTGAAAAATGTGGTTCTCTGTTTTCAGATTGTCCACATCAGTCCCTCACGATTTTGATTTCGAGCTACACACTGGTCTTGATTATGCTTTTTTTTTGGGGGGGGGGGGGGGGTGGGGGGGGGGGGAGTTGTATGGTTTTGTATTTTCTCTTTTTCCAATCATTAGCGATGGAATCTTATCCTTAGATCGAAGATCCCCACTTGTTGACATGACGTTACTTTGTTCTATTCATCTTGGGAATTTTTATGTTATAAGAATTGTTAAATTTTATATTTTTATAGGTGAATGATTTAGAAATTCATCCCAAACGTTGTTTTACATAGACACAGATCACTATGGCAACGCCAAAAACAAAAAGAGAAAAAGATACAAACATTGCACATTTTATTAAAGCCGTATTTAAAGATGACCTAACTTTACGAAAAAGCTACTACGACTTAAGAAGAAAGTTACTGTGAATAAAACAGAACAGACCATGAAATTCAAGCTTTTTTTTTTTGGCTATGGCTTTCACGCTCTGTACACACTTGCTAACGTATCAGAGTTTCTTCACACTCTCGAGTCTGCTGCTGAAGGTCCGGGAGATCAGAACTAATGGAGAATTTGAGCCATCTCTTTCGATCCATATGGTTCAAACAAGGATGCAGTACGAAACCAATGATCAGCATCACAAAGCTCACTGCAGCTACTTTAAGAGAAGAGAGTGCTACAACAGCACAGATTAGTATGGTTGGAGGAACACACATAAGAATCGAACCTACGGTTCCAATAGGTATCTTGTACGGTCTTGATGCAGCCGGGTGTTTCATTCTCATTCTAACGAAAGCTAAAAACTCCAAGATCATACCAACGCAGTAGAGTAAGTTCTCTGCAGCTACAATCTCTTGAAAGCTTAGCCAAGACAAGAGAACAACACCTGAAGCTGAAAACAGAATCCCTAGTAAAGGTGTCCCGTAACGAGATCTTTTGGCAAAGAACTCGGGAAGCATACCGCGCTCAGCCATTCCAAGAAGCTGAAATGAGTCACTACTCATCTCGGCTAAAAACATTCCCATGTTTGATGTGGCTGCAGCTGCTTGAACCCACCATCGCAACCACGCTCCACCCAGAGCTGTGGCCACATCAGAAAAATACCCATCTGTCCATAACTCACGCTCTAGCGGGATTGCCCCGGTTCCAGTCAAAAGAGGGATGATGTAAGAAAGTGCAACTAAGATCACACCATAATACAAAGCCTTTGGAAGCGTATGATTCGGATTTTCCACTTCGCCAGCTAGCGTACTGATCGAATCCCAATAGTTTAGATTCCAGAAAAGTGTGTTAAGATATAAATTCCAATTCACATTCCCTAAGTCCATCACAAGCCATCTCGAAGGCTCTAGCTGCGGAATCGAAATCAAACCCATAACAGCAAACGGAAGGATGGAGAAAACCCCCATAAGCACAGCAGCCCAACCAACTATAGTAAGTCCCCTGTAGTTCAAGTATGTCAGCAAAAGAGTCAACAACAAGATTGCTGCAACTCTCGGCAAACCGCCACCTAAAGCCGGGATTCCAGATTTCAAATAATCAAGAAACAGAATAGGATACAACGCATTATCGATAACACCACTCAACCATTTCATCCAGCCCTGCTGAAACCCCCAAAAAGGTCCCAAAGCAGAAGAGACCCACACAACATAACCACCATTCTCTGGAAACATTGTGCCCATCTCTGCAGTGATCAATGCCTCAGGAATACTCCAAATGAAAGGGAAGATCACAAAACCTAGAAGAGCTAACAATGGTCCAGCTGCATTCACACTATCCTCAACACCAAAAGGACCTCCTGAGACTTCATAGAATATGAGGAAAACAAGTGGCAACATCGAAACTTTACGAATCTTATCAGTAGCTTTAGGCGATGGAACATCATCAGTATCGTTAACATTTGAGTAACGAACGTCATTGTTGGTGTAGTGTGTCATCTCAATAGACGCCGATTGATTCACAGTGAGAATACTCCGCTTCTGCATAACGTTATCCAGATTTTAAACGGATTAGAACTCTTCCACATCCCAAAAAGGTTTTGACTTTTGAATCTGCAATAACCTTTATAAGTTACCCAAATTTGCTACAGATTTTGAATCTAGGGTTCGTCTTTAATTGAGAAACACTGATGATTGGAAAAAGGAATAAAGGAGAGTTTTTTGTTTCTTTTATGAGATGGGTATCTTCAATATGCATCAATAAAATCCAAAAGAAACGAGAAGGAGCTTAGAGTAAAGATCACTCGGAACTGGAACAGTCGACAACAGAGATGATGAACGATGACGAAAAGTTTAAACCTTTACGAGAGAGGTGAAGAAGTACGAACCGTGAAAGAATCGAGGGTCGTCTCGAGATCTCCGTCGTTTGTTAAAGCTCCGTAAGTTGAGTCTGGAATGATTCAGCGATGCTTGAAGAAGAAAACAAAACTCCTTTTGAATAAACCCAGATTTTATCAAAAGAATTGAATAAAATTATTTATATATTGGGAAAAAGGGTTTTGTGTCATCGATCGAGTGACTTTGAAGATTGTTGCATCTTGTAAGAAGTAGAAATGTTTTACAATGGAGAAGAACAATGTGCGAGACTAAAAAGATGGATCTGGATCTCAAATTTGCGCATGTGCTATACTTTTTGTGAGTCTTTTAATTGATGAAGGATTTAAGTAGTCTTTATAAATCTAATTAAGAGTCTTTATTAGTTAGTTAATTGCTATAAATTATGAGGGAACTAAAGGCTAAAACTCTTGAGTAATGCTTTTTATTTATTTATTTTTTCCAAGGACAACACGTAACAAAAAAATTCAAGGACAACACGTACCAAAATTGATTCACGTGTTCAAAGAGCAAATACTATGCGGATCTGTGTTGGTTGTAACTTGTACTCTTTTGTTTTGAACCTTGAACCATGCAAATGTAGCAAATGTAGCAAATGTACACTACCACCAAGTCATGGTAAATACGGTCTGACAATTTCTTACCAACAAAACAATGTAGAAAAGTTCAAACCTATTTTTTTTACTGTCTGGCAATTTCTTACCAACAAAACAATGTAGAAAAGTTCAAATCTTTTTTTTTCGAAACAATTAAGAATGATATTAAGGAAATACATTTGAATAGCTTTTAAGCGGTGAAATTCTCTCTCTCAATCTAGCCGTCGATAACAGAATTCCGACTCCTTTTCCGATGGTAAGTTTTTCACCGCCATTAGAAAAGAAACTCATGAGGTCTCTACTTTCTCTTTTGGCTACTGGTTCTAAGTGGTTGCAAGGAGGCGGCTCTATATCTTGGATTTTGCTCGGCTCGTGATTTCTTGGTGGTTTTGGGTTTCGTCTGATCTGATGCCCTCGGTGTTTATGGTTTGGCTTCAATCTCCCTTCTCTGGATTCTCTAGGTCTGAGTCTTGGGTTGGATAGATTCAAGCATGTACCACTATTTTAAGCACTCGGCGATTTCATCTCCTCGCTTTCCCTCTATGAGTTCCTACTCGGATGTTAGTTGGCGATTTCAAGGATGTTAGTTGGGTGGTGTAAGGTTTCGTTCTCTTTGCCTCGAAGACGGTTAAAAATTTGAACTTTGCTCTGTCTCCTCCTTAATCCTAGCTCTCACACATATCTCTCTAGTATAGCGCTAGGACCAAAGATTTTTGCTGGTATGTAGTTCCATCTCTTCGTCGTCTTCCTCTTTAGGATTGGTTAAACTAAATCAGACATATATCATTGTCGTTTGCCTTTTGCATCCTGGTCTGAGTTTCAAAGATTGGGTTTGAAGTTGGTCAATGGGAATGCGACGGTTTCAACTCCAGTGGAGTGAGGTGTGGTAGGTTTGTTACGGTGAAGTGGTGCTAGGGCTGAAGGAGGAGGCTGGTGACGTGCTCTCAGATGCTTAGATCCGACGAGTTTCGTTATGAAGTCTGGAAGATTTGGGTTGTTCGATCGAAACTTTTCCGCCATCGCCTCCTTTCGCCTCGCCGGTAGCAAAAATCGCTTAGCAGATTGGTGGATTTTTCCGATGTTGAGAGTGGTTAGCGGAAACTGTTTCCGGTTCAAGGGTATCTTAGTGGTAAACAGCGGCGAGGGTGAGCTTGGCCACCTCTCTCTCGTCCTCGCTTGTCTATCGTAGTAGCTTTTTTGACCGAATTAATGGATTTATCGCTGTGGGTTGCTGGCTCTCCTTGATAAATCGGATTTTGGGTCAAGGTGTTGGAAACTGAGGACTGTTCTTCACCAGAAATCTATTTCTCGACTTTGTTGATTAAATCCGGTTTAATTCCATTTTTGTAACTTTTGGAAAAATTCTGTAATTTTCGCTTATGCGGAGTTTGAAAGAAAATAATATAATATATTTGAATAAGTGTTTTTTTTTAAAACACTTGAATAAACTTCTTGGCAAACCAAATTTCGTATCTTTGTGAATGAAAAAATATAATTTTGTAATTTTCCCGAATGACGCATTTAGTATTTGCTCCATTTTTATTTTTTTTTTGCGTCTCACCATTTTAAAAGCTACACACAATCTATAACAATCCTTCTTAATCAAAAAAAAAAAAAATAGTCGTCTCTCCCATAACTAAGAGGCCAAAGTCAGTTTATTTAAGGATAAAAAGCCCGTTTCTAGAGTTGCTATTTGTTATTTAAAATCTGGAATATGTTCACTATTTGAAATAACTTTGATTTTTATCCGGTGTAAATTTTCTCGACCGATTTCGAGTATATTCAATAGGGGTTGACAAAATAACCGAAACCAGAAAACCAAACTGAACCGAATTGCAGTTAGGTGATTCGGTTCGGTTTTGCATTCACAAAAAACTATTTGGTTACCATTATTAAAAATGCTTCGATTTTGGTATGGTTCGGTTTAAAACTGTAAAACCGTTTATTTTTTTTGTTTCTAATTTTTTTTTACTATATTTGTTTACTTAAAGTTTAATCAATTTATATGGTGATTTAAAGTATATTTTATGCGGCATGAATAAACTTTTTCATTCTAATATTATTTCTTGAAATATTTACTCCAATAAGTATTAGAGAAAGATAAATAAAACCGTATAGAAAAAGATATAATCTATAACACCATTATGTACTACAATAATATTTAACTGATCATTATGCTCATGTTAGAATATATTTATGGTTTAATAGCCTTCAAATAGATGATGATATAATTCAAAATAAAAAATCTATTGTTTTTAAATATATATTTGAAGAAAACTTTATTATCTGATGGTAAATGTGCTTATGTTATGTAATTTTTTATGGAAAATCATGGAATAAACCAAAAATAACCGAAACCGAACCAAACCAAAATGCAAATGGTATTTAAATAGTTTTAATTTTTATAAAACCGATAAACCGTAAACCGGAAAAAAACGAATCAAAATCAAATCGAATTTAGTTCGGTTTTAAATGGTTTTTTATAAAACCGATAAACCGTAAAACTGAAAAAACTAAACCGTAACCAAAAAATAAACCGGAATGTCCACCCCTAATTTCCAATATTTTATATCAGATATATGTTAATAGAATATATAATTTAACAAGTGGTCATATTTCTTACAGATCAAATCCTGAAACACTAATTCCATTTTCAAAGTGTTGTTGTTCAAGTCCTAAATTTTCCTTAGTGAAGAGAAACAATGAACTTTAGTTCAAGTTCAACTCCAACCAAAGACCAAACAGAGAAATTTTTTGTTCAAGAATCACAAAAATCGATACAAGAGTTATCTATATTGAATTAACCTCTTAAATCGAAACAGATAAGGCACATATTTTTCACAAATGAAGATTTCAAAAGTAATAAAATTCGACATCTTGGGACTATGAGGGAACTAATGAATCAGAAACAACGTCGAAGCGGCGCTGAAGATTGATGTAGAACGGCGGTGGATACAAGAGTAATGAATTTGAGTTTTGAGTGTCACTAGACGCTTAGATAAAGTGTTCTGAATAAAGATCTATCTTATTGACAGGTATTCATTTTCGAGTTATGTAAGGCTCTCCTTTTGAGCGAATCGGTTCCACTTAATAAAAAAAAAGAAAACGTATAATAACAATTATACATGTCTCTTTCTCTCTAACTTTTTTCTTTCTTAAATTTTTTTCTTTTCAAAAGTGATCTTCCAAATCATTTTTTTTTATTTTTCTGTAAATTCGCCGGCCAACGTTGACTCCGACGTCGGCCATACTCTTTTGAATTATATTATAAGATTTATTTATAAAAAACTTCAATATTTGAGGACAACAAATTGGAAAGACACGAGTATGAGCGATATTTTGGGTGATTGTCTTTCTCCTCTTCATAGTTTTCTCGGTCATGTTTCATCGGCGATCTGTTTGTGATCTCGCCTTTAAATACCGATATTCTCTTTCACACCAAAATTGGTTGGGTTGGTTCTTTTCGACATGTCTCTTCATCACGTGTATGTTCATGTGTTTTACCGAAAATCTCACCATGTTTATCATGTATAACAGTTTGATAGATTAGATTGGATAGAAAATGAATCATATTTTCCACTCTGAATTTTTCTTTATGTTAGTTATTTTATGTCTCTTTTCGTAAAGTTTGATTCCGGTAAATTTATCATTCATGGTGTTTCTCCTGGTTATTTCTGTTGGTTTGTTAAAATTTAGAAGAAAGATAAATTTATACAGAGACAACCAAGTGAAGTTTGAAGTTTTCATGCAATGATGTTTTAAGATTTACAAAATTTTTATAATGCGTCATAATTGAGTAATAGCCAAAAATTGTAATACTTGTATTTGAATATAGAATTTTTTTTTTGTAAAATTTATAAAAGTAAAACATAGTCAATTTTGCTTTTTATATATTTCATCAAACTATTAAATGATGATATTCGAGAAAAAAAGTGAAGCGTATTTCATCTTTCTATTGGGCTGGACCATTTAAGCCCATAGTTTTATTAAGTCGGATCGGGTTGAGAGAAACCGGGTCACTACACGGCGGGTAAAGCGTAATTAGTGTTAACGATGGAGGGGTGAACATCTCAAATAATCTTCTCCACAAAAAGCATAATATAATTTACATAAATGAATATTATTGGAACTATTTAATTTTATTAATGTAAGTATTATAGATAAGTTAATATCAATTAACTTTAGTTTTAACTTTTTATTATTAAAATTTCACCTTCAATTTCTAAGAAAGTATGAATCTGTTGGGCAGATCTAAAAAATGCGTATGTTGAGCCGATCTACTAAAAGCCTATATTCTGTTAAGTCGGTTTAGGTTACGTCGGGTCAATTGAGACAAATCAGCAGGTTGTGCGTTTTTTAAAAAATAAAAGATATAACAAATTCGCTCTTTGTCCGCGGCAATGAAAATATGTTTCTTTTTTCTTCATCGTCTTTGCAATTACGCAAGAGTTTCCCGCCGATTTTCTCTGTGTTCGTGAGGCTGAACAGTCTAAAACTTCGTGGGTTTTCGTGTGATTCCGCTAAAGCCCTAGCCGCCAATATCTCTAAAGCAATCAAAGTAGGCAACTTTAACCTATTAGATTATGACTACAGCGCAAATTTGCAACGAAACGAGACAAATTTGGTCCTTCTTTCGCTTCAGTCAGATCCCAATTCTGCGCTTAAGTACTTTAGATGGGCAGAGATATCTGGACGAGCTCCTTCTTTTCTGACCCTTGCTCATGTTTTGATCCGCAATGGGATGTTCGTTGTTGCAGATAAGGTGTTTGATGAAATGATTGTTAATTGTGGGAAGGATTTTGACGTTCTGGGCTTGATTAGGGATAGTTCAATGGAGATTCATTTGAACTACGATGTTGTTTACAGGTTTTTGATGGAATGTTGTTGTACATATGGCATGGTCGATAAGGCTCTGGAGATATTTGTGTATAGTACTCAATTGGGTATAGTGATACCGAAGGATTCTGTATATAGGATGTTAAATTCTTTGATTGATGCTGTTCGTATTGACTTAATAGCTGATCATTTTGATAAACTATGTAGAGGAATTGTTCCGTCTGGTATGAGTGCTCATGGATTTGTGGTGGATGCTCTTTTCCGGAAAGGAGAGGTTTCAAAGGCTTTAGATTTTCACCGACTAGTGATTGAGAGAGGATTTCATGTTGATATAGTTTCTTGCAATAAGATTTTGAAAAGTCTTTCAGTTGATCAGATAGAGGTAGCTTCTCGGATGTTAAGTTTGGTGTTGGATTGTGGTCCAGCACCTAATGTGGCTACTTTTGGAACATTGATTAATGGGTTCTGCAAGAGAGGTGATATGGATAGAGCATTTGAGTTTTTCAAATTAATGGAACAGAAGGGAATAGTGCCGGATTTGATCGCTTACAGCATACTAATTGATGGATACTTCAAAGCAGGGATGTTAGAAATGGGTCATAAAGTTTTATCTCAGGCGTTACATAGACGCGTGAAGTTGGATGTGGTTGTTTTCAGTTCAACGATAGATGTATATGTCAAAGTTGGGGATTTAGCAACAGCGTCTGATGTCTACAAGAGAATGTTGTGTCAAGGGATTTACCCTAATGTTGTTACCTACACCATTCTCATAAATGGCTTGTGCCAGGATGGTAGAATTTACGAAGCTTTTGGTATGTATGGTCAGATCTTGAAATGTGGTCTGGAGCCATCCGTTTTAACTTTTAGCAGTCTCATTGATGGCTTTTGCAAGTGTGGGAACTTGAGATCCGGGTTTGCTATGTACAAGGTTATGTTAAAGATGGGTTATACACCTGATTATGTCATTTATGGTGTGCTTGTCGATGGCCTTTGTAAGCAAGGGCTTATGCTCCATGCTTTAAGATTCTCTGTTCAGACTCTAGGCCAATCCATCCAGCCCAGTGTTGTCGTTTTTAATTCCTTAATAGATGGCTGGTGTAGGTTAGATCGTTTTGACGAGGCTTTGAAGGTGTTTAGATTATTGGGGATATACGGTATAAACCCCGATGTAGCCACATTAACCACACTTATGAAGGTGAGTGTCATGGAAGGTAGATTAGAAGAAGCATTATTTTTACTTTTCCGGATGTTCAAAATGGGTTTGGAACCTGATTCTGTAGCGTTCTGTACCCTAATGGATGCATTTTGCAAGCATATGAAGCCAACCATTGGGCTTCAGCTTTTTGATCTTATGCAGAGAAATAAAATCCCTACGGATATTGCAGTATGTAATGTTGTCATTAATTTGCTTTTCAAAGGTCAGCGGGTGGAGGATGCTACTAAATTCTTCAATAATCTTCTTGAAGGAACGATGGAGCCTGATATTGTGACATATAACACACTGATATGTGGCTTCTGCTCTTTTAGAAGGTTAGATGAAGCAGCGAGGATTTTCAAGATGCTAAAATTTACCCCTTTTGGACCCAATTCTGTTACTTTGACTATACTTATCCATGCGCTCTGTAAAAATAATGATATGGATGATGCTGTAAGGATGTTCTCCATAATGGTGGAAAAGGGCCCTAGACCAAATGTTGTCACATACGGCTGTCTAATGGATTTGTTTTCAAAATCCGTCGACATTGAAGGTTCTTACAAGCTTTTCGAGGATATGCAAGAGAAAGGTATTTCTCCAAGCATGATAAGTTATAGCATCATAATCGACGGTCTTTGCAAACGAGGAAGAGTGGATGAAGCAACAAAGATCTTCCATCAAGCCGTAGATGCAAAGTTACTGCCTGATGTTGTTGCCCACGCAATTCTTATCCGTGGCTATTGCAAGATTGGAAGACTCGTCGAAGCTGCATTGTTGTATGAACAGATGATAAGAAACGGAATCAAACCAGATGATTTGCTGCGACGAGCCCTTTCAGAATATAAACCCCTAAAATGGTTGATGAGCAAAGGGGTCTGAATACATGACAAAAAGGTGCATGATTAGGGAGTGAGTGTGCTTCATTCTACCCAACATTTCAGGTAAAATGATTACAAGAAGTCTAAGCTGTTAAAATCATTTTCTCCTTCGGACAAGAAATAAATCTGAAAACTTGCTTAATCTGCTTTATCATAGATTGTGCAAATCAAAGTACTTGATGAAGGTCTTGTTGGAAAAAGAGGTGTTCTGGCCTTTTACTACAGATGAAGAAGAAAGAGTAAAGCACTCTAGCATCACCTAAGCTTAGGTAAACTCTTAACATAATGATGTTTTGATTTGCAATCTTCCCTTTTCGATTAATCTATGCAATGATCTCACTTAAAATGGATACATAGTCTAGTGGTTTTCAGGTTAATGTACCGCCATTGTGAAATTCATGAAAAAAACTTAGATTTAACTGAAAGAAATAAGAAAAAATAAAGAAAAGGTGATTCTGTTAGTAGCAAAACTGTTTCCATTCTTATCCAAAAACAAATCTATTTACCAAAAAATCATCTCTATGTTAATATCAGGATTCATCAAACTCTTACAGAAACATCATCATTCACCTGTGTTAGGATCGTGTGTTTTTTCAGGAGTTTCTTTCTTACCATCAATCATTAAGGTTCATGTCTCTTCTCTGGGGATGCTTCAGTGAGATTCTAGTAAGCTTTTCAAATACATAGAAATCTGGTTTACAGAGGAATCAAATGTACGATGTTGTCCATGTGAGGTCGAAGGAGAAGAACTAAATAATTATATTTGGATTCGCATTTAGTCAAATATAAAGAAAGTGTTAGATCAGTAAACTACGAATCTATGTTCAAAGGTCAAATGGTGAAAATCCTAACACACTCACGTGGCAAAGTTTGAAACATTGAAGCACATTTTCATGTTACTACGTTCGATTTATTGGTAACGACCGTACCAAACTATGTGCCAAATCTTTTGTCCCGGTTTTACTCAACCGATTGTGACCGGTTGTTTTATTACTCCTGTATTTTGAAAACTGATATGTTGTGTATTTTACGTATTGTAACGTTGGTTTTTAGATTCTCTTAGGTGGTTTAGAGTTTTATCAGATTAAGTAGGAAGAGTTCTAATGCATTTGGGAGCAAGATTTGGAATAAAAGATGTAGAATTATGCATAGATGTCTAAAGTTCGTCGTTCGCTCGTTGAGGCACTTTCCACTGTAGATTGAGATAAATTTTGGACACAAGATAGATCTTTGAGTTAGCTTTCATTTGAAAGTGGTTTGAAGTCGATACAATGGTGCGATTAAAAGTTATGACGATTTTCGTGAATACGATATAAGCTGGCGAGCAGATAAAGCATGCGAGATTCAAGATGGGGTGAAGAACCAGCTCGACAGATCTAGAATAAGATTGATCGATCCTGAAGTGATGTGATATCAGATCGATTTATCAAGACTATATTGACTTGCTGCGGAGAAAATGAAAATTTTGCTCATTTTTGTAATTGGTTTAGGATTTCGATCTACAAGAGTTTGTACCTATAAATACTTGTTTTAAGCCATTGTTTAGGTTATGCTTTCTTTTATTTGAGAACCTATTGTTAAGAGATATTTTTTGGTGTTTTATTGGATTTCTTCATGAGTTCTTCATCAATCTTTGGTTGTTTCATTACTTCCATGGCTTAGTGGTCATCTAATTAGGTTTAGTGTTTTCAAAGGGTTTATGAATCATTGAACTAGACATAGATAGAGAATTATCTATTGTTGTTCTAATTGCTTAGATTAAACTAATTACCTAGTTTAATCTCTTAGGTTGAACATATTCTCCAAAGGCTTTATAGGTTGCTAGATAGAACATAAATGATCGTATTGTCTTTGACCAACGAAAGCTGATGCTATTGCAATACGTGAACATATTGAACATAATCGTAAATGCTTGTTTAGAATTCGAAGTTCAAACGACAGTTTAGATACTTAGATTACTAGATAAAGTAATTTGTGCTATGATAGTGGATTGGTTATACATTTATATTTGATTTCGAAATAGGTGCTTAATTCATTATTTGACTGGTTCATAATCTCTGATTTCCGATAAATTCTCTTGACATAACGCTTTAATCTAATAGCTTACATCGTTTATTTACTTACTTTTATTGCTTTCTTTAGTTTCATTTACAAACAAATAATATATTTTCATCTTATTTTAA
This sequence comes from Cardamine chenopodiifolia, assembly GCA_963922655.1. Taxonomy (NCBI): domain Eukaryota; kingdom Viridiplantae; phylum Streptophyta; class Magnoliopsida; order Brassicales; family Brassicaceae; genus Cardamine; species Cardamine chenopodiifolia. The sequence continues at coordinate 7,718,785 of OZ000467.1, forward strand.
CATTCTTTCTATAAAAATTGTAATGCAATATTGATTTATGTGGATTCGATTTCTTTTATACTATTGCACATGTCTATACATTTACAATCATATATTTGAGTAGACATTTATAATTATATATTTGAATTTAAAACTCGTGTATCATAAACCATCTCTAATAAACGGAACCACGTATCGGTTTGGATTTACGTGGATACGGTATGAAATTACTAATTTACTCGTTATTTAGTTTACTTCAGTGTCTGCGTTTGTTAACTAAAGAACCAATGTATTGACCCTAAAAAAACAAAAAAACGTGATAGACAAACTCATTTATTTGTATTTTGTGATTTAATATAGAATAATTGTACATATATATTCATTTATGTGTATTTAATATTATTTAAGAATATAAATACGATATTTTTATCAAGCACAACTATTAGTCATTCAAAATAAACAATCACCACTAATATTAATCATCAATATACACATGTCATTGTAGATGTTTGACAGTTTGAGTGTATATATGTCCGCATCAAACTTTTAGGCTTAAAATCATGTTGAAATGTTGCATTTTTTCTTTTCAGGACCCATATATTATTGTCTCCAACGTTATCATTTTGATATCTACGTTTGGACTAACTTCCCATAATTCAACAAAATCACATACGGTCCACTAAAACAAAGTATCACATGATTATTTTCAAAGTGTAAAATTGTTACTTGCAAATACCTCTAACTATAAGACTAAAACCAGTAAATGAATCTGTTAGGTGAAAGATATTTCTACATACATACCCAATAACCAAAAAATAAAAGAAAAATATTTCTAAGAAGAGAGAGGCCGAGAGAGAGAGAGAAAGCACAGTTTTGTTTTTGTTTTTGATTCCAAAGCAAAGAATAAAGGCAGATGCATTCTTCTGTCGGTGCTCTTTCATTCCTCATCCGACATTATTAAATATTTTATTATATTTTATTTAATTGATTAATTAAGTAGTAATTTATTTTCTTGTTTTTCTTTTTGGCAAGCCTCGGAAATAAAAATTAGAGCAACTGATTGAAGACTACAAATTGCATCGAACATGTTACTTAATAATTGGTTGCTCTGAATCAAATACTATACAATGATCTCAATATCCAATGCACGTCTTTTTTCCAAAAAGATGATCTACCTTTCAAAAAAAATTTAAATTTCAAATTGAATTTTGTTTTTTCTTGTTTTGTTATATTTGTTTTGTCAAACATTCTTTAGAGTTGAATATTAATCTTTTCTAGAATTAAAAATATAAAATTTTTTTTTTAATATTATTACATTTCAAACAGCACCGAAATAATAAAATAGAAAATCATCGAAATTAAATTATTGTAATATGTGTATTAATAAACCAAAGACACAAAAATGAAAATTTTTGGTTTCAGAGATTCTGCAACACTCTACTTCAAACTTATTAAAATCTACAAGGCCAAAGATAGTGTAGGCATGGGCTCAAAGGAAAATAAGCATTTGCAAAGTCCACTCCCTAACGGTTTTCTTTACGTGCAAATGACATCAAAATCAAAGCAAAACAAGAAAAAAAAAAAAGAGCGTGAAGAGCTGTGCAATAACAATGACCTTAAAGAACAAATTTTAACATCTATCATTGTACACCACATGTTAAAAAAATTGACGTGGTCATTTAGGGTTTAGAGAAAACCCCTTTGTAGCTCTCTATAAAGACTCGTTACGAGAACAAGTTAGAAGCAGACTGAAACAATGAATAAAAACTTTAATATTCATCTTCTCTCTTAAAACCGTATTCTTTATGTTGCATCCTCTCTGTCTCTTTTACTTACACGGGGTCAGAGCCATGGCTTTTGAACTTTACACCGTATTTACTCTCAACATTTGTAACTGCATTATAGCGAGACTCACAGAGAGAAACTACACTCTCTGGAAGACACATTTTGAGTTTTTCCTCTCTGGACATAATCTCTTGGTTTCATAAATGGATCTTTTGCAGCGCCGGCTCAGATTCTTCATGTCCCGAATATAGACGGCCAAGTCAATCAAGTGCCGAATCCTGACTATCTCTCATGGCACAAGTCCGACCAAGTCATAAAAGCTTGGTTGTTAGGCTCCTTATCTGGAGACATACTCTCTGAAGTGGTTCACGTCTCAGGAAGTATGGATCTCTCTTGCGAACCATTTCAACAAGGTATCCTCCTCTCGCCTCTTTGAGCTTCAAAGAAAGCTGCAGACCGTAGATAAGAGTGAAAAATCCATGTCATACTACTTAAAAGAGATAAAAAAAACATTTGTGAGCAATTGTCTTCAATAGGCAACCCTGTAAGTGAAAATATGAAGATCTTTGCAGCTTTTCATGGCTTAGGCAGAGAATATGAACCTATTAAGACCTCCATCGAAGGATCCATGGATTCTGCTATCCCTCTGACTTTTGAAGATCTGATACCAAGGTTAAATGGCTATGCAGACAGACTGACTGGTTATGAAACCGCTCCCAATGTTACACCATATCTTGCTTTCAATACCATTCAGTCTTTGGCAAACCTGGGATATTAAGAAAGTAGAGGAAGAGGTCAACAGTACAACAAAGGAGGAAGAGGTCATGGCTTCTACACAACTGAAGACGAGGCTTTCACCAACAAATATCCACTACATCAAATGCATCAGGTTCTGTAAATGGAGAAAACAAACATGTTTGCCAAATCTGTGGTAAGCCTGGACATGTTGAGTTGAAATGCTGGCACATATTCAACAACAACTACCAATATGAGGATATTCCATCTGCCCTTGCTGCACTTAGAATCACTGATGTGTCTAAGAGTAACAGACAATAATGGTATCCTGATTTCAGAGCCACCTCACATGTCACCAACTCTCTAATGAATCTGCAGCAAGCTCATACCTACAATGGATCGGATACAGTGATGACAGGAGATGGAAAATTCCTCCCTATCACACATATAGGGTCTGCAGTCTTACCAACTCTCTCAGGTACTTTACTTTTGAAGGATGTTCTTGTTTGTCCAGATATTGCCAAAAAAAATTATTTGCTTCTAAGCTTACACATAATTATCCCTGTACATTTAAATTTGATTGTGATGGGGTACGTGTTAAGGACAAGCAAACAAAAAAGCTTCTTACCCTAAGCACAAACCATAATGGTCTATACAAGCTGGAGGATCTTCACAGACAAGTCTTCTTCTCAAACCGACAACAAGGAGCAAGTGAAGAAGTTTGTCACAGAAGGCTTGGTCACCCTAACTCTAAGATCCTTCAACATCTTCTATCTAGTCAAACTATCTCTTTCAATAAGCACACCAACTTGATGTGTGATGCACGTCAGCTAGGAAAAAGTTGTAGTTTACCATTTACTCTTTCTTCCTTTGTTGCTTCTAGACTTTTGGAAAGAGTCCACTGTGATTTGTGGGGACCTTCTCCTCTTATTTTGGTTCAAGGTTTTAGATATTATGTTATCTTCATATACAACTGGTCTCATTATAGCTATTTTTATCCTTTGAAGATAAAATCAGACTTCTTCTCCACCTTTGTTCTGTTTCAAAAACTTGTTGAGAATTAGTACAACAGCAAAATAGGAATCTTCCAATGCGATGGAGGAGGAGAATTTGTAAGCTCTAAGTTCTTAACATATTTTCAACCGAGTGGTATCAAACAATTTATCTCCTGCCCTCACACGCCGCATCAAAATGGCTTGGCAGAGAAGAAGCACGTGCATGTTACTGAGCTTGGTTTAGCAATGTTATTTCAAGGAAAAATCCCACAAAGGTACTGGGTTGAAGCCTTATTCACTTCTAACTTCTTGATAAATCTATTGCCTACCTCAACTCTTCCGGAAAACATGACACCAATTGAAAAAATCATTGTCCATAAACCTGATTATTCAGCTCTCAGGATGTTTGGTTGTGCATGTTATCCAATGCTCAAGAATACTCATTTACCAAGTTTGATCCAAGATTTCTCAAATGTGTTTTCCTAGGTTACAACGATAAATACAGAGGGTATAAGTGCTTGTACCCACCTACTGGAAGAGTTTACATTAGTAGACATGTTCTATTTGATGAACATGTCTTTCCCTTATCTGATATATACTTATATGTGAGATACCTCTTGCAGTGACTAGAGTTGACTTAGCTCCTCATCTGCCTCTGCAAACTCTAACCAATCAGCATACTATGATAACAAGAGGCAAAGATGGCATAAAAAGCCAAACCCCATATATGCATTTATGCTTCATAAGACTATCTATATATAGCCTAAAATAGTGACAAAAGTTCTAAAAGACAAAGAAATTGATAAGTGCATTGAAACCAAGAAAAATAGTGCATTGATTATCTTGAAACTTATAGTTCGATTGTTCGTTCACCTACAATAAGACTTGTGTTGCACTTGGATACAATAATCCAATGGGAATTAAAACAAATGGACGTTAAAAACGCCTTTTTACATGGAGATATACTAGAAGATGTTTACATGAAATAGCCAGCTGGATTTGTGGACAAAATGAAATCTACTCATGCCTACAAACTACACAAATCCATCTATGGCCTTAAGCAGTGACCACATGCATGGTTTGACAAGTTTAGTACCTTTCTCTTGGATTTTGGCTTTCTCTGTAGCAAATCGGATCCATCTCTGTTCATTTGTATATGCAATAATGATGTTATACTCCTGCTTCTCTATGTTGATGACATGGTCATCATAGGAAATAACTCCTCTCTGCTGACGGATCTCCTTAATGAGCTTAACAAGCAGTTTCGAATGAAGGATCTTGGACAGTTTTACTGCTTTCTTGTCATTCAAGCTTGCTTTCACCCAGAGGGGCTTTTTCTCTCCCACCAAAGGTATGCTGAAGACTTGATGCTCTCTGCTCAAATGGAAAAATTGTGCACCTATGCCAACGCCCCTGCCTCTACAGCTAAACAAAGCAGCATATCAAACAGAACTATTCATTAATCCAACCTATTTTCAAAGCTTCGCAGGCAAATTACAGTATCTTACCTTGACAAGGCTAGACATACAGTTTGCAGTAAATTACCATTGTCAAAAAATGCATGCTCCAACTGTCTCTGATTTCAGTCTTCTAAAGCGGGTTCTGCGCTATGTCAAGGGAACAACTTCCATGGGAATCTTCTTTAACAAGAACACAAACTCAACTCTCATGGCATACTGTGACAACAATTTTTCAGGTTGCAGAACCACACGAAGATCAACCGGAGGCTTCTGCACATTCTTGGGAGCAAATCTGATTTCCTGGTCTTCAAAGAAACAAGAGATAGTGGCAAAAAGTTCCACAGAGGCCGAGTATTGCTGCCTCTCAGACCTGCCTTAGAACTTACCTGGGTGAATACATTGTTGCGTGAACTTGGAGTTCCTCAACATATTACACCAAAACTCTATTGTGATAATCTTACAATTGTTCATCTCTCGGCCAATCCAGTCTTCCATGCAAGGTCAAAACATTTTGAAACACATTTTCATTATGTCAGAGAACGGGTTACCTTGAACTCTCTCATTGTGAAGCATGTACCTTGCCTATCATCAGCTTGTTGACATATTCACCAAGTCCTTGCCGCAAACATCTTTAACTTCTTTGCATTTCAAACTTGGTGTAACCTTGCCGTCCACACCTAATTTGAGAGAAGCTAATAAACCAAAGACACATAAATGGAAACCTCTGGCTGAAGCAGAGATTCCGCAACACTCTGCTTTAAACTTACCAAAATCTGCAACAAAATCAAGCGACATTGCATGCATGGGTTTGAAGGAAAAGAAGTCCTTGCATCTCTGTAAGCCCACTCCACAACAGTCCTCTGTACCTATAAATAACGTCAAAAGCAAAGAAAAAAAAAACAATAAAACAAAAAAAAATAAAAATTTGAACCTTTATTATTATACATCACATGTTAAAACATTCGACGTGGTGACTTAAGGTTTAGAGAAAACCCTTTTGTAACTCTCTATAAAAACTCCTTAAAACCGTATTCTCTGTTTCATCGTCTCTATCTCTTTTACTTACATGTATGAGTTCTAAATAAATAAGATGGTCTGTATAAAGTTTGGTAAAGCATGCTGATTAAAACTCAGATAATTACTTTGCTTGGTTTTTTATATTATTATTCATGTCTTTTACTCAATGTAATTTAGTGAATTTTAATTTTTAAAGATAAAAAAAGATAAATGGACAAGAAAAAGTAAAGAAAAAATAAAAAATACAAACACCTGGTCCCAGACCTCCACTAGTGGAGGTTCCAAACATCTATGATGAAGAAATGGGTTATTTAAAGAAGTCTCACTAAGTGCTAATCATTCATTGTTATTGCTATATTAGAATCCAAAAAATTATACGAGGTAAGAAAAGTAGACATCTCTGAGATTTTGTTACAAATTTATCAAAACTATTTTACGTAATTGTAAAAATAAAACTTTGGAAAACGCTCCGTTAAGAATATATATATATATATATAGTGGTATCATACTCATAACATTTGATTTTTTCGTCTCAAACAGAAAGTTATTTATACTATGGAAATTTCATAATTTTACTTCATTCACGATTTTGTCTCATCTTCAATTTCTATTATTGTCACGAGGATCCCATTGCAATGAAGTCGAGTTTCGACTGTAGGAATTTGGTAATTGGTTTTATTTCTATAGACTTCGTAAATAGTGACAAATGTATTGATATTGTTGTCGATCTTTCTGTTTCTCGGTTTATTATTTAGGCTCTGGATTTTTTGCTTTTTTTTAAACCCTTTTTGTACATGTAACCTTTTGCTAAGCTGGATTGGTTCGGTTTAGTTTGTATTTTTACTTTTTTGTTAAGAATTTTAAAAAAAAAGTGAAAATCCTCTACATTAAAATTATTTGATGATATTGTTGAAGTTTTTTTTTGTCATCGATATTATTGTTGATGTTTGAACATGGATGATTAAACTTTACGAGCCCACACCACCAATGCACTGTGGGTAATTATTAGGTCTGGGCTAACGGTTTTTTCGGATTATTCGGATCGGTTTAATCGGCTAGGAGGAAATTCGATTTATGTAAAAGATTACCGAAATTAAACCGCAATAGAAAATGATTTCGGTTTTTTTGTAATCGGTTTAATCGGGTCAACTTCTTACAATTTTGAATATACCGAAAAAAATCAAAACTTACCAAATTCGGTTTAAATAAACCGAAATCGACACACCTAACATAAAAAACCAACAACATGTTCATTAACTTGCTAAAATGCTTGTCTAACATGTAGCAACATTACAGCAAAATATAAGCAAGCATTACAATCAAGTATAAACATACATTTCAACAGATTAATCATTACAGAAGCTGCAGTAGTTAGTAACTCATACCAAAGTTATTAGGAGTTACACAAAGTCTTGCTAATCCACATCAAAAAGTGGTGAAAATATCAGCTTCAAAGTCAGTGATTCCATAATCCGCATCAAAAGGGCAAAAAGGAGTTTTTATTACCTATGAAAAATGAAAACAACACAAAATCAAACAAAGAATTAATAATGTAATCAAATCAATCAAGAACCGACACCACAAACCTAAAAAATATGTACACAAAATACATAGTTGATTCGGAGAATCAAGTAGGAGCTGCCATTGAATTCCGAGAATCTACACGAAAAAGAGGCAAATTACAAAAGAGAATGAATAAAAGAGACAAACTACACAAGCAGATATGATAGAAACTTGGGAACTACTTACCAAGAGATTCAAGAAACTCAACTTCTTCTAACATTTGCACTAAGTTTGAAACTTGTGCTTCTGATTTAGATGAACACCTTAACCACTGTTGTGTGCATAGCAAAACCTCAATCATGTAAAAAGTTAAAGAACTCCTGTAAGGGTCCAAAATTCTGCCACATGTATTAAAAACCGATTCACTTGCAACTGATAAGACTTGAATTGCTATAACATCTCTAGCAAGTTCTGACAAGATTGAGAACTTTGAACTATTGCACCTCCACCAGCTGAGAAAATTATAAGGCATCCCCAAACTATTTTCAACTCTTACCTCTGGTTTTTCATTCAAATAGATTTGTAACTCATTGCAGTCATCCTCACTTCTTCCTAAATCAAGCATCTGGCTGTAAATTGACTCTATCCTCTCTCAAGCATCTTCATCATCTGAAACCCCAGACATGAAACAAGCCGACTTAGAAGTTTGAATTTCAACAACTAACTTTAATGGTTTAGCCAGCATAGAACTATAATCTTCATACAGCCTAGCCAGTGCACATAAAACTGATGCATGAAGTTTCCGACTCTCAATACTATCATTACCATAAAGCTGGTCGAAGCAGAGGGAAGGAAACTTCATCTTGTTGAGAGGATCGAATACACTTGCCACAATCAGTAAAGGATTCATGTTATCAATCCATCCCAATATTTCTCGAACTTATCCCTAATGACCCGAGCTTGAAGTTTGATCTCCTCTTGAGACTTGCACACTTAATGATGAGATTCCTCTCAATATCGACAATTTCATTGTAACAGAGGGTAGATGTTACTGACTTAGAAGCTAACAAAGTCAAAGTTGACTTGTAGAATATCTTCAGAAACTTCACTAATCTAGAAACTTCCTCCCAGTCAGATATTGTCGGTGGTCTAACTCTTTTTCTCTTTTTCTTCTCATCTTCTTCTAGGAAGTAATCACGATACATCTTTTCTTCAATCACCATCTTCTCAAAAGCAACCCTCAACTTCATAGCAGAATTCAACATCAGATATATGGAGTTTCATCTTGTCTTCATATCTAATGGCAAGTTGTCTCTACATATCTTTCATGTATTACACCTCAGTGCAAAACACTTTAGACTAGTGAATGATGACCGCACATAATTCACTACATTCCTAATGGCAACTATAATAGGCTTTGCTTTCTTCAAACTTTCTCCAAAAATTAGATTGAGGATGTGTGCACAACAAGGCATATGCAAGAACTCTTCATCTCTAACTAATGCTTCTTCTACTCCTCTAATTCTTAACTTATTCTTTAAAAGATCCAGCGCCTTGTCATTATTCCTTGCATTATCTACTGTCACTGTAAAAACCCTCTCTATTCCCCAGTCTTCTAAACACTCCATCAACTGTCCTGCAATGGTTTCTCCTCTATAGTCTGTGATAACCTTAAAGCTAAGGATTCTCTTATGCATTTCCCACTTAGCATTAATCCAATGTGTCGTGATCACCATGTAGTTGTAAGATGTTGTAGGAGAAGTCCATATATCAGTCGTGAGAGATATCCTTTGTTTCTCAACCCTAAGCAACTTCTGCAAAGAGGCTTTCTCTTCTAGATATATCCCTACAATGTCTCTAGTACAAGTTCTTCTAGAAAATGTCTTGTACAGAGTCAAGACATTGAAACAGAACCGCTTCCAACCCTTAGATTCAACAAAAGAGAATGACAACTCATTCACTACAACCATTTCATTAACAAATCTTCTAAACAGTTATGGATCAAACTTAATAACCTTTAAATTCCCATTACTATCCCCACTAATAACTTTCTGTTTTTCCTTCTCATCAAAGTCCTTATACTACTTGCATCTACTTATGTGACCTATTATTGGACTAGTTCCTACAGTTTTAGAATCACAACATATTTCAGCAGCGCAGTACTTACAGATGCTTTGGGTGCAGTGTTCATCCTTCTGCAAAAAATGTCGCCAGACATCTGCTCTTTTAGCATACTTCTTTCGGGGTTTTGGTGGCTTGTCATAAAAAGAGGCTGGCATTTTATGCTTCTTCCCAGTTTCAACTTCTGGAGATTGAAGAGGGGGTTCTATCTCATTGTAATCTTCAGACATCTACAAAACATAAAATATATCGATTAGCACGAGTTTTAGAAACAGAACAACTAAAAATATATATACAGAACAATCACACAAATAGTCAACAAATACACAGAACAATCGATATTCGATACCCATATACTTAATTACAATACACAGAAAAATCGATACACATATACTTAATTACATATACACACAGAAGTACAGAACAAGCGATAGTATCACACAAATTCTAACTCTAATTCACACAAATTCTAACTCTAACTCGATTCGATACAAATCTACACCAAACAATCACACAAATTCGTAATTAAAACCTTAATTTCGATACACAGAAGTCAGATCAATAAAAAAGATTGGAAGTTAAAACCCTAAAAACATAATAATCAAACAAATTAGATACACATATACATAAAAGAATCAAACAAACCAAATTAAACCATAACTAACCAGAACCCTAAATTAAATCCCTAATCCGAAGTTAACCCTAAACCTAACCTTTAATTAAAACTCTGATATGAAGTTAAGCATAGTAAATAATCGATAACTCTATCCTGAAACATAACCCTAAGTTAAAACCATGATCCGAAGTTAAAACCCTAACCCTAATTTTCTGAAAATCCCTAATCGTTTCCACTTTACAACCCTGGGACAGAAGCTGAGCTTAGAGACCACCAAAGAATCAAACAATTAAGGCAATTAGCGGTTAAGGAGAGCTTACCCCTAAATTATTCGTGGTTACAGGTGTTGAATCGATGAGGAATGATTCTTCTTTGAGCCTTGATTGAGCTTCGAGATCACCTTCGAGTTTGCGAAAGGCGGAGAAGCTATGATTTCGAAAGAGGCGGAGAAGCTAAGGATTTTGCAAGAGGCGGAGAAGATTTTCGCGATCGCTTTCGAGTTCAGGAGAGGCAGAGAAAAAGACTGAAAATAAGTTAACTCACGAATAGTAAGTTTTTATATGCCAGTTTACACAACTGATTATAATTGATCGTAGCCGATTACCGAACCGATAAAATCGAAATCCGATTTTAAAATTATTTCACGCTGATCGGTTCAATAATAACCAATTATTTGGTACCAATAACCGAATGTTTTGGTCGGATCGGTTTAATCGGTTTTAACCGGAGACCCATGGCTAATAATTATACTTTAAATGTATAAAATCTTAAAACGCAATAAAAGACATTCTAAAATTATCATACGTTCCAGAGTAAATATTTGCTCATTCTTTTCCAAAGCCTATAATGAGCCATAAGAAAAGCCAAATGGAGAAGTGAGAAACAGAAAAAGCAAAAGTGAAAGAGATTTAACAATTTGTCTAAATTATTAAAAAGGGAAAGTCTTTTACCTCTGGCGCAAAAAAAAAGTTACCAAATAAAAAATCAGAAAAATACTAATAAAGAAATAAATCGGAAAATATAGTGAGAGAGAAAGGAAGAGATGGGGATGAAGGAAAGCGAATGAACAACCGAGGAAGAAGGGGAAAAATGAAGATATACATACATATAAAGCTTTCTCTATCTATCTGTTAAGTTTCACTTCTTGTCCAAAATATCCAGACTTGAGTTGAGTGTGTTGAGATTGAGAGATCTACGGAGATCTTCTCCCTTCTTATCTCAAACCTCTGTCTCCAAATTTTCCAAGAAATTTCAATTCTTGTTCTCATCCGAAGAAAAAAACCAAAAACACTGCAACTAAGTAAGTTCGAATTTGTTCAACTAGTTATATAGTTCTGTTCATATTCCTCTGTTTTGTTTTTTTCTGCGTCAGAGCCATTTCTTTAGAGCTTGTGAGCTGTAGTAAGACTTGTTTTTGTTGATGGACACTACGAAACCTATTGAAAGACCTGATCTTTTCGATGAATTCTCTTGAGAATCATTTTCTTTTTCCCCAAATTTTATTCAACTGGAAATTTGTTGCAAAGTTTCGATCTTTGGATAAAATGATAAAATTCGTAGTTGTTGAATCCTCAAAACTGTAGATGTTGAGAGTTTACTTTTAGCATTAAAACAAATGAGTAGTTGCGTCTGATATCTTCCAAGTTCAACTTTTTTGACCTAGTGGGATGCTTTAGGGTTGCCTTTAGTTTGGGACCCATAAATCATGCATGTGAAAATGCGACAGAAGTTACACTGTGTTGATAACTGTCTATTCAGATCTTTTCGACTCCATTTTTTCTAAATCTAAATCTCGTTCATTGTATTCATCAAAGATTCAAACTTTTTTTACTGATCCAGCTGTTTAATTCTTCAGTTAGGTTTCTATTTCCATAGCAAAGTCATGTTCTTTGTTGTTTCATATTGATATTTTGCAATAAGAACCTTTTATTTAGTCGATTTGCTGTGTGTTTGGCAACTTTGTTTGATCTGATTCTATACTTGGTTTCACTGTATCTGCAGGTGGGATTTTGGTTATTTCTTTTGGTGTAATTGAGTTATGAAGAACAGGAAGCAATCTTCGCAACCCGAAAAGGGTTCTTCTAGGATCTTGTCACTTACGGTCCTGTTTATCGCATTTTGCGGTTTCTCGTTCTATCTTGGTGGGATATTTTGCTCTGAGAGAGACAAGATTGAGGCCAAGTATGTCACAAGTACCACAACAAAGGCAGTAGCTTCCCCTAAGGAACCCACGGTTTCTCCTATTCAGATAAATTCCGTTTCTTTCCCGGAATGCGGGTTAGAGTTCCAAGATTACACCCCGTGTACCGATCCAAAGGTGAATAAACCCGCTCTCGCTTTGTATTTACCGCTTCTAGTTGCAGAAAATTGAACTATTGTTGTGTTTTTATTGTTCTCAGAGGTGGAAGAAGTATGGTGTCCATCGCCTAAGTTTCTTGGAGCGTCATTGTCCTCCGGTTTATGAAAAGAATGAGTGTTTAATTCCACCACCAGACGGGTATAAACCGCCTATAAGATGGCCGAAGAGCCGAGAGCAATGTTGGTATAGGAATGTGCCTTATGATTGGATTAATAAGCAAAAATCAAACCAGCATTGGCTTAAGAAAGAAGGAGACAAGTTCCATTTCCCTGGTGGTGGTACGATGTTTCCTCGTGGAGTTAGTCACTATGTTGATTTGATGCAAGATTTGATTCCCGAAATGAAAGACGGAACGGTCAGGACCGCAATTGATACTGGCTGCGGGGTTAGTCTCTCTTTCAACTACTCAAATTCTCTAATCGTGTTCCAATTATAAATTTCCGTGGTTCTTATTGTAGGTTGCGAGCTGGGGAGGCGATCTTTTGGACCGTGGGATTCTATCACTCTCTCTTGCTCCAAGAGATAACCATGAAGCTCAGGTTCAGTTTGCTCTTGAACGTGGAATTCCCGCGATTCTCGGGATTATCTCTACTCAACGTCTCCCTTTCCCTTCAAATGCATTTGATATGGCTCATTGCTCAAGGTGTCTTATTCCCTGGACAGAATTTGGTAAGCATCTGCTCAGTTCAATTCGAAAAACAACAAACTGAAACCGAAAAGAAGAAACAGAATTGACACCTCTATAATGATATCTACCAATGCATCTGAGTTCTTGTGAATGATGTATTATTCTTTTAATCTCAAACATTTGGAACTAAGAAAAATGATACAATGTCTATGTGATATTGCAGGTGGAATCTATTTGCTTGAGATTCATCGTATAGTCCGACCTGGAGGTTTCTGGGTTCTTTCCGGTCCACCTGTGAACTATAATAGACGATGGCGCGGATGGAACACAACCATGGAAGAGCAGAAATCTGACTACAACAAGCTTCAGTCACTTCTAACTTCCATGTGTTTCAAAAAATATGCCCAAAAGGAGGATATAGCCGTGTGGCAGAAACTCTCAGACAAATCTTGCTACGACAAAATTGCAAAGAACATGGAAGCTTACCCGCCCAAATGTGACGACAGCATAGAACCCGATTCCGCTTGGTACACTCCACTCCGTCCCTGCGTGGTTGCCCCAACCCCTAAAGTCAAGAAATCCGGTCTTGGGTCAATCCCGAAATGGCCTGAGAGGTTAAATGTCACGCCCGAGAGAATCTCAGATGTTCATGGAGGGAGTGCGAACAGTTTGAAACACGATGATGGTAAATGGAAGAACAGAGTTAAGCATTACAAGAAAATTTTATCAGCTCTTGGGACAGACAAGATAAGAAACGTTATGGATATGAACACAGTTTATGGAGGTTTTGCTGCAGCTCTCATTGAGGATCCTGTTTGGGTCATGAATGTTGTATCTTCGTACAGCGCAAATACCCTACCAGTTGTGTTTGATCGCGGTCTCATCGGGACTTACCACGACTGGTGAGATGTTATTTTTCTTTCAAAAAACACACTGTTTTGATTGTTTGGTATGTTGTATGATATTAACCTTAAACTGATATTTTCAGGTGTGAAGCTTTCTCAACTTATCCAAGAACTTATGATCTTCTTCACCTTGACAGCCTTTTTACTTTTGAGAGCCAGAGGTATGTGTAACTGTACCCTAACCGAAAATTTAATGAATGATCAAATAATTTTAATATGTGTTAAATGGTTTTGGTATTAAGGTGTTTTGTTAACCGTATAATAATGTGAATAGGTGTGAGATGAAATATGTTTTGCTCGAGATGGACCGGATCTTGCGACCGAGTGGGTATGTTATAATCCGAGAATCGAGTTATTTCATGGATGCAATCAGGACCTTGGCCAAGGGAATGAGGTGGAGTTGCCGGAAAGAGGAGACTGAGTATGCTGTCAAAAGCGAGAAGATTTTGGTTTGCCAGAAAAAGCTTTGGTTTTCTTCTAACCAAACCTCCTGATGAGCTACTGTACCGGAGATAACCGAAGATTTGGTAATCATAGTGTTTCTCTATGGCCGTTTACAGAGACAAAAGGATCTGGTCCTTTGACTTCAAGTTATATATAGCTTATTACAAACAAATTTCCTTGTTTTTTTCTTTTTTGGTCTGTTTAATTTCTCGGGTATTCCCGGTATAGATTCATATTATATTTATTAATTATATTTGAATATATATTAATAGGTGGTTTTGCAAGATTTTAGATTTATCCTGATTAAATATTTCTTATGTGTTGGAGAGGTTTAGGTAAATTATTTCGCCAAGAGAAAAACATCTAAGATAAAGAGAAGTACAAAGGAGATGTTTGACTAGAGGGTGGAGTCAATTCATTCAAACGACCAGATTAAGGGTGCATCTTTGTTTTTTCATCGATTAAGGGCGAATCTATGATGCAAGTTTCACAAATGATCAAATGACTTGTGTTATAAACATGTTGTATATGTGGGTGATTACAAGAATATGGTTTCGCTGGTTAATGAACGAGCAATACAAATCTTGGGAGTCGATAACCGGATTGGAGAGGTTAAACCATGGTTGATTAATTGGGTTGACACATTTTGGACAGCTCAATGGTTAAGCCAACCTTTCAAAACAGAGGTCTCAAAGTGATAGACTCCCATCTTTATTTAACTTTCTACAACACGAGGATAAAAAAAAAACTAATTTATTGACTTTATTGGAGAGAAATGTAAATATACAATACAAAGTTCCATGATGAACAAAAATACAGGAACAATTCAAGTTGGAGTACCTCCAAATATTCTTGCAAATACATTTCAACAGTCAACTGAAAAACAACCTTTACTTGCGCGGTTTTGCTTCTCCTCAGATTCCAGATTGAGAGAAGCGTTTCCTATGAACTTCAAGAACATCTTCCACTTTCACATCCCTTTTAGATAGAAGCACCATTGAATGGTACAACACATCCGCCATTTCTGATGCTGTTCTTGATACTTCCTCCTTGTCCTCCAGTGTTCTACATAGCTCATCTGCTTCTTCCCTGAAATATAATACCAATAAGCTACACAAGGATCAATCGCTTGATTTGATTGCAGAGAATCGACAAAAATAATGCTAGCTTGTTTCCTGAAGCCTGTGAAGAGGTCAGAAAGATTTTGGATTTCTTCAGATTTCAATTCATCTCTCGTCAAAGGAAAAGGTAAAACAAATTCCACAAAAGCACACCTTGTCATTGTTTAATTGCTCGAAAACCGATGTGTAGTAGCAAGTCTCTACCCCTGTGTGACAGGTAGGTCCATCAAGTGTCCCAAGGTAAATTATCTGAGGAATCACAAACCAATGAGTTTATGAAGAAAAACACTATTGATTCTCATATCTTTGGTCCAGAAAAACATACCGAGTCACAATCACAATCAAGATAAACATCGAGGATACTGATGAAGTTATTGGATGTCTCTCCTTAGTCCATAAGGTTGATCTTGATCGACTGAAGAATGTAGCTTTCTGAGAACTGATGGTTGTGGAGAGGGCCTCCCTGTTAGTGTGCTATTGCCACAGCCAATCCTTTGTCATCCCATTTTATGCGGTCCAACAAGTTATCTATCTAACCCAACAAAACAACAAGAAGCAAGTTAAATAAAAAGGGGAATACCACAGAAGCATAAACAACCTTAGTATACAAGTATAAAAAGATCACAGTTGCAACACTAGAAACACAGAACTAAACATTGTAATTTCAGCCAAATAAGCCCTCTCTCAAAAGTATAACAGTAAATGCGTCATCAAAATGGATATGGGAGCCAAAGAGAAATTTCTCAATGGAGGTTATTAAGATGTAGGGGGCAGATGTAGCTAATGCCATCACAGATTCAGACGACCAAGCAAACAATGAACACCTTCAGAAAGAGTTCCAGACCAAAAGATGGAAACCAGCAAAAAGACTTTCCTTCTCTCTTTTTTCTTTACTAGAGATGAACAGTTCCAACTCATTAGTCAAAGATGGAACCTGACCATCTCTGGCCAAATTTCAAGAAATAATAACACAAGATCAACTGAATTAACAAATTTTCTCAAATGTACCTCCTTTTTGTCTAAGCTGAATATAATTTACTTTGGAAAGTATCCAAGTAGTTCAGTGTAGTAATAAAATTCGGTTAAGCACAGGAATCTACAGCAGACACTTGAAAACCCGTTTTCATTGAAAGGTTTAACATGAAATGCAGCATTAATCCAAATCTGAGAGCACAGGACAAAAAATTTCTTTGAAAACGATATCAGCTGTGATGAACAGATGTAGCTCAAGTCATCACCAAATGTAGATGACTAAGCAAACGATGAGCACCTTTAAAGAGCAATCCAGACCTAAAGATGGAAACCATCCGAAAGCCTTTCCTTCTCTTTCTTTTCTTTTCCAGATATGTAACAGTCCAAACTCATGAGTCAAAGGGTAGGAACCTGACCATCTCTGGAAAAATCGCAACTATAAAGGATGCAGGAAACATTAACACAAGATCAATTGTAATAACAAAGTGTTCTCACTATTATCTAAACTGAACATAAGTTACTTCTGAATAACATGTTCAATGTAGTAATCAAATTCATATTAAGGACCATCGTTTGTTCGCGAATGCACAATCAATCTGAACTTAAGAGCTCAAGACAAAAACTTTCCTATCAAACGTGATGAACAGATGTAGCCCAAGTCATCACCTAATGCAATGCATACGACCAAGCAAACGATGAGCATCTTAAAAGAGAAATCCAAACCTAATGATGGAGACCATCTCAAAATCATTCCTTATCTCTCTTTTCTTTACCCGACATGTAACAGTAACTACTCATATATCAAAGAGTAGACACCTGACAATGTCTGGTTCAATATTCATCCTTGGCTCTAATCCAAAACAAAATTACAATCACAATTATCTCAAGCTTTTGCAAATCATTCTTAGATATATCTAAGCTTAACAAATCTATAGGTTAAAAAACTTATACCTTAGCCTAAAGAGCAATGTTCTTATTATCATTTGACGCAAATACGACACTGGATCTGCTTCTTTCCTTAGTATCTCTAACGCAATAGGCTTTAGGGGTGAAGCAGCTACTTCTCGATTGTAAAGACTGTGCTAGTGCATTGTAAGATACCACCATTAAACGTGATGAGAATCCTTGACGACTATAGAGAAGGACGAAAATGGCGGCAGGTTTAAAAAAGAGTACGGAAGCTAAAACCCTAATTGTTCTCAAAGACGAGCGTCACGAGCCCAGCAATTTCTATCAAGAAGACTAAACTACCCCTGTCTAGATTTTAATAAGGGAATTACAAATACATCCCTATTAACATCTTTAATTTCAACTCCACCATAACTAATTTTTTTCTTCCCTTCGTCTTGAGGGGATTTTAGGATCGAAAACCCTACAAGATCTCCCTGAGAAATCCTCGAGCTTCCACGACGGGCTTCTGACTTATTTCCGTTCATATCCGGCGTCATTTTTCCGATTAGGTAGGTGATTTTACGATTCTATGTATATGTTTCTTCGTGTCGCTGAGTAGATGCTATGGTTTAACTTCTCGATTTCTGTAATTGATGATGATAAAAGACTAAGCGTATTTTTGGTTGTTCTCGATTCAGTCTCATGATTTTTGCCTGATAATGATAATCTAGGTTTTGATTGATGCTTATTCGGTGTAGCAACTAATTGTTAATTCCGATTTGGATTGTGAACTAGTTTCTGCTCGTTACTTGATTTCGTTTTGATAGCTATCTATATTTCGTTTCCTTAAGATGATGAAGGGTGCCAGTGCTATTCATCTTTTATCTTTTCAATTCCTGCTTGAGCCTCTGGTTTCTGAATGGGATATTTCTTCTTCATCTGTTTAGTTCTTGGTATGCTAGATGTAATGTCTGACTGAATTTTCACGTTCATCATTGATAGTTAGGCTTCAAATTCTCAAAGATGGCAGCTCCAAGAACCGGAAACAAATCCTTGAAAGATTACTTGAAGAAGTATGAAAGCAGTGATATTATAGAAAAGAAAAAGAAGAAACAGAAGAAGCCATCCAAACCTGAAGCAAAAGGTGTTTTAGTTGTGGATGAAGATCCAGTTTGGCAAAAGCAGATTGATCCTGAAGTGGAAGACAACGAAGATGATTCAGCAGGTAATGGCTTGATCAGTTTCTTTTTGCATCTTTAATGTTTCACTTCTCTTATCTAATAACAGTTTATACTGAAAAATTTTGCCATTTTTTTTGTTTCGTCAAAGAGGAAATGCCTTTGGTTGATGAAGACATTGAAGTTAAGAGAATGAGGAGGTTGGAGGAAATTAAGGCTAGGCGTGCTCATAATGCCATTGCTGAGGATGGGAGTGGGTGGGTGACGTTACCTCCAAACCGTGAAGACACAATATCTGATATTTCTCCTCCACGTAGACAAAGGACTCGTAATGACTCGCCCTCTCCTGAGCCTGGGCCTAGACATTCAGTTGCTGACAGAGTTGAAACAGATATGTCACCACCACGTCGGAGAAAACGTCATTATTCGCCTTCACCTGAACCTAACATAAGACATGCCAAGCCTGTTAGTTTGGATTCTGATATGTCCCCACCTCACAAAAGAAAAGCCAGGAATGACTCGCCTTCTCCAGAACCTGAAGCTAAAGTCCCCAAAACTATGACTGAGGATCTTTCTCCTCCTCGGAGGAGACATGTTCATCCTACATCGCCCGAATCAAGCAGAAAGCGTTCAGATTCCGTTGAGTTAGATGGTGATTTATCTCCGCCTCGCAGGAAAAGAGATTTACATGGTTCACCTGTCTCAGATGCAAAAAAGAACAGCAATGATCTTTCTCCTCCACGGAGAAGACGATATCATTCTCCATCACCTGAACCGGGTAGAAAGCCTTCAAAATCTTTCAGCTCGAATGCTGATTTATCTCCACCTCGCAGGAATACG